>OY390716.1:10000-1282833 GCA_959613365.1 Balanococcus diminutus | reverse complement strand
CCCTTATTCTAGCAGCCCTTTCAATTTAAATTGTTGAAAAAAATCGTTGAAATTGGGTGACTGGAGAACTTTTTTTTTCTTCTTTTTTCTGTGAGTTTTAGCTAGTAGTGATTTCTTTTATTTTGAACCGAATAATTACGTACGGAATTTAAAGGAGAGTGGAAAAATCACTGGGTCAAAATTTCTCCTCTGTCCAGTGTCCATCATTTCTTGCAAGTCACGCTCCAATATTATCTAATTCGACCATTTCGATTTTAGATTCCTCTCAGTGAAGAAATCAAAATGGATAAAACTGAATCCAGAGCATACGATGTAGGATACCCAAGTCCAATTCCGCTGAGAGAACTATCCGCCATCGCTGTGGCTACCGAATTATGGCGTTTGGATCTGAAGCAGTATCTTGAAAATGGTAACTTTAAAGAGGAATTTTATAAGTGTCGGGATCGAAATCCAAGGATCACATTACGAGATGCAATTCCTATTGTTCCATCGGCTATCGACAAAATAACCAAGGAGTATATAGAAACCCTGGTATTTACAACGAACGATTGGCTACATTATAATCACGTACATTTATTCGGATGTCCTTCCTACAGTCATAATTTAATTTTAAAAAATTTCGATGATATTGTGTGCGACTATGATGGTAGGATTGATTACGTTCGCACAGCCAAACGCATGATGCTTTGTGACCGAATCAGCGTGGATGATAAATTCAAGATCGCTTGCGGATACTGTTTTGAAGATGATATCAGGCGGATTTGGCCATTAGTTCGCAGCAAATTTGATTCGGATAAAATCAATTACGCCGTATGTCCATATTTACATTATTGGGTGTGTTGCCTTGAAAACAAAGTACAGGAAATAGAGAGGCTGAAACAACGGCCATGGACACGACCTGAAGTAGAAGGTGTTTCCATTGTTGAACTGATTCTTAAACAAACTCCACCCGAAAATCGATCTTCGTTCCAGTATTTTTGGAATCTCGTAGGATTGGAATGTAGGTACCAAAAGACTGTGAGCCTGAAGGATTATCGGTACGGGTTACTTTTTTGTGGCAGATTCGTATTACCAATGCTAAGTGAAGAACAGCTGATCAAATTTGTGGCTGAGTGGGGCGTTTATTTGATAGCTAACTTGTGGAGAGACTTCGAAACAGAGGTAGTTCCGAGGATTTGGATGTACATTAAAAACTTGATGAATGAAACAAAGTTCGCAAGTTTGATTGGACAAATGTTGCGAGCTGAAGTTGGTTTTTATGTCGAAGACGATCTCATTGTTGGAAAATCCAATTTCGATGTGTTATCAGTGTGTTGTGAAATATGGGACAGTGTCTCGGATAATTTCAAACAATACGCAATAAAGACGATTTTACCAAAGGAGTCGTTTTTTAAAAAAAGTGCTGTTCTTCTCAGGGACCCTAGAGAAATTTATTTTTTACTGAAGGTGCTGTCAGATGCCACATTGGAGGATAGACGTGTCTGTTGGAGCAACAATTGGCTACACCTGCTTGCCTCGACACGTTCCGCCAATTTGCAGCAAATCATGAGATTGTGTTTTAGAAACGAAGATGAAATCAGCAGCTTTAAAAAGAATACAATGACAAAATACGAAAATCTTGCCAAAATGGTGAAAAAATTTGTTGAAAATGGTTACTTCACCGAGTTGGACAACGCGTTGAAATTTATTTACCCCGATGATATTACCAGCCGGAGAGAACTAAAACGGCAATGCTTACAATCAACCTTTCTCAGCCAGACATCTTTTTTGAGTTCAAAAATGATCTCGGAACATGAATCATGGCAAGAATTCATCGACGACGCTTACGCAGACGATGTCAACCTAGCCACCGATTTTCGTGATAAACTTTTGTCAGAATACGGTGAACGACATGAACTGTCAAAATTCATTCAACGTAGGCATTTTGCTCCTGTAAGGAGATTCGTTGACTCATTTGCATCACGTGGTCACGATGTGCAGCAATTAAAGAAGCATTTGGTCCATGGATTAAGGGAGTATTTGATACAAGGCGTTGAGTTGAATTATCCAGATGATTTGAATGAATTTTTGCTGTGGGGCTTGGGTAGTGATGATCGATTGATCGAATTCAAGCAGTCAATATCGCCCGAAGAAGTATTGCATAATTTCGTGCCGAAAGAAAAATCTAGGTCGATGTATGAACATGATGATGAAGAATTATTGTTCTATCCTTACGGTCTTGATGAATTTTTGGTATGGTATTTTAATCATAATGAGAAGGCGATAGACGAATTTAAAACCAGATTCGATAATGTTTTTAAAATGTTCTACCCTCCTTAATGGATTATTTAAATTGCACACTCTTATCGAATTATGGTAGGGAAGTTAGGGAACACAAAACCAAAGCAATAGATTGCTTTGCACAAAACAAATCAAAGTAGTCATTTACGAAAAACGATCTGATTTATCAGGACAACAACAAATTTGTGTCTGGTTTCGACCTATTTGTTGAATTTTTTGTGTGGCTGCCACAAAATATTTTCATTGTGCCCCAAAATAGAGGCGATGATTCTGGAAATGATATCGATTCAGTTTCAGCACCAATATTAGGAGAACATCAGTACACTCTGTTTAAAAATACGTACAAAAAGTTGAATGCGTACATCAATGAAGAAGGTGTTGAGTTCACTGATGTAGCGAACAGCTTATTCAGAATTCTTCAGATCGGGATAGGAAAGGTAGATGCGCGACGATTCAATAAGGATCAATGGTTTCGTGGTCGAAAAATAGACGCCAAAAACTACTCATATTGTATCATCCAAAATAGAATGAACAAAGGAAATAGCACTTGCGGTTAAATAGGTACTTAGCCATTTTATTATAAGCTTATTTACTTTTTTAATTTTTATCATTTTTATTTTTGTTATGGCTGGACATGTATGGAATATTGTGAGCTGTACTTTTTATTTATTCACTGCTGTATAAAAATACATATATTATTAAGTATTTACCTTTCTTTGGATAATCTTGTGCTTCGGCTGAAATCAGTTAAAAATATGGTTTATCCAATAATTACCTAAATGATCTTATCTGAATTTTTAAAAATGAATAAAATAATGTATCCTATCGTCTGAATTTACCCATGGCACACCTCCGTTTTATGCAGGTTCCGTATGAATCAATGTAGGCTTGAAAAAATAATACAATAGGCAGGGCACGATGCCTTAACAATAGGTACCCATAAAAATTCTTTCTTCAATTTTTTACTCTAACTAAATTGGCATGAATTTTTTGTTATCAATTTCGAAAAAAATATCGTAATTTTTCACCTTTTACTTCCAAAACCTCAATGCAGAATTACATTATCAACAGAATTATTTTCAAAGAATTGTCTAAGATGAATCTTTGTTGTCGAATTTCGCTAAAGTCCAATATTAAACAGGCATGTAAGTAATATTCAAAATTGGAGGCGATAGAGGGGTTCAACCAAAATTTTTGTTATGACCAAAATTATTTCTAGGACTTCAAGCTACAACTTTTGTTTGAAATTTTTTTCAATTGGAACCCTCCCTCCTCATCGATTTCGCATAACACTCCGACGATACTAATTAAAAAGTAGAGGAGTGAGAGAGGAAGAGGTCAATTGAAAAAAATTTCAAATAAAAGTTGTAGATTAGGATCTTGAAAATAATTTTGGTTATTATAAAAATTTCGATTAGATCCCTCCCTTTCCTCCGATTTCACATCACATTGGGTAGATTCTTTTCCAAAATTGAAAGAAAGGGGTCTAATTGAAAAATGTTTCAAGTAAAATTTGTAGATTGAGGTCCTAGAAATATTTTTGGTTATTAAAATTTTTTCAATTAGACGTTTCCCTCCCTTCCAATTTCGCATAATTTGACTTGGATACCTATTATTTTAAAAACTGGGAGAGGTGGGGGTCCAATTGAAAAAAAATTCAAACAAAAGTTGTAGCTTGACGTCTTAAGAATAATTTTGATCATTACAAAAATTTCGATTGGATCCCTCTCTCACCTCCAATTTTGAATATTAAGTATCTATGTATAATTGTATAACTTGGACCCCATAAAATAAAATTCATCAACTATCCACTTCCATGTGAACTACCTGAGTGGACTATACACTAACACTAGTACAATGAATTACTTGCCTTTTTTGAAATCGTCGGTACTTTTTGTTTTTTCCAAGTGTGATATTTTGTAAAGATCTAGTTCCAGCTATTTTTTCCGACTGATCAGATTTTCCTATTTTTTACCGTTAAATAACGTGGAATTTATTTTTAATAATTTCGTTCAATTTTTTTCGAGTAAATTTTATGGAAAATTAAAAATCTTACCTTGATCCTCAGGCGAGGTGAGTTCGCCTTTTGGTAACTTTTCTGGGTATTTTTTTTTTTTTTTAATATTCGAAAAAAGATTCGAATTTTCCGAACAGCTTCGCAGCGCAATCTTTAAAGCACTGCATTGCTTCTATTTATGAAAGAAAGGTAGGTATGATTTTTGAAAGAATTTTTCGACTACTTTGCCTTACTTACTTGGTTTCCCTTTTTCATCGTTATCTAAGAAATGGAAACAAACGCATACCGAAACAAATTTTGAAAAATAGAGATTTTTAATGAGCTCTTTAATAAGTTTTTAAACATACTCAAATCGTCATTATTGGCCAAATCTTCCTCTCGGCACAAACCTAGGTAAGTATAAAATACTTAATATTAAAAATACTGTTTCATCGAACTGAGCTATAAAATTCAAATGCTCGTTGAAAAATTTAGCCTACGATGCGAACCTATTGCAATTTCGTTGATTGCTTGAAGTGAAGGGGTTTCTCTTAATATTTTTGTCATTTAAAACATCTTTTCTATATCTCTCCATAAGTGATCCCGCATCTTTTTGTAAGCATTCCTCCACTTCTTTGTACGCTATATAACTATGATAATCTATCAAATATTTAAAAAATGACATAGCCTATGGAGGTTCGTCATCTTGCCATAATTAGGCTTGGTTTCACGCTAATCTTACCCTTTTTGATTTTGTCCAGTTTTATTAAAATGAATGAATAATCGATGATCGTTAGTTCGCAAAATTCTGCAAAAGTTACGAAATAGGTAGATACGTGAAACAGATCAAACGAATTAGGTGCATGTCGCTCAATGGAGTCGCAACTTATGGAAAAACTCGCCTTCTAAATTATCTTCCAAAGTTTCGGTGTCGCCTTCTTTCCAAGAGAGAATATTACTCAAGCATTTGGCCACCTCTGACATTTTCTTACTAAGTACTAACCTTTATATTTTTACCTAATTAATGTAACAAGCACGCTTACTAAATCGGTCTTCGTCAGCTGCGTAAAAAAATAATTCCATTTTAAATTTGTACGTGTAAATTTTAAGGTACCAAGAAATGGTTATTTTATTAAACATTGTACATTTCTCAAAGAAATTTGAAAAAATTTTCTCAAAGAAATTCGAAACTTTTCTGAATAAAAGGATAATGCAAAAAAGAAATCTTAAAAAAAAATGTGTTTTTTTTTGACGAAATTTGATAAAACTTTCGCAGAAATTTTTAAAAATCGAAAATTAAAGAAAGGTTGAAAAAAAAAGTTTAGCCAAAATTCAATTTATTTCTTGTTTTTTTTTTTTTTTTTTTTACAATTTTGTTAGAAGAAAATTTTTAAACTTTCAAAATAATTTTCAATTAACTATTATGTGGTTATGTGGTCGTGTTGTTTATACAAACTGAGTTGAGATCACGTTCACTGCTCGAATGATGAAAAATTTAGAATTTTGCATTTGAATCGTTTTTTTTTTTTTTTTTTTTTTTTTTTTTTAATGTTATGAAATACTTGGGCCCAAAGAAATTTTGCCATTTCACTTTCAGATCCCTATGAGGTGAGGGGGATCTGGAGTCTCAGAGAAAATTCCGGCCCTGTAAAAAAAACTGCGGGCTCAAGACTTGTTTACCCCTTGTCCCCGTCTCAACTTTTCAGCCGCGTTCATCTGAAAAAAACATTAAAATAAATAAAAATTATGCTGAAGTGGATATTTTTACCTTCGAAAATTGGATAGGTATTTTTATAACGAAAAATTCATTTTTTCAATATTAAAAAATTAAATAATTTTTATCTCAAAAAATTGGATTTCTTTATCCCAAACAATTGGATATTTTTACCTGAAAAAATTGGATGTTTTTTACTTCAAAAAAGTAATATTTTTATCCCAATTTTTTTAAAACCAAAAAATTGTACCCCCGAAAATTGGATAAGTATTTTATTTTACCTCAAAAAAATTGATTTTTTCTAAAACCAAAAAATGGAATATTTTTACCCCCGAAAATTGAATATTTTCATCCCAAAAAATTGATTTTTTCAATACATACCTGTTGTATGATAAAATGGACACGTAAAAAAATGCGAAAACATGAATATACTCGTAGGTACGAATGAGTAAGCGCCTGGCGTTAGTGAAAAGTAGGAATCAGCAGAAATTATGACGGCATCGGAAATGACGGTATGACCAAATATATGGTCATAGTCTGATTTTAAGCTAAGCATAAGCAATTAGAATTAGGATTATCGGAGAAGTTGTTACATTTTATTGTGGTATGTTTCGTTAATAAAGTGACTATTATCTAAACGGTGTTTATCAATCGCTGGTACCAAAAAGCATACTACAATACCTTACCTAAAATATTGAATATTTTTTATGTCAAAAAATTAGAAATTTTTTACCACAAAAAATTGGATATTTTTATTGCATAAAGAAATTTCTTCCTTTGTTTTAAGTTGGACATTTTTCTTATGGTACCTGTTCACTTTTTGAAAAAATTTCACGAGCTGAGATTGAAATATTCATTCGCTCTATGGTCTTTGTACACAGGTGCGAGTACCTTCGACTCATTTTTTTCTTACTTTCTAGCAAAAGGTGACGCATAAAGAAACCGATTTCGACATGACGTCATGTTAAATAATAAACATGAATAAGTAAGTAAAGTGGTAATAACGCATTCATCTGGGTACGACATTATCAAAGTCAGTATCTCCCGGTGCTAGTGCTAGTGCTAGTGCTAGTGCTAGTGCCATCCTTCCGGCGACAGTGCCTATTTCGCCAATCTAACAATCTAATGGTGCAATTTTCTATCTATACAAGGAATAAGACGTATGAATATACCTAGTTACTTCTGTGTGTCGGTATTGACGAGTTGATAATTAATCTTACGTGTGTTTTGTGTGTTTTACCCCTAGGTATACCGTCTACCTGGCTGTGTTAGTAGATACTATGTGCCTATAGTGAATTGACGTTGTTGGACTTGGATCTTCGTAATCGCGAATCGCGACTAACTTGATGACCTCGTCTCCGCTCTCTGGTGTATTGTACCGTCTTTATTTCCGTATTGCTGTGCGCGACTAGACACAGGTAGATATCTATTGCATACTCGTAGTTTATTCGATATTTAGTTCCGTAAATCGCGGAAATCGCAGTATAGGCTGTTCGTATAGTGTATTGTTTAGTGAACCGCTGCGCCGAAGTAAAAACAATCAACTTGGGCAATTTTTTTGACGGTTGTGTTGTAATAATTTCGCGTTCAATTTTCGTCTACCTATAACCTCGCTGCCTATAGGTACAACTTACAACGATCTACATACATAGGAAAGGTTAGTACATAGAAGTACAGTTGTATTGAATCGAGGTATTAGATAAAAATGTAGATTCGACAAACCATTGGATATCACTTACGTCTTCGAGTTGATTCGTTTTGTCACGATTGGATGGATCCCCGCAGTAATGATTTTTTGGCACACCATCATCGAAAATTTGCCTGGTCCAATACCACATAGATACTTGAATTCAAAATTGGAGGGGAAGGAGGGGTCCAATCACAATTTTTGTAATAACCAAAATTATTTCTTAGACTTCAAGCTACAACTTTTGTCTGAAAAATTTTTCAATTAGACCCTTCTTTTGACTTTGAAAAGGTATCTACCCGATGTTATATGAAACCGGAGGGGAGGGAGTGATCCAATCGAAATTTTTGTAATAAGCAAAATTATTCCTGGGACTTCGAGCTACAACTTTTATCTGAAAAATTTTTCAAACTAGGCTTTTCCTCCCACAATATTTCATTTTTTAATTGGTATATTCGGAGTGTTATCATTATCATGTTATCCAAAATTGGTGGGGACGGGGAGGGAGAGGTCCAATTGAAAAAAAATTCAAACAAAAGTTGTAGTTTAAAGCCTTAGGAATAATTTTAGTTATTATAAATATTTTGGTTGGACCCCTCCCTGACCTCCAATTTTGAATTTACATATCTACGAAGTATATTTGGACTTGGCAAATTTCCGATTTTTCGATCTAGTTGAAAAAAATTTAAAATTTTCATAAAATTGAAAAAAAAATGAAAAAAATCACTTGAGAAGCCCAATACAAAGTGAAAAAATTGTAAAAATTGTCAAAACTTCTGGAATTGAAAAAATTGGCCAAATATGGTTGAATCTAATAAAGATTAGTTGAAAAAATTTTATTTGGCCCAAAAAAATTGAAATTTTCATAAAATTAAAAAAAATTGAAAAAATTACTCGAGAAAGTCCTATACTTATAAGACAAAAAAATTGTAAAAATTGTCAAATTTTCTGGAATTGAAAAAAATTGCCCAAATTTGGTCGAATCTAATAAAGATTAGTTAAAAAAAATTTATTTAGCCCAAAAAAATTGAAATTTTCATAAAATTGAAAAAAATTGAAAAAATTACTCGAGGAAGTCCTATACTTATAGGACAAAAAAATTTTGTCAAAACTTCTGGAATTGAAAAAAATTGCCCAAATTTGGTCGAATCTAATAAAGATTAGTTGAAAAAAATTGAAAAAATTACTAGAGAAAGGCCTATACTTATAGGACGAAAAAAATTGTAAAAATTGTCAAATTTTCTGGAATTGAAAAAAATTTTACAATGTTGGTCGAATGTAATAAAGATTATGGTGCCAAAAAATCAGTACTGCGAGGATTCAATATTATTTCGTATGTAATGATCAATCGAGTCGGATTTAATATTGGGTATTATTTGGTGTCGTACTTATCTATAATTAAAGTTCTGTAGATACGCGTATATTTGTGTAGGTACTTCGAAAACCTTGCTAATTATCGTAGGTACTTATTTATCGTAATTGGATTTTCCTCATTATTTTGAGTTGCGGTTACCAGTGTTATCATTTTATTGAGAAAATACTCCTAGTCGTAATTAGTATGTATTTTGCAATCGTGCGAGTACTACCCAAAAAACCATAGGTAACGAGTAGAGATATAGTAGGGAATGTAAATCGAACGTCATGAACATGATTCATTGTACGTAGGTTAGGTACAAATAGATAACGATTCAAATTTAAAACCAATTTTATGCGAATGCATAAATTTGATGAATTATACGCTCGCTGGTTCCAAGCATCTATCACTCTACCTGTTGGTGGATTTGGGGAATTCCAAAAGAGAGTTGATAACTATTTTTTTTTTTTTTTTTTTTTTTTTTTTTTAACGCTATGCACAGCTACTTGGGCATTTTCTTATTTTTCAAGAAAATTTAGATTTTTTTTTGTCCAAAATAATTAATTTATAGAAGTTTTTCTCCGGAAGTTGACTGAGAAATATTTTTACTCTAAAAACAATTGAAATATATAATTATTTTTTTTATTCAAAAAAATTGAGAGATTTTTCTCCAAAAAAAAAAATCAAAAAGTGATTTTAATAATTATGTAAGTGGTAGATACCTATGTATTTAATTTCTTAATTTTTGAAGCTTTTTTTTGTTGAAATTTTCATTGTGGCAACTTTTTAAATTAATGTGTAGAGTAATTTTAGTATTAGTTCTTATGTTTTTGTATGTACATACTTAAGTTGGTATCATCTTTATGCTTTCAGATAAATCGACATGGTGATAGATGTTTCAAAAATGGCCGCAATACTTGTCCCTTTACCGGATGATGTTCCACTGAAAACATATTCGCTTACTTTTCCGTTGATGATGAAGAAAAAGAGGTCGCTTTCAAGTTTATTATCGGCATCGTCACAAGGTAAGTGTATCAGTGAATCACCAAGTACCTGTTCACTTTTTTGAAGGTCAAAACAAACATATCGATTAGTTTTAAATTTATACTAGGTATTTCTGTATACCTACAGAAACAGATACCTACGTTCAATTTTTTAGTAAGAGACTCTGCTGACATTTTCACCGTCTGCAGTAGGTCTAGGTACTAGGATCATAGGATATACCTATATTCTTCGCAGGCCCGGCGAGAGGGAGCGACAAGGGGGCACAAGTCTTGGGCCCAGAGTTTTTCTTATGGCCTGGATTCATCTCCGAGACTCCGGATTCCCCCCCCCCCCCACCCCACCTAATATGGCTCTCAAGGTAAAAAGGAAAAATTTCTTTGGGGCCCAAGTATTTCTTAATATTAAAAAAATGAACAATTCAAATGAAAAATTTTAAATTGTAAGTATATCATTCGAGAAGTGAACGTGGTCTCAAATCAATGTAAGCAACGCGACCACAGAATAACATATTGAACAAAGTTATTTTAAAATGAATTTAAAAATTTTCTTTTCAACAAAATTGGAAAAAAACCTAGAAAGAAATTGAATTTTGGCTAAACGTTTTTTCTTCAACGACCTTTCTTTAATTTTTGATTTTTTCAAATTTCGTCAAAAAAATTTTTTGAAGATTTTTTTTGCATCATCTTTTTTATTTAAAAAATTTACAAATTCCTGAGATTTTTTTTTTTTGAAAATTCTGCAAAGAATTTTTTGAAGAGTTCTCAAATTTCCCTTCAATTTTTAAAAATTCATTTTCTTCATAAAAACTTCAATTTTTTTCAAATTCAGCTAGGTAATTTTTCTGCATCTAAAATTTTTTCAAATTTCTTTGAGAACCATTTTTTTGAAACTCAGAGAAAAGTCCTTTTAAATTTTGAATGAAAGAATTTTTCACTTTTTTAATATTGAAAAATTTTCTAATTTCTTTCAATTAATTTGTTCAAGTTTTATTGAAGTTTTTTTTTTTTTTTTTTTTTTTTTTTTTTTAATTTATTCAATTCTTTTATATTAAAAATTTTTCAATTCCTTTGAGAACGATTTTTTTTGTTGGAAATTCAGTAAAGAATTTTTGAAGAGTTCTCAAATTTTCCTTAAATTTTTTGAAAAGCAGTGTTGGTTGTTTTTTCAAATTTCTATGAGAACCATTTTTTTAAAATTCAGTGAAAAACATTTTTTTTTTTAAATTTTGAATAAAATATTTTTTTACTTTTTTAAAAATTGAAAAATTTTCTAATTTCTTTTAATTTGTTCAAATTTTGCACAGGAACTATTAGGTAGTTTTATTGACGTTTTTAAAAAAAAAAAAATTATTTACTTATTCAATTCTTCAGTAGTTAAAAAAATCATTTTTGAAATTTTGGTAATTTTTTTTCACTTCTTTCAAGTTGAAAATTTTGTCCAAGGAATAATTTTTTAAAACTTTTGTTGTTGTTGTTGTTGTTGTTTTTTTGTTGAAAATTTTCAAGTGGAGAAATTTTTTGTTTCTTCAATAAAATAAAAAATAGGCATTTTTTGGAAGAAAAAAAATTGTTTTGGGGCCCAACCTGGCTCTCACCGGCCCTGATTCTTCGTATTGAATGTTACAGACATTTTTTACACATCTGTTTGACCAATTTTTGCAATTCTTTCTCCCTATGTTTTGCATTATTCTATCAAATCAACTCTTTCGTATGATTTGTTGAAAAATTGCGATACGCGATATGTTGAAAAATGTATACAGAGTATGATTGTAGTGCACGCAACGCAACTCAACCCTCAATTTCATTACCGTTCTGGTCGCGGGCTGGGGCTATTGACATCAAAAACTGTATAGGGCGTTGCTTTTCATTTCCGATTGTTTATTTCGCCGGCGTTGTATTTTTCTTTTTCAATGATTAACTCGCTCGTCGTATATACCATGTTATGGTTTAACGATACAGTTTATAAATACCTTGGTTAATTTAAAAACTGGGTTAGCGACTCTCTATTATATCTCAATTGTTGTTAATCAAACGTCGCACTGCCGTTGGTTGAATTGCTTACATGCCTTATTGTCGCTGTAGACGAAATACTTCAATTATTATTATTACGCAACGTAATAATAATTCTTTATGTACCAACAATTTCTTTACACTAAAAACAATGTACGGAGGCGTTGATTTGTTAATTTTTATAATTGAGTTTTTATTAATTTATAGCCACGAAAGGCAGTTTACTCTGTAGAGTAAACACGTTTCATTACTGGCGAGAAATTTTTGCGTGTAACGTTTCGTGTACTTAGGTTTTAGTATTTTTTGTTCGAAATACTGCTAAGTAAGTGTTTTTTTGAAAATACTTATCAGCGATTTAATTATAAAAACCAGTTCGTAGGTACATTGAGGCACGATTCAATGAGTGGCATAGTTAATTTATAACTGTGTACTCACTGTTTATAATATTAAGTATAGGTATACACGTAAACGTTACCAACTACTCATTACTTGGCGTCAACGTCGAACCTTATTATACCTAATTTGAATTTTTAAAGTCATTCGGTCGTTAATGACTTTGAAAAAATTGATCATAGTAAATTTTTGCCTTCTGGGGAGTCGAGCAGTTTCAAATTGAAAAAATTTTCAAACAAAACTTGTAGCTGGAACTGCTGGAAGTCTTGGAAATAATTTTAGTTATTATAAAAATATCGATTGGACCCATCCGTTCCCTTCAATTTCGAATTACACATTTTAACTGAATGAAAAAAAAATTTATTGGGCAATTTTTTTAAAAGAAATTCAATTTGTGAAATTTTCCCATGTAAAAAGCTCCGTTCTTTTTACATGGCGAAAATGAACTTTTTTCAAAAAAGCGAATTATTGAAAAATTCAGAATTTTTTCGTCAGAACCTCCGAATATCAAGAAAATAGGTACTTTTTTGGTCAATTTTTTCAAAGAAATTTAATTTAGGGAAAATTTGAAATCCATCATGCCAAAAATTAATTTTTTCAAAAATGGGAATAATTGAAAAATTCAAAATTTCTTTGTCAGAACCACTAAGAGTGTATCATTAATGAGAAAAATTTTATTTGATCAATTTTTTCAAAGAAATTCAATTTAATGAAAATTTGAAATTCAGCAAAGCAAAACTTTTTTTTTTCAAAAATGGGAATAATTGAAAAATTATGAATTTTTTCATCAGAACCTTTCAGATTGAACCCGATTAATAAGAAAAAAATGTTTGGACAATTTTTTCAAAGAAATTAAATTTTTGAAAATTTCCATGCAAAAATGATTTTTTTCTCCCAAAAATGCGAATAATTGAAAAATTCAGAATTTTCTATCATAACCTCTCAGAATGAACCCAAATAATGAGAAAAAAATTTTAGAGCAAATTTTTCATAGAAATTAAATTTGATTAAAATTTGAAATTCAGCAAAACAAAATTACTTTTTTCAAAAATATTTGCTCCCATGCAAAATCCTAGCCTTACTAAAAAGACGAAATTTTTCATTTTCAGTAAAATTCAAAAAATGTTAATTTTTTCATATTTTTCTGTATTATTCAAAAAATGCCAATTTTAAATTTATCAATTTTCAAGGGCTACCATTTGCTCCCATGCAAAATCCTGGCCATAGTAAAAAGGCGAAATTTTTCATTTTCAGTAAAATTCAAAAGATGCCTATTTTTTCATTCTCCGTATAATTCAAAAAATTCCAATTTAAATTTTATCAATTTTCGAAGGTTACCATTTATGAATTTTTTCATCAGAACCTCACTGATTGCACCCGAATAATGAGGAAAAAAATTTGGAACATTTTTTCAAAGAAATTAAATTTTTGAAAATTCCATGCTAAAATGATTTTTTTCCAAAAATGCGAATAATTGAAAAATTCAGAGTTTTTCCATCATAACCTCTCAGAATGAACCCAAATAATGAGAAAAAAATTTTAGAGCAAATTTTTCAAAGAAATTAAATTTGATAAAAATTTGAAAATCAGCAAAGCAATATTATTTTTTCAAAAATGGGAATAATTGAAAAATTATGAATTTTTTCATCAGAAGCTTTTAGATTGAACCCGAATAATGTGAAAAAAAAAATTTTTGAGCAATTTTTTCGCAAGGAATTAAATTTAAGGAAAATTTGAAATTCACCATTTTTATGCAAAATGAATTTTTTCCAAAAATGGGAATAATTAAAAAATTCAGATTTTTTTCTTCATAATCTCTCAGAATGGACCCGAATAAAAGGGAAAAAAATTATGGCGACTTTTTCAAAGAAATTAAACTTTTGAAATTTCCCATACAAAAAGGTCCGCTAAAAAAACGGATCTTTTTGCATGGCAAAAATAATTTTTTTCCAAAAATGCGAATAATTGAAAAATTAAGAATTTTTCCATCATAACCTCTTAGAATGAACTCGAATAATGAGAAAAAAAATTTTTGGTCAATTTTTTCAAAGAGATTAAGTTTAAGGAAATTCACCATAGGTAATATTATGGAAAAATGAATTTTTTTCAAAAATACGAATAATTGAAAAATTCAGAACTTTTTCGTCAGAACTGCTCAGAATGGACTCAAATAATGAGAAAAAAAATTTTGGAAATTTTTTTTAGAGAAATTAAGTAAATTTTTGAAATTATCCATGCAAAATGATTTTTTTTTTCAAACATACGAATAATTGAAAAATTCAGAATTTTTCCATCATAACCTCTCAGAATGGACCCGAATAAAAGGAGAAAAAAAAATTTGAACAATTTTTTCAAAGAAATTAAATTTAAAGAAAATTTTTAATTCACATCACGAAATCAATTTTTCCAAAAATGGGAAAAATTTTTAAAAAATAGAATTTTTTCGTCAGAACCTCTTAAAATGAACTCAAATAATGAGAAAAAAATTGTTGATCAATTTTTTCAAAGAAATTAAATTTTTGAAATTTTCCATGCAAAAATTATTTTTTTTAAAAAATGCGAATAATTGAAAAATTCAGAAGTGTTCCATCATAACCTCTCAGAGTGAACCCGAATAATGAGAAAAAAATTTTTGTGCAATTTTTTCAAAGAAATTAAATTTTTTAATGAAAATTTGGAATTCACCATGGCAAAAATGAATTTTTTCCAAAAATACGAATAATTGAAAAATACAGAATTTCTTCGTCAGAACTACTCAGAATGGACCCGAATGAAAAAAATAATCCAAGATGTACTCATCCAGGCTAGCCCAGGCTGATGGTATGGTGGAAATAACGATACCCCGAGTTGGAAGGCCTGAATATTCGTCTAAATTTAAAAAGCCTCGCTCGTCTGTAGAGCTAAATAATTATTATCAATTAGGCTACAAGAAGAATAAAAATAACCAAGTACGCTTTATTTTAGCACAAACGTGAATGAATAATAATATTGTAAATGTTAAAACTAAATTTAATCTTTGTACTTTATTTCGGTACCGCCATAACATACTTACTACGTGAGCTTTAAGGAAGAATCTCTTTTGTGAGTAATTTCTGATTCGGATATGAATTATATTTTGTTGAGATGTTTTTGGCACCGAGACGGATACACTACAAATACTTACAGTACGTAGAATATCTACTTGTAGTGATAGGTAGTGTTGGAACGTTATGTCCGAGTAATGTTTAAAAATTATGAATTAATGAATTTTAAAATATGGATCATACATTTAAAAATAATTATTCCTTCCACAAAAATTAAGAACTTTTTTATTTAAAAAAAAAAAGAAAAAAAAAGATAAAAAGTATTTTTATTTTAAAATAGGAAAATAGGTAGGTAATTTATTTATTTTCTTCTTCCTCAAAAAAATATATGAAAATAAGAAAATTTTCATGTTCGAGATATTGAGACAATTTTTTGCTTCAAAAAAATTGGCATGATTTTTAATTTAAAACATTTATACAATTTTTAATTGAAAAAAATGTTTGAAAATTTTAATAAAAAAATTTAGGATTTTCAGAAAATGAGAAACAAAAATTCCCCAATTTCTGGTTGCTATCTCTCCATAAAACAATTTTGTGTTTTGTACTTTTTTTGAAGTGATAACACAAAATAAGTAAATAATTTTAGAAAAATCAAAATTAGGTATTTTTTCAAATTTTTTTCTCCTAGAGAATTTTTCCTAAAACATTCCCCTCTCCCCCTAAAAAAAATCAAGTAGATATAGGTATTAAGTTTTTTCCAAGGGTCTTTTCATTTTTTTTTTTTTTTTAATAGGTACCTAACTACTTATACTTATTATTTTTAGAGAAATTATTTACCAATTGAGGGGTACCCGGTGAAAACAACCTTAGTCAGTTTCAGTTTTTCAACTTTGTTCCTACATAGCCCAGTAAATTTTGTCACGTCAAAGGTATTGACCACCTATTTTTACTTAGAGACGTTACCTTCGACGTAGACCATTGCATATTCGTCCGAAATTGTTGAATGCACAGAGCTATGTAGCATCAAAGTCAAAAAACTGAAACTGACTAAGGTCGTTTTCACCAGGTACCCCTCAATTAATATCAATTTTTTGCTCAGAAAATTTTTCTAGAAAATTTTTTCCATCAACTGGATATTTTTTTTTTTTGTTGAAAATTTTCATTTTTATTTCAAAAAAATGTTAAGATATAATTTTTTTTAAATTTTTCTTCCTTGAAAGTCCGAATTTCTATCAAGAGAACTTTTCTTTTCACTAATTAGTACATTTTGTTTCAAAGATATCGCACGCATGTGTTGTGAATTGTGCGTAATTTCCTGGTTCCATTTCGCCACGTGGTGGTTCTCGTTCCACCTATTTTTATTATCAATCGAGCTTGAAAGTTTCAAAACGAGCTTTATACGAGGCACGAGGCATTGGGGTTTTTTTAATCGAGAACGCCGAGCTAAAGCTGAAGTTAATTTTGGTCGGTTTTACGCGAATTGCGAAATAAAAGAAATAGAAAAATAGAAAAAAAAATTGTAGTAAATTTCCGTCAGTCAGTCGAATAAAAATGCGGAGACGCGAGTCCCTCAACTCTGCTGCTGGTAGTTACATAGGTTAGCAGGCCGCCCATCCAAGGTATGACTCATCGTCTCACACACACACAGCACAACACAACACAGTGTTTACAGCGAGGTTGTTTTCCCCGCTCACTTCCCCGCGCTTACTCTACCTCTCTACCACCACTACACGAAACGAATTTCATATTGAATCTCGTACTCGGTCGTACGGCGGTGACGCACACTACGCAACAGACGAACGTAATCTTCGTCGATCGTACACCTTTGGTGCGATTGTGTGCGTGTGTGCGTGCGCGCCAGTGCGAATTATAACATTGTGGTGTGTGGAACAACGTTTTCTCCTACTCCTCTTTTTACACTAACGTGCGCATTCCACAATTTGGTTTCTAACCGATTTCGCTTATCAACAGTTATCATTTCGATGAGCCTATATTATTTCTTAAAATTAGTTAAATTTATTAAATTTTTGGTGTTATTTTTCCGCGTGTGTAAGTGTGCTTCTGCTTAAATATTTAATTATTGTATTGTACCCGTCTACTTATCATCGTGCGAGTTTTTCGTTTCTGTGTGAATGTGAAATGTGCTTCGTCGGTGTAATTGATTCGTTCGTTGTACCGGAACTGATTATTTATTATTAATTGATTGATCGTTGAGAAAAATCTATCGCTGTAGAATTCTAGTCATGACAACGAGGAAGTTGATAATATCTGGGGTGAGTACATTATTCGATAATGTTCGACTTAAGCGAGCCATTTAAATATTATCTATTCTCGAATTTGGTTTTAAATTCCATATCTATTATCTACATTGTAATAATAATTTATATCGTGTCATTGGATGAATTGAATTTCGATGATATCACCGAACGAGTATGTGATGTGAAAGGCAGTGTGAACGAAAATAATTATCTTTCTCGTTGGAAATGAATGAAAAATTTCCATACAATCGGTTTCGTAGTGAGTTTTGAAATTATTTAAAATTCTCATCGTTTATTCGTTCGTTTTATTTGAAATTTAAAAGTATCGGAATATTTAAAAAATGAGTCGAAAAATAAAATAAATTTTTCGTACTCGAATAACTTTTTCTTTTCTTCGGTGAGGTAGGCTTGTTCGATAGGAGCCGAAGTGAATCGAAGTCGGTCGACGGCTGCCGATGTGCGCTTAGTTTGGTGAAAATGAAGTTCTCGTTATGTGTTGTGAAAATTTACGTGTAAAATATCGTCTTTTATGAATACTTATAACGTATCCTTTTGAAATATTTATTTGTTATACTATTGTATATAGATTGGGCGATGCTTGCGAGCGATAAATTGCGTATTTCGTTTTACATTTACGTCATAATGTTGTAATTTGCATTTGGTTTGGTAGAATGGATGATGAAGATGTGCGGCGCGGCGCGTTCCTCTATCAGTGTTGCTATCTGTTATCAGTGCATCCAAACTCGTACGATATGTAGAAAAATTTCCGTCCGTTTTTCAAAAAACAAAACTCAAAACCCGAGTCGTAGCTCGGTTCATTATTTTGTAAAACGAAACGATTATTTATTGGCGTAAATACGATCGATTGTTTGTGCCAGAAATCGCCTAGCGAGCTGTTTTCGACGCTAAGTTGCCCACTTATACGTCTAAATTGACCCTACGTTTTATCGATTATGGTTTTCGTGTACATTAGTAAACGTGCAAATCTTCCATTATCAGCGGAATCGTGATAGTTCAGTTCTCCATCTTTCTACGACTCGAGTGAAAAGTATCCTTACTTATAATAATTTCAATCTTAATGTTACAGTGTGATCGCATGCTAAGTTGTATCGTAGTTTAATTTGTATTTACCTAAGTGCATTTGACGAAATCATTTTTCATTTTGCTCGCTGTTGTTGCCGGCAGCAGCAGAGGCAGATTACGTAGCTACGGTCTGGCGATTAATCGTTTATTTGTCCTTATTTTGTTAGGTTTCACATTGAGCCATTATTTGTGGGAATTGCGGAATCGTATTCGTTTGAATGTTTTCCATCTTTGATCGTGCATCAATCAATGTCAAGCGTTCTATAGGCGAGATTTTCTTTCAATTTTTTGTCGTATTAAGATATGTTGGTCGTTTGTATGTATCAGGTCGCTGATGAATTCCATATTATAATTTGTACCAGCTGCGAGACAACGATGACAATGCGCCAGATAGCACCGGAATAGCGATAGTGGAACGTTTCCCCACATGTTGAAATGTCCGAATGGGATGCACCGTCTGTAGAGCGAAATTTGTTTATATTTAACCGAGTATCATGAGAGAGGAGAGGTAATACTGGACGAAGGTACGAGATACGACGTTTTAAAATTAACATCAAACGGAATTGCGATGAGAAGAGAAGAATAAGAATAGGAAACCCTTACTTCCCAACTTCCAAAGTGTCTCTACGTCTCTAGTTTGTAATTTTTCGTTCATGAGTCATTGCTACGTCGTTTCATCAACCATAAAGTACCGCGCATACAAATCCATCTGGAAATAGGTACGTTCCATTTGAGAAACCAGTCTTTCTGTCGACAAATTATCGAGCAAGGGTTCTCAAAATGTACGAGTACATATCTTTATCGATGGTACGTAGTTTGTGTTGCTGTTGTTTGGTTCGAGAGATTGTTGAATCTAGCGAGATGTTGAGATCGTTTTGAAAATTTGGGGATTCCTTCGTTGTGCCAGACTCGTACTCGACGATGCGAATAATACTAATTTTCTTTGTTGTTGAAAGTAGATTTCAAGTACCTATGTGAGATAGTTTCGATGCTGATTGATGGTCTAATCGACGTTTTTATTGTTTCGAATTTCCGTCCGGTACAATTTAGAAGACTTCTCGTGTCCAACTGCTTGACCAGGAGTGTACACTAGTGTCTAGTTTACTCAGTTTGTTTACTGTCATGGTTGTAGAATGTAGATCGTTGTTACTGAATTTTACCAAGTCCAATACTAAACATAGATCTGTGTGATTCCAAATTTGGGGCGAGGGAGGGGTCCGATCGAAAATTTCGTAATGACCAAAATTATTCCTAGGACTTCGAGCTGCAAGTTTTGTTCGAAAGGTTTTTTAATTGGCCCCCTTCCCTCCTCACCAATTTTGCATAACACTCCCACACTACATTGATACCCAAAATTCAAAATTGGAGGGGAGAGAGAGGGGTCCAATTGAAATTTTTATAATAACTAAAATTATTCCCAGGAGCTTAAGCTACAACTTTTGTATGAAATTTTTTTCAGTTGGACCCCTCCCTCCCCACCAATTTTGCATAACACTCCCACACTACATAGATATCCGAAATTCAAAATTGGAGGGGAGAGAGGGATCCAATTGAAATTTTTGTGATAACTAAAATTATTCCTAAGATTTCAAAGTACAATTTTTGTCTGAAAGTTTTTTCGATTGGACCCCTCCCTCCCCATCAATTTCGCAAAACTCTCCGAAGATACTAATCAAAAATTAGAGGAGTGAGGTAGGAACTGGCCAATTGAAAAAGTTTTCATACAAAAGTTGTAGATTAAGACCCTGAAAATAATTTTGGTTATTATAAAAATTTCGATTGGATTCCTCCCTCTCCTCCGTTTTCACTCAACAGCAGGTTGATACTTTTCAAAATCGGGGGGGGGGGTATTGAAAAAATTTTCAAACAAAAGTTGTAGCTTGAAGTCTTATAAATAATTTTGATTATCACGTAAATGTCAATTGAATCCCTCCCTCTCCTCCAATTTCACATTGATACTTTTTAAAATTGAGGGGGTCCAAATAAAATTTTTTTTAAACAAAAGTTGTACATTGAGACCCTAAAAAAAAAAATTTTATCATAAAATTTTCGATCAGAACCTCCCCTCTCTCCCCCCCCTCCAATTGCGCATAATATGGCTTGGAAATTAATATAAATTATTTTCAACTGCAGGGGGCGGGGGAGGGTGGTCCAAATGAAAAAAATTTCAAACAAAAAAAGTTGTAGCTTGAAGTCATGGAAATCAATTTGGTCATCAAAAAAATTAGATTGGATCCCTCCCTCTCCTCCAATTTCACACAGTGTCGGGTAAATACTTTTTCAAAATTGGGGAAGGGCCCAATTGGAAAAATTTTCAAACAAAACTTGTAGATTGAGGTCCTAGCAATCATTTTTGTTATGATGAAATTTTCGATTGGAGCCTTACCTCCCCTCCAATTTTGCATAATATGACTTAGAAATTGATATTATTTTAAACGAGGGGAGGGGGTGGTCCAAATGAAAAAATTTTCGAACAAAAGTTGTAGCTTGACGTCTTGGAAACAATTTTGGTCATTATAAAAATTTCGATTAGACCCTCCCCTCCAATTTCGCATAATATGACGTAGAAATGTATAATTATTAAAAACTGCAGTTTTTAATAATTATAAATTTCTACGTCATATTATGCGAAATTGGAGGGGAGGGTCTAATCGAAATTTTTATAATGACCAAAATTGTTTCCAAGACGTCAAGCTACAACTTTTGTTCGAAAATTTTTTCATTTGGACCACCTTAAATCCATCATGATGGATTTAAGGTGGTCCAAATGAAAAAATTTTCAAACAAAAGTTATAGCTTGACGTCTTGGAAATAATTTTGGTTATTAAAAATTTTTCGATTAGACCCTTTCCTTCCCCCCCCCCCTAATTTCTCGTAATGACTTGGAAATTTATATTATTCTAAACTGGTGTATGTAGGTGGGGGGGGGGGGGTCCAAATGAAAAAAACTTCGAACAAAAGTTGTAGCTTGACGTCTTGAAAATAATTTTGGTTATTAGAAAAATTTCGTTTGGACCCCTCCCTCCCCTCAAATTTTGAATCTCGTGTATCTATTTAATATTGGATTTGGTATATAAAATTTAACAACCACGATCCAGATCCACGTAAACAAAAATTGGGTAAACTGGGCACAAGTGGAGTATACTCGTACCCAAACCTCTTCCTACAGTTTCTACAGTACATGACTTGCAATAGATTTGAAAATTGCGAAGAAATTTGTACCCTCGTTCGTTTATTCATAATTATGGCAGTTCCTTCGAAGGTTAGAACTGCACGTGCATCGATGATTAATTCGGTACAGTAGTCGTAAACGAAACCCACCTCTTCCTCTACGTGTCAATCGAGATATTTTCATTTATCGATCGATCCGACGAAAGTAAATTTAGCTATGTAGAATGATGCGATAAACTTGGAAGAGTAAATCATTCGACGAATGGCACTTGTGTCCGAAAACGAAGAATCGTTGTCGTAATTCCGCTATAAATACCGACTGTTTTTTTGTTTGTGTTGGCAAAACAGAAGAGGACGAGCGCGTATCGAAAATTAATTACGGTAATCGGCTTACACCAACTTACGTCAAAAGGTCTGCTCTTTCTGCTTCTGCCATTTACAATGTACGTAAAGACCTCTAGTATGAGTGCGAATGCGAACAAGAATAGGAGTACGACGACATCGTCAACGTCACGCAATAAGTTTTGAATTCGAGCTTAGAATAGGGGCTGAATAGCGAATACCGACGAGGACCAGGAGCGACGAAAGCTGCGTCGCGTTACGTCAAAAGAAGCGCGCGATCGAGCTTTTTTCAACTTTGAACGAGGCGTCCTTCCCGTCCTTCCCGTCCTATACTCTGACGAAAGCTCGTGCTTGTGCTCGTGTACTGCGTACAGGTTATTCTGATTTTATTGTGTGGTAATACTGCCGTTTGGAGCTGGTGCGAGTGTATACGTTCGTCTATAATAAGCGATGACTCATCTGGTACGTCGTCGGCCCCACTGCCTCCTCCACTGCCCTCCGCCGTGCTACACGGTAACGCAAATACAAATACGTTAAATGGCACGCGCGCGATGCGATGCCGCGTCGCGTCGCCGTTCCGATCCGTTCCGTTTTCCTCCTATGTACCTTATATACCTACCTACGTTGTATTTAGTACCTATGTATTTGTGGTCGAAAATGGGCAGCTTTTTTTCGCGTCTTGATTTTCCATCTTGAGAAAGTTGGCTCTTTTCCGCAGTTTTCTGCAAGTTTTCGTCGTTTGGCTCGCGAATCTGGTCAATTTTTCTATTCGTAATCGAAGGTGTTGGAATTTCTCTCGCAAAATCTGCGATAATTGGTACAGATTCGAGAGTGTTGTACGACGATGAGGCGATCCGTCGATGAGATGTTTGGGTAAGTGGGTCGAATATTTCGTGAATTTGTAGAACGTGATTGTGGATTGCGACTTGCGAGTCTGTGAGAGATGACGAGTGTTTTTTCTCGCTCTGTTGTACATTATTTGAGATAGGAGCGGTTGTGAATCGTGATTAAAATCAGCTTAAAGAAGTTGAGTAGAATTATGTATTATCTACTTGGACCAGAGTTGGGCAGATCCGGATCCTAAAATTTGAACATTGGCCCCAAAGATCCACTAATTTGGATCTGATCTAGATCAGATCCCTAAATTTTCGAAAAAAAACCAGATCCAGATCCAGAAAATTTCTACTATTCATCACATTTTTCTCAGTAAACTGATTATTTTTCATGTGTTTTCAATTTTTCAATATTTAATCTGTGAAATGAATGAAAAGTAAACCGTAAAGGAAGCCAAAAAACCCTAAAAACTTCTGACTGCCCAGCTTGATCCGGGAAAATCGGATCTAAAGACAGTGTCGTATTTAAGAGGAGGGTTTTGGGGTCCAAACCCCTCCCATTATCAAAAAAAAGCCTTTGAAATATCTCAAAAACCTTGCATAACAAAATTTTACATATTTTTTAAAAATTTCTTAAAATTGTGAAACGTTCTCAAAATGCATCCCTAATTTTTCATAAATTTTCCAAAATGAAATTTTTCAAAATTTTCTCAATTTTTAGTCACGATGAATTTTCATAAAGTATAAGATGGATCAAATTTTTCAATTTTTGAAATAATTATTTATAAATTTTCAAAAATTGTAAAACGTTCTCAAAATGCTTCCCTAATTTTTCATAAATTTTCCAAAATGAGATTTTTCAAAATTTTCTCATTTTTTAGAGTTCATTTCCTTTTGAATTTTCAAAAAAATGGGTTTTTTCTACTTTTCAAAAATAGATTTTTTTAAATTTTACAATTCCCAAATTTTACTTACTAATTTTTAATTATGATGAATTATCAAAAAATTTAATTTAGTAAAAATCTTAAACATACACAATTACACATCTAATTTTTTTTTCAATTTTTGGAAAGATTTTCTTTGAATTTTTACAAAAATAGACACTGTGTAAATTTTTTGACTATTTTGATGAATTTTCATAAAACAAAATTGGCCAAATTTTTTAATTTTTAGAATAGCTTTTCATAAATTTTCAAAAATATTTATTTTATTTTTTAAGAATTAATTTTTTCATTAATTCATTATACACGATTTTTTTTTTTAAATATTCGAAAAATGTGATTTTTCATTTTTTTTCAAGAATTATTATTTTTTAATTCTTAGAATTCATTTCCTTTTGAATTAGAAAAAAACGATATTTTTGTTATTAAAAAAAAAGAATTCAAAATGATTTTTTTTTCAATTTTTTTAGAGGTGATTTTTTTTTACTTTTCATAACTAGATTTTTTAAAATTTTACATAATCTACTAATTTTTAATTATCTAAGACGAATTTTCAAAAAAATTAATTCAGTCAAATTCTTCGACATGCACATCGTTTTTTTTTAAATTTTTGGGAAGACTTTCTTTGAATTTTTACAAATAAAAACTGTGTTAATTTTTTTGAATATTTTTTTCCAATTTTTCAAGGATAAATTTCTTTTTCGCTTGAAAACTTTTTTGATTTTCAAAAATTAAATTCTAAAAATTTGGAAAAATGCATTTTAAAATTGATTTTTTTTGCAATAATTTTTAATGGTAAATTTTCTCAATTTTAAATTACAAAATTTTCGAAATTTTTCAATTTTTGAAATGATTTTTCATTAATTTTTAAAAATAAAAATTGAGTGATTTTTTAATACCTATTTTATTTTTCAACGAATTTTCTTAAATTTTTAGAGATCAATTTCTCTTGAATCATCAAAAATGATAGGCATTTGTTACTCAAAAAATTTCAAGATGGATTTTTTCGATTTTTTTTAAATGAGATTTTTTTTCCACTTTTCAAAACTAAATAGTTTTTAATTTTACAATTCCGAAATTTCACTTATTAATTTTTAATTACGTACTTATGATGAATTTTCAAAAAAATTAGTTTAGACAAATTTTTAAACATACCCATCGGATTTTTGCAATTTTTGAGAAGATTTTTTTTTTGAATTTCCGCAAAATAGAAACAGTAGTGTATTTTTTTTTACTATTTTATTTCAATTTTTCAAGGTTAAATTTTTCCTTTGCTTGGAGATTTTTTTGATTTCCAAAAATTGACCTTTAAAAATTTTGAAGAATGCATTTAAAAAAATTTTTAGGATTGAATTTTTTTCCCATAATTTTTAAGGATGACTTTTCTTCATTTTCAGTACTGCAAAATAGTTTATTACCGTCCTTCGGAATGGGCTTTAGATAGAGTTAATTTTTCAAAATTTGAATTTTTTTCATCATGATTTTTATTAAATTTTCAAAAGAATTTGCACTTTTGTTGTTTTTAGATAAATTTATACATCTTCTACCAATTAACACTCTAAAACAAAATTTGAACCCATCCCATACAAAAAAAAAAAAAAAAAAAAAACATCCCATGATTTTATTCTAGATACGCCACTGTCTAAAGATCCAAAAATCCAAAATTTTCGATCTGATTTACATAAGATGCCTCAACTTTGAAAGAGATCTGATCTGGATTTTTGCAGATCAATTTTGATAAAAGATCTGGATCTAGATCCCTTCATTAGTGGATCTGTCCAGCTCTGTAATGCACTATGAGTACTATACCTTCACATTGCACAAAACCATACTTTCAATATCCATAACAATACACACTAGTACACAGTCGCCCATACTCGAGGTTGAAAACTTCAGCTATATGCTAAATTAGCCCAACTTGACGATATTCTCCTGTTAACTCGCCTCCTTTTAGATAATCTAGCCCGTCCGACCGCAAAGAGAAGATTGATGCGGTAGCAGCAAATCGCCCATCTACGCCACCGTCGCCGTCGAATAACTCCATTCACTCGGCCCGATCATGTTCTCTCGTACGGCGCTGCTGCTGCAGGTGGTTCGACCGACGACCGTCATGAAAGTTGGCAGACGGTCGGTCGTCTTCAAAGTGCAGCTGAGACGAATCGACGATCACTTGATATACGAGACGAAGATCTACATGCGTCCGGAACTATGTCAAACGTTACTGGCCCACCGAGACGTACACTGCACCTCGCCGCCATTCCGGTCGTCGTCGTCGTCCGATCGCGAAGTAGACCGAAACGGAGCTCCGGTCATGCCGGGCACCGGACAAACGGCGACGTCGTCGCCCGGCGAAGGCGTTCCGACCAAAGCGAAAACCATACTGGACGAATCGGCTTCGACGATGAGCAGCAAAACGAGCCCGTCGCGTATACCGCTGGACCCGAGCGTATCGTCTTTGGAGCGTAATTTCATCACGCCGGGCCGAGCTATGGCCGACTTTATGCTGAAAATCGAACATCTGGAAGGTCTGAAGGCGACCAAGCGCCGATCGCCGTACATCAATCAGCCTCCGATCACGGTGTACTGGCGCAAAGACGTCGAAGCCAAAGCGCTGGAGGTGTGGGGCTCCAAGGATAACCTACTCAAGGAGATACTACGTCAGCAACTGGAGCGCAAGCTGCTCGAGCAGAGTAACGCCACCATCAAACGTCAGCTGCGTAGTTCGCGGCGCGAAAGCCTCTACGAGCAAGATCAACTGCAACAGAAGTCGGTCAGCGGATTGCTGGGTCATTCGGGACGCGTCGTTTTGTCGGCGGTCGCCATCAACTTTAGCAATTTCCTGATGAAGCTGTTGGCTTGGGTGTACACCGGATCGCACAGTTTGTTCGCCGAGTGCATTCATTCGCTGGCCGATACGATGAACCAGCTGATACTGGCCTACGGTATTCACAAGTCGGTGCAGAAGGCCAACGCCGACCATCCGTACGGCTACACCAACATGAAGTACGTATCGTCGCTCATCTCCGGCGTCGGCATATTCTGCGTAGGCACCGGCCTGTCGGTGTATCACGGTATCGTCGGCTTGCTGGCTCCCGCGCCTCTAGACTCGTTCTTCTGGGCCTTCGTCAGTCTGGCCGGATCGCTCATGTCCGAAGGAGCCACCTGCATCTTTGCCATCGGCGCGATTCGTCGCGGCGCCAAAGAAAGCAACATGACCGTCAAAGAATACATACTCAGCAGTCAGGATCCCAGCGTAAACGTCGTCCTGCTCGAAGACTGCGCCGCCTTACTCAGCATACTGGTGACCGCCTCGTGTATCGGACTGACCGCCTTTACGGGCAATCCGGTGCCGGACGCGGTCGGATCTCTCCTAGTCGGCGGCATCCTGGGCGCGGTCGCCTCGTTCATCATCTACACCAACGTTACCGCCCTCGTCGGCCGATCCATTTCCCAAGAGTTCCTCGACAAGATCAACTACGAGCTCGAGTCGGACGTCATGATCAGAGGCATTCACGACGTCAAAGGCATCGACATGGGTAACTTCCTCATACGCTACAAAGCCGAGCTGGATTTCGACGGACGCGAACTGACCCGATTGTATCTCGACCATCAAGACCTGAAGAGCATGTTCGACGAAGTCAAAGAAATGAAATCCATCGACGAGTTCGAAGCTTTCTTGCTGAAACATAGCGAAAATATCATCGATACGATGGGCGGCGAGATCGATCGTATCGAAGTCAAACTACGAAAGAAATTCCCCCAAATTAGGCATTGCGATTTGGAGATTCTCTAGATTGTCCGGATGCTCGCCTAGTGCCCGTACTCTTCCGCCTTGTTTCCTTTCCCCTACCCCCAACTTTTTTTTCTTTTCTTCTTGAAAAACGTAATGTACTATACCTATTTCGCTGCTGCTGTGATATCACGCGCATAATTATTAAATTATTATTGCCTTTCGTTCTTTCGTTTATCTCCTCCATATTGTTATTGTTGTTGTTGGTGTTGGTGTTGCCGTCGTCGTCGTGTGTATTGTATATAAGAGACGAGCTTGTGCTCTTTTTTTTTATTTATTTTATTTTTTTTTTTTTCATCTTCTTAAGTTGTAAAAATGTCGAGATACGCTTAATTTTATTTGTACATCGATATTTTCCTCTGCAGTGTTTCGCCAAATTCGACGCACAAAAGTGCCATATGTACGCAGTAGATATTTATAGCGGAGAAAGAGGCAGTATGAGGAGGAAGCAGCTCGCTGTAAAAATTATTTTACGAAAATCGACGCGATTTTTTTTTTTCAAAAGGTTATTTCGTGTCAGTTCAACTCGACTTTGGCTCGGTTTTTATTTTTTTCAAATTTCGTTACTTACTCCTTCTGTCTTCTGGAAAATTGATAATCCTCGGTTATGTATTTCCAATCTTTAGGTACGTGAATGGGGACTTTCAGTGGCGTATTTAAGGGGAGGGTTTTGGGGTCCAGGCCCCTCCCATTGTATAAAAAAAAATTTTAAATACCTGAAAAACCTTGCATAACAAAAATGATCATTTTGCATATTTTTCAAAAATTTCCTAAAATTGTGAAAAGTTCTCGAAATGCATCCCTAATTTTTCTTAAATTTCCAAAAATTAGATTTTTCAAAATTTTCTCAGTGTTTAGTCACAATGAATTTTCATGAAATGAGATTGGTGAAATTTTTCAATTTTTGGAATGATTTTTCATGAATTTTCAAAAATAAAAATTGGATGCTTTTTTTCTATATTTTATTTTTCAAGAATGAATTTTTCCAATTTTTTAGGTACTTATCTATACGTGATTTTTCTTCAGTTTTCAAAGAATAAGATTTTTCAATTTTTTCAAGAATGATTTTTTTTTTTTTCCATTTTCAGAGTTCATTTTCTCTTGAATTTTCAAAAATTATTTTTGTTATTAAAAAAAATTCAAGATGGATTTTTCCCATTTTTTTAGAGATGATTTTTTTCTAATTTTCAAAACTAGATTTTTTTTTAATTTTACTTATTAATTTTTAATTATCATAAATTTTCAAAAAAAAAAATAGTTTGGTCAAATTCTTCAACATATTGAATTTTTTTCAATTTTTAGGAAGATTTTCCTTGAATTTTCACAAAGAAAAACTGTGTAATTTTTTTTTGACTACCTATTTTATTTCAATTTTGAAAAGTTAAATTTTTCCTTTGCTTGGAAATTTTTTTATTTTCAAAAATTATTAAATCCTAAAAATTTAAAAAAAATGCATTTAATTTTTTCCAATAATTTTTAATGATAACTTTCTTAATTTTCAGTTAAGAAATTTTCGAAATTTTTCAATTTTTGATATAATTTTTCATAAATTTTCAAAAATTAAAATTGGGAAATTTTTAAAATTTTTTTATTATATTACCTATCAATGAATTTTCTTCAATTTTTAGAGATCATTTTCTCTTGAATTAAAAAAAAAATGATATTTGTTCTAGGTACTTTATAAATTATAAAAAATTCAAGATTGATTTTTTCGATTTTTTTTTTAAACGAGATTTTATTCTAATTTTCAAAACTAGATTTTTTAAAATTTTACTTATTATTTTTTAATTATGAATTTATGATAAATTTTCAAAAAAATTAGTGCCAATCAAATTCTTAAACATATTGAATTTTTTTAAATTTTTGGTAAGATTTTCTCTGAATTCTCACAAATAAAAACACTGTATTTTTTTTGATTTTCAAAAATTGAATTGTAAAAATTTTGGAAAACAATTTTAAAATTTTTTTATGATTTAATTTTTTCCCAATAATTTTTAAGGATGCTGTTTTTTTTTTGTTTTTTTTTTATTCGTGAAATTGAATTTTTTTTCATAATGACCACTCTCGAAAACAAAATTTGAACCCATTCCATGATTTCATCCTAGATACGCCACTGGGAACATTTGTTTTGTTTTACCCCTACGATTTCTTTCCCACTTCGAATTTGTAGTGTTTTTTTTTTCTCTCGAGTAAAAATTTTTTAAAATAATGATGAAAAGACACGAGGTGTAGGTTAATTCGATTGAATTGATATGAAATGACCCCGATACGATGCCGGGATTTGTTATCCATTTTGTTTTTGTAAATTCTAAGTACCTACTTTTGTAAAGACTCGGAGAGCTTTCATTTTTGATTACCTATAAATTATGGGTCTGTCTCTGTATTATTATTAGCCTATTTATATGATTTTCTTCACTTCTTCGGCAGTGGGTGAAATTCATAAGTGGTTTTTTTTTTTGTTTCGTTATGTGAGAGACGAATATACTCGTATAAGGGATGGGGTCGCGTATGTATCGAGTAATCGTATTAGCGAACGGAGATTAGGCTCGAATTGAAAACTACGGTCGCGGTCGTTGGGTCGTTTCTCGTGCTGGGTGAAAATTGAAAAAGCACGTGTTGACCGAAAACATTATTCACGCTTATTCGTTTACATTTGGACGGAACATAGTTGGTTTTCACCACTCGACGTATTTTATTTAGCACTCGAAATACTCGTAGTTTTTTTCGGATACGAAAGAAGGGTTGTCCATTATCCAACTATCCACGTGTGTGGTTGTTTCGATATTCATTCCAAATTACCGATTGTTTCGACTGAAATACGAAGTGACCTACACCCCAGCATGATACTATATTACCTACCAATGAAACAAATTATTTTTATGTTGTACGAATTCTTACGTTCTTACCTATTTATAATTATTTTGCATTACAAAATAACGTAACTATACGTACGAGTACATGTGTACAAAGTAACTGTAAATTCAGCATAGTCACGAGATCGATTTGTTATTCCAAGTTTACCAGCGAATTTGTAAATTATTTTTTTTTTTTGATAATTGAAAAATAAAACGTATTTTTAAAACGACTACGTGCGATCAATGGTTTGATTTTTTTCTGCTTGGTAGCGGTAAATTCGAACTTCGAAGGCTGAGTGCTCGAGGATAGCGACGCGACAATGTTTACACCTGTGCTGCAAATTGTGGTTAGTCGGACGTCAAAACGTGCGAGTTACGTTATTTGAAGATGATTTTGTTGAAATTTGCGGTATGTTATGACATCAGACATCGCGTCGCTTCGTTCTAATTCGCAATTCGATTATGTGTATTGTTAGTAAATACTACACAGTAACGCGGAACACTTTTAGTGTTTATACGTACACTATACGTAGCTTAGCTCATCGCCAAAGTATTTGCAAAATAATAGAATAGGAATTGAAATGAAGACAGTTACGAATCGATTACTTGTTCGAATTATCCGAGTGCGTCGATCGAAGCCGAAGTGACGAATAGAAGTTCAAAAAGAGGTTTAGTGTTGGAAAAGTCTGTAGGAGTCGTTTGGAAAATCGAAATGGGAGGAATTTGAAAATCCGATCGATCGTGGCGAGGGTTGGGATATTTTGTTATTGTCTGTTCAGGGTGTCCAAGGACGAAGAGTTCCATTTGAAATGTCAAATTTAAATACATTTGGGTACCATCAACAAAAAAATTGTATGTACACAAATGAAGGGACAAAGAAAATGAAGTTGGAAAAACATTTTTTGAATTGCGCGTATATGAGTCGTACTGAAAAAAAGCTGTTTTCTTTCTTCAGATATTTTGCACGAATTTGGAAATGAAAGCGCTGTAAAGTTTTGATACCTCGCAGCTCTTTCATTCTCAAAGTTAGATCATTTTGGAAATAATCAAATTAGGTATGGCGATCTAAGATCATATTGTATGAAGTGATCTTTTCAAAAAAATCAGTAGGATCAAAATTACAGATTATCAAAACCTCCAAAAAGCACATCAGTGGCCACTGGCCTCCACTGACCCAAGGTATCAAATAGGTTCTGATGAAAAAATTCTGAATTTTTCAATTTTTTCCATTTTTGAAAAAAAAATTATTTCGCCATGTACCTAATTACATGGGGAATTTCACATTATCTTTAAAATTGAATTTATTTGAAAAAATTTCTTAAACTTTTTTTTCTCAATACTCGGGTCCACTCTGAGAGGTTATGATGAGAAAATTTATAGTTTTCGAATTATCCCCATTTTTGGAAAAAATTGATTTTGTCATGTGAATTTCAAATTTTCCTCAAATTGAATTTCGTTGAAAAATTGCTCAAAAATTTTTTTTCTCATTATTCGTGTCTAATCTGAGAGGCTCTGATGAAAATTTTTTGAATTTTTCTATTTTTTTCATTTTTGGAAAAAATTGATTTTGTCATGTGAATTTCAAATTTTCTTTGAAAAAGTCGCTCGAAAATTTTTTTCTCACTATTCGGTTCCATTCTTGGAGGCTATGATGAAAAAATTCTGAATTTTTCAATTTTTCCCATTTTTGAAAAAAAATCATTTCGCCATGTAATAAGTACCAAAATGATACTTATTACATGGTGAATTTCAATTTTTCTTTAAAGTCAATTTCTTTGAAAAAATTGCTCAACATTTTTTTCTCTCTTTATTCTGGTCCAATCTTAGAGATTCTGATGAAAGAATTCTGAATTTTTCAATTTTTTTCATTTTATTTTGAAAAAATTGATTTTGTCATGTGAATTTCAAATTTTCCTTAAATTGAATTTCTTTGAAAAATTGCTCAAAAATTTTGTTTCTCACTATTCGGGTCCATTCTGAGAGGCTTTGATGAAAAAATTCTGAATTTTTTGATTTTTTCACCAAAAATTGGTTTTGTCATGCGAATTTCAAATTTTCCTTAAATTATATTTCTTTGAAATAATTTCTCAAAAAAAGTTTTCTCACTATTCGGGTCCAACCTGAGAGGCTCTGATGAAAATTTTTTGAATTAGCATAGTGTATATATACTTTTACGGAGACCAAAATGGAAAAAAACGGCACCAAAATCCGACAGTTGGGTTAGGTTAGGGTACATTAGGTTAGGTTTGGATGACATAAAAAAACTTAGAAAATTTTTAATAAATTCGATTTTTTAGACATTATGTCAGAAATTTTGAAACTTGTAATTTTTTATGACTTTTAGACATTTTGTCAGACATTCTGAAACTTAGAAATTATTTTAGAAAGATGACTTTCTGATATTTTGTCAGACATTCTGAAACTTGAAAAAAAAATTTTAAAGATGACTTTCTGACATTTTAAAACTTTTATTTAATTAAATATTTTAGAAATTTTTAAAATAAATTTTATTACTTTTAGACATTTTGTCAGACATTCTAAAACTTGGAAAATTTTTAAAATTTTTATGACTTTTAGGCTTTTTATCAGACATTCTTAAACTTGAGACATTTTGTCAGACATCCTGAAACTTTTTAAATTTACTTGGAAATTAATATTCGTGACTTTTAGACATTTTGTCACAGAGTAAAAGCATATACTATGTTTCATACTTTCAAACGTAATGTGGAAATAGAGCCAACAAGGGAGGGGGGGGGGGGGCGCGAAGCGCCGAGTTTTTAAAAAACATTTATTAATTTTTTTCATTTTTGAAAAAAGTTGATTTTGTCATGTGAATTTCAAATTTTCCTTATATTCAATTTCATTGAAAAAATTGCTCAACATTTTTTTTTTTTTTTTCGGGTGCATTCTGAGAGGTTCTGATGAAAAAATTCTAAATTTTTCAATTTTTTTCATTTTTGGAAAGAATTGCTTTTGTCATGTGAATTTCAAATATTCCTTAAATTTAATTTCTTTGAAATAATTGCTCAAAATTTTTTTTTCTTCTCATTATTCGGGTCCATTCTGAGAGGTTCTGATGAAAACATTCTGAATTTTTCAATTTTTCTCATTTTTGAAAATTGAGTGCAGGGTTGCCAACTGATTGATTTCCAAAGCTGTGTATCACCTACGGACACCCTATATACTCTGTTGATGTTTTGCCAACAAATCTATCACTCTCCCTTCCCTATAGTATTGTTTAAAAAAAAAGAAAAGGCACGCAAATAAGGTCGGATCGAGTGGAAGGTCTTTTTTTGGGTAGATTTTATTATAGTAAATATCATCAACCGGAAAATTAGCTTCTGGTTTTCGAAACACGTAACGATCAGTGAACACGCGAATCCTCGTGGTTTCGTGCGATGGCATTTCCTCTTACCTTTATTTATTGTAGGCAGAAGGCAAGTTCTCAAAATGAGGTAGGTGTACTACGAGAATGTCGTATTCTCTCCAGTTTGGTGAAATCTGAGGTTACACAGTTGTAAACGATTGACAAAAATTTGAGAAAAGAGATGAGTCGTTGCAGCCTATCAAGCCTGTGTAAAATTTGTAAAATTGATGAAAAACAATATTGATCGTTCGTATTAGATTTTCTTGATAGGTATCGATCGATCGATATCATTTCGAAGCAGAATGAGAAAACGATATGAAGCAGGTTTTACATGGTTTTTCAGCGGAAGCGAGAGTTGTAAGAATAAACTGAGACGATAAGAATTTCAAGGTATTTCAAATTGATCTGCTGATATCGCGAGATTGATTGCGTTTTTTCATTACTTTCATTACATATTCGCATCATCTCGAACAATGATGATAATTTTATTGACGTAAAACGCGTTCGATTATTATTTGGTAACATCGGTTACTCATTTGGTTTATTATCAAAATTCGAGATAATTGTATGTAGGATGATCGATTGTACCTACTAATAATGCTTAATGGTGATGATAACATAATAAATCGAGTGAGCGTGTCTGTTTATCATTTGTTTTGTTGAGATTGAGACAAATAAATAAGATAACAGAGTATAGGTATAGCTAACGAATGTATAGGATACCTACCTACATTGGTCGATGATTGGAAAATGGAAAGCACATGTTACCGGGGGGGGGGGGGGCGGGGGAGCTGATGGCAGTTGTTATATAAGCAAATTCTAATCAAGACTCGATGTGTTTGTTTGATTTGGCAGGTTATCGTCGAGTGAAGGAGTCTTCGTGCTCGTGGACCGGTAATAGAATGTCGGCGTTGGTATACGATATGGGCACTTCGGGAGTAGTTCGTTCCAGAGACGGTCTTCGACTGGCGCTAAACCGCAGCCTCAGCGAACCAGGTCCGCCGGACGTAAACGGCATCGCATCGACGCCTCCGTTAGCATTCTCGACAGGAGCATCGGCATCGACGACGTCCGCCTTCTTAACGGCGGCGCCACCCAAACGTTGCAAATTGGAATCGGTGAGCTTGCCCCCAAGTCCCTGTTCGGATAGCGCTACGCTGCAGAAAACGTTGATACTGAAGAAAGTCGGACAACTGGACGCGGACGCGTTCAGGCAAAAGTTACTGGTGGCAAAAGACAGCCGAGCCTTCCGGCAAGCGCCATTCTTGGTGATCGATTGTCGTTCGTTTATCGCCTACAACATCAATCATATTCGCGGCTCCATTAACGTTAATTGCTCGGATCGATTCAATCGACGTCGACTGCACCAAGGTAAAGCGACCTTGGTCGATTTGACCACCACCCGAGAGGGTAAGGATATGCTGAGGAAGAGATGTTACCGCGAAGTCATCGTCTACGACGAAGGCACCGCCGACTTGGAAAGGCTTACTACTTCGCATCCGCTTTTTTTGGTCTTCATATCGCTGATCGAAGATAATCGACAACCTGTGCTGCTAATTGGTGAGTTTCGTTTCGTACGATGAATTTTATTAAATAATTTTACAATACGATATTACAGGAAGTAACGATTTGGCCACGTTAGGTTATTTTATGGTTCCCAGCAGAGTTGGGCAGATTCGGATCCTAAAATTTGATAATTTGGTCTAACTAAAGATCCAATAATTTGGATCAGATACTTCAATTTTGAAAAAGATCTGATCTGGATCTTTAGATCCTTAAATTTTCGAGAGAAAAAAAAACAAAACAAATCCAGATCCAGAAAAAAAATTTCTACTATTCATCAATCATCACATTCCTCTCAGTGAATTGATTGAGTATTTTTCATGTGTTTTCAATTTTTCAATATTTAATCTGTGAAATGAATGAAAAGTAAACTGTAAAAGAAGTCAGAAAACCCCTAAAAACTTCTGACTGTCCGGCTTGATCCGGATCCTAAAATTTGGAAATTGAATCTAAAGATCCATAGATACAAAATTTTGGAAGATCAGATCCCTTAACTTTGGAAGAGAACTGATCTGGCTCTTTTGCAGGTCCATCTTGACAAAAGATCTGGATCTGCATCTAGATCCTTTTTACTAGTTGATCTTTCAACTCTGGTTCCCAGTCATCGTGAGGGAGGGAGAAAATATGGAAGGAGTAAGGAAATCTGTACTGCCCTCGGGAGAGTTGCACCAGAAATTGAGGTTGATTTTTGAGGATGCTGCATTTCGTTTGTGGGACAAAAAACTTACTTTCAAAGTTTTTGCTATTGAAAACGATGGACTAGGGATTACATTATAATACAATTGAGGGCCAAGGAGGAAGAAGTAGCCAATTCGATTCTTCAAAATTTGTGAGCTACAGAAAATGCCAAAGCTCACTTGGAAGTGGCCAACGTCTTGGAAGACCCTGATTTTGGAAGCCTCAGAACTAAGACACAAAAAATGCAAATGAAAGTAATTTTATTCGACAAATTAAAAAGTTTTCCCGTCTAGGAATGAAGGATTTCCTCCTAAAAAAATATTTAAAAAACACAGTTGGCCGGCAATCGATTTACTGTATTTGAGGACAGAGTTGCCATTGCCAATACTACTGATTCTTCAGTCGATCCACTACTTTTTCAAAGCTGTAATGACTTTCTATTGATCTAGGCACTGATTTTCAGGGAAAATCTACTGATTTTTTCCAATTTTGTAAAAAGTGGTCTAAACACGAAAAAAAAAAAATTTACGTCTATTTTTTCTTCAATTGTACTAGGTACTTTTTTCACAAAAAATTCGCTATAAAGTATATACCTAATTGATGAAAAAAATTTCTCTCCTGACTCTACTATTTTTTAATGAAAATTTGTTTCTTCTGGCTCCATCCACTGTATTTTCTTGAAAATTTGTTTCTACTGAAAAATCTACTGATTTTTTCGAATTTCCATTTGTCAACGCTGTTTGAGGATAAGCCGAGGCTCAAAAGCCAAAATTATGGAGTGATTTGAGGATAGTGGCGAGGAGGAATTTCCGCAGTGATTTATTCGAGTACGAGACGTGTGTGGATAACCTTGCGAAGAGTTAGCGAACGTTATTTGCTATATTTTGTATAATATAATAACCTGAATCCGCGCTACGTCCCGTCCTATTCTAGTACAGAGAACCGTATGCATCACACATCGCTCGTACCAGCTTGCAAACGTTACCAGTTCGTTGAAGAATTGCTTTAGCATTAGCTAAAAATTTTATAGTAATCGTTCGAGGAATTGTCGTCATCACGACGATTCATCATCATCATCCTGATCCGTTCTTGGAAATCGTATGATTCCGCTGCAATTTTTTTTTTTTCTTTAAATCGTGTCAGATATACCTATATCCCGAGAGTTAATTGCCGTCGGCCCATCGAAATGTATAATTGGATGGTGGAGTTGGAAACTCCGTAACGTAGGGTCGAGTGCGCACCATCAACTCGTTTTCGTTTTGGTTTGCTAAAATTTAGGCCAGAAAATCGACCTCGACGGTAATTTCCTTATCGGCTGAAAGCCTAAAATGGCGACGCTGCTAAATTAATCGCCAATTTTCCACTAATCGAAGGATGAAATTTAAGAATGAATTACGTAAGCTTTGGTATTGTACGCACTCGATGTTGAGTTCGCGTTGCCGTATCTTTTGATGAATCGCACTTTGGACGTGATTCATTCTTGGAATGAATCATTTGCGAACCATTTGATCGTGAGAACCGATATCCGATCCGTTGTAAATAAAATGAAAAATGTCGACGCGGACCTTCCGAGAAAAGAAAATATTGCTGGCTGGCTCTCGTTAAAAGCTTTAAATTTCCCAAGCACAAGAGTCCAGATGGGACAGTCGTCCTGGGGCTCGAAATTGAGAATGAATGAAGTAAATGTTGGCTTTTAATAGCTGTGCAAGGAAAACTTTACGAAATGAAAAAATATTTTTTTCTTTACCCAAAATTTAGTGACTATAGTGACTGAGATACGTTTTATGCAAAATTGGAAGGGGAGGGAGGGGTCCAATCGAAATTTTTGTTATGACCAAAATTATTCCATGAACCTCAATCTGCAACTTTTGTTTGGAATTTTTTTCAATTGGAGCTTTGGATACAGAGATAGGGGAAAAAATGGTGAGGGTGGACCCTCAAGAAATGGAAAACATAGAAAATGAAATACTCGTTCCCTGTTTTATCTGATTATTGGGTCGAATTATAATCGAATCGAATCGACTTATAGAATCCATTTTTCACCTATTGGCTGTACCCCGAGCTCAAGTCACTCAGAGGTGACTGCTAGTTGCACAAGTTGATTTTAAAAGTAGTTTTCTTACGTGCGTACTATGCAAAACTGGAGGAGAAGGAGGGGTCAAATCGAAATTTTTGTCATCACAAAAAGTATTCCAAGGACCTCAATCTACAATTTTTATTTGAAATTTTTTCAATTGGAGGCAGGGAAGAAAACCAAATGAAACCAAAACCGGGTAAAACCACCACCACCAGATATTTCAATTGGTTTTCAAAACCATTTGGAACCATTACAATGAACTTCAAAAATTCATTCAAGAACCATCACCAAAAAGAACCAATTCCTTTCGAAAAGGCAGGGAAGAGAACCGTTTGGAACCACCACGAAAAATCATTTGCTGAAATAACCACAACCACAACCACAAGAAAGTGGTTTGAAAATAAAAAACCACCATCACCACCACCATTTTCAATTTCCTTTACAATGAAAACCAGAACCACCACCAATTATTGGAATTGGTTCTTTTTGGTTCTAAAAAGAGAAATAGTGGATTTGAACGGGAAGGAGGGGTCCAATCAACATTTTTGTTATGACCAAATTTATTCCTAGAACTTCAAGCAACAACTTTGATTTGAAATTTTTTTTAATTGGGCCCCTTACCTACCCCCTGTGGCCTGTTTTCTTCATTTTTCTGATTTTTCAGCGCTTTGGAAAGTGGAAACATTATTATTTTTTGTTTTTTATTTGAATGTATATTATTTAATTTAAATTTATTGCAATATTGTGTTTGTAACTTGTAGGCAAAATTCATTTTTTTTATAGTTTTTTTTTTTTTTTTTTTTACTTTTTGAATTTTAATTTTTTATTCAAATTTCAAAGATCTGATCTTTTTTTAGTTCTTTTGTGGTATAATAGGAAGCACGAAAATGGTTCCATCTGGTTCTGATGGGTAATGCCATAGATAAATGGTTTAAATGTTGGGAAATATTTTTCATACTACGAATTACGAAATGGAAGCAATTCGATGAAAACCAATTGAAAAACCAAAACGGAACCACCACCACCACCACCACCACCACAACCATTTGAAATGTTTTTTAATTTGAGGTCCACCACCACAACCATTTGAAATGGTTTTTAATTTGAGAACCACCATCACAACCAATTAATCAAGCAAAACCAAAAACCCAGAACCAGAACCAATCAAAAAAAAAAAAAAAAATTAAATGGAACCACTTTAGCACCAAAACCTTTTGAAAATTTTTAAAAACCAAAAACCAATTGGAACCACCAGTAATTTCAAAATTTTCTCAAAACCACCATCACCATAACCAATTGGGTCTCAATTGGTTTTCTTCCCTGATTGGAGGTTTAGATACGAAGTTGTGAAAACTTTTTGGGAAAGGGGGTAAGCCCTGGGAAAAAGGAGGCCTCAAAAAATGAAAATAAGTCCTAGATTACGATTAAAAATTGGAATTTGCTTATACGAATCCTAATGGTACGAATGTTTTTATATACAGTTGTTAAGTATGTAGGGCTACTTTTGTTTTTCTACCAACTTTTCGCGAGAGCATGTCCAGGGTCTACTCTCTACACGTGGTCAGTTGGTGTGTGACGTACGAGGTCACCGTGGTATAGCAACACGATATATACATAAATGCCTAACGACCAATCACCTTTCGCCTTCGTTATTCGCATGGTCAATAAAATGAAAAAAAAAACCAACTTGTTTGATAAGCTCGCGGATAAGCAGGTAGCGATGTAAGGTGTGTTCGTTATTATTGAATTAACCAGCCACGATTTAATGGAAGGGAGGTATGAATGGTGATGAGTGTTGGTGGATTGGTGGTGGTGGTGGTGTCGAGACTGAAAGATGAGTCGCATTAACGACGTTGAAAGGCGATGTAGTGCGGAAAAGAGGAAGACGAACTGAAGGGGTGAAGTAGAGGGATCTTGAATACAATGCAAAAATACATACGTACACAGGCAGGCGCCCACTGTCCATCCATAATCCGAAGACCAATTAGCAATTACCAACAGAAAATGAAAATTGTAAAAATGATTCCGGATTTTTTGCATGACTCATATCTCTCTCTGTCGAGTTTCGATGGTAATTTTTATTTTATCGCCGAATTAAAAAACCTCGTAACGAGCTCAAATGTCAAACACTCTGGCTTGTTGAGATCAGCGCGGCTCGCCGCGGCCGCCGTCGCCTTGGGCGGCAGCGTCGTCGTTTTCAACAATATTTACATTTTGACTAATACTTTCGACGAACCAGCTGCCATGCCAGGCCAGTCGCTTTGAGGAAGGACGAAGGAAGACATTTGCCCTGAAGTGTGTTCGTTGTAAATTTTGCCAAACCAAAGCCAAAAGAGGAACGGAAGAGGTCTGTTTAACATTGTCAAGTCAATCAAGTGGCAAAGGCAAACCCGACGTTTATACAATAATGTTCTTCTGTATGTAGGTGTACCTAGACCCCTTCTTCTCCTTTTCTTAAATATACGAACGAATAGCAATTAGGTAAGCTATACCTGTTTGGAATTTTACGTGCGGCCAATGTTCTAAATTCATCGAATTTTCGATCGCATTTCGATCTACTCGCGTCAGTACTCAGGGCTCCCTCTCGTTGCTCTTACGTACGTCTTACGTCACCTATTATCGATGGCAAATTATTTTTAAACGCCCGGTCTAAATTCTTATTTGTGTGACTTTGCCAACTACAATATCTAAAGGTTAAATGGCAAAGTCCCCGCTAAGGATTAAGGCTTTTCACTGGCATAGGCTGGCACTAGGCAGAGGTGTGCGGTGCAGCTATTCTCTAAAAATATTTACATACGTAGTATTTACACCTTATCAATTTTTTGGTGTTGGTTTTTTCCTTTCGTATTACATAAATGACGCTTTCGAGAAAATGAATCATTTATTCGACCGTCAAAGACAACGATTAAATGCAAATATCGCGATAATCGATAACGCGCGGCGTGAGTCATTTATACCTATATCGAATTAGACGCACTGAAACATCGCTCGCGTTTTTACCTTTATTTTTGTTGGTTATTATTGTTGTTGTTGTTGTTGTTGTTGTTGTTGTTGTTAGCGTTGTCGTCATTTGTCATTTCTTTAACAACGTGCATTTATGTAGATAGCTCGACGTAGGTATATTTCTTTGTTGACAACAATACGTACTTAGGCTACCTACCTTACCTACGTATTTTTTTTTCTATCGATCATCGACCAGTCCGTCGCCTAGGATCCAGTCGAACTTCTCTCATTATAAATTACAATGAGATTCTACGATTCGTTTGCTGTCAGCAGCAGCGCCTCCAATAGTCGCCGCATGTTGTAGCTAATCGTTGAACCAAATACATACCAAAATTGAAATGTCCAGCTCCCTCCCCCAACCTCACATAAGAAATTTAAGGAATTTTTTTAAGAAATTGGTAAAATTATAAGCAATTTGTAGTTTTAAAAAATTTATCTTTAATAACTATTAAAATTATCAACATTTTGAAAATCAAAAATTTCTGAACATTAATGATTGGAAAATGAATTTTAAAAAATAAAAATAAAATATTTATTTTGAAAATAGGAAAATTTTGAGAATTTTTAATCCGTCTCTGGAATAAGAAATTTGCAATATTTTTTACAAAAACTAAATTTTTGAAAGAACAGTGATGGAAAATATATTAAATTTTTTCGAAGGGAAAATTTAAAAAATTGGAAACCAAATATTTTTAAATTTAAAAATACTAAACATTAGAAATCTAAAAATTTTTGCTTCTGATAAGAATCGTTAATAAAACAATCAAATTTTTGAAAATTGTGAGAAAACGTAAAATCCTTATTTCGCCAGAATTGCGATGTTAGCAAAATTAGAAACATTATTTTATTAAACTTTAAACACTGAAAACATTGAAAAAAAAATCGCAATTTACATAAATAAATAAGTTTGATAAAAACTGTAAAATTTCAAGAGTAAACCATTTTTTGAAAATTGAAAAAAAAAAATGTTTGCAAGATTTTGAAAAAATGGGTATAAAAATTTGACCATCTTGGAAAAAAATTGAAATTTTGAATAATGAAAAATTTGTACCCATATTTTTCAAAAATTTGAAAAATTAATTTAGGTAAATCTTCAAAAAAATTAAAAATTTTGTAAAATTTTGAAAAATTGAAAAAGTTTTAATTTTCAACATCAACATTTTGAAAATGAAAAACAAAAAATTTGCTTCAATTTTGAATTATTTTTTAAATTTCTGGAAAAATTTAATTTGAAAATGAGAAAAATTTTGGAAATTAAAAACTTGAAAAATTTGGGCTTATCTACAATTTTTAAGGATTAAAAAATTCAAAAAATTTTGAAAAAATGAAAAATTTGCAAAACATTAATTTGAACAAATGAAAATTTTTAATTTTCGGAAAAAATAATAAAATTTGGAAATGAGCGAAGTTTTAAAAATTGAATACTTGAAAAAAAGAAAAATTTTCATCATTTTGAAAAAAAAAAAAATTTCAATTTTTGAGAAGAAATGAATAAAATTTGAAAATTGAAAACTGGGAAAATATGAAAAATTGTATAATACCTAATGAAAAATATTCAAAATTTTTGTTTTAAATATTTGCATAGCTGAAAGATTTTGCAAAATGACTCATCGTATAAAATTGAAGAAAATAATAGTAAATAACGCAATTTTGTGGAAGTTTAAATTTTTTTTGAATTTTTTATCCCTTTCTCTTGGAATAAAAAAATGTTGAAAGTTGAAAGCAATGGGAAATTTCAAATTCGTCAACTTCATAATTATAAAACTTAACAAACAAAAAATTGACCATTCAATGAAAGAATCAATTTTTATAGAAACCGAAAAATTTTGAAAATTTTGAATAATAATGTCGACCGTAAAAAAACTGGAAATTTTTTTAAAATGGTAAAATATTCAGAAAATACATTTTTTGAAAATTGACTTGGAAAATTTTGACAACCATTTTAATACCTCCGCCTCTTTTGTACAATGAAATTCGAGAAAATTGGAAACTTTGAATAAATTTGCGGATCAGAAAAAAAAAAATGATATGCACTAAAAATATGTAAAAATTGGGAAGTTGTTGAAAATTTTCAAAGAATATAACAACTTGGTAAATTGAAAAAAAAAAAAAAAAAAAAAAAAATAGTGAAATTTTGAAATGAAAAAAAATGTAAAATATCAAAATTCTATGGTCGTAAATAACTGATTTTTTTTGGAAAATTTAAAATTTTGGAATATCTTGTCCTTTTATGATATAAAAGAGGCAAAATTAGAAATGGCATGGCGAGAAGAAACTTTCAAAAATTAGCAAAAGTTATCTTCAACAACTTACGAGTACCAATGATTTTAAAAATTAACAATTCAACAGACCTGTGCAGTAGGGTGGCCCTTATTTTTCGAATTTTGGAAATGTTGTCGGGACGGGGGGTCTAATTGGTGACATATTGGTAGAAAATAATTCCCTATTTTTTATTTTTCCTGTAACTGAATTTTAAGCCGTTTCTTAGGGGTCCCCAAATTTGAAAAAATAGAACATTTTGAAAATTTTTGAAAATTTTTAGCAAAATGGTCATAGGGATGGTATTTCTATAAGACAAGACCATTTTCGATGATTTCTTATCTTTACCCTCCTTTTCATGGGACATAAAAAAACCGTCATTTTTTACGTTTTTTAAAAAAATTGAAAAAAATGACTAAAAATTAAAGAAACATTTTTTTTTGAATAAAATGTTTTTAGCATACATGTTATCACCCAAAAAGGTCATTTACGGCGATTTTTCATCCTTACCTTCATTTTTGGGAACCTCATTTTTTTCAATTTTTGATAGTTTTTGAAAAATTCTCACTGATACGGCAGTGGTGAAAAATCACCGTAAATGACCTTTTTGGGTGATAACATGTATGTTGAAACCATTTTATTAAATTTTTTTTTTTTTTTTAAAATTTGTAGCCATTTTTTTCAAATTTTTTAAAAAACGTAAAAATTGACGTTTTTTCATGTACCATGAAAAGGGGGGTAAAGATAAGAAATCATCGAAAATGGTCTTGTCTTATAGAAATACCATCCCTATGACCATTTTGCTAAAAATTTTCAAAAATTTTCAAAATGTTCTATTTTTTCTATTTTTTTGATTTTTTCAAATTTGGGGGCCCCTGAGAAACGGCTTAAAATTCAGTTAGAGGAAAAATAAAAAATAGGGAATTATGTTCTACCAATATGTCACCAATTGACCCCCCCGTCCCGACAACATTTCCAAAATTCGAAAAATAAGCGCCACCCTACTGTGCACTTAAAAATTACAACTTTTTTGAAAGTGGTGATACTTGTAAATTTCAAGCCAAATAGTTTGATGGAGTTGGCAAATACAAATGAAGCGAATGAATTCGAGAGTGAATAATTGTTTGTCAAGTACTTATAGCTCGTCCGCGCCCCATATTCGAGTATAATAAAAACTCGATGCTGGTGGTTCTTTTGACGAATGACAAATGAAAAGTGGTCCAGCGATAACGAAGCATTCTTGTAATGTAATCCGCAGCACCGCAGCCACATTACATTCGCACCATCGCATCTCATCGTATGAAGATGAAGGAGTAAAGAGCGAACTTTCAACTACGAGTATTCACATCGCAGTACTTCAATAATACTTAATACGAATGAGGAATGGACAAATATTCGTACGTCTACTTACTCGTTTACCAGGGAATACGAGTACATGAGATACTCGAATGACTCATGGAAACATCTGGCGAGTACTAGAATTTCAATTTCCATTTGGTAACTCGACTACGAGTACGACTACGCAACGTGGTCGTCGTATCGTCCGTCCGTCCGTCGCGGCCACTCCACGCCGCTCCGTCCACCGTTCACCGCAAATATGCGTATTTTATATAATGAAAGCGACGACGACGACGTTGAAGAAAAAATTCAACCTATGCTGAAGGTCGTTCGGTGGTGTCCTGGTGTCGTATTTACACTTTTTACTATCAGTTGTAAACTCGTATGGATCCATACTTGATTGATACCTACGATGAATTTTATTTGTACGAGTACAAATACATGGCATGGCATACGAAGCGGAAGCAACAACAATATGCCAACGAAGAATTATGTTGACACAGCAAAAATTGCAGCTTATTTTTGTACATTTTGTAAAAATTGAAAAAATGAAAATGACTTTTTCTCATTTTTCCTCTCCCCTTCAATTTTCAAAGTGGAACCATGTCTATATAAAAGTTTTTGTTCCTTATGGGCTGCCTATTCATTTGGTGGAAGGAACTACATCAGCTGCGAAACACCCTGCATATACTTACTTACGAATAAAGCTCGACTGCGGCTTAAATCTGGAATGCTTAGCTTAGCTTACAGAAATTAGGGGAATGACGACGATGATGAAGATGATAATAATAATATTGTAGTAGAGTATGAATCATTTATCCGCCAGCGCCATCACCATTCACCATCGCATCGCCAGTCCCCCATCGACCATCGTATTTGTATATTCGTATTAGGTATATTATGTACATTTTATATCATCAGAGTCACTCGTGTACGAGAAAGAACTGAGAGAGCAGGGTAGCGATTACAGAAACAGAAGCAGAAAATACGCTACGTCAGAGTGTAGAAACATAGAAGAGGCTGGAAAACGTTCGACATTCGTATCGAGGACGATGATTTTGTTCTGCTCGAATAAACTCGATAGCTCTGTATCAAAAATAACGCGGTGTTGATTGAAAATTGGTAGCATGAGGGCCGAGTGGTGCTCCAGCCTCTACTCCTGTAACTGCAGCTTTCAAAAGCAGCCTTTTTCCGCTCCCGTTGTCGTCGTAATTTCTCTCGTCGAGATAAGAATTATTGAAAACGCGAAGGAAACGATTTTTTGAATCTGTGACGTCATAAGGAAACCAGGTTATAGTCTGAAAGACAACTTTTGTAGGAGGGCAGTTCAAAATTTGAAATTTTCACAACTCACAATGTCCATTCAATTCATCTGATTCAGCGCATCATTTAGCCACTCCAAGTGAACCCAAATTCATTGCTTACATGCTTAAGATGTTTGGAAAAAAAATTCACAGGCAGTGTTGCCATTCTTAAAACAAAAAAATTCCAAAATGACTAAAATTTCAAATTTTCCAGTCAGGATATTGGCTCAAATTTTGAGTGAATCAGAAAACCAAGACTATCACCTGGTAGGAAATCAAATTTCCTGCAAAAAAGGTTCTTTTTATTTTTTGCCTATCTTCAATATTTCAGGAGTTTACCCGGGAAAAAATGATTTGATCAAAATTTATTAGTTTTGATTAAAATCATGATATAAATTGACCAAATTTTAACAAAATCGATCAAATCAGATCAACTTAGATAAACTGACACACGTAGTGTTGGATCAATTTAGATCAAATTTTTTGTGTTTACATCAATTTTGATCATGTATTGCTTGATATGTCTTGATCTAACTGATTGAATCCGATCAATTTTGATCAAATGTTTCGTGTTTAGATTAAATTTGATCTAAATATTGTTTGATGTGCCTTGATCTAACTGATTGAATTCGATCAGCTTTGATCATATCCGATTAATTTTGATCAACTGTTTTGTGTTTAGAATAAATTTTATCTAAATATTGTTTGATGTGCCTTGATCTAACTGATGGAATTCGATCAACTTTGACCAAACGTTTCATGTTGACATTAAATTTGATCAAAATATTGTTTGATGTGCCTTAAATCTAACTGATGAATTCAATAAAGTTAGATCAAGGTTTTTGCAGATTTATCAAATTTGATCAGAGTAATGTTCATGATGTCTTAATAAGAATTCGACAAGCAAAACAATTCCAAGCAATAGTCGGCCATGTTATTATTGGATTAATTTTGAATTTCCTTGCACAAAAGGGTGTTATTGATGATTGATTATAGTGTTTTTTTTACTCTTATTTGAAACGGAGTATATGGTCAACAGTACTTAGTGTAGTGCACTTTGTATGAAAATAGGGAAAACACATGATTTTCATATACTCATATACTCATCATGCAAAATTGGATGAAAGGAGGGTCCAATCTGAATTTTGTAGTACAAAATTGACACTTTGAAATTGTAAGTATTTTTTCAGATTGTTAGAGGTCATATTCTATGTGATCCACATTGGGGAAAAGAGGTTCACATCATATTCCTCTAATATTTTTTATAACTTTTTCCTACCTCAAAATGGTTAGACGGTTACAACTTGACAAGTCTAACATTTTTTCTTAGGGAAAAAAAAAAAAAAAAATCCTGAAATTTCTTCATCCGAAAAATTTCTACTCTAGAAGATTTGAGATTTCTCTATTTCAAAAAAAAAGTTGAGTAAGTAGATAATATTTTTTTATTTCAAAACCATAGTTTTTAAAAAATTTTGAACCAATAAAATTGTTTCCTACATAATTATATTCCAAAAAATGAGAATCTTTTCTCCAAAAAATAGAGACTTTTTCAAACGCTTTGTACGGCAAGTCGGCAACTATACCCAAAGGGTGGTGCGAAAAATTTTTTATTCCATAATAATTTTTAAACAATTTTGTACCAAAATAAACATTTTTTTTTCATTTCACAACATTCATTTATTTTTCATTACAAGAAATGAGGATTTTTTCAAAAAAAATAAATAAATAATAATTGGTACATAAATAGATTTCCATCTCCCTAAAAAAAAATCTAGAAAATTGATTTACCAACTTTCATAATTCCATCTTTAATAGTGTATTTTTCAGTTTGCATAATTTACTATCATCAATATTATACCTACGAGCATTTATACTTCGTTTAATGCTCTATCTCTCGAACAGCACTAGTGGTTGTGTGGTCAAGATCATGGATTCTGGAACGGGAGGTAGTGGGATCGAATCCTGACTGAACATGTACTGGGAAATTTTCGTTGAAGGATTTGATTGAAATGGAAAGGTGTGATGCCCTATAAAATGAAAAGTGGAAAGAAAACTCGATTCGGACATGCCAACCTATATTTTTTTTGAAATTCATTCCGTACTTTGATCAAAATTGATCGGAAAAACGGTGATCTAATTAGATCAAAATAATGTCTCTATCAAAATAGATCTAACTCGATCTATTTTAATCAGAAAGTATCAATGTTGATATAATTTGATCAAAATTACGTCAATTTAGATCAATTTTGATAGGTACATTTTTTTGATCTAATTAGATCACCGTATTTTGATCAAACCATTTTTTCCCGGGTACATATATAATTTTTTTGATTTTCTCAAATAACTCCTAAAATATTGAAGATAGGCAAAAAGTGAAGAGAACCTTTTTGGTTGGAAATTCAATTTTCTACCATGTATTAATCTTGGTTTTTTGATTTGCTCAAAATTTGAGCTAATATACAAGATGAAAAATGAGATGAGTTGAATTTTCCACGTTTTGCTTCTGAAAAATTTCATAAAATTGTCACAAACCGCTCAAAACTGATCCTATCAGGCTGTAAATTTGTACGTAGACACCATTTGAACTACCCTCCGAGAAAAATTAAAAATAACTTTCCGAATAGAAGGATTGATTTTTCTCTGAATTTTTAACTTTGCTGGGTGCTCGAACAGAATCGTTTGAGAACGTTTTCTCCATGCCCAGTGAGGGAGTGGCTAAATCCACAATAAGTAATCACATTGTAAGGGCGATGTCGTTCTTTTTTATTCATTTTCTTTATTTTTGTACAAGTTTTTTTTTTCAAAGTTCAACCAAATTTTTTGCAAGTTTTCCTCTGAAAACTTTGGTGTTTTATTTAAAACGAATCTATTCTTTCACAAAATACTCAAAAATATGTTTTTCATTTTGGGTAAGATGCAAGGATGCTGTATTTATATTTTTTTTATGTTTTAACTTTTAATTTTTTATTAATTTTTTTTTTCAACAAGTCAATGAGTATTGAGTAGTTAATGTATTATAGTTGAGTACTTACTCAATTTTGAAATTTGAAAAAATTAAAATTTTAGTGAATTTGAAGAAAAAAAAATTGAAAATATTTTTTGAAGGACCAAGGACATGAAGGAAAATTGGAATTTACTGGAAAAAATTTAAAAATTACTCAATTAGAAGAAAAATTTTGATGAAAATTATTGGAAAAATTCGAATGAGAAGTTAAGTTGCCAGCTAGTTGGGAAATGAAATAGGAATATTTTGATGACAAATTTCATTTGAAATCAAATTCCAAATTGACAATTTTATTGGAAAATTGGGAGGGGTGATGAACAAGAACAATTATTTTCTTGAAAAAAAATAAATAAAAAAGGTCGGGAAAAATTTAGATAGAAACCTCAAAAATAAACTTGATAAAAAATTTCAAAAGAAAAATTTGAAAAGTATGGTAGAGATTTGAAGAATATGAGATGAATCACGATGAATTCTCGTTCGTTCATTTTCGTGATTACTTGTTGTGGATTTAGTCACTCCCGACCAGTGAAATCACCATCAACAGTATCGCTAGTATCAACAAAAAAACAAAAAAGATTTTTCTGACCAAAATCTGGTTTTCTTATGACGGGTCACAATTTCTCGAAAGTGTTTGTTCCACTGTCACTGCTTTTGCTTGAACGTTTTGACTTCGACATTCGACATTGTTTCTGAGGGATGACGAATGCCAATGCCCTATTTGTAGTTTGTATGTAGTACTAATGACTTCGGGAAATAGGAAATGTGAAATTCATTCGATAAAAGGATAAATTAGTGCGCTTTCAAGTATTCGTGAGATTACGAGTTGATATAGAGACTGGAGGAGTGGAGGTGCACGTTAACAAGTCACCTTATCAGCATCAGTTTGAGAGAAGATTAAAGAATGGAGGAAGACGTATGCGCGAGGAAGTGCTTATTAAACGTTTGTAGGTATTTCGTATTTACTATTTAGAAGTAGGACTGGGCTGGGCTGGGGAACTGCCAAGGAGAAGGAGTAGAGATAATGTATCTAAGCGTTTAGCTTTAACGTAAGCTACAAAGTACGAGTACGAGTGTGGGTACGGGTACATATCCTGATATCATCCGAATACAAGCCGATATGACTCATTTGTTTCCCAACGATGACTGAGGTTTATACCCTGAGAATACGAGTAGATAGATAAACACGGCCGATTAAGTCTTTTCCTGCCAAATGAATTTAATACCCCCGGCCCTACGAATACCGCCTTCTGCCTACTGCCTATTTCAGCAGCCTTATTCGAGGGGAGCGAGAACGATAAGCTTTTTCAAATGCAGGCAAACGGAAAACAAGAGAAGGACGATGGCGTTTGATGTAAACCGCGCCGCAGCTGCCGGCGAAGAAGCGCGGGCGGGGCGGTATTTCAATTTATACGCTCGTCGAGTGTTCTCCTCCAACAACGGCTATTACCTAATTACTGTTTTTATTTATACCAGTACCGACGAATTTGATGCGTCCCGTCGTTTTTCCTTCTCTTTTTCTTTCTCTTGGAGACTTGGAAAATTAAAAAGTTACAGCCCTCTGTACTTCTGAAAGAGAAATGCTCCTCCTAGATGTCGAATGGTTTCGATCCGATCCAAAGGTATCCGTGTTACGGAACTTTTGATTCTGACAGAGTTGAAGAGTGTTGGGCTGTTGGCTTTGGCTAGTGCACATATTTCAAATTGTGGGCGGAATTAACCGATGATATCGCGTCATAACGTACGTGTAATGTCATTGATCTTGATCCACCGTACTTCCTACAGTTCCTACCGGTTGCTGACGAACGTACAAATATATGTGACTGGGTGTGTGCCCATCGCCATCGTCTCGGATTGTTCCAGCGCATTTCTGGCAAGTGGTACTCGAAGCATGATGAGCTCACTCTTTCGAGTTCGATGGCCCAAATTCCGAAACCGAAATTTAAATCGATTCATTGGCGCATCCAGAAGCTTTTCTTAGTAGGAGCTAAAACTTGAAGAAAAAAGTAGAGCGCCAAACTACTATTGATACCTACCTATTTTCATGGGCTGTATTCTATTTTATTCTTGGAATCTGAAAATTATCAAAAAAAAAATTTTTTTTTTCAATTAATAAAACTTAATAAAGTATTTTATTAGGAAAAAAAAAATAGGAGAGTAGATGATATTAGTTCTTAACCAAAAACAGAAAATTTTGCGTCAACATTTTTTCAAACACAGTTGAAAATTTTTTTACCGTTTTTTTTTTTTTTTTTTTAATTCTAACAAAAATGAAAATTGAAGTTTTTCAACAAAAAATGAAAATAACAAAATTTTGATTTTTTTTTTTTTCAACAATTGGTTTTTCGACAAAAAATTATTATTCCACAAAAAATGAAAATTTAGTTTTTTCAACAAAAATTGTAAATTTTATTTTTTCAACCGAAATGGAAAATTTTGTGTTTCAACAAAAATTGAAAATTTTGTTTTTTAACAAAAATTGAAAATTTTGTATAACGATAAAAATGATAAAATAACAAATATAACGAAAAATTCCGACGTTTCGGCTATCTACGATGGCCTTTTATCATTTTGATTTCTAAATAAAATTTTCAACAGAAATTGAAGATTTTGTTTTTCAACAATATTTGAAAATTTGGTTTTCCAACAATTTGTTTTTGGGCAAAAATTAAAAATTTTGTTTTTTGACAATCAACAAAAATTGAAGATTTTGTTTTTTAACAATATTTGAAAATTTGGTTTTCCAACAATTTGTTTTTGGGCAAAAATTGAAAATTTTGTTTTTTGACAATCAACAAAAATTGAAATTTTGTATTTCAACAGAAATTGAAGATTTTGTTTTTCAACAATATTTGAAAATTTTGTTTTCCAACAATTTGTTTTTGGGCAAAAATTAAAAATTTTGTTTTTTGTTCTTCAACAGAAATTAAAAATTTTGTTTTTTCAACAAAAATTGTAAATTTTATTTTTTCAACAAAAATTGAAAATTTTGTTTTTCAACAATATTTTTGAAAATTTTGTTTTCTAGCAATTTGTTTTTGGGCAAAAATTGAAAATTTTGTTTTTTGACAATCAACAAAGATTGAATGTTTTTGTTTTTCAACAAAAATTGAAAATTCTGTTTCTCAACAAGAAGTACACAGTGGAAGCTAAACTATACGTACATTCAACTCGAAAATACATTATTTATAAAATTGAACGAATTGAAATTGGGCCCAATTTTGGAAGAGCTTTTGCTCGCTAGCTCCCCCCTTGGATGCGTCAATGAATCGATCCGAAGTATTACTTGACGCGACGATGGGATGTGAAGGTTTTTTAGAAATTATTTTGTTGTTTTCGTTTTTCATTAATCGATAATCAAGATGAAGGAAAATGATGGCTTCGAATCGTGTGGTCGGTGATACGCGATCTTCGTAATGATTTCATTGAAAAGCGTAATTCTTCATTGTCGCGAACAAAATAATGGTGTTGCGCGAGATTGAGATACCATCGTACTGAGGCACTCGCGGAGTCATGGCTTCGGCATGCTGGATTGCATCGAGCGGCGTAACTTAGTTTGTCATCCTCATTACGTACATTAAATTACTTTTAACTGAAAATGTAAACGAGCCTCGTGTATTTTACTTTTAGTCCTTCGTACGTACAATGACCAAACGTCGCGGAAAATTTCACAACTAGTTGCATTCGATGTGAGTCATCCATCGTTGCAACCCACTGCATCAAGCTGCGCCGCCGTTGGCTCGTCCAACTTATGGAAATTGCTTCGGTGTAATGCATTACGCAGTACGTAGTGGTGCACACATTCGTATTCACATATTCAAATACAGCACAACAGTTCTGTCCTTCTGTAATTCGTATACAGGGTGTCCGGGGAACACTGTACAGTGTTTCAGATTTGGACATGGTGCCTACCCCAAAAATTGAAGGGGCATGGATAAATAAAATTGAGAAAAAAATTGTTTCGATCAAGCATACTATGGAAGTATGGATAGTACTTGAAAAAAATTAACATTTTTTTTTTATTCTCGATAAAGTGAGTGAGCTACGAAGCTTTAAAATTTGAATTTTAAAATTTTGAAGGTTCTCTGGCAGGGTTAGGAACATTTTTCGATACAGTGTTGCCAATTGATTTTGTGTAGAAAGCACTACAGTGCCTTCATTTTCAAAGAAAGGCAAAAAATCTCCAAAGTAAATAATCATCATTTTTTTGGTACTACTCGCATGCTCAATTTTAGTGTTTCTAGCCCCCTCAATTTTTGAGATAGGGACCACGTGTATTTAACTATTTTTGCTAGTGGTGTCCGGTTGTATCCAAATCCGAAGTGGTATAGTTAATATCCTAAAAAGGAATAAAATAAACACACGACAGGCTTACTCATTAGGGAGGTTTTCCGTTGAAGACTACAAACGAAGCCGAGCGGTTTATTTTGCGAGATTTTTCTCACGATTACCTCGAGAGCGAAGTACACACATACATATTTTACATTGTGATTCATCGCGTCGAATCAATACAAAGTAAGGTTCTCATTCTCAAGAAAATGACGAATTGTCCAAATATTGCCATTTTACGACACCATCTGCGAATTCGCGTCGCCACCCTTGGGCAGAGCTATCTGATTATTTGGAAAATGAACAATTAAATTAAAAAAATTATATTAGTAGATTTTGATTGAGTTCTGTATCGGATTTTTGGGCTTAGGGAGGGAGGGGCTTAGTCGCAGGGCATGCATTAAAGCCGGAAATTTGAATTTTTGGAAATTTTTCGAAAGTCGATTTTTGTAAAAATTTCATCCTGTACCAAAAATAATAGGCTGAATTTTCAAAAAATCTAATTTTATCGAAATACCAAATCTGTTATCATGATCGCTTATCCGTTATCGAAGAAATCAATCAATTTATATAATTTCCTGGTACGTGGGGTTATTTATTGAAATTCCAATTCTCAAAAAAAAAGTGTCGAGACTCGAATTTTTTAATTTTTGAATTCTTTCAATTTTTGAAATTCAAAGGCGTCGTCGGGAGGCCTTAATTGAAAAAATGAGCGAATATTTGAATTCAGCACCATCAAAAAAATAACAAACGATGTGCCACAACATACTGTCGTCATCGTCAACTTTTTTTTTCTTCAAAATTTGAGGAGTCATAGGAGACTTGAAGCGAGTCCTCTATCAAGGAAACAATATTCCAACTCAACGCTATCAAAAGCATGACAAATTATGTGCCATGCCACTTTTTTGATTTTATCAATTTTTTCAAAATTTCAAGGTGGCTGTGACTGTGAGGGGCTTAGGGAGAGTCCTATCAAAAAAATGAGGCAATATTCGAACTCAACGCTACCAAATATGTAACAGGCGATATGCTACATAAATTTTTAACATTTTTTGAATTTTGACCAAAATTTTGGGGTGCAGTGCCCGCAAGGATCTTGAGATCCCACAACGAAAATCAGTTCAGGAATTTTTTCAGATTTTTTTTATACGATAGCACTGGGATTTTGTTAATTTTTGGAAATTGATCTTAGGTATTTCAAAAAAGTTCAACTTTCAGTTTTCGAAACTTTCACCCTGTTTACCGATTTTTGCTAAGTTTCGCCAATGTTGACACTGTAAAAAGAAGTCTGCTTAGTAAAAAAGCAACCCCTCTCCCCCTCAAAAAAGAGAGAAAAAACAGGAAGGTTGAGGAAAAAATAAAACAACGGTTTTTTTTTACTTGAGGGGTAGGGTATTAGAAGTTTTTAGAAATTTTTTAGCAAAATCGAAGACCTGAGGACTAAATGTGGCCGAATTGACATGGAATGACCCTTCTGGCGAATGTGTCATTTTTCGAACAAATTCGAAAGGTTTTTTATTGTTTTGGAACGTGAAAAGTTTTCGAAATTTTTTTTTCAAAAAACTTCCAATTTTTGTCCTCGATGAAATTTGATTGTATATCGATGATGCGATTTTTTTGGAACATATTGTACTGTACTGGTCGCGTCGTTAAACTTTTACGATCATATTGTGCAGTAATGAACGCGAACGCGTATAAATTATGAGTCATGCTCGCAATGTATACAAACGATAAAGAAACAGGAAAGGAAGAGAAGAGAAGAGAAGAGAAGAGAAGAGAAGAGAAGAGAAGAGAAGAGAAGAGATGAGATGAGACGCGAGGTCGTGACGAAGAAGAAGAGAGAGAGAGAGAGAGAGAGAGATGAGATACAGAAATATATAGACAAAATTGTAAAAGTATGGAAGAGGAGTAGTCGCTAGTATAAAAATACTAAAAAAGAAACACACGCGCAGAGTCTTTGGTTCGCTCTATAGTACAAGACTCCACGAGTACGAGTAAAAATAGTACGACGAGTAATCCGTTCAGCATTTTGTCGTATTTTATATTCGTACTACCCTGTATTTGTATATTCGGATGTGTGGGTATGTGGCGGTGAAGGTGGCGGGCCACTGGCTAGTGGCTGCCGACCAATGTGTACAGCGTATAATTGCGATGCTATAAATGCGTCTTGGCGACTGGGCCAATGGCGAGCGAGGCAAAGGGACCGAGTATATTTCAAGAGCTATGCGCCTCGTCCACTCCACGTACTAGTTGAATTTGGCGTTGCTTTAGCAGCCAAAATTTAGCTTATTCAGAGCTCGCCGATACCTACGCCAAATTATCGGCGTATTTATAAATCGCAATGCGTCATGTCAAATGTACGAGAATGTTGCCATCAATGGGTACCAGACCTTACCAGTTACCTTACGACGTATCTGCGTATTACCTGCCTCTATTGAAATGAGAAAAATTTTGTAATCGAATTATAATGATCAGATGATCATTAGTTGGGTGGTGGTGGATCTGGGTATAGGCTTGATTGTGAGCTGAGGTGCCTCTTGTACGAACAGCTGAATGTAAAGAGAAAGTGTAATGTAAATGATACTCGTACTATTATAGAGCTACGCCTATAAAGATTGCGTAACACTGTAAGCTACACTCGAGTGTTACACGAAGCGTATCAGTTTCGGTGTGTGGCCAGAGCCAGAGCCAGAGAGCCATTCGAATCCATCGAGTCCACGTCCATGAGATCGTGTCCATTGCACTGTGCTTTGTTCGAGTCTAGTACCAGTACGGCAGTACGGTACCTTGTCTGTGTCTAATGCTGTCTAGATGTCTGTAACATCCCTTGCGGAAAACTACAAGTTGTCACAAGTACAATTTATGATAAGTTGTAAATTCGAAGGTGTTATATGACAACTTGTAACAACTTATTTTAGGTATGAGTTGTCTCAAGTATTCCTAATACAAGTAATCAGGACAACTACCAAAAACAAATCTTCGATTACTATTGATACCTTCAAGTTGTGATAGTGTCAACTAACTTGTAACAACTAACTGAGGTATAACTATTCACAACTTATTACAGCAAGTATTCACAAAATGTGAGGTACAAAATGAGTATTTATAACATGCTTATTCACAACACACTATATCTGCGAGTATCAAAATGACCCTCAAAATTTCTGAATGGATGAAAATCTCACAACTCCATGCAAAATTGTGAAAATCGGCTTGTGGGAGTTTTCCGCAGCGCTGAATCCATTTTTCATTTTATTTTGACACTAGACCCAAAAGGGGCTTCAGGGGGGAGGAGCAAAACTCAAAATTACCAATAATGGCATGTGGGGTGTGTAAATCTAGGTTTTCCTAGGTGCTGAATCCGTTTTTGATATCGATTTTGACAAATTCTCGATAGGGGCTTCGAGGGGGGAGGGGCAAAACTCAAAATTAACAAAAATGACATGTGGGGTATACAAATTAAGGTTTTCTTACTTCCTGAATTCGTTTTCGAAAAATTCTCAACTGGGTCTTCAAGGGGAGGAGCAAAACTCAAAATGCATCATAATTTTGAAGCATTTCTGGTACATTTTCGATGGAAAATTACTGATAAGTTTTCTATTTCTATTTCGAATTGAAATTTCATATTATTATATTTTTAAATCAAATTATTTGTACAGTCATGCTGGAAGCCTAAGACTACGATGATCGATGGGGCAGCAAAAAAACAACTGTTTATGAATTATCAAAATAAATTTGGCGTTATCCATCATGAGCAGGGTACGCTTTTCTTTAAAAAATGGGGTGGAAAACAATCCTAAAAAATGTTTAAAATTTCAACTTTTTAAAAGAATACTTTGGAGACCTGTATGTTTCATGAATCATGATTTACATAATCCAAGAGTGATGCATGGACAGTTATAAAAAAAATCATTTTACAAAACGAGTTACTGAATTTTTTCAAGTTGTATGAAAATACGATATAGTGAGATAATAATGGTCTGAAACTTTTGTCAATAAGTCCAAGTATTCAGTTGAATACTTGTCCATTGAAAATTTTCCAACTAAAAAGTATTCAAAGTTGTAGAATACTTATCTACTGACAACAACTTCTGAAGAACAAGTTGTTTTCACATTGAAGAGTTGCTACAAGTAAATGAATACTAATCCATTTACAACTATTCTTGAAAAATAAGTTGTTTTGTAAAATACAACTTGTTAACAACTATGGATTACTTGTTGATGACTATTTACAACTTGTACTAAGGGATGTGAATGTTGGCTACTCCATAGACGTATACACGAGTACTACATAGATACTTACTTTGTGGAGTTAAGAAATTTCGAAACGCATACACGCACTCCTTTTCACCGGCTGTAAGGTATTTCGCCAGTGTACTCAGGAGGGTGCTTTTTACGAGTACGTTACGTATTATGTGCAAGGTCTACAGTCTGGGTACTAAAAAAAAAAAAAAAAAAGAGGATAAAGAACTGCATCTTTCAATTTAGCGTCTTTGTTAGTCCCTTTGGAACCATACAATTCGATATGAATAGATCTAGATACCTAAGACCTACTCGTACAATGAAAAAAATAATAACGCGAGACGATCCCTTGTCCTAAAGGAGAGACTCGCAATTCGTACTGAGTGAGGCTGAGACCAAGGCCCGAAAAAACCCAGCTTCGATAGAAATTCGATTTACTACTTTGGTACGAGTATATTGGTTTAGGTGCCTGGTTAAATGAAAAGCATATTGCCAAATACGATGAAGATGCGGAATATTTGTAATTGCATTCGGGGCAGAGCCCTCCTTGGTCGACGTCGTGTTTACTGTTTAGTTGGGTTTGGTTCGATTTACTCGTACGTGTAATATCGAGTTACGTAATTCTCGACGACTGACGATTGAGGTGTGGGGTGCGATATTGACGTTAATTCGAAATCTACTGAAGAATATTGTGAGGGTGACGATGAGCACGACGATGGCAAAGGCGACGAAACGATAATAGATTTGTTCTTTTCGATACGACCAGTATGACTAAATAATGCGGAATTTTTAATTCAACTCCACTCTCGTTGGTACTTTTTCCCCCACGTGGTTCTCTTCACGTTGTACTTGATTCTTTCCAAACAGATTCCAACTATGATTAAGTAAGTGTGCCTAGCAGCCCTTTGTTTTTGTTCTTGGCATGTACATGGTACATACGTGGAAAACGCCTCGATATCCGGCTTATTGCGAATATCTGCGTTATTTTTATCACAATGACCAACCTGGGGCGAGATGACTTCGAGAAGTTGACTACTTTTCAAAATCTTCCTTTTTTTGGTTATTATAATTAGGTAACTCATCAAAGTTGCGTTTTTTTCGTGGGAATGAATTTCCAATTTTCTATTTTCCCAAACTTGATTCCATAATTATGGTCTTTTGGAGCACCCCCCCCCCCCCACAATTTTTCAAAAAAAAAAGTTCAATTTTATTTTTTCTCTATTTCAATCTTAGGTGGCACTTTTGGCCTCCCAACTTTAAAAAAAGATGAAAAATCACAATATTTTTGATTTTTTGGAATTTTTGTCTCCACCCTGCCGAGTTGTTTATTTTTATGAGAAAATAGTTGCCTATTTTTTTTATCTTCCTTTAACTGCATTTTAAGTGACCCCCCCCCCCACCCCCCGCAAATGCTTACCTCATTTTTCAAAAAAATGAAAAAATTGACCGATTTTCAAAATTTTTCTTTTTTTTGGTGATAACCATCGAAGTTACTACCTCTTTTCATAGGAATAAATTTTCCATTTTCTATGTTCTCCAACTAAATTTCAAGTGCTACCTAGGTTCGTCGTCCCCAATTTTCAAAAAAATAGCTAAAACTAAAAAAATAAAACAATTTTTTCACCCAGGGTTTTGAACTTGTTGCACTTTGTACCTAATAAAATGATTCCCTAGTATTTTTTATCCCCCGCCCCCTAATTAAATTTTAAACAAAACTGTGTCACTAATAGTCTCCATTTAAAAAAAAAAAAAAATGAAAAATTACGAATCAGTGGATTCGTCATCGTACGGGTAAACTATCGGAAAATTCCGATTATCCGAGTTATTTCGAGATAACAGTTTCTCGCCATATTTTGTTAATGAATTATTGCAAATGAATGTAGAGAGGAAACGTCGAATAAAGACCAGGACCAACGCCAGCGTTAGCCGAAAATCCTGGCGCATTATGTTTCCGCGAATTCGAATTCGACCATGGTAGACCATACTTATTCCTACCCTGTGATACCCTTTTGTCACAGTTGCTCCATTTCCAGGAGTTTATCAATAAGCGTACACGTTGCTAAAACATTTGGCTGTACGAGTAGGAATATTTTCACGACCAGAGGCTCGAGTCATCGAATGACTAATTGCACGTGTATGTAAACATGCGAGTAGATTTGTTTACTGCGCGTATACAATGGGGATCGAATGAGGCATCGCGGTGGTGAGACGCCGAATTCCTTTTTTGGAATCGGCGTGGCGATTGTCGCCCTATGGTCTATAGCGAGGTGCTGCGAAGATGTGTGACTCGCAATCATCGATGAGCTATCTACGGTGTTGGTGAACGATGATGCTGATGTAAAGATAGGATTCTCGGGAAGGAAATTACATCAGTTTGGAGATAATATACTTCTATAATTGTCTATGATTCAACCGATAGATAGTGATAGAGCATTTGGAATGTCCGAGTTGCGGATAATTTTAATCATTGGCTAAAAATATCAGCAGTTTATCTGGAATGATTGCGAGTAATTCGAAAAAAATTTACAATTGGGAAAAGTAATTTTTACATTTTGAAATGAAGGCTGAAAAGAAACTATTTGGAAAATTTTTCTTAATTTGCTTTCGACGAAATTTCAATAGTAAATAATTTTCTTTTTTTTATTCAAAAGTTTTGCTAGGTACATATTGGTTTAGCGAACAAAAAAATAGATGAAAATTTGCAAAAAAATTTGTTATTGACAAAAATTTTGAAAATCCTTTATGCAGGATTAGAAGGGAGAAAAAAGGTCCAGCCGAAATATTTTTTTTAATGCTCTTTTTCGAGTACGTAGTAGCTACTACGTAGACATACCTCCCTACATTTCGTGGCATGGTATAACGTACTGCACTTGTGACATTTGGAGTACGTTCCGTAAATCGTATGCTAGGTAATTCCTATCTAATCTTACAACACAGTTCAATTGTTTTTGATTTATGAAATGGGCGAATTGCAGCGAGTTTCCCCCTCATATTGAGGCTGCAGCGATTAGTAATCCGATTGTAGTAATAAAAAATTGAAAAGGAACAGTCGTCTTGTTCGTATTGGTGCAGAGATCACTGAGAACTTGGGTAAACTTTGCACTCGCAGCTCATGTTGAATGTGTCATTGGGCAACTGGTAATACGTACGTATGTATTCATCGGTGATTTACCTCACACGTGTCGAAATGTGTACCTTTGTTTATGGGTCTGATTGAAGTAGATCGTGTACCAAAGGTTCTTTGATTATATGTTGGACTTGACGTTAGGTACATTAGTCTCACTTCACCCTGTGCCCGGATTATTTTTGCGCTATTTTCTCGTAATCGAGTATCAATGAAACATATTGTTGCATTTTTTACTATACTACCTCAGACGTTTGTTAGTTGTTGTTGTTGTTTGTTTTTTTTTGTCTTTTGTGTGTTGAAAAAAATCGCACGCATTAGCTCTACAACAATAACAACAACAACAACAACGAAACAATGCCACGAAATCTAAATTGTAATTCCATCGGTATTATGGTTACTATTGACCTACTATATTATGAAGAGCTCTATTCCAAAAAGGGCTTAGTCTGAAAAAAAAGAGTTGATGATTGGTTCTGGGCAGTAGGATAGTGTCTCAAAAGTGTAGGACTTCAAATATTTGAAAAATCATTCCAATCCCTACCCCCGTCCCCAATCGTGCACCTAAAAGTCGTTTTTCCCCTTACCATTCCGAAAAGTGCCAACCAGTCTATTATTTCATCTGCTACTGCTTAGTAGGTAATTTTGCAGTTTTCCACTAAAATAGTATCATGGTAGTACCAACGTGCAGCGTAGCTCACATGCCGGCGATCAAATGCACTATCTACTAACAACCCCTTCATCTCTTCATCGAGAGAAGATGATATCTGTACCTGAAGTTTGATTTTTCAAGTCAGGATACGGATTCAAATTTTAAGCCAATCCAAAAAGTAAGACTGCTATCATGTACAAAATCTAATTTCTGATCAAAAATATCGTCTTCACATTCTACCTTTCTCTAATAGTTTAGGCGCTATAAGAAAATTCCGAAAAATTTGCCGCAATTTCTTTGAAAATTAAAATTTTTGAGCTTAGAGTTGATTAAGTGCACCTAATTTTGAGCAATCCAAAGAAGTAAATTTGACGGCTTATAAGAAATTCAATTTCCTTTCAAAAAAGTTCTCTTCACTTTTTGCCCATCTTCAGTTATTTAGGCGCTATAAGAGAAAAAAATGATATATAGGTGTAGGTAAACGTCAATTTTTCTCTTAATCAAAACTTTTGAAAAAATCCACTCGATTTGTACAAAAAATATTTTATATTCGCAGATTTAATAAATAAATTTTTCGAAAATTTTGCCGTAAAAAAGGAGGAAAGAAACGAAATCGAAAATTACTGTTCCAAAAATTGCTCAGTCCAAAAGTCCAGATGTTTTCAACTTCAGATACAGACAGAGTCGTTATGATGCATTTTGGAAAAACCACTCCACTACATCACATTCACACAACATCATTCATCGTCATTTTCAAATTTTTTCAAGGCTCGCGAAAGTTTTTTTTTTTCAATTTTCCAAAAAAGAAGTTTTTGGAATCGAATTCTTCAATTTTATTGTACACACATATGTGCCGTGTGTACTCGACTGCCTGCACCTCTACCTAGTACCTAGACCTATCTATTTATTCGTACACCGAACAGTATGTCTGTGTGCGATATGGGTACACAGTATAAACAGTTGTGGCCTTCCACCTCAGTCCCCTTCCTGCTTGCTGACTGCTTTGATTGTCTTACTAGTTACTTAGTTAACGATAACGACACGATGAAATTGATACGTTTTACTATGCATTTGATTACTACAGTCACCACCATCACCCCCATCGCCATCGCCATCATCACAATCGCCATTGATATTACTACTACAACTACAACCAATTACAATTGCAAGGCAATACACAGTGTTAAATGTGGTATCACGTTTGTCGTCATTACGTCATATACCTACTAGTATCGTACACATAGAGAGAGAGAGAGAGAGAGAGAGGGAGACGTACTCGATAATAATTTGTGCGATAGTACGAGAGTGTGAGTCATATCGGCGGCGCGGCGCAGTGTAATGCGGCGCAGACACGAAGACTAGGCAATAGCGAAGCTAAGCAATGTAAACGGCAAGCGCGCTGCCAATAACCAGACAATAACACAACAACACATTGTGCGTACCGCTCGCTCCGCGTTCGCGATCACCGCATTCTTCACGTTCACGTTCACGTTCGCCTTCGCCTTCGCCTTCCCTTCGAGCTGCCTTCAGCTCGATCTCGATCAGCAGTTCAGCTTCAGCACTCTCTTCAGTCTCTGCAGCAGTGTGCCTCACGTCGCTCGGTGTGTCTCTCTCGCAGTCGCAGTTATCTATCACCTGGATTGGATTGGTATGGTATCCACTTCCACGTCCAGGTCCCGGTCTAATATTCGTCGTTATCGTTAGTCAGTGACTGCATTTTCTGGTCGTGTTGTGGACAGAGGACTCGTAGTCTGACCACATGTTGTCGCGTTAATCGTTTTCCAAGTTGATAAGTTTTTAGTGTGGTGTTTAGAATAGTAATCTCGTCTTCTCGTTGTAATTGTGACGTTACGTATTTAGTAGGACGAATATCTTCGATTTACGCGATCAAATTTTGATCCTGTTTTACAATTTTTCCGCGATTACTCACGCGTTAACATTGACAGTTGGCATTTGCGGGCTAATTGTCGAGTTAGATTCAACGGTGTGGTTGACCAACATTTTTTTGAATGATTTTCGATATACTGGAAGTGGATTTACAGCGCAAAACTAAGATGAGGAAGTCGCCTTGTCTGGTGTTGTCGTTGACACCTCCGCCGATGACTTGGAGGAGATCAAGTACGTTCAATTTTTAGCCCCTTCATTTAATCTAGTTCTCATCCCAATTTCAATATTCCATAATTATCTATCCTCGATCTAAAGCTAAAGGTGCACCACATTTACCCGGGCTCGGAATGCTCGGATGAACCTGTGAAAAGATTCAGCCCCCATATACGGTCGAGGACGGGGTGGGCACATCCTCGAGACATCTGGTGTGCTACACGATGCTCGGTGATGCTGGCTAGAGCTAGTTCCAGAGTTGTGTGTACATAGTCTCCTTGTATATTCGTTATAGCACGTAGAGATTGTCCAAGTGAGATAGGTTGTTGTTGTAGTGTAGCAATAGAGGAGGCAAAAAGTAATAATGATGGAAAAAGGAAGGAAGCAACGCTGCCTGCCGAACCGGTTTGCCGAGGTATTTTTTTCTTCTTCTGGCCCGATGCATATGTAGTCATCGCCCGTAGTGGTGGAATAATTGCGTGTCTCCGTCTCCTCGTCGACATTTCGCCGTACTACGAACAAATCGAAAGCTTTTGGTGAGTATTTGGGACATTGGGCGATTACTTTTTGGGTGATCGGAATTGCTCATCGAACGGCCCAGCAATTTCTAAATTTCGCGTGTATTCTACTTCGGTATCATAAGTTACCGCATATATTATGTTATTTTTATATCATCTCGACGATTACTAAGTACTAACGTCTGATTTTCTTCTTCTTCTTCACAGGTGGTCACAAAGAGTTCCATCGAAGACACAAAGAGCTATGCGACAATACGCTATTACCGGCGCCCAGCGACGCGACAAATGCTTCGGCGACAGCCCTAGGCAGTCACTTGCCGGCAACCGGCGTCAGCGGAGACATCCCTGCTTCCAAAGACGATCGACATCAGAGCGATATCGATTCGCATCCGGCTTCCAGAGTGCTGCCGTACTTATATTTAGGTAACGCCAAAGACGCCGCTGATCTGAGCGTACTGCAAAGGCTCGGCATCACCAGAGTATTAAATGTGACCTCGCAAATTCCCGGATACCACGAACAGAGCGGCATCACCTACAAGCAGTTGCCGGCCAACGACTCCGGGCACCAGAATTTGAAACAGTACTTCGAACAAGCGTTCGAGTTTATAGGTGAGTCAGATTTTTGCAAATTACCTTCTTTTCCTGGGTCTAAAGACTATAAAGTACTTCGATAATCGTGTCTCCGCTTCTTGGGTGGGTTGGTGTTGGGAGAGGTCAGACGTCAATTTTTATTCCAAAACTGCGATATATTGGGCAAGTGCAAAGAGAGTTTGAGCGAGGTTATGGTCGTAAAAATGATAATCTCTTCTTATTTATTTCTACGTTTTTCTTTTAAATTCGCAAAACACGTATTAAGAAAAGGAATCGAAAACGTAGCGTCATCGATATGATGAATCATCGGTCGCATACACAGAACAGATGCAAATGATGATAATAGATATGTATGTAGAGTCACTTGCTTATCCAAATGTCTTTAAATTGAAATCGATAGGTAGCAGAGTTGGGCAGATCCACTATAATAAAAGGATCTAGATCCAGATTCAGATCTTTTGTCAAGATGGATCTGCAAAAGATCCAGATCAGAGTTCTTCAGGGATGGAAAACTGAAAACGTGAAAAAAACTGAAATCGAAAAAAAATCGAAACTGAAACTGTTATGTCAAAAACTGAAACTGAAAACTGAAAACTAAAACTTTTATTTTTTCAGTTTCAGTTTTCAGTTTTCAGTTACCAATTTTTAGTGTTATAGTGTTAAAAAATAGCACAATAATGTTAACGTTATGTAGTATTGTTTTTTTTTTCAACAAAATTTGGCGCTCTGATAACCCCTTAGGCCCTCTGAAAAGTGAAAATACTTCTTTGACTACAAAAATTGAATAACTGAAACTGAAAACTGAAAAAAATTGAAACTGAAAACTGAAAATCAAAACTGAAACTGAAAACTGAAAATTGAAACTGAAACTGAAAACTAAAAAACTGAAAACTGAAAACGGAAACTGAAACTTCTATTTTTTCAGTTTTCCATCTCTGGAGCTCTTCCAAAGTAAAAGGATCTAGATCCAAAATTTTGGATCTTTGAATCTGTAGATTTAATTTCCAAATTTTAGGATTCGTATCAAGCGGGACAGTCGAAAGTTTTCAGGCTTCTTCGGCTTCTTTTAAGGGTTACTTTTCATTAATTTCACATCCACATTGAAAACACATGAAAAATATGTGATAAATAGTAGTAATTTTTATCTAGATTTGTTTTTTTCGAAAATTTAAGAAGGATCCAAATCAGATCCTTTTCAAAATTGAAAAGATCAGATCTAAATTATTGGGTCTTTGGATATTTAGGTCCAATTTTCAAATTTTATGATCCGGATCTGCCTAACTCCGATAGGTAGGTAACCCGACGACAATTGCCGTCGTCGCCCTTGTCTTCGGATAAAAACTTGCCCAAGGGACGAGAACGAGATAAGCTCGAGTAAGAGACACGAAGAGTACAGCGAGCGACGATGACGCTGTCGCTGAGCCTTAAGCAACTGGTGGTAGTCTAGTGGACGACGCCCGGTATGTCGATGTCGTCGTCGTTTCAGCATTCTGTTCTGCGGATGACCTAGCAAGGTAAACTGGAAATGACTCGAGCTCGAGGTAGTTGCGGTATTACACGATTCACGTTTTGTAAAGCGCGAATTTCAGCGGGAAAATGACCGCCGTCGTGTCGCTGCTCGCTTCTGGTTTCATTCGCGTCATCCAGAGATGATCTGTGCAGTTTGACGACTGACGAATCCGCGCGTGAATTTGTAATTAGTAATCGTCGATGGTCGTAAAATGCTTAACGACGTGCGTGCCATCTCGCTGACGAGCCAGTTCACTCGTACCCAGTCTTTTGCCTTCCGTAAAATTTCTGGAATTCTGTGGACTTTCAGCTGGATTTCGCGAAATTTGAAACAAACGTAGGATCCGATCTGCCCTCGCGGAGGAAAAAGGAAATGCTCCTTAATTTTCAAGGATCCAACTCCCTTTCTTTGCAATTTCCTTATGTTTGTTCCCAAGGCCGCTTTCGAAAAAAAAATCAAAACTACTTAAAGTTGCAGACTGAAATTTTTGGATTAATTTTGGTGATTACAAAAACTGCTCTTCAATTTTGCATAATACGTATAAAAATTACCCTTGAATTTCTGTAGAGCTTGAAGTCACCGCAATGCAATTTTGGCTGGCAGTAAGTCCCTCGATTCCTAAGGCTATAATTGAAAAGATTTTCAAACAAAAGTTGTAGGTTGAGATATTTTGAATAATTTTTACTAGTACAAAAATTTTGATTGCACCCTCCCTTCCCCTTCGATTTGGTCTAATACCTGGAGAAATTACCCGCCGATTTTGATAGATGGTATGCCAAATAGGTGGTGAGGGGGGGGGCAATCGAAATTAGGGCTTCCAAAGAAACGAGGTTTGACCTTTGAAAAGGGGATGGAGAGCCTTGAAAAATATTTCAATTTCTCAATAATAATGAATTGAGAAAATTAAAAAAAAAAATTTCTGTATTTGCCTCTTATCATGATTTTGAGGGAAAAATCGAAAGTGACTTGGAAATTTTCAGTTGTTGAAGTAGACAGTTTTTGTGACAACCCACACCCCCCCCCCCCCCCTCCTCCGTTGTATAAAATATAAAATCCTATCAATTTTTTCAAGTTGACAAAATATGATAAAAAAAATTATTTTTGAAAACTTTTTCAATTTTTTTTAAAAAAGAAATTCAAAATTCCAATCAAAATTTTTTAAAACGATTAAAATTTTTTTTTTTTGAAAAAATTGAAATTTTGTAATTTTTTGAAAGGAATCAAGTGTTTCCAAATTTTTTTTCGAAAAAATTGAAACTCTTATTGAATTTTAGAAAAAAATAAAAAAATCTTTCAAATAGTAGGTATTTAAAAAATTTTCTGCAAAAAAAATTCAAAATCCTGTAAAAATATTTTTAATAATTTTTTCACAAAAAATGTTGTAAGTTTTTTTAAAATTGAAAACAGGGGTTTCAACTTTTTTCAAAATTGAAAAAAAATTCTCTTGACAAAAGTGAGAAAATTTTTGTGGATTGGATATGGAGAGGGGCTTTTTTCAAATTGTGATTAAAAGCTTCCTTTTTTTTGAAAATTTGGGTCACTATTTTCATTTTGAAGAATCCTCAAAAATATTGAAAACTAATACTATGGAGACCTGTATTAGGTTCAGCACCTAACCTACCCAATACCCATTTACGTGAGTAAATGTAGGCAGCTTTCGTTCGACAACACAAACACACTTGCATCTATTACATAGCTACCCATCGTAATTTTAATTGCTAATTAACGTAGTAAGTAACGTATCGTATAGAATTTATTCTTGTGTGGAAGATGATAAGAGTATAAAAAGGTCGAAGGCTGTGGCCAGAGCACTCGAATGGAGGACGTATGTTGTTGGACTTGGATGGGGCGCGGGCGAGAAGAATTTCTTTTTAGTGTGTAGTTACAGTAAACATTCGTATTACGTATCAACGTACACTACTACAACACTAGCAACAACGCAGCTACATAGTACATTGCATACGTTCGTAAATGTATTAGCAAATGGTGATTTGCAAGTGTGCGAGTGTGTTTTAGGAATGACTCATGACACTGGTCGAGTGGCGGCGGTTTCGGCGGCGGTGTAGTGGTGGTACACTGGAGAGTTGAAATTTTTTCCAAGTTATGCGGCCCGGTCGCCTGCCTCTTAATACTGCTATCAAAACAGTGACTAATAATTTCGTACGTACGTCTGTGTTGGTGTAGTAGTCTTGCTAATACGAACGCAGGCGTCTACGTATGTAATGTGTAAATTATTATACCTGCGCCATTTTATCGTCAAGGAAGGACGTTTACACGTTGCAGCGAATTACCTATACCTAGCTAGTAGCTAGACCCGCCTGGATCTATAGGCAAACAATACATAAATGTACGTAGGAATGTCTGCCCATCGAGTCCGAGAATTATTTTGATAGTGGTAGGAGAGAGGGGGAGTGAAATTGCTTACGTCGAGTTGACCGGTGAATGACGGTGACTGTGCAGGTGAGACTTGGAGCTATTATTTGGGCTAATTTATGCGCAGGTTGAGCGGAGAACTTTGACCCAAGGTGTAGACATGATCGAGTCGATGGCCAGTGCTCGAATTTTTTTTTTTGAATGCGGATGCGAATGCGATTTGGGCGATTTTTGGGGCTAAATTGGCATCGACGTACGCCAAAGGTGCTGGTTATTGGCTCGGAGGAATAGGTGAGGAGAAAAACAGATGCACACTGCACGGTATTGCGAGCTTTGGTGGCGGGGTGCCGCGCTACGTGTCAGCGTAGCGTACGTATTGCATTACTCAGCGATGACGTATCCAAATCCATATTATTCGATACGGGCGTATCGCTGCGGAAGCCCTTGTCGCGCTCCACATCCGACAGCAGGGTAGGTAGTATACAGTGTATTTATGAAGGTACCTAAAATCTAGTATGACGAATTCGGGAAGTGACTCCCCCGCTCCAGTGATGAGCATCGAGCAGTGAGCAGAGCGGCCAGCGAATCGAATTTCATACGCTTATTGTTTAGAGCAATTATTACGTTGGTTTTTATCGCATTATTATCATCGGAGGGAGAAGATGGGCAAATGGCTATATTACCATCGATTCGAGAGCCCGCAGCGTAATTACTCGCGTCTAAAGCGATAGCGAACTAGTAGACTAGAGCCATAGCTAGTCATCTCGAGGTTGAGCCTTGGGAAACGTTGGTGCAAGGGCAAGGGCAAGGGCGCTGAAAAGGCGCACAAATATTGAAAATTTCGAGTCAACTCGCCGTTACGAGCCCGTATAATACAAATTACCATGCGAAGCCAAGCCAAGCCTTTAACGGATTTGAGATGAGAAAAAAACCGGCAAATGGTTTTTTGTTCAGCGGTCTCCACGTCGAGTCGGGTCGACTTGTCACAATGATGCCTGAATGAGTCATTGGCGTATTGGGTAACCCCCGGTATAACCGTTCATTCGAGAAGGCAGATGGTTTTCCTTCTTTCTGCTTACGTCGTGCGGTGTGTAGTGTTTGGGATTAAGATTAGGTTTATGTTGATGTAGCGGCAGTATAGTAGGCTAGGTATCGGGTACTTGCGATGAAATCATACATCGACTAACTGGTTTACGTAATCGAGCACCCAACCGACGACGAAGCTGCGAACACGTATGGTATGAGTATAAAAGCAGTGCACATCTCCCTCTGTCGACTTCCTCTAAGGGATGCAATTGGGTATATAAATTGTGAAATCTCATATTGGCGAGCGCCCAAGTATTTGGTGGTTGTGAATTCCAAAGACAAAATGACAAATTTGGGGATGTGATGGACCGAGGCTCTCCACTTTGGATTGGGGGAGGTGACTATAATTTTTTCAAATTTCACAATTGCAAAAATTGGAGCGGAGGGAGGGGTCCAATCGAAATTTTTGTGATGACAAAAATTATTCCCAGAACTTCGACCTACAAGTTTTGTTTGAAAAATTTTTCGATTGGACCACTCCCTCCCATTCAATTTTGCATTACACTCCGTAGATACCTATTAAAAATTGGAATTAAGTAAAGGAGAGAGGGTTCAATTGGCGAATTTTTCAAACAAAAATTGTAGATTGAAATCCTTGGAATAATTTGGTCATCAGAAAAATTTTGATTGCATCGCTTCCTCTCTTCAAATTTTGAACATTGAGTACCTAACTACCTATCTACTTGGTACTATGCAGTTGTACCTACCTATACCTAATAAAATTTAACAACAACGATTCACTCTCAAGACTCTTGTAAGATACGTATCAACAATCGAATAAAAAATGAAAAATTTGTTTTCATGGATGTGGGTCGTACATACCTAAATACTTGATATTCAAAATTGCTGGAGAGGAAGGAGTCCAATCAAAATTTTTGTACCAACCAAAATTATTCCCAAGACTTTGAGCTGCAATTTTTGTTTGAAAATTTTTTCAATTCGACCCCTCCCTCTCCACCGATTTTGAACAACACTCCGAAAATACTGATTAAAAATTGGAGAAGTGAGGGAGGGGGAAATTGAAAAACAATTTCAAACAATTTGTAGAAGATCATGAAAGTAATTTTAGTCATTATAAAATTTTTTATTGGATCCCCCTTCTCCTCATATTTCACATTACATCAGGTAGATACTTTTCAAAATTGGGGGGGGGGAGTCCAATTGAAAACATTTTCAAACAAAAGTTGTAGATTGAGGTCCTAGAAATAATTTTGGTTATGAACAAAATTGCGATTGGACCCCTCCCTCCTCTCTAATTTCGCGTAATACATCTGACTCAGATACTTGTATTATATTGAATACTGGTAAAGATAGGGGTCCAATTGAAAAAATGTTCAAACAAAAGTTGTAGATTGAGGTCCTAGAAACAATTTTGGTTATAACCAAAATTGCGATTGGACCCCTCCCTTCTCTCTAATTTTGCATAAAATGACTTAGATACTTATATTATATTGAAAACTGGTGGAAGTAGGGGTCCAATTGAAAAAATGTTCAAACAAAAGTTGTAGCTTGAAGTCTTGGGAATAATTTTGGTTATTACGAAAATTTCGATTACACCCCTCCTTCTCCTCCAATTTTGGATCTCAGGCACCTATGTAGTATTCGACTTTGTACAAAATTCAACCAACAACGATCAACTTCCATGTAAACACATTCAGAGGCTTTCGAGCTCTGATGAAAAATTCTTCCAGTTGTATATACCCCTCTAACCGCCTCGTTCGGTGTATCCTTAATTTCGGGGGGAGGGGGTGATTTTTTTGAAATGAGCTGATTTACCAGGAATTTATTCAGCTATAAGTTGGAGTATTTATTTGTATGAGTAACTTGTCAGCATTTTCTCTTCAAATTTGACCACTGCGATTGAATTTCGAAAGGGGTGTTTGAAAGGAATATTATGTTGAAATTGTGACAGTTGACGATGACGTCACGATGCATATTGCATAATATGCGACGCTCGTGCATATCGCATTCCTATTTAGCTTTTGTACGAAATGACTAACAAACAAAAACACCCAGCCAGCAAGCGACCTGGCAAAGGGGGATGAAATGATCGCAGTAAACAAGGGTAGAATTACGTGTACTCGCGGTGACGTCACACTGGCGCGGCGGTGGTGGCGATGACGTGGAGATGAACGGATGCTTTGCCTGCTCTCTGGTTTTGGGCATCGTCCGCGTCCTCGTAATTAAACTACGGTCGCAGCTTGTAAAATCATCGCGTATAAAAGTACTTAGGGGTGACGCGAGCGGATCGGTTGCGCAGCAGGCGAGTCTATTATAGTGTTTATAATGTTGTATTGTAGTTCGAGAGCCGACGAGACGAGACGAGACGAGACGAGAGAAATCTCCATCCCCATGCGCGTCCTATTTCAATTACCAACCGTTTAGTTTCGCTGGATGTATATGTACGTGTATGTATATTATCTTAGCGATATGTTTCGCACTCGTGGTAATAAAATCGCGATCGAGCCCGGCCGCAATGAAAAGGGTCGTTCGGTGCGATTGGTGCGAATGCGGAAATAAGGGGAGATGCGGATGATCGAATGTGCGAGTGTGGTCCATAGCAAAGAGAGCGTGAGAAGCGGAACACGATCGCAAATTAACGGAATTCGCTTCGGTAGTAGTAGCTTAAAGAGCTATTGAAGCAATAGAACGGTGCGACGTGGCGCATTCTCGAGACACGATTGGATCCCCGTAGTACTGATTTTTTGGGCACCATCGAAAATTTGCAAAGTCCAATACTTACGTCATAGATACTGGAATTTCAAAATTGGAGGGGAGGGAAGGGTCCTATCGAAATTTTTGTAATAACCTAACTTCTTTCTAGAAGTTCGAGCTACAACTTTTGTTTGAAATTCTTTTCAATTGCACACCTCTCTCCCCACCAATTTCACATAACACTCCGAAGATACAAATTAAAAAATCAGAGGAGTGAAGGAGAAAGGGTCTAATTGAAAAAGAATTTCCAGACAAAAGTTGTAGATTGAGGTACTAGAAGCAATTTTAGTTATTATAAAATTTTCGATTAGACGCTCCCCTCCTCTCCAATTTCGCATAATATGACTTGGATACTTACATTATTGAAAACTGGTGGAGGTAGGGGTCCAATTGAAAAACTTTTCAAACAAAAGTTGTAGCATGAAGTCTTGGAAATAATTTTGGTTATTACAAAAATTTTGATTGGACCCCTCCCTCCCCTCCAAATTTTGAATTTAAGTATCTTATGTAGTATTGGAGTTGGCAAATTTTCGATGGTGCCAAAAAAATCAGTACTGCGGGGATCTAATCGTCTCGAGACCACTAGTGGCGTATTCAAGGGGAGGGTTTTGGGGTCCAAACCACTCCCACTATCAAAAAGAAAAAGGTTTAAAATACCTCAAAAACCTTGCATAGCAAAGATGGTATTTTTACATATAAGATTTTCTTTGAATTTTTACAAATAGAAACTGTGTAAATTTTTTTGACTATTTTATTTCAAGTTTTCAAGGATGAATTTTTCTTTTGCTTAGAAATGTTTTTGATTTTCCAAAATTAAATTATAAAAATTTTGAAAAATGCAATTTAAATTTTTTTTCAAATTTGACTTTTTTTTACAATAATTTTTAATGATAACTTTTCTTAATTTTCAATTTTTAGAGATCATTTTTTCTTGAATCATCAAAAATTATATTTGTTACTCTAAAAAAATTTCATGGTGGATTTTTTCGAATTTTTTTTAAGGTGATTTTTTTATACTTTTCAAAACTGCGTAGTTTTTAATTTTACAATCCCGAAATTTTACTTAGGTACCTATTAATTTTTAATTATGATAAGTTTTCAACGAAAAAATGTAGATGATTTTTCAAAATTTGAATTTTTTCTTTATCTTATAGGCTAAATGATTTTTATTAAATTTTCAAAAGAATTTGCACCATTATTGTTTATAGATAATGATATACATCTTCTACCAATTATTCCCTATTGGCTGTTTTTTTTTTTTTTTTTTTTTTTTTTTTTTTTTTTTTTTGTCATTTACTCATTAGTGAAAATTGAAAATTTTATTTCATAATGACTACACTCGAAAACAAAATTTGAACCCATCCCATGATTTCATCCTAGATACGCCAATGGAGACCACTGCACTCTTCGGAGATCCGATCTTGCGTCCATTTCCTTCAAATGGATTGTCTGAAAATTTAGTTAGCCAGATTACTTCAATTCCAATTCAATATTGTCGTATTTACTCGAACCATTACATCGAATTAACGTATTTGTTTTTTTTTTGTTTTTTTTTGCATGTTACAGAAGAAGCTCGAAAAAGCAATTGCTCGGTTTTGGTGCACTGTCAAGCTGGCATCTCTAGATCGCCGACCATCGTGATCGCCTACGTAATGAAATACCGACAGATGAGCATGATCGACGCGTACAAGCTGGTGAAGAGTACACGTTCCATCATATCGCCGAATTTGAACTTCATGGGGCAGCTGCTGGAATTGGAGCAGGGTTTGATTTCGTCCAAGGTGCTGGACGACGCCGCCTGCAATTTGTCCAACAACAACGACTGCAATAAGTGCTGCCGGTGGTCGGTGCAGAGCAGCTGCAGCGACGACGTGTCGTCCGACGTATCCTCCAGTTGCAGCGTTTAGCCTTAGCCGCAGCCGCAGCCAGACCAGCGACGTTGCAAATTCCGCACTCCATTACACGTATATGTAGGTACGAAATGTTCCTGCTGCTCCTCTTCGTCGTGTGCAATGGGTATGAACTGTGGACAGCTCCTTCGAAAGGATTTCCTATTCGCACGTTTTTCGTATACACGACTAGATCTATCTGTGTGAAGCGTAGCTAGCAGCTACACGTCGAATATGTTGCGTAGATATGTATTTGTATTTTGTATTCGTACGAATTTTCCGGAGATACGACTCGTCTGCTATGCTACCAAAAGGCGACGATAATGGTGCCATTTGCACAGGTTGAAAAATGCTCTGTTCTCGAGAGTGAGCGAAAGTGCTCGTCTCGTGCACCAGTTCGAGCCAAGGTACGAGTCTCACCAAAAAGGTTTTCTTTCGTTTCATCAGAGTAGGCATCGATATGGTTTTCTTTTTCGCGTTTCGCATAAATACAATACAATACATATTACTACAGCGTTACCATTACCATTATATGATATAATAATTTAAAGTTAATGTGTTCCTAGTACCATTATCGTAATTGATTTGATTTGATTTGATTATTTTTTATTGTGTACCTATCGTATGTTTTTCTTTCATTTCTCATTCGTAATTGCGACCACCTCCTTTTTTTGTTCTACTACTCTACTTTAAACGTACTATAGCTTTTTTTTTTCTGTTTGTCGTTTCGTCCGCGATTCGACTTCGTAAAGCTGGCCATATTTTTTGGGACGTGCGAACGCTAAGCGAAGAATTTTTTTTATTCGTTTATTACGTATTTACTTTCTTTCTTTCTTTTTCACAAGACTGAATTTTTTTTTTTGACGCTACGCGCACAAAAGAACACGAAAAAGAATGGCGACGACGAATCGCTGGCTTTGGGAAGTTGGTTACGTAAGCACACGTAGTACATTCCAGGCAAATGTGGGCAAATTAATCGAAGGGGGGGGGGCGGCACAGCAATGCAGCTAGATTCTTGTCGCGATTGTTTGAGAACTTTCATCTAGTCCTTTAATATCACTATATAATTTTGTATAACTTATGCTCCTGACTCTCTTCCTCTCTCCTTCTGCGTAGTATTTAGTTAGATATTGGATTTTGTTGTGGTAGACGGTATCTGCGATTTTGTTGACAAATTTATCAGTTTCGATTTCGATTCGTCTCGTATCGTATCATCGTAGCTGTTTATTTTGTGATTCGTATAGCGCACAACCGTTTATTGATACTTCAAAATTACACCATAATTAATTATTATACCTACACATCGAGCCATATCACATTTATAAATGTATTTGTACGTAAACCCCTCCCCCGGTCCCCTGTCTATGCGAATGTACACCTCTACTATGGCTACCTATGCCTATCTATAAGTATAGAAAGAATCGTGAAAATAATTTACCGTGTACCGTTATAACGATTTTGTTTTTGACTGAGATATTGTAGTCCGCATTTTATTGCCGTTTAATTATAATAAGAATTTATTCACCGTGTATGTACGTATATGTTGACGAGGTTATTTTTTTCCCTTTCTAATTTCACATCATTTTGTGTATAGAAATGCGACGACTTATTTATACCTATGTATTGTATGTGTAGTACCTAGACCTACCTGTACTGTACCATGTACCTCCTTATCCTATATGTTTTCTTATATATTTGTTCATTTGTGTTTATTTTGTGTGTGATTGTACGCGCAGTTGAGCTGCGTGTGACGCAGCAGCCAGCAGCCTTCTCGTGTGGCTACAATTTGTTTTCTTTTTTTTTTTTTAAATAATCTGCACTCGATAAGATTGTTACTATGTTTAGAAAATAGTTTGTAAATACGCGCAGAAAAATCAGAACGATGAATTAAAATTATTTATTTAACTCGGTCTCGTGTGTTTTTACCTATATGCATATCTTATTTAATACCTAACTTACTTTATACCGGCGCAAGTATGCCTTGTTTTAAAATTCAACAGAGTAAGTAGGTGAATTTAGGGTCTAGCCTAGAGGTATGCTACAAATAATAACGCGCTGTACGGTTTATAAATTAAATCAACCGAATAGAATGATGGTTGTGAATCAGAGATCTCGCTTTAACGACGTCGACGCACCCCTTCGCAAATTAGTGAAAATCCCACCACTGGAGAGGAAGATGGACTAGGCGACTAGACGCACACCGTACACCAAGACACCCCATATTTAGCGTTAACTGATTCATAAACCCTCTCTTCGTCATCGGTTATAGTCAAGTTAGCTCTTTATCGGAACAGCTTTCCCTTCTATTTTTCTATTAGTCAGCGTGTAAACACAAAGCGTGAAATTAGTTGCAATATTCATCGTAGGTAAGTAAGTATAAGCGAAATGAAATCCGTTTCAAAATTCGAGCCGGTAATTTTTTTGAAAATTTTGAAAATTTTGAAAATTTCAAAGTGCTCGTATTCGGCGAGAAATCGACTTAGAGCAAAATGGATAGCAATTTCGGAATCAGCGTGGTCGATTTGGTCGAAAAGCACTCTTATCTAGATTTTTTTGATTTTCAAAAAAATCAAAGATTTTTAGTATTTGGTGTTGATTGAGTTGCATACTCGATGCATTTGCAGGCAGATTCCAGGTTTATTTTTTCAAAATATTGCTCTTTTTTTCAAAAAATATCGCATTTTTGTATTTTTAATGCGGTTTAGTACTATTTCGAGGTCGCTGATCACGAATATGAACTTTAATTTTAATTTAACTCTCTCATTGTACCCCAAATGACGATTTTTCGAGAAAAAAATTCTCGTTTAAAGGCGAAGGAAGGGTCTAAATTGAAAAGTATCGCCAGAACCGGAGTCAGCGAGGTCAATTTAGTCAATAACGATTTTAATCCGAAATTTTTTGGAAATTTTGAAAATTTCAAAGTCCGCCTACTCGGCGAGAAAGCATCGGAGAGCAAAACGGACATCATTTTCGGAATCAGCGTGGTCGACTTAGTCGAAAAGCACTCTTATCTAGATTTTTTTGGAGATCAAAAAAATCGAAAAAATCGACGATGGTTAACCTTCCTTTTTTTTTCGAAAAAAAACTTTTAGTCTCAGATCGACGTGTGAGATGTCTAGGATGGGGTAATCGGACCAGGCGAATCGAATGGCGCAATCAGTTTCCGGATCGGATGCGAATTCGTCGAGATATGGACCATTTTCTGTATCCCGGGAACTAAACTTCGGATCTGAAAACCGACGGCATATTTGGGTTCAGCGACTTGAAATTAGCCCATATACCGAATTTTAGCTCGATCGGACCATGAATAACGTTTTTTTAAAATTCATTAAAATCGAAGCCAAAAAGATAGCGGATTTGCGATTTTTTGCAAAATTTGAAAAAAATTGTCGAAAATTGAGCATCTAGGGATCTAGATCGATATAGTCGAACCCGACGATTGCAAATCTGTTTTCATTTTCAAAATCGGACCATTATTCGCGGAGATATAAGTGTTCAAAGTTTTTGACCGGATAATTCGGTCATATACTCGATATTTTTTTGGACTATTGCAGCTTCCAGAGTACGTAGAAAATTGTTTTTGGTGTCTAGTAGTACTATTTCGAGGTCGTAGAATTTAAATTTGAAATTTGTTTCGAGCAGGGTTGCCAACCTGGCGAGATAAAATTTTTATCTCGCCAGGTTGGCAACCCTGCTCGAAACAAATTTCAAATTTAAATTCTACGACCTCGAAATAGTACTATTAGACACCAAAAACAATTTTCTAGCTATTCTGGAAGCTGCAATAATTTAATGAAATATCGAGTATGGTCGGATATCCGAACATTAAAACTGAATTATCCGGTCAAAAACTTTGAACACTTATATCTCCGCGAATAATGGTCCGATTTTGAAAATGAAAGCAGATTTGCAATCGTCGGGTTCGACTATATCGATCTAGACCCCTAGATGCTCAATTTTCGACAATTTTTTTCAAATTTTGCAAAAAATCGCAAATCCGCCATCTTTTTTGCTTCGATTTTAATGAATTTTAAAAAAACGTTATTCATGGTCCGATCGAGCTAAAATTCGGTATATGGGCTAATTTCAAGTCGCTGAACCCAAATATGCCGTCGGTTTTCAGATCCGAAGTTTAGTTCCCGGGATACAGAAAATGGTCCATATCTCGACGAATTCGCATCCGATCCGGAAACTGATTGCGCCATTCGATTCGCCTGGTCCGATTACCCCATCCTAGACATCTCACACGTCGATCTGAGACTAAAAGTTTTTTTTCGAAAAAAAAAGGAAGGTTAACCATCGTCGATTTTTTCGATTTTTTTGATCTCCAAAAAAATCTAGATAAGAGTGCTTTTCGACTAAGTCGACCACGCTGATTCCGAAAATGATGTCCGTTTTGCTCTCCGATGCTTTCTCGCCGAGTAGGCGGACTTTGAAATTTTCAAAATTTCCAAAAAATTTCGGATTAAAATCGTTATTGACTAAATTGACCTCGCTGACTCCGGTTCTGGCGATACTTTTCAATTTAGACCCTTCCTTCGCCTTTAAACGAGAATTTTTTTTCGAAAAATCGTCATTTGGGGTACAATGAGAGAGTTAAATTAAAATTAAAGTTCATATTCGTGATCAGCGACCTCGAAATAGTAATAAACCGTATTAAAAATACAAAAATACGATAATTTTTGAAAAAAGAGTCGTATTTTGAAAATACACTTCGAATCTGCCTGCAAATGCATCGAGTATGCAATTCAATTAACACCAAATTCTAAAAACCTTTAAATGAGCTTAAAAAACTTCTAGGAAGTCTTCGAAAGAGGTTGAAGAAGCATTTATCACTAATTCGAGGTCGCAGAATTCAAATTTGCAATTTGTTTCAAGCAGTGATGCCAACCTAACGAGATAAAATTTTCATTTCCCGAAGTTGGCAATCCTAGAACAAATAAATAATAAATTCGAATTCTACGACCTCGAATTGAGCTGTACACCAAATTTCAGCTCAATCGGATCGTAAACAAGAGCTTGGTAAATTTTTGAATTTCAACCCCTTCAAATAAATTTTTTTACAAAATTTGAAAAAAATTGTCGAAAATGGGTGTACGATGGGTCTATTCCGATAGAGTCGAACCCGGATTGCAAATCTGCTTTCATTTTCAAAATCGGAACATTATTTGCGGAGATATAAGACTTCAAAGTTGTGGTAAGCTAACTACCAATCAGAGCTCTCCATAACATCGCAGCCTTTTGTTTGGTACTCTTTTTAATATTGCAGCTTCCAGAAGAGCTAAAACGTCGGTTGAAAAGTCAAAATGGACTATATCGAGGTCGTAGATTTCAAATTTGAAATTTATAAGGTTCAATGTTGCCAACTTTGCGAAATAAAAATTTTATCTCGTTAGGTTGGCATCACTGCTTGAAACAAATTGCAAATTTGGATTCTGCGACCTCGAATACATAATATTAGACACTAAAAACAATTTTTTAACCATTCTGGAAGCTGCACTACAACAAAAAGAACCAAACAAAGGACTGCAACCTTATAAAGAGCTCTGATTGGTAGTTTACTTACCACTACTTTGAAGTCTAATATCTCGCCGAATAAGGATCCAATTTTGAAAATGAAAGCAGATTTGCAATCGTCGGGTTCGACTCTATCGAAATCGACCCAACGTATACTCATTTTCGATAATTTTTTTCAAATCTTGCAAAAAAATTCAAAATTACCCATTTTTTTGCTTCTATTTTAATAAATTTTTAAAAATGTTTATGGCCCGATCGAGCTAAAATTCGATTTATGGGCTAAATTGAGGTCGCTGAACCTGCATCTGTTATCAGTTTTTATTAGTCGCCTCTCCTTTCCCCTCAATGGAGCACTTTTTATCGAAAAATCAAAAAATAGGATAATTTTGGAGTAAAGCATTTATACCTACGAGAATATTTGAATTCGCCTTCAAATGTATCGAGTATGCAATTCGATTAACACGATGAAATAAAGGCATGAAAATTAAATTCCATATTAAAACTTTATTAAAATCCTGGAAAATTCAACGCAATACAAAAAATTTATATTTACAAACAAAATCACTTCATAAAGTTTCAATTGGGCCCCTCCCTCCCCTCGAATTTTGAGTAATATAACTTATTCACACTTATTCAAAATACAGTATTAAAAACTGAGGGGAGGTACGGGGCCCAATTAAAAAAATTTTCAAACAAAATTTTTGAAGAATTAACATTTTACAAATTTTAAAAAAATCTTGTAAAAAGCTAGAAAGCTATTGTCAACTTTTGTAAATTAAAAATACCTAAAATACCAAAAATTAGAACTGAAAAAAAAAATGAAAAATCAGAGCTTTTTTCCAATTTTTTGGAATAAAATTTTTTCAATTTTGTTTTTGGAGAAAACAGGTACCTACCTATTCGCGGATTTTCAAAAATATTGGCATAAAAATTGTAACGAACGCATCGGGTGTAAATTAGTTTCAGGCATTTGCATCTCTTTCCCCCCTGAACGAGTAATATTTCGAGCAAACCTATCGAGAGTCGAAACGTCCTAGTAGGATTAATCAATTTTTGTACATAAATTTTTCAACTTTTTTGTATTTAATCAGTCTCAATTATTGATTAAAATAAAGAAAAAAAAAAAAAAAATACAATTTCGTTCGACATAATCAATGGAAAAATAAATTAGATTGTATATAACTGTTGAGGTAGCTACATGGTCAAACTTAAAAAATTAGATACTTACTCAAAAATATCACAAACTTAGAATTAGGTAAAACAAGGCAAATAAACGCGAATCGATTCGAATAAAATAATCGATCGTTTAGATTTTCCCATTAAATTGAAGAGACTGTGTGGCCTCAGTTTCCGAGTCATAATTTCATTTTGGGTCTGTGAACAATACAAACCACCACCACTGCCATTTAATAGGTACTCAAAAACGTAGGTAGGTAGGTACAACTATTTTCAATAATTAAGCCAAATGATTAGAAAAGCGAAAATTGCGAACGAAATGATCAAGTACTTGTAGGAAAACAAAGCAGCGATCGATGTCTGTCTCAAGCCGGACGACTTCTTGGTTAAACCCGGAGATCGACACTTGTTGCGTATTTTGGGCGGTGATTTAACGGGCGTATCCACGCTAGGGCTGCAAAATCCTTCGTCTTCCTGCGAAAAGAATGATGTGTCGGTTATATGACCGTAATTAATACGTTATTACAAAGTAATGTACACAGTGGCGTATCTAGGATGAAATCATGGGATGGTTCAAATTTTGTTTTCGAGTGTAGCCATTATAAAATAAAATTATCAATTTTCATTAATAAGTAATAACAAAAAAAAAAAAAAAAAAAAAAAAAAAAAACAGCCAATAGGGAATAATTGGTAGAAGATGTATATCATTATCTATAAACAATAATGGTGCAAATTCTTTTGAAAATTTAATAAAAATCATATTTTAGCCTATGAGATGAAGAAAAAATTCAAATTTTGAAAAATCATCTCCCTTTTTTTTGTTGAAAACAGAAAACTTATCATAATTAAAAATTAATAGGTACCTAACAAGGGAACCTCCCCAACTCGCCGCCTCCGATTTCGCTGAAATTTGGCTCACTGAAAGAGCATGCCACCCACACCTCACAACCAAATTTTTAGCTGCCCAAGTTGATTTTTCGATTTTTGGCGAATTTTTAAAATTGGCTAAAATTACCCCAAAAAACCAATTTTCGGAATAAAAATCGCAAATTTTGATATAGAATCCTGGAAATCGGTTTGTATACTAAAGTCGACCTCCCGAGTCGATTGGGGCCATTTTCGAAGCGATCTGGAGCCTCCAGAAAAAGTTGAATTTTCTCCAGCACACTGGAACTGCTCCAGACGGCGCTGTAATTAACTTCGGCAGCTGAAAATTTAATCCTAGCGTTAGTATGATGTCATCTATCGATTGGCATAGTTGAATCGAAAATTCGAGGTGACGAGTTCGGGCGTGTATTTTCATGACAACTTGAAAATTTGACCTTTTTAAAAATTTCCCAAAAAATCAGATTCTCCAGAATGTCGTTCGAAACTTCTTTTACCCCCCCCCCCCCCAAAGTTGACCGCCCGAGTCGATTGGGACCATTTCCAGTGTGCTGAAGAAAAGTCAACTTTTTCTGGAGGCTCCAGATCGCTTCGAAAATGGCCCCAATCGACTCGGGAGGTCGACTTTAGTGTACAAACCGATTTTCAGGATTCTATCTCAAAATTTGCGATTTTTATTCTAAAAATTGGTTTTTGGGTGTTATTTTACTCCTTTTCAAAAATTCGCTAAAAATCGAAAAATCAACTTGAGCAGCTAAAAATTTGGTTGTGAGTTGTGGGTGGCATGCTCTTTCAGTGAGCCAAATTTCAGCGAAATCTGAGGCAGCGAGTTGGGGAGGTTCCCTTGTAAGTAAAATTTCGGGATTGTAAAATAAAAAACTACGCAGTTTTGAAAAGTAGAAAAAAATCACCTTAAAAAAATTTCGAAAAAATCCATCTTGAAATTTTTTTAGAGTAACAAATATAATTTTTGATAATTCAAGAAAAAATTATCTCTAAAAATTGAAAAAAATTAAATTGAATAATAATTCCAAAAATTGAGATTTTTCAAATATTTTGTAATTGAAAATTAAGAAAAGTTATCATTAAAAATTATTGTAAAAAAAAGTCAATTTTAAAAAAAATTTAAATTGCGATTTCAAAATTTTCATAATTCAATTTGAAAATCAAAAAAATGTCTAAGCAAAAGAAAAATTCATCCTTGAAAACTTGAAATAAAATAGGTAGTCAAAAAAATTTACACAGTTTCTATGTATTTGTAAAAATTCAAAGAAAATTTTCCCAAAAATTGAAAACAAATTAGATGTATATGTTGAAGATTTTTACTAAATTAAATTTTTTGATAATTCATCATAATTAAAAATTAGTAAGTAAAATTTGAAAAAATTTAGTTTTGAAAAGTAGAAAAAAACAGCTCTCAAAAAAAATGAAAAAAAAAAAAAAAAATTTTCAAAAATAAAGATACGTATCATTTTTTTGAAAATTCAAAAGGAAATGAACTCTAAAAATTGAAAAAAAATCATTCTTGAAAAAATTGAAAAATTATATTCTTTGAAAATTTAAGAAAAATCATGTATAAAAAATTAGAAAAATTAAAAATGAAATATTAAAGAAAATTATCCTTATTTTTGAAAATTTATGAAAAATTATTCCAACAATTAAAAAATTTGACCCATCTTACTTTATAAAAACTCATTGTGACTAAAAATTGGGAAAATTAAGAAAAATCTCATTCTTGAAAATTTATGAAAAATTAGGGATGCTTTTCGAGAACTTTTTACAATTTTAGGCAATTATTAAAAAATATTATGTAAAATGATTAAATGAGTATCTTTGTTATGCAAGGTTTTTGAGGTATTTTAAACCTTTTTTTTTCTTTTTGATAATGGGAGTGGTTTGGACCCCAAAACCCTCCCCTTGAATACGCCACTGAATGTACAAACATAAACGTAAAATACCAGTTCAAGCGTCAGTTTGTCATCTTGGTCATCGGTAATATTTTCGTTATTCTCTTCGTCGACGGGTATTTTACGAGGTTGTCTGAATTCGGAAGTGATATCACCTTTGGCAGGCATAAAATTGTAAGTCGTATTCGAGTCTATTTTTTCAGACCAGGCGAATTTGCTCTGCGACGATTTCTTCGTTTCGTCGCCGGTAAGAGGAAACTTGGCGCAATATTTTTTATCGCTTTCTTTCACCATGAAAGGATTCAATCGTTTTCGAATTCTCATCACGGATTTATTGAGATCGGGCGATTTCTCAGCATCGTTAATCGTATTTTGATCCTTTAACGGAGATCTTTCGCAAAATGAGCCGGAATCTGGCAGCGGTTCCGTTTCGTTAGACGGACTTTTCGTCGAATACATAGCACGTAGAGTTTCCGCTTCGGATTCTTGTTGGCTGACAGTGTCAGGTTTTTCGGCGGTAGGCGATACGGCGGAGAAAAAGTACCTAAAAAAGTACACCCGCGTTAGTCGCGACAAATATTCGAAAGGATAACTTTTCGTCTAATGAACTCACCTGCTGATAACTTTGTCTGATGTGGCCGGGGTGGCAGAAGGCGAAGATTTATAGGTTGAAATAAATTTCGATAAAGCGCCCGAGTTACTTTTAGAGACGGAAGGAGAAGCTGTGTTTTGTTTTAAAAATGGATTTCGACGAGGTTTCGGTGATAAGCGATCTTCAACTTGTTTTTCTTCTTCGGCTGGTTTTTCAGACCCATATAAGTTTTTCAATTCTTGTACGGCTTTTGCAACTTCTGCAGAAATTAGGGTAAAAGCGAAGTAATATTTTCGAATCACTTCTAAAGACGATAACAAACGCAGATTGTGTACGAGATATCCTCGCTTACCTTCGGGATCACGTTTAGGAATATTGTTGCAACTCGAAGGGGTGTTACTTTGTATGATTCTCACATTCGAAGAAGGTGACACACTCAGAGCGTTTGGCGGTTCAATTTTTCGTACCGGAGTGCACCACGAATTAGGTTTGTAACCTTCATTCCATATACTCGGATGAGCTGCGACTGAGGTCGAATTCCAGCCGGTAGAAGTTGGTGGCTTAGTAGTCTATGGAATAAAATGATAACGTATTAATCACTTTATAATCGAATTCGCGAGCCGTTTGAAAAAAAAAGACAAAAAATAACTCGCGTCTATGGACACTAAGAATGTGTTACATTTTACTCTCTTGAATTTTACCAAGTCCAGTACTTGTAACTACATAGACACTTGATATCAAAATTGGAGTGGAGGGAGAGGTTCAATCAAAAATTTTGTCATAACCAAAATTATTCATAGAACTTCAAGCTACAACTTTTGCTTGAAAATTTTTCCAGATGGACCCCTCCCTCCCCACCAATTTTGGATAATTCAACTTGATTTAGTCAAAGTAAGTTGAATTATCCAAAATTGGTTGGGAGGGAGGGGTCAATTCGAAAAAATTTTCAAACAAAAGTTGTAGCTTGAAGTTCTATGGATAATTTTAGTTATGACAAAAATTTTGATTGGACCCCTTTGCCACGACCAATTTTGGATAATACAGCTTATTTTGACCTATACACGTTACATTATCCAAAATTGGTGGGGAGGGAGGGGTCTATTTGAAAAAATTTTCAAACAAAAGTTGTAGCTTGAAGTTCCATGAATAATTTTGGTTATGACCAAAATTTTGATTGGACCCCTCCCTCCCCACCAATGTTGGATAATGTAACTTATTTCGACTAACTCAAGTTACTTTATCCAAGATTGGTGAAGAGGAAGGGGTCCACCTGAAAAAATTTTCAAGCAAAAGTTGTAGCTGGAAGTTCTATGAATAATTTGAATTATGACAAAAATTTTGATTGGACCCCTCCCTCCTCTCCAATTTTGATATCCAGTATCTACTATGTAGTGACTAGTGCTGGACTTGGTAAAATTCAAGAGAGTAAAATGCGACAAATTCATAGTGTCCATAGACGCAAGTCAAAAAACTACGACTCACTTGTCCAGGTTGCCAGTCATCGAGCTTGGTCAATGTCATAGGGTCTAAATTACCGTAAGCCAGCTGACAAGTCTGTTCTTCTGTAAGACCATTTATGGCTAATAATTCGTTGAACTTTTGTTCGCAAACTTCATCGGCGAATTCGTGCAGTGGAACGACGCGTCGTTTGAACGGATCGAAGGCGGGTTGATATTTGAACATGAAATCGGCTGCCATAAAATTATCCCTGTATTCTTTCGTAACGACCAGTTGAGGCATATTCAAATGACCACCTATTCTTGAAATAGCCTAAATAAAGGAAACGAAAGCGTTAGTGAACGAGGAAATTTCTACAAAGTGAAAGTCGAATATTGATTAGGGCATTACTCGATGAATATCAGGATCGGCAGTTCTATTAATGAAACGTCTTGCTTTAACTAATCCTATACCGGGAAGCGAAGGTAAATAATCGCAGCCGGATAGAATACACATATATCTGAACTTATCGAAAGAAAATTTCTCCGGTCGTACGTCCATAGCCAAGTGCAACTTTTCTCGAACCACTAATAAACCGTTTCCTTGAACGTCCATTTTGAATAAAACCTGGTAAATCGTATCAGGTACAGATTCATTAATACAATCAGACATTCGTGAGATTCGAGAGAAATATGAAATTACGAAACGAGTGATTACCTTTTTCGCTCCGAACAAAAGCAAATCGGAATCTTCGGTGATGATAACGTCGGCGATATCGTTGATATTGAAAAATGCCAACTGAGCGTCCGCTTCGTAGGGTGCAACGATGCAATCAACGTTACGAGCTCGACAAGCACGTATCAGTTGTAAAGCCATTTCGTGAGTGATATCGACGCATCGTCTTAAATATGTCTGAGCTTCCTTGCCTCTGTCCATTCTCAGTAATTCTGCTGCTTTCTTACGATTCATTTCTCGATTTCTGAAACGATGTTACGTTGTAAATTGTAAAGCTGCGAATTGAAATACGCAAGCGCGTATTCTAAGCGATACTTACTCTCTTCTTTTCTTCTCAGTATCAGCTTTGGCTGGTAACCTTTGACCATCGAAGACCAGGATTGGTTTGATACGATGAGATAGAAGCATTATGACGAATTTCATACAGTAATGAACGTATCTGCGGTGAATTGAAAAAACCTCGATTATTCGAGAATTGGAAAGTAAACTAAAAGTTTAAAAAACAACAACTTACGTATCGCAATTATCTCCACGAGCAAGTTTGTCGGCACATGCGAAAGCGCCTTTGTGAAGCCAACAATACGCATCCACCGCGACAGTTTTACCAGAAAACTCTGATACATTTGTGGGAGTTGACGCTTTCTCCAGAAACGGAATCAGTCCTTGTATACCCATGCTGGGAGTTCGATGAATTTGGCAATTATCCGATTTCAAAATTACTCGATCATTACATCGGAAGTGATAAGAGATGAAAATTGAAAACTACGATGTTGCGAATTCACTAACAAGGGTGTGCAGTGGTTGCAGAAGTGATGAAATTTCACTTCGGTAACGATGAAAATATCAATTTATGGGTTAAAAATGAAACAAAACGACCCGAATCTAGAAATTCGTCAAGAATTTCCAGTTCTAGATTGAGAATTTGATCAAAATTTGGCGGACTTCTTTCATTCAATTCAAAAAAAATAAATAACACAGGACTAGGCTTTCGAAATCTGACTTTTCATTTTTTCGTTGAAAAAAGGGTGGGGATATGGTGGGGATAAAATTTGAACGTACTCGGTACACCCACGTGGATCTGGTCTATGACCCATGACTCCTCTTCTACCCTCTTCATCTCCCATCTTCAAATTTTATATTTTTAATGATAAGAAGTACGACCGGAAATTATTTTTGACGCCGATAATGTAACTACATAAATCGTTTTATGTCGGAATTGTCGGATGTGTTTAACATCTGGACCCTATCTGGATGAAATGTACCCATCTGCGCTCGGTTATAGATAAAATCATTCGATTATTATTAGTGAAAGATTTCAGAGGTAATAAAATCATCATCATGAACAGTACAGATATGTTGAAAACAAATATTTGCATCTTGCTGGTCATTGTAATAAATAATTTTGCTATTGCTGTTCCCAAACCAGAAGAAAAACGTGAAAAGGTAACATGGTAACGTTAAATAGATCGATTAAAATACACGTCGGATCACTGTAAACGTATTTTTAAGCTGTTTGAACGTTGTGTGATAATCGTCTCTTCGTACTCTAATTTCAAACATTTTTCCTCTTATTTCAGATCTTGAATGAAAAAGAGCATTATAAAAATGAAGAACACAATAAAGAATACGATCACGAAGCATTTCTCGGAGAGGAAGCAAAAACCTTTGATCAGCTGACCCCTGAAGAAAGCAAACGACGATTGAGGTTCGTAAAAGTTTCAAAGTGTAGAAAAATTGATAAAATTATACGAGAGCTGATTTAATGAGCACTAATATTCAATTTTTTTCACGCAGCTTAATTGTAGATAAAATTGATAAAAATAACGACGGCGAAATAGATTACGAAGAACTTCATAACTGGATCAAATACACTCAATCCAAGTACATAACGAACGACGTTGACAAACAGTGGAAAACTCATAATGTTGCAGGGAGCGATAAAATTACGTGGGACCAATATAGAAAGAGCGTTTATGGATTTTCAGAAGGTAATTTGCCATAAATTATCGATGAATTTTATAGGCCTAAACTTGGATAAAATTTTCATCGAGTTTTTATTCATCTCAGACAACGAAGCGATGGAATTGGATCTGAATGAAGAATTAGGCGGTTATTCTTACAAAGCGATGTTAGATCGCGATAAGAGAAGATGGAGTGCGGCTGATATTGACAACGATGGAGCATTAACTGTCGAAGAATTTGTAGCTTTCTTACATCCGGAAGAAGTAGATCGAATGAAAAACATTGTTATTCTCGAAACATTGGAGGATATAGATAAAAACAAGGATGGAAAAATTTCATTGGAAGAATACATAAGTGAGCCTAGTCTAATTTTTTATGTATAAGCATCAAGTTTTTGTCGAAAAGTATAATTATTATAATAAAATATATCGCTTCTATTTTCAGCCGATTTATATCACCAGAACATCGAAGGCGGTGAAGAATTACCCGACTGGGTGAAAAGTGAAAAGGATCAGTTTACGAGTTACAGAGATAAGGACGGCGATGGCTTTATGGATGCCGAAGAGGTAAGAGATCTATCCACCGTTGTAGTTGATTCTAGATAAAACCATTTTCTTCATTCGTTTGTACATTTTTCAGGTCGGAGATTGGATTTTCCCTCAGGGATTTGACCACGCAGAGGCTGAAACAAGACATCTTATTCACGAATCTGATTCGAATACGGATCAAAAACTCACCAAAGAAGAAATTTTGAGTAAATATGATCTATTTGTCGGGTCACAAGCCACCGATTTTGGTGAAGCTCTCACGAGGCATGACGAATTTTAAAGACTTGTTCAAATTACACTACCTATATTGCCATCTCTATTTTTAAGAAAAATGTAGAACAAATCATTGAACTCGCTATTCGCTTTTATTTTTTTACGATTGTTTTGTTATTAATTTTATTCGACCAATGTTGTATTTTATACTTCCACGTACTTATTTGATTTTAATAGATGATGATTGGTGAAGTGTTATATTTCATTAAATCTTTGTATGTCTGTACTTCTAGTTGTTGATTTCTTGGGTATTCGGTGTAATAGAAAATGTTACAACGTGTTCAAACATTGATTAGAAAGTTTATTTTGTTGTCTTATTTTCCCTATCTCTTGTAATTTCAATTCCAAGATACTTTTTAGGCTCCCCTAAGTTCACTACCTTAATTTCGAGTAGCATTTCGGAAGAGTTCAGTTTAGTTTGTGAAGGTTTGTGAGCATTCAATTCGAAATTCCAAGTTCCGGTGGTATATATTTTAAGTGAGATAAAAACTGAAACACCACGGGTGAGGAAAAAAATATGGTCTGTCAGAATTGAGAGGGGAGGGAAGTGCCCATGTTGCGCGCGCCTTATGCGGCACGCGTCCGCCCTACCAGCGCGCCGATTCCACGGACGCAACCGACGATAACCGAACGTAACGCTACCCCTTACCACACCAGATGGCTTTATAACGCGATGTCAAGAGCGAAAATCTGTAATTCGTCTGACTCCGCGGGCCTAGTACAATACGCGAAGAGCCAACGAGCTTCTGATTGATATCTCCGGGCTTAGGCTAACGCACGCGTAGAAAACGGTGAAGACCATCACGGACTTGGAAAAATACTCGGACGCGACTACCCGGAACGGAAACGCTAAGTCGAAATCGGACTTTACCAAAATACGACGACTCTCGAACGCGCAACGGCTAAGTCCGTAACGGAAACGAAAACATAAACGCGCATCAAGAAACAAACTAGTACCGCAGGAATGCCCAAATCCTTTTATTTTTGATTCGATTCACGAATCCCGAATCACGAGTGCGAGAAAATGATTCGAATCATTTTGGTTCGAATCATTTAAGAAAGGATTCGTGATTCGAATCGCGAATCATTTAAATTAATTAGGATTCGAATCAAATGACTTCGAATCAGAGCTGGCGCGACTCAGAGTTTCGAGTGTGAGTCGCGAGAATCGCATGCGAGCGACTCTGAGTTCGATTCTTTTTCACAAGGAGTCGAAAAAAATTTGAAAAAATCGACTCATCACTAAGAGTTGAACATTAAACTGATTCACGACTCTTCTCAATTTGCGACTCTTTTTGACTCACGACTCTTTTTTTACTTGCGACTCTTTTGATTCACAACTCTTCATATCACGACTCTTTTCATCTCTCAAACTTCCTTTTTCCGCGATTCATGGGTAGTGCAACCTCGTGTGTTGTGTTAGTTTAGTTTTGATTTCAAATTTCAATTAATTTTCGAATTGTTTCAAAATCATTCAGTGATGAAAAACTTCGAAATCTATTTTAAACACACAAGATCTACAAAAGGCAATGATACTGTGGTAAGTATAATATAAAATAATTAAAATTAATCTGATACTGTTAAAAAGAGTTGGGAATTAGTTGAAAAAAAGAGTCGCGAGGAGTCGGAAAAAAAGAGTCGCGAGGAGTCGTTCATTAAAAGAGTCGGACTCATGAGTTTATTAAAATTTGTAAAGAGTCGCAAATTGAAAACTCTTCGACTCAACTAGCAAAGAGTCCGACTCCCAAAAGAGGTGAGTCGCGCCAGCTCTGGTTTACCTGCATGTATTGAGTAAAGGCCTTTATCATTCATTGAACTTGACCGATTCCCGTGGGGAAAAAATATAAATTAGTATCATGATCCGCATCGATACCTTTTTATACTGATATATTGATACGGTATCGATACTTTTCAGTATCACATCCCTGGGTGCGCAGCTCGCGTATTTTTTTTTTTTTTTTTTTTTGAATAAGGATAACACAATATCGTTCAATTAGTTCAGTTGAGCAATGGACTTGGTCTAATTTTTTATTTTAATTTTATTTCGTGCATTTCCCTTCATTTATTCATTACGATTACGATTTATTTCATTTTGATTTGAAGAAAAAAGATTGCTATTTAGTATTTTGAGTACAATATATAAGAAATTCTTTATATTGACACCATTGAAAATTTATACCAAAGTTCAATACTATAGGCTACAGGGAAGAAGGGATAAGTAAATTGAAAATTCAAAATTGGAGGGCAGAAAGTGGTCAAATCACAATTTTTGTAATAATCAAAATTATTTTCAAGACTTCAAACTACAACTTTTGTCTGAAAATTTTTTCAATTGGACCCTTTCGGCCTTCTTTCATCAATTTTGAAACCCTATCTACCTGATGTTTAGTGAAATCAGAGGAGAAGGAGGGATCCAATCGAAATTTTTGTAATAACCAAAATTATTCTTAGTAATTTAAGCTACAACCTGTATTGGAAATTTTTTTCAAATTAGGCTCTTCCTTCATCACTATTTCATTTTTTAATTGGTATGTTCGGAGTGTTATCCAAAATTGGTGGGGTGGGAGGGGTCCAATAGAAAAAATTTTCAAACAAAAGTTGTAGCTTGAAGTACTAGGAATAATTTTAGTGATGACAAAAATTTCAATCGGATCCCTCCCTCCCCACCAATTTTGGATAATCCAACTCCTTCAAATACATTTTTAAAAACAGGTGGAAGGTAAGGGGCCCGATTGAAAAAACTTTCAAACAAAAGTTGTAGCTTGAAGTTGTACAAATACTTTTAGTTATTACAAAAATTTCGATTAGACCCCTTCCTCCCTTCCAATTTTGACTATAAAGTATTATGTAGCACTGGACTTGGTAAAAATTTATCGAAGTTGCACCCCATGAATGTAAACAAAACTATCAAACTAGACGTTAGTATCATATCATCCCTGCACTTTCTCCAAATTCTCCTCCTTTCTAGCTATTTTAGATTTGAGATATTTCAGTTGGAAGAAGAAGAAGAAGAAGTCAATTTTGAATTTTTTTGATAACGTCACTCCTATTTGCATATTTTCTGTTTTATTTCGGATCTTATAAACGTTACGATAAAACCCGATATATCATTGCAAACAGGATGACATTCTCCATATGTCTACGTATTGAGTATCTTTCTAACTACTATAGGTTTCGAGATAATTTTATTTAAAAATGATATTTTTTTAAACAGTGCAATTTAATTTTAAATTGAAGTACTTATCTCGAAAACTAAACTAGCTGAAAAGATGCTTAAAACATAGAAATGCGGAGAGTTTTGTCCTCTTTCCAATGATATATCAGGTTTTATCTTGACATTAATTTACATTCGAGATAATTGAAGAAAATATGTATAAAAAATAATATACAATAAAATTTTGTTTTTCAAAAATCTTATTACATAATTGAGGGGCCGTTTGTAAAAACCACCATGGTCAAAAAATCAAATTTTACAGGAGACCGAAATAACGTGTTCAGATCAGGTTTGGGGGCAAAAATTTGATTCAGATGGTGTTAATTGATCATAAAATTTTCCATGTCAAGAAATGCAATAAATTTTTTTTTCAAATTTTTCCAAATTTTATTACTTTTCCTTTAAAAATACCGACTATGGTGGTTTTTACAGAATAATCAGCTAAAACACGTACTTTTGAAGTTGAAAAAAATTGATGATGGCCAAATTTTTTTCAAAAACTTTTATCACCAATTCACCACAGTCTTTCTCGTAAAATTTTAGTTTAGAAAATTGAATAAAAAAAATTTCGACTATGGTGGTTTTTTTTACAAACGGCCCCTCAATTATAGTAATCTCGAATGTTTTTACAAGCATGGAAAGTACATTAAATTCTCTATGAAAAACGTATCTTGTAAAATTTAAATTTGCCAAAGCATCGCGGTGCGGTGCAAAATATAATAGCCTATGCATGCTCATGATTTTGGGCCTTCTAACTTTGTAAAATCAAAGTTGCCACACTTAGCATACCGGCCTGCTTCAACTAAAACTCAAACAACAGCATAATCCCGGCTTTACTAGGACTGAGGTTATGCTGTACCGATTGTACTGACACTGAGTGACTGACGTACCAAGCAATTGACGTACTGAAGGATTATTAGCATTACATACAATGCTAATACAGCCGACATGGAATGTTTTACTGACGGTTTGCTAATCATTTGACGTCGCGTATGCACACGTGATCTTTTTGTACCTGAAAAAACAAAAAAAATTCAACAGAAACAGAAAGTAAGCACAAACATAATCAAATGAAAGTGGAAATATATAGCTCACCAAATTGACCTCAGAGAGGCGAGAACAAGGAAAACTGAATAATTAATGTTGGCATCTAGAACAACACAGGATCACAAAAACAATTGAAAAATGCGAATAAGTCATCGTTAAATTAATTCAACTCGTGAAAACTTCGCTTAATGCCGCGTTCGGTTCGGAAAATTTTTTTTTTTCTTTTCACGAGCGAGCGTCTATCAGTGATGCCGGAACGTAACGATAACGGTAACGAAAAACGAAAAATAACGGAATTTTTTTCGTTACAAGTAATGGAACAGTAACGGAACTTTATTTTTGAACAGAAATTGTGTAACGAAATAATAACGTTACAATAAAATGGTCTTTATGTTACGTAACAAATAACAAAAAAATTTCGTTATGTTCCGTTACTTTTTTTCGTTATTTTTTTTCAGTTTTTTTGCATTGCCTGCACTGCCAACCGCAGAAAATGTTCACTAACGTCTAGTTTGATTGTTTTGTTTACATTCATGGGGTGCAACTTCGAAAATTTTTACCAAGTCCAGTGCTACATAATACTTTATAGTCAAAATTGGAAGGGAGGAAGGGGTCTAATCGAAATTTTTGTAATAACTAAAAGTATTTGTACAACTTCAAGCTACAACTTTTGTTTGAAAATTTTTTCAATCGGGCCCCTTACCTCCCCCCTGTTTTTAAAAATGTATTTGAAGGAGTTGGATTATCCAAAATTGGTGGGGAGGGAGGGATCCGATTGAAATTTTTGTCATCACCAAAATTATTCCTAGTACTTCAAGCTACAACTTTTATTTGAAAATTTTTTCAATCAGGCCCCTTACCCTCCCCCTGTTTTCAATAATGTATTTGAATGAGTTGGATTATCCAAAATTGGAGGAGAGGGAGGGGTCCAATAGGTAGCAACACCACCAAACTTGTATTATTTTCTTCTTAGTTCTTGATGTTTATTTTATTCTATTGGACTTGATAGTTATTAATTTACATTGAAAAATGAAGATAGCAATTTTTTTATGATTTCTGGCTATTTCGGAAAAAATTACGTTGTAACGAAAAAACCGGAACGGAACGGAAAAAAATAACGTTACTTGAAAAATAACGTTACAAGGCCGTGTCGGTATCATTTTCGTTCCAAGTAACATAACAAATAACGAAATTCAGGATTTTTAGTTACAGTAACGGAACGAATACCGTAACGGAAAAAAAATTTCGTTACTGACATCACTGGCGTCTATTCGCCGTACTTCGGAGAAGCGCGCGCGTCGTACCGAAGGCGAGCTTCGCGTCGGATTACTTCGGGTTTTCTCGTTGGACTTGGAATTTATTCTCGATAATTATTTCGCGCGTAGAAATGACCGCCAGACGGTCGCGAATTTTTTTTTTTTTTTTTTTTTAAATAAAACCGCGTAAATATTAAAATTTATTTCGAAAATAGCGAATAATTATTTAAGCGAGAGAAATGTTTTTGATCGGCGAGTTATTCGATTATTTTTAATTTATCGCGTCTGTGTCTGTCTGTCTATGTGGTTGTCTGTGTGGTTGTCTGTGTGTGTGTGTGTGTGTGTGTGTGTGTGTGTTAATAAATTTTAATCATTTTTTATTTTATTTTAATTATTTGAAAAATATGAAGGAAAAATTTTGAAGAAAATTTTTTGAAGTAAGTAGATGAAATAAAATTTTGTTTAAGGTTATTTTTAATTTTTTTTTTTTTTTTTTTGAAAAAAAAATGAAAATTTAAAAAACGGTTAATTATAAAAAAAATAATAATAAAAAATTTAAAAAAAAACAATATTTTTCAATTTTCGTAGAAAAAATATCTCAATTTTTTCTAAAGAAAAATTTTAAAAAATTGAAAAGTTGAAAGAACCGTTCCAAGGTGAATCTGAAAAAAATTGGGAAAACAATTTTTTTTAAATTTTAACGTTCTTTAAATAAAACAATTATGAAAACGAAGTTGTTTTTTAAACTGCAAATTTTTTTCCTTCATTTATTAATTTTGATTTAAAAAATAATAATTAAATTTATAATTATGGAGCAATTTGTAATTTTTACCAATCGTCTATGGTGGAGTGAAAAATCGAAAAATTATTTTAAAATTTCGAGCGAATAATGGTATGAGGTGGCGGGGGGAGGTGGGGTGGGGGGTGAGTGAATTTTTTTAAAGAAAAATTTTAAAAAATTGAAAAATTGAAAGAACCGTTCCAAGGTGAATCTGAAAAAATTGGGAAAACAATTTTTTTTTAATTTTAATGTTCTTTAAATTATGAAAACGAAGTTGTTTTTCAAACTGCAAATTTTTTTCCTTCATTTATTAATTTAGATTTAAAAAATAATTAAATTTATAATTACGGAGCAATTTGTAATTTTTACCAATCGCCTATGGTGGAGTGAAAAATCGAAAAATTATTTTAAAATTTCGAGCGAATAATGGGAGATGTGGTGGTGGTTGGGTGGGGGGTGAGGGATTCGGTATATTACGAATAATGCGTAAGGTGTGTGTGGGTGAGGAAAATTTCAAGCGAATAATGGGTGGGTGTGTGGTGAGGAATTAAATAATATTTTATATAACAATAATATTTTTTTTTGAAAATTTGAGCGAAAAAAAACGCGTAAAAATTGAAAAACGATAATATTTTTTTTTTGAAAATTTGAGCGAAAAAAAAAACGTGTAAAAATTGAAAAACGATAATATTTTTTTTCAAAATTTGAGCGAAAAAAAAACGTGTAAAAATTGCAAAAAAAAGAATAGACAAAACGAAACGCTATTAAAAAAACAAAAAAAACAACAAAAAAAAAACGAAAAAAAAAACCGACTCAGACTAGACACCGCGTCTCGGCTACGTTTCCCGCCCGTGTTTCTTTCTCTCTGTAATACCCAACGTCCTCGCTTCTGTGGATACGACTCCGACTACCGCACCGGCGTCGTCTCGTCGGCTACGTTTCCCGTTTCTTAAATACCGAACCTCGCTTCTAAATACGACCCCGGCTACGTTTCCTGTTTCTATAATACCAACCCTGCTTCTAAATACGACTTTGTTTACGGAGCCCGAGTTCAGGTCCGGTATCAAATTACGCTTTCGTCGCATACACGAATATTCACGTTATATCAAAACAATGGTTATCATTTGCATATTTTTTAGGAGCGTTTTCCAATTTTTTATTACTTTTGAAATTTGAATGCATCGAATTAATTTTCTTTCCTCACGCCGAAATGGCTGTTTGTCATCATTGTGGATCTGCATTTTTGTACACTAAAGCACCGATGATGGACGTCACATTTTTTTCAACTTCGAGGTTTTTACGTTTTTTGAATTTTGGACACTTGTAGGTTCATAAACAATAAAAATCTCGGAAGTCAAAAAAAAATGGACTTCCATCATCGGTGCTTTAGTGTACAGATTTGCGCACAATAGTAATTTATATAGGCATATTCGCGGAGTACACAAGCTTAAATGGCCTCTGAAAAGTACTATTAATGCTACTGCAGCAGAGAAAACCCATTGCGGCCAATGTTCGGCCACCTTTAATAACAGAACGTCGTTAAGTAGACATCGAAAGAAAAATCATCGCCAGGATGGTCATCAACAGGATGGATTAATTCCTAAAAATACAAATCATGATACAAATACAATAGATATATAATAATTTTAATTCGATAAAATGGCATTAATAATATATTAATATTTGTTCGTGATGGACTCGAAATCGGATAATATTATGGAGAAGTTTTTAACTTGCGTCTATGGACACTATGAATGTGTCAAGTCCAGCACTTGTCACTACGTAGCTACTGGGTATCAAAATTGACCACATTCGAACGAAGATTCACTGTTCATGTTGATACACACTCACACAAAGACACATACAGCCACGGCGGTAAAAAATTGAAAACAACGTTAAGCATGAGCGATTGCCATATATATAAGATTTTCATGATTTTCAATTGCATTTTTCGGCATCGTAATTAGATTAATTTTAATATATTAATTTAAAATCGAAAAGCGCATGAAAAGAGCTTTCGTTTGACGTATTTACTTTCTAAATTGATAAACTCTGTCAAAAGTTATAGCCTTATCATTTGGTCTATCTCCGTTTTTCCACCTCTGTACTGTTATCATCTATCATTATAATCAGTTACGAGTGCAAGTTACCGGCGTTTTGATTTTTTGAATTAAGTTTACTACTTCTAAATTGAAAAATAATGCATTTTTACTGCTCAGTAGTAATTTTTAATTGCATTCATACCTGATATTTTTTATCCACTTGTGTCGAGTTATTCTGCTCGAAGGGAATTCATGTAGTGAACAAATCGTGCTCCTACTTCGGTGGTCGCAGAAGGGAACAAAACACCGCGCCATTATTGCGAATTATTACAGAATATTCCACAAATGACACAATTATTCATTAGAAATGAAATGGTGAATTGGCGAAGGTGAATGTTTACGCGAAAGAAATAACTGATAAGGCTATAACTTTTGACAGAGTTTATCAATTTAGAAAGTAAATACGTCAAACGAAAGCTCTTTTCATGCGCTTTTCGATTTTAAATTAATATATTAAAATTAATCTAATTACGATGCCGAAAAATGCAATTGAAAATCATGAAAATCTTATATATATGGCATTCGCTCATGCTTAACGTTGTTTTCATTTTTTTTCCGCCGTATCACTTTGTTTATGTTGCTTAATCGTTCGTTCAATCTCGTTCGAATGTGGTCAATTGGATTGGAGGGAGGGGTTCAATCAAAATTTTTGTCTTAACTAAAATTATTCATAAAACTTCAAGCTACAACTTTTGTTTGAAAAATTTTTCAAATGGACCACTCCCTCCCCACCAATTTTGGATAATGTAACTTGGCTTAGTCAAAATAAGTTACATTATCCAAAATTGGTGGGAAGGCAGGGATCCATTTGAAAAAATTTTCAAACAAAAGTTGTAGCTTGAAGTTTTGCGAATAATTTTAGTTATAACAAAAATTTTGATTAAACCCCTCCCTCCTCTCCAATTTTGATATCCAGTACAGATGTAGTGACGCGCGCTGGACTTGGTAAAATTCAAGAGTTGCAAAAAGGATCAGTTCGCGAACGTTCGTCGGTCGTGAGGATGATTGTGTTACAGTGTGAAATGCACCCTCCTTAAAATCTCGCCATTCGATGTGAGTAAAATTATTATTAGGTCATCGGTAAATTTTTTGGGCTTTTCTAAGGGAAAATCTGTAGATTTTTGGTTGATTACCTATCTTTTTTCCTACATAAATTTCAAGGTCATCAATGTGAATTTGATCCAAAAAGTCAAATTACTGCTATTACGTTGGTTTTTTCATCTGTGACCCAAACAAAGAAAAACAACATTCTATGGCCCTCTCGAAATTAAAGAAGCCATTTTGTACGTTATTATGCTAAGTGATAGTGTAAATTGTGAAGAAATTTGTAATTATTTCCATATTATTGTCTTCGAGAAACATCAGAGTAAGTTGTAATTATATTACATATCGGTGGAAGATATTATTACTATACATTTTTAGTTGATACCTTAGTAGTAGGATACCGTGAACAACTCTCACGAGCTTATCATTTTCAATGCAACGATGTTCACTGATAAACATCTGGGCATCTCCAATTATAAATTTTGAAAATTTTGTTAATTCTAAGCAATGACGAAGAGCGAATGTACAAAATAATGAATAGTAAAGTTAAGGCGAATGTCACATTGTGTTATAAATTGTAGTTGAATGACTTCACTTGAAAGTGAATAGTCAGCAGTGTGAGGGGTCTAGTTTTCGAAACAGGGGTATTTGAAGCTCAACTCGACACGTGAAGTTTATTTTAGTAATCATGTGATTAATGATCAGAGCCTCGTTATTCGTTAGAGGAAAAAATTTAGTACCGATTCATATCGAATGCTTGTTGTCAAAAATTTGAAAAATTACCAGTTTGTTTGAAAATTTGGCGGGTATTGAATCATTTTCCTCGATACCTGACGATAAAATGTTGGTGTTTTTCAAAATAACTCGTTAATTTATCAATTTTATCCATGTGACTCATTTTCGTCTTTCGTCCATGTGTTTGAAACTAATTTTATTTCAACGTCATATTCCTCATTCGACATTCGATTGTTGCATGATGTGGGTGTGCGTTGCATGCGTTCCACGAAAATTACTCTGAAAGACAAAGGGAAGCGAATCTCTTATCGTTTTTGTCTTTCGTCGAAAGCCCAAAATTGACACCCATTGCTTTTACAAGACGTTCTACCATAATTTTTTTTCTTCTTTCTCACGCCTTTCCTCAATTCCATATCGACGTGGACGTGTCAAAACCACGTATCGATGGTCGGGAACCATTTAACGTTAACTCCATGGTTTTCAAAAAACGACTTTTTAATGTCATTCTATAGGAAATTTCGCGCTGAATCGAATGGTATCATCAGTTTTCAAAAAATCTCAAAGCAAACTGGCGTAAAATTGAAAAAACAAAAATTTTTGAATGAGACTTTTTTTGTATTTTCAATGATAACACTGGTTTCCTTTGAGATTTCATAAAAACCAATGTTACCATTCGATTCAGCACGAAATTTCCCATGTAGTGACATTGAAAAAGTAATCCATAATTATTATGAACTCAACAAAAAATGCTTATCAGTGATTGAGGGGTGAAAACTTTATTTTGCTCTCCTGTAAAATTTTAAAAAATGGAGTTAACGTTAAATGGTTCCCGACCATCGGTATGTCGGGTTTTTCAGCAAAATCACTTTTTTGGGGTTTCTTATAGGAAAAAAATGGAGAAATCTAATTTTGATCACCTAGTATGTCGTAGTCGAATTCTAACGTTCCAATCGGCTTATTTACCAGAGCTGGGGCGACTCAGAATCGATGAAGTGAGTCGTAAGAGTCGCAATGATGATTCGGAGTTCGATTCTCGAGTACGACTCCTCACTTCAATGAATCGCAAAATCCGGACTCTTCTTCGAGAGTCGTTCACTTCAAACACGTGCGACACTCATTTTGCGACTCCTTTTCAAGATCGCGACTCTTTTCCTCGTTTTTTTTGTTCAATATCAATAATTCTTACGTTGTTTTATTCAATTTATTTTGAATAATTTTTCTAATTTTTTTTGAATGAGTTGGATTATCCAAAATTGGAGGGGAGGTAGGGGTCCAATCGCAATTTTTGTGATAACCAAAAGTATTAGCGAAACTTCAAGCTACAACTTTTTTTTGAAAACTTTTTCAATTGAGCCCCTCTCTCTCCACTTATTTTGCATAACACTCCCAAAATACTAATTAAAAATTGAAGGGGGAAGGGGAAATGGGTCCAATTGAAAATTTTTTGCAACAAACTTGTAGCTCAAAGTTTTAGGAAAAATTTTGGCCATGACAAAAATTGCGATTGGACCCCTCCCTTCCCTCCAATTTTGGATAATCCAACTCATTCAAATACATTATTGAAAACAGGGGGAGGGTAAGGGGCCCGATTGAAAAAATTTTCAAACAAAAGTTGTAGCTTGAAGTACTAGGAATAATTTTGGTAATAACAAAAATTTCAGTCGGATCCCTCCCTCCCCACCAATTTTGGATAATCCAACTCCTTCAAATACATTTTTAAAAACAGGGGGGAGGTAAGGGGCCCGATTGAAAACATTTTCAAACAAAAGTTGTAGCTTGAAGTTGTACAAATACTTTTAGTTATTACAAAAATTTCGATTAGACCCCTTCCTCCCTTCCAATTTTGACTATAAAGTATTATGTAGCACTGGACTTAGTAAAAATTTATCGAGGTTGCACCCCATGAATGTAAACAAAACTATCAAACTAGACGTTAGTAATCAAATTTGAGAAAGAACACACCAAACGCGGAGGATAGAGTCTAAAATTCCAAAAAAGAGTTGTATGAGAGTGGAAAAAAGAGTCGTAAAAGAGTGAAAAAAAGAGTCGTAAGAGAGTCGCAAGAGAGTCGAAGCCAGAAGAGTCGGACTCAGAATCCGATAAACATGAGCAGAGAATCGCGATTCACTGAGTCGAAAATTTATTTATCAAAGAATCGGACTCTCAACATAGGTGAGTCGCCCCAGCTCTGTTATTTACTTTGAAAAATCACGTAAGACGCGTGTATTTTTGGCAACGTTTTTTGTCTCTCCTGTAAAATTTTGATATTCCAACATACGTGGTTATGACACGTCCACGTCGATATGACAATGTGGACTATGGACTAGACTAATCACTTTTAATGATCGAAAACGTTATAAATGAAATTGAATGCGTAAAAAGTCGCAGGTGAATGGATAGGTAATAACTTTTAGTTATTATAATAATTTATTAATTTCATGTTATTCAAAATTTACCTCCTTCCTCTTTATTTTTCTCAATTTTTTCAAACACGAGGGCGAGGAGTTCGGAGTTACAGTTACAAACAAACTTCTGGATACCATAACTAAAGCACTCGCGTGGAGCGCTAGTTCAAAATACTGCCGTAGAAATCAATAAAAATTCTGTACACTAAAGCACCGATGATGGAAGTCCATTTTTTTTCGACTACGAGATTTTTATTGTTTATGAACCTACAAGTGTCCAAAATTCAAAAAACGTAAAAACCTCGAAGTTGAAAAAAATGTGACTTCCATCATCGGTGCTTTAGTCATTTAGTGTACAGAATTATTATTTTCATTTTATTTTCGTAAAAATTGAAAAATATTTAAATTTGAAACTAACCCAAGCGAAATTGTTTATATCATTTTAAATTTTCTTTTTATTAAATAAAATCTTCAGCCTTTCGTTGAAGTACAAACGTAGGAAAGGAAAACCATGCGGAGAGTTTTGTATTTGTACAAAGACGAACGTGTGACCACGTTGTGGCCTTGCATCGTGTCGTCAGGTCGTCACCACTGCACGTTGTTTCTTTTGTATTTTTATTTGAAATCTTGTGAAGTTTTGATTCGAATTGCATCATTTGTTTTATTCATCTTCATTTCTTATTTTAGTGTCTCTAATCAAATTCTAATCTAATCAAAATTTAATAATAGGTATAAATTGAAAATTGGATATGAACAATGAACATGAACTATATTAAACATTATGAACTCTTTCAAATCCGTTACAATACTCACACACCACGCTATAGTAACAGTACCCGTAACCATAAAAAAAATCAATATTAAACATGGCGTTACCTTTGTAGATTATTCATTCGCCCATGCGCCTAAAATCTATGTACCTATTCGAGTAATTGATTGTATAATTACTTATAAGTAACCAAATTCACATTATTATTGTTCTTTGTTGTAACCATTTGGCCTGCGATATTTTTAAATTATATAGGATAATTAGAGATTGACACTCTGAATAATCAACCTCAGTCGTCAGTTTTACAAAACAATAGAGATGTTTAATAATATTTATGGAGTTTTTTTTCGAGTTTCGGATAGTCTTCTAATAATCATGGTAGCATATGGATTTTTTCGTTTGACTGATGAATTACTAACCTAAAGATAAATCTGCCTATTTGCTAAAATAGGCATGAAAAAAATAATTTGAAATTTCATTTGACAAGGAATAACTTTATGGTTCATAGATTTTGACACGTGTTTCTGATTATTCATATGCAATAAAAGTCCAACTTCAGGATGTAGGTAACTCTTTAAAATTATCAGTTCGATTCAAATCATTTACTCTTTTTTTACGATGTGAAGTTGAGAATCAAAAAAAAATCCCAGTTTTGGTAGTCGATTCTGAATTTCTAACGAACTTCCTGAGTGAGTAGGTGAGCCATATGAAATGATTCATTTTTAGAGTTAGTCTCTCCTCTTTTCCCCCTTTCATTTTGTTTGGATTGGTGATGTGTTGAATTGGTTTTAAAAAATTAACATACCTAGGTAACGAATATTTTAAACGAATATTCGAATTTTTAATACATCTCAATTACCTATAAAATCCCGCTTCAATGAATTCTTGTAGGTACCTCTACCGACCAGTGAGCATATGAACAAAATATTTGAAAAAATTCGACAAGCCTACGACTGCCCCATTTTACTTTACCCTGTTCCTGTACCTTATGGTTTCAGGTTTTTTTTTTTTGTTGAAAAATCTGGCATTTTGTTCTGCTTTTAGCTGAAAAATACCACTTTTGGTTTTTTTTACGATGTACCTTTTTCTGCTGAGGTACCAAAAAATAGCTACTTAACAACTTTAATTTCCTATTAGAAATCAGCCTCTCTCACCCTCTCTCAAAATTTGTCTCCGTTTCGGAGCAGCGAGTGCAAGTTCGAATTGTAAAAACTGTTGAGTAGAGCTTACGCCCCCATCTGCGGATAAATTTTACAATATTTAAAACTTTAAAAAACGATGCTAAACTAGATAAAAACAACTCAATTCAAATTCATGCAGAAAATGTTTTTTTTTCATTCCAATTTCAAAATTACAATTTTTTTTTAAATTCACTCTTGCTGTTTGCTTGGGCAATATACCTTCCAAATCAAAATTTTGAGCAAATTTAAAAAGCAAAAGTTCTCAGATGTAGGAAATTAAATTTCCAATTCAAAAAATTCTTTTCACTTTTTGCGTTTCTTTATATTTAACCGCTACGCGAGAAAAACTAAATTTTTTCAAATTTTCCGACTTCGAGAAAATGAAAGTGTAGGTCTTAGGCATAATAATATATGCATAACAAAAGAGGCCTCTTAATTAAAAAATCGATTTTCATTTTTTTGTGTTCTGAGCTCCAATTATATCACATTTCTTGTAAAGACATATTATATAAACTGAATATGCATTTAAATCTCTCGCAGGGCCTATTTTAAGGAAAATTTGGAGCTGCACTTCTAGCTCCATTACCAGAGTCATATTCCGTATGGGTGTGTGGTTGAGGGGGAGGGGGGGGGGAGATGAAACCATCACTACTTGTAAAATTTTGATGGATTTTCAGAAAATTCTGACAAACACGTTAAAATCATCGCAAAAAAATTTCCTCGAGGGGAAAAAATGAAAATTATTTTTCAAAATGAAATTTTTTTGTGTGTTTAGTTTAGGTAGATATTTTTTTATTAAATTTCAACAGAAAAAAAACCTTGCTTTTTTCGTGTTTTTTTTCGGGTATTTAGAATTTTTTCTTTGCGAGTTACAAATTCCTCGATCCCAAACTATCAAACACAGAACCACAGAAGTATTTGAGTGTACTTTTTACAGGTAATTTTTCTAAAGAAATCGTTATTATGATTTTTTTTGTAAGAATGAATTTTCATGAAAAAATGTTTGCCAATAGATTCTTAATTAGAAGATTTATTTTTTTGACAAGAGAATTTTTACTAAAAGAAATACTTATCATCAGACAAAGGTATTTTTTAGAAACAAAATTGAGATTGCTTTGGAAAATTAATTTTTTGTCAAGAAATTTTTTTTGAAGATTTTTTGTTAAAAAAATATTGCTTTGTCGAAAAAAATATACTTTTTAAATTTTTTTTTGAAGATTTTTATATCAGAAAATTTATTAAATTTTTTGTCTAAAAATATTTTTTGAAATTGTTTTGTCAAAAAATATTTTTTAAAGATTTTTTTCATCGGAAATTTTTTTTTCAATTCTTTTATCAAATTTTTTTTTAATTTATTGTCAAAGAGATATTTCTTTGTCCAAAAATATTTTTAAAAAAATTTTTTGTAAAAAAAATTTTTTTGAAGATTTTTTTTATCAGAAATTTTATTCAATTTTTTGGTCAAACAATTTATTTTAATTTTTTGGTCAAACAATTTATTTTAAATTTTTTGTCAAAAAAATATATTTTGTAAAATTTTTTGTCAAAAAGATATTTTTTTGTCGAAAAATATTTTTTGAAATTGTTTTGTCAAAATAAATTTCGTTTGGAAATTTTTTGTAGAAGATTTTTTGTCAAAAAACGTTTGAAGGGTGGAAATTCAAAGTATTGATAAGCGCCATTTTTTTGTTGAAAAAATGGGTTACGAAGAATCGCTCTCACTCGGAGACAAATCGTTCATTTCGAGATTTCTTTGAATCAATGTGTAGAGAAATGTCCCTTCTTCATCACGTGGTACATGAGAAACCCCTACTTTTCCCCTCTTGTACCCACGACACGAATGCAAAGCTCCCCTGTAAAATTTAATTTTTGGCGCTTATCATACTTTGCATTTCCACGCTTCATTTTTTGAAATTGTTTTGTGAAAAAATATTTTTGGAAATTGTTTTGTCAAAAATATATTTTTGGATAATTTTTTTATCAGAAAATTTTTTGGTAAAAAAAAAATATTTTTTCAATTTTTGGAAGATTTTTTTTGTCAAAAAAGAATTCATATCTACAAGACTTGTTGTCGAAAAAAAATTTTAAAAAGATTTTTGGAGATTTGTTGTAAAAAGATATTTATGAAAATGTTTTTGTCAAAAATTAATTTTTAGCTGCACAAAGTCAATTTCAAACTGCACAACTTTTTTTTGAAGTTCCACAAAATGGGTGGAACTGCACGTTAGAATAGGCCCTGAATTCTCTCGTCTTCTATTGTTATGTTTTTCTATACTTCGTAAGGTGTCGAAATTTTGCTGGTTTTTTTTCCTTATAATACATATATGTTTTACCTAGTTCTGCTTGTTGTCCAAAATTCCAAATGTTGTGTTGCTGAATTCTACCTTTAGTAATTTACTTTCCCTTGAAAAATGATTACTAGGTAGTAGGTAGGTACTTGGTTTTAATTCCAATTTTCTTACTTCAGAATCAAAATAGAAAGTTCACGTGATACCGGCGTCTCTAGAGTGGTTTCGTTTTCATATTTTACCACGTGCATGCGCGCGCGCCACGTGTAAAGTAACCTTGATTCCACTTCAAGTTTTTTTTTTGTTTTTTTTTTTAAATTTTTTGTCTTCTTCGACTAGTTTGACTCTTGTATTATTTTATTCTAAATTTGTAAACAATTTTTTTGTATTTTATTTTCAGAAACAACAATGAACTGAATGAATTACGATTAAAGATGGAAAACGCATCCGATGGTTGCGTTAGAAATCAAGACGAAGATTCGATTCTTTCAACGCTCGCTACCGATGAACCTAAGGTGAAGACTGCCAATCCGTACGTAAACAAACCCATTTTCCGACGAAAATTGATTGAAAAATATTCGACCGCGAGGTACAACATCAACACGAAACGCGTGCTCGTAAAAATACCACCTTCTAGTCTATCTTATGAAACCGACGAAGTGCCCAAGCAGTCGCCACCGCCGCCACCGCACAAAACCAATTCGCCAATCGAAAATGCCGAAAACAATTTACCCAGTTCGTCGAAAGTGGATTCCGCAGCACCTAGCACGCGCATCAGCCGACGTCGAACCATCAACGCCGAAAATACGACTAAAAATTCTGGACAGACTTCAGCATCGTCGTCGTCGTCGCCGTCACGTACCAAGTTGGACGGCGATAAAACACCCAATTCGCGTTCCTCGCCGATTCCAAGCGAGTCTCTCGGTGCCAGCGCTATGAAACCAAATTATTCGCCGAATGCTAAGAAAAGAAAACTCGATTCGGCCACGACGTCGTCTCCGGCTACAATCGGAATGTGGAAAATCGCTCCAAAAACCATATACAATCATTTGTTGGATATGTGCCAAAGTACCGTCGAAGCGAAACCCGAAGAACTGAAAAAGGAAGCGGCCAAAAAGCGTAAAATATGCCATTGGACTAAAAGACGAAGTAGAAAGAAACCTACGTGGTTGCAGAAACCGAAGCCGAATACGTCTCATTTCGATCCGTACGTCGAATGCCTCAAAGAAGCCGAGAATCAGTCGGATAGTCCGTCCGCGGGTACGGGCGGCAGTAAGTTAGGCATCGTTATGTACTTGGGTGTTAATAGGCCGATGTTTCCTTTGGTGTATAGAAATTTACGAGTCTTGAACGACTCGAACGACGAAAAGATTACCGATTTTTGGGCCGAGTTCGCCTTATCTACGTTGATTACCAAACGCGACGATATAAAATGTAAACCGGTCTTGGTACCTATTCGAGATCCGGAACTCGCCACTTTGGTTTCGGAATGCGTAGATGCTACCGTAGTCCGGTCCAAGATTCCGGACGTTTCAGTGGCGACGTCTGCGAGCGATGGCGACTCGACGATTACCAGCATCGAGAATACGCCCGAAGCTTCGTGTATCAAGCAAGAAGAAAGCACCGTTCTCGAAAACGACTCCAAGCCCGAAGTACCCTCGTTGCAGAGGGTTGCGAAACCGTACAAATTACGTAATAAAAAATCGCGCAAAAAGACCAAGGCCCAGGAAGACGAATCTGCCAGTAAAGTCGAGGAAAATGAGCTCGAGTCCGTAACGAAGGTCGAGGCGAAAAACGAACCTAGTTTGGAAACAAATAACGAAGAGAACGAGCGCAAGTCCAAACTGGAAGAAATTGAACGAAAATCGAAGGCTGAAGAAGAAGCTAAAACAAAATCGATGTTGGAAGAATTGAAACGAAAGTGGAAGGCCGAAAAAGAAGCTAAAACACAGTCGATGTTGGAAGAAACGAAACGAAAGTCGAAGGCCGAAGAAGAAGCTAAAAGAAAATCGTTGTTGGAAGAAACGAAACGAAAGTCGAAAGCCGAAGAAGAAGCTAAAACACAGTCGATGTTGGAAGAATTGGAACGAACGTCGAAGGCCGAAAAAGAAGCTAAAACAAAATCAATGTTGGAAGAAACGAAACGAAAGTCGAAAGCCGAAGAAGAAGCTAAACGGAAATTGACGTTGGAAGAAATAAAACGAAGGTCCAGGGCCGAAGAAGAAGCTAAAACAAAAGCAATGTTGAGAGAAATCACACGAAAGTTAGAAGAAGACGAACGACAAGCCCAGATGGAAGAAATCGAACGAACCGCCAAGATCGAGGAAGTTAAACGAAAGTCGAAACTCTTGGAAACCGAACTAAAGTCCAAGTTCGAAGAAAGCGGACGCAAGACGAAAGTGGAAGAAAACGAGCATCCATCGAATTTACCCAAAGCCGAAGAGACTAGACGAAAACCAACGTCGAGATTCCTGGAATATCAAGCCGAGAACTTCGTCAGAATCAAACGTGCGCGCGCCGGTCCGAAGAGCAAGTCGCGAAGTCGCCCTACAACCGCTGTAATTCGATCGAAAGAAGACGAAAAATCCATTCTTAAGAAATTCGGCTACAAAGAATGCTACGTAGCGATTCCGAAACTTTCGGATACGCTAATCAAGTACCTGAGCACGGGCAATTACAGCAATCAGTCGGCCGAGCTGAGCGATCCTACCGAGAGAGAGCTGATCGAAGATACGGACGACTTCGGTTTGATTCAATGTACTCGAACCGACGGTATCATTATCGACTACGTTAAACGCAATCGTTCGTCGGTCTATTTTTACAAACTGAAAAAGATGTTGGATTTTCAAAGAACCAACAACAAATATTTCGTCTGTTGCGACTATATTTTAGTCGATCGTACCGAAACCGACCGAGATATCGATATCGAGTCGTTAGAAGACGACGAGGACGCCAAAAAAGACGTAAAACCGTTCGCGATGGCGGCCGCCGCCGCCGTCGCCGCCGTACGAAGCTCCCGAAATCCCAACGATCTATTCAAAGTTAGCAAACTATCCGAATTTAAGAATAAAACCAACACCATTTGTTGGGTGAAAAATCACGATTTGAAATTGGTAGCCGACGTCAAATGGCTGTTGATCTCGTTGGACAAATCCGTCGCGTCGCTGAGTCACGCCAGCGGCTGCGTGCTTCGTTACAGGCTGCTGTTCGAAATCATTTACCGAGCCGAATTATCCAAGAAAGTCATCTGTTGCCAAATCACCAAGCTGCCCGAAGAGTCGGAAAATAAGATGGCGTTCGGCGTGTACGCGTTTCCAGGCCTGTGCGACAAGCTGCTCGTAGGGCCGTATTCGTTCCACGAAGAGCATCAACTGTCCGCATTCGTACGAACCGCTATCGGTAGCACGGAACGAGCGCCTATCCGAACCCTGGAAGAGAAGGAGAATTTCCCTCAGCTCGACGACTCGTATCTGCCGGTCAAACATATCAACGCTAAATGGTGGTCCGGTAAGCGAAGTAGCGACTTGACCGAACAATACTTGAACTTTTTCTTCAATCCGTCCGTCGTGAAATACCCTCAACCGCCGGATAAAATCAATTTGGCCAAAATCATAGACGAGCATCCGTGCTACAACTACCATTCTTACGAAATCACCGGTCGAGAGAATAACTTGGTGCTCTTCCACGATCGTACCAACGCTATCGAAAAAAGCGCCATCGTCCCTAAGATCAAAATTCCAGCTATCCCCGACGTCGTCGTAAGTTTTTCGTATTTTTCACTCGTAATATAACTTCGTGATCAAATAATCGATCCTGTTTTGTATTTTGTATTTTCAGAAAAACACCGACAATGTGGCCACCAAAGATCCGCCACCGACGGTGCCTCCCAAACAATCGAGAAATTTGAGGAAAAAACCGCGCCAAGATTACAGTCAACTGGTCACCGACGACATGGCGATACCTCTCAGAGCCAGGAACTCCAAGAGCACCAAGAACTGGAATTTCCATATCGTCGACGTGAAATCTCTACGAAAACGCGGCGGACCGCGTCCAGCTAAAAGCGAAGGCAAAGTAAAGAAGAAATCAAGTCGTAGTCGTTACCACGAAAAGCCGCAAGTGCATATTATGAATGAACGCATCCGAAGACTGGAATTTCGTAACCGTAGGAATAATTTGGCTTCGGTATTGGAGTCGCGTCCTACTGGATCCAATAATGCGCAGTCGTTGGTCTCAATCTTACACCAGGTAATTTCATTTCGCACTCAATCGAGAGTACTCTTAACTCTACTAGTGTCTAGTTTACTCAATCGTCAATTTGTTTACATGGAAATAAATCGGTGTCGTTGAATTTCATCAAGTCCAATACTACATACAGACTTGATATTATTCAAAATTGGAGGGGAGGGAAGGGTCCGATCGAAATATTTGTAATAACCAAAATTATTTCTACGACTTCTAGCTACAACTTTTGTTTGAAATTTTTTTCAATTGTATCCCTACCTCTTCCAGTTTTTAACCATACAAATATCTAAGTCATATTATGCAAAATTGGAGGGGAGGGAGGGGTTCAATCGAAATTTTTGTAATAACCAAAATTATTCCTGAAACTTTGAGCTACAACTTTTGTTTGAAAATTTTTTCAATTGGACACCATCCCCTCCCACCTCTAATTTTTAATAGGTATCTTTGTTAAATCAGTGGGGAGGGTGAGGTTCAATTGAAAAAAATTTCAAACAAAAGTTGTAGCTCGAAGTCCCAGGAATAATTTTGGTTATTACAAAAATTTCGATTGAACCCCTCCCTCGGCTTCAATTTTGAATATTAGGTATCTACGAAGTATTGTATTTGGTAAAATTCAACAACAACGATCCACTTCCATGTAAACACATTGAGTAAACTTGACACTAGTGAATAACCTGTCGATAGTACTCGTTCGTAAGATTTATACGAATTTCATGAACTCAATAAAGAATATTTCGTTTTTATAGTATTTTCAGTTCGGAGGGTCTGTTCGAAAATTTCTTTCTATACGTAACTAATTCTTTTTTTTTTTTTCTTTTTTTCAGGCTAAAGAAATCATATCGTATTTAAATGTGGATAACGAAAAACTCGACGAAGAAGGAAAACGATTGCGAGCCGAACAGGCGATAATGATGAGAAAATTTTTAGCCCTATTGAGAGGTACGTATCACATTTTTGAATTGCAAAAATACGAGTCTTCATTTTTCTGCGAATAATTTAAATCTGTAAAGAGTCGTACGTTCGGACGAGAAAATTTTTGAATAATATTTGGATTTGAATTTAATTGTTCCTTTTTTTTGTTGTTGTATAATTCTACATAATGTGGTATATACTTTTTTACGGACGTACGAATCGTTGATCGTTACAAAAATTTTATTTGTACGTAACAACGATTACATATTTGAAAATTATTTTCGAAAATATAATTTTTTGGATGTGCAATATCTTGAAAAATTTTCAAAAAATTAGAAATTAAATTTTCTCCCAAAATTATGAACCTTAAAGCTGTAATATTTTCTAAAAAAAATTCAAAAATCAATTTTCATAAAATTACGAATTGACGGTAATTTTTTTTCAAAAAGCATATTTTTGGAGCTGTAATATTTCGAAAAAAATTTAATAATCAAAGTTTTGAAATCATATTATTATTTTTGAATTGCAAGTAATATTTTCAAAAAAAAAATTGAAATGTCAAATTTTTGAAACTTTTAAAAAATTAACAATTTAAAAAAATCTAACTTAGCAAAAATAAAAGACTTCACTTATAAAAAAAAAAAAAAAAAAAAAAAAAAAAAAAAAATGGAAAATATAATCCTTGAAATTTCTGTTTTTGCAAAAATTTTCGATATTTCTAGGTAGAAAAAGTTTTACGATTAGATCCTCGCAGTACTGATTTTTTGGCACCATCGAAAATTTGCCAAGTCCAATACTACATTACATAGATACTTGAATTCAAAATTGGAGGGGAGGGAAGGGTCCAATCACAATTTTTGTAATAACCAAAATTATTTCTAAAACTTCAAGCTACAACTTTTGTTTGAAATTTTTTTCAATTGAACCCCTAGGCCTCCACCAGTTTTTAATAATGTAAGTTTCTAAGTCATATTATGCAAAATTGGTCTCATCGAAAATTATATAATAACTAAAATTGCTTCTAGGACCTCAATCTACAACTTTTGTCTGAAATTTTTTTTAGTTGGACCCCTCCCCTAATTTTGAAAAGTATCTACCTGATGTTATATGAAATAAAAGGAGAGGGAGGGATCCAATCAAAATTTTTGTAGTAACCAAAATTATTCCTAAGATTAGGTACAAGCTACAACTTTTGTTTGAATTTTTTTTTCAATTAGACCCTTGGTGGAGAGGGAGGAGTCCAATTGAAAAAAATTTCAAACAAAAGTTGTAGCCGGAAGTTCTAGAAATAATTTTAGTTATTACAAAAATTTAGGTTGGACCCTACCGTCCCCCCCCCCCCATTTTTGAATATCAAGTGTCAATGCAGTATTGGACTTGGCAAATTTTCGATGGTGCCAAAAAATATCCACTCGTAAAATTTTCATTACTTGATTTTCAATTAATTAATAATGTTTTTTTTTTTTTGTTTATTTGTTCTCTAGGTCTGGATATCAATTCTGCAGCTTACAAAAACGGCATGAATTTCGTGGCTTCGTGGAAAAAGATAAAAGCCAACCACCGAAACAAACTCATAGAAATACTAGGACAAAGTTTCGATAAATACAAAGCAAACAAGGCCGCCGAGTTGTCCAGAATTGCAGCCTCGTCAGATAGACGAGTGCCGAGCATCCGCCCACTTCAACGTTTCACACCTACTTTCAAAAGACTTCCGTTCGAAACTCAAAGCGGCGTCGAAGGCATAAAAAACGAGTCTAATTACGTCAAAGACGAAGACGCCTCGCAATGTATGAATTCTAGAAAAAAGAAACGACAGATGCTGAGAGAAGGGTTTAGAAAGCGAAATAACCTGCACCAGAAGAACGAGACGGAAGTGGTAGAATGCGAAATCAGCGAAGAGGTGATCGGCGGAGATGGCAGGTCGCTCGATGCGGGTGAAATTCCTATCCTCGTACCAGATATGGCGTCGGGTGGCGATCCTTATGCCGTAGATCCGTTGGCTGATGACGATGAAGATTACGATGATGGCCCTGCTTCGTCGTTTGGTGAGTAAATTGAGAGCCTAAATCTTGATAAAAATTTTTAAGCTAAAAAAATGAATAATATGTGCATAGGAATATGTAAGTGTATTGTAAGAATACGTAATTAATTACTGGTCTTGATTTCTGTCATAGGTGGACGTTCGAGTGAACCCCGTAAAGAGCCGTCGCATCCTCTCTACTACGAGCACTCGTACAGCTGCCTCGAAGAAAAATCTATCGACTTGACGAACGAACACGACAGGCGTATTCCGGTCTTCCCGATACGAGGTCATGCGATGAAAAAATCAGAACCAACGTTCACGTTTTTGAATCGAAATCGTTTAAATATAGTGAAAAACTTGGCCGGGTCGTCCCTACTGCAGCCGCAACAGCAGCAACCACCAGCGCGGCAGCAGCAGCGAAGAACCCAGCTTTTATCGCCGAATTTTGGAAATCCACTAACGACGTCGTCGCAACAGCGAAGGAATCCCATTCTAGTATCGGGATCGCCGATTTTGAAAAATTCCATAGCTTCGTCGCAGCAACGAAGAAATCCGATTCCAGTGCCGAGGAGAGCGTCGTCCTCGTCTTCGTCGCAGCAACGAAGAAATCCGATTCCAGTGCCGAGGAGTGCGTCGTCTTCGTCTTCGTCGCAGCAACGAAGAAATCAGCCGATTCGAGCGCCGACGGCGTCGTCGTCGTCGCCAGCTTTCCAAATAGTGGTACGAAGAACGGCCAACGACAACCTGTGCATCGATATCATAGACAACGGTCGAGTATTCGCTCGCTTGAATATCGCCAAAGTGAACGACGGAACCACAGCGAACGACGCGCCCTGTTCGTCTCGTGACCCCGGCGAAGGGGCCGGAGCCACTACGTATACTAAAATTATGACCATTATTCAACGATTTTTGGAACAAATGGAGAAAACGTCGCCGCTGTTCACGACGAACGAACCGAACGACGACGAGCGCTCCAAACAGGCGAAGAGGAGACACGTGGTGAATTCGTTGCGATCGTTTATTAGTAAATTTGAAAACCGTAGAAAGACCGGCGACGACGCCGGGTATTCGTCGTCTTCGCGAGCGTCCAACTCGGACGGCACCAGTCCACCTTACGTCACCGATAATATCGACCTAGACGACGGTTATTCTTCGAAAAGCAGCGAAGCAGGCGAAGCGAGCTGCGATCAAGACGCCAATGTCGCCGAAGTCGAAGTCGAGGCCGAAACCGAAGTCGAAGTCGAGGCCGAAACCGAAGTCGAAGTCGAGGCCGAAACCGATGTCGAAGTCGAGACCGAAATCGAAGCTGAAGTCGAAACCGAAGCCGAAGCTGTAACGGTGACCCAAGCTGAAGCGGAAGCTGAAACCGAAACCGTAACCGTTTCTAGCGATCATCTCATCAACGGCGGCCTAGCTATCGAAAATATCGTTTTAGACGACGATTCGGACGAATCGCAAACCGAAGAAGAGCCGGAAGTTCTGCGAGAAGACGAATTCATCGCCGAAGAGGAAGAAGAAGAAGAAATCGTCTGCGAAGACGAGTTAATCGAAGAGGAAGAAGAAGAGGAGGAAATCGTCGGCGAAGGCAACACGTTGGAGGAAATGAACGACGTGGTGGACGCGGCGATGCGAGGAGACGAAGGCGACCGGTTCGCCAATTCCGGATCGCCGGACCCGGCGCCATTTTCGATTCCATCCCACAACGGCGAACCGATCACCAGACGAACGAAAACGCTCATACTGCCAAAACCATCTTCCAAAGTGTTGTATACGAACCAGTTCACCATAATTCCGAAAAATAAGTTCATCCCCAACATAATGAAAACGCCTACCAAAGTGGCCGACGTCGCCTCTACCTCGACTGCGACTTCCGACTACCTATCTCGAATACAAATCAAACCTTCGGTCGGTTCGTTGGTTAAATTATCGGCGGCCAGTTTACCGCCAACGTCGAACGCTGATGATGACGCAACGTCGTCCGGCAGCAACAGCAACGACTCGATAATTAAACGCTTGTGGTATTCCCCGGTAACCAGAGCGGAATCGGACGTGAAAATTCTTCGTCGAGATTCGAATTTCAACGAAGCTGGTAAAGCTATCAATCCTCGAAGCGAAAAGGAAAAATCGACGAATGAAGACGACGACGATTCGAAAAGCTGCGAAAAAGAAAATTCCAACAGCGAAACGGAATCGAACGCGGAAGCTGAACAAGATAATAGCGGTGCTAATCGTATAGTAATCAAGTCGTTCGCTAATCACAATAAATTCCGAGAAGCTTTTCTGTCAAACGTCGATAAATTACTGAATCCGGAATCGTAAGCGGAAATATTTTACGTATCTATCGAAAGTCCTTCAGCTCTAGGCTAAATTTTTCTCTATCTTAGGCCTATGTAATTCTTTACGTAGGTCTAGGTACCAACACTCGAGTGAGACGATATTATGTATGTATATAAAATTTCCAATCTTTTGCAAAACTCGAATGGACGTTTTCATTATTTATTTTTTTTTTTTTTCGAAGTACGCTGTGATAATTTATATTTTTCTTTCGTTTTTAAAATATTTTTTCTTTTTAATGTGAACGGAGCAGAGTGGGAAAAACGGTGACAATTTCGGTTAGGTATAATAATCGAAGAAATTAGCTATTCGCGAGCAAGACGTCTCGAAATATTCGTTACTCGCGAAATTGTTTCAATATTTAGATAATATACTTACTTAAAAATACCATTGAAAATGGTAAAATAAGTAATGGTCGATTTTCTCGATTATTATTTCATCAAAATCGAAATTAATTTGTGTTTCCACACTGGAGTGTAATTTTAACTCGTGCATTGTTTTTATCAAACGAATTAATTTCGTTTGTCTTTTTATTTTATGTATATTATTTTTTATTTTTTTTTTATTTTTCTGAAACATAAAAAGTAGGTACTACATACTGCCTTATATGTGACCTGGTTCTCTTTATATATCGTACTTGTTTTGTTTTTCTAGGTTTTAGAGATATGTATTTTAATTTTTGAAAATCTTGTTTTTCGCTTCGTCGTTAATTTAGGTACGTACTTGTATTATAAAATTTGTTTTTTATCATTTTCATCATCAGTGTACCTATAATGTCTACTTTATTTAATTTTGCATTGTAAATTGAACATGACTGAATAAACAAAAAATGATTGGTTACTCTTTACTTGAGCGTTGATTTTTTTTTTTTTTTTTTTTTTGGTTTAATTCGAGTTTATTTTGATTTTTTTTTTAATACCAGTAATATTGGCTATTTTTTTGTATTTTTCAACCCTACAGCTGTAGGTTTTCTCGAACTAATAATTTTGTAGAAAATTTCAGCAATTTTGTGGAAATTTGAATTTACGAGTCGAAAAATTTTGTTTAATCAATTTTTGTCTAATTCGACTCAATTTTGCAATTATTTTTTTTTTCAATTCTGGAGGATTTTTCAATTTTTTTTCAACCCCACAACTTTAGCGTTTCTTGAATAATAATTTCGTCGTGGAAAATTTCATCAATGTTTGAAATCAGAACTTTTTTTAGTGGAAAAAATTTTATTTAATCAATTTAGGTCCAATTCGACTCATTTTTGCAATTTTTTTCAATTCCGGAGGATTTTTCCATTCTTTGTTTTTTTTTCGGCTTCTCCAGTAATAATTTTGTGAAAAATTTTATCATTTTGTTGAAATCAGAATTTTTATGAGTGGAAAAATTTTTTTCAATAAATTTTGTTCCCATTCGAGCTAATTTTGCAATTTATCTTCAATTCCGGTGGAATTTCAATTTTTTGATTTTTTTCACCCCTTCAGCTGTAGAGTTTCTCGAGTAATAATTTCGTGGAAAATTTCAACCATTTTTAAAAATCAGAATTTTTTTAGGGGAAGAATTTTATTCAATGAGTTTTGGTATAATTCCAGATGACTGGCAATTTTTTTGTCTTCTTAAACCCTACAACTGTAGGGTTTTTCGAATCATTATACAAGTCGAAAATATTTATTTAATTAATTATGGTCTAATTAGATTCAATTTTTCAATGTTTTTTTTTTTCAATTCTGGCGGATTTTTTAATTTTTTTTTTTTTCAACCCTACAACAAACTGTAGGGTTTCTCAAGTAATGATTTACAGAAAAATTTCATCAATTTGTTGAAATCAGAATTTTTTGTGTGGAAAAATTTTATTTATACAATTTTGGTTCAATTCCAACAGATTTGACAATTTTTTTTTCATTTCTAGCAATATTGGCAATTTTTTGGACGTTTTCAACCCTACAATTGTAGGGCTTCTCAAGTACTAATTCCTATAAAAATTTCATCAATTTTGTGGAAATTTGAATCTATGAGTCGGAAACATTCATTTACTTAATCAATTTTGGTCTAATTCGACTCAATTTTGCAATTTTTTTCAATTCCGGCGGATTTTTAATTTTTTTCTTTTTTTTTTCAACCCTACAACTGTAGGGTTTCTCGAGTAAACAATTCAAGAAAAATTTGATGAATTTGTCGAAATCGAAATTTTTTGAGTGGAAAAATTTTTTCAAATCAGTTTTTGTCTGATTTACTAACGTCTAGTTTCATAGTTTTGTTTACATTCATGGGGTGCAACTTCGATAGTTTTTTTACCAAGTCCAGTGCTACATAATACTTTATAGTCAAAATTGGAAGGGAGGAAGGAGTCTAATCGAAATTTTTGTAATAACTAAACGTATTTGTACAACTTCAAGCTACAACTTTTGTTTGAAAATTTTTTCAATCGGGCCCCTTACATCCCCACTGTTTTTAAACATGTATTTGAAGGAGTTGGATTATCCAAAATTGGTGGGGAGGGAGGGATCCGATTGAAATTTTTGTTATCACCAAAATTATTCCTAGTACTTCAAGTTACAACTTTTGTTTGAAAATTTTTTCAATCGGGCCCCTTACCCTCCCCCTGTTTTCAATAATGTATTTGAATGAGTTGGATTATCCAAAATTGGAGGGAAGGGAGGAGTCCAATCGCAATTTTTGTCATGGCCAAAATTTTTCCTAAAACTTTGAGCTACAAGTTTGTTGCAAAAATTTTTCAATTGGACCCATTTCCCCTTCCCCCTTCAATTTTTAATTAGTATTTTGGGAGTGTTATGCAAAATAAGTGGAGAGAGAGGGGCTCAATTGAAAAAGTTTTCAAAAAAAAGTTGTAGCTTGAAGTTTCGCTAATACTTTTGGTTATTACAAAAATTGCGATTGGACCCCCCCTCCCCTCCAATTTTGGATAATCCAACTCATTCAAATACATTATTGAAAACAGGGGGAGGGTAAGGGGCCCGATTGAAAAAATTTTCAAACAAAAATTGTTGTCGCTTGAAGTACTAGGAATAATTTTGGTAATAACAAAAATTTCAATCGGACCCCTCCCTCCCCACCAATTTTGGATAATCAAACTCCTTCAAATACATTTTTAAAAACAGGGGGGAGGTAAGGGGCCCGTTTGAAAAAATTTTCAAACAAAAGTTGTAGCTTGAAGTTGTACAAATACTTTTAGTTATTACGAAAATTTCGATTAGACCCCTTACTCTCTTCCAATTTTGAATATAAAGTATTATGTAGCACTGCACTTGGTAAAAATTCATCGAAGTTGCACCCCATGAATGTAAACAAAACTATCAAACTAGACGTTAGTGTCCAATAAATTTGAACATATTTTGCAATTCGGACCGTGCAAATCAGTCGTTCTTTGAACGGGTCGATTCAAAATGAACGGGTCGTTCAAATGAAAACGGGACGCTGTTATCAATTTTTCATAACACCAGACACAAATTTGGTCAATTTTGTCGATCTTTTTTGTTTTAAAAACTTTGAAATGTTACACAAAGTTGAATTTCTATCTAATTTAATGCGCGAATTGCAGCATGTATGATTATATCGTGTTTTTCATCATAAACGCAAGTAAATAACCGGTGTATCGCCACATCAATCAACTTTTCACCAACTATTTTCCACAAATCATATCGTTTTTCAATTACTGAAGTGAAATTAAACAATATTTTAATAAATTATTTAATTTTTCAATAGTTACGTGTATTTTTTCCTTTCAAAAGTGTCAGTGATGCCGTTTTCAAAAGTCCGTGAGTCCCGTTTCAAGCGTGATAACACGCGAACGAAATGATTTGCACGGTCCGAATTTTTTCAATTCTTGCAAGATTTACATTTTTTTCGTTTTTTTCTACCCTACAACTGTAGGGTTTCTCGAGTAAGAATTTTGTGAAAAATTTCAGACATTTTGAGAAAATTTGAATTCATGAGTGGAAAAATTTTGTTTATGTAATCAATTTTTATCCAATTCCAGCTAATTTTGCAATTTTTTTCAATTCCGTCGAATTAGGCATTTTTTCAACCCTACAACTGTAAATAGGATTTCTCGAGTAATGATTCCATCAATTCCATGAAAAATTTCATCATTTTGTTGAAATCTGAAATCAGAATTTTTTTGAGTGTAAAAATTTTTTTCAATCAATTTTTGTCCAATTCGAAAAATTTTTAAATTGTTTTTTCAATTTTTGCAGAATTTCCATTTTTTCCCCCAGCCCTACAAGTTACAACTGTAGGGTTTCTCGAGTAATAATTTCATGAAAAAAAAAATAATAGTTTGTTAAAATCAGAATTTTTTGAGAGGAAAATTTTCATCTATTTAATCAATTTTTGTTCAATTCGAACAAATTTTGCAATTTTTTTTTTCAATTTTTGCAGAATTTGCATTTTTTTTTCAACCCTACAACTCTAGGTTTGAGATTGATGATACAATCTAAAAAAAACTAAATGAAACAATCAAAAATGGAATTGGCTGAATTAATAGCAAGCCGTAAATTTGGAATCAACAGCGGATAAATACGAGTATGTTCAAACTCTGAAGTCTGAACCAGTCACTGGCCATCTTAAACGAGTAATTTACTCGAACGAATAGAAATTAAAGTAAAACAAAAGGTTCATTTTTCGCGCGTCATTTAAAATCGTTGAAATTGGCTGCACTGAGCTTCATCTTTTATTCATACAATAAGCGATAGGTAGTAATTATAAATTTGAAGTGAAAAGTAGGATCGAACTTTCAAACTGTTTCATTCAATTACCTAACGTGTTTTCAGTGAGAAATTCTTGAGCGTACCTGCAAAGTGTCTAATTCTTAAACGTTTTTCGTCGAAAAATTTCATTTGTTTTAAGAAAGTTTTGTATTAGTTAATTTTATTTTCATTTTACTTTTTTATTCTTGAAATAATTTCGGTTGCGAGTTTATTTTTTAAGAAAAAATAAAAATGCAAGGTGAAATTTCCTTGATATATCGCGTGATGCATCATTTGAAAGTGAGTAAATTTTAGTAATTTTTTATAATTTACGTTTTTTAATAGGTATTTTATTTAAATTTCAAGATCTTTGCTATTTTTTTTATTTTTTAAAAAATTTTTTTTTTACGACAACCACTCGAAGATGAACAAATATTTTCTTATAGTTTTTCTAATAATTAGATAAGCATAAGTATGTTATGAACTGCTAGATTGAAAATTTATTGAAAATCTGCATCGAGTGTAAAAAACATTCAAAGTAGCCAGTAGGTGGGTAGTTAGGTAGATAGGTAACGTCTATTGTAAATTGAATCGAGTAGGGTAACTTGCAAATTCATTGTAATTTTCGTTCTAGGAAAGTTTAGTATAGGTCATATCTATCTATTGATGAGTTGATTTAGGTTGGGGTTATGATCTTTTTTTGTTTTATTTTTCCACGTTTTACGTTTCCATTCAACGAGCTAACGTAAGATAATACTATTACTACGAATTCGTTGATTCCTACTGATTACTTGATTAGAATGTAGACTGTATAAAGACATAGTAGTAGTCGTTTTCAGAATACCTACCTACTCGCAAGTACATTGTCTACGTCCTTATCGGATTTGTATTTCAGTCTGTGGAGACTTACGACTATGAACTGGCAAACATTTAATTTCCGTAGCATCGGAGGGTAGAGTACTTAATCTGCATGAAAATTAATCACGATTTAATTTCCGATACGTTTTCGTTTTAGTTCAACGAACACGAGGTATCTAGCGATCTACATATTGATTGATTTTTTAATTTTGATGACGCGACTGTACATACCTTACCTATCTGTAAATCTAATTGATAAGTGGTAGACCAGCCAGTAGCCAGACCTAATACAAGATGAAAAAAAGAAATGACGTCGAAGATCCTATTTTGTAATTTAAAAGGTTGATGTTTGCAAATCAGATAATGATGCAGTAAAAAGTTAGAAATGCTCACGTAAATGTCTACTTATCGCTTACGTATTATCTTCATCTACGTAGATAGGTATACCTGTCTGTGCAAGAAAATAAGTTTACGTATAATATGCGTCTATGATGTCGAAAAACAAAAAACTAACATGTGATACTTGATGAAATCACGCCATGTTTTCATATTTTTTTAACACTTATCAACATCAAAACATAGGTAAGTAAGGTATAGGCATATCTACTTGATCAACAAGGCCACGCGATGTGTACGCTGATGAAAGATGATTCAGTATTAGATATAGCTAAACAATATTGGAAAAATAGGAACCGATAAGTGAAAAATACGTTTATAATTAGATCATTTAATTGGCGGTTTATGCACCACCGCAACCTCACTTCATCATTTATAGGTGAACTAATAAATCGAATGTGAGATTTCGTAGGTCTATAAATGTACTAGTATCAAATCAATGCAATATTCTGTTAAATCGAATAATATTGCCAGTACATACAAGATGTCCCGGTCCACCAAAGTAACCAGACTTTAGATTTGAGTAGGTATATAATCGATTGCCAGTAACAAAAAACTTGATGTAAGTACACCAGGTCTTGATTTTGAAGGGTCAATGATTCAAAAAAATTACAAAATGTTGCGAACAAGGGAACCTTGCCAACTCGTCAACTTCGATTGAAATGAAATTTGGCTCACTGAAAGAGCATGCCACCCAGACCTCACAACCAAATTTTTAGCTGCCGAAGTTGATTTTTTGATTTTTGGCGAATTTTTGAAAATAGCTAAAACCACCTTCAAATAAAACATTTTTTGGAAAAAAATTGTAAATTTCAAAAAAGAACCCTAAAAATTGGTTTGTACACTAAAGTCGACCCCCGAGTCGATTGGCACTATTTTTAAAAGCGATCTGGAGCTTCCAGAAAAAGTTGACTTTTCTTCAGCACACTGGAATCTCTTCCAGACGACAATAGTCACTATTTTCTGGAATCTCGTGTTCGCTTCGAAAATGGTGTCAATCAACTCAGGGGGGGGGGGCGGTCGACTTTAGGGGGTAGACGAAGTTTCGGATAATATGTTGGAGAAATTGATTTTTTGGAAATTTTTAAAAATGCAGAATTTTCAAGTTGTCAAAAAAAAACACGTGCGAACTCGTCATCTCGGATTTTTGATTCAACTACAGCAATCGATAGATGGCATCATACTAACGCCACGATTAAATTTTCAGCTGCCGAAGTTGATTACAGCGCCGTCTGGAGCTACTCCAGTGCGCTGGAGAAAAGTCAACTTTTCCTGGAGGCTCCAGATCGCTTCGAAAATGGTACCAATCGACTCGGGAGGTCGACTGCGGTATTCAAACTGATTTTCAGGATTCTATCTTGAAATTTACAATTTTTTTTTCAAAAAATGTTTTTTTATTGGATGCGGTTTTAGCCATTTTTAAAAATTCGCCAAAAATCGAAAAATCAACTTCGGCAGCTAAAAATTGGATTGTGAGGTCTAGGTGACATACTTTTTCGATTGAGCCAAATTTCAGCTCAATCGGAGGTGACGAGTTGGCGAGGTTCCCTTGTTAGACAATGAATGAAGCAGAAGTAAGTACCCAACTTATTAAGAGAAACAGCAAATGGGTCATTCTCAAAATACGCCGAACATTCGCTAGTGATTTTTTGGATTTTTCATCATGCAGTAAATAATTTTTTTTTTTTTTGAAAAAATATTGTATGATGTAGGAGACAACATCTGTATAGTTGGACAAGCAGGAAACCCCACACAGGGGGAGAGGGGGCGACTTTTGTCCACGACGGTGGACATTATAGTGAAAATTCCATAATATTACCCCCCCCCCTCCCACTCCACCCCGAAAAATCCAAAACTTGTAAAACACAAACTTTACAAGGGGAACAAAATAAAAATGTCAAGAATTCCAATTATTCAATAAAGTTTCAAAGAAAGTCTGCATTTAGACATTTTTTTCATTTTTAAATTGTGGTGTCTATTGTTTGAAATTAAACCAGCATTTTTGGGCAAAGGAAGGGGCATACAAAAAAAAAATGGTTAAAATCAACATTTAGATCATATTTAGAATGATGGAAGACTGTAGTGAGCAATGCATCTATAGCTGTCTTTAATTTTGGAAGAAAAAAATATATTACCCCACGACGGTGGACAAATATAGTGAAAACAAAATTTTCAAAATTTTCAAATTGTGAGAGATGGATCCGTTCATAGAAAAAACTGAATATCACGTTCCAATCAGGTCCACTTACTTGTTTCAACGCCGCTTAGTTGAAAATAAAATATTCACTTCCGGCCTCAAAATTGGGAGCCATTACGAAGACATGATAGCTGGCCAAATAGAGGGTTTTAAAAGATTTTCCGGTTTCTCAGCACTCACATTACTCAAGGATATGAAAATTGCACTGAATATTAATTTTAGGATGGTGAGGTGTCGCTTTGACCAATTTTCGCATTTGAAAGTATTCAATTACCCTCCCCTCCGTCACGTTACAAACTGCCACGACGAAGACAGGAATAACTGGGTTACAAACTTTGAGCTGTTTTGGATGTACCAAAATGATCTTGAAAATTCGTTTGAAATGCTTTAATATTTAATACACATCTCTGGGTGTTGTATCAGTGTGATAATTAAATCAACAAGCTATAATGAGATCAGAGAAATACAATTTATTATGTAGAAGTTGAGTGGTAACGCGCGCCACGACCGTGGACATTTCTCCACTATTTAATTTTTAGGGCGATGAGTATGTAATTCAAAATTTCTTTTTAATATGGATTGTTATAGCCCAGAGTGTACTCTATCCATACATAACAAGAAATTCATTCTAGCATTAATACTTCGTGAGATATCGAGTGGTAACCTGAATATTCGGCGTATTTTGAGAATGACCCAAATGCTATGTAAAAAATTCGTGTATCTTTGAAAATGAAGTGGCTGCACAAAAATTTGAAAATCGGTAATATTGAAGTTCAAGGGTTCATAGCGTCTTCAGGTCTTCAGTTTTAAAAGTAGGCAAATTTTTCACATGACCTTTTTTTGTTCCTCTCAAAAAATTATGCTGATATTTCATCAATGATCTGTGTTAAATTTTGACCATTGACCTGAATTTTGTGTGGCTATAACTCCTTCAATTTCAGAGATAGGCTACCGAATGTGCTTGATACTTTTTTTGATTCTTTCAAAGTGCTATACAATTTCGCTTTGCAAAATATCAATTTTCAAAGCTTTGTAGTTCCTTCATTTTCAAATCTAGGTAACATGTGTACGTAAAGTTTTCTTTCTGTTAGTGCTACTCGATTGTATCCAAATCTCAAGTTTGGTTATTCATTACATCATTACGATACCAGGACACCCTGTATCACTTTAATAACAGCGAAATTTTCACCTGGGTAGGTTTAGGCGCACGTGCTTTTTTGTGGAAGGTATCTAAATGGCTGTTGTAACAAAGATTAAGTAGTATGTATGTGTTTACGTTTACCCGCGGGTTCAGATAGGTACCAGATTACATAATTATTTACGTAGACATAGACGACGTACAAAATGCATGTATGTAGTATGTAATGTACGTACTGCTAACATTACGTAGACTATCTCTACATGTAAAATGAAAAAAAAAAATGTCCAAAACATTGTTATGCAATACCTACGTAATGCGATTAGGTAGTCGTGTTTCTACGAAATTGCTGCCTTATTACGAGATACCAACGTGTTATTGAATTAGAATTTACACGCGGGTTCGATACCTATCTTCATGATAACATAAATACTTGACATTATACCTACCTATCCGTCGCGTAATCTATTAGCTTATCTATTATTACACATACGTAAATAGGTATGTAGGACTTAGGGTGGAGCAAAAAAAAAACATACCTCGGATTTCGACCAAACTCGCTGAGGTGGGTTACTTTGAGTTGAGAACCTCCCAAAAAAAAAAATTTGAGCCCCCCTACCTCTCAGGGGAGCGGAGCTAGAGGCTCTCAAAGTAGGGTCACTTTTTAAAAAGACGTGGTTTTTCGCTATTTTCGGGTAGTTCCAATCGAGTTACCCCTCACCGCACCCCTCTCAAAAAGTGCAGCTTGAGTTTCTACGCATCCCTGGACCATCGATTTTGAAATTCGATACCACTTATTGCCCTCAACCAGGGGGTTGAAAAGTTGCACTTCACTAAAAAATCGAGAATTTCGAATTACAAAAAACGGAAATATCACCTTCTGGGCGCCAAAACTGGGATAAAACGACTCATTGATGCAAGAAAAATAATTCGATAGAAAAAGTTGAAAATTTTTCATTGCAGGTGTGCCAACTTCTTATTTTCTTAAAGTATGGATTTTTGCCATTAAAAACTGGGATATTTGGATTTTTTCAGAAAATCAAAAGTTGGCATGGCACACATGCAATGAAAAATTTTCAAATTTTTCTATCGAATTATTTTTCTTGCATCAATATGAGCCGTTTGATCCCAGTTTTGGCGCCCAGAAGGTGATATTTCCGTTTTTTGTAATTCGAAATTCTCGATTTTTTAGTGAAGTGCAACTTTTCAACCCCCTGATGCTTGAGGGTAATAAGTGGTATCGAATTTCAAAATCGATGGTCCAGGGATGTGTAGAAACTCAAACTGCACTTTTTCAGAGGGGTGCAGTGGGGGGGTAACTCGATTGGAACTACCCGAAAATAGCGAAAAACCACGTTTTTTTTTCAAAAGTGACCCTACTTTGAGAGCCCCTAGCTCCGCTCCCCTGAGAGGTAGGGGGGCTCAAATTTTTTTTGGGAGGTTCTCAACTCAAAGTAAACCGCCTCAGCGAGTTTGGTCGAAATTCGAGGTATGTTTTTTTTTTTTTTTGCTCCACCCTAAGTAGGTATATTTACCACATTTATTATATGAACTTGACTTCCTAATTCGATCTTGTCTTCCAGAATGAATGCAACCGGGTGCGAAGTATACAGCATATCCTATCACGCAAAAAGCACACCGCCGCCTTTTCTCAAGTTAACAACGAAAAGGTAATGCACTTACCTCCTGCTGATAAGTTATTAAGTGAAATTTCATAATTGCTCGTAACAATGATAAATCTTTAATTTTTTTTTTTTGAATAAAAAATATTTTAATTTTCTCGAAGAGAAAATTATTCAATGTTTTGGGATTAAAACTACCTATTACTTTTTTTTTTGAAAAAAAAAATTCTCGAAGTTTCTTTTTGAACATTTTCAAATTTTGTGTACCATAGAATTTATCATTTTTTGGGAGTAGAAATAATTATATTAATTTTTCAAAAACGAATTATTTTGTGGGCGGGGGAGATTTCTAAATTTTTTCAGAGTGAAAGTATATAAATTATGTAGTTTTTATTTTCTTGATAAGAAATTTCTCATTTTTTTTGTTGAAAAAAAAAACTTTTTTTTTTTTTGAAATGTGAATTCTTTCAACTTTTGAAATTGTGGAATACCTATTTTTGATTTTTGTTTTGCAAAATTTTCGTTTTTTGAGAATTTTTTTTTTTTTTTGTTGATAAAACAATGTCTCAATTTTTCAAGTGTTGTAGGTAATATTACGTACTTACGTATTTCTCATAAATAAAGAGGATCTTCTAATGTGTTTTTTTGAATTTTTAAAAGAATTTCATGGAAAAAAATAATAATATGATTTTTTTTTTTAGATACCTATTCCAAATATTTTTTTTTCTGAGAGATTGTTTTCATAAATGGTAATTTTTAAAGAGAAGGAAATTTTTATGCAGATTTTTTTCATTGATTAAAAAAAAACTTTTCCTATAAAATTTTAAAAAAAATTGAAAATTATTTTTTCAAAAAAAAAAAAAAAATCAAAAGTTGCTACCTTGCAAACAATTCATTTGGGGGAGCGGGTAAGCGCAAAAAATTGTTTTCAAAAAGGGGGACATGAGCAAAAAACTAATTAAGAACCACTGCTCTAGAGTCGCTTCAACGAAATACCTACCTACCTAGTTTGTACCTACCATTTTGTGGTCGAAATCGTGATTTTTAAACATTAGGTATTCTGTCCGACTTTGGGTACACATGTGAGAGCTCATAGAATTTCTATATATATATTTTTTTATATTAAATGTAGGTATGTGAGTAATGTTTGGGAATCAGATAAAAGTAGTCTGAGGAAGAATTACCTACTTACCAATTCAATTTTTTACGATGTGAACTCAAATTTTAATTTTTTCCTTATTAATAGAATGAAAAAAGCATTCAACCTTTAATGATTTTCAGTAAAAACTTATAGGTAGTGTTGGCTAATGTGTATTTTCGTTTTATTACCTATTATTCGTACTTTATGTCAGAATCTATCATGAGAACTCAATTTTATTAAATAATTATCGATTTGGCAATTATTATATTAGGTACTTAATTAGTAGGTACCTATCAATCACACGCTTAGATATTAGATGTAAATGGAATATTATTCTTAAATAATTGGCTTCTACGTAGGTACCTACTTACTTTCCCATAGATTTATGATATTTTTGTTAATCAAATTTATGTGATATTTACAGGATACTGTACCAAAATTTGGCACCACTTTTACCGAACATATGTTGCAAATAGAATACGATAAGAGTTGCGGAGGTTGGCAAAATCCTAAAATTACTCCTTTCGAGAATCTTTCCCTGCATCCAGCTTCCAAAGTTCTGCATTATGCGACAACGGTAGTTACCCACTTTCATTATTGTATTTTTTTTTTTTTTTTTTTTTGGTCGAACTTGTTATAATTAGACATTAACTTCGTAGATAGATAATATCTGGTGACTTGGTGTTTTTTGTTTTTTTTTTACGTTTCTTCATATTTTTGTAGCTTTTTGAAGGGATGAAAGCCTATCGTGGAGTAGACGGCAAAATTCGACTCTTCAGGCCACAATTAAACTTGCAAAGATTGAACCAGTCAGCGATTCGAGCCTGTCTACCCAAAGTAGATACTCATTTGTTGTTAAATTATTTGGAAAAATTGATCAATATCGACGAACAATATATACCTTTTGCGGAAAATTCCAGTTTATACATTAGGCCAACGTTAATTGGAATCGATGTAAGTTATTTTTAGTATACCTATACTTTCTCAATTGGTCTACCCATGTACATTATGTGCATACATTATTTGTGACACCCCTCTCGTGACATTTTTCTTTATAACTTGGCGACATACTGCTAAATCGAAACAGCATATCAATGCTACCAACTTACATAAAAAAATGTATTAATTGTAAGGGGTGTCACAATTAGTTGGACGCCGTGTAGCAAGTCCTTTTAGAAATAATAAATGAATCGTCGGATACGTTGGTCGTTTGCACTTCGTCTTTAATTATTCTGGGCCAACAGATACTTAGGTGAGCTTTGGGTACCTACGTGCGTAATTCTGTGGAAAATTTACCAGGGACACTCTCTTCGGATTCCGGAGAGTCCTTCGAATGTTAAATAAAACTTGGCGTTCGCGATCAACGCACTTAAGTATACAGATAGGTACTTACACGCATATAGTTGTAGAAATGACGATGACCTCAAAAAATTCAAATGAGTAGCCTTGTTGTGATATGTACAATGTACAGGTACATGTTCCTACATATCCTTTTCTTATAATTTATACGCTGGTGGGTAGGTAGGTAGTAGGTACATCACTTCAACAACGTCAGACATTTCCTCTGCTGTAGATACCAGTGAGTGATGTACCTACCTACCTACCTACATATCTATCAATTTTATTACTAACCGTATCTATCTAAAAATAAAAATTAAATTATCAAGAATCGCTTTCTTTTTTTCTTTTTTTTAAATCAGTAAAATTTATTTTTCTGTTGGCCAAATCAACATATAATCTGATTTTCTAAAATTAGAATACCTAGGTTAAATCCAAAAAACAACATGATTTATTTGAAAAAAAGATATTGGTAGATACGAATTGTGTATAGCTCGTGTAATTACATAATTAAATTGGGAGGTTTAAACGGGTATAGGTATTACGTAAATGTAAAATGCCGATCAGCTCAAAGCCACGTGGTTTCTACGAATTTTAAACAATGTCCATTCTCATGAACGCTCACTATCACCTTTATTCCATGCGGAGTTATTATAGATAAATACTTATTAGGTATATTGGTTTAATCGAAAATTACACTATGAAGCACTCGTTCATCGTCGCTTTCACACTAATTAGATAAGTAACCTGTAGAAAAATCATAGAAAACGGCGAAAGAAAAATATGTTTGTGAGAACGTGTGTGCTTTACGTGCACTGTGCAGTGTGCAGTGTGCACTGTGCACGTTGTTGTGGTCGTGAGAATTTCTGTATTTGTATATTCGTAATTAGATACTTATAATTGATATGGAACACGCCTCTGAATGATGTGATTCACGTATTCGAGAGTACCTATACTTACCTACCTACCTATTAGCTACCAATTTCGATCTTTTTTTCGTTATCTTTCCTATGTCTTTGCTCTTGCTCTTGTTTTATCGTCGCAACCTTTTATAATAAGTACATACCTACATTTACTACATACTATGACCTAATCAACATTTTGCCTAAGTAGGTAGGTCTAGGTATGTATATGTAACTGATACGTATCTATTACGTAGTACGTTACGTACCTTTATATATTCAGTCGCTTTGGACCTTTGACTTAGGTGAATTTAGCTGAGTAAGTGAAAATCTTCTGAAAAGTGCGATGCAAATTATAACTACTTACTTAGAAGGGAACCTCGTCAACTCGTCACCTCCGATTGAGCTGACATTTGGCTCACCAAAAGAGCATGTCGCCCAGACCTTAAAACCAAATTTTTAGCTGCCGAAGTTGATTTTTCGATTTTTGGCGAATTTTTGAAAATAGGGCTAAAATAGCCCCATAGGTATATAATTTTTTTTTAAATTGTAAATTTCGAGATAGAATCCTGAAGAATTTGTTTATTTAGTAAAGTTGACCCCCGGAGTTGATTGCGACTATTTTGGAAGCGATCTGGCCCCCATAAATGTACCCACTCGTAAAATTTTCAAGTTGTCAAGAAAATGCACGTGCCAACTCGTCACCTCGGATTTTGAATAATTCAACTATGCCAATCGATAGATGATATCACACTAACGCTGCTAGGATCAAATTTTCAGCTGCCCCGTATACAAAAAAACTAATAGTTACTATATAATACCATTAGTTACTATAAGTAACTATTTAAATTTTAGTAGTAACTAATGGTAACCATTACAAGTCCTCGGGTGATTAATAGTTACCAATAGTGATTAATAGTAACCATGAAACATCATATGGTTACTATTGGTAATTAATAGTAACCATTAGTAACTAATAGTAACTAGCATCTTTTGATACTCGCAGATAAGATGTGTTGTAAATTAGTACATATAGTCCATGGAAAACATAATACATTTGGCTAGACGTGTGCGTCAAGCTTTGAGAGGGATGTCCACAACTAGACAGGGTTTTAATGAGCCTGCCAGGATGTGCATAAAGACCTCCAATTTTTGAATCAAACATGGTGTAAATAGCCAACTACTAATAACTAATAGTTTTACTATTAAAAAAAAACCAATGGTTTTTTCGCCACTATGTATCTCTAATGGTACTGGTAATAGTAGTGGTAACATTTACAACTAAAATTACCACTACTAATTGTGGCGAAAAAAACATTAGTTTTTTTTTATGGTAGAACCATTAGTTTTTTTTATAGGGGGCTATTAGCCCTATTTTAAAAAATTCACCAAAAATCGAAAAATAAACTTCGGCAGCTAAAAATTTGGTTGTGAGGTCTGCGTGACATGTTTTTTCAGTGAGTCAAATTTCAGCTCAATCGTAGGTGACGACTTAGCTAGGTTTCCTTGTTAGTACATACGTACCTGGCTACCCATCCAAGCCCCTTTCTTACAATTTACTCCTTCGATAACACAGGGTGAGCCAACTACATATCCCCAACCAACCAAGAGACAGCTTAGTATCGGTGAATAAAAAGTTCATAAATGCGAATGTGCCAAATCACTCGAGGCGGGAGATTACATGGGTATTGAAGTATCTTTTGGTGCTTGACAGAAAACTATTATCGTTAGAGAAAACTTCTTCTCACAAAAATTGTTTCTCGTTTAATTTCCTATCGTAATGTTCCTATACATTGTTTTGTAATTCTTCACCGGAGGAAGTTACGTTTAATTTAGTATCAAACAAATTTTCAAAAATTATTTTTTGAAAAAAAAAAAAAAAAAAAAAAAAATTCTTAAACAAACGTAACTTTTTTCTGTGAAAAATTACAAAAAAAAAAATGTTTGAGAGCATTTTGATAGAAAATTTAACGGGGGACAATTTTTATTTGAAGAATTTTTCTCTAACAATGATAGTTTTTCTGAAATAATTGGAAATATATACTTATTAAAAATTGATGTTTTTTTTTTCTAATAGAACTAGGAATACTTTTCCATTTACTAAGAGTTATGTGTTTACTTTTCAGCCAACTTTAGGTGTTAGTTCCCTTTCCAAAGCTCTGCTATACGTGATATTAAGTCCATGCGGTTCATACTTTGAAACGGGTTCGAAACCAGTCAGACTGTACGCGGATTCAAATTTTGTCAGAGCATGGCCCGGCGGTAGTGGCGATGTAAAAATGGGCGCCAATTACGCTCCAACTGTTTTCGTACAAGTAAGGTCGCTTTTACCATTTTAAAATGCATACTTACCTATTTAAATATCAAAGATGCTAACAGGGACATGTCAGAAGTGTCAGAAATCGATTGAAATGAAGATATGTTTAAATTGTTGTACTACTCGAGTATTAGAAATTTTTTTATGAATTTTTTAAATTTGAAATTTTGAGGAAATCAAAAATTTAAAAAAAAAATCAAGAATTCAAAAAATTATTTTAAAAATTTCTTTTGCACACCACCTGATAAAACTTGAAAAAACAAACAAAATTTATCATATCATACTTTTGCCTATCTCTGAAATTAAAGGAGCTAGGCGAAAATTTTTATTTCAATTCATGCAGAAAACACTCAAAAAAATATTAAAAATTATTTCTTCGAATTTATGGTAATGTGTACCTATATGTATCCTTTTAGTATGTTAGATTTTCAAACACAACAAAACTCTAAATTCAAAGAAATAATTTTTAATATTTTTTTGAATGAATTAAAATAAAAATTTTCGCCTAGCTCCTTCAATTTCAAAGATAGGCAAAAATAATATGTAATAATAAATTTTGTTTGTTTTTTTCAAGTTCTATCAGATGGTGTGCAAAGAAAATTTTTAAAATAATTTTTCGAATTCTTGATTTTTTTAAAAATTTTCAATTTCCTCAAATAAATTTCACATTTCAAAAATAAATAAAAAAAATTTCTAATGGACACGGGCACCTATAATTTTGGTTTTGTAACTTACTCGAGTAGTACAACAATTTAAACGTGTTTTCATTTCAATCGGTTTCTGGCACTTCTGACATGGCCGTGTAACTTGTAAGCCTAATTACCAAATTTCTACCTATTTCATTGCAGGAAATGGCAGCAAAAAAGGGTTGTCAACAAGTACTGTGGCTATTCGGCGAGAATGAGCAATTGGCAGAAGTAGGAACAATGACGATATTTGCAGTCTACATAAATGATAAAGGAGGTAGGATCTGCTCGGTATAATTTTGCACTTTTAAGGTTTCATTTCAGCTCAGCTAGCCTCAGAGTTTCGTCTTCTTGAAAAATAGGTATTTTAAATAGGTACCTACACAATTTTCTCGAATCTGTTTCTAGAAAAAGAATTACTCACTCCGCCCTTGGATGGAACGATTTTGCCGAGTATAACGCGTCGATCTTTACTAGAAATTGCTCGCGATTGGAATGAATTCAACGTAGTAGAGAAACCAATAACAATGAAAGAAATCGTCGAGCTGCAAAGAAAGAAAAAAGTAAGACGACGCGAAATAACCGCAAGGATAGCGGTACCTCTACCTACCTATTTACGTCTTCGTATTCGTACCTTTTTACATGATTGTGCTAATGTTTGTATACCTACAGTTACTAGAATTATTTGGAGCCGGTACAGCTTGCGTCGTATGTCCTATTTCGGAGATACTGTATAAAGATGAGCTCATTCAAGTACCAACAGTCCAACAAGCAGATTCGCTGCATCGTCGTTTCTTGAAATCGCTTACAGACATACAATATGGTAGAATCCAACACGAATGGGCTCATATCATCAGTTCGAACATGTATAACGAAGATTATACACGTAGAATTCAATTCGCTTATTAAAATTTGACAAAAATGAACGCACCTGTTACCTGTTATTAGCTTTTTTGGATGGATGTTTTTTTTTCATCATCGCACGTAGCTAATTGTCCACTGTTTCTTATTCAGCCTTCATTTAGCCATAGCCCTGCGTACTTGTCTAATAATATGTACTTCTACTTACGAGTAGATACCTATGCTTAAATTTGTACTGTCATGTCACTCTTTATTCGAACGTCATAAGTATTATTTTTAAAAGTATTTTCACAAACAATGTATCCCCCCCCCCCCTAGTACCCATACTCGTGTTTTTTTTTTAATTTTATTTTTAAAATGGATGTTTCTTTATTCACCACTCGCACGTGCACATACATAGTATGTAATAGGTAGGTACTGGTATTTGTTCGGAGTGCATGCCTACCTATAAGTTGAATTAATTTTAATGAAATGTTAGTTAGTTACCACTATAAGGTCGTACCTAGACCTACATTGACTATAGGCACCTACACCTACAGCTACACCTACATATTTTTCATTACTTTTTTTTGTAATTTTCAAATACTTATTAATTTATTCGCAGTATTTTCAACACTGATATTCCTATTCACCGGAGACTATTTTTATTATTTTCAAGCCTTAATAATTATGGTCATTACTACCTAATGAATGAAGTACCGACCAAAGGTACTCTATCGATACGACACCTATTTAATAATTTTCTTCATATTCTTTTAAACTAATTTTTTGTTCTTATTCACTTGACTATTTATTTTTTATTCGTGTATTTGATTCGTATGTTTTTCTGTTTTTTTTTTTTTTTTCCTCCCTTGTAATTGGGTATTAAAATTGTTACCTACCTATTCGTACATGTTGTTGATTATTAGCTCATAATTTATTAGGTAGGTATTAAAAAAAAAAAAAAAAAAAAACCAAAAAATAAAACAATGAAATCTGAAACATCTTTTCGGAGATTGAGAGATCACAGAATAACTTAATGCACTTAGATATAATTCTACTTCTAATTTTTTTCTACTGCCCTGCTTTCACGGGCCCCACGAATTAAATTCCGAGCCCAGAGACAGCAAAAATCTATTTCCTCTTTTTTTTCTTGTTCACATAAGGTAAAAGCTAAAATTTGAGCTTCATTTACTTGCAATTTTGGTGCCCTAAAACCTCTTGTACAGCCATCAACGAATACGGCCTACGTGTCCATATGACCAAAAAATACCTCTTCGAAGATTTTTCATTTTCACCCTTGAACTTTATCGATGATATTTCTGATAAATTTTTCGGCCCACATTATCGAGTCTGTAAATTGCGTCCCATGATTTTTCTTATCAATGAATTCATCGATCTAATAAATGCTTTTTATTATATCATTCGGTCGTGATAGTCGTAACTTTAATTGAATTTAAATTTTAATTCAAATACCACTCGAGGAGGATTAATTTTGTGATAAAGCTCGTCATGGGTGATACAGATAACGCATAATATCGCAAATTGTTTTATTTTTGTCGAATTTAACTAAGACTGCAAAGACTATGTTAACCACCTATTGTAAGGTACTATACTTGCCTACTGATCTACGATTTGTCTTTCTTCGCCAAAATTTACCCTGGTACTCTACTGCTAATACCTGCCCGTAACAATTAATCTAATTGTCTACATGGGCTGGAATATACCTACTTACTGTACTCACTCTCTTACGAATTTGCACTATTGCGAGTTTCAAATGGAGCGACAATTTGAAGTAAATTCGACCATAGATATCTAACCTACACAAATGGCGTATGATAATTTTTTTCTACGAAGCCTTGAAAACGTAGGTACGCTTATATTTGATGTTTAAAATAGATAACGATGAGAAAATCTTCCTTAGATACCTACTATATAGTAACTCGTTCATTTGATTAATCTACTTGTTAGAGTAAAAAGACTAGAGTGCGATTCTCGTTAGGTCTACGTACAATTTTGATTAAAAAGTATTATTTTTTACTTCGCGTTTGTGTACCTATTTCTTTTTAAAGTTATTAATTTTTTATCATTTTCATTATGGTAAGTTGCATGACTTTTTTCAGTTTATATAATAACCTAGACGTACCTTACCTATGTACTTAGTATTTTACGTGTATATACCTACCTACTTCGAGTGCTAAGCAGGCAAGGTACTTTCACATACCTACATCAATCGATTATATAGTATAGGTACACCTATTAGTAGTATTATTAATCTTATTTTGGAAATGTTTTCGAGATCGGGCGTCAATTGGTGAGTGAGGTGACACAAACCTGAGAGAGAATAATTCCCCAGATTTTTTATTTTTCCCCTAACTGCATTTTGAGCCATACACCAGTGCCTCCAGTTTTGAAAACATTTAATAAAAATGTTGAGAATAATTTTTTTTTTTTTTTAATTTCAATCAAAATGGTCATAAGTTGGGTATTATTATATAACAAGACCATTTTCGACTATTTTTCATCTATATCCTCGTTTTCACAGGACTAAAAAAACGTAATTTTTCAATTTTTTTTGAAAAAAAAAATAAATAAATAAAAAAATTGAAAAAAATCAAAAATTGAAGAAAATATGAAAAAAAGACTAATTACCTATCTACAAAAGTGATGGTTTCATGAAAATAAAAGTAAAGACGAAAAATTGCTGTGAACGGTCTTTTTCGGTTATAATGTGTATTTTAAAACGATTTTATTCATTAAAACTTTTTTAAAATGTTTAATCATTTTTTTCAGCTTTTTTTCAAAAAACGTAATAAATGACGTTTTCCCATGTCCTATGAAAATGGGAGTATAGATGAAAAATTTTCAAAAATGGTCTTATTATACAGGGTGTCCGGTGAGTGGTGTGCCAAACTTGAAATTTGGATATAACCGAGTACGACTAACAAAAAAGTTTATGTACACATATTGCCTAAGTTTGAAAATGAAGGAGCTACAATGTTTTGAAAATCGGTATTTTACCTAGCAAAATCGGTTGGCAACACTGCGTTAAAAAAAATTTCGACACCGGTAGTGGATATATCTTGGAAAAAGCAATAAAAGTTGTGGTCATGTTGGATGGCCTATCTTTGAAATTGAAGGAGTTACAGCAACGCAAAATCTCAGTCAAAAATATTGCCTACCTCAATTTATTGCGGTGCAGTGGTGATACATGAAAACTTCGAAATTCGGTCAAAAAATACATGAAACAGGTGTAACTTTTTGAGAGGAACAAAAAATGTCATGTGAAAATTTTGCCCATCTATGAAAATTAAGGCGCTGCGGAGCCTTGAATTTCGAAAATACTAATTTTCAACGCTTTGTAGCGCCTTCATTTTCAAAGATAGGCAATTTTTTAACATAACTATTTTTGTTCCTTTTAAAAAGTTACACCTGCTGGTTCGTACATTATTTTTACCCACTGCCCCCTTCAAAATCGAAATAGGCACCATGTGTACATCAGTACATGATATCCACTTTATGACCATTTAGTTTAAAATTTTCTATTTAATTTTTTTTTTTTTTTTTTTTTTTTTTCCAAAATTGGAGGCCCAGGCCGGGCCAGGCATGGCTCAAAATGCAAGTTGGGGAAAATATAAAAAATAGGAAATAATTTTCTCCATAGTATATGTCAGCAACTGACGCCCAATCCCGAAAACAGTTCCAAAATTTCCCAAATAAAGGCCACCCTTTTGAATAGGTATACCTATCTAACCTATAAGTAGGTTACGTTCTCTGGTAGGTATTAACACCTAAGTATGTACTTTATCATCCACAGAACGGAGTCGCCAAATTCGGAACAATATTCACAAAACACATGCTAACCATGGAGTTCGATGCCGATAAGGGTGGTTGGCAAGAACCACAAATTGTTTTGTTCAAAAATTTGAACATTCATCCGGCTGCTAAAGCTTTGCATTACAGTTGCCAAGTGAGTAAATAGAGTTTTGCTCATCTCGAATAATCTGCTTAAGATATTAATCGTGCAGGTACTGATCTAAATCATATTCCAGACTTTCGAAGGAATGAAGGCGTATAGAGGAGAAGACGGCCAGATTCGATTGTTTCGACCTTTGCTGAATTTGCATCGATTGAATCGGTCAAACGAGAGAGCTTGTCTTCCGCAGTTCGACGAACGGTTGTTGCTGAAATACATCGCCAAATTGGTGCACATCGATAAAGACTATTTACCTTCGATCAAGGATGGAGGATTTTACATTAGACCTACCGTGATCGGCACTGACGTTAGTATGCCTGCCGTTGCACGTATCTAGTCTCTACTCTCTATACCTCACAAAAAAGTAGAAGTAATACCAATGCTGGAATAGCCATTTTTAAATATATATTTTTTTTTTTTTTCAATTCTAGGCTGACTTATGCGTAGAAGCCGGAAGAAATGCATTACTATACGTTATACTAAGTCCAGTAGGTTCGTACTTCGGATCAGGTTTCCAACCTATTCGCGTAGCTGCCGTATCCAAATTCGTAAGAGCATGGCCAGGAGGTACCGGAGACTTGAAGATGGGAGGGAATTACGCGCTCGTAACTTACGTAACGGTACGAATGCCAAGTAGGCTATGATAGCCATTTGCCTAGGTACCTCTACAATTTGAATATACTTACGTTTGGTATCGGTTTCTCTTTTCAGGAACAAATCAAAAAGCAAGGATGTAAGACGATTTTGTGGTTGTTTGGCGATAATGAGAATATTACCGAAGCAGGAGTAATGAATTTCTTCATGTTTTACATAAATGACGAAGGGGGTGAGTTACGAACGATTTACGACTAAGACTCGAACTTTCGATAGGCGTCTAATCGTCTGATTTTTCAATCGCAGAAAAAGAACTCAGAACGCCGCCCTTAGATACGACCATCTTACCAGGAGTAACGAGAGCTTCCATCTTGGAGTTATCTCGAGAATGGAACGAATTCAAAGTAGTAGAGGGACCTGTTACCTTTAAAGAATTAAGACATTTAGTAGATAATAATCAGGCGAGCAGACGAAAAATTACCTACTCTTTTTCTCCATACCTTGGTACTCCTACTAATGTCGATGATTTTTCGATAACAGGTGCTCGAACTGATGGGAGTAGGTACCGCGTGCGTGGTGTGTCCTATCGCTGAAATATTATATCACGACGAAATCATCAAAGTACCTACGATGCAGCAAAGCAATCCGTTGTACGGACGTTTCTATAAGTCGTTGACCGATATCCAATACGGATGTAACCCCCACCCGTGGTCTTACGTAATCGATCCGAAACAATTTTCTTGATCGAAAATCGGCGCCGTTCTTTTTTCAAAAGTTAGTACCACCTGTTGAGTATACCTAATGCAAATTCCAACTTACACGTGTGAAATAGTCAATAGATAGGTATAAGAAATAGGTATACGCAAATGGCAATTATCATCGCATTCGAATAAATTTACTCGCCCATGAACCTGCTTACCTCATTACTATTATAGTTTTCGTTTTTCATCGAATCATTTTCATTAACTAACAAATAATTAAGTAGGTACCTCTACCTACGTATACGAGACTGACAATGTACCTGGAATTTTCTTGGGTGAAGCTCAACTTTTTTCCTCGAAGGAGTGGAAGGTTGAAAATTTTCAACGTTTAATGTGAGAATAATTTTTTTTCTCCAAAAAAATTGGAAAATATTTTTGCTTCAATAAAATTTATCAAGATTAAAAAATTTCTACCCTCCCCCCAACCCAAATTAAAGGATTTTTTTGGATAACAAAAATATGAATAAAAAATTGTTGCTTTTTCACCCTAAAAAAAAGTTTTACAAATGAAGAATTGGAAATTTTTTCTCGCAGATTTAGATAAATTACTTTTTAAAAATTGTGAAAAAAAAATTCTAAGAAATTTCAGGATTTCTCTTAAAAAAAAAATTAAAAAATTTATTCTGAAAAAATTTTGAAAAATGTATTCTGAACAAACTAAAAAAAAAAATATTCTGAAAAAATTTTGATTCTATTAAAAAAATTTGACTCAGAAAAAATGTAAAAAAAATACCCTGTAAACACTAAAAAAAAAATTATTCTGAAAAAATTGAAAAAAAAAACATTCTGAAAAATTGAAAAAATTTATTCTGAAAAAATTGAAAAAAAAAATTGAAGACTGATATGTAAAAACGGCCACCGTCCTATGTAATTCTTATGGGATTGAGGCCGTTTTTACATATCAGTCTTCAATTATTCTGAAAAAAGTGAAAAAATTTCATTCTGAAAAACGTGAAAAAAATTTGATTTTGAAAAAATTAAAAAAATATATTCTGAAAAAATCAAAAAAAAACTATTCTGAAAAAAGTGAAAAAAATTTTATTCTGAGAAAACTAAAAAAAAATTATTCTGGAAAAAGTGAAAAAAATTTTATTCTGAAAAAATTTGAAAAAAATTTTATTCTGAAAAATTGAAATAAATCATTCTGAAAAAATTGAAAAAAATTTATTCTGAAAAAACTGAAAAAAAGTTATTCTGAAAAAATATAGATATGTTGCGCTCTTTTAGATACCCCCCCCCCCCCACCCCCACCAAAAAACATTTTTTTTTACTAAAAATTACAAGGTTCTTCCTTCAGAAAAATTAATAGATTTTTTTCAAGTTGTTTTCAAAAAAATTGAGCTATCTCGTATTAAAAAAATAGAAATTTAATAGAAAGTGGTGTGTACTTAATGTTTTGTATTTTCGATGTTTTCCAGGCTATACGTTCATCATACGTATTTACTACATCCAAGTAGGTATAAAAATATCGAATAAGACGTATATTTTTGTAGTGCAGGAAATATTCACCCATCTATTCTATACTCAACCTAACATTTCCAGTGAAAATCCTCTACAAGAGTACCCATTAGATGTATCCAAACTTCTGATTTCCTTACCAGTTATTTATACCTACCTAGCTATACCTACCCACATGATCACAAGGTTTAGTTCAACGTGTGGGTTATGACAAAAAAAGAAATAGACGAACTCGTATATGCGTATACGTACACGTATATAAATAAACCAAGCGAGCATCTGCTTCCCCCATGTACCTACCTATCCACCTGCCTATCTACCTATCTATAGTGTAGCGTACTAAGCCATCAAAAATCATCAATCACAGCAAATGAAATTTTATTACGATCGCATACAAATGAAATGAAATAAAACGAAACGTTCGTATTTATCTTTATTTTGTCCGACAGTTTACAATACTATTTGCATATAGGCTACATCATTATTTACTTCGGGGGGGGGGGGGGGGGAAGGAGGGGGAAGGAGGGGGAGAGAGGAAAAAAATAGAAAACGTTGTCTTATTTTTGGGAAAAATTGTTTTCGCAGAAACGAGTAAATTTGTTGCGTTTAAAAGTTTAATGCTTTCAGATTTCAAATCCCTCCGACCTCCCTCCCTTCGTGCTCTATCGCTGGCAGTCGTCGTATATTAAAGATGAAATTAAATTTACCAAGTAGGTACTAAATACTTACTATAGTAGGTCCCTGCGTACCAGTGTATATATCAGGTACGAAGTGTGTGAGAATTTTCCCAACGAATTTATGAGAACAAAAAATTGTGATTGTTGATTTTTTTTTCCTTTTTTACAAGGATAGGTACCGAATAGACATTATTGATTATCAGATAGATTTTACAAAAATCAATCAAATAAAAAATTTCGAGACGTATGTAACGAAAAAAACTGCATGAACAACCATTGGAAATTATAAGCTCCAACTCTTACAAAACACGTTGTAAGTATGTACAAGGTGTGTACATAAATAAGTGTGAACTTTTAAATTTTAAAACATGTCTCGGTCTGGTATACAACTGCACAACAGATTACCGACAAATAGCAGGCATGTAATCGTAATGTGAACTAGTGACAAGTAAAATCTTTTTGACGAAAGGACGACGTGTTACCGCGAGCGGCGCGACGCGACGTAAAGTCAAAGAAAAGAAAAAATACCATTAATATACATTAGACTTTGATGGTATTGTACGTTTGCGAGGGTTGACTCGTATATCCGAGAAGAATTTAATTTAAATGTTTTTAGCGTGGCTGAGGAGAAAAAAAAGGCGAGACTATAAAAACTACGTGTCGACTTTTTCAGCCTTTAATGTAGAAACAAAACTCGTACTAGTAAAAAGTCGTCGCGACTAACGTTCTGCGAATTGCAATCTGCAATTATCTACTCGTGTAGTGAAATGCATTCTAATCGCAGGAGTGATGTTTGTTTTTTGACCAACGCGTACTTCACATTTTTATTCTTCATTCATACCTTCTTATTGTATACAGGTAAGCGAACAATTACAATTTATTCACCTATATCTCGATGCTAGAATATTACAAAATCCATCATTTCGTATGGCTATATTGTATGTAATTATGTATCTAGTTAGTCTATCGCTCATAAAAATATGTTTATCTTCGCGCTTCTTCATTCATTTAGTATCCTACCTAACTGCTTACTTCAGTTCCTGCGTTTATCGAGAGACGAATCTGCCCTTATGAGTGGACAGAAAGGATAGATTTTGTAGATAAGAGGGTAGGTAGCATGGCCGGCGTTAGCCCAGTTGCTCTTGTGCTCGAGCACCACATGAGAAATCCCGAACTGCGCAAAAAATTTGAACTCAATGTGCAAAAATTTCACTCAATAAAAATATTATAATTGTTTTGAGATTTGGGACCTTTTTAAATTTTTTAGAATTAAAATTTTTTTAAATTTTTTTACCTAGAACATTTTTTTAAAAATTTTTAGAATGAAATTTTTTTCCAATTTCTTGGAATGATTTTTTTTTAAATTTTTTCCAATTTTTTAGAATGAAAATTTTTTCAATTTTTAGAATGGAATAAGATTTTCCAATTTTTTAGGATGAAAAAAAATTGTAATTTTTTGGAATAAAATTTTTCAAGTTCATAAATTTTTTTGAAATACTCGTAGGTACGTAAGACGTAAATAATTTCTCATTTAAAAATATAATTTTTCCACATTTTTTCAACAATTAGGTATTATTATTTTTGAAATAAAAAAATGATTTCTCAAATTTTTCTAGAAAATTTAAAACATCAATACCTATGTGGTCGACCTCGTAGGATAAAATTGAAGATAAATCGGCTAATAAAAAATTAACCGATTTTTGGGCATCGGATAAGCGAAGTTCTACTTTATAGTGTACATTGTCTTCCTTAAATCTTAGCACCCCTCCACAAATTTTCTTGTCTGAGGAAAGGTAGTTGATAACATTTCACATTACAAACAATGCGAAATGTTACCAACTACCTTTTTCAGACAAGAAAATCTGTGAAGGGGTGCTAAGATTAAATGAAGACCCTGTATATGAAGTCTTTTTTTTTGTGTGTGAAAAAATTTACAACATTTTTCACCCCTCCCCCGCGCCACAACAATGTGAACAACAATTGAGAAAATAATGATCCGCCGGCTTTCGTAGGTAGGTAGGTAGGTAGGTAGGTAGGTAGGTAGGTAGATAGATAAATAAAGTATAGCAAAGTTGAGAATTTCTCCTAAAGTGAATAAATGGAAGAAAAAGGTTCCTTGCTGCGCTTTGCTTGGTAATCGCCCTTCGCAGCCTTTGAGTGATTTCGGTGACCAAAAAATCCATAATTTTGAGGTGAACTTTGTTAACTTACGAAGGAACCTTGGCCACTCGTCAACTGCGACTATAAGCTGAAATTTGAGATCTGCTAAGTTGATTTTTCGATATTTAGCGAATTTTTGAAAATGTCGAAAATGGCCACATCGGTATAAATCAATTTTTTACAAAAATATTAAATTTTGATATAAAATTCTGAAAATTGGTTTATATGCTAAAATCTACCTCCCCTCATCCGAGTCGATTTCGGGTATTTTCGAAGCCTTCTGGAGTCTACAGCAAATAAAAATTTTCGTGTTGTAAAAAAAATTCACACGTCAACTGGCCACCTCGAATTTTGGGTTCAACTGTGTTAATCGACTGCGATGATATCACCCAAAACGCTGGAATAAAATTTTTAGTTGCCGAAGTTGATTACTGGAGCGATTCCCGAGTGCTGGAGAAAAGTTACCTTTTGCCAGAGGATCCAGAACGTTTCGAAAATGGTGCCAATCGACTCGAGGGGTCGACTTTAGTGTACAAACCAGTTTTCAGAATTTTATATCAAAATTTACAATTTTTGCAGAAAATTAATTCAAGTACGCGTCGATGATGGTTGTTTTCACCATTTTCAAAAATTCTCAAAAAATCGAAAAACCAATTTCGGCAACTCAAAATTTGGTTCGGAAGTCTGGATGACATGCTCTTTTAATGAGCAAAATTTCAGCTCAATTGGAGTTAACGAGTTGCCAAGGTTCTCTTGTGAGACTGAGGCCCGTATTTTAAAAATTTGCTTAAGCAAACATTGTCCTTAAGGCGAGGCGATTTCACACGTATCGTGTCAATTTACATCGAGCAGCCATTTATTTGTATGGATAAAACAAACAAAACCACTTGGTGTGTGTAAGTACGCTTCGCCTTAAATATAAGGAAATTTTTAAAATACGGGCCTCAGTTGCATTATTTATATCCAGAGCAAAAAATTGATACCTACCTACCTTAGGGTGGAACGAAAATCAAAAATTTTCGATTTTCAAAATTTAATATCGCGGAAAAGTTGCTTCTAGGTGATACATGGAAAAAAAATTAAATCGAATAATATCTTTCGATCGCGGAAGAGCCCTCAAATTTTTGAAAATGAGCAAAAAATCTAAACTTGAAAAAAATAGATTAAAAATTGGAAAAAAATTAGAATTGAAATGAGTTTAACATACACAGTTTTGCCCAAAAAGCCAATTTACAGCGATTTTTCATCTTTTTCGTACCCTTGAGAATTTTTCAAAAACTACAAAAAGTTGAAAAAAATTGAGGAAAATGATGGTTCCTGAAAATGAAGGTAGGTAAAGATGTAAAATCGTCGTAAATTGTCTTTTTGAGCAAAGCTATGTATGTTGAACCCATTTTAATTCCCAAAAATTTTTTCGCAATTTTTAATCAATGTTTTTTAATTAAGGTAAAAAAAAAAAAAAAAAAAAAAAAAAAGTAAAATATGACATTTTTTTAATGTCTCACAAATGCGATGATCTGATGAATTCTGGATTTTTTTTTCAAAAAATATTAATAACGATGATTATACTTGCCAACCAAAGGCATAAAACCCATTCTGTAACATTTTGGAATTTTTTTCTTCAAATTTTTAAAAATTTGAGGGCTCTTGCGCAACCGGAAGATATTATTCGATTTGATTTTTTTTTTTTTTGTTTTTCATATATCACCTAGACGCAACTTTTCCACGGTATTAAATTTTGAAAATCAAAAATTTTTGATTTTCGTTTCACCCTAACCTACCTACCAACAAATTTTTCTCTAATTTTTACATGGATAGGTATGTCTTATCTTGGTTTTTTTTTCTATACCTACCTATGTCAGACTTTTAAAAATTTTGAAAATTAAAAAAAAAAAATCCGTTGAACATTTAAATATTTTTGTTGGACTTTGAAAACTTGAAAGAATTTTTAAGAAATAAATAGGTAGGTAAATTCAATCTATCAATTTTCGAAAAAATTATTTATCTAATGAAAAGGTTCGACAAGAGGGGGTGAAAGGGGGGGATAGATTTTCATCGGCTCGAATTTCTAATTTCTATTTTTTCTAGGGGGCTAAATTTTAAAAAGGTATCAGCAATAATTAAGATTTTTTTTTTTTTTTAAATAGATAGGAAAAAGTCAATAAGTAGTTCTTGAAAACTTGAAAAAGTTTTCACCTTTTTTTTTTCAAAATTGGCTGACTTTTAGAGATTTTTGTTTTAAAATAAAGGTGCATGATGTAGAGGAAGGGAATTTAATGATAGTTTCGCTTTCAAGTTTCAATGCATCCTTTTCGATAGATAGGTAATAACCGATAGGTATCTGTTTACGTATAGAGTTCAGTTTATCGCATGCAGTCGTGCTACCAGCCAATGAAGTCGAGGAAGCTCTACTCATCGGAGTGGACGTGGAGAACGATTCGTTACGCAAAAATATCGAAAAAAGAGGAACAAGTAGCACAGCGTGGTTTGGTCCTCGATTGGGAAGAAAAAAACGATCGATGAGTTTGGCGGAGGACGAATTCGTCGATACGCGCGACAATAATAAATTAGGTTCAAATCGCCTTAAAAGCTCGAATTCCGTTGCGGACGATACGATGAGCGTGTCGTTTTTGCTAAAAAACTACCCCTGGCTTCTGGTTCCGGCCGCAGGAGGCGACTCGGGTAAGCGCTCTTTGTATACGAGTACCTACTCGTAGTTTAGCTTTAGCTTGAGCCTTGGAGAAAATTACCGTCAAATTTATTGGCGCTTTCGCTCAAATTGTTCAGAATATTTATCGAAACGTCAAATTATGAGACCGCGACTAGGACGAGGTGGTAATTCGTGGTCGGACGACGACGAGAAGATGATAAAAGCTCCTCCTTTCTCTCCAAGATTGGGTAGACGCAGTTTAATTCCGCTGAAACCACGCCTCGGTCGAGCTGGAAATAGTCCAGAGACAGCCGTGTTCAAACCGCGCTTGGGCCGCGACCCCAATTTCAACGAATTTACCGAGTATATCGCCGCCGTCGACGGTAAACACCATTATTATTACGCGTTAAACGGTCTTAATTTAATTTATTAGATATACCATCCGTTCTGCTACGAATGCTACGAGTACGAGTACCCTACCAACGTACGTACGAATACGAATACGAATACGAATACGACGAATGCCTTTCTTAATTCTCTATCGTATCTCTACGTCTACGTACATTTAGATATTGATATTACGGTGTACTTCTTTCACAACTCAGTCTTTTTTCCACACTCCACTTCCCCCAAGTATAGGTACCTATTATTCTAGTAACTACATTATCATACCCCAATATACATATTCGAGGTTGTGAGAAGAGGTCCATCAGAAAGCCAGAAATATTGAAATGCCTACCTACCATCATTTATTAAAACATTTACAATTTCGTATTTTTTACCCGCCCGTATAATCTTCGAAGCAGAGAAGGGAAAAAATTGGTTAAAAGTCAACTCGAATACCTAGTCTCGAGCTCCATTTTTTACTAGCTCCTAGCTTTTTCTGCCAAAATCGAGAGCCCGCTAAAATTTCGAGTGTTTTTTGCCAAGTCAGGCATACTTACTGCGTAGATAGGTACTTAATATTCAAAATTGGAGGGGAGGGAGGGGTTCGATTGAAATTTTCGTAATATCTAAAATTATTCCAAAGGCTTCAAACTATAATTTTTGTTTGAAAATTTTTTCTATTATATCCCCCTCCTTCCCACTCTGATTTCACTTATCACTCTACGGATACTCATCAAAATTATAGAGGAATCAATTGAAAAAATTTTCAAACAGAAGTTGTAGATTGAGGTCGTAAAATTAATTTTGCATGGTCATCATAAAAATTTCAAATAGACCCCTCCCTCCTCTCCAATTTTGAATGGGCTATTAATTATTTCTGTAGTGCATAGAACAATTTTAGTGATGGGCTCCCGATTTTGGCAGAACGAACTATAGGAGCTAGTCATTTTTTCAACTCGAAACGCTATTTCCTCCTAACATAAGTCTGATACCTGTGCTTTAAGTATTGTATATATAGGTATATTTGTACACGTAAATGCAAAGCTTAGAGTAGGTAAATATAAGGAAATTAACGAAATATACCTAAATATAAAAAATAAGAAACAATCGAACAAACAAATTTGAAAACAAAAAACAAAAAACAAAAAAAAATCAAAACGTAACAAAAACAACAAAAAAAACAACTGCGTTTCTTACCAACGTACATTACGAAAATAATTTAAAATAAAAATCGAAAAATAAAAAACTTACGATAACATTTTTGAAGAAAATTACAGGTAGGTAGGCAGGTACAACTATACAAGTACGCTATCATGATAACTGTTCTTGTTTCAGTTGCAGGGCCCATTCGTGCTGTGGCCACCCAGTTCTGCCCTTAGTTTTTTTATTATTATTTTCTTCTCGACGAATTTGCGAATTGTGCGTGTTACTCGGACTGACCTGCAACAAATACACGTCACATATTATAATACACGTGTTGTATCTTTAAGTATCCTAGGTACAGAGAATAGTTATTTGGAATTCCCATTCCCGAAAGATGTTTTTTTTTCTTCTTTTAATATAGGCACATCCTCCCTCCAAAAATTGGAAAAAAATTTTGCTCCAATAAAATTGAGAGAATATTTTTTACATGAGTGTAACTAACTGGACTTTTTCATTGAGTTGTGCCAGTTTCAGGGACAGAAGGTAACTTGAAATTTTCAGGGGTGTACAGCTCGATCTTTTCCGAAGGGATGTCCAGTTGAAATTTTCCCAATCGTCGTCGAATCGAGAATGGCTTTTGTCAAAGACATAAGATAAATTTTTAATACTTACAAAAGAAAAATTCAAAAAAAAAATCAAGTCTCTGAAAAATTAAACTTATTTCCTCCCAACAATTAAGAGACTTTTTTCTTCCAAAAAAAAAAAAAAAAAAATAGGTACACAATTCCCAAAAATTTTAAAAAATTTTTCATTCCAAATGGGTTTAAGGTTTTTTTTGGGAGGGGGAATGAGACCCGAAATGATTAAGATTTTTCTTCCAAAAAAAATTGAGAAATGATTTTCCATATAAATAAGGGATTTCTTGTTTTAAAAAAAACTCATAGGTACTTATCTCAAAAAAAGTGAGGAAATTTTTTACACTGATTTCAAAAAAAAAGTAAAAGATTTTTTTCTTTGAGAAAAAATAATTTACTGAATAGTTACCTACTTACCAACCCCCCCCCCCCCCTAAAAAAAATGTAAAAATCTGAGATTATTTTTCTGCTGAAAAATCAAAAAAAAATTACCCCATTTTTTTGCTTTAAAAAATGATAAATTTTTTCACATGCTAACTTCAAAAGCAGTAGTTTTTTATTCCATTTTCCAAGAAAATGCTGATTGATTTTTTTACTCTAAAAAAGTTGAAAGATTTTCTTTTCCAAAAAATTTTAGGCCAACGATTAATTTCACTCTCTCAATCCCCCCCCCCCCCTCCCAATAAAAATAAGAGGTATTCTTTTCAACAATTTTTTGTCTACTTCTTTACTTTGCAAAATTGAGATATTTTTTATTCTAACTCTAAGAGAATCATGATTCTTTTTTGGAAAAAGTAGTTCAATTGTGTCAAAGTAACAACCTGTAGATAATTTTTTTCAATCTCACAAAAATTTAGACAAAAAATTGAGATATTTTCTCCAAAAAGTTTAGAAATATTTCTAATAAAAAAATTTTTTTTTTAAATATTTGTGCTCCAAAAAATTGAAGCATCTCAATTAAAAAGATTGGGAAGAAATTAAATCAAAAAATTTCTGTGTACTGTCTACTGTGTACTTATTTAATTTGTGCATTTTTAGGACGTAGCTATTCCGATTTTGAACGAGATACGGCGTATTTTATCGATTGATAATTTTTTTTAATGATTTTTTCAGCGTAGATGCCGCGAACACGAAAAATTCACTCAAGGCCAGTTATCTGAGAAATATTACACTCTGCTGCATACAATTTTACGGACTACTTTGAAAATACCTAAATCACAAGAATTCAAAGTACGATAGTACCCATCCACAGAAGAGAAAATTTTCACCAGTAGTTACCTACCTTCATAATAATAATGACCACATGTAGCCTTGCAGCACACACTGCAGTACATTTTACTTTACCTATCTAAATCACTGCACTTGACTTGACCATGAACCATTTTTTTACCCTATATTTTCTCGCTTTTGTTCACTTTTGCAATATTTAGGGATTAATTTTGTTTTTTTCGTATTGTTTCTGTTTGCAAAACCTTTTCATGCAGTTGATTTTTTCAATTTTTTTCGAAACTTTTCTTTCAGTGATGTGCAAATACTACCTAATTATATACATAGACGATTACCTACCTACAAAATTTTGCGCCCCTCTTTGTCTTTGTATTAAAATAGTTATTTTAGTTTACGTATTTTTTTGTCTCAATTGTTGATACGTAGGTAATGAATTTTTATAACGAGGCGTATACCTAAATGTAGGTGTACCTACGTCCCGTAGGTATAGGTACCTAAAGCCTCGAGTTGGCCAACACATATCTTGAATTTGATATACGAGTAGTGTTGACCAATTTGGTACCTATTAATACCAATTGTAGCTATAAACGTATTAGTTAGTTTAGGTCTATTGTAATTACTAGGTAACGTTAATTACCAACATGAAAGTGTGATCTTGTTCTAGTAAATCGTAGATTATACTTTAATAACTGAAATGTAAATATAAATAAATTATTATTTGCGTATGAAAAATAACCATAATAAGCGTGGGTTCAATTGATAACTGATACCTAAGTAAGTCGTCATCCATGACTAATATAAGTTCTCCCAACTCTTAGCGACCTCGTCCCCACCAGCGATCGCGATTCAATTATAATACCGCAAAAGGCAAATATTACGACGTTGCGTTAGGCTAATAAAATCCAGTAAATATAAAAATGAATTATTTTATCGCGACGAGATATGTACCTAATTCTAAAGAAATGCGAATATAATACGTAACACATCGAACCCATTAAACAAATGAAATAATTTCGCGACAATTGAATTATCTGCTCGTTTACGGTTGACGTTTTGAAAAGGCTGCAGTGGTCTGCAGCAGCGTAAAATACAGTAGGTACATATTTCGGGCTCGGCTCACACCCTTCTGTGAAATTAAGTACCTACTCGCGGCGGCATTAGCAGACGCCACCGGACCACCCGACCACCCGGTTACCACATCGCATCGGTAATTGTGGGTAAAAATTACCATTAAAAGCTAAGCCTACCACTCAGCAACCTGCTGTCTGCAAGTGCAGCTCATCCTGATGCAGTCACTTTGCCAATGTCGACTTTAATGGAATTAAGTAGTACAACATCACGTGGTTGTATTCGAAATATTTTACGTTAACAAGTTCAGCGTTTGTACCAAGTGACAAAGGTCGAAATACCTAAGTAAACTAAACCTAGAGGCTAGATGATACTCACTCGTAAAAAAACATTTAAATGCGACATTTTTTTTCATCGCAGTAACATTGTATCATCGGGGTGAAATTTTAAAAAAGGTTTTTGCAGTCGAAACGAAATAGAGGCTCTCACTTTTTTGATTTTTTTTTACCCCTTTCGTCGCCCTTATTTTGCAAATTTTGGACATTTTTTCGGGACCGCCTGTCAATTGGTACAACCATTTTGCTTCAATTTTTAAAAAAAATTGAAAATTCTCCTTTTTAAATTTTTTTTTTTATACTGGAGACCTCTGGTGTGGCTTGACATTCAGTTGAGGGAAAAATATAAAATGAATTTATTATTCTCTTCACACGAGACACCATAACTGAATTTGTGAAAACTTTTATTTTCAGTAATTTTCAAAAAATGAGAGTTTTTGCAAAATTGCATTAACCAATGAAAAAAGCTACCCCAAGATCCAATGTAAAATCCTCCTATGTCTGAATTTGTAAAAATTTCAATTTTCAGTAATTTAAAAAAAATGAGAAATTGCATTTACTTAATCAATGAAAAAAGCTGCCCTAAGATCCAATGCGAAACCCTCCTCTGACTGAATTTGTAAAAATGGCAATTTTCAGAAAATTTCAAAAAATGACAATTTGCATTTTTTGAATTAATAAGGCAACCATTTGACCCGATGCTAAATCATACGCTTACTGAATTTTTAAAAATTTTTATTTGTAGTAAATATTTTTGAAAATTTCAAATAAAAATGTAAAAAAATTTTAAAAAACCACGCTTTTATTTAAAGTTGGTCACTTTGTAAAAAGCGTGGTGCCGCGTTAATCGAAAAGGTATTCGTTTGCTCCTCGCACACCCCACCACGCTTTTCATCATTAAAATTTTTGAAAAAAAAATTTTCATGACACATTTTTGTATTCAAGTAAATTTTATTTTTTGTTTCTTAAGGCATTACTCTTTCCCTATGAATAACATTTTACAAAGTGACCAACTTTAAATAAAAGCGTGGTTTTTTTAAAAAAAATTTTACATTTTTATTCAACTCTTTTTGTCGTTGAAAATATTTTAATTTCATAGTTTTACTAGATTCGAATGTCTATCTAAAAAATAAAAAAAAAATTCAAAATTGAACCCCCTCATAGGGGCTCAATTTGGGGTCGGGGTAAATTTGAGTTCGAAAATCGAATTCAGCGACCTCGAAAACCCCTAATGTGAGCACTATGTTCTTTCAATTCCAGTAAAATATTAAATGAGAGAGGATTGGTCGAAAACGTACTCTTGGTTCCATGAGACATACATACATACCAAGTATATAAAAGCGTGGTAAAAATGACCATTTTAATTTAATCAGTGGCAAAGGCTACCATTTTGTTCAAGGAAAAATCCTAACCTCATTGAAATTAAAAAAATTTATATTTTTATGAAAATTTCAAAAAATTAAAATTATAATTTAATTTATGACAAAGGCTTCCATTTGGTCCAATGCAAAATCCTACCCTTACTGATGTTGAGAAAAGTTTTATTTTCAATAAATTTCAAAAAATGAGAAATTGCATTTAATCAATGAAAAAAGCTACCCTAACAAGGGAACGTCACCTCTGATTGAGCTGAAATTTGGCTCACTGAAAGAGCATGCCACTCAGACCTCGCAACCAAATTTTTAGCTGCTGAAGTTGATCTTTCGATTTTTGACGAATTTTTGAAAATGGCTAAAACCACCTCCAAAGAAACATTTTTTGAAAAAAATTGTAAATTTCAAGATAGAATCCTGAAAATCGGTTTGTACACCAAAGTCGACCTCTCGAGTCGATTGGCACCATTTTCGAAGCGATCTGGAGCCTCCAAGAAAAGTTTACTTTTCTCCAGCACACTGGAATCTCTCCAGACAGCAAAAGTCAACATTTTCTGGAGGCTCCAGATCGCTTCGAAAATGGTGCCAAACGACTTGGGGGTCGACTTTAGGGGGTAGACGAAGTTTCGGATAAATATGCTGGAGAAATTGATTTTTTGGAAATTTTTTCAAAATGCAAAATTTTTATGTTGTCAAAAAAAACACGTGAGAACTCGTCACCTCGGATTTTGGATTTAACTACGTCAATCGATAGATGGCATCATACTAACGCTAGGATTAAATTTTCAGCTGCCGAAGTTAATTACAGCGTCGTCGGGAGCTATTCCAGCGCGCTGGAGAAAAGTCAACTTTTCCTGGAGGCTCCAAATCGCTTCGAAAATGGTGCCAATCGACTCGAGAGGTCGACTTTAGTGTACAAACCAATTTTCAGGATTCTAACTTGAAATCTATACTTTTTTTTTCAAAAAATTGTTTTTTTGAGGCGGTTTCAGTCATTTTAAAAAAATCGCCAAAAATCGAAAAATCAACTTCGGCAGCTAAAAATTTGGTTGTGAGATCTGGGTGGCATTCCCTTTCATTGTGCTGAATTTCATCTCAATCGGAGGTGACGAGTTGGCGAGGTTCCCTTGTAAGATCCAATGCAAAATCCTCCTCTGGCAGAATTTGTAAAAAATTTTAATTTCAGTAGGTAAATTTCAAAAAATTATAAATTGCATTTATAATCAATGACAAAGGCTACCATTTCGTCCAATTCAAAATCCTACCTCAACTGAATTTGAGAAAATTTTCATTTTCAATAATTTTCAAAAAATGTGAGTACGCCAAGTTCTCATGCAAAATCCTAATCTTGCTGAATTTGTAAAAATTTACATTTTCTGTAAATTTCAAAAAATGACAATTAGCATTTAACCAATGACAAAGGCTCCCATTCTGTCCTATGCAAAATCCTACCCTCGCTGAATTTGAGAAAATTTTAAAAAATGGCAATTTGCGCGCATTTTAATCGGCGACAAAGGCTACCATTTTGTCCAATGCAAAATTGTACCACAACTGAATTTGAGTAAATTTTTATTTTCAACCCAGCATTTTCACAAAATTAGAATTTTTGCAAAATTCCATTTAATCAATGAAATAAGCTACCATTTGATCCAATGCACCCCCATCCCCCCAATATTGATGGGTCGAAATATGATCATTGTAAACGGTTGACAAAATCTCTACATGCAAATATCAAAAATAGCACTATTCCAAGCAATTTTTTCCATTGGATATCGTTTTTGATATTGGGATGTGGAACTGCTCGTTTGCTAATTTTTTAACACGCAAATGCCATTTTTGACACCATGTTGTGGAAATGATTTTGTTTGAAAGGGGTAAGATACCTACTTATATTTGCTAATAACGTACGAAAGTTACAAGGTTGCGCAACTCGAAAAGAGTCGTGGACTCACCTTATTCGATCGATGCTGAATTTGCGTCAATTTGGCGCCGTTCGTACAATAAGCGGAAATATTGGCGCTCTTGCGAGCATTATGATTGGACAAATCGGCTTTGAAGCTCTCGACCGGATCGTTACTGCTGAGCACATCCAGCAAATAGCTAATATACGACGTAGCCAACCTGAGGGTTTTGATTTTGGACAGCTTGGTATCGGAGGGCACATTCGGAATGCAATCTCGTAAATCGGCGAAAGCGTTATTGATACTCTGCGTACGTCTTCGTTCCTTTTTGTTGGCGGTATTACGCTTCTTGACGACCGGTACGACGGCCGTTGTCATTGTAGCTGCAGTCGCCGCGTCCGCAGGCATCGGAGATATTCTCTTATGTTGACTCAAAATGTAGCTTTCTTGGTCGCAAACGCGATGATCCTGGTGGTAGTAGTAGTCGCCGGTGCTATTGGCGCCGGATCCATGCTGCATGTAAACGGCCGCTGTGGAATCTACGGTCGCGCCGTACGCTGTGGTCGCGTTTAACGTGCAATCGTATTTCGCAGCATTTGGAATGTTTTCGTCGCCGGATAAATTGTATTGAGCGTGAGCCGGGTACGCGACGTAATTTTGCGCAGCCGGAGGCGAGTTGTAGAACGAGAGATTCGCGCAGTCTGTCGATTCGTCGGCCATGTTGCGTATCCTGTTGCCGCATTTATCGTTCGTCGATAAGTAGTGCGATTTCTCGTGCAACGAATCGTTGGTCAAACACGATGGAGAAGAGTCCGAGTATTTCAAATTGCCTATACCTGCGGATAAAAAAAAATGAAAATTTTGGTTTGGTTGAGTCATGTCAAAAACCCAAATTTAAGATATAATTCCAATTTATTAATTTCTTAATCCTCTCCTCCCCATTTTTGCTAACTTAACCTAAATCATTTTTTCGATATCTTATATAGGCTTTTGATGACATACAATTTTAAAAAATTGAACCAATTTACCTATCAATTTTGTTACACTTATGAAAACAAATTTTTATAAATTACCTAATCAATTGATGAATAGGTAGGTATTATTCTAGACTTTAGGTAGGAAAAAAAATCATTCAATTTGAACCCTTTTTTATGAGAATTTTTTAAAGGGTGGTCCTGTAAAAAATAAAAAGATTTTTTATTCCGAGAAAATTGAAAGATTTTTTTTATGAAAAATTATTGTTTTTCATTCTTCTTTAGAATGCGAGATTTTCTTCTACAAAAAAAAAAAAAAAAAATGTCTTCTCCAAAAATTTGAAAAATATTTTTCCATCAAAGAAATTGGCTGAAAATTGTTTCTTCAAAAATGTGAGATTTCATTTTTTTTTTTAAATTGATTTTTTCGCTTCAAAATATTTGACAACGATCAAATATTTATTTTTTTTTTCATTTTTTACCAAAAAATATTGAACGATTTTTATCTGAAAATTTGAGGCCAGAAAAAATGGAAATGAAAAGAGAAATTTTTTTCTTCATTTTTCTCCCAAAAATATTGAAAGATTTTTATCGAAAAATTTGAGAAATATTATTTCAGAAAAAATGGACCTTCCTACCTACAGCTGCACCATGCCAAGGAAAAATGATTGAAAAAATTGAATAAATCATATGCTATAGTAATCTCTTGATAAATTAAAAAACAAAATAAAATTCCCAAAAATTTATTAAAGAAATTGAAAATTTGTAAAAAATTCAGTGAAATAAAATTTTAAAAAATTTTCAAGTCATAAAAATATGATGAATTTACAAAAAATTTAAGAATCAAAAATTCGCAAAATTTTCCCAAAAATCGTAATGAATTACCTACTTGAAATTTGTAAAAGTAAAAATGAAGATTTACACAAATTACCTAGATAAACTGAAAAATCCTCTCAATTTCAAAAAATGGATTTTTCTAGCATAATTTTGAAGAAAAAAAAAACCCTCAAAAAGTACAATAAAAACAGGCTATTTTATATTTAAAATTTAAAATATGTTCCTTCCCTGGTACATACGCAGATCGCAGATCACAGGTCACAAATTTCAAATCTGATTTCAAACAATTTCTCAAGTTTACGAGATGAAAAATTTTTGTGCTACTCACATCACCGCTTAATGAACTATAGATGAAAAATGAACAAAATAGTAGAAGAGAAACACATATGGCAGGTAGGTACACCGTTTGTGTTGGAAACGACGATTCTCATAGATTACTTCAAAATTCTCTTTTCATGTACCTACCTAGTGTTATAAAAAATTGAAAATTTTGAAGACGTTCTCGGTAGCGCGAAGAAGTTTTTAAAACGGGAACTGATCGAAAAATTTTCGTTTTATAAGCAAACTTGAAAAACTTTTTTCTCGAAATCAGCTAGGTAGGTATCTACGTATTTAAAAAATGCTAAAATTTGAGCTACTTATCCAATCTACTCGCGAATATACAGACGAATATAATAAATAAAATAAATGAAATTAAAATTTACCAGTATTCAAAAATTCCGGAGAGAACATAACGTCATCGTAAAAGGAATCTTCGGTGCACCAATTTTCCCTTTTTATAATTCTAGCACCGCAATGATCACTGGCCATAACTAATATCGTTCGAGCGAATAAATTAATTGAAAAGATATTCTAATAATTAGCACGCTACACTGTTCGCTTCGACATACGAAAAATATACCCACGAAAATAATTATACGCTTAAATTATTCTCGAAAAAAAACTACTCGCCAGCGATACGGATTATGATACAATTTTGACGAGTGCAGTGCACACAAACGAAGCGAGTGTCAAAGAAACGCCCCCAACGCGTCTCTTCCTAAATCATATTTAGCACCTCCTCTATTTTCAACAATTTTTACTCTTCTTTTCCATGTGTTGCGGCGAAGTGGAAAATATTTTCGTTTTATGCTATCGAATGCGGATGCTGGATGATACTATTTGATTTAATATTTTTCACAATATAATGCGAGCTCGGAGTAATTTTTCCAAATAGCTTTTTTCGATTCAATTTTGGGCTTTTTTTCAATTTTTATTCTAATCAAATGGTAGAAATGTAAATTTCAAAGTTTTACGTTGTACGATGACAAACCTACATATAGTTGAAGAAAATAAAAAATATGTTCTGAGAAAAATATAAATATATAGGTAGGGTGGGTACCCTTAACTTGACTCAACTAAAAATTTAATCAAAGCAGATTGACTGACGAACGATAAAACTAGGTAAATAAAATTGGAACACAATTTGACGTCTTTAAATCATTCACCTTTAATTCGCTTGATCCCCCTTTGGACAGCTTCTTCTTTGAAAGTTTGAACACGTTTTGAATCTGAAATAATCAAATTTGAACTGTAATATAGAGCAAGACTGACAATAACTTGTATAGCAAGAGTTCAGGAGTTCAAGCTACACCCAAAATAAAATTCCAGAAAAGAAATTAGCAAAAGTCTGAAAATCCAAAAATTTAAAATACTTCAACTATTACCTGATGCCTATACGTAGGTATATTCCTTTTTTCTGCCGGGGGAGGACATCTCTCAATTCTTTTGAAGAAAAAAATTGAATTTTGTGAAAAAATATTTTTAAAAATTCTTAAAATTTTTGAAAAAACCCTTATCACTTACTTTTTTGGAGAAAAAAAATCAATAGTTACCTAATTCCAGGCCCAAACTGAAGTTAGAATATTGAAGAGACAAAATCTCGAAATTTCCAACTCGTTTTCAAAAGAATTCCAAAAACCAAAATTTTCCAACCCAAACACAAAATGTTCAAATATTGGAGGGGAGCGGCCTAATTCGAGATTTTTTTTTCAATTTTTCTGGAGTAAAAATATTTTTTAATTATTTCGGGGAAAAAATCTCTCTATCTACTTCCGGAGAAAATTTCTATATTTTCTAGGAATAAATAATCATTTCTAAATTTTTGGAGTTGGCTTAATACCTATTCCAGTAAGAAAATTTCTCATTTTGTAAAATAAAAAAATTGTTTATTTTTTGAGAGAAGAAAGCCATTTCATTTGTTTCGAAAGAAATCTATTCCCCTAGTTTTTTTTTTTTTTACTTGCCTACCTGGTAAAATTTCTCATTTTTTTTGTAGAAGACAAGGTCGATTTTTGAACAGAAAATTTGAACAAACATGTCAAGTAGGTATGTGGAAGAATTTTAAAGGTAAGGTAGGTAGTATCTGTATCTGAAAAAATGCAATCAAATGAACAGGGAATCTTTCAACTTAAATGTTGAATGACCAACAACTGAAAATGGTCCATAACTCAAAAGACGGATTATATACCTAAGTACTTACATAAAATATCACGTAGTGTCGCGTCGTGTCTGCAACTCTGAAGAATAAATGAAGATACCTACATTGTGTCTTTTTTTTTTCTCTTAGTTTTTACCATTTGCCACTCTACATATGACATAATACTCATTTGTTTCTGAATGGTACTACATATGTATATTCGCTGTTGTAGTTCGTGCCTTATCGATGTAAAAGGCATAAACTTGTAAAAAGTGCGGGACAGTTTCGAGTAGCAGACAGGCATATAGGCGCCATGGAGAAGGTACAACGACGACTGCTGAAATTCCGAAATCAAAAATATAGGTATGAAAATGTTAGGTTCGTACAAGATGTTGGGAGTACGAGAAGTCGAGAACCTCGACACTGCAACAAGTACCTACCCAATGTCCTCTCTTAACTTAGGTATACGTAATCAAATCAGCGAAAGGATGAAATAAAAAAGAAAAAGAAATCTCTTCGCCCATAAAATCCAAAACGCCAGACAGAGACGCGGTGGCGGTGGCTGTAGGGGTGAGGTGAGAAAACGAAAAACAGAAAGATATTAAAATGGACCGTAAGTGTATCACCGATTTCGAGTTCGAGTTGTCTAGTAAAATTTGACGGGCTTGGAATAAATGGACGAACGAGGCGCCATCGCCACCTCGCTCTCATCCAACATTTACGAGGCGTCACATAATTTATCGCCGCTGATTTGTCATTTACAAAATACGAGTATCTTGTCTTGTCAACGGTTTCTTCGTACCGTACCGTACCGTACCGTACCGTACCGCAGGCTCGTATGTAGGTACAATGTACGAATAGTACGTAACCTCTTCGAGATCAGCTGGTGCCACGTTCGTCGTCCCTTCGACAGAATCCGGGTCTTCGTCCTTTTGCTTTGCCATCTTTTGCACAACTTGCGACCGTCGTCCACGTAACTGAAAAATTAGAAATTCAAGTTCATTTCATCCGAATAACTATGGGTATAATACCTAGGTTAAGATAGGTAGTCAAAAGGAAGGACATATGGTAGGTAGGTAAAAGAGCTGAACCAAAAGCAGCAGCAAAGAGGGTAGTTTGACTCGGCAATAATATTTTGAAAACTTTAGATTTTAGTATGAAATTTTCCGTTAGGGTCGAAGAATTTGAGATATTGGTGATAGGGGTAGAAAGTCGGAAAATCGACAAAAATTGTACAATATTGTGTGCCAAATCATCAAATGCCAAAAAGTACCAGTCACAAAACTCCCCGCTAAAAAAAAAAAAATCAAAATAGATTTTGGAGTCGAATAATTTTCAAAACAAGTCGCTAATTTATTTTAGAATTTTATCCCTCAAATATTCCGAAAATGCAATTTTTCATTTTTTGAAATTACTGAAAACTAAAATTTTTACAAATTCAACCAGAGGAGGATTTTACATTGGATCTTGGGGTAGATTTTTCATTATGATTAAATGCAATTTTGCAAAAACTCCCATTTTTCGAAATTTACTGAAAATAAAAATTTTCTCAAATTCAGTTAGGGTAGGATTTTCCATAGAACCAAATGATAGCCTTTGTCCGGTAATTAAATGCCAATTGTCATTTTTTCAAATTTTCTGTAAATAGAAATTTTTAGAAATTAAGCCTGTGGAAGATTTTGCATGAGAACTTATGGTCGCTTTTTTCATGGAATAAAATGCAATTTCTCATTTTTTGAAAATTACTGAAAATGAAAATTTTCTCAAATTCAGAGGGTAGGATTTTGCATTGGACCAAATGGTAGCCTTTGTCATTGATTAAAATGCAAATTGCCATTTTTTGAAATTTACTGAAAATCAATTTTTTTACAAACTTAGCCAGAGGAGGATTTTGCATTAGAACTTAGGGGAGCTTTTTTCATTGATTAAATGCAATTTTTCAAAAACTCTCATTTTTGGAAATTGACTGAAAATAAAAATTTTGAAAAATTCAGTTAGGGTAGGATTTTGCATTGGACCAAATGGTAGCCTTTGTCGGCGATTAAATGACAATAATTGCCATTTTTTCAAATTTTCTGCAAATAGAAATTTTTACAAAATTCAGCCATCAGGGGAGGATTTTGCAAGGGAACTTAGGGTAGCTTTTTTCCTTGAATAAATGCAATTTCTCATTTTTTTTAAATCACTGAAAATTAAAATTTTTACAAATTCAGCCAGAGGAGGATTTTACATTGGATCTTAGGGTAGCTTTTTTCATAGAATAAATGCAATTTTGCAAAAACTCTCATTTTTTGAAATTTTCTGAAAATAAAAATTTTGACAAATTTAGTTAGGGTAGGATTTTGCTTTAGTCTTTGATTAAATGCAAATTACCATTTTTCGAAATTTACTTAGTGTAGAATTTTGCACTGGACTAAATGGTGGCCTTTGTCATTGATCAAATGCAATTCGTGCGTTTTTGAGATTTTCGGGTACTCCAAAAAATTGAGATAAAACTAGATAATTATAGATCAATACTCAAAATGGGGGGAGGGGGGGGGGTTTATTTCGATAGGTACAGGTACCTAAGTACATGGCACGAGCGACGATGGCAATGAATTGGATTCACCCGATGCGAAAACCCCAATCCTCATTTGTTCCGAGTGAAAATCAGACCCAATGTTTTTTGCTTCAAAAATTCTCTAAGAAGGCCCTGCTACTGGACATTGCCCGCAGTAAAATAGCAAATTTCGAAACGGAAAAATCACGATTTTTGATAGCGAGTAAATATGTTGTTGATGCCTTTGAGAATTGGATAGTTTATCAAATATGATTATGAATTTATCAAACGCACGTAAATACGTACAAATATCTACAGTTCAATCTACTGGGATTCGTACGGCCATACGCCCTATTTGAAGTAATCAAGCTGAATTATATCGTGTCGATAATCGTCGATGCTATATGTTTATATGTACTATGTAGGTCCATTCAAGAATGGAAAGGTAAAACCTACTTAAAAAAATTCTAATGCATTTACCAAAAGATACCCTTCAAAGTTCCAAGTTAGGTATGCAAATACTACAGAATATGGAATGCTAAACCGTAATCGATATTCGATGTTCGATATTCATTATGCTTACTTCAAAAGATAACTCAACTATGGCGCTTATACTCAGAGTAGGTACCACGTAACCATGTGATAAGTGAACGAACAGAGAAAAGTAGAAACTACAGGACCTTCAGGATGATAAAGAGATCATTCTAATCGTACAAGAAAGGCTCGCTGTAGGTATATTGGTGTGAAACGAGAATGATGAATGCCCTCCCCCCCCCCCCAGCGGGTATCTTTTTAGTCTGATTGAATTTTAATAGTATACACAGGCAGACGGACACGTGTTCATGAATGAATACAGTAGTGGTAACAACGGTAAGCGGTAAGCATTACTTCAACACTGCTACAAACATCCTTCTCTTACAACCGGTTTTTTCCTTTTCTTTTTTTCAAAGGCAGTCTTCCTCGATTTATGCTTCATTCAGTAAATAGGTAAAGGTACCTATCAAGCTGCTCAAAGACAACGTAATGTAGGTACCTACAAACAATGACGGGCGTTAGGTAGGAAAGATGTTCATAAGGGTGGCTCTTATTTTGAACTTTTGGATTTTTAATTTTAAATGCCTCAGATACCCCAAAATTTTCTATTTCATGAGAAAATAATTCCTGTTTTTTATTTTTCCTCGAACTGAATTTGGTGGTGTCGAGTCACCGCTCCCCCCTTTTTTTTTCAGAAAAATGAAAAAATCATCAATGTTTAAAATCTTGCCATTTCTTGATTATAAACCATCAAAGTTGTTCCCTGTAATGAGAATGAATTCACAATTTTTTATTTTCATCTCAACTTAATTTTAACGAGGCGCCCAATTTGAAGAAAAAAAAAGACAAAAATGAGCAAATTATTTCACTTAGCATTTTAAGTTGTAGCATTTCAATAGAAAATAATTCCATATTTTTCATTTTTCTCCCAACTCAATTTTAGGTGGACTTGCAAGCTCCCCTTTTTTACAAATTTCGAAAAAATAGGTACCAAATTTTTAAATTTTTGCTTCTTTTTGGTTCCAGCTGCATCAGAAAATAATTTTTTTTTTTTAATGAAATGCAACAATTTAAAATGCTATAGGTGGAAAAATTTTGCTCATTATTTTGTCCTTTTTGTTTTTGTTTTTTTTTTTCAAAAATTGAGGATGCTCCAAGAAAGGTATTAGCCTACTTAAAATCAGGTTGAGGAAAAATAAATAATTGCGAATTCATTCTCATTACAAGGAACAAATTTGATGGTTTATAACCAAAAAATTGCAAGATTTTAAAAATAGGTGATTTTTTCCATTTCTCTAAAAAGAAAGGACGGCGACTCGACACCACTTAAAATTCATTTTGGGGAAAAATGAAAAATAGGAAATTATTTTTTCAAAAAATGAAAAATTTGGGGGGGGGGAATATTTAAAAAATCCAAAAGTCCAAAATAAGGGCCACCCTGTATAGATTCTATAGAAATACACGTAGATCTAATATCTAAATAATATATCAGATATTCGTTGATACATTTATAACGTTAATGAAATAATCTTCTCATCTCATTCGGCGTAGCACAAAACCATAAGACCCTATACCCTACTTACAGTATGTAAAGGATGGAATGGGTAGGTAGAGAGGACTAGAGGTACATATACGCTCATTTCCAAAACCGAACATCATCGTGCGAGTAATATCGCGTACAGAAATTAATTTGTTTATTCTTTCGATTTTCATTACAGCTATTAACGTATTAAAAACCAGACACCATCCATAACTGTTATTTTAGTCTTATCGTAAGTTCTTATCGAATGCGTTGTAACAGTATGACGGTGTTTCAAAGAAATATGTATTAAACAGCGAAAAAAAAAATAAAAAAAAAATAAACAAACGCTACGAGTAGATGAAAACGTACAGGGATCGAGAAAGAAAGATGGTAAAGAGAGAGAAAAAACATCGAACGAGCCCTTGAAAATGAGCCAAGCATGGTATGAAATCTTAATTGAACCTAATAGAAATTTAAAAAATGATTGTGGCGCCATTACTATAGGTACCTAGTCTGTTGTACCTACTGTATACTTACTCCAGTAAGTAAATTTTAATAGTCAAGTAGATTCCTCCTCGCCAGTACCTAGGACAGAGATACTAATGAATGTTTTACAATTATTTGTTATTGAAATGTAGATAAATGTTTTAAATATAACAAGTAGGTACTAAGTCTAGGCATACCTATACGACTACGTGCGCGGTGAGTAGGTATATTTATGTACATATATTGATGAAATTGTATTTTTACGAATCACTGGGGTCTGAACGTACGTTATTTGTTTACCATTCGAGCATTATATCGTAAAACTGAGCGTAAAGATAACTAATATAAACAAATCGAACGCGTGCGTGTAGTCATGAACCTATACCTACAGTGAATAGATTCGAAATCAATAAACTATTCTCTCTCTTCCGGCATCCTTCTAACATTTCTTGGACATTCAAAGTCTACCTATATCCAGATAGATTACAGGAAACTCAGAAATTCGTACAAATGCTACAAATGTATAGAGATATATGCATCAAGAGTTTGCGTAGGAGCCTACAACACTTATTAACAACTGTAGGGGCTTCTCAAGTAAGTAATAATTTCAATCAAAAAATAAATAAATAATAGTCCTTTCGGATTTTGAAATTTTTTTTGAAAAATTCAACCCTATCTTACAACTGCAAGGCCTTTTGAGTAATAATTTTGAAAAAAATTAACAATCTCATGGAAATATGATAATTCTTGGTAAAATTCAACCGTACAACTGTGGGGCTAAACGAGCAATATTAGGGTTCACTCTGATAGGTTATGATGAAAATTTTTTGAATTTTTCGATCATTCGCATTTTTGAAAAAATCGTTTTGCAATGGGAAATTTCAAATTTTCTCAAAATTCAATTTTATTGAAAAAATTGCAAAAAAATTTATCTCATCATTCGGTCCATTCTGAGAGGGTATGACGAAAAAATTCATGATTTTTCAATTATTCCCATTTTTGAAAAAATTCATTATGGAATGGGCAATTTCATATTTTCTCAAAAATCAATTTTATTGGAAAAATTGTCAACAATTTTTTTTTTCTAATCTTTCGGGTTCACTCTGAGAGGTTATGACGAAAAAATTCATGATTTTTCAATTATTCCCATTTTGGAAATAATTCATTATGGAATGGGCAATTTCACAAAATTTTTTCCAATCTTTCGGGTTCACTATGAGAGGTGATGAATTTTTCAATTATTCACATTTTTGGAAAAAAAATCATTTTGCAATGAGCAATTTCAAATTTTCCCAAAAATTCAATTTTATTGGAAAAACTGTCAAAAAAAAATTATCTCATCATTCGGGTCCATTCTGAGAGGTTATGACGAGAAAATTCTGAATTTTACAATTATTCCCATTTTTGAAAAAAATTGACCATATTGTAATAAGTACCAAATGGTACTTGAACTTATCAATTTTTGGAAAGTTCAAAATTTGGTCTTTTATTAATCTTGCTGAATTTCAAAAAATTTTAAAAATGGAAAAAATTGGAATTTTTGTAATTATTTTTAAATTTGAATGAATTTTTGAAATTTAAGCAATTTTTCAAAGTTTGGTAAATTTTTACATTTTTTAAATTTGATAAAAATTCAAAAATGTTTAAAATTTCAAAATTTCATTCAAGTTTGAATTTCGATTATTTTTAAATATTAATAAATTTTCAAAATTGCGTTAATTTTTAAGGTGTAATAATTTTTTAAAAATTTAAACAGTTTTTAACAATTTGGAGAATTTTAAAAATTAGGTTAAATTGTCAATAATTTTTAAAAATGTTCAAAAAATTTAAAATTTGGTCATTTTTTTATTCTTGTTGAATTTTTAAAACTTGTAAAAATGGGAAAAATTGGAATTTTTGTATTTCTTTCACTTGAAAATTTTTTTTGAAATTGAAACAATTTTTTAATATTATTGGTAAATTTTTACAATTTCTAAAATTTGATAAAAATTCAAAAGTGCATAAAATTTAAAAATTTGATTCAAGTTTGAATTTCGTTTACACGTATTTTTAAATTTTAATAAATTTCCAAAATTGTGTCAATTTGTAAGGTGTAATAAAAATTTTAAATGTGATCAATTTTGGAAAATTCGAAATTTGGTCTTTTTTTAATCTTGTTGAATTTTTGGAATTTGTAAAAATGTAAAAAATTTCCATTTTTGAACAATATTGAAACAATTTTTCAAATTTTGGTAAATTTTTACTTTTTAATCTTGTTGAATTTTTGGAATTTGTAAAAATGTAAAAAATTGCCATTTTTGAAAAATATTGAAACAATTTTTCAAATTTTGGTAAAATTTTACAATTATTTTTGAAATGTTTAAAATTTCAAAATTTGATTCGAGTTTGAATTTTTTTTGAATTTTAATAAATTTTTGCAATTGCATCAATTTCCAAAGTGTAATAAATTTTCTAGTCTGCTCCTTTTGGCAGTTTCAAATTTTATCAATGTAAAATTGAAAAGAAAAACAAAATATCGATCGTTTTAATTTAAAAAAAATGTTTATTATCAAATTTCAGCCCCAGCGATGTACGGTTCTCGATCCGTTGGTAAAAAGAGAAAGTCGCATTGACGTCTAGAGATGAGACCAGATGCCCAAACTAGCAACCGGTTCGCAATTTAATCGTTCAGCTAAACGAAACCCAAGAATCCAGGGTAAGATGAGAAATGCTCAATTTTTTGCTAAGGTTTCGAGATTTTAATAGTTTTGTACAATATTATACTTGTTTTGATCGAAATTATCAACATTATTTGGAAAAAAATGATACAAATTTTTATTGTTAAAAAAGGTGAATTTGAATCAAAATTTTATAATTTTTTAAAAGTTTAGTAAAAAAATTTCGGAAAGAAAACAGTTTTTTTTTTTAAATTAAATTTTAATAAGTACCTATAATTTATTTTTTAGATAGGTAATTTATTTTTTGTACGAAATGTTTCATTAGGTATAAATTTGTTCGAAGAAAGAATTTTTCACTTTTTTCGAAATTTCAAATTGACAACACAAAAAATGTGATTTGGATTTTTTTTTTTGTAAAATTTAACCCTACAAGTTGTATAGAGTTTTTCGAGTAATAAGTCCAATTTTTTTCTAATTTATTGAAATTTGACAATTTAAAAAAAAATTCTACCCTCACTGAAAGAAATAATTCGGTAACCATTACCAAAAAGTTGGGAAAAACTAAGACATGAAGCGAAATTCGTGAATGATTTCCCAACAGTGGTAATAATCGTTTCTTGATGTAAGACAACTATTATTAAAATTTTAAGGTGACCATTACCCAGCAAAAATGAATTAATCAATAATGATAAGGAACAATTCCATTCCTACCGAATGGAATCGTCCCATACACAACTAGGGAATTATTACCCAGTGTTGGGGAATCATTCACGAATTTCGAATCATGTCCCAGTCCCAACTTTTTGGTATTAGTTTCCCAACTCGGAGGGAATTATTCCCCTATGTTGGGGAATGGATTCAGGAAATTCAAACCATGTCCCAAATTTACACAACTTATTCGGTAATGGTTTACCAACTCGGAAATTTTTTCTTCGTGGTGATGGATCTGGTAGGATTCGAACCCGGGACCTTCCCTTTGAAGAGACAACGCCTTAACCACTCTGCCAACCTGTAAACTCAAGGTTGAGTGCTTAATTGTGGTTTATTACTTTAAACGAATTGGAATTTTTTCAAGAAATTATTGAAATAGTATGTGCGTTTATTATTTTTTAAATAAAAATTGTGTTTTAACAAAATTTCAAAAAATTCGTGATTCAATAAAGTATCGAGAAATTTGTGATTGACACAATTTTGAATACTTCATGTTTGAACAAAATTTTAAAAATATTCTACGTTTCAAATTTTCAAAAATTTAAGAAATAACCTGACGATTTTTTTATAATCATTTTGAAGAAGAAAAAAATGTTTGAGAAACCTCTCATCATACTCTCATCAAACTTGTATATTATAAACTTGGGAACATATTTTATAATTTTGTTAGATTAGTATACAGACCAATTGATTTTGTCCACAATTTTTATTATGCCTTTGATGACAGAAGTTTCCATTCGCTGTAACATTATTTAGTTGAAATATAGAAAAAGAAAAATTTGCTCGTTGATTTCGAATTATTTTAATTGTGAGGACTGAGGAAATAGTTTTAAAAAAACAACCATACTTTTGTGATTTGAATAAATATTCTTTAATTTCATTGAACTATTTTTTTTTCTACACAATTTCACCTCAATCGCCTTCAATAAGAAATTTTTTTATTAAACCTCAGTTTTGAAGAATTTATTCATCAATTACGATTCAAAAGTAATTATAAAGAAAGAAATACCTGAAAAAAAATCATAATTTCTATACTGATAACAAAAATTAGTGTTGAAATTTTGTATAGATGACGAATTAGTAGCTAACGTTGGGAACTTAATCCTTTTTTTCGAGAATTAATACTTCTAATAAGAAGCAATAAATGCCTACCTCTGGAAGTGAATGGTTACCCATCAAAATTCACAATCATTACTTTTTATCAGGGTTGCAGTCTTGGTTAGTTGAGAATAAATGCCTCATACATAGGTAATAATTCCCAGTAATTTTTTGAAGGTAATTATTACCCAAGTTTTCTGGTAACAACTACCAATTTTCAGGAATAGTTCCTTGAATGTTGGGGAATTTAACAAATTTTTTGAAAAATGTAAACCATTACCGAATTTTTGGGAACAATTACCTGACACAAAGGAACGATTACCAAATTTCAAAACTCATTTCTTTCAGTGTACAAGAACTGTAAAGTCTACGAGAATAAATTGTTTTTTTTTTTAATTTTATGGCGATTTGACAATTTTTTTGTACAATTCAAATTTCAAACCCACAACTGTATGGGTTTTCATTAATAAATTCGAAAAAAATTCAACTTTTTTGGAGATTTGACAATTTTTTTGTAAAATTCAACCCTACAAAATGTTTGTTTCTCGAGTGATAATTACGAAAAAGAAATTTAGTCTTATGGAAAATTTGCAATTTTTTGTAAAATTCAACCCTACAAAATGTTTGTTTCTCGAGTGATAATTACGAAAAAGAAATTTAGTCTTATGGAAAATTTGCAATTTTTTGTAAAATTCAACCCTACAACTGCAGGGTCCTCTAGCGATAAATTCAAAAAAAAATTCAGCCTCGTGGAAATTTGTCAATTTTTTTTGGTAAAATTCAACCCTACATAGGGTTATCTAGTGATTAATTCAAAAAGTAATTCTGCCTCATGGAAACTCAGCGATTTTTTTGTAGAATTCGACCCTACAACTGTCGAGCTTTTCAAATTATAAGTTGGATTTTTTCAATTTTATGGAAACTTGACAATTTTTTTGTACAATTTGAACATACAACTTTACGGTTTTAGCTGATTTTTCATTGATGAATTTGAAAAAAATTGAATAATTTTTTGGGATTTTTTTTTTCAATTTCAAATAATTTCTGGTAATTTTTTGTAAAATTTAACCCTACAATTTTGGTATCTCTCGAGTAATAATTTTGAAAAAAAATCATCAATTTTGTAGAAAATCAAATTTTTGAGTTGAACAATTTTTCCCAACTGTCGTCAGCTTTGGCAATACATATTGAAAAAAAAGAATCCAATTTCTCTAAATTTATTCTATGCTTTTATTTATGAAGTATATCAATTTTTCGAAATTGCCTTGATTTTTCAAAAATACGTCTTTTTTAAAAATTTGGCATTTATTCCCGATTTTAAAATTTGCCATTTCTCCTAAAATTTTTCAGTCTTCAAAATTTGTAATTAAAAAAAAAAAAACTCAATTCTTTAGAATTTGTTTTTGGAATGTTAGGTACCTATTGATTTTTATAAAATTTTTCCAATTTCTCAGAGCTTTTAAATATTGTAAAATATGCTGCTTCTAAAATTTAGGAATTTTTTCAAATTTGTCAATGTTCATTCAAAAAAAAATTTAATGCTTCGGAATTTGTTTTCGAGTATATTAAAGTGAAATTTCACCCTTTTTTACTTACAGTTTTTCTGAAATTTTCTAGTTACTCTGACTCGTAATTTTGCATTTTTTTCAAATTAATGTTACCAGGTGTTCGTACGTGTTTCTAAATTGGTCTATTTTATGAAAAAAAAAATCTATTTTTCCAGTTCTTTTGAAATTTGATCATTTTCAAAATACTCTCATGTACCTACTTGAGTGCATAATTTTTTACCTTTCTTTATTTTTTATTTTCTCGTTTTTTAAATTAATTTGTAAATGTTTCAAACGTTCGTGAATTTTCCAAAAATTTGATTTTTACTTACTTGTCATTTCTCGTGCTTACCTGTTGAAACCACGTCTTCTATATATACCTGTTGAAAGTGTACCAATGTTTTCAAAATTGTCTTGATTTTTAAGATTTTCGTTTTTTTAAAAAATTTTTTGTAATTTTTTCAGACTTTGAAATTCGCAATTCTAAAACTTTTCAGTAATCAAAATTTTGTAATTCGAAAAAACTTTTTTGAAATGTCAATTTTTTTTTTTTAATTTTTAATTTCTCCGAGCTTGTAAATTTCGTAAAATTTGCTGATTTTTTTTTTTAATTGAATATTTTTCATTTTGTTCCTTCAGCTGCTATCGAATTATGGCGAAAGAAAGAAGCAGCAATCATCTACATAGTATAACCACCACACCGCACCGCACCGCACCGCACCCGAAGGACGATTTTTCCAGAAACCACTACGAGCATCTTTAGCATCATCGTTCCAGCATCGATTATTCCAGTGTTCCAGCATCTGTACCTGCGTTCAACATAATAACCAGACATCCAGGAGTGATTTTATTTAATAAGCCTTCTTCAGGTACATGATCTATTTTCCGCCCCCCGTCCCCTTATTTTTAAAACTAGGTATTTTCATTCGCCGTTAGCGACGCGTCGAAGGAGATTTTATTTTGGCGAAACAAATTTGCCGACGATGTAAATGACGATGAATTATTTTTCTCACCGACTCCGTCGTGGCGTAGACTATTTTTAAGGTTTTAGGGTGTTTAACGGTCATGAAAATCATGAAAAGTCATGAAATTTGAAAATGGGTCATGAAAGTCATGAAAAAGTCATGAATTTTTCAAAAAAATCACTGTCATGAAAAGTCATGAATTTTTATATAATTTCGATTTTATTTTTTGTATAGCGTATGCATTCTAGAAGCTGTGATTAATAAAAAAAAATCGCCAAGCTCTCATTTATGGGTCGATTGAGCTGAAATTTGATTTATAGGCCTATTTCAGGTCACAGAATCCGAAAATGTCTAAAAGAACACTTCGTACAACGTATCTCGAAAAATACAATTTTTATTTTTCGAAGTTGGCAACAGTGCGTTTCACCGATTACAGATTTTGATTCTACGACTTCGAATTGATCGAAAATATAATTTGAAACTATGTTTTAATCGTGTTGAAGGCGAAAATATGCCAAATTTTAAATTACGCGTCGAAGGAGTTGCATAAGCAGTACTTTCGAAGGAGTAAATTATACTCTCACAAATTTCAAAATACGACTTTTTTTTTTTTCTTTCAAATAATCCGAATTTTTGAGTTTTTTCTGCGGTGTATGACTAATTTGAGCCTGCTGATCACGAAAATGACATTGGTTTTGAGTTAAGGTACCCGCTTGCCCCCCTCAACTGTGGACTTTTTTTGAGAAATTGCTCGTTTTAAGGGGGAAGGGAGAGCGAGTGAGGTGAAATAATATCAGAATTGAGTTCAGCGACCTCAGATTAGCCCATAAACCGAATTTTAGCTCGATCGAACCATAAATAACATTTTTTTTTAATTCATTGAAATTGGTATCAGATATTTTGAATGACAAAGTGGACACAAAAAACAATACAAACTGGACACATTTTTGGTTTTTCACTTTGGACTCGCAGAGTGGACTCGTGTTCACTTCAATGACAAAGTGGACACAATAAACATAACAAACTGGACACATATTTTTTGATTACCTAATGATTTTGGACTCGCAGAGTGGACTCAAGAAATGAATGCATACATTGTGGGCTGAAAAACTGTTAGGTTGATTACGAAATAGACTCATATTCGTCGATTTCTACTGCTTGAGAGACTCTTTTGTTAAATTCGAAGATTTTTGAGGTCATTGATCCCAAAATCATAGTTCAAAATGTACTTTGAAGAGTGTTTGGGGTGATATAACGTTCATAAAACTGCAACGAAACCCATAAATTCGTTCTCACCGACCTTCATTTATCAATATTTGACTCCACCTACACTCATTTACCCCAAAAACCCACGAAATTGGTGGAAAATACGGAAAAATAATTTGCGCCTATTTTTAACGCCGATAGGCAACCCATTCGACGAGGTGAATTTCACTCAAGTGCTCAATTTAGTGCGAAATAGCAGCATTTTCATTAGGAGAATATAAGTTACTAGAAGGTCTCAGGTTCCAACTCCAAATTCTGATAGTACTGTGCGCCTTGCTCCGAACGCATATGCAACCTCTTCGACGCGATAGAATTCGCTCAATGAGTTTGTTTGACGCCAAAACGTAATTAGTATTTCATTAGGACAATTAAAAGTATTAGAGGGTTTAAAGTTTATGAGTCCACTTGGTCCAGCTACTGAACAAAATGAACAAAAAATTTGAGTCCACTTTGTCAAGCTAATGATAGGGTATCGGATATCCGACCATTATTACTGAATTATCCGGTCAAAAACTTTGAACGCTTATATCTCCGCCAATAGCAATAATGGGCTGATTTTGAAAATGAAAGCAGATTTGCAATCGTCGGGGTCGACTCTATCGGTCTAGACCCCTAGATGCCCAATTTTCGACAATTTTTTGTCAAATTTTGCAAAAAATCGCAAATCCTTTTTTGCTTCAATTTTCATGCCAAAATTCAAAAATTCACCACGCTCGTGTTTACGATCCGATTGAGCTGAAATTTGATTTATAGACTATTTTGAGATCGTAGAATTCAAATTTACGATTTTCACGGTTCAGGGTTGCCAACTTCGCGAAATAAAATTTTTATCTCGAGAGTTTGGCATCACTGCTCCAAATAAATCTCAAATTTGAAATTTGCGACCTCGAATTTGTTATAAATGACTCTTCAACCTCTTTCGAAGACTTCCTAAAAGTTTCAAAGCTCATTTAAAGATTTTTAGTATTTGGTGTTGATTGAGTTGCATACTCGATGCATTTGCAGGCAGATTCCAGGTGTATTTTTTTCAAAATATTGCTCTTTTTTCAAAAAATATCGCATTTTTTTATTTTTAATGCGATTTAGTACTATTTCGAGGTCGCTGATCACAAATATGATCTTTATTTTCAATTTGACTTTCTCATTGTACCCCTAACGTCGATTTTTCGAAAAAAATTACTCGTTCAAAGGCGAAGGAAGGGTCAGAATTGAAAAGTATTGGCCGAATTAGAGTCAGCGAGATCAGATTAGTCAAAAACGATATTAATCTGAATTTTTTTGGAAATTTTGAAAATTTCAAAGTCTTCTAACCCGACGTGAAATCGACGTGCAGCAAAATGAATAGCATTTTCGTAATGAGCGTGGTCGACTTAGTCGAAAAGCACTCTTATCTAGATTTTTTTGGAGATCAAAAAAATCGAAAAAATCGACGATGGTTAACCTTCCTTTTTTTTTCGAAAAAAAACTTTTTGTTCCAGATCGGCGTGTGAGGTGTCTAGGATGGGGTAATCGGGCCAGGCGAATCGAATGGCGCGATCAGTTTCCGGATCGGATGCGAATTCGCAGAGATACGGACCATTTTCTGTAACTCAGAAACTAATAATCAGATTTTAAAACCGATGGCATATTCGGGTTCAGCGACCTCGAAATAGTCCATAAACCGAATTATAGCCCGATAGGACAACATTAAAAAAAAATTCATTAAAATCGAAGCAAAAAACGTGGCGAATTTGCGATTTTTTGAAAAATTTGAAAAAAATTGTCGAAAATTGGGTATCTAGGGGCTAGACCGATAGAGTCGAACCCGACGATTGCAAATCTGCTTTCATTTTCAAAATAGGACCATTATTGGCGGAGATATAAGCGTTCAAAGTTTTTGACCGGATAATTCAGTAATAATGGTCGGATATCCGACCATACTCGATATTTTTTTGGATTATTACAGCTTCCAGAGTATGTAGAAAATTGTTTTTGGTGTCTAATAGTACTATTTCGAGGTCGTAAATTTGAAATTTGAAATTTGTTTCGAGCAGGGTTGCCAACCTCGCGAAATAAAATTTTTATCTCGCCAGGTTGGCAACCCTGCTCGAAACAAATTTGAACGCTTATATCTCCGCGAATAATGGTCCGATTTTCAAAATTAAAGCAGATTTGCAATCGTCGGGTTCGACTCTATCGGTCTAGACCCCTAAATGTCCAATTTTCGATAATTTTTTTTAAATTTGGCAAAAATCGCAAATCCGCCATTTTCTTTGCTTCGATTTTAATTAATTTTTTAAAAACGTTGTTTACGGCCCGATCGAACTAAAATTCGGTTTTTGGGCTAATCTGAGGTCGCTGAACCCGATTCTGCGATCGGTTTTCAAATCTGATGTTTAGCTTTTGAGATACAGAAAATAGTCCATTTCTCGGCGAATTCGCATTCGATCCGGAAACTGATCGCGCCATTCGATTCGCCTGGACCGATTACCCCCTTCTAGACACCCCACACGTCGATCTGGGACAAAAAAAAATTCCAAAAAAAAATAATGATTAGCTACTCTTACGATTTTTTGTTGATTTTCAAAAAAATTTAGATAAGATTGATTTTTGATTCATTCGAGCACTCCGATTCCGAATTTTTTATCCATTTTGCTGTACTATGCTCTCTATTCTGAATACGCGGTCTTTTCAATTTTTTTCCATTTTCAAAAAAATCGACGTTAACGTCGTTATTGTCTAATTCAAAGTCGCTCGTCAAGAATCTGATATTAGCTTTTAATTTCAAAAGTTCTTTCCTTCTCGAACGAGCGATGATTTTTTATAAACCCTCATGGTATTTGAATAATACGCTGGCGATTTCTACCAAGTTCAAAAATGTATCAAGCTACTTTTATTTAACCGAAGAACTACATACATAATACGTAGGTAGGTACATTCGTTCCAATGCTGGAGCGCATGAGTTTCATTAGAACGAGTAGATATTCCAAAAGCTGCAGCTTTAGCGAAAATTAACAACAAAATGAAAACAACTCCATGTACGTTATAAAAACACTTTTATAACTCGATTCGATTGTATAAATATTATTTAATAATACACACGCGTACCTACATGTAATAAATAAGATAACAATCAAAATTTCGTCAATTATTATTCGTACAATCTAGCTAGGTGTGCCGATAAAAATATTTCATTCAAAATTGTATCGTTTTTGTTTAACTTGAAAATTTAAATTTGATATTTTTCGTACTATTTCGATATAACAAAATGTCTGTAATTAAGTATGTAGTTTATATATGTATTCGTATCGATGCGTAACTTCAAGTGTTTTACCTTAAAATAAAAAAAAAAAGAAAACAAAAATCACTTGGAATCTATAATTAGGAACAAAATTAAAATAATCAGTTCGAAACTGTTCAATTTTTTCACTCATTAAAAATAATACTGAATTTAAAAAACACACTTAACACACACACAGTACACACCCACTTTTGATCCGTACCACATCTCACTCGCACAACATGCATAAATAAAATGAAAATTAATACATCGGAATGTTCTGCCAAAACGCAATTAAAAATGGGCATTATAGTCTCTTGGAATGTATACGACACGATCAGAAGGTATTTAAACTCGTTAAATACAAAAAAAAAAAAAAAAAAAAAAAAAAAAAATTAAAAAAGAAATTACGTATTGAACACTTTTATCCGTTTCATTTTCTATTTTCGAACAATTTTCTAACAAAATGCTTACGTAGCATTCGCATCGTAGGTAAAAAAAAATACCTACTAAATAAACATGTTAAATTTAGAAATCCAAAAAACGAGAAAATTCATATTTTAAAAAAATGCACGTTTGCAAATACGTTAATTAAATTATCTAATCGAGCAAATAAATAAAATCTAAAACAATTTCAATTTGATAACAAAAAAGAAAGAAAAAATTTACTTATTAAAAGTTAGAAAAAATTAATCAATATAGGTATTGCACTTTTAAAATTCAATAATGGTATCTAGAACCTGGCGCCGAAGGCATTCTGACTGACGCCGACCGGCGCAGCGAGCCGAAATTTCAACTTTGCTCGGCGGCGTAAAATTACCGTGAGATAGTTACGTAGTTTTTCCATAAAAAGGAGAAGACATTCGTGTTCTCGACAATTTTAAAAATTAGTTTCAGCGTATTCGACGTAAGAAAAAATTCAAACTTTCGAAGCAAAAAAATGACCGCGGCGAAGTAGCCGTTTTGTAAAATTTCATCCGCGGCGGTGCCAGGCTCTAATGGTATCTCAGTTAATAGCGTTGCTGAAATTCGTGATGCCAACGATTGAAATCTATATGAAAAACGACGATCGTTCCGGTTGCTAAGCCGGCCAATAGAAACCTGCGAACAAACGCGTAAAAAATGTAAATAAGTAGAAGCTCGAAAGCATCATAAGGCTCGAATTCGCCAATATTAATTACGTAGTTGATAAACGATCGGCTATTTTTACGGAGAGCCCTTGCCGATTCATTTGCTCACCTTGAATTTTTTACCAAGTCCAGGGCTACACGCTACATAATACTTTATATTCAAAATTGGAAGGAAGGAAGGAAGGAAGGGAGGGCACAGTGGCAGATTTGGCAATTCTAGCGCGACAAAAATCAAAAAATCGAAAATCATGGATCCGAACAAAAATGTTTGAAACCACTTACTACACATGTGTGTGATGCGAAACAACTGATTTTTGCTGCGTCAGACCATTTCCTTTGAAACAGAAGGTGGAAAAAGTCGCGCTCACACATACATCATTTGTTTTTTTAATGTGTCCTTTCATTTTGTCAAAACTTTATCACGTTATGAAGTATTTCTATGTTCAATTATGTCGGCATATTTATATTTACATTAAAGAGCATTGAAAAAAAGAGTCCAGTCCATGGTGGTAAATAATTTTTATCATGCTGTTATACACAGCTATAATTTTTCAAAGATTGCAACGATTTTTTCGACTTTTACACAACAAATCGTTATGTACAAACCCAGTGTCGGCCAATATCAATGAACCGCTGCCTAAGACGTGTGCACCAGTTCTATATGAACAGATTTGTGCAACTTTCAAGTGCATCAAAGTGCAGCAGCTTCGATAGTGTAGTTTTAAGTTGATAAAAGGGTATAGCTGGGTAAGATAGGTGAATCGGCCCACCATACGGATTTTGAAACCAACTAGTGAAAGTTAGTCCGTATGGCCTAAAACCCCCGTGACCAAATTTTTGAGTCGCTACCTCACCCCCTCCCCTCCTAGGGCGAAAAATGTGATTTTTCGATTTTAATTTTTGATTTTGGAAGTTCTCGACCGATTTTTTTCAAACTCGGATAGATGCTAGGTATCATCAAGAGTCATCCATGGAAATTTTTTCAAATCTTCACCGTGAAATACGCGTTTCAAGTTTTTTAACGGCCATTTTGACAAGTTTCTTCAGAGGTGCAATAATGGAAAAAATATATGTTGTACACCTAGTCTGGACGTATAACATAATTATACATTTTTTAGAATTTTTTAATATGGTGGAAAGCCTCAAAAATGCAAAAAACCGAATTTTGTTACCATTTTTCGGGCTTAAAACGGTCATTTTTGGTCTAAATTTTGTTTCCTTGTAATATACCACAAAATACACCCAAGTACACAATCAACCCGAATTTGGATGAAATTCGATGATTTTAAATTTTTATTTAAATTGACCGAGTGACGCCATTTTAGGAACCCCCAGTGTCCCACGAGGTGTCTGGAGGGCTTAAAAGTCATGTTTGGACATGTTTCTAGTCGTTATTTGTCATAGACAGAATTTTTTGCATTTTCGTAATATTGATGTTTCAAATGACCTGAAATTTCGTTGAAAAACATGCATTTTTTCAAAATTTAAGCACTTTTGAGGGCTCAAATCTTATTTTTTCTCCCAAATTCGAGTTCAGTGGTTGAAAATACATAATATAAGTCATTGAAAAAAAAATAAGAACCCATTTTTGATTTTTGTCGCGCTAGAATTGCCAAATCTGCCACTGTGGAGGGGTCCAATCGAAATTTTTGTAATAACTAAAAGTATTTGTAAAACTTCAAGCTACAACTTTTGTTTGAAAATTTTTTCATTTGGTCCCCTTACCTTCCCACATTTGAATAAGTGTGAATAAGTTATATTACTCAAAATTGGTGGGGAAGGAGGGGTCCGATTGAAATTTTTGTTATAACCAAACTTGTTCCTAGTACTTCAAGCTACAACTCTTGTTTGAAAATTTTTTCAATCGGGCCCCTTACTTCCCCCCTGTTTTTAATAATGTATTTGAATAAGTTTGATTATCCAAAATTGGAGGAGAGGGAGGGGTCCAATCGAAATTTTTGACGAGCGCGTAGAGAGAGCGGGTTTTGTGGAAAGAACGTCAGGGCTACCACCCACTTTGTTTTGTCACTTATTACTGACGAAATAAAATTACAAATTGCTTTCTAAACATTTAAATTTTTTATTTAAAAAAAAAAACAGCCATCCCTTCCACCGCTACAAGGTTGCTGGGGGGCTTTGCCCCTCAGACCCGGGGCCTGATTGAAAAAATTTTCAAACAAAAATTGTAGCTCAAAGTACTAGGAATAATTTTGGTTATAACAAAAATTTCAATCGGACCCCTCCTTCCCCACCAATTTTGAGTAATATAACTTATTCACACTCATTCAAAATACATTATTAAAAACTGTGGGGAGATAAGGGGCCCAATTGAAAACATTTTCAAACAAAAGTTGTAGCTTGAAGTTTTACAAATACTTTTAGTTATTACGAAAATTTCGATTGGACCCCTTCCTCCCTTCCAATTTTGAATATTAAGTATTTATGTAGCACTGGACTTATTGGTAAAACATTCAAGGTGAGCAAATGAATCAGCAAGGGTTCTTCGTAAAAATAGCCGATCGTTAGGTGACGATAATAATAATAATAATTGATAACGCGCTTACTTTTGATCATGAGATAAAGCTAAAGAACGAACACTGCTATCACAACACGGGTAAGCATAGAGCAATGCTAAATTGAAAGTTCTCCACACTTCGACGATGCCTTTGTCGCCGCCGGTCATTAAATATTCGCCATCTCGACTCAGCAACATACACTGCGAAACAAAAATACGTAAAAATGAAACGCAGCTCGGATAAATACTCGTACCTTGTACGTACGAGCCGAGTGATTGTCGCTACCGACCTGTAAGTTATCGGCGTGAGAAGTATCGCATAATAATTTTCCATTAATGGTAAACGCTGCTACGTTTCCTTTCTCGTAATTGACGACGATTACGCCTTCCCTAGACATCACAGTACATTCGGGCCCGTTAAAGCCGGCCGGAGGATCCAACGAGCGCAGCAGATCTCCGAAGGTGGTATGAACCAAAACAGGGCCGTCTTGCGAGCCGGAGACCACCAGTCCCAATTCGGCCGATATGACCACCGTGCTAACCGGCTGCTCGTGGCCGGTCAACGTGGCTCGTGGCGTAGGAGAGTCGCCGTCTCCGATGATCGTTTGAGATCTGGCGTTCCAGTGCCATAACAGCACCGTGCAGTCGGCCGATCCGCTCGCGATGTAGCAATCCGACGTGATGTTGCACTCGGAACGCGAAAGACACGTTACCACGCCGTAGTGGCCGAATATTATCTGAACGATTTTCGCTGCGAACAGAGAGTAAAAAATATCTTTAAATTCCAAATCGGCGATACGAGTACAATTGAACTTGAAGTCAGACATTACCACTTTCGGTTGAAAAAACACGAAAACTGTTATCCCAAAATCCGCAAGCTATAAGGAATCTGCTGTCGACCGTCGTCACGAAACAGTTCCACCTTATCTTCATTTTCTGGCTGAAATTATCGCCCAGATGACGTTTCATCACGTTGTTGTTGTTTCCGCTCGTTTGACCTGTACGAATGAGACGACACCAATACACGTAGGGAAGTAAATAAAAATATAATGCGCTAGTCTACTACAACAAGAAGGTACAAGTATGTACAACCGAACCGAAAGACGTAAATTGTCATTGGTACTCACATAGCAACGGATCCATCGTCAATGGTAAATTTGGATTGTTATTTTGAGCGGTTTCCGCATAACTGGGAGATTGTATAGCAACTGTGTGCGAAAATCAAAACAACATGTGTAAGTACTTGGCATTATTTTCATACTTGAGAATTTTTCAGATAATTCGATTTGATTCGATTAGCTTTTTCATACCGGTATAATTGGAATTCCATCTATTAACTGCGAACTGCTGATTAGCTGTTACGGTTACAACGGACGGCATAGGTAACTGCGAATACGTATTGGCGGAAATATGGCAAATTGGTGAATTAGACGGGAACTTGATAGACATACAAACGTCATCTGGCACACTGGTAAACATCATCGGACTCTGTTTACGGAGCAGAGAAGTAGAAAAACCCGATTAAAATATGCAATCTCACATCGCATCGATTACGCTTTAATAGTTGGTAATACAGCGTACGATCAACTTACTAAATGCATGGCGGAACTGCGCGGAGGATGTGGCTCCATTAGCAACTGGGACGGAGTTTGGCCAAAATTACGTATTTGATTCTCTATCGCCTGAAAAATACGCGCGAGTGTCGTTGAAAATTCAATTTATAAATCTCGTTTAAAATCAACAACAACAATAAGGCGTATATAGCAGATGGGTAGGTCTTCTTACTTCGCGCATAATAGGATCGGAAATAGAGTCGATGTCGATACTTCCTTCGTAGGTCAGATAATAAAACACATTGGTGGCTCGAATAGCTTCCGGTCCTAATAACATATCGCAAGGGTTAGCAAAAATGTACCAACACTTACACTAGGTACTCGTAATTAATTGCGCCTATGGATACAACAAATACTGTTACTCTCTTGAATTTTACCAAGTCCAGCACTAAATACTGGATATTCAAAATTGGAGAGAAGGGAAGGGTCCAATCAAAATTTTTGTCATAACCTAAATTGTTCATAAAACTTCAGGCTACAACTTTTGTTTGAAAAATTTTTCAGATGGATCCTTCCCTACCCACCAATTTTGGATAATACAACTTGAGTAAGTCAAAATAAGTTGTATTATCCAAAATTGGCGAGGAGGGAGGGGTCCATCTGAAAAAAATTTCAAACAAAAGTTGTAGCTCGAAGCTCTACGAATAATTTTGGTTATTACAAAAATTTTGATTGGACCTCAATCTCCTCTCCAATTTTGAATATCTACTATCTATGTAGTGCTGGACTTGGTAAAATTCAAGAGAGTAAATGTGACACATTTGTTGTATCTATAGACGCAAGTCTCGTACTTCGTACCATCCAAGTAGGTACGTACATAAGTAATTATTTTGGTAAGCCTACCTCTTTGTTTATATCCAAATACAAGATCAATCCACTGGTGCAACTGACACGAGACAAATTCCGATTCCAAAGCCTGCGGATACATCGATCGAAAATCGAAATTAGCTATACCGATAAAGGATTACGATCAGCTAGCACAAATAATATAAGACTAACCATACGATTAATGCGCACAAACTGTTCGGCAGACGAAGCCCACGGAGGTAGTTCAACGCTACCGACGCAAGTTCCATCTTCTTGTTCACCCAATTCGAAACCATTTTCATTGATCAGCATTTCCGGTAAGAAAAACAACTCTGGGATCAACTCCTGTGAAATAGAAAACGAGGTTTAGTTGTTAACTTTTACGCGGACGTTGCCAGTGGCCAGTGGATCGTAGGATCGTGCTAAATGTAGATGGATTAAAAGGAAAGGGAGGGGCCCAATTGAAAAATGTTTGAAACAAAAATTGTAGATTGAGATCTGGAGAATAATTTTGGTCATTATAAAAATTTTAATTGGACCCTTTCCTCTCGTCTAATTTTATACAATACTACGTAAAATACTTATAATTATTCGAAATTGGAGGAGAAGGAGAGGGATGATTGAAAATTTTTTCGAACAAAAGTTGTAGAATGAGATCTTGGAAAATAATTTTGGTCGTTTTAAAAATTTCAATCGAACCCCTTTCTCTTCTAATTTTCATTTTTCATAATTACAATACTACATAAATAGGTACTTATTATTCGAAATTGGAGGGGTGTGAGGGGTGCAATCAAAATTTTCGTAATGATCAAAATTATTGTCAGAATCTTCATCTACAATTTTTGTTTGAAAAAAATTCCAATTGACCCTCTACCCCTCCCCCCAGTTTAGAATAATATAAGTATTTTCGTAGTATTATACGAAATTAGACAAGAGGGAGGGATACAATCAAAATTTTCATAATGACCAAAATTATTCTTCAGATCTCAATCTAGAAATTTTGTTTCAAACATTTGTCAATTGGACCCCTCCTTTTCCTTTAAATCACATCGCTTTTATTTTTGTAGAAAATTATTTCAAGTCCTTCATGTAGTAAGATGAGGTCATCTTGCTGAAGCACGATCCGTGGGCCAGTGGCCAGTGGCCGAATGTAACCATGTGTACCTTCACGTCGGACGTATCTCGTTGACAATTTTTCCACGACAAGTTGATGGACGAAAACAGCCGATTCGGATGATCAAATTTGCCTCCTTGTAAGGCTAAAAACATGGTGGTGAACGGTTCCTACGAAAAATATACGTCGTTACGAATTATGATTCTTTTGCGTATAGATGTGGGAACGATCAATATAGCGACTCTCCGTATACTTACAATACGAATAAGCCAGTTGAGCACAAAAGCGGCCGTCGAATAATGGGTACCATAGTGGAACGGAGGTATGCTCTCGTGATCCCACGTAGTGTATCTATCTTCGAAGTAAGCTCTTCGGGTCGGATTTAATGCGCCGATAGGCTGTAATATGAAACAAACAAATAGGTACGTGCGTAATAATGTACGAGTTACGAGTACTTGCGAGTCGTAGACAGTGTTGCCAACTTAGCATCCCGGATGCTAGATTTGGAATAATTTGATTTTGCAAGATGCTAAAATTTTCGGTCTAGAATCTATCATCTTCTTTTGGCATAATTAATTTTTAATCTAGCATAATCGAATGATTTTAGCATCCAATTTTTATTTTTTCCCCTCAATTTTCTACTCTCAATGCAATACTCGAATACTCTCAACTTTGACTTTGGCATGTTTTGTACACAAATTTCAAAAATAATGCCCATCACAAACCTTTTAGTGATATAAATTATGGTACATCAATGTAATTTCATCATTATTAATAATTTTAAAAGCAAAAAAATCATAAAAAATACATCGAAACTATCAAAAGTGAAGAAAAAGATGTTAAAATGAAGAACCAAGCGACGAATATGCTCAATTTTTGATCTGGCATCCTTTTGGCATCTTGTTTTAGCATTCTTCCGATATTTTAGCATCCTATTTTTGGCGGTATTTTCATAATTTTTTGGTTTCAAACTGCATAGAGATAAAAATAGTCCAATATTTTGTTTAGCATCCAAATCTAGCATAATTTTTTCCGAATTTAGCATCCAATTAGCATAATTTTGGCTTATTTTTGCATCCAAGTTCAAAAAATGTTAGCAACGCTGGTCGTAGACTAGATACGCGTAATGGAAAAAAACAGTGGCGCGGTTTACGACAGTAAATCTCGTCTTTGGCGTAACTGTAGCTTACCTTCGATAAATCTCGATAATTGGACGGAGACGTAAGATCCAACTCCTTCGTTTCGTAATTAGTAAGGACCCACGGGAATACCGGATATTGATTTAGATCGTTATAACTTCGACCTGTAAAAATACGAAATAATGGTTAATTTTTTTTCTCTGTCAAAATCAGAAACACATCGATCTAACTAATTACTCGTGTATTTCATCGTTGCGAACATTCGCCACATCTTACCAAAAGCACCGACCTCATGTACAGCGATGTACACTAAGTTGCATAGCATCGTTCAATGCAGGCGTCGAGTCAAATCGCCGAGTTCATATCATAACTTTTTTATCAGAAAATGAAAAACAGCTTGACCATTTTACATTTTTACTAGATTTGGGAAATTCTCACGAAATAAGGATAGTCAAAATTTTAAATGGTTGTGGATCTTTATTTTTGAATTGTACCAAGTTCAATATTGGAGGGAAGGGAGGGTCCAATCGAAATTTTTGTAAAAACACAAATTTTTCCTAGTACTTCGAGCTACAACTTTTATTTGAAATTTTTTTCAATTCGACCCTTCCCTCACCTCCCTCTCCACCGATTTTGCTTTTAACACTCCGAAAATACTAATTAAAAATTGGTGGAGGGAGGGACGAAAAGGGCCAGTCGAAAAAATTTTCAAATCGAAAAGTTGTAAATTGAAAAACATAAAAATAATTTTGGTTATAAAAAATTTCGATTGGATCCCTCCCTCTCAGCCGATTTCAAATAACATCAGGTAGATGCTTTTTCAAAATGACAATTCGAGAGGTCTAATTGAAAAAAAATTCAAACAAAATTTGTAGATTGACGTCTTAAAAAGAATTTTTGTTATTTAAAAATTTCCAATTAGCCCCTTCTCTCCCCTCCGATTTCGCATAATTCGAATTAGGTACTTTTATTATTAAAAACTGGTAGAGTTAAGGGGTCCAATTGAAAAAAATTTCAAACAAAGATTGTAGCTTAAAGTCTAAAAAAAAATTTTGGTTACCATAAAAAATTTCGATTGGACACCCTCCTCCCCTCCAATTTTGAATATCAAATAGATATCTATAGTAAGCATATTGGACTTCGTAAAATTCAACGACGACGATCCAAAACCATGTAAAAAAGTTTAGTAAACCTTCGCATTAAACACAACGATCAGAATCGAATTAATTGAAAAATTTTCACTGCAGGGTTACCAACTTTCGATTTTTATAAAACATTTAAAAAAATCAGGAAATCTTAGTTGATAACCGCGCAATGAAAATTTTTCAATTTTTTTTATTGAAATAATTTTTTGCGCCAGGAGGAGTCATTTAAGCCCAGTTATGATACCGAGCAGATTCTGTTTCCTTTTTTTGTAATTTGTATTTCGAAAATCTCGATTTTTCAGCAATGTACAATTTTTCCACGTACATAACATTACCCAAAAATGACAAAACACCATGTTATTTTCAAAAGTGACCTCATTTTGAGCACCCACAGATCCGTTCTCCTTCGAGCTAAGGGTCTAAAAATTTTTATAGCGGATCTCCCACTCAAAATGAACCACCCCTTGGATTTGTTCAAAATTCGAAAAAAAATTTGTTCGATATAATTATCATCTTGACGAAATTTTGCAATTTTTAGTGTCACACTGGTGCCTGTTGAAAATTTGAAGCTCAACAATGATCAATGTGTACAAACGATGCAGTGACAATGAGGGGAATGAGCTTTATTTTTTGAGAGCTTCGAAAATGAAGGAGCTACGAAGCTCTGGAAAATGAAAAATCTGCTATTTTTTTCAAAGTTCAAACCTCTCCTGCGCCTTAATTTTCAGAAATAGGCAAAATTATTCACCTGGTGGAAGAAACTACATCAGCTACGAAACACCCTCTACACATACGAGCATTCTTGGTCCTCATACCTTCATCGTGGGGAGTAGGAGCCAGATGGTGCCACAACCTCCTCAATTTTGGTTATTTTTTACCTTTTTTTTTTACACGTTTTTCCAATGTTAAGGTCTCTAAACGAACTACGAAGACTTTTGAGCCATTAAAAATCACAGCTAAAACAAGCAGATACCTTGCTCAATGAACATCGGAGCATTCCCTTCCCCGGGCCAGGGACCACATTTTCCACGAATAGATATAAAATTTCATATCATTCAATCATTCTCCCAACTTTTTATTATTTTGCCGAAGTTTAGAAAATTATGAAAATTTTTGATTACTGTTCGACTTCTAATGGTCTCCACATACTTCGGTCTTGAAAATTTTCACATCACAAATTTCGATTTGAGCGCCGGCGCGAAAAAATATACATCGGCATTACAGTCAAAATTTTGAAAAATTAACCACGAGCAGGTGTTACGAGCACGAAACGACACTAAATTTCAAATTTAGACTCCTTAATTTTACTTCGCGTCAGCTCGAAGCTCATACCATACGAAATACGAATGCAAAGAAAAGAACACATCACGAGGAGAAGAAAAAGAAGAAGAAGAGGCAGAAGAAAAAAAAACTTGCAACGCAACGTGTGAACTCATTAACGTTATATAGACATAGAGAGGAGGCCGGCGAGCGCAGAATTAGAAGTAGGTACACATACATCTCGTACACTGGTAAGAAGTATTCGTTTATCAAAATGTTATTTTAAGGAACGTGTAAGTCGCAAAGATGAAGACGAGGGAAAAGGTCCGCGCCGCCACCAAACATCATTCCGACCAACATAAAGAATTACGATGACAGCTAATCTAATTGGTGCTGTCACCGAATGCGACCAAAATTTATCTGCGATGACAGTGATGCACAGCTCTTAAATTTTAAACATCCTTTCCTTCTTTTTCCACCCCCTCCCCCCCCCCTCTTCTCGCTCCTAGACGAGTTTATTCGGTTCTGCTTTTTTTCCCTCTAATTTTTTCAATTTGGAAGTTCGTTGCCTCGCCTTTCTCATTTCTTTTCCAATATAAAGTACGTACGTAGGTCTCTATAGGTATGCACTATGCAGCGCAGCGTGTTCTTTGATACAAATGCGACACACATACACACCCAGGCTATAACGGTTCGACTCCGGTACAGTTCAACGATGGAATGTGATTTTCGTGCAAATATGCATCTTTGAGATTTCGAGGCAGGGGCAGGCAGGCGAAGGCGAAAAAGTTGAAGAAATCGAAGCGATGGGGGACTGGGCGTAGCGCTGAGTAAAATGAAAGACGTTCAGTACGCACCTAATTAAAATCACTCGGAGCGAAGACTCGATTCCTCCACTCTCGAAAGTACTCGTAAGTGGTAAGTTGTACTCGTACATTGCAGCACAGCGCAGCGCAGCGCCGGCCGGGCCGCACCATACTCTTACACACACACCTGTCGTTGACGTGTAAAATGTTGTTGAACGAGAATACATTAAGTTGTCACGAAACACCTCGCGAGAACATTAAACAAACTAAAAGGCTGTTTTCTTTGCTTGTTTTACCAAATCATTAACTTAAATTAGTTGTCTTTGTCACATAAGCCACCCGCAACAACAAATTAGTTTTTTCAACGCCGCGCCGCGCCAAGCCCGATAATGAATTCAAACCTTTCAGCTACTTCGAGAGATATGCGAAACGCAGCACCCAGTTCGCCTTGCCCGCCCACCCACCCATCCGTCCATCCATCCACCTACGCTACGCACGTACCCAACTCGTCAGTTTGCGTTGATCGATGGATTAATTAATTGAATTAATTATTCAATTAAAATGTAATATCAGCGCAGCGTTGCGACTTGAATTTAAATCAACCTCAATCGGCTTTGTCGCTTTCTTACAACAGCAGTACACAATCTACACATACGTATATACAGGGTGTCCCAGCAGCAATCTGCTAAATTTCTAATTTGAACACACGATGCCTGCCTCAAAAAAGTACCTAAGAGGCTTTGGAAAATGAAATTGAAAAAAAAAAAAAAAATTAATATTAGATAAATCGGTATGAACATTAGGCTGAAGTGAAAACTCGCATAGGTGGTTTACTCCGAGTTGAGAACCTCCCAAAAAAAATTGAGCCTCCTGCCTCACAGGGAAGTAAAAAAAAATAGATTTTTGCAAAATTGCATTTATTCGATGTAAAATGTAAAAATTTTAATTTTTAGTAATTTTCAAAAAATGAGAAATTGCATTTAACCCATGAAAAAAGCTACCCCAAGATCCAATGCAAAATCCTCCTGTCTGAATTTGTAAAAATTTTAATTTCAGTAAATTTCAAAAAATTAGAAATTGCATTCAATCAATGACGAGGGCTACCATTTGGTCCAATGCAAAATCCTACCTTTCTGAATTTGAGAAAATTTTCATTTTCAGTAAATCTCAAACAATGAGAAATTGCATTTAACCCATGAAAAAAGCTACCCTAAGATCCAATGCGAAATCCTCCTCTGGCTGAATTTGTAAAAAATTTCATTTTCAATAATTTTCAAAAAATAAGAAAGTGCATTAAATCAATGAAAAAAGCTACCCTAAAATCCGATGCAAAATCCTCCTCTGGTTGAATTTGAGAAAATTTTTATTTTCCGTCAATTTCAAAAAATGGCAATTTGAATTTAATCAAAGACAATGATTACCATTTGGGCCAATGCAAAATCTTAACCACTTATTACATGGCAAAATGAAAATTTTCAAAAATGGGAATGATTGAAAAATTTCAAATTTTTAAATCAGAACCTCTCAGAATGGACCCGAATAGTGAGAAAAAAAATTTTGAGCAATTTTTTCAAAGAAATTGAATTTGAGGAAAATTTGAAATCCACGTGGAAAATTATTTTTTTTCAAAATTGAAAAATTCCAAAAAAATTTCATCAGAACGTCTCAGAATGGACTCGAATAATGAGAAAAAAATTTCTGAGCAATTTTTTCAAAGGAATTGAATTTTGGGAAAATGTGAAATTGCCCATTGCAAAATGAACTTTTTTCAAAAATAGGAATAATTGAAAAATCTTGAATTTTTTCGTCATAACCTCTCAGAATGGACCCGAATAATAAGAAAAAAAATTTTGAGTAATTTTTTCAAAGAAAATAAATAAATGTGAAATTTCCTATGTAAAAAGTTCCGTTAAAAAACCGGATCTTTTTACATGGCAAAAATGATTTTTTTCCAAAACTGCGAATAATTGAAAATTTCAGAATTTTTCCATCATAACCTCTCAGAATTGAGCTGAACGGTGAGAAAAAAAAAGTTTGGACAATTTTTTCAAAGAAATTAATTATGTGAAATTTCCCATGTAAAAAGCTCCGTTAAAAATCCGTTCTTTTTACATGGCAAAGATGAATTTTTTCCAAAACTGCGAATAATTGAAAAATTCAGCATTTTTTCATCATGACCACTCAGAATGGACCCGAATAGTGAAAAAAAAAAATTTTTTGAGCAATTTTTTCAAAGAAATTGAATTTGAGGAAAATTTAAACTCCACATGGAAAATGATTTTTTTTCAAAATTGAAAAATTCCAAAAATTTTCAGCAGAACATTCAGAACCTCTCAGAATAGACTCGAATAATGAGGAAAAAATTTCTGAGCAATTTTTTCGAAGAAATTGACTTTGAGGAAAGTTTGAAATCTACATGACAAAATGATTTTTTTTCAAAATTGGAAAATTCCAATTTTTTTCATCAGAACCTCTAAGAGTGGACTCGAATAATGAGAAAAAAAATTTTGAGCAATTTTTTCAAATAAATTGAATTTAAGGAAAATTTGAAATTCAGCATAAATAATAAGTAGGTACCACTAGTACCTTACATACTCTTACTGAAAATGAGAAAATTTTTATTTTCAGTAAACGTCAAAAAATGAGAAATTGCGATTGGCAGATCATTCCTTGGGCACCCTGTAAGAAATTAGCAACACGCTGCGCGAATGAGATACATAATTCGCAAAATAAATATGTCTCGAAAGAAAATTCGATGATTTTTCAAAATCTTGTACTTATTATTTTCATCACAAACTTTTCCTCTTCCACGTTCCACCATAACGATTACCAAAAACTCATCGTAACACGATTCTATCATCTTTTTCCCTTCTTAAACGACGTAATTTTTTTCAAACCAAATCATTGCTTAGTTTTTGGAAGTAGTAGGTATGCAATCTGTGTGCAAGCTGCACGTTAGAAAAGGAACCAGTCAGAAGTCACGACAAGATAAAACGTTAAATAATCGACGTAAACGAAGCTTGCAAGAATAAGAATAATTATTTTAGGTTGGGAAAAATTTTGAAAAAGCACCATACGATGTCACTAATAACTAGCCCACATTTTCGGTGTCAAAACGAGATGGCTTTGTGGCTTGTGGCCAGTATTTTTACACAAGCTGTACACAGATAGAGATACTCGCTGTAGGCAGGAGGCAGTCATTTTAATCGCCTATCCATCAGCATAGCTCGTTCGCGGGTATCGTAGACGCGCTTAATTAAATTCGTTAATTACTTTTCAGGTGGACCGTTACGTTGTAACGAGTAAGCACCTAAAATGAGATAAGTATGTACTTTTTCAGCATATTTTAACCAGAGAATACAACGCAAGGTACCTATATACTGGTAAAGCATAATGACGAGGGGACGCAAATACGAGAATTTTTTAGAGAATGAATTTCATTTTTTACTTTTATTTAGCGAAACGTTACGTTGATTTACAGCCAGCTTCGCGGTCGTTTCTCATAGCGCATACAAACGCGACGTACGAGTATGTACCGAAAAAAAACAAAAAGGTAAACGCAGCGGAGGAGGTGAGGGAGTGTTGCAGAGCGAAAGACAGAGAGAGAGAGAGAGAGAGAGAGAGATAAAGAGAGAGAAATAGAAGTAGTAGTTATAATAGAGAAGACGATTTCGATGTTTAGGAAATGCTTAAAGGAGGTTTTCAGCTATTAGTGGCAAGTCTGGTCTTGATTTATGGTTGTATAATTGGTTGCAAGCGTGCTGAGTTGAGAAAGCAGCGGCGAAAAAATAGATACTTTATCATTAGCGCGAATGCTGCGCTAGCGCTGGCGCAGGTCCGTCTTTAGCATAACCGTACCCCTTCCGGTTGCACTGCACCTACTTCTATTTCTACATATTGTACACACAGTACACACCCAAGCACACGTTTTCGCCAGCAGACTAAGTAAAATGGATACGTTATTTAAACTGTAGATTTTCCTACATTTTATAAACAAAATATTTTTTATTCCAACTCGAAAATGGATAAATAAAATATAGGTAAATAATCGCTTAAATTGGGACAACAAAATTTGTTTAGAACGGATGTCCACAAACTGAAAATTTTTAGAAAAAAAAACGATCGCACGATCACCTCAAACCACCCCGTCCTCATGAGTATACCCCTTAACTCACGTCAATGAGTAGAAAAAAATTTTCTCGACTGGAGAGAGGAAATTATTTTGCTCCCTCTCGCCAGAGATGGGCTAGATCCTTTGGAAATAAGATCGTCAAGATCAACAATATCATGATCCAGAAGGATCTTGACTTGGTGGGTACAAACTGAAATGAATAATATAGCATACGAAGTCATAAAGGATCTTTTTTTGTGAAAAGATCCTGATCTAAGATCTTTTTTGAGGGAAGAATTTTGAGGATATATTTTCAGATTGAAGATGCTCTTTTCAAATGATCTCAATGATCCGGATCTTGGGTCGTCAGAGACGAATTGATGGAGGGGGGTCTGGGGTTGTCTCACCATCAGTATTTTCAAAATTTTCTGATTTTGTCGGCAAAATCGTCAAAAAAAAAAAAAAAAAAAAATCAGTAGCTTTAAGAGCAAAACTGGCAAGTAATAAAACCATGACAAAGTAAGATGCCTTTTTCTTTTCGATCTTCGGCAAAATTATCATTTTTCGTCGGCAAAACAAAGTTACCCCCCCCCCCCCTTCCAACAAGATGCCTTCAAACCATCACTGTGGGTCATTCGTTCTGAGTCGATTGCAGCCCTTTGCGGAGGCCTCAGACCACTTCTCCATCGTTTAGCAAATCTTATACTCATCGCAAAACACTTTTTCCTCCCACGTGATGAGAAATAAACTGCCTATTTCATTTCTAGAATTAAAATAATATACGTTATCAAGTATCAACTTACCAGCTATGGTGTTCAGAAACATTAAATATTCGAAATTTGAAATTTCTCTACGTTGCCATTTCTGCGTCATGTTTGAAGATCGCATCAGTTGCCGAGGAGACATCATGGACGCTCGCCTATCGCGAAAATACACCAATAAATTAGTAATAACAACCATCGAATTGATTTGCAAAAGAAGCAAGAGTAGGAGGAGGAGGAGGAATGCTCACCTAGTTTGAGGTATTCCGTACTTGATGCCAACGCCGACACGAGGTAACCCTTTGATCACTCTTTTAACCGTATTTTGATCACCGAATGCGAACATAATGGACGCTGAAACGAAAATAAAAAAATTATATAATGACACTGGCACAGAAGGAACAAGGCAGACTATATTAGTCCATCTCTATTCTCTGTAGATATCTATCATCTACTCTACATATAAGGAAGTACATATGTTTGTCTTATCCAAGTATATGTAAGTACTATAGATTTACATTGTAATAGTAACTTTCGAGTTTCAACTCCATCTCTATTAAAGCCTGTAGGCCCATCAAAGTCCACCTCGCGTATTTAGAAACTTGTAGGATTCCTGCCTGTCTCGAATACATTTTCATACAATGAGATCAGCACCAGCACCAGCCCCACCATCCTGTTAACATCTAAATAAAAATGTTTCCTTTCGACGCGGCGCTAAAGCTGCGGCATCGAGCATCAGAGCAAAGGGGACGAAGAGGGTAAAACTGAGAGAGCGCCGGTACCGAAACTCAATTACATCGAATTACACAGCTCTAGTGAAGTGCAGTGCTACAGAATCAAAGCGAGAAAAATAAAGAGAGAAAGAGAGTGGCGGCAAAAAGAGGAAGACGAATTAAGGGAAGGGTCGTATAGTAGCGAAGGGTGCCAGCGAATGTTTTGCTTCGTTAATGAATGAGTTTGCACATCCCTTAACAGTTGAACCTTTAAAATCAAATTATCATTGATCTGCCTCGCTGTTCGAGGGATAACGCGCATTACAGGCGCCCAGGCCCGCACCCTCGTCTCAACAAACGCCCGCTAGCGCTACCACCATGCCAACATTTTTATCCTTTTCTGTCTCTTCGAATTTCAATTTCGTATCGCTCTAGTCTTTCTCTATTTACGCGCGTGTATCTGAATACTTTCTCTGCAAGTGCTTATTATCTCGTCTTAACTTTCATTTCCAATTCGCGAAACCAGTCTCAAAAATGCTCAGAAGGGAACCTCGTCAATTCGTCATCTCCGATTGAGCTGAAGTTTGGCTCACTGAAAGAGCATGCCACCCAGACCTCACAACCAAATTTTTAGCTGCCGAAATTGATTTTTCGATTTTTGGCAAATTTTTGAAAATGGCAAAAACCGCCACCAAAAAAACATTTTTTGAAAAAAAAATTTGTAAATTTCAAGACAGAATGCTGAAAATTGGCTTGTACACTAAAGTCGACCCCTGGAGTCGATTGGCACCATTTTCGAAGCCATCTGGAGCCTCCAGATCGCTTCGAAAATGGTTCCAATCGACTCGGGGGGTCGACTTCAGGGGGTAGACGAAGTTTCGGGCGATATGCTGGAGAAATTGATTTTTTGGAATTTTTAAAAAATGCAGAATTTTTAAGTTGTCAAAAAAAACAGGTGCGAACTCGTCACCTCGGATTTCGGATTCAACTATGCCAATCGATAGATGGCATCATACTAACTCTAGGATTAAATTTTCAGCTGACCAAGTTAATTACAGCGCCGTCTGGAGCTGATCCAGTGCGCTGGAGAAAAGTCAACTTTTCCTAGAGAGGCTCCAGATCGATTTGAAAATGGTGCCAATCTACTTAGGAGGTCGACTTTAGTGTACAACCCAATTTTTAGGATTCTATCTTGAAATCTACATTTTTTTTTCTTCAAAAAATGCTTTTTTGGAGGCAGTTTTAGCCATTTTCAAAAATTCGCCAAAAATTGAAAAATCAATTTCGGCAGCTAAAAATTTGGTTTTGAGGTCTGGGTGGCATGCTCTTTCAGTTAGCCAAATTTCCGCTCAATCGGAGATGACGAGTTGGCGAAGTTCCCTTGTCAGCCAAAGAGAAATCAGATATCTGGTTTTGTCATTTTTTTCTTTGATTTTGTTCTTTTGACTTCTACTATTGGTGGAAACCTTCTACAAGCAATATAAGTTTTAAAAAATGAAGCCAAGGAAAACAATAACAAGGCTAGAGCAATGTGTTTCAATATGAAAAGAGCCTGGCTGATTTCTGACTTAGATTGTTATAACTTGTTGCCACAGAAATACCAATGTTTGCGACTTCCCCAGAGCTTTCAGCACAATAATACGTATAGGAATGCTGCAGTTTGCTGCACCTGCTCACAACTTACGATACAACCCAAGGCTACGACTTAATCGCTGAGCGTCTGATGAGGAAATAATTCCACGATTTGGTGAAGAAGAAAAAAGGAATCACCCGAAATTCTTCCGCGTCATAAGGTTTTAGCCTCGCAAAACTCCAAAGGGATATACACTCGACAGACATTCTACGGTTTGAAAAAAAAATATGTCCAAAAGGTGGGATGCGAAAAATAATGAAAAAGCCCCATCTCGGCGTAAGCATATAGTTTAATTTCTTTACAGCATCATTACAGAGCCACAGTGTACATTTGGCGAAGATAAATTCGATCAAATTTTTCTACTCAAGCAACCCCTCTTCGAACTCAACGAAATGGAAATATTTCCGGTTCGTCGCGTACGCTTTTTGCTGGTGCTTTTTCTCGAAACGACAACGATGACGACGACGACGACGACGACGATCGAAACGAAGCGAAGCGGTGCAGCAATGCGATACATTGCGAGACCAATTCGCTAGAAAATACGTATACATATTCCTACAAAGCACCAGCACGTGTTTTTGAAGAATTAGAATTAGAAAATGCAGTACATAAATATCATATACAGCGTACGCGCATAAGTTACCATAAAAACATTTTCCATGGTTTGGGGCGACAGCAGCAGCAGCAGCAGCAGCAATAGCAGCAAAAAGTAGCAAATAAAATTAATTATTACAATCGAAACTCGCAGAACAGCATCGGCATCTAGCCATCTACACGCTTTTTATTTTTATATCGCGTCGTAAAGAGTTGAGGATATCGAAACATCTTTCGGTAATTTTTTTACCGCTAATTATAAACCGTTGTGCAGCACCTTTTAGCTGTCAAATAGCCTTTGCTGATCGTAAATTTTCATAGCACGACGCGGTGACGCTATAGATACGAGTATACGACGAGTAGGTAGGTATATTAAATTTTCGACTTAATTTTGACAGGAAGTTATATTTAATCATTCAAAAAGGGTACCTCTATGTGGCGAAATGTACAGCCACACACTCCACGCCATGCAAGTCATAGGTAATATACGATACATTCGTTAGAATACGCATAAATATGTGATCGGTGAAGCCTGTAGCCAATGATGAGCCCGATGCTCTGTCCCCATAAGCGGAAGATTTCACAATCTTTCAAAGTACACCTAGCTTAATTTTACTAATTGAGAAAGTATCGAGCCCGCACACGAATCCGTGCCATAAATTAGCGAAACGGTTCCATTAATGAACGCCAAAAAATACTGGAAAGAAAAAAAATCCTGCTCGGTTATAAGAGAAGACGATTAGAATGGCAGAAAATTAACTAGAGTAATTAAAAACTGCCTAGCGACGCGACCTCGTCAAAATTGCCAAACTACGTAATAAAAATCTCGTTCTCGTTTTAATGTCGATCGATGTTCGTCGATTTTTTTGTGCGCCCGAAAACGCAACGAAAAACGGCGTGTGTTCTACCTGCGGCGCAGCGGCTTCTCCAGCTCCGGTGACTATAAATATCGCAGTCGTCGGAAACGGCCGCTGCCTCTGCCTCTACCTCAGACGAGGACGACGACGACGAGCATCATAAACGCGAACGAATCGTCGTTTAATTGAAATAATTTATTAACGACGAAGGAGATGATTCATTTTTGTATTCGTCTCGTATGTCATGGCTCAGCTACAGCTACAGTTATCACTTCAGCGGTTCAGCGGTTCAGCCGTTCTTTATTCGTCTCTTCTCCTGACGATTATTTTGTTGATGGAAAAAAAGAAACCGCAGCGCAGGCGTGTTCCTGCATTAAATTACAAACGTACGCGAACATACGAGAACATAAACGGCACGCGTATTCGTTTACCAAGTGGTTGCTCGAAATTGAGAACACAATAGGTGCCCACTTTAGTCACGCCTTATCGGTCCGACCAGGCGTAGGACTAGCAGAATCGCGTCAAAGACGAGCTAGGATCACCGCAGGATGCTCAAAAGAAATGTCAACATTGCGAGGAAAATCGGAAAGCAAATCGACGAGTGAATTCGAATGAGATCAATCAAAATTGCAGAATTCTGTTTTTCACGAATTAATAAAATTTCTATGACAATAAGTCCATAACTAATTTTTTAGAAAACTATTTCACGAAGTTGAAAAAAAAATGAAGAAAATAATTGGTTGCCTCAGAAAATTAATAAATTGAAGAGGGAAAAACATGCTCATCTCTGCTTTACCAAATCAAAAGCAATCTGAATCATTCTACAGAACCTAATTACATTATTTTAAAAAGTCCAAATTCCGTGATGACACTACCACTATCTACCCCAAATTCTGAGATAGAGTTATACTAATCGAATTTTCACCTCGTGATAGTCCCATCACAAATTCTAAATCTCAATTTTTTGATAACCATATTTCAGGTCACTTTTTCAGCCATCACAATTTTTGTTGAACCAAGATGAGAATCAACCACCTTCGGTCCCCTTTCATCAGGCCTAATTTCTTATTAACTAACCTCATCTCAAATTCTGTGATAACCGACTACATTAAAAATTTTATGTTAAATTCATCCCAAATTTCATGACAACTTATCAATTATCATCAATAGCTAATCTCAATTCCGAGATAACCTTATCCCCAGTCTTGTGATAACTTCATCAATTTTATGATGACCTCATTCTGAATTTATCATACCACCCTGAACAGACCTGTCGAGATGGGGCAAGGGGATACTTTGCTCCGGACCCGGAGTTTTACCAGGGGATCCGAATTGAATTTTTCAGTCAGACTTGGAAAAATCCCGTATAGTTTTTGGTTAACAATGTCCTTGAAAAGGGGCCCAAAATAATTTTTGCCCGGGCCTGCCTTTAACTCCCTCCCCTTCGGAGATAACTTTATGCCATGCCATCCAAATTATGCGATAAACTCATCCTGAATTCCGTGATAACTTTCACTCAATTTTATGATAATCTTACCCCCAATCCTGCGATAACTTCACCATCAATTTTACGATAGATCTAGGTAACCCTATTCTGAATTTATCATACCTTTACTTCAAATTCTGAGATTGGTATAGATACTAACTAACTTCATTCTCAATTTTGCGATAGCCCAATTTTTGAAACACAAATATCCTGGGACCCCCTCCCAACCACGAATCACAATTTTCTTCAGTACAAATAGTCTATAGATTAGAGCAAACACATAATCATCCTCATTAAGAAGAAAAACATTCGCCTCGAATATGACACCGAAACGTTTTGACATTAAACAATGCTCTATAAGAAGCAAGGGGTGATTTTTTTTTCACCCCATGGCATGGAATGGTCTCGGTCTGGTCTGATCCCCAAATACATCATTAAATAATCTAATCGATCATCTGTTGTTTCGATCTTAAATACCTAGGCCAGTCTATAAATAAATTTTGGGTCTATATTTCTGGACCTGTCAACGTTGTCTTATTGTTTATTCATTAAATTTGGTATGCACCTAAATCTATTAGGTACGTAGATTGGTGGAGGTGAAGGTGGAGGTGCGCTTGATGCAGATCCGAAGTCGCTCGTATAATTTTTTGGGTAAACGAGATCCTAAATGAAGACAGGAAGGCGGTCGAGGGGCACGGTATAGGTAGATACGAGTACGTCATACGCGGCTCTGTAACGTGACATTTGTAAATAGCACGCGACAAAATACCTGCAGCGGTTCGATTTTTCCTTTTCGTCGACTGGCTTATTAATTTTTTTTTAAATTCAATTTTGTCGGTTCGTGTCATTTATTAACGACTACGAGACGACATCGACACCGACACGAGCAGTACGTGTAAGAGTATTTAAAAGGAACGCGCGTACAGATGCAGTGGCATGGCATGGCAGGGGCCGCGGCCGCACTGGCAGAAGCCCGAAGTACGCGTAAAAAGAAAAGAAGATTAAATCAACGTTGTAGAACAGGTCTATAAAGGAAACATTATTTTAACTGGCTAACAACATTCTATATCTCAATTTAAACTTTTTAACAGTTGCTTTATCTAATCCAGTACATACGTCGAACATACTCTTCTTACTCGTACATATATGTATACCTAGCACCTCTACCTGCCTACCTGTTTAGCAACCTACCTAGTATCTACATCTACCTATACGAAATAAGGTGTCCCTATGTGTCCAAACTCGCTATAAAAAAAGTATACAACTATAGGGGTGCGCCTGACCAGCTACTCGTAAAAATTCATAAGACCAAAGAACTAACTGCTAAATAGGTTTATAATCGAATTAACAACGTGTCAACGTTTGCTTTTCAAACACACCGGTTCGCAGTTTATTCAATTTCTCAGAAACCAAAATCCACCGATGACAAAAGTCATCCCATTCGAATTGCTAATTAACGTCAAATTTTTCAACCAAATGCCGAGCATAGTTTATAAGTCATCGTGCGGATTTGCATTTTTAATAGGTACGGTATTTGTTGAGCGTCGCTTTTTTTGCTATATTTAATCACTTCCTTTAAATTAGATGTTTCAAATTTTACGAGATAAGAAAACAGATAATCTCGACATTCTCGACTGATCATCAATTCGGTGTCGGCAATTTTGATTTTAATCCTTTGAGCGATGAAAGAATCTAACTTGGCAGATCATATTTGCTTTGCATGGTTCAAAGTAGGGTAATGTAAGTAATCCTTTGACCAAATGATAGCCTATTTACTTCTCAAAACCATGTTGGAAATGATTGAACAATTGTTTCGATTTTTACGAAGTTTCAACACAACAGAATTTCCTATTGCCACCAATTTCATCTTATTATGATATGATAGTAATTAGCATAATTGGTAATTGAAAGCAAACATCAGTATTGAATTGATGATGTGAGAAATCTGAGAAAAATTGGGAAGAAGTCGCCCCACAATGGTCCGCCTTGGAAATATAACCAATGATTTCATGCCTCAATGGAATATGCGATGCATACAACTCATGGCCTGACCGCTACATCGAGGCTTTTGTTCTACCTGATATACTCTTGTCTAATTTTCCCTGATTTCTCAAATATTCTCAACTTTTTGTCAAAATTCTCCATTTTATCAAACTTTTCCCCAAAATTTCGTCTGCTGGGGGGAGAGATGAGATACTCCAAACCCCCCGGTTGTCCGGCTTCTGATAGATATACGTACAGAATGTACAGATTTTTGTTACATAAATCAAGTCTTACTTCTACTGGCGAGGAATATCTCAATAGCGACATTTTGCAGCAAATATCGTCTAGCGAAGATGGCTCTGATTTCTGAAAAATACCACTTGCCGTGCAGATGATCGCAATATTTCACAACCTGTAAACAAAAGAATAAACAAATAAATAAAGAAGCCCGACGATGGTATCTAACAACGCTTAATAAATATAGCTCGTGCCGATGTCCACCATCTAATTAGTAGGTATTTAACGACGACGATTTCAATCATAATACGAGCTACGATAGTACAGATCAGATACCTACCTACGTATATATGGCTATAGGTAGTTAGTTAGGTATCTATCTGTCTACCTACCTACATAAATTTAGCAATTCTATGTCTGACTCTATGCAGGGTACACGGGTAGATACGGTATAATAATATATTAGCTCGCGTTTTACGTAAACCTTTTTGTCTCTCGATGAGAGATGGGTTATTTGATACACGATCACGATATTTAGAGGCTTGGCCCATAAGCATCAATAAGAGCAAACCATCAGCTATTGCTACAGAAAAGACTGTGTAGTTTATTTTGCAAATCGCAACCTTAAACCTAATCTATTATTCGCGATCGTCACGATTAAAACACGAATCAGTAGGAAGAAGTGCTACGAAGAAAAAACGATACGATGTGATGAGGTACGGAGAGCCAGAGCAAAACGTTCTACCATAACACTGCAGCTATAGCAGACTGCAGCAATGATGCAGCATCAAGTTCTATACGTATATGCGGCAAAAAAGAACTGCATACGGCTGTGCCAGTGCCAAAGGATAACTATCAATTACACTATAGTATACCTAGACCTAGGCATGTACAACCGCAATGGAGCATTAAAAATTGAAAACGACCCCTCCCCTCATTCCACCAAAAAAAAAACAAAAAAAACTGAAGACCGAGATCAAGATGATGACGACGACGACGTCGTCGAATGAGTTGGAAAACAACAATTTTACAACGCTATTACAATCTGATAAAACAATACTGCTCTGGACAACCTGCTGGCATATTTTGTCATAATTTATACGAAATGAATGTCCGTTCTAAATGTATGGCGATCACACCTGCTGTGCAGTTTTTCTACTCTTCAATTCTTCTCCAGCCTCTTCATCGTTATTTTATTCATTTTACGCGCGAGTATTATTTGTTTTATTTATTTACTTATTTATTTATTCGTTTATTTATGATTATTATTATTTTTTTACATCCATTACCGAGCCACAGAGTTCAGATTACGCGTTTTTCTTATAGATATCTGCTTTCTTTTACCTTCGTGTGCCTTTTTTTTTTTTTTTTTTCAACAGCACATACCTAGACACTGGCATCAAAGGCGCCATCGTCACCGTCGTATCATTTTTATGGGTAGGCTTGCCTAGGTACGAGTATGCATTTCAAAATGTAATATTTTATCGTAGAATAGATCTGACGCGCGAATTTTCTATAACCTCTCGCTCTCCCTGTTCTCCTTCACTCTTCCACAAGTACAACAGTTTACATAGGGTGGCTGGCGATGTTGAAATATAACAACTGTGCAGGTTCATTTATCGAATTAAGAAGACGAAAAAAACTACTTTGATTGAAAAAAAAATCCAAAATATGTTTTCAACCCAAAATTTTGACTTTTTTCCAATGTGAACTATAAAGGAGTTGATAATGACGCTTTGCAACAATGGAAGTAAGTCGATTTTGAACCAACCTTAACTCGCTGCCTATAAGTATATGGGTGTTCCATTGCTGATGTAGTTCCTTCCAGGCCCGTTGAGAAGGGGGCAGAGGGGTATTTTGCCCCGGGCTTGGAGTTTTGCTAGGGGACCCGAATTGAATTTTTCCAGCTTGAGTTGGAAAAATCACTAAGGTAAATTTTGGTCAAAATTGCCTTTGAGAGAGGGCTTGAAATAATTTTTGCCCAGGGCCCACTTTGGCTCTCGAAGGGCCTGGTTCCTTCCAAGAGGTGAATGGGTTGGAGATGCCCAGGTATAGGTACCTAATCTTAATCTATAGGTATACGGGCTAGTGACGCCTTTGCTCGACCACCTATACGATGAGGTTTAGATAATTATGTATAGTACATTCTGAGAACTAACGAAAGTGTGACCTTAATCCGTACGACATTAATGTTGAACATTTGCGACCTACATACATTGGAGACATCTTCGCCAAACATAACCATCGGGATGAATCAGGAAATAGCAGACAAAGTACGTCTTTATCAATTAAAAACTTGGATTAGCATATTAATTGCGCATATATTATCGAACGAGGTGATTTGCATTTGCGTTTCAATCACGATAACCTAATTAATATGTGCCTCATCTCTTCAACTATCTACCTATGTGAAAAAAGCTAGGATACATACTCAAATTGCGGACATCTGTCTGCACTTATATGATTTTTTTTTTTTTTTTTTTTTTTTTTTCATTTCTACCTCAACTAGGAATTGAACTAACATTTCATCGATGCTGATGCTCGTTTAAAAAAAAAATCCAAAATCCAATTTCTTCGAAATCTAAAAATTCAATTAACTGTGGCGGTCTGATAAACGCATGATACCTCGAATTCGAATACTATCCAGATGATTTATAAACCTATATCCACCTTTGCCTTATAATATATAGTACCTATAATACATAAACTAGATCACATCGCATCCAATCTCACGGTGTCGTGACACCAGCACAGTTGCTGGTAATGAATCAAACCAACAACCAAACTACGCCAAGTTCTTAATGCATAAATGATGCTGCGCCCATGTTAATGGCAACAGCACGTGCGAAATTCTCACATTAGCTGCAGTCCAAGGTGGCAAGGTAATCAGATAGATGCGAGTGTGTGAGCTACGTAGTGGTATACTCAAACACTCACGATAGAGGTAAGTGCTGCAAAATTGGGTATGCACTGCACCGCACCACTGGACCGATTCGACGCGCAAGGCGTATTCGATGGCGAATTGTAGGAGCTAAAGATGCACGCAGGTCGCACGTACGATACATATTTGTGTTACAATACACAGAGCAATCGTAATGCTGTACGTAGACAGGTAATCGTTTTATCCGGGTGGCGAACTGGCGATAGCTCGAGCAAGGGCGGGGGCAAGAGGTAGGTATACTTGTGTATTAGGCTGTAGGCACAGCACCCAGGCGGTAACATTAATTCGATTATCGTAGTCATTAATTAAACGCCACCCACATACTGGCGTACCTCGTGTAATTTATGAAACATTTATCGAATATTATTTCGCTATTTGTCAATTATTTATCTATATATGTGTCCATAAATTCATCATTTTATAACTTTGAATTTGAAAAAAAAAAAAATTCTGTTTGATATAGGTACTTAGTTTGTAGTTATTATACAAAATCGTCGATATCATAGTCAAACTCTTGCTCCATTGTATGGTAACATTAAATTATTCAGTCTTTCTTGCTTCATATAGTTACTCTCAATTTTGTCTTTACGAGTTTATTAATTCGTTATACGAAAAATCGATAAAAAATCAGTTTTCTATTGACGAAACGGGACCGCTGCTGAAAATTTTGGTGGTGCTTGAGCACACCATAGCACATGCCGCAGGGATGCCTATGATTTTTTAATAAAGAAAATTTCATCAAACCAACTGCAATCGATCATTATTGAAATCTTTGAAGATTGTTTACTATGTTTACTGGCAACTATTAGGTACTATAAAAGACTTGTTTATTTTCAAGCTGTACAATTTTTCAAAAAATTTCGGATTGAAAAAAAAATTGTTTTCTTCAGAGGTCATTTCAAGTGACGAATCTTACAGAGAAGAAAAATTTGACAAAAAAATGTGCTATACCTATTAACATTATGCCCTCTCTCAATAATTGAAGGAGCTGTGCAAGTTCAAAGTTTGAAATTTTAAAAAGCCTATAGCATTGCCGACTACAGTAGATATTGTAGAGCTGTCCCTGAAAATTGACGACATGCAACCATTTGGAAAAAATGTTTTTTATAGCTTAGAAATAATGCTGGCCATGTTTTTAGCAAATTTATAACGATGTGAAGATTTGATAACTTTTTTTTCTTCTCATAAAATGAGGTATTACCTAGTTAATTTCACCAAGTGTGACATCTACGGAAAAATTCATCTATTTACGACTTACAAGGGTTAATAGGAAAAATGAAAAATTCGATAACCGCCAACGCGTTTTAAATTATATTTAAACGAGCCAAACTCCATACTCGGTAGTCGAAGGCGTGCGCGGGCGAGAGGCGAAGTTTGTTTTCGTCGACCGTTGATTACACTTTTTGATGGTTTAACCCCTGCGGACCATTATCTTAGCCCTTCGTCGGCAGAACACGCCTGTACAATGATTATATTTTCGGCAGCAGCCGCAGCCGTAATTGCCGACTGGTCGTTGTCGTCGTGTGTAGCAATAGTCGAGATAGAACACGACACTTGAGCCCCCTTTTTGCGCTATGGGTTTTATTATTAATATTTACTATCGCTTGTTGTCGACGCGAATTCATCGAGGTAGATCGTATAGTTCGTAGGTCGCATCATTGCCATACCATACGAGTATACAAAGTATTGATACACAACTATCACCCCATCTTCCACATAGTACGTTCGTAACGTACTAATTGCCTTTGTATTGTAGTAAAAAATACACTGCTCTTATCTAATTACACGACGTGTATTCGCGAATGTGCTAAGAGGTGTGCTTTTCTGATTTAGGAATTTATAAGTTACCGCCAGCTTAGAGACCGGAGTCGTTGCAACCAGTTTTACATCATAAATTAGGTGAGCACAAACGAAACCCTTCAATCGAATCATCAAAATTTGCAAACCTCGCTCTCGTGAAAAAATGCAAGTAGATAAGTATACCAAATGGATACAGCGGGTAAATTAATTTTGAAGAAAAAAGGTTGGAAAAAAATGTCGAAAAAATGAAATCAATCCGAGGGAGTGAGTGCTTATACGTATAGGAGCGTGTGGTCATGCAATGTATTGGTATCTACGTATATGTAGTAAATACGAGTATAAGGTAAGTAATAGTACCTACCTAGGTAATAGGTACACAGATTTATCGAAATATAATGGCGGGATTAAGGCGGTAAGGCGGATAATGTATAAATTTCGAGTGGAGTATTGTTACAGGGAGTTGAGAGCGGCTATTAAAAGGGGATTAAGGTACCTATGTATGACTAAATACGCACTCGAATGAGATAAGGTAGGTAATATAAGAGTATATAGCGCAGCATAGCGCGATACATAGGTAAAGGTATAATAGAGAGGCAGTTGGTGTAAAAGAAGTAGACTTTACATGAAAGGGCACTCGGGTTAGATCGAATCAGATAGCGTATACGCGAGTACCATACAACCATACTACACAGACTACATAGACTACCTAGGCCTATATTGCAGCGGAGGCATAGGCAGTGCGCAGTAGAGCGGTAGAGGAACACTACACTCAACACTGTATACTTATTGTATATTGTGTATACACATAATACCATACGAGTGGATTATAAAAGCTGGTTTTTGTTGCTTATTGTGCCCATTATACGACCATTGTGCGTGTAATGGAGTTGTAACTAAATATAATAACACAACAGCAATGGCAAACGTACCGCCTATTATGCTCGCAGTTAGCGAACCGTTTCATTCTATACCTTAACATTTACCTATTACTTACGACCAACATCTAGCAATGTCCGCAGCCCACTCCCTTCACCCCGACCACAGCAACCGGCTTGTAATGTGCGGCAAAACATATAGCGGCATGTATGTGAAGTTTTTTCCTTTACTTGGATACTAAATTTGAAGAAAAAAATTCATATTTCTTCTATAGGGGCTCAGCACTTCAGCAGACACCAGTGTTTAAAAGAAATTTAGAATGAAAGTGAAAAATAACTCAAAGAACCGTTACCCTCCCCTCATTTACATCATTTTGCGATGCCTCATTAGTGACCAGCCTGATCACCACCAAAATAAAGATACTGTTTCCAATTTTCTCTTGTACTGATTACTTTTCGCAATTTTTCTCTGAGACAGTCTTAAAGAAATCTTATTATAATTTAAGTTACAGGGAACCAATAATGGTGAAGGCCATTATTTTTTCAATTGTTGAAATTTAGTTCAATGGATTTTTAAAAATCACAAACGGTACTAGTATTTAAGAAATACCCTAAAGCAATTTTTAAATTTTTGTTTCAAATAGTTGAGAGGAAAAAAATGTATCTCCGATTTTAACCAAATTCAAGGGGGTGATTCATTTCGAGTTGAAAGCCCATCATAGAAAATTTTAGACCCCTAGTTTGAAGGCGAGCTGAGCTAGGGACCCGGGACCCTCGAAGTATGGTCAATTTTTAAGAAATGAAGAAAACACGGTTTCTTGCCACTTTTATCATTTTTATGTAGTGCCACTTGCGTGATGTGATGTGAAACCTGCCTCGATCACTCCCTGAAAAAGTGCACTTTGAGTTTCTACAGCTCTCTTGACCAATGAGCTTGAAATTGGATACCATACCACTTGTGGCCCTCTACCAAGAGACTGGAAAGTTGTAGGTGGGTGCCCAACCATCCAATTTAAGCAATATATCATGTTGGACTGGAATAATCCGTAATATTGTCCGTCCATTATAACTTGACGCGTCCGCCTAACTCACTGGGTATGCAAAAAGCATAGCAGGGTTGCTCAACATTGGTACAAAATAGTGATAACGCCACTTTGTAAACAACAAAATGTCGTTGCAAACCCCTGAACTGCAATGCTTTTTGCGTATCCAAACCGTTAGGCGGATGCGTCAAGTTATAATGGACGAACAATAGGATAATTTCAAGGTTTCTAAGTTTACCACATTTTTCAGTTGCCCTAAGAGGAAATTTATTGAAGAAAGTTTTCCAAAAAGATGGTCCACATGAGTGTTCCAACTTCCAGCCTGAGACTTGATGTGAACCCCTAAAAATTTTAAGCAATTTACTTTTGTCACATGTACTTGTAAGTCTACTTCTTGCACTGCACACTCAATCCAAAACACATCATAATCGCTTTATTTACATCAAGTGTCATTCAATTAGCCACAAACTGCATCATCAAATCATACAGAACATCTTTGACCGAATGGTCCGATATAAGAATTCAGAAAAATGAATGCTGTTGTATGGTCAGCAATTAAGATCGCAGAAGATTTCGTACATTTTTTGGCAGATCATCAACATAGTAGACAAAGAAAGGAGGTCCTAAAAAAGACCCTTGTGGTACTTCAATATCTGCACCAATAATTTTTACTATCTGAGATCTTCCTTTGAGGGAGGATTCTGTACACCATATTTTTCAATTTTTCAATCAGGGTGTCATGAATGGATATTTCGAAAGCCTTTCATAGATCACAGAACAAACCAACCATATCTGTTTTTTTTTTATGAAGATCGTCTAGAATTTCGCGATTCAGATGGTATGTATAGCAGGGGTTGTGCTCCTGTGTTTGAGTAATCCGTGTTGTAAGATATGCAGTTGATGGATACTTGGGCCGTGGGTCCCACGAGCCCCACCTTGGGCCAAGAGCCAATGTGAACGATCTCTGGCCTCCACACCACGCAATTTTTAGGTCCAACTATCTGCTTCAAAGTCAATCCCTTTCCCATTTCCAATTGTTACAAATGATACCAAAATTGAAAAATTGAAACTATTATGCCACCTACCACTTTAACAATGGTTCAACCATTTCAGACATCAGCAAAAGTATGAAAAACCTGAAAATTCTACAGGACTGAAATGTGCATTAAAGTAGTAGATTGGTGTAGTATCAACTGTAAGAAGTAAGTAGCTACTTATACTCCACCAAAGACTATATGCAAGGGAAAACCAACGTGCAGATACAACGCATACAATCGATCAATATTTTAGGTATCGTACAAGTATCTTCGCAACAACAAACGCCTAAAAAGTAAGTATATCCTTATGGTTAGCGGCAGGGTAGGTAGGGAGCAGCCAGCAGCGTGGCGTCGTAGTTTTTCCTCATTTTCGGGCATTTTTCACCGTTGCGTTAGGTATCGTTCATCGGTTCGCTGCAGCACGGCAGGACTACGAGCGAGTGAAGAACGCGGGGACGCAAACATTCGCTTTCCGAGTTCCGCATCCACAAATGTATGGAGCAAGCGCATCGCAAGCTCGTCCGTTTATTGGAAGACTCGATGGTAAAGAGGCGGTTATATGACCGCCTCGGACGTTAATCGCGACCCCTTCCCATTTGGCTGTACTGAGCGTCGTCGCGCGTCACCTGTGTACGCTGGTTGGTAAGACTAGGTACACGCCACACCGTCGTACATTTGGCTACGGCTACATTTAGGTACGCATTGCATTACATTACAGCGCGGCGCGAATTGCCCTGCTCTGCACCGGCATTTTTCAATTTTTTACGCTTACGTTCGTTGGTTCGTTCGTTCATTCGATAATCTTAATTTAATTAAATATTACCTGCCTACCTATGCGGAGTACCTAGACCCGTATTACATCTACGTAACATTAAATAGGGACTAGGACTGTAAGATGTTGTTGTTGTCGTTATTGTTTCCGGATTCGTTGCTGTTGGTGTTGTCGTCATCGTCATCGTCATCGTCATCGTCATCGTCGTCGTCGTCGTCGTCATCGTCATCGTCATCGTCGTCGTCGTCGTAGTTGTCGGAGCGTTGTCGCGAAGTGATTGTGTCGGTTCTTTCGAAAAACAACTAATCGAAAAATTAATTAACCGATCTTTCACCAACTCAGCAAAATCAATAATGAAGAGCTAACTAAACGTAAACGGGGCTTTTTATTTCGGATCGTAGAAATACGCGATTTGACGCGGACATCCTGACCCACTTGGTGGTCACAGTTCACAGCCATCACCATGTTGGTACCAACGGATCCCCTATCGGTAAACCAATCCAAGATGATGTATCAGCTAAACAAATTCTTCGGCGATCGTGTACAAAGTCGTAAGCTGGCCATTACGAAAGCGATCCGCGAAGTATGCAAAGTGGTGCAAGAAGTGCTGCGCGAAGTCGAAGCCCAAGAGCCGCGCTTCATCTCGTCGCTGTCCGAATGCAACGGTCGCTACGAAGGTCTGGACGTGATCACGTCGACCGAATTCGAAATCGTGCTGTACCTCAACCAAATGGGTGTATTCAATTTCGTGGACGACGGCACGATACCGGGCTGCGCGGTGCTCAAGCTGAGCGACGGCCGCAAACGCAGCATGTCCCTGTGGGTCGAGTTCATCACCGCTTCCGGATACCTTTCGGCTCGCAAGATTCGCTCGCGCTTCCAAACGTTGGTGGCGCAGGCCTGCGACAAATGCGTGTATCGCGACAGCGTCAAAATCATTCCGGATACCAGCGAAGTGAGGTTGAAAATTCGCGACCGATACGTGGTGCAGATAACGCCGAGTTTCAAATGCGCCGGTGTCTGGCCTCGATCTTCGGCCCATTGGCCCATTCCTCACATTCCGTGGCCGCATCCAAACTTGGTGGCCGAGGTAAAAACCGAAGGCTTCGACTTGCTGTCCAAGGAAAGCGTGGCTATGCAGGGCAAACAGTCAGCCATGGAAGGCGACGCCTGGGTCATGTCATTCACCGAAGTCGAAAGCAGGCTGCTGTTCGGCGGCTGCCGTCGCAAATGCCTCAGCATTTTGAAAACGCTTCGCGATCGCCACCTCGAACTGCCAGGAAATCCGGTCACCAATTACCATATGAAAACGCTAGTACTGTACGAATGCGAGAAGCATCCGCAGGACGTCGAATGGGACGAATCGTGTTTAGGAGATCGAATAAACGGAATTTTCCTACAACTTATATCGTGCTTGCAGTGTCGCCGCTGTCCGCATTACTTTCTACCTCATTTAGACTTATTCAAAGGCAAAGCTCCTAGTGCTTTGGAAAACGCCGCCAGACAAGTGTGGAGACTCACTCGAGAACTTTTAACCAATGCTAAAGCTTTCGACAAGTTATGAACGCGCGAATTTTGGCGGCCAATTTTGCAACACCAGGTATTGAGCAATCAATCAGCTGGTAACATGTTCCTTCTAATCAAAATATTATGCCCAATTGCCCATAAATCCGAATTTTGGAGTGCTTTTACCCCTCGTAGAAATTTTTAACGTCATTCGTATGTCTTTCAAAAAGTGTAAGTATTTCAACAAAAAAAAAAAAAAAAAAAAAAAAAAAAACACGCAAAAATTAATCGTTCAAAATTCACCGACAACATCGTTAATCGAATGGTCATTTTATCCATTAATATCTAGGGGATGGTTTCGGCTTTCAAATCTTAATTCGCGCTGTAAATATTCGAGTAAGAGTTTGTGTAATTTACAAATACAACGTCTATTCGATACGAACTCAAACCCACCAAAATTTGGTAATTTTTTCCTGCAGTGATACTGCCGCAATTTTATAGAAATTTGCAATGGTCTTCTAAAATTGGATTGTTTTGTTGGAACAAAAACATTTCAATTCTTTTTAAGAGCGATAGAAGGTGCAAATCTAGGTCTAGGTACCCATGACTTCAGACGCCGCTATTTTTCTACCTATATTTTCTAGTCGACGATGTTTTATTATTTCTAAATTTTAAGTTTATACGTATGTTCGCAGCGCTATGTTAACTTTTTCTACTTGTATTAGGTATAATGAAAAAATCTATCCTTTTCTGTTAGGTATAAACATACATTTTACATTACATCTAACGCGCCCGTCACTTGACGCCATGTTTTAACCCTTTCACCCCTGAATATTGGTTTACCGCTAGAACTAGAAATAAAATAAATTCATAAAAAGGTTCCTTGAGTCTTTGTAAAGAAACATTTTCTTTACATTTTTTCCTCAAATTTTTACCCAGAATTTTTGAGGCGGTACATTGGATGAACTATAGGACATCATAAATGTCCCACTCTCTCAGCAGTGCTATATAATCCAATGTCCAGGGACCAACACGGACAGCATTATTTCCAACGGTAATGTAGAGTCACTGAGAAATTCGGGAACAATAAGGGTGGTACTCTACTGTTGGGAAGAGCTGGCAAAAATAGTCTTAGTTTTCCTAGTAGAAATTCAAAAAATTAGTGGGACATAGTTACGTATTCCAGGTCAATGTGAAAGGGTTAAAGGCAAAAAATGTCATGCCACCAATTCCAACTCGAAATGCCTTTGTCTCTCGTTCTTATTTTTTTGATTTCGATGAAAAAAATACTGCAGGTGTGCGATGCGATCTAAAAAAAAAATAGACTCGCTGCCTTCTACGTAAACCACGTCGTAAATTTTGGCCAACTATCGCATAAGTATCGAATTACACATAGTTCTAATGTAAACGTAGGTACCTACATATGAAATTAGTATACCGATTCGAAAAATAGGTAAACGTAAATTAGGCGTATCTATAACCCATAGTATTTACTTTGAATGAAAATTTTATTATTATAGTATAGAATTTTAACAGCCCGAACTACCGCAATAAAAATTTATGGTTTACACAACTCTTAAATTTGAGACAAAAATTTTATAAATTTTTCAAGAGGACACCCAGGAAATTTTAATTTGACAGGTAACTACTATTAAAGTATGCGGTATAATTCGATTCCTGTGACGAACGCTTGCGGCCATTTTTTACATTCAAGGTTATACGAGAATGTGTAGACAGTTATATAGATACGTACTGTTTCGATGATGTAGGTAAGGTACTAGGTATACCTGCGTAATTTGTATTTTTTCGTAAATTTTTAATTACATCTAATGCATACTGTATTCATGCATAATTGCATAAAAATACCTTTTATACGATTGTTTATTTTTCTTTTTGCGCGAAAATAAAAAGTATTATCAATCTACGACTTTTATTCAATTGGACATATTTTCCATAATTCTTTTGAGAATTCTATAAATGCGCGACTAGACGAGAGAAAACCCCCACAATCGAACTGACAAGTTACATTAGAATAGGCTGATGCTGACAAAAATCGTGCGAGATTAATTATCGACATGAGAAATCATTTAAAAATGAACTAGTAATCTTTCTTATTTCACAGTATACAAAAACAACATACAAAATCCGAAGTCCTTATTAAACTAAATCTCGGGACGACAACGACAAAAAGAAAAGGAAGAAAAATGTTCGGAGAGGAACAAAAAAAAAAAAAAAAACCGAAATATCGTATACAGAAATAAGCGATCTCGATACCCAATACCAATAGTCGAGAGCTAATTTATGCTTTTCGAACACGTTAACCACATCTACAAACCAAAGAATAGGCTACGCATACGAGTTTGGTCGCTATAGATATACTCATTCTGCTCGTCGCTCACCGATTTCGATACAAGAACGCAGATACCGAAACACATAAGTCATTTTGACCGATTACAAAACAACACCAATCTTTTTTTATACAAGAAATATTCATTAAGATAACCAAAAAGTTGATATTCGAACAAATGCAGTGTTTAAAGCGTTACAACAACTACGAGTACGAATGCGAGTAGATATATCGATGGGTAACAAAAAACTCAGCAAACAACTTGAACTTATCTAATTCATTTTTTTTTTTGCGTTGCTCTTAACTTACAATAGGTTTCAGACCTGGTGCTTACTACTTACCTACTGTTTTTGCACGATTTGAGAAACATTCATTTTTTTTTTCTTAATTAATCAATCGGAAAATGAGGAAGGTGCACTGTGCAGTCATTGCAAAGCTTACAGAAGACAGAGCAAAAATGATCACTTCAATGATATAAATGTCTTGTTACTGCGTGACAACCAATGGGTGAAAATGATACCTAAGCACTCGTAATAGATACATACCTAAACGAAATTTTGAACATTTTATTTTACTTTTCTCTTAAATTTTTTTTTTTGGAGGGGGATATTTTTTCAGAAAGAGGAATTTTTACGAACTTTGGAAATTTACATATGTAGTGAAAGTTCAACTTTTTTGAGAACAGCTTACAAGAAAAATTTTCCAAATTTTTGACTTTTCTTTTTGATATAAAATCAAATTTTTTCAAAAAAATCACCAAAAACTAGTAAATTTGCCGTCAATTTTTCAATCAGAAATTTTCAAGTGAGGATGGATCACCCTCACACCTCCGACAGTTTTTGTCTTCTGAGTGACTCAATTTTTTTTTAATACCGCATTGTGAACAAATCGTAAATAAATGGATATATCCATTTTTTGAAATTAGCAGAAAATAAAATTTTTCTCAAATAGCCAGAGGAGGATTTTGCATTGGATCTTAAGGTACCTTTTTTCATTGATTAAATGCAATTTCTCATTTTTTGAAATTTACATAAAATAAAAATTTTCTTAAATTCGGCCAGAGGAAGATTTTGCGTTGGATCTTTGGGTAGCTGTTTTACTGAAAATAAAAACTTTCTCATTTTCAGTAAGGGTAGGATTTTGCATTGGAGCAAATGGTAGCCTTTGTCATTGATTAAAATGCAAATTGCCATTTTTTGAAATTTACAGAAAATAAAAATGTTCTCAAATTCAGCCAGAGGAGGATTTTCTATGCGTTACATCGAAAACCGTGTAATTGTCTAATTCGTAAAACAGGCATTTTTACCCTAATTTCACGAAATTGGCAGTTTTTCCTACGTTGCCTAATAAATAGATAAGTAAAAAAATTGAGATCCACGCTAAAAATATTCTTAAAAAAAGAAAATTCCCCCTATCTCATTTTCAGAATTTTTGGAAATTTGTTCAAGATGCACAATTTCCTGGTTGCCCGCAATTTTTCCAATGTTGATCTGATTCATTTTAGTGACTAGGCGTTGTCATTTATTGTGGAATGCGGCTCGCCACACTTTATCGAAAATGAATTAGATCACTACCATTGAAAAAATTACGGGCAACTGGGAAATTGTGCATCTTGAACAAATTTCAAAAATTCTGAAAAGGAATATGAATTATTTTCAAAATTTTAATGCATTTTAAATTACAAACCGCAGAATTTCCAAAAAGGGAACTGGACTATGTAAGGTCAAACATTTACACTCTAAATTATTTTTAAAAAAAAATAAAAATAGAAAAATATATAATTTTTTTTTTTTTCAATTTTAAACTTATTTGGAGCATAAAAAACATCCTTGCCAAAAGATTTTTTTGCTATAAAAAAATTAAAATATTATAAGCAGGGATGGGCATAACTTTTTTTGAGAATCCCAGCCCAAGAGTTAACTACGAATTCAACTCGTGAGTTATTTCTTTTAATGAAAAAAGCTAGGGAGTTTTCATAACTCTTTTGCAACTCTCAAATTTTTAGTTTTTTACTTTACTGAAAATTTAAATAGATTACGCCATCTGGTGTTCGAATTAAATAATGAAACTTGTACTTTTTGAAAGTACAACTTGCAAGACCAAATTTAAGTAGCACAGGTCTCGGGCGGGGTCTCGGCCAATTTTGTTACACAAAAGGCGTCCGCCAAAATTAAATTATTAAATTAAAATTACTATTAGACAGGTATTGAAAGCACGCGATAAAACGATATTTTTTTGTCAATAAGTACACGATTTTTCAAAGTTTAGATGGGCAGTGGTGAGGCAAAATCAAAAATCCGCGTGCTAAAAAAATAAAGTCTCCGCTCATTCCGCCAAAATAAGAGTCGGTGACCTAAAATTCCTAAATTGGCCGGGTTAACATGTTTTTGTTTCTGTACCTACTTCGTTGAAAAGTTGAAAACTTATAACAGTGCCTCCTTAACACGCTGCATCATTAATTCGCTATTTAGAAAAAAGAGTTGACTCTTGAGTTGAACTTCAACCCAGCATATTCTTTTTATAGCCTTATGACTTTACCTATGAGTTGGAATTTTTTATTTTTATTTTTCAAAAGAGTTGCAGTTGTAAGTGAGTTCACCCATTCTGAAAAAGAGTGTGCCCATCTCTGATAGTGATTGTAAATGTGTACATCAACTTTCAGAGCTGTTTTAGAAGATTTTTTCATTTTTTCCGTTTTTTGATTATGTTTTATTTATGTTTTATTTTGATTTTCTATCGAAAGGTTGTTGGATTAGGTAAATAAATAGATATCAGGGAGAAGAAGAAACTGACCAAAAAAAGAACTGTGAAAAGTCCAGCAAGTATCTGAGAAATACATAGATAGCTATAAACGAACAAATTGGTATTAAGAACGTATACTGGCAGCCTGGTGGGCTCCATAAAGCGGGCTTCGTGTGTAAAAGGGTATCGTTAAGTCGTCGTCGGTCGGGTGCCAACTGTAATAGAGATGAAAGGCGGAGAAGACCGCCTATTTCTCCCACCTCGCAACAAATGGGCCGAGCTACGAAGTACGCCGCACACAAATTACCGGCGAAAAAAGGGCTATTCATTAGTAGTTGTTTACTTAGTAATACACGCGCACTTCGGAGGCTGTTTCGAAAATCTATCGTACATTTAATTTTGTATCAATTCATTTGTTCGTTTAATTTACCTAACGTTACGTGTTGCGGGTTCCTTTTTTCTTTTTCGTTAATTTTTTTTTGTTGTTGTAATTTTTGAAAATTTCTTGACAAGTCAAGTCTTCGTACAGTTTGTTTACGCGATTCGAAACGAGTGATATGTTCGTGAATTGTATATGTACCTTCCTACTTGACGAACGACGAAGGATTACACCAATAACAATAAATTGGCCAACAATTGAAGGCTGACTGGACAAAGGACCAATCTTGCAATTATATATCGTTGTTGTGTTCATCTGTACTCATATTTATGATGAGATCGATGGCGACGACGGCATAGGTGCGCATCCAAGCTGCTCCGAGTCCGAGGGTACTGAGAGATTGGATAAATTGAACTGCGGCTCAGAAGGCACGGAAAATTCGTACTCATGCGTATAGACAATTCGAGCAGGTCTTCGGAAAACATGTTGGTGCCTGCGGATATGGTGGCGGTGCAAAGTAAAATGCTGTACCAGCTGAACAAGTACTTCGGCGAGAGAGTGCAAACGCGCAAGCTGGCCATCAGCAAGTCGATTCGCGAAGTGTGCAAAATCGTGCAGGACGTGCTGCGCGAGGTCGAGGCCCAAGAGCCGCGCTTCATTTCGACGCTGGTCGAATGCAACGGCCGCTACGAGGGCCTGGACGTGGTCACGCCGAACGAGTTCGAAATCGTGCTCTACCTCAACCAGATGGGTGTGCTGAATTTCGTCGACGACGGCAGCATCCCCGGCTGCGCTGTGCTCAAGCTGAGCGACGGCCGCAAACGCAGCATGTCCCTGTGGGTCGAGTTCATCACCGCTTCCGGATACCTTTCGGCGCGCAAGATTCGCTCGCGCTTCCAAACGTTGGTGGCGCAGGCCTGCGACAAATGCGCGTATCGCGACAGCGTCAAAATGATTCCGGACACGACCGAGGTGAAGCTACGCATACGCGAACGATACGTGGTGCAGATCACGCCGAGCTTCAAGTGCGCCGGCATTTGGCCCCGATCGGCGGCCCACTGGCCCATCGCCCATATTCCGTGGCCGCATCCCAACCTGGTGGCCGAGGTGAAAACCGAAGGCTTCGACCTGCTGTCCAAGGAAAGCGTCGCCATGCAGGGCAAACAGTCGGCCATGGAGGGCGACGCCTGGGTCATGTCGTTCAACGAAGTCGAAAGCAGGCTGCTGTTCGCCGGCTGCCGTCGCAAATGCCTCAGCATTTTGAAAACGCTTCGCGACCGCCACCTCGAACTGCCAGGCAATCCGGTTACCAACTATCACATCAAAACGCTGGTGCTGTACGAATGCGAAAAACATCCCCAGGACGCCGAATGGGACGACTCGTGCTTGGGTGACCGAATCAATGGCATTCTGCTGCAGCTCATCTCTTGCCTGCAGTGCCGTCGATGTCCGCACTATTTTCTTCCTCACCTCGATTTGTTCAAAGGCAAAACGCCCAGCTCTTTGGAAAACGCCGCCAGGCAAGTGTGGAGATTGACCAGAGAACTTTTAACCAATTCCAGGGCGTTTGAAAAATTATAAATTTTTAAACCTCCGAACCCACCCACCATCTATACTTTGTTATCTACATTTAATTAGGTATGTATGTATGTATGTATGTACGTTGTTGATGGTTCGTCTCCGTCTCTGTGTATCTATCTACCGATATTTCTTGTATTTTTCACGACATGTTTAACATTTTACTACATACGACGATATTATAGGTACCTATCTGATAATTTCCTATTCCCCCTCGTATAAGTTGGCTATATCGTAAATGTATTTTTTCTTTTTTAAATTATCGTTATATTTTTCTATGTCGTTTTTTATCAAGTACCACGAAATGAGGCTACTTACATTGAAAAATTATGCCAAATGAAAAGTTTTGGTTTTTTTTTTTTTTTTTTTTTTTTTTTTTTTGCAAAATACTTATAATTTATGAAAAAATTTTCCATTTTACGGTACCTACGCGCGTATAATTATGTTTGCGTTTCGTTTTTTTCTTTTTCGTTTTCATTTTCTTGTTTGTTGTTTTTGTATTTATCTACTTATTTTTTCCATCGCCAGCGTCGCTGATATATTTCTTTTATTTTTTACATATTTTATGCCAAAAAAAACTTTTAAAACAGCGGACATTCGACGAATTTAGACATTTTATCGAAAGTTCGCGTTGTATTAACGAAAACGAGACATTTTAACACGTTACTCTATGTCTATTCTATATCAGTTGGCGTTTGTTATTTTTTCTATTTTATTTATTTATTTATTTTTGCGAATTGCGATACCTTGTATACCTAATTTTTTCCGTTTACGTTTGAATAAACTCTCGAAAAGACGAAAAGCTTTAGTTTATTTTTTGAAAATCCGTGTCAAATATCATACGAACCAAAAAATTTTTTTTTTTTAGGTAAGCTAAGCTTTACCTAATAATTACTTATACTCGTAGGTAAGATACGCGAGCACGTAATTTTGTTATTGTTTTGTTATTATTTATTTTTTGTATTTTATTTTATTATTTACGCGCGTAAGAGAGGTAACTACCAAAAAATCGCGAATAAAATCTTATCAATTTCTCTAGATACGTTATTTACATGTTTTTCAACACTTACAAGTATACCTATATAGGTAGATATAAATAATAGCCTACTTTACTCTTTGTATCGCTGAAGAACCTATAATCGAAAGAAAGCAGCGATGTTTTTCAATAGGGACCACGCATTTAAATATCACTTTATTTTCCTAGTTGGATAAATTATTTTACGTTACGAGGGAGAAAAAGGCTTCTTTATACTACCGAAAGATCAGCGAGAGGGAGATAAAGTAGCACTTTATCTCCCTAGTAACGTAAATTGAATTAACACGTTTTTTAATTGCTATAAATTTTTTATACTCGAACGGGTATCCGGAATTCGGCTATATATTAAACCGATCGGGTCGTAAAACAGATGAACTCATCATCGTTATCATCTAGTACAATCACATGGTGGCAATCGCGCAGTAGGTATACTTTTATTATAGATAATTGTTTATAACGAAATAATATTCACGGGTGATATTTACTCTGATCTGGTATACTGTATACATCACAGCATAGGTAAAAGGTATAGTTATAAAAGGCAGGTAAGTAAATATGTAGAAGGTATGTATATAATATAATATTACCTAGGTATAAAATTGTAGGTATGTACTTCTATACTTATGTTGGGTATCCACTCTTATATATTTACTTCGTCCGAAGTCCGAACTAAACCACATTTCATTCCACTATTTTCGCATCGAATTAGTTTTTTTTTTTTCTTTTCAAAACGTCCAAGTAGACGTACTGTACCTACGTAACTACTTTTTATTCGCGTCAATTTTGATTCTATTTTATGGGCCAGATTTATTTCGAGATAAAAACTCGCGAGAAAAATTCTTCGGATGTTTTTACTTTTTCCACCTTTTCAAAAATGCATAAAAATTACGAGTTTACGCGATACTTATTTTTTAAAGTTGAACATCGCGATAAAAAATTAACACCAGACTCGATTAAATAATTTTTTATGACAATTTGTTTTAGTTTTCCCATTTTTGTTTGTTGCTGGACGATTTTTATGACAATAACTTTTCTCAGATCTTATTCTAGTGTGCAACTCTGCATACTTTACTGAAAGAAAACTAACATTTTTTACCAAAAATATTGTTGGTAATAGACATTTTGTTCGAGAAAGGAAGTAAAGAAGATTTAGAATCGCTATTGTATAGGTTACCTTTTTTCGAGTTTGCCTTATTTGGGTGAGTTCAAAGTGATAATTGGCAGTTCCAAAAATCAATTTCGACACCTATTAGAAAATTAATGTTTTACGAACCGAATACAAGGGATTTTCCCATTTCTATCGCTATTTTCAAGTAAATAATTTGTTTGGTAGTTCCAATTTTTTTTAGAGTAATCGCACTGACTTTTTCCGGCATTAGTAAACAACAACAATAGTTGATTTGAAAATTTTGCGACGATTTCAATGGTAAAAATGTAAAATTTACGATAGATAGAGCATGGTGTTTTATCGGGAGAAGGGGGGGGGGGGGCTAAAAAGTTTCGCGACAATACATTACATATAATAACAACGGTCCCCCTATACCCAATAATGGGTGAGCGGCTTAGATAAGTACATACCTAATTATTTGAAAATATGGTGCAGTGATAACTTACTCATTTTCATCCTCTACTATTAAGTGTTAACTTTACGATTATAATTTGAAACTCACCTGGAAGAAAAGAAAACAAATTTTCAAATTAGTACTTACATAATTGATAGGTATGAAATTATTCGGGCCTGATTATTATTTGTTAACATAGTACGTAAGTACATAGTAGGTATGCTTTTACGATGACCAAACTAAATAAAAATACACGAAATTTCGAGCCAGTCGGTAGGCCAAAATTAGTTATAATTACCTACTAGGTAAATACCTAGGTATGACTGTAGGTATTCTTTTTTTTTTTTTTTTTTTTTTCAAAAAATATGTGACATTATTGTTGTTTTCAATATCAGTTATGTAAATGATGTACAGTATGTTATGCATATTATGTTTCCTACACAATCTTGATCATGAATTATACAGAATTTCCTCGTCTGTTGCCTATTTCACGAATTATGAAAGAAATTTCCCTGTTTTTCTTTTCACAATTTAGGCAAGTGTAATATTCAATTTTTATCTCAATTCAAGAAGAAGAAGAAAAAAAAAAAAAAAAATTTCAATTTTCTTGGCAATGAAAATATTCTCTACAATATTGGAAAAGAAAAATCTCTAATCCCCCCCCCCCTTTAGGATTTTTTTTCAATTTTTTTTTTAGGAAAAAACCTTTTTATTTTTTGAAAAAAAAAATAACTAAATTTTTTGTCTTACTCAATCTCCTTATTTTTTTGAAAAAGAAATCCTTTTGTAAATTAAGTATACTTTAAGATAAAAAATCTCAATTTTCGAGAAATTTCTTTCCTCCGAGAATCTGATTTTTTTTTTTCAAAAAATCTAAACCAAAAATTGAGATTCTTTTTTTCTAAAAGAAATAGATTTTTTTATCAAAACCAAACAAAATTCTGCAAAAAATCGAGATATTTTGACTCCAACACCCAAAATACAATATTTGTTATTTTTCGAAAACATTGAGAACGAAAAATATAGAGATTTTTCTCTCTACAAGTAAAAATTATCTGACAGAAAATTGAGTTCTATTTTCTCTCCTCCCTCCACAAACAAAATGTTTTTAACCTTCAAAAAGTAGAAAAAATTACTTGAAAAAATTTAGGGAATTTTCCCTACAAAAAACAGATTTTTCCTCCCACAATTTGAGAAATATTTCAATCACAACGCAAAAAAAAAATACTCCAGAATTTTTTTCAAGTTTAGAAAAAAATTATGAGATAAGTATTACCGTTGAATATTGCATTTGTCTAATTCGTGAAAAAATGTAAATTTCTTGCCTATTTCATGAAATTGACAATTTTCTTGCCTAGTTAAATTTCATGAATTAGCAAACTTTTTTATAACAGAAAAAAAGGAACTCAATTTGATGCGCTCGGAGAGCTCAACAGCTAAAACAAAATTGGAAAAAATACCTAATATTCGAAAAAAGTGAATTTTTGTACGAGTTTTGCCAACACTTTTAATAACGATAACGACGAAGAATACCTACTGAAATTAGGTATAAAATAATTAGAATCGTTAAAATTAACATTATGCAACTCTGAAATACAGCGATCGATATGCGATTTACTTTTTTTTTTTACGTTAAAAATAAATTAGGTAGTGAAGTGCTGCTTGAGTGATAAATAATATATATATATATACTTAGTTTTCAAAATCGCCAGCTAGAAAATTAAATAGAAAGAATTCTTTGCTTGGTAACTATATGCAATTTAAATATACAAGTAACGACAGATGGGTTAGGTTTGGTTATGTGTTAGAAGAAAGGCTTTAGAGTTTAGGGTAGGTAGATATTATTTTGTCAGACATGACATTATAAAACTTGGAAAATTTTTCAAAATTGGCTAATTGAATTTTTGGAAGGCAGGGGTTTAGAATGCCTAAAAATTGTTGACTTCAATCTTTTTACTTCTTTTTTTTTTCTTCAAATTTTGTGACCCAATTTTTTTTTAGTATGCCATAGGGATGTCTGTGGCCTATAGTGGGCTAGTTAGGACAAAAATGCAGCGATTATTTTTGAGGAATCTGCTCGTGTGTACAATTCAGCAAGTACATGCTATGGGTAAGATACCTATATTATAAGATGACAATGAGCCAGTGAAGAGAAGAGAAGAGAAGAGAAGAGAAGAGGGTATGGGGCAAGCGAGAACGAGGTTAAATAGGTTGCTGGGTACGCGGCACCACTTAACTAGATTGTATTTTGAGTGCAACGACGCGCATTTTACAACACCCTCGAGAGATGAGCGCGTATAGTTTACATTTCGCTTAATGGACGGACACAATACGGTTATAGTGCGATATACTTAGTAATGAAAACATCATCTTTCCAAGTTCCTACTACTGCGTATGCGTAACTACTTCCAGTTCCATCACCTATACGAGTACATTACATATCCATATTTCTGCAGCATATATCTACTTGCTATCTATCTGAGCTGTCATCTCCTTCATCCCTCAGCTTCAAACGCGTCCCAAGTATTTAAAATAATTTACCGAAACGAATTATCTACTTACAACTCACACATACAGTAAGCGAAATACCCACTGCTAGTGCTAGGCCTAGGTACGGTAAGTTATACGGCTGTATATTAACGAAAAAGCCGCGCCTGCTCTCCTCGTCCCACCACACCTGGCTACATACTGTACAGTCTACAGTGTACAGCATTAACTAGTTAGCAGTTTGTTCTTCCGCTAGCGGATGTTATTTTAATTTATTACCATTAAGATTTTTCTCTAGCGAACTAAAATTCAACGCATACGAAGATATGCCTTGCAATGTACTTACTGTACAGTGCGGGCGCCGCTTAAAATAATGGTTCATACTCGTCGTATACTTCGTATTTTACGAATTATTCGTAGGCGAGAACTATACGAATAGAGCGATATTCGACAAAACTAACCCAAGTTGGCCAGAGTAAATGCAAGCCTCTCTTCTCCCTTATGATATCAGAATCTGCTCTAATTCGTAGTCAGAGTTGGGCAGATCCACTAATAAAAGGATCTAGATCCAGATCCAGATCTTTTGTCAAGATGGATTTGCAAAAGATCCAGAGATCAGATCTCTTCCAAAGTTGAGGGATCTGATCTAGATCAGATCCAAAATTTTGGATCTTTGGATTTTTAGATCCAATTTGAAAAAGTAATCAATTCATTGAGAAAAATGTGATGAATACAAGTAGTAGAATTTTTTTCTGGATGTTTTTTTTTTTTTTTTTTTTTTTTTTTTTGAAAACTTAAGGATCTAAAGATCCAAATCAGATCCTTTTCAAAATTGAAGGATCTAATCTAGATCAGATCCAAATGTTTTGGATCTTTTAGATCTTTAGATCCTATTTTCAAATTTTAGGATCGGGATCTGCCCAACTCTTGTTCTCAGTTAAGGCTCGTGTTGCAATTCGCAGTTGGCAGTTAAGTGATTTTAACCCTTAAACCCCCAAGAAGATTCAGATGAGATACCGCAAATTTTTTCATATATCTGAATGTAGGCAAGTATGAATATCACAATGATCCATTGATTGCCTACCTGCCCCTTAAAACCTTTTTGGAAACAATAGAAACCTGTTTTCCGTTTTCACGGAAATCCAAAAGGAAAAAAGATTCAACTTCGTTCAATTTTACATAAGATGACATAAGGCCATTAGATATACACTACAATCCGAAAAAAAAAATTCTACTGCCATTCTCCTGTATTGAAGGAGACAAAAAGGGAGAAATGTGTGAAAAAGCGGGCGCCCAAATGACCCTATTTGTCTATGAGAAATAAAATACATTCTTTCCATAAAATACCTTGGGAAAGTATACAGCCAGAACAGTACGACGTCATATTCCCCATTTTTGGAAAATTCATTTTGGAAAATGGAAAAGACAAATGAAATTTTAGCAAACAATTTTTATATCATCATTCCAAAAGTAAAATTTAATGAGCTTTTGAACTTTTCATATAAGTGAAAAGTTGAACTTTTGGTTTGATGGACTGGTGGAAAACTATTCAAAAATCGCCATTTTTCTTTTTGGAAAAAAATTCCAATTGCTCGAAATTTTTGATGATATTCCAAAAGGAAAATTTAATGAGCTTTGGAACTTTTCATATGAATGAAAAGTTGAACTTTGGGCTTGATAGACTGTTGGAAAATTTTTCAAAAATCGCCATTTTTCAGATTGAAAAAATTCCAATTACCTTTGTTGAAGAATAAAGTTGGTTGAAATTTTTAAATGAAACCCCAAAAGTAAAATCTAATGAGCTTTGAACTTTTCCTATAAATGAAAAGATGGACTTTGAGGTTGATAGACTGGCGGGAAATTTTTCAAAAATCACAATTTTTCGGATTAAAAAAAAGTTTCAAAAATCTTGTTGAAGTATAAAATTGGTTGAAGTTTTTTGATGAAAAGCCAAAAGTAAAATTTAATGAGCTTATGAACTTTTCACATAAATGAAAAGTTGAACTTTTAGTTTGATAGACTGGTGGCAATTTTTTTAAAAATCACCATTTTTCTATTTGGAAAAAAATATAAAATTGTTTGAAACATTTTGATGAAATTCCAAAAGGAAAATTCAATGGGCTTTGGAACTTTTCATATATTTATTTGAAAAGTTCATAAGCTCATTAGATTTTACTTTTGGCTTTTTATCAAAAAATTTCAAACAATTTTATACATCAACATGATTTCTGAAACTTTTTTTAAATTCGAAAAATTGTGATTTTTGAAAAAAATTTTACCAGTCTATCAAGCCCAAAGTTCAACTTTTCATTTATATGAAAAGTTCCAAAGCCCATTAAATTTTCCTTTTGGAATTTCATCAAAAATTTTCAAACAATTTTATATTTTTGGAATTTTTTTCCAAAATGAAAAATGGCGATTTTTGAAAATTTTTCCACCAGTCCATCAAGCCTAAAGTTCAACTTTTCATTTATTTCAAAAGTTCATAAGCTCATTAGATTTTACTTTTGGCTTTTCATCAAAAAATATTAACCAATTTTATCTTTCAACAAGATCATTAGAACTTTTTTTCAATCTGAAAAATGGTGATTTTTGAAAAAATTTCCACCAGTCTACCAAGTCCAATGCCAAACTTTTCATTTATATGAAAAGTTCCAAAGCCCATTAAATTTTCCTTTTGGAATTTCATCAAAAAGTTTCAAACAATTTTATATTTTTTTCCAAAACGAAAAATGGCGATTTTTGAAAAATTTTCCACCATTCTATCAACCTTAAAGTTCAACTTTTCATTTATATGAAAAGTTCCAAAGCTCATTAGATTTTACTTTTGGGGTTTCATTTAAAAATTTCAACCAATTTTATTCTTCAACAAAGGTAATTGGAATTTTTTCAATCTGAAAAATGGCGATTTTTGAAAAATTTTCCAACACTCTATCAAGCCCAAAGTTCAACTTTTCATTCATATGAAAAGTTCCAAAGCTCATTAAATTTTCCTTTTGGAATATCATCAAAAATTTCGAGCAATTGGAATTTTTTTCCAAAAAGAAAAATGGCGATTTTTGAATAGTTTTCCACCAGTCCATCAAACCAAAAGTTCAACTTTTCACTTATATGAAAAGTTCAAAAGCTCATTAAATTTTACTTTTGGAATGATGATATAAAAATTGTTTGCTAAAATTTCATTTGTCTTTTCCATTTTCCAAAATGAATTTTCCAAAAATGGGGAATATGACGTCGTACTGTTCTGGCTGTATACTTTCCCAAGGTATTTTATGGAAAGAATGTATTTTATTTCTCATAGACAAATAAGGTCATTTGGGCGCCCGCTTTTTCACACATTTCTCCCTTTTTGTCTCCTTCAATACAGGAGAATGGCAATAGAATTTTTTTTTCGGATTGTAGTGTATATCTAATGGCCTTATGTCATCTTATGTAAAATTGAACGAAGTTGAATCTTTTTTCCTTTTGAATTTCCGTGAAAACGGAAAACAGGTTTCTATTGTTTCCAAAAAGGTTTTAAGGGGCAGGTAGGCAATCAATGGATCATTGTGATATTCATACTTGCCTACATTCAGATATATGAAAAAATTTGCGGTATCTCATCTGAATCTTCTTGGGGGTTTAAGGGTTAAACAATATAATTCGGTATAATAGCGCTTTTTCAACACCCTTCTACTCCGCGTCGCGTCTTTTCGTTCGAAATTCAATTATCACTGGGCTACCCTCGCTCGTGAGTCGACTTTATAGTCTACACGAGTGTAGGCTACGGTTACTTGTATAGTGTATGATACCGGAAAAAAGAGCAGCTAGGTACGCGTAAAAACCAGACGAGTAATTCGCTAAAGTGCTGCTTTTGTCGAGCGCATTCGGCCTTTTTTCCCTTTAATGTACTCTTATATTGGCGAGCATCTTAAAATACCATTAAGTATCATCCATACACACCTGTGTACAAGTTTTTCCGTAATCGTTCCGCGTTGAAAACATAACATAACATAACTAACCTACTTACACTGCTATAATACTTAACACACACTTTAACTCGACTCTTTCGCTGTTGGGAGACGTCTCTTGACTGCACGCTGCAAGCCATACTCTTCTTTACTCATTTACCGAGTCACCTACATCTCGAAGTCTAAGGCCATAGCCCTCCAGATTCACACTTTTGAGACCACAAAATTTGAAAGCTGTCTTTGTCGTCATGTCACCTCTGATAATACCTACTTAGAATCATTGGTGCAACCAGAATTTTTTTGGTCTGGGCAATGAATTTAGAAGAAGTAAGTCCTGGACTCCACTAAGTACCACAGTGACAAACTGAGAGGGTTTTCTGGAGAATGGGACAGAAACACTAAAAATACACCCAAATGCTTTTCTAAAATTTCCACCCACAATATAGCAAAAAAATATAGTGCGAGCACTGCAAGGGCAAACTTTTTTGAAAACTGTAATTTCAAATGAAAAACAGAACTATGCATTTCCTGCATACATTTAAATGGGCAAAATTGTGATTCCCTCCCCCCAAAAGACCAATTTACCAAGTTTAATAATGCAGAGAGGGAAATCTTCCCTCTACCCCATTTCAATGAAATTCGGTTTTTGAAGATTACACTTATATTTGGGGAAGGCTACAGCCCTATAGTCTCTTTTGGTTGCCCCAATGATTGAAATTTGAAATCTAACGAAAAACAACGATCACAGAGCCCAGACATTGAGAAGTTTTCATTTTTTCACCCACCTTGGCGAATTAGGTATTTTTTGACTTTGGAAAATTATAAATTACCTAAATAAGATTTCAAAAAAAATTAAAAATTATCAATTTTTGAAAAATGTCCAGACGTGAACTTTAGACATTAGACCCTCGGGACATCTGGGAGGAGATTACAATAAGTTGTCAAAATGTGGTCATTCCATCATTTTGGTAAGCTAAAAAATGAGCAAAAATGGAAAAATGGACGAATTTGGCCCAGATTTAGGTTAATGGTGTTTTTGGGTGTGTTTGACGATATATTACGAGAAGAAAAATTTCGACCAAAAATGACTGTTTCAAGGATAGGTACTTTACTTCTGAAAACAATGTTGTTGTTTTTTTTTGGTTGAATGCATAGAGTTGACAAGCGGAATTTTCTAAGACCTTTGCATGACGTCAATTTGATTTTTCATCTATGAAGTTTTGAAGAAAAATTGGAAACTAATTTCATCTTGCTTTTTTTTTACAAAAAAAAATTAATTTTTGATTTTTAAAAAATAAAATGCATGGAGTTTTCAAAAAAAAAAAAATATATATATATTCATTTTGCATTTTAATGATGTCATTTTGTAGAAATTATTGATAAATTTTTTGGAAAATCAAAAATTTCAAGCGTCAAAATTGGAGAAAAACACGACTTTTTCTTAATGCCCAGTTTCCAGAAAAACTATGCAACCCACGAGGTTTTTCCTCAGAATGTTTTTTATTCAGTATTATAGTCTGGTCTGTAGTCTGACGAGAGGGTTTCGCGAAATTATAATTTGCCAACGACTTCTTTCGAGTTGAATGGAATACAAAGATGAAATTCATAAGAAAGTTAGATAAAATCAGGCGAAAAAGTAGGAATTTCGCAAAACCCTCTCGTCAGACTACAGACCAGACTGTACTGAATAAAAAACATTCTGAGGAAAAACCTCGTGGGTTGCATAGTTTTTCTGGAAACGGGGCATTAAGAAAAAGTCGAGTTTTTCTCCAATTTCAACGCTTAAAATTTTTAATTTTCCAAAAAATTTATCAATAATTCCTACATAATGACATCATTAAAATGCAAAATGAATATAATTTTTTTTTTTTGAAAACTCCATGCATTTTATTTTTCAAAAATCAAAAATTAATTTTTTTTTGGTAAAAAAAAAAACGAGATGAAATTAGTTTCTAATTTTTCTTCAAAACTTCATAGATGAAAAATCAAATTGACGTCATGCAAAGGTCTTAGAAAATTCCGCTTGTCAACTCTATGCATTCAACAACAACAAAAAAAAATTATAGGCCCCCCTTAAGGGCTGTACTGGGGCCCCGTCATCAAAAAGTCCAAAAAAAATTATATTATGATACCAAATACTGGAAAATATAACATCTCACAGTCCCCCTCCCCCACCCTAGGTGAGATAAAAAATTGCGAATACGTTTAGAAATCATATTATTTACTACTATCTAACGATTAGGACCAAACATTTGAAAATCTGGGTTTGGGGCCAAATCACCACGCTTATCCTGCTATAGCCTTTTGAAAATTTATTTTTCTAATGGAAAAAATCTTTTCTCGACAAATTCCTCGTTGTACCCTCTCACTGAGATTTTTGATCAAGTTTCGTCTCTGTCGAGAGTACCATTTACTCAAAGGCAGAAGGATATTGATTTGTGCAAATTGCGAACATACGAGTCCAATTTTAACTAGTTAACAGCAAGAAGGAAAAAAAAAAAAAAAAAAAAAGTCAAAGTGTAAAACGTCGAACCCTTCTTATTAGTAGGAGCAGCACAAGTCTAGGTAGGTCTAGCTCTAGGTATATGTATTCCATATTATATATCTACTATGGGTTATGATGTTTGTCTATCTTACTGCATTTGTACGTGAAAATGCAACGCCAAAGCCGACCGCGACCGCGGCCCCAGTCTACCAAAAAGTAAAACGATACTTTTTAAAAGGAGCCCGATTTATCTTTTTACCGCGCTTGTCAAAGTTCATTTTTCGCTTGGACGAATGCTATATACACAGTGCAGCAGTCGGATTAGCAGCCTTGTTTTCATCTTACAACATCCACCAGTAACATAACGTTTCAATAGTACCGCATGCGAGCTACCGCTGCTGCCGTTGCCGCAGCCGCCGCCGCCGCCGCCAGAACCGTCGACAATTTTTCAAACATCGTCAGACCAAATTTCATCGGACATTTGACGTTAATTTTTTTCCCATTTTCTTCGCGGCTGCGTGGCTACGTTCCACGTCTTGTTACAACGAATTTCTAAATTATTCCGCTTTCGTAGATGGAGTTGTTGATTTGGGTTTTTTTCCTCACTCGTCAACTATAGTTCTCCTCGCTTCACCCTAGGTAGTTATTTTAATTTTTTTTTGTACATTATACCGCGGTTATCTGGTAATAAATTATTCAATTTATACGCCCAACGAGGCATAAAACTTTCAAATAGGTATATTATAGGTAGGTAAGAGCGGGGCAACCTTGCGCTATGGACGACTTCATAAATTTGTGTTTGAGTAAAAGTTGGTTTCGAGAAAGGGAGCTAGGGTAGTGTTTGCGCAAACTTTGGACTTTTTATTCAAATAACAAAAAGTATAATTACTGTGCTCTCAAGCAGCACGAAATATGGAAGTAGCATTTTTTTCAGTTTCGAGATTTTTACATTTTCTAATTCTATGAAATTCGTGGATTCGGAAAATGTAAAACCTCGAAATCGAAAAAGTGTATGGCCATCTTTCTTTGCTTGAGGGTACTACCGAAAAGACCGAAAAGCAATAATCCCAAAAATTTTAAATAAATTACTATAAAGTCCGAGCAGAGATCTTCTCAAAAATAAAATGAACTTTGGTAACCATTTTTCATCAAAAAGTTGCCAAAAAACAAAATTTTGAGATTTTTTGATAGAAAAATATCAATTTACTTGAAACGTATCTAAAACCTTTCTAAATTTCGCAAAAACACAGAAATTTTATTCAAAATCAAAATTTTTCAGAAATTTTTTTCCAGCACAAATTTACTGAATATGTTGTGTTCTACTTCTAACATACTTAGGTCATATTTTTGAATAATGTAGGTATACTTAATTTTTAAAAACTTGAAAAAAAACTTCTATTAAAACTGGACAATTTATACCTATAAATTTTCAAACATATCTACTTAGTGTAAAAATCAATTTTTAAAGCTTTTTTAGGAATAATTTTTAAATTTGTTTTGAGTGTAAAAATTTTTTGGGGGATAGTTTTTTAGTAAAAACATCAATCATATAAAATCATTTTTCAGATTGTACTGCCAATGAAATTTTGAATTTTTTTTCAAACACAAATTTTCAAAAATGCTGTCTGAAATCAAATTTTTACAAGATTTATTGTTTGAATGTTGCCTATAAATTTTTGACGTAATTTTAAAACTTTTGATTGAGAATTTAAAAAAAAAAAAAATCACGTTATCTTCATCTTAAAATTGAACAACAACAAAAATCCCTGTACAACTACAGTAAAACCTTTGTTATCGAACATTCCAAGAGATCAGGAAAAAAATGCCCGCTACATAACAAAATTTTCGTCGTTTGGATGGCTATTTTAAATGTTGTGCTTGGTATAGTATCTTTGAAATGAACAACATTAATTCTAAAAAAAACTTCAAAAACAGTTTAGGAGTTAGGACAAATTGAAAATTTCTCTCTTTTTATTCACAACTTTTGCAGAAACTGACGCCAATTATTGCTTCCTTTTCGCAAAGCGCACTTTTGTGTCTTGTAGTTTTTGTGAAGCAACATAAAATAACTTTAAAAACATTTTAGGACACTGAAAATTATTCCATCTTTTCCAAGACTCTGTTCCCAAACATTTCTGACAGTAAAATTGTTTATAGAGAAAAGTTGGAAAAATAAAAACGTTAGACAAAATATGTATTTTTGAAAAAATTGGGAAAATTCTATTAGAAATTCATAATCTACCGTTGTTTAGAGTGTAACTATACAATGTATTTCCCCCAACTTGAAGGGGCCTAAGAAATCGTCCGTTGTACACGGAGAAAAATGCCCTGTAAAATTTCCAGTACAGTTTAGCAATATTTCTCAAATGTACGGTACATTCAACTGGAAATTCAGTAGAAATTACCAAAATTAGGGGTATAATACACCAGATAGTCGCTGTAAATAAAATTCTTACAATTTCTAATGAAATAAACAGCAACTTCTATTAAATTTTGTAGAAAAATTCCATATTTTCCACTACAAAAAATGACAGACTACCCACTATAATAAAATTTATCATATTTTGGTAAACTCCTTTTACTAATACAGTTATGGAGAAATTACTTGTAAGCTGTGTGATAAATTACAAGACTTTTCAGTAAATATTCCACAAATGAGAAGTGATAATTTTGTGCATCTTCGGTGTAGAAAAAATTATGGGTGAAATCTAACAGAAATCACCAGACAGTACAACACATTTTAATAACAGTCAAATAAAAGTTATCTGTTTGTAGGACGGATAACTTTTGTGCATCTTCGGTGTAGAAAAGATTAGGGGTGAAATCTAACAGAAATCACCAGACAGCACAACACATTTTGATAACAGTCATATAAAAGTTATCTGTTTGTATGACAGATAGTGTTTAGAAAGAAGGCACTATTTGAGAATTTTTCTTAGGGTGAAATTTTAATGTCTCTTTAAAATTTGAATATTTCAGTACGTTAAATGTTTGGTTAAATATTGATTTTCTCGACTGTTTTGTTTTCCATTGTACTGTGTGAATATTAAGTTCGTAATCGCGTAATTGAATTTATTACACTAAATGAGACAGCCAAAGGTATTAATCATCATTGTATCATACTTGATCGAAAGGTTTTCCAGACTTTCAAATGGGTTGAAATATGTCCTTTTTTTCATCTGATGTTCTCATCAATATTGTAACCACATTATTTTGATTAGGTTTTGATAAATTCTGTTTGAGCAAAATTGAAAAAATGATTTTGTAAAAATTTTCAAAAATTTGTGTTTTTAGTAAACTTTTATAAAATTTAAAAATATGTAAGTATATAAATTTTGGAATCGAATTTGGAAATATGTATCTAGTGTTTTAAATAAAGATTCGACTATTTTTTTATTGCAAAATTTTGATACCTTTTTGAAATTTTCTACAAGTATGATACTGATTATGATTTTCCTGAATTGGCTTTCCCATCGATTTGTTTGTTTTTAGTTTTACTATTTCAAGTTTGAAATAATAAATTTGTTTGTGTTTAAAAATAAAAATTTAGATTTTGAACAACCTCATCAATTCAATTAGTTTTTGTATGCCCAAGTTTTTTTTTGGTATGTGTGTGTGCGTTTATAATTACAAGATAATCACATCCGTTGGAATGGGTTTCAGATAGATAGTGCAAAGGAGGTTTTGAAGTTTTTTGATAGAGAGGTAGCTGTGGGTGATTTTTGTGTGACCAATTCTCAGTGTTGTTATACTACTCGTAATTTTATCTTGTCTATTTAGGTGTAAGCGATTTTTCCAAAAGTATTATGATTTTTTTTTATGTTGAAAGAGTTTATTGGGTGTTTGTTGAGACCAGAGGTGTTGCCAGCTTGTGTATATTTTTTGGGTAAGAAAGGGTGATAGAAGTTGCATTTTACTGAATGTACAAATTTCATAGATTCAGAAAATGTGAAGAGTTCGAAATGTAAAAAGCTGCATTATATTTTAATTCAAAATTCTTGTGACAAATACAGCATTTGCAAGCACACAAATTCGTCACCTGTCAGGTAAAACCCACCGTCTATCTAACCTGGCTTTTGGAAATGTGTCTAGGGGTGAAAAGCCATTTTTCGGATTTTAGATGTTGTTCTTTTTTTTGTAAAAGACATCGAAAACATCTAAAATTTAAAAAATAACTTTTCATCCCTTACGATACATTATTTTCCAAAAACCAGGTTAGATAGACTTGGCGGGTTTTACCGAACAGGTGACGAATTTGTGTTCTTGCAAATGCGGTATTTGTCACAAGAATTTTGAAATAAAATTTAATGCAGCAGTTGGCAATTTTTACCAGACTGTTTAGTAGTTTATAGGTAATTAATTACATGATAAAATGCTATCGAATTGAATGAAGAAATGTTCTTCATTATTCCACCAATAATTACTAGACGTAGTCTGGTAAATATTGGTGGAATAATAAAGAACATTTTGTCGTTCAATTCGATAGCATTTTATCATGTGACAAATTACCTATAATTACTAAACAGTCTGGTAAAAAATGCTATACTTTCGAGTTAGAAGTTGCAAATCTGTAGTATTATATTTTAATTACAAAATCCTTGTAATTTCTGCTCGATTTCCAATCTTGCTAACGTTTTACACAGAATAATCTATGTAGTTTTTACAGAACTTTTCTCTCCGTGTAGGGAGGTTTCTGCTATTCGGGAGTGTCCGTTATAGGGGAGATTTTACTGTAAAGGTCATTATTCATTTCTCGAAAATTTTCGAATTTAAGAAATTCTGAAAAATACTTAAAATAAGCCTTCAAGAAATACATAATTCATTTCAAGAATATTGAATTTTTCACAACAATTTGAAAAGTGTGTTTTTTTTTTAAAATTAATGCATTTTACAAAATTACGAACCCCTTCCCAGAAATGCATACATCAAATTTGATTTTTTGCGTAAAAATATTTGAAATTTTATACTGAGAGTCCATTTTAAAATGCTACTTTTTAAAATGACGTGTTCAACGTGAAATTCTCGAGTAAATTTCATGATAAGTAAATTTGTTCCGGAAGGCAGGGGCAGGTAAATTTAATTTTAAAAATCTAAAAAAATCTAAAAAAATCTGAAAATAGTTTCATTGAAGAAGAAGAGGTCTGCACGGGATGAATTCCCACAATTTCTAAGATCTTTTAGCATGTCTTTATATAGAGTATGTTTTGTCTCTTGTCTCACCCACCGTCAAACATAAAATTAATCTTCGCGCCGCTGCCTAATTTCATTTTCAATTTTTTTTTCATCGCAAAAAGTGGCGCGGGTGTAGGTACACGAACGAGGCTCGGAACGGGCAAACAACGACAACGGTGCGCGATGGTCGGAACGTGAAAGCCGATTAAGAGGAATTTTTCAAATAAGACACGAGGCATCGTTCATAAATCTCTATAAACGTGGCACTGCTCTCGTGGGTAATCAAATTTGGATTTGAGTTTAATCCGAATGATGGCGAGATGGCTGAGATGGCTGAGATGGGGAGACGGTGCGGCGACGTTTAAGCGGCGCGAACCGAACATTCGTATACTCGGTAGGCCTACTCGTACTCGTGCATGTACGGTGATTTGTTCGAGTTAGGGTGAAATTTGACGTGATGAACGATAGATACTCGTACGTTGTTGCTGGTGTACCATCCGTTCTTTTTAGAAGTACTTTACTCTCCCGTATACTTTCTCCAGCTCCAACTACTGCCGCCTTTTTAGCCGAATTTTCTATCAAATTCGGACTTATGTATTCGATTTGGGATTTTAGAAAACATTATTTTGAATGTTCTCTGTAAACGTAGAACGTAGAATAATGAAATTTTCGGTGTGGACTTGATTTTTCATGTAGCAAGGGACGTCAGTATTATTTTTTCTAAAAATGCAATAATTACGGAGTAATTAATAATTGAGATTAGGGGAAGCGGGGAAAAAAATATAGTGGATGCGAAGTTGGTAATGGTGATGGAGAGAAGAAAGTAGGGGAAATTTCCGGTTTGTTGGTGTTTATTTTGGTCTCAGTATGATTTTGATGGTCGAGGCGACCAGTTCCTATAGGTATCGCGTTTGTTCTGCTTTGTGTTTGTTACTATTGCTTTTTTTTTTCTTGTTGTTTTTTGTTTGTAGTTTCGTGGTTTTAATTACATACTTATCTCTTTAGTGCAGTTCCGCGTTTCTATAACTTTTTTCGTGTTTTTTTTTTTTTTTTTTTTTTTTTTTTCAATCATACAACTAGTGTGGTTTCGCATTTCAATTTTCTTTTGCGGTGTTTTTTGTTTGAAGTTTCGCGTTTTTAATTAATTACATGGGAATTGTGTTAGTGTGTTTCCGCGTTTTTATTATTTTTTTGTGGTGCTTTTTGTTTCGCGTTTTCATTAGTTTTTTTTCTTGGTGTTTTTTGTTTGGAGTTTGCTTTTTTAAAGTACACAGCTAGTGCGGTTTCGCGTTTTCATTATTTTTTTCATCGTGTTTTTTGTTTGAAGTTTAGAGTTTTAATTACTATTACATATAATAGTGCATTTTCATTCTTTTTTTCTTGGTGTTTTTCGTTTGGAGTTTCGCGTTTTTTTTTAAATTTGTGATTTTTCTGTGTGATATCGACATATCCCGTTTGAGGTGTTTACTTCTTCAGATAATATGGTGAGTTCAGTGGTAATTTTTGTTTCTATAATTATCTGTTTTTTCTGATTTTTTTCCTTCATAGTGCGACGGTAATTTTTTTTTTTTTTTTAATATTGTTTCTCGTGGTGTTTTTTATTTACAGTTTTGGATTTAAAATTAAAGTTATCGCGTTAGTGCTTTTTGGTGTTTTTTTGTTATTCTTTTTTCGTTCCTGTTTTTTTCATAGTGTTTTGTGGTAACTTTCGTTTTTTGCTACCTACTTTATTCCCCAATTTTTTTGTTTTTGGAGTTTTTTTGGTGTTTCGCAGTTTTTTTTATTCATCCCAATTCGAAAAAAAAGAGTAGGTAACTTATTCCTTAAAATTAGAACAAATTGCAAATTTTGACCCGTAAAATTTAAAGAAGGAATTTGGAAAAATCACGAATAAAAACAAAAATACATAGGTGTTTTTCAAAATTGAAAAAATTGAAACATTATTGTAATTCTTTTGAAATCAATAACTTTTTTAGTTGGTAACGAATTTTCAAAAAATTGATAGATTTAAGAAGTAGGTAATAAATTCAAAAAAAATAATAATTGAAAAAAATCATAAATTGTCAAAAAAATGAACGAATTTTCAAAAAAAAAAAAAAAAAAAAAAAAAAAAAATGACCACTTTCAAAAATTGACTAGTTTTCAAAAATTGATAAGTGAATTTTCTAAAGGTACTTACCTATAGTTGATAAATTTGTAAAAATTGATAATTTTTGGAAGAAAAATCCAAACTTTTTTTTTTGAAAATTTTTGAAAAAATCATAACTTTTGTCTTTTTGACAATTTATACTTAATCGATTTTGAAAAATTTACAAATTTTCAAAATTTTTAAAAATTGACAAAATATTTTAAAAAATTGTCAAATTTTTAAAAATTGACAATTATTTAAACATTGACAATTTTTAAGAAATGATGAATTGAGTAGGTAAATTTTCAAAAAATATGATTGATTTTCAAAAAATTTAATAAATTTTTAAACATTTTCAAATTTTTCAAAACTGACAAATTGTCAAAAATTTATGAATTTTAAGAAATGATGGATTAGATAAGTAAATTTTTACAAAAATGATAAATTTTTAAAAAATTGTCAAGTTTTAAAAAAAATGATATACTTTTACCTTAAACTCATAAAAATTCAAAAAAATAATAAATTTCCTCTTTCAATGAATCTTTCACAACGAAACTTGAAAATTCGGCAATGCCCGCAACCTTGTAGTGCGGGCAACTTATTTACTTTTGCTTTTACGTATACTCTCGCTTCAGCCTTACTATAGTTGGCCATCGTCGTCGACGTCGTCGTATGGGGATACCTATTACCTATACCTACCTACTAATTTTTATTTTCATTTTCCAAACAACACAGACATCTCAAGATCAAGATTTTTTATTCATTTTTTTTATTTTTGAAGTTCATAATGAATATTACACACAACAGTAGATCCCTCATCGCCTCTAGTATTACTTAAAAAATATATTGAAAAATTCTGCATAAAAATTTCTTTCCGGAATGAAATTATTTGGGATAAAAAATGACCTTTTTTGCATCAAATTCGTTTAAAAATGAAATAAAAAACACATTTGAAAATCTTATTTATGAGAAATACGTATATAGGTAAGTAGGTATACTGTAATATTCATAATAATTATCTGAAAAATGGAGAAATTTTTTTCATCAGAAAATTAAATTTTTGAATGAAAAAAAGAGCAATCAAAAAAAATTACCTACTCCAAAAAAAACGAGAAATCTGATTGAAAAATAGTTGAAAAAAATCCAAAAATTGAAAGATTTCTTATTCCAAAATCATCGAAAAAAATTTTTCCTAAAAAAATGAGAAATACTTTTCAGAAGAAGTGATTTCATTCAGTTGAAAAAAAAAAAAAAAAAAAAAAATTCTAAATGATCATTTTTTTTAAATTAAAAAAAAAATATAAAAAAAAATGAAAAATTTTCTCTAATTTATTGAAAGACTTTGCGTATTTTAAAAATTACTTTGTAGATAGATTTTTCATTAAAAGAAAAAAAAAGGAAAATAAAAAATCGTTTTATTTAAAAAAAAAAAATTAAAAAATGAAACATACATACACTTTCACTTTGAAAAAATTGAGAAATCTCTTCCACCTCACCCTACATCCATGACTATTATTTTCAATGAAAAAAAATATTTTTACTCTCAAAAATGAGAAATTCTATCCTACACAAAATTTTAAAAAATATCCAGAAAATTAGAAGATTTTTTTTACCTAGGTACTAAAAAAAATTAACAAAAGAAATTAAAAAATATTTTGACTCCTGACACTTGGAGAAATTTTTTCTCAAAATAAAATATGTACCTACTTACCTAATTACCTAGTTTTAATCCCAAAAAATTGAAATTTTCCCTTTGAGGAAATTAAAATATTATTTACCTTAATTACCTATTCAAAAAAAAAAAAAAAAAAAAAAAAAAAAATCCATTTTTCATCTAAAAAAGAAAATTTGAAATAATCAAAAACTGAGAAGTGATTGTGCTGTCCAAGCGAAGCAAGGACGAAAATCACTGTATCTATCAAAAGATCAAAGGATCGTTTTTGGATTTCTTTTTTCACGATGATAAAATCAAAAGATGATGGATTGGATATTGAAATTACAAAGGATCTAGATCATAGACCGTACTGCTAATACTTATTATTTATTACTCAATTAGGCAATTTCTCTTGTATTCTCATTTTTTCGGTTTTGTAAGAAAAAATTATAGCAACTTGATAAGCTATTCGAGTAGGCTAACTTTTTTTAAAATTTCGCACGAATTTTGGAATACTTATATGACCACACTTAAACAACTCAATACCTACGACACTAACAAAATTTAACAACAGCTATGAATCATAATGTAACTCAATCCGAGTAGTCCTTAACCTCATTAGTAATGATAACATAATAAGAACTCGATGCGACGGACGCGACGCTCAACGTTTTACTTATTACTCATTCACTATTCATTCGTAATGGTAAAAGATGGAAATCAAAGGGTGGCTAAATTCGAGTTGATAACCCTTGAAATGCGACCGGGTAGGTCGACCAAAAACGACTAGACTTTGCGCTCTTATTTCGGGGTTAATTTAAAAAGCAACGTACTCATCATACGGGGAGACAGTATGGTAAGTACATACAAGCGAGTATATAAAAATGCGGACCAACGACGCGTGCACGTCTTAATATGACCATTACGAGTAAGTACGACTACGTACATCGCGTCGCAAGTTCACTAAAGCACGGTTCATCGATCTGGAAAATAACCTTATTGCAACATACAAACGTACGAGTAGTAAAGGAGGCTTATCCGATGTACTTGCGGAAAGTTTTTGTTTTTCGTGCGACGATGTGCGGTTCGTGGTGCAATGCACTACCACACCACCATCGCCACCTGCTGCTGCCACCGAAGCTTGCCAGTTGCCACGCAGCACAGGAAAAGCCTGCGCAGCGACGAAATTTGGCCAGCGATTCCGAATCGGTGCGACAGCGATGTTTCGTGGCAGTTTTTACGACAGTACCTCGTGCTCAATGCTCACGATACCCACTACCCAGTATACGTAAGTAACTTTCAAACACCACGCGAGCTGATTGGATGAATGAAAAATTGCCACCTCGACAAGTTTGGCTCAGCGGTATGGCGTGGAAACCAATGACATCAGTGCGGTTAGTTCTGAAGCGCAGAGACATCCAGACGTAGCGAGTATGTAAGAGATTCAAACAATAGCGTTGTAGGATTGTAGGTATATACCGCAACAGTCGAATATATACGTAATATGCTAATTCGAGCGAGCAAATATTTTGTTTAAACAAACATGCTCAGACAGGTACGCGATTACGAGTATTTGGCAATGGCCACAATGATCGATAGAGCTGCTACAGAAACAGAAAAATTTCTTTCGCTACCTGGACGAAAAGACGAGTAAATAGGCAGACATGCAGGCAGGCAGGCAGGCAGGTAGGTAGGTAGGTAGGTAGGTAGGTACCAGGTAGAGGTATCTACTGCTTATTCGTTAGAGAGTGCAGAAATCAGAAAATATATACGTCGAAGATTGCGAAGCGAATATTCGCCATACAGCGTTCGTCGCTCGGTTCGGTTCGGTTCGGTTTGGCTGGATGCGGCGTTCATTTTTACCTAATTACCATAAATAAGACCGTCCAATGAATACCGGACATCAAACGACGCCGAGAGAGCAGAGAAAAACACCGCACTCTTCGTGCCACTTACGACCGCGACCGCACCGCACCGCACCATCTTCTTTATCCTGATGGCTATGGCTATGTATCATATAGTATATATCTCATCCTCGTACAATACGATCCGATCATTAAATTATTTATTAGAGTTGGGCAATTCTTTTTTTTTTTCATCTTGCGCCAGTGCCTGTACGTGTACGTTACGTATAACGATTGATAAGACGAGACCGATGCCGGCGTATTAGCCTATGTATTCACATTTTCATCATTTCATCTCTCGCGCCTCTTGCAACTCTCACACTATTTCTTCTTCAATTTTTCCCCTTTTTCGGTTCGTACTTATTTTAATTATTTTGAAAAATGAAATTGGCTAACCGCGGTGCAAGTGTTAAGCCGAAGCACGTATTCTACTTATAGGCACGAGTATACGCGGTTGCCTTTCACACGCGATGCCTATAGTTTATACTATTTTATGATATACAATGTACCTACGGTAATTAAGTAGGTATACACGTGTATTATTATACGAGTAGATGCCTGGCATGGCTGTTTGCCTCTTATAGATAAGGCACTCGTACGAGTCTACGAAATTTTATTCTTTACACGAGTATAATAGTAGGTATTATACACCGTGCGATATCTCAATTTTTTTTAAATTTTCAGCATAACCTTGGTAACTCTTGGAAGTTCCTACCCATTTGAGGGAGGGAGGGGAGGGGGGGGGGCAAGGCAATATTCGGGTTTTAGTTCACGTGAAAAACAATCCCTTAAATTTCTTATCTCTATTCTCTGGGCTAGAAATTTGATGAGTAGGCCAAAAGTGAACATATCTAATTATTTTAATTCAATCAATGACAAAGACTACCATTTGGTCCAATGCAAAATCCTACCTTTACTGATATTGAAAAAAAATATATTTTCAGTAAATTTCAAAAAAATGTTCGTTTTAATTTAATCAATGGCAAAGGCTACCATTTGGTCCAATGCAAAATCCTACCTTTACTGATATTGAAAAAAAAATTATTTTCAGTAAATTTCAAAAAATGTTCGTTTTAATTTAATCAATGGCAAAGGCTACCATTTGGTCCAATGCAAAATCCTACCCTTACTGATACTGAGAAAATTTTTATTTTCAGTAAATTTCAAAAAATGGCAATTTGAATTTAATTAATGACAACGACTACCGTTGGCTCCAATGCAAAATCCTACCCTAAGTGAATTTTTTGAAATTTTTATTTGCAGTAAATTTCAAAAAATGGCAATTTGCATTTAATCAATGATAAAGGCTACCATTTGATCCAATGCAAAATACCACCCTAAGCGAATTTGTCAAAATTAGTACGCAAAAATGTTTTCACATTTTTCAGAGCATGCATTTTTGTCAAGAAAAAAATATACCCGTGGAAAATTTAAAGGTAAGCTGATAGAATCGTATTAAAGAAAAGAAAGAAAAAAAAAACAAAAAAACAACAACAACTTAAATACATCAAAAAACAAGTATTCTCTATATTTGAAGTGCGAACAATCGTTTAATTAATATTGTCGAAAGATCTGTAATAACGTATGTAAGTATTTCTCGTTAATCGAGCATTTAAAAATTATCAGAGACCTGCTCCTCGAGTACCTGTGCTATGCTACCTATCTCGCCACTAAAATGCTATGCGATGCCATTGCACATCAAAACGCTCTCCACTAACAGGGCAATTATAATTGAAATTTTGTTATTTCAACCGCACATGGCCGCTGGCAATCTCTTAGAATGTTGCAAACTGGCGTTCAAACGCACGCAAACCATGTACGTAGATATTGCAGATAACACAAGTCAGCTATACCTACTTCACCTCACCTCACTTCACCTCACAATGTTGAAAAATTTTGCATTCGTGCTCGGGATGTATTAATTTATACTTATGGGTGCACTGCACAGTGCACACTATGCAGGAAGAAGAACCTACATACATGATATTCGTACTAGCTTGTACTTTTCCAAAAAGCAGCTCGCATAGTGTACAATTTTGTATCTTTTTTAATAGACGAATGGACATTTTCAGACCTACCTCGAGTAGGTACCCAAAATGGATAGACATGTAGGCACAGTCAAATACATAGGGACATGTGCAGTACCTTCAAGTACGTAAAATAATAGGTTTAGTAGGCAGAGTAGCTAGAGCATAGCATAGCACTGGGTATACCTAAACCTATACGTTTATGTATGTATATTATACCAGTACCGGACTACAGAACAGAATTCCAGTTTAATGGTTGAAATATTATGCCGGTTGTCGCATCTACCGTCGCATTGTTTTACGTAAACGTATATATTTTAGCTCGCCACCGCCACCGCCACCGCCACCGCCACGCCGCCGCTCAAGCCGCTATTATATGCAATATGTACACTAGGAGGTATAGTTACCTAGTATTGGTATAGATACGTGTACGTGAATGTGAATGTGAAATATATACCGTACATTCAAACGAGCTACAAATACCATACTGAAATAACGCGTTCGCATACGTAAAAACAAAAACAAGCACTCACTCACACACGAGAGCAGTGCAAGGACGCAAAGGGCCAATAAGAGCGAGCAACAGCCACAGCTCAGAGGATGACGAGGCGTACCCAGCCAGCCAGCCAGGTAGGTAAGGTATACGACTATAATAATAATGTGTCCTGTTGCTGTTGTCACCGTTTAATGATATAAATCATTCATTTTTATCAGAACGTTGTTATCTCACCGACGACCGACGACTGAAGCCGCAGCGGTATAAGTTATTTTAAAATCCTCAAGTTTCTCTTATACCATTTTTAAACCACCTATTATACGACTGTACGACCAGCGACCAGCTCCATGGTTTAAGTGTAGTACGTATTACGTGTGTACGAGTAGGTCTAGGTATCTATACGTGTAGGCACGTAAAACAAAGCGTATAGCCGGACAATTTTTCGTCGTATACGACCAATGACCAATTGACCATATGTACATGTACAAGTACCTCTACCTATGGTCGATATATATTACAGTATACACCTAGACTTATACCTATCTATGCATGTGCCTCCTTTCCTCCGCCACATCTTCATCCTCATCGTTCTCGAGCCTGTTACTATAAATAGTCGATCTATCAACGTTCAGTCGTTTATTAACTTACGTAGGTATCCGCTTAGGATACCTACGTACTTATATGTATATTTTATTCGAGCAGGCCTTTTTATCTTTCTTAATCGTCTACATATAGAAATACGTTATAGATATTATCATCTTCGATAAAGTTTCACCCCCCCCCCTCCTCCTCACCCAATCTCCCAAGTCCCAACCATCTCTCTGATCTCTCTAGACGAAACAAAAGGAATGAAGAGAAAATTCTCTCTTATTGCGTATGCGATTGATGAACAAATTGAGTACATCACTGGTCCTAATGATAGGTATACAGAATACGCAGGTATACCATAAACCAGAGATGGGTAGATCCATTAGTGAAAGCAGATCTAGATCCAGATCCAGGTCTTTTGCCTCATTGGATCTGCAAAAGATCCAAATCCAGATTCTTTTAGCTACATTCCATTTCCAAGCAGTCACCATATTTTTTTGGAACAAGTATCGGTTTGTGGTATGAGTTTTTAAAAACATAAGTGATTTGTAAAAATTCTGTCTATATGTCTCAGGACCAATTAGAATTTTAATTTCACTTCTTCATCTCATTCAAAATACCTAGTGCCCGATTCTTGCTTTAATAGTCCAAAGACACGATAATCAAGGGGTAGCAGATTGGAGGGAGTAATGAGCCTACACTTCCTCGATGTCCCCACTCCGCTCAAAGTTTGGCAGGATATCAAAAATGGGGTGGCGAGTGGGAGGAAATGGCCCCACAGACTTTCTTAGTTAAATTCTTTCAAAAGTGCTTTTGCTTTTCTGCCAAACGCGGTGTAGAGTTGGGAACGTTTCGAAGAATTTAGTTGGAGAAGTGTGGGACTATTCCATTTCATCTGCTATCCCTTGATTATTATGTTTTCAGACCATTAAGCTCATTTTTTTGATAAAAGTAATCCACGTCTGAATATCTATCATTTAGAGTTACTTCTGACTAGTGGCATCATTTCGATTTTTTAGCCATGGCTGCTCGAATCTCCTCTTACTCGGGTTAATACAGAGGAATCTCAAAAAGTGCGAGTGCGAGTGCTCGCCAATCGTGGTTCAAGTGGTGCATTGAGCTCAAAAAAGGAGTAAAGATGGCGAAAAATGAAATTTCATCTGCAGCAGACTGAAGGACGAAGTCTGACTGTGGTCAGACGTCCGATTCAGAGCGACGTAACGAAAAGTAGATGATAAGAGCACCAGCATCTCGTCGAGATAAGTTCGCACGGACGAAATCAATGTACTCCTAGTCGCATCATCGAACGAATATGAAACCAGTTTCGACTTCGAGGCACTGGCACTGGCATTGCACTCGTGAGCTCTGAGCTGTTGCCTGTAACGCAGGCGAACAAGACGCGATGGAGATGGATGAGGTACTTGGTATACGATCCGCAAGCGCACAAACCGATGATAATACCAATACTAATACCTATGTTAGCCAAGCGGCAGGACGCGACGCAACCCGGCATAATGGTATAATAGATTGTAAGCTGCTCTAATTACACCTTGTTAGCTACACCTATTCACTAAATTTAAAAGCGTAATTTAATTTGCTGATTAGTCTTTCAACTGGTTAACTCGATATGTTATGTTATAAGACACGGTGTGCTGCGAAAATTACACTCGTACTGGTACGAATGTTCGACTACGACTACCCTTTTTATCTAATAGCTACACCTATATCCATATGTACGACACTCGATTACCTAATCTAATCTGCGAATGTCTATAATCAAAAAATTTTAATTCGTCCATCTCGCTACAAATATTCGTGGACTGATACAAATCAAAATTAATGTTAGCATCTTCCCCGAGCAGCACAATCGACAAATTATCGAAATAAAAAATCGACAGAATATCGAATTCGATAAAGTGTCGCGTTAGTTCCGCCTAAATCGTGAAATTATCTTTCGATATATAGATAGATTATCGACGAATTATAGTTAGCAAAAATTTCGAGATTATAGCAAGATATTTTATCGATAATATATCTATAATATCGAAAGATAATTTCACGATTTAGACGGAACTTTTGCGACACTTTGTCGAATTCGATATTCTGTCGCTTTTTTATTCCGATTTTTCGTCTTTTACTAGCTTTTTTCTATAATTAAAAATCATTAATTAGCATAATTAATACATTGAACTATGCCTAAACACATTATTTATGTTGCGGTAAGAGGATCATTTCAGAAAAAGTCAAAAAAAATTATAAAAAATCTGCCACCCGTGGGGCTTGAACCATCTACCTCCTGCATGGTAATCCTCTTCCTTAACCACTATGCCATACCTTATCGTTGAGGAATTAGCAATAAAACGCTTATAATAGGCAGTTTAGTACTTCCAGACGAGTTGGACTTGGAAAAATTTTCACCAATTTTTAAAATTTGGAAATAATTTCAAATATCGTCACAAAATCGTTGAAAAATCGTTCGACAAATTTCAGATTATTTGTCGATAATGTAGTTTCAAATATCGCCACAAAATCGTTGAAAAATCGAATTCGAGGAATTTCATATTACGTGTCGATAATATAGTTTCAAATATCGTCATAAAATCGTTGAAAAATCGAATTCGAGAAATTTCAGATTACGTGTCGATAGTAAAGTTTTAAATATCGTCACAAAACCGTTAAAAAATCGAAATCGAGAAATTTCATATTACGTGTCGATAATATAGTTTCAAATATCTTCACGCAATCGTTAGAAAATCGAATTCGAGAAATTGCATATTATGTGTCGATAATATAGTTTCAAATATCGTCAAAAAATCGGTAAAATATCGGAGTCGAGAAATTTCATATAATCTGTCGATAATATAGTTTTAAATATCTTTACAAAATCGTTAAAAAATCGAAGTCGATAAATTTAATATTCTTTGTCGATAATGTAGTTTCAAATATCTGCACAAAATCGGTGGAAAATCGGAATCGATAAATTTAATATTCTTTGTCGATAGTATCGGTTACAAATATCGTCATAAAATCTTAATAATATCGAATTCGATAGTTTTTAGATTTTTTGCCTATGAAATTGTACCGATAAATCTTTATAATATCGTGAGAACATCTATAGATTTTCAAACGATTTTTTATCGATACGTTACATCTTCCGATATTATCGATCGAGTGTGCCGCTCGGGTCGCGATCGTTTTCCACACCTCAAATTACTTCTTACAAACTTATGGAAAAAAATCGAAGAATGGACTAATTTCAAGACATACAAGTTACAATTACGTATCCACAAAAAGAAAGTGTCTGGGATCAATCTTGTAAACATTAATAGTAACAATCTCAAAAAATTGTTGAGAAAAACACGGAAGGGTAGTACTAAATTTTCGGAATTTTTTCCTGAATTTAAAAAGGCAGGTACTGCAGATCTATGAAAATTGGTATAATTATGCGAAGTTCAAAGCTCAAAGCTCCTTAGTGCCTCCGGTTTTGAAGATAGACAGATTCGTGTCACGCTAGTGCACCTTCATTACACGGGTAAGGCAACATTTTTGGCAAAATTTATTTTCGCTATATAACTATAACTCCTTTAGTTTCAGAGATGGATATCTCAATGTAGTTACAAGTTTCTTCGTGTTTTTCAAGTGTTCTCCACTAACAGAGTTGGAAAAATTTTTGAGCGTAGTGTTGCCAATCGATTATGTTTATATGAAATGATAAATTTTCAAAGCCTTGGCGAGTATACAATTTTTTTTTGATCTGGTTGTTCCGAATATCCAAATTGCAAATTTGGCTTTGTGTACCTTGTAGGTTAAAATTTTTCATAAATATTTTACATTTTTTTTTTTTTTTTTTTTTTTTTTGCTTCTCTAAATGAGTTACAAGAAATAACTAGATCAAAGCCGATGGAACATAATTTCTCAAAGTCTCACAAACCTGAAATCAGCTGAGCGATGCGATGTAATAAGAACTAGTACATCTACATACACATACCTAGATGTGCTCGTATTTATATGGGATTCAAAAAAAAAAGACGAAAAAACAGAATAGAAGAGACGAAACGAGAAGGGGAAAAAATCCCGACTTGCCGAGTCAACGACTTGCTGGGAGGTCTGTAAAGTTGAAGCGAAAATTACACGTAATTGAAAACGGGCGTAATCCAAGATGATAGCCGAAGTAATACATCTTACGTACACGGACGGCTTAGGCTTAGCCGTACAACAAACTAACCACCGCCGCGTCGCACCGCATCTCGACTATAGGTATAGGTAAAGTAAGTGAGACCGTCGAACATGCCAACGAAGACAGACTAAACGAAAGAATAATTATTTGTTTAAACGATTGTGAGTTTGATTATAGTATAGTGCATAAAGAAGGTTTTAGTTATGCTTCTACTTTCCAAACTTAAACGGCCACTAACACCAATACCACTATCAGTACTGGTACCTACAGCTACAGCTCGTGCATTGCATTCGGTTTCGGTTCGATTCGGTTCAGTTAAAACGTTTGCATTGAAAATTGCTTCCAAATAAAAAGCTAAAATGGTGGAAACTAGCAAAAGTAATGCTACCTATTAGTATGCAGGGTGTTTCGAGATTTTTCTGCGAAATTAACCAATTCTATGTAGTACTAGAAAAGCAAGATAGAAAACCATTACTATAATAAGTTGCCTATCTCGAAAATTGAAGGCGTGCCAGGAACATCTAAAAATTTAATTTGACAAGAAAGTCGGTTGGCAACACTGCGTTTGAAACTTTTTCAACGCAAAAAAATGGCCAAGTAAATTCAGCGTTGCCAACGCTCCTGATTTCTCAGGAGATCTCCTTATTTTTTGAGGTTGTACTGATTTTCTCCTGATCTACTGGTTGTAAGCGAAGATTCCTGAGTTTTTAGCAAAAATTCCGTGATTTTCAACAGAAATCTCCTGATTTTTTTCAAAAAAGCTTAAATTTTTGTAAAATGTCACTCAAAAAAAGGGAAACAAATTTTTTTAATTTTACGACTGATTTTTCACTCAATATATTTTTCCAATGACAACATGACCGTACATCATGTATCATAAAAAAATAAAAAATTAATAATCAAACTCTTGAACCTATTCTGTTCTATGAAAAACTCCTGAAATCTACTGCTTTTTCACGGAAATTCGTTTCTCCTGAATCTCCTGATTTTTTCGAATTTCCATTTGGCAACGCGCAGCAAGTAGTCAAATATGGGAATGTCAAAAAAAAAAAACTGTAAAAAATTTTCTCATCTTTGAAAATGAGAGTGCTAACTGATCCTTAAAATTGGAAAATACCTGCAACTTTCACAGCTTTGTGGCACCTTCATTTTCAAAGATGGGCAAATTTTTCACAGAACTTTTTTTGTTCTTCTTAAAAAGTTACATCAGGTGTAATGCAGTTCCATGTTATTGTCACTCGGTTATGTTACAAACTTACAATGCAAATCTGGAATATTGCACACGTTTCCCGAAACACTTTGTATGACATCACAAGATTCGTCTTTTTCTGAAGATTCCCTTTCGTAATTTTCTTCATTGTCCACAGACTGTTATATAATTTGAATGTTATTTACAACACAGTTCAAATTGAGGTAATACATAGACCAGCAGTAGGTAGTCAGGTTCTAAGGAGTACTAAAACTCGATTGTGGAAAATTGAAACGTATTAGCAGGTACCTAAGTAAATAAGGATACTAGAATGAAATAGGAGCGAGAAAAAAACGGATAGTTTTTATTGAAAATTAATGAAGCGAAAAACTAACGCAGACTGGATGCACCTCGTCCACGTTCGTTGTCGACATCACCTTGTAGGTATATCTACATCTAATTCTAATACACACAAAACGTATAGATATAATATGAAGTTAGGTACCGGTGGAGCCCATACTCGCGCGAAGCCTTAAAGCTAAATGAAAAAAGTTCATTTTAATCGTGATTATTTATACGTCGTTGCTATTTGCATAATAATCGAAGGAAGACCGGGCCTATGCCTAGATGCTCGCGCGATTCCACTATTCGACATTCACCAAATTGAAGCTGAAACCAGAGCCTCGGTATGAACAAGGTTGTTGCATTTAATCTTTTTAGGTAGGTAAGTACGGATGCAACGTACTTTTGAGGCGCCGAATGCGAATAACCCAAAGAGCTCTTTCGGAAAAAGAAGAAAACGACCAAGACGAAATCTATTAGGTACAAAGTTAGGCATGCAATGTACGGTATCCGCGCCGTCGCGTCACCGTCATCGCCATCGTGGCCGTCGTCGACTCACCAAACACACCGAACATTCCACCTACTTGGCCCGCAGCATCTTATCAAGATCCCCACACGTCGTCATCGTTTAAACGCGAGAATTAATCAAAATCGTATTTTAGTATAGACGAGTACATTTACATCGGTTCGGTGCTGCTTTGCATAATACGAGTATGCAGAGCTAACACGAAGACCTTTCTTTATACCTGTAGTTGGTACCAGTACGAGTACCTGGGAAGCGAATTGAACGATTAAGACAACGATGGCGATGGCGATGGCGATAGACGATGCGGAGGTGTCATCGCAGTTGTACGCCAGTCCATGTCCGTATATCCGGTACCGGTACAATATCGAATATCCGCAGCTCTTACGTGTATATAGAAAGAGAAGGAGTCTCATTAACCAAACCCGCAACTTACTCGTGGTCGTATTGGCCAATATCGTTCTTAGTACGTAGTACGTACCTATTCGATAACTTGCCGTTGCTGGGAACTTACAATGCAGTCTTTGAAGATACCCACGCGTCACATCAAGCACTCGAGCCTACGAGTACGTAATACGTCGTACATTAGGGTGGCCCTTATTTTTCGAATTTTGGAAATGTTGTCGGGACGGGGGGTCAATTGGTGACATATTGGTAGAAAATAATTCCCTATTTTTTATTTTTCCTCTAACTGAATTTTAAGCCGTTTCTCAGGGGCCCCCAAATTTGAAAAAATCAAAAAAAAAGAAAAAATATAACATTTTGAAAATTTTTGAAAATTTTTAGCAAAATGGTCATAGGGATGGTATTTTTATAAGACAAGACCATTTTCGATGATTTCTTATCTTTACCCCCCCCCCTTTTCATGGGACATAAAAAAAACGTCATTTTTTACGTTTTTTTAAAAATTTGAAAAAAATGACTAAACATTAAAGAAACATTTTTTTTTGAATAAAATGTTTTTAGCATACATGTTATCACCCAAAAAGGTCATTTACGGCGATTTTTCATCCTTACCTTCATTTTTGGGAACCTCATTTTTTTCAATTTTTGATAGTTTTTGAAAAATTCTCACTGATACGGCAGTGGTGAAAAATCACCGTAAATGACCTTTTTGGGTGATAACATGTATGTTGAAACCATTTTATTAAATTTTTTTTTTTTTTTTTAAATTTGTAGCCATTTTTTCAAATTTTTTAAAAAACGTAAAAAATGACGTTTTTTCATGTCCCATGAAAAAGGGGGGTAAAGATAAGAAATCATCGAAAATGGTCTTGTCTTATAGAAATACCATCCCTATGACCATTTTGCTAAAAAATTTCAAAATGTTCTATTTTTTCTATTTTTTTGATTTTTTCAAATTTGGGGGCCCCTGAGAAACGGCTTAAAATTCAGTTAGAGGAAAAATAAAAAATAGGGAATTATTTTCTACCAATATGTCACCAATTGACCCCCCCCCCCCCCCGTCCCGACATTTCCAAAATTCGAAAAATAAGGGCCATCCTAACGTACATACTAGGAAAGTACACTTTTCATTTTTCACGCTCGATAAAATTTAGCGACGACAAAAGTGTCGACATTTTGAAAGCCTATTGTACCGAAAGTAGTTCCCAACACGCAACACGCCAAGAAGCGACGTTAATCAAATTTATCGCCTCATTATCGGCTAGAAAGTTAAGTTTCGAGGTTGTAAAAAAACATATTGGACATAATGAGCCACATAAATGACACATTTTTTGACCAAGTCGTAAGATCAAAACATATACCGTACGTACAAATTCTACCCAAGCACCTACCTACCTATCAAATATCTACCCAAGTTACTCGCTTATCTACCATGTACTATAATTTTTGACACTTCTACGCGCTATGCTATAGTACAGCACAGTCATATGTCCAACAGTCCAGAACTACGTTGTATTAAGTAAACCACGACAAATTGATAAGCTGATAAGACGAGACATTTTTTTTCTTTATTATATTCGAAATTTGGATTAGGAGTTCGCGAAATAGAGCGTGACAAATAAGACGTTTTCTATTCTCAAGACATCGCTTAGCTTACACAATTTAATTAGGTGGTACAGTTGCTTGTAAGTACTTTGAGGTGATGCTTATTTTTTTTGATTTTTGATTGTTTTGGTCTAAGCTAGGCTTTGCATGAAGAAGATGGATCAAGTTGTCGTGATTAGTAGAATGATTTTAAACGAGGATTTTGGGTATGGGGATTTTTTCGATCTCACGCTCTCACCCCCTCAAAGTTGTCATTTTGTAGAAGGAAATAACCCTCTCACTTGCTCTAACTATTTTTCATTTTTCCGGCACCTAGTCACTCCTAGTTTTTTTTTCTATTTAATGAAAAAATTGGCAGAATTTCAATTTTTTCTGGTTACAAAACCTCATCAAAATTGTTTCTTTTCGCGAAGAGTGATATTTCAAATTTTTCATTTTTCCACTAGGTAATTGATTTTCAATTGGTAACTTTAGATCTCCAAATTCAGGGTTGCTAACCAAAACAAAAATTAATCAATAACCGTTAACCAAAAAACCGAAATTAATAAATTATTTTAAAATTTGAGACTTGAAACCATAAACCAATAACCAAAATCTAAAAAATGATTAAAAAACCGAAAAAACCCAAAACCAATAATAATTTGTTTCTTTTTTTGGTGAATAGTTCCCTATTATGTCCCCATTATTATTTATTGAATAAATTTCAAGTGGAGATGGATAAGGATAAATGAAAAGTTCAAAAAATTAAAATTTTTGTGAAAAACCAAGAAAAAACCAAAACCCCCAAAAAAATTATGATCAACCAAAACCAGAAATCGAAAACCAATATCATCAAGATGTTTTTACTAACTTAAATTAACTGAAACCTCTAAAAAAAAAAAAAAAAAAATCGGTTAGCACTTGGCAGCCCTGCCCAAATTCTTCAAAAATGCTTTAACTACAAAAATGAGCAAACATTTCCATAGTTAATTCAAATACGGTCGAAGACATGACGAACGGTCGAAAGTCTGAGAATAGTTTCATGCCGAGCCGCTAAAAGAGCGCTTTTGTCGGGGTCACTTTTCCCCAGAGCTGGCGCGACTCAGAGTTTCGAGTGTGAGTCGCGAGAGTCGCATGCGAGCGACTCTGAGTTCGACTCTGAGTTCGACTCTTTTTCACAAGGAGTCGAAAAAAATTTGAAAAAATCGACTCATCACTAAGAGTCGAACATTAAACTGATTCACGACTCTTCTCAATTTGCGACTCTTTTTTACTCACAACTCTTTTTTTACTTGCGACTCTTTTGATTCACAACTCTTCATATCACGACTCTTTTCATCTCTCAAACTCCCTTTTTCCGCGATTCATGGGTAGTGCAACCTCGTGTGTTGTGTTAGTTTAGTTTTGATTTCAATTAATTTTCGAATTATTGTTTCAAAATCATTCAGTGATGAAAAACTTCGAAATCTATTTTAAACACACAAGATCTACAAAAGGCAATGATACTGTGGTAAATTATTGAATGGTGGCATTTTTGATTTTATGAATGTTCAAGAATTTCATTTCTTGTTGTAGTTTTTTTTTTTTTATATTTCAAATTTAAGATTAGATTACGAATTTACTGAGAGTTTACTCAGAGTCAGAGAAGATGTTTCTACTTTCTAAGTTTCTACTTACCTTTTTTTCAAACATTTTTAGCTTTTCCTTTTTTTACGAGAATATGAAGCATGAAAGTTAAAATAAATTTTATTGATCAATTTATAATTGATTACTGTACTTGAAAATTGAAAAATAATAAATATGTCGCACTAAAAAAACAAAAAAAGAAATTAAATTACAGAACATTTTAGTTTTTAAATGAAAATGAAATTTGAAAAGTGAAAAGAAAAATTTAGAGAAAAGAGTTGTAAAAGAATCGTATGAGAACAAAAATAAGAGTTTAGAAGGAGTCGGGGGAGTGAGTCGGGAATTAGTTGAAAAAAAGAGTCGCGAGGATTAAAAGAGTCGGACTCATGAGTTTAATAAAATTTGTAAAGAGTCGCAAATTGAAAACTCTTCGATTCAACTAGCAAAGAGTCGAACTAAAAGAGTTCGACTCCCAAAAGAGATGAGTCGCGCCAGCTCTGCTTTTCCCCATTGGAGTTTCCAGTATTATTAATGTAAAGTATTTGGTTAATTCTTTTTTTTCACACCAACTAAATTTCGAGGGATGCCTTTGGTTCTTTATCTTCTTTTGAGATCCTTTTGATGAGAAAGTTATTCTCATTTTTCGTTCTCTCCCAAAATGAATTTAATGTGAAAACATGTCAATTTTACTTTTTAGAAATGAGGGCAAGTATAGGCAGCACTAAAAATTTAGTTTGGGAAAAATAAAAAAATTGGAAAATTTTTCTCATTCGCGTTCAGGGAGATGAGATTTTTTTTTTTTTTTTTTTTTTGAATTATCAAGTATAGGTACCTAAGTAAGAACAGTCCACTTCTTCGAGTTTCCAATTTTTATATTATCAACGCCACTTCCAAGTATAAAAACCGATTTTGGACATTTGTTTTCACTCGTTTCGTTCCAAATGTCTTTCGTCATCAGTCATCACACGTATAAACCTCTTCATTTGTAAGTAATTTCAAATTCGATAACAATTTCGAAAGGTGTCATTTTACGTGTACAAACGAAACAAAACAAAAAAAAAGTTTACCGAAAAAAAAAATGGATTTGAAATTCCGATTTTTATAAACGACGAAAATATGCGTTTAAAAAAAAGCGAAAACAAAAAAAAAAAAATAAACGAGAAACCCATGCCTTTTTCCAAATACAGTATCTGCAACCTGGCTCATGGTCTCGTAGGTACGTACCTTCGAAATGAGTATAATAAAAATGTCTTGTTAGAAGAGAAAAAGAAAAAAAATAAGAAGAATAAGAAGAAGAAGAAGCAGAAAGGAAAAATATACAAGATCGTATATTCATACTACTACCAGTTCGTGGCGTTATCAGATCGTGTATTTCTCCTCTCTTAGATGTCGGATCTCCTCTACACGATGTCACATAACCTATGTATTATTTCTATTCTCACTAGAAATATTTCACCTCGTTCTTTTTTTTTTTTCCATCTTATTTTATTTTATTTTGTTTTATCAATACTCACCATCAGTAAAGGACAGCAAAAACAAACACCACCAATGAAACGGATGAAGAGAGAAGGAAAAAAAAAATGAGAGAAAAACGAAAAATAATAAAATATAAAAGACAACAACATCCACGCATAATATTTAACAAATTCTTTTCCATAATATAATTCCAATTAAAACGCGCGCCGTTTGGTATTCACATGTACCTAGCTACCTACTCGTACGCATACCTAAGGATACCTATACGTAGGTATATTATCTAGATATACTCGTACGTAAACGTATACCTAGGTAATTATTTATTTTTCGAACGCGTCCTCGTCAACGAAAGGGTACCGAATATCAAAGGTGCCTACATTTGGGAGATTTTTTCTTTCTTTTTTTTTTTTTTTTTTGAAATACGCGACGAACCGAGTACGATCTAAACAAAAGAAATATGTACGGTTTATACGCAGGTGTACCGGCGTTGCTGTCGACAAATTCGTCGTCGTTGGTTCTATTTATAATCATACAACATAAGCTCGATTCGCGAGTACAGCACATTATACTCGTATACAACGAATAAGTATGCGAAGGTATGTGTCACCATCGGCGTACATCGAAGCTAAAGCTGAAGCAAATTCTTTGCAGTTATGCCTACATACTGAGTCTACGTCAACGCGTGAGAATATTGGTAGGTAAAGCGTAATTTACTCTTATTGCGAGTATAAAAGGTCCATAGAATTCAATTTTTGTACTAATCAAACACAGGAGAAGGATCTCGACACGATTACGAGATTTTTCAATTGAAAAAAAAAAGATGAAATAGCCATAGGTAGTTGTAATCGATTACTACGTATTATGAGGAAATGAATGGTCCCAGTCGAGTAAATGCGCTATAGGAGTAGACCAATATACACACTTGCATTAGGTACGTATTTAGTAGACGTAAAAATGAAGAAATGAATAAACGTTGATAGGTAGGTAGCATATTATGTTGGCGGCTTCGATCTCTGAATGAAAACATAAACTTGGTAAATACATAATATAACGACGTATCTGACGTAAGTACGATAGTATTTTGTATAAGTAGGTAGAGGTACACGATGTTGGTTTAAGAACCAAACGATCTAGGTACAGAGTGGATGAGGGCGCGGGCGGGGGTGAAAGACGCGGACGCCGGACGCGAAAAAAGAACCAAGAAGATATGAAGAAGAGAGAAAAAAAAAAGGGTGACTGATGCGTGACCCCTGCCGGCTACGAGAAACATAAATCATTTGAAACGAGATGAAGAACTGGTAAGTTGTGCCTGGTATACAAGTATAGGAAGAGGCGCTACAGCGCGGCGCACTCACGTCCCGCTAAAAACCATCGCTTAATAATCAATTACTTATACACACACAAAAAGCAACAACAACAACAACAACAACAACAACAACAACAACGCGCAACTACACCACTAAAACAAACAAATTAAAAATAGATAACAATTAAAATATACGTATAAAGACGCGGCGATACTACGAGTATACCCAACAGAACAGCCACATCGAGGCACCAAACTCGAAACCGCAATGGCCGTTGACCATAGAGGAAGGGGGCAGTGGAAAAACGATATAAAAGTATAATACGTCCTATAGATCTATAGCGCGTACGATATGAAAATTATTTAAATGTGTAGAAGAATGTACTCGTAGATAGCCGAGCCGGCCAACTGGATCGTGATAAATATGGACGGTCAGTTCTACGAGTATCATATCAGTTGGTGCATGAAAACAATATGCGTGACCATTAAAAATGTTGAACGCGATAGCCCCGATTCCATCCATTCTACTCGTATGTACAGCATCACGTAGAGTCGCTTTTATGCGGCGGCCTCTGCGTCACAGGTTGCCGCAAACTCAACAAAATTATACATATATTGGTAAATTGAAAATAAATCATAAGCTCTCACTTTACGACCGCTCGTACCTCGTAATCGCCAATGGTAATCTGCACAACGTTGTCTCGTTGTCAAACCAGTACCTATATACCCATAGACCCAGGACCTACAGCAGGTAGTACTCGAGAATATGGTACATAGGATGCCCAGGGAGTAGGAGCATCCAGTGACGTATGTCAACTGAACTTTTCTTGGGCGTAATTTATTGGTTACAAAAATTCCGAATGAAAATTCAAAACATACTGAATGACATTTTTTATAACTTCGTACCTAGATAAGTACAAAATACTTAACGAATTTAAAACCAAAATCACCACAAAAATATCAACTTAGGTAAAAACTTTCCTGGAAATGGGCTAAAAAGGTCATTGACCCAAATTCGGAAGAAAGTAGTCCTAAATGTCACCCCTGATATAAAGACCCACCACCTAACTTTTGACCTCCACCCCGGGTTGAAATTTTTTCCACATTTTTTTCTCACGAACTGACACCAAACTAAGGGGTTGAGTTTGGAAAAATTGAAAAAAAAAATTCCCTGTACAAATTAAGGTCTACTCGAGCACTTTTCTTTTTGTTTTGAATTTTTTCAACAACGTTGCCATCATTTGTAAGCTTTCAAAAAATATAGGTATAAATGTTATACGTCCTGTAAGTGTAAGAAAATTTCGAGAAAAAATTCAGCCATGCACTCCCTAAAATAATTTTTTAAAAGCAGTTTTTCAAAATATCAAAATAACAAAAACATTCAGAAAAATATTTTTCGAATTGTTGAAGAAAAAAAATCCATAGATATACCAACACGATGCCTATACCCATACAATCCGTGAAAATTTCAAAATTTGTCATCAAAGATACTGTGTATTGAAATTTTGATAGACATGAGGGAAGAAATAATTCAGAGGGGGTAAAAAATTTACGTGGTGAGTTCTTACATCAGAAGTGCCCTTCAGGACCACTATCCACCAAATCTGGGTCAAGGGTCATTACTAAAATTGATCTTTTGAACTGTTTTGAAAATTCAACAAATTCTACAAATTGATCTAATTTTAAAAAGGGGAAAAAATTCAAAATTTACCTAATTTCAATAATTTTTGAATTGTTTGTATCTCTCTCTTGGAACAATTAAAAATAAATAAATAAAATAAAAACATAAAAAATTTAATAAAACTTTGAAAAATGGCTTAATTCTAAAAGTTGTGAAAATCCATTTTGTTTTGAAAATCAATGTATGAATAGGTACTTAATTCATTTTTTTTTTATTTCAAAATTGCCAGATTTTGTGATTTTATATCAAATATTTAAAATTTTGAATTTCAAACAATTTTCAGCATTTTGATTTTTGAAATAAAATTAAAACTTTCAAGAGGTAGGTACTTTTTACTTTAATTTTGAAAATTGAAAATTGGAAAAACACAGTTTTTAATGTGCGTTGAAAATTCGATAGAATTTTGAAAATTGATCAAATTTCAAAAATGAATCAAAATTTGGAAACTATTAAATTTTTAAGTTTTATCAAATTTCAAAAAAATGAAAAATTTCAATTTTGAACAATGTTGAAAAAAATTTTCAACTTGAAAAATCAACATGAATTTTAAAATTAAACAAATCCTAAAATTTGCAAAAAAAAATTTTGATTTATTAATTTTTTTTTTAATTCGAGAAATATTAAAAATTGACCAGATTTTTTGTAATCAGCTAACACTCGATATGCCAAATTTTTTGACGTTTTCAATTTTGACCATTCTGATTTTTTTCACCTTCAAGGATTGCTTGATTTTTAAAAAGTGACTAAGCTGTGAAAGTTGAAAAAAATTAATTCAATTTCAATTCTTTTCCTAAATTCAAAAAATTGTCAAATTTTGCGTTATCATCACATATATCATAAAAATGTCAAATTTTGAACAATTCCAAAAATTTTGAATTTTCAAAAAATGGCCAATAATACCTAATCTTGAAAATTTCGAAGAATAAAAAAATTCAATTCAATTTTGAAAATTGATAAAAATTTAAAAATTATCCAATTTAAATGTTAAGTAGGTATCAAATTCCAAGAACTTCAAACATTTTGAATTTTGACCTAAAACCTTAAAATTTACTAAAATTAAAAAAACTGTAAAAATCTATGCGAAAATTTGTTTGAAAACCAAACAGAATTTCAAAAATTAATCCAAGTTTAAATGCATTAAAATTTTTAAATTACCAACTTTTAAAAATTATAAAAAATTCTGCGAGCTTCAAAAAATTATTTAAAATTATATTAAATCATTTACTTATTATTTTGAATTTTAGACAATTAAAAAAAATTCTAAACTTTGAATATTTACCTACTTAAATTTGGAAAATCAACGAAAATATTATTTTACAATGTAAAAAAAAAAAAAAAAAAAAAAAAATCTTTCAAATTTTAAATGAAAGTTGGACAGAATTTCATCAAGTAGTTAGGTACTACAAATTTTTAAAATTTTTAATTTGTAACATTCCAAAATTCCAAAATTTCAAAACTGTATCAAATGAGGATGTGTTATATGCATTTATATACCTATTATATATATTTTCAAAGATTATTTCCATTTCTGTTCACTTAATTCGTCTATTTTACCAAAAAATGTAGGTATTATTTAAAGAAATAGTACGTAGGTAACTTCAAATTTGATCAAATTCAATTTTTTTTACAAATTACACAAATTGTTTTGAATTTGCCCAATTTTTTCAAAATTGTAGAAATTAGTTCAAAATAGGTAACTGAGAAAACTTTACGACTGAACGTACCACTGGCCTGTTCTTTTCATATGGGAAACAATTTTAGCCCTCATTCCTTCAATATCACCAGGTAGGCAAAAATTTCTACATCAATGGAGAACTAATCGCACGTAGCCTTTAACTACGTAGAATAACTTCTGGACCGGGAGGGGGGGGGGGGGGGGGGTATTAGGAAATTTGAGAAAAATGACCCAAATATCAACGTTCCAGCTGATGTAAAAATTAAAAAGACGAAGATGCCCGAACGCGAATGTACGAGTGTGGCGTGTGGCACTAGCAATTACAAAGAAAGGGGTAGCTTTAACGCTGCTTCGCTGGCGGTATTAAAAAAACAACCCAGAGAGAGGAAATACAATTACGAGGGTTGAAGGTTCGCAAATCGTGTTAATGAATACGGAAACGCGAACTAATACGAATACGAATAGAAACACGACGAAAAGGTCAACTATTCAAATCATTCGAAAACAATAGCTTTCAAACATCATTGTGCTTGACTGTTTGGATCAGCGAGCGATTAAGCGGTTACCACAAAAACGTGTTGGCAGTCCGAAGGAAATCCGAAATACTCTGCCTTTACTGCGGCAGCGACAAAGGTCATTTACACGTCAAGAAAAATTTGCGAAAAGAAATTTTTCCGTAGAGAAATGTGTCTGAGATACGTTGGAGAAGCAAAACGATCTACAGCCGAGTGGAAATACGAAGGCAAGGGTAAAAAATCTCTTTGTAACGCGATTGTAGACAGCGGACGCGGGACCGAGTCGTTATAAATGGGTAAATAATTGGAAATATTTTACTGGCTCAGTGAGAAGTGAAGTTGGCCCGAAGAGTAATGTAAACATTGATCGAGGACGTGTAGTCGGAAGAGTAGGTAAAGCGGAAGGGTGCATGATTTTTACCATCATCGCATCGCATCGCATCGCAGACCGCAGTACAGTCCATAATACACGCGTGCTGCATTGCATGCAGTCCGCCAAAAGAACGTACGGGTATAGCTCAGCTATGACTATGGCTGTGGTTGTGGTTGTGGCATGGGTTGGGATGGCGCTATGCTATAGCTCGCTACATGACAGTGAAATTGACCCCCGCGGTTCTCGAATACGGCGATCGCGATCATTGAATACTGATGAATGTGGTAACATACCGAGCGTTAACAGTCCGGTCCCACGTGCAGCCCAATAATATATAACATATAGTTATTCTTATTATTCGACTCGAATACAGTACCTAATATCTCTAGGTAAGTATATGTATGTCTAATAAAACCGTAAGTTGTGATTTCGGTGGGCGAAACCAGTTGTCTATGTCTACCAGTATACGTACGAGTACGTATGCGCTTCTTACTGTAACATAATATACCTCTTGGCCCCTTTATTTCAACAACCATACTACGTTTCACAAAAAATGTAATTACCCAAGCGAGTACCACTACAAATTAGTATTTCTATATTCGTTTTGTTTGCAGTTGCACTAAAGGAAAAAGGAAAAAACCCTGAAAAAAAATTGTTTTCAAGCTTTGAACTTTTCGAGAATCGAGAAGGCAGGGCTCAATTTCGCCCCATTACTTAAACATACAGGTAGTCTATCTGCTTGCGATGTAACTAGCGTGCAACTGCTTTTCAAAAAGGCATTCGCAGGCAGGGCAGGACGGATAATTACACCGATGCGATGACGGACGCATGCCTGCCTGCCCGCCCCCCGCCCGTCCGCAATAATGCTAATTGCCGGCGTATTTAATTTCAATAAACCTGTACCTAGCAGCGACGATTAATGTAAACATAACTTATTAAAAGTTAAACGCCCAACGTATCGACCCGCCAGCCATGAGCCATTCGACCCAACGTATAAACGGACCGCCACGGTGCAGCGCACCGCACCTCGCCGCCGTTCCTTCAACCAATCAATGAATGAACGCATGAATGAATGTAGCAATGTACCTCACTCGGTACATGATACATAGCTAAGCTACGATATGTGGGCAGGTCGTACGCATATAGATATTGTACTATACGTTACGTACAGTACACATACCTAATACCTACGAATTCGAAGTGTATTCACATAATATGTATAAGTAAATACACCACGTGAAAGGTCGTCGCTTTTAGCTCTCATTAAAATCGTAATAATTCAAATCTTCCAAAAGTAAACATCATCAAATCATCTTAATTGGTATTCGCGGTCGTCTTTCCAAGATTTATAGAACGAGTTCGCTTTTACGAAAAGAACCAACGAAAGAAAGAAAAAAAAAAGAAAAAACATACTTATCTATCTAGAAAACGTGTAACGACCAACACGGTTCACAACGTCGCACAGTCCTCTCTTATTCTGTACTCTTGTACGTAAACTTGTAACAATTTAAATGCATAAACACGTTATTTTGCATAATTTACCCATACAATATTCCAGTTTAACAACCCAAAAAAAAAAAAAAAAAAAAAAAAAAAAACACGCGCGTACACGTACGTCGTATACGTAAATAAATATTCTCGAATGGTGAAAATGGGGGTGGGGGGCTGAAGAGACCGAGGCAGGAGTAAAAATAATAAGTAAAACTAATACGCACTCGATGATGGTAATAATAACGATAATAGTGATAGTAAAGCACTAAAATTATCGTCTACCTAGTACCAAACTAGTTATTAGCGTCAAAGTTTTACAAGAACGAATTCGCCACCGGAGGCGATTTTTTAGTAATTCTATCCGAATAAGAATTCATTTACAATGTTAATTAAGTACCTTTCTTTTTAATTTTTTTTTCCACCAGTGTTTAATAATTTTTTACACTTTTGACGAAATTATTACGAGCGTCATTATTGTCGTTGATAGCTGTGTAGGTAAACTCTACACAGCTTGCATAAAACGAACGTACCTACTTACCTAGTACGTAATAATCACGTAATAATCGTTAAAAAATTGTCTACCGGTAGACGAATTTAAATAATTACTATCGTAGTTCTTCGAAACATTCGAAAATAGACCATAAAATGAAAATAAATAAATAAATATTCACTAACCTCGGTATCAATTTTCTTAAACTCGCTGTCATCTTCGTCGACTTCGAAGTACAGTTCGGTAGAGGTAATAGACATAATGCCAGGGGCCACAACTCCGGGAGCGATTAACTTCGCTTTAGTGCTCATGTTGACTGGACCTTTGACAACAATGATTCAGTATATAAGTAAATAGCATAGGAATACGCGATTTAGCTTATTATCTCGCTTCAGCGTAAATAACAAACCGGCTAGATCGACATCGATGTCTCTGTCGTCGGTAATAAGATCGGCGTCGTCTAACAGATCGCTGTTTGGCACCGGATTCTGATGCGACGATGCGGCCAAATGAGCGTGAAATTCGTCGCGAGCTTGCAATATGGCATCTTGAGGAGCTCCGTTTTCGATGGCGACTTTCAACGTGGCTTCCGGGTGCGTTGTGCCGCGAGGATTATGAACGAATCGTTTACGACGCCTGGCATCGTCTTCCCACGAATCCAATCTCCAAAATTCTTTTCGCCTGCTCCAACATAAGAATTACCATTAGTCTCGTTAGAAACAACAAAAACTTTAGGCAGGTCTACCATTCGTACGAGCACAGAAATGTACCATTACTAGTGTCTATTCAACTCAATTTGTTTACATGGATGCAGATAGTTATTGTTACATAGATACTTGTAATTCAAAATTTGAGTGGAGGTAGGGAGGGGTCCAATCGAAATTTTTATGATAACCAAAGTTATTTCCAAGATTTCAAAGTACAACTTTTATTTGAAAAATTTTTCAATTGGACCCCCCTACCTCCCCCAATTTTCAATAATACAAGTATCCGTGTCATATTGTGCGAAATTAGAGGAGAGGAAAGGGTCTAATCGAAACTTTTGTACTTAATAACAAAAATTATTTCTAGGACTTCTATCTACAACTTTTGTTTGAATAATTTCTCAATCTGACCTCTTCCCCAGTTTTGAAAAACTGAAAAAGTATGTACCTGGTGATGTGAAATCAGAGTAGAAGGAGGGATGAAATCGAAATTTTTATAATAACCAAAATTACTCTTAGGTTCTCAATCTACAACATTTATTTGAAAAAATTTTCAATTGGCCCCTTCCTCCTTCACTCCTCTGATTTTTGATTAGTATCTTCGGAGTGTTATGCGAAACTGGTGAGGAGGAAGGGGTCCAATTGAAAAAGTTTTCAAACAAAAGTTGTAGCTTGAAGTCCTAGGAATAATTTTGGTTATTACAAAATTTTCGATTGGACCCTCCCCTTCCCTCCAAAATTGACCTAAGTACATATTTATGTAGTATTGGACTTACTAAAATGTAAACAAATCGAGTAAACTAGACACTAGTTGTACTCTAGTAGTACCGATTCGAAGTCAATGACGAGACTCACCTCGATTCTTCGTTATAAGCCCAAGCGCCGTGTTTGTGGGATAGGATATTGGTGACTTTATCCAGCAATCTGTTTGCTATTACGTTATCGCGTCGTCGAGCCGCAGTTATCAGATGATCGCACATTCGTTCTTCGTCTCTGCGGTCGGACATGGTTGCGGCGCACTGACCCTATCGATAGCAATAATTTTCATAAAGTAAGCGCATATTATTGACGCAGGAAAATTCCTCGATTAGAAAACAACAAAAAGAACAAATCAACTTCGAACGTTAGTCTTACCTCGAAGTCGGCATGTTTCAATACATCGTCAGCTCGCATTCGATTTAGAATGAATTCCGCTTCGTTAGCTACACGTACGATGTGATCTTTCATAGCGTGCGATAATAATCTGCAAAACGAAAAACAATAAAACGATTGAAATCTAGCAAACGTAGTTCTGTATTTAGAAAACAAATCGTCGACCAACCTTCCTTCGTTGATAAGTTCGATAAAAGCCAAACCAGCGTGTTTCTGCAAAGAATTCTGCCATTCTTGAGAACACAGCAACATTACTAGCTCAACGACGGATTGACTATTTTTAAAAGTGGACAAGCCTGGAATCGACGCAAAAGTCGAAAATTAGTCAACGATGACGACGATTTCTCGCAGGTGCGAGTTCTAAATTAATTAAATGAAAAAAATTGCTCGGTACCTTTGCCTTCGATCAGCAATTCTTGTCCGTGCGAACCGATCAACGTCTTCGACAGAAATCCGGCAAAATCGACCATGATTTCTTTCAGTAACGGACACACCGATCCCAATGCGGTCTCGAGTTTCTGCGTTAACGACTCTTCTCGACTGGAGGCCGAAGCTGGCAGCGTCATATTCTTCATTGGTAACTCTTCGGCGAGCGTCTGGGGTACCGGAGGCATTACCGGAGGCCCCTCTGTCGGCGCCAACTTGACGACCGAAATTTCGCCGCGAATTTTCTCTCCTCTTTGTTGATCGACATTATTCGGACCATTTTCTGCAATAAATTAATAATCGTAACCTTGTAAGTAATGTACGCTTACGCGATACGCGATTCGTCAGCATTACCATTCGCACTATGAGCAGCTGCGGCGGTAATTCTAGGATCTTCGTCGTCGTTGAGATTAACTTCTGTCCACGATTCGTCGGCCATCGCATTAGAAGACGGTGACGGTTTATTGGTATCCGTATCGTTGGCCGCGATACTCTCCACATCGCTAACTGGCTGCGAACTCGAAGCCGAAGTAATCTCGTCCGAACAACAACTCTGCGAAAAACAAACTTCGTTATTAACTAGCTTTCGTTTTATATTTCTGAAGATATTATACACCGTATTTTGGGAAAATAGGACAATTCGAAGCGAAATTACGCGTTTACCAAACCTCAAATTCTATCAAATTTTTGTAACGTTTTACAAAAATTAATTTTTAAAACATTTAACAACACCGATTCGTGATATACGTGCGTGCGAGTGGTTAGGCTTGCATCGCATCTTTGATAATTATCTCATCGTGTTTTACCGTCGGTGCATTGGCCAAATTACCGAGTGTAAGTAATCTAGGCTTCGGTGATAAGTACTTCTACGTGTACAATGTACATACGTAAACAACTAGAAGGATATTCAAATCCTACCTTGGTATTTAACGGATGTTTAGTAAGACACGCGTATTTCCGAATTTCCGTGTTATGGTTAACATCGTTGCACTTAGTTCTATGTTTCTATTCCCCACGTTACGGATAAACAACAAATCAATAAGGATAAATTAAAAATCGCATGCATTAAGTATACAGATTACCATTACCGTAACTAAGTATCAGGGGGAAAACAAATGATACGATAATTAGCGCAATTATAAACTCTATGTACGTAAAAACTACCGGCGTTCTTTTCATTTTCGATACCCGGTTCTTGAATTCACATCACACTTACATTACGATTTAAACTGATACATACACCCAGTCACAAAGTAAAAAGTAATTCAGCAATAATTAATAATTGCAGAGCTGGATCAATTTCTTCGACATTGTTTTCTCGCGAACGAATGCACATGCACAACGAAAATTTGAATAAAAACAAAATGGGAACTGAACGAAGACAGTACTGTTTTTCGAGGTGAGATATTCGGTTCTTTCAGTAGGTAATAAGCATTCGGAAAAAAGTACTTCAAAAAGTTACAAAATTAAAATTCAATACACTTACTTTTGGTGGTAAGCTGTTAAGTTTCTTATCAGTTCGTTATCATTACCATTTAACCGTTAAAAAAATGTACGAATTTTGAAAATTCAAATTCGGATTTTCTCTCTTGCATTTTTCTTCAGTCAGAAGGGACGAGCGGACGACTAATAATTGAAAATGAGCGTAAAGTAGCTCGATTTTGTAGAGAAAACAAGTTTTGTAATTCATTCATCAAGAAAAATAGGTACTACTATCTGTACTAGGGTTTTTCAAAAATAAGTCTTTTGATTGAAGGTCTTCTAAAAATTGAAATTATACCACTTATACAGAATTCGAATTTCAACAAATATTAGGCGTGCCTACAGAGGTCCGGACCCAAACCATTAACCCAAAACCCGTAACCAGTTATTAACCACTTATTTTGGCTAAATTTGAAAAGAGCTGAACCAGTTATAAACCACTTTCCCAAAAAAAAAGAAAAAAAAGAACCGAACCAGTTATTAACCATATTCATTTTTGAACATGGTTTTGGACCTTAACCAGTAACCAGAAAAAAAATTCCAAAATTCAAAGTGGTTTATGGTTCACCAATTTTTTTTGTTATCGTTATCGTTACGTTACGGATTCAGTTACTTCACTATCTTGATTGAATTTCCATCACTGGTGTGCAGCCTAGATGTCTAGAAATACAAAAGTAATCGACTTACGTCTATGGATCAACGGATCCAACCAAAGTGTCACTTTACTCTTTGAATTTTATGAAGTCCAGCACTACATACCTAGATACTGAATATTCAGAATTGAAGAGGAGGGAGGGGTCCAATCAGAATTTTTGTCATAACCAAAATTATTCATAGAACTTCAAGCTACAACTTTTGTTTGAAAATTTTTTCAATTGGACCTCTCCCACCTCACCAATTTTTGATATTTACAACTTACGTTAACCAAAGTAAGTTGCATTATCCTTTGGTGCGGACAGAGGGGTCCAATTGAAAAATTTTCAAACAAAAGTTACAAGTTGAAGTTTCAGGAGTAATTTTGGTTATTTGAAAAATTTCGACTGGACCCCTCCGCCCCCACCAGTTTTGGATAAAGTAACTTACTTAGACTTATATAAGTTGTACGTATTATCCAAAATTGGTGGAGAGGGAAGGGTTCAATTGAAAAAATTTTCAAAAAAAAGTTGTAGCTTGAAGTTCTATGAATAATTTTGATCATGACAAAAATTTTGATTGGACCCCTCCCTCCCTCCCCTCCAAATTTGAATATCCAGTATCTATAAAATTAAGAGATTAAAATATGTGACATTTTGGTTGGATCTATGGACCTAATATGGACCCAAGTAAAAAATCGTAATTTTGCTTTCGCGCTTTCACAGAAAAATTTTCTGAAGATTGGGGAGGAGGGGGGGGGCATGAAAAAAAAATGAATACTTTGAAAAAAGGAGCGTAACCAGGAACTGAACCAGTAACCAGTAATCTAATTCATTTTCAGACGATCGTAACCCGTAACCATTAACCATTAAAACAAAAAGGTCGGACCGTAACCATTTAACCCATAACCACGTACTTTTCGTTGGTTTTTCAAAACCCTGAACCATAAACCACGAACTCAAATCATAAGGGTCCGGACCTCTGCGTGCCTATTTCTACACCTTCTCATCCCTCGAATCAAAATTGAAAATTCATACGGTAATATTAATTTTGACGATTGGATCCCCGCACTCCCGCAGACCGCAGTACTAATTTTTTGGCACCATCGAAAATTTGCTAAGTCCAATACTACATAGATACTTGAATTCAAAATTGGAGGGGAGGGAAGGGTCTTATCGAAATTTTTGTAATAACTTAAATTATTTCTAGAAATTCAAGCTACAACTTTTGTTTGAGATTTTTTTTCAATTGAACCCCCCCCCCCCTCCCCACCAATTTTGCATAACACTCTGAAGATACTAATTAAAAATCAGAGGAGTAAGAGGAACGGGTCTAATTGAGAAAAAAAATTTCAAACAAAAGTTGTAGCTTGTAATCTTAGGAATAATTTTGGATATTACAAAAATTTTGATTTGATCCCTCCTTCTCCTCTTATTTCACATAACATTATGTAGACACTTTTCAAAATCAGAAGGGTCCAACTGAAAAAAATTTTCAGACAAATGTTGTAGATTGAGGTCCTAGAAGCAAGTTTAGTTATTATAACATTTTCGATTAGACTCTTCCCTCTCCTCCAATTTCGCACGAAATGACTTATATAGTATTTTCTTGAAAACTGGTGGAGGTAGGGGTCCATTTGAAAAAATTTTCAAACAAAAGTTGTAGCTTGAAGTTCTAGAAATAATTTAGGTTATTACAAAAATTTCGATAGGACCCTTCCCTCCCCTCCAATTTTGAATTCAAGTATCCATACCGTATTGAACTTGACAATATTTCCGATGGTGCCAAAAAATCAGTACTGCGGGGATCCAATCGTTAATTTTGAAGGGATTTCAGCAACGAATATACCGTCTAAATCTTACTCTATGCTACATTCGAAATTGATGAAATTACATCGATACCAACTTGTTAGTGTTGTTAGTAATGCATCCCCAACAATTTGATTTAATAGATTAAATTAATCTATAAGTAGGTAGTACTAACAATGAGTATTAGACTATTTCTACTAAAAAAAACTGCGGTATTACTTAAAATTGAGGGGAAAAACCTAAAATAACTCGCATAAATAATATAAAGAAGAAATACGCGTTTCATTCGCAAAGCTAAAATTTGAACAAAATTAATCAAACTACCGAAAGACATATTTACCTTGTTTGAAGACGCTATTGCTGTTTCGGTATGCACCGAGGAGTTGTTATCATCGGTAACGCCTGGATTTTCTTCTTCCTCTTCTTCTTCGTCTTCGTCCTCTTCCTCGTCTTCAGCTTCGGCTTGCGAGCTGCCAGCCACCATTGTGACAGCTGTTTCAACAAACGAATACAGGCGTTAGAAAAACGATGGAGAATATTGTATCAAATAATGAGAAGAAACTGAGAAACGAAGGGCAATAACACAAAGGTGGCCAATATCGCAATACCGAACTACTATTATACCTTCTTCAATTAGTTCAACACTTTTTAAAACGTAACCAACAACATCTAACCTTTTCTACGTACGTAATATTACACGGTACCGAAATAGCACTATACATAATATCATATCGCTGTAATTTTCAATTCGAAAAAGACAAACTAAAATGCAAAAAGACGATTTGCTTATCATCGCGAAGACAACGAAGAACGAACAAAAAATCACGCCCATCATCCATCAACATACGTACCTACAACGCCGAATGCATCGCGGTATAAAAATAAAGATACAAAATCAAAACAGCGAAACATTGAAATGAAAAATTGCATAATTATGAAATAGAAAAAAGAAAAAAAAAAAAACAAATAAGAAGCTAAAGAAAGTTTCAACTACATACGAGTGAATTGAGAAAATGGTAAATCTGCTGACATAGATATTTAGGAATTGCAACTCACTGTAAAAACCACACTAAACATGGCGAGAGGCAAAAATGTGTGCTCGAAAGGGATCGATGAAGAAGCGGAAGTGGAAGCCAATGCTAAAAGGATCTAAAATGCGCTAAAGTTTTCGATGCGAATGGAAGCGGCAAGTAATATAACAACAGCTGATCCATTCGTCGTGACGAGACTTGGAACGCTGCTGCAAAGGCTAGCTAACCGTTAGCTGGCAACTACAAGGCTACGTCTACAATAGATATCGTCTAACCTGAGTGATTTATAGGTGCCGAGTAATGCCTCGTAGCAATTCTATGATTAACAGGTTGTGAAGGCAAGGTAGATGTGACAGGGTATGTATTGTGACAAGAATGGGGATGCGAACTGGGAAGAAACTGTGGGTAAACGTGGTTAGACCACTGTGGAAATAATGGTCTTCCGCCTATAGCGTTATTATTCATACAATCTATAGTTAAAAACATAAACACCGTATTAGAGATGAGATAAGCTCGAATACGCGTTGTACCGATTTGTACGTATTACTCTATTACACTCGCTACCTTCGTACAATGCACGATCGTACGAAGTGTAAACACAATCATGTTATGTATTTGTATCGTGTACTCGGTAGAGTTTTTCACGTTTTCGTCGTTATTTATACGAAAAATTCTTCCCAAGCCGTAATTTAAACGGCTACCACGTTCGAATGAAATCAAAAAGTAAAATTTAAAGCAAATAGGTAAATACTAACGTGTAGAATGATCGTTATTTAGAAACGGTCCGTTGATAGCGGTAGAAATGTTATTTTGATTCGCGGTGGAATGCTGGGAAACGGACGGTGGTTCGAGAATATCTCTGTATTTTGAAACCATCAGTACCGAAATAAAGTACACGATAGCCAGAGCTAGAAACTGAGCTTGTTTAGTCTCCTCCTGCGAAAAGAAAGCCACACAATCGGAACGTCGCGTTATTAATCGAGTAGTCACCTTCTTAGAATACGTTACGAATTGGAGTACTAGCTTACCACGTCGCGATAAACTACAGCTCGTAATCTGTTCACATCCATATCTTGTAACAATTTATCGGGATCGCGAACTGGACTAGTCTGCGAGGTAACACTTTCGATAATATCCTGAGTATTAAAAAAAGAATGACAAAAGATATCGATGATTACGTTAGCGAAATAAATATTTGTTTTTAGAGCAGAATGGCGGAAGTTCCAGCTCACCTTTGGAGATGCGTGGGCTCCTCTCACGAGTGAATTCACAAACGATGGTTTACCAATGTTATTATGAGAAAAATGAACCGGTACGTACGTATTGTTTCGTTCTTTACATTCCAAACAATTACGTACGGCGCTAGTACAAACCTGCAAATTCGAAAAAAAAATACACGCAAGGCCAACTCGTCTACGTTGGTCGTTGAAGACGATCGTAGAAAATGAAATATAGTCACGAAATTACCAGTCTTAAACATTGTCTTAAAATTCCTCCGCTAGACATATTTTTTTCAGCTTCCAGTTCGCCGAAATTCAACGAACTAGCGAACACCAACACGTCGGCCATATTGACTAAACGTTGAAGAAACGAAACGGCCACTTCGATCGGCATACCTTGGGTCGGTTCCATGGCGTCTAATTCGTTCTGCGGATGAAAATTTAATTTTATCGTCGCGATCGGATCAACGCGAATCTAAAGTCAACTTACATTCGGAGAGGTAGCCGAAGCTAATAAAGGTAACAATCCACCGCAAGCTATGATCAGATTATCGGACAACTGCGAAATTAAATGCACCGTGTTCACGACAAAAATCGCATTCTCGCTGCTATTTACGAAATCCAATATCGTTTTGGTAGAGTGGCTGCGAATGGAAAGGAGGAGAGAAAAAAAACACGAAATAGATTACTTCGATAAAGATCCGGATTGAAAATTGGTTACTCGACTCGTACGTACCTCCTCCACATTTGGATATCGGTTTCTAACGAATATAAAATATCGGATAACAGTTTCTGATGAATATACGACCATTTGAATTCGGGGATTCTAAAAGGTGGTCTGGACGGACCGGGACTAAACATGGGACGAGCGCCGCTGCCTTCGTTGGCATTTTCCTTCATTTTGGCTTCTGTAAAAGCTTGAAAAACGTTAGAGTCGAAATTTGTTTACATAGGTACTTGAACGTCAAAAAACATGATCGAATAGCTATTACTACCTTCCGAAGGAGGATATTCTCCGCATCTTTCTTCGTCGCACACTTCGTTCTCGTTCATATACGTAGGTTCTCCGATTTCTGCGGGTTCGGCGGCAGAGTCGGCATTTCTAACGTTATCGAATTGTTCGCGATCGACGTGTTTTTCGGGCGAGCAGCATTGATCGGAATAAGTAGAAACGGAATCTTTGGGCGATTGCGGTCGTTCTTCGATTTTTTCAACGTCGTCATCCGCGATAACGGGATCCTCTTCGGTTGAACGCGAAGGCGATTCCGGTACCCGATCGGTGATTTTGGACACTGGTTGACTAGATATCGACTGCGCGGCTTCTCTTACGACCTCCTTCGGCTCGACGACTTTGGACAGAACCGTTTCATCATGTTCGCTAACCGTTTCTATCGTAGATTCCGGTTCGATAATTTGAGGCAGATTTTCGGTGCCTGTAGGACTGACGTCGTCGTCGTCGTCGTCGTCGTCGTTGGATCGCTCCTTTTCGGCATTGTTATCGCTGTCTGCGCCGTCGTATCCGTTAGCGATCACTTCTTCGCAATTTTCATCGTCGAGTTCTTTTTTTGGCGAGATGGTTTCGTCAGATTCGACGACGGTTTTTACAGCGGCAATTTCAGCCGCGTAATTATCCTTTTTATCGACGTCGTTGATTTCAGTCGGCGTTAGAAAGACTTCCGAGTTATCGCTATCTAATATTTCTCTGTTGTCGGTAACGTGAACGGTAACCGGTTTGAAGGGTGTTTGTTCCTCGGAGCCGGCTTTCGATTCCGACGCGACGTTTTTGGTTTGTTCGGCATCGTTTTCAGCTTCGTTACTGGCTACTTGTCCAGCCGAATCGGTTTCGATTTCTCGAACGAAACCAGATTCGACCGAAGGAAGCACATTTTCTCCAGCCTCGTCGTCTGTTTTATCTATTTTAGGTACTCGAAGTTCGCCGTTGAGCATTTCCGATTGTTCTTCTTCGTTTTTAGGTTCACTCGAACAGACATCCTCCGCCGCCGATTGAGGATCGGTTTGCGAAGACGAATGATTCTCGTATACCGAGTCATTTGCCACCTGACACTGCGCATAATGCGAGTTGAACTCGAGCGATTGTTGGCCGTTTAAAACGGGCGTTTCTTCGCGATTGGGCGACTCTTTTTCGCCGTCGGCGGCGACAACGTCTTCGTCGTCGTTGCCGTCATCTCTCGAGGGTCGATTCGCAGCCTCTATCGGTTGATTTTCTTCGGTGTTCTGCGCGAAAAACATGCAAACAATTGACGTTATCTATCGACTTCTTCTTCTTCCCCCCCCCCCCTCCCCCTCTTTCGTCTACGAGTAGTGATTTCGAGGAATTAAAACTTACATTCTGATGATAATGCGGAACTGCCGACAGATAGGAAGGGTTTTCCCAACCCGATATGGTGCTGATTGGTCTTTGCTGTCTTTCTTGCGGATCGGTGATATTATCGCTACGTTGTCGTTCGTAATGTTCGTACATCTGAGCGAATTGTAATTTAAATTCTTCGTACGAAACCTGAATCGAGAGCCAATGATTGGGGTTATTAGTAAATTTCAATCGGTCTATCGCTAGTCCCTAATTCGCTTCTCTATTGGCAAGTACTTACTTTAGAATGAACAATGGCTAACGTATCCACCCAAACTCTCCATCCGCCGTACTCGTGTTTCACAGCGTGGTGCAGTAACATACGAAACAGACTATACACCATATCGCTAATTTTCTGCTCTTCCAAAGTTTTTGGATGAATGTACGCCATGGCGATCAGCCATTCCTAAAAAAAAAAAAAAAAACACACAAAATAAATAAATCGAGTATTACGTCGCATAAAACGAAAATCTGTACGATGGCTCGAATCTCAATAGAAATCTTACCTGCCAGACGGACATTTGTAAAACGGTACGTCGATTTTCGCGATTATTATTGCATAAGATTGTCATATCGGATAAAAATAATTTCTTCACTTCCAAAAGTTGATCGGTTTGTTTAGACTGTCTAATCAGCGTTGCGACCACCTTCAAAATCATCGGGTTTTCCAATCTGTAACCGTTTTCAGGTTCCATATGGCGCGTATATTGAATTTGTTGGCTGATATGCTCGGTCAATATCTGCACAATAATAAAATAAAGTAGGTATAAGTATTTGTACGTCTACATTCTTTATACGCGATACGTATTTATTTTTATTTATTTTTTCTACCCATCTTACCTCGTATAATACGTTATACGTTGGTAACGTTAAGGAATTCTCGTGCAACAGCAATCGTTCGGCGAGCAGAGTGTACAAATTGAAAGGACTCATAACGTCGTATTTTCGCCTGAACATCGAGCCCAAGTATTAGAAAAATAACCGTCATCTTACCAAAAGTTTTTTTAAAAAAAAAACAACTTACTTATGAGTGCTGCGACTCAAAAAGAAACCTAGTAATTTCAACGCTTGCAGTCTGATCAGCTGACTTTCAGATGCCAACAATTTGAACACAACTCGAACTCCGTGTTTCATGTCAAATGCTGGTATCATGGCAGCCGGATGATCAGCCATCAGCGTAATTAAAGTTTGCAAAATATCGTGTAGGTTCTCATCTTCGTGGACTGGAGAATATGCGAAGGAGAAAAAAGAACGACAGATTAGATAATTAAGTACATAAATAGCTGTCGATAAAGTACGTAAATTAATCGAGTTTTCGTACCGGTCGATAAATAGTTCAATATGCTTTGTAATTCGTCTTCTTTGACGCCGACTCCGAGCATCATCAATTGTTTCAAAAAGAGCAAAATATACGATCTAATTGTAACGATATCTTTCTGCGAAGGTCTCGGACCGTCTGTAACAATTGTAACGAGAGAGAAGAACAGCGTTAGTTCCATTTCATAAAACTCGATGTCGATGGAAAGAAGAGAAAATGCAGACTAAAGATAACGTACCGATGGCTTTGGGTGTAATGCCGCTTTTCTGTCTCGGATTCACAACCCAATAATAATACTTAATGGTATGCATGGTTTGCAAAACGGTCGATACTCGTCGCACGTTCGAATAGATTTGCGTATCTGCTAAAAATTCGGTCGACAAATACGAGTACAAACGTATTTGAACTTGAGCTGGCGTATAGATCCATAAGGCCGGATTGAATAAAATGTGATCCAACAACTGCGACGTGGTCGTAAAAAAAAAAAACACGTGATAATAAATAAAAATCTTTTCTTTTAAATTTAAAAAAAAAAAAAAAAAAACAGAAAATAAGGCGCGGATTTGCAGTCGGGCTTACTTGTTTCAACAATAATTCGCTATTCGACGAAAGACACGTAATGAAATGTTTGGTAAGTTGTAGAAAAGAGTTGAGTACGTCCATGGTGAGATGGTCGCGCGACAGTCTTTGCAGCATGTAACTGATGACCAGAAAACCTCGATTCTGTATCATATGCTGCTGCACGGTAGGCGAAATTTCCACTAATTCGCATATGAAACCGAGTAACTTGGCGCTGCAATTCGTACGAGAGTAATTAAACTAAGGCAATGGTTCGTGAGAGCTAACAAGGATAGGGGGTAAGGGGGCGGAACACCGCATACTACACACTAGACGCGGTACGTAATACGTGATTACGTGATTATATCGTGTAAGTACTCTGTACTAGTAAATAGGGAGTGCTCGGTGCGGTGCAGTGCATTACCATAAAGTCGAATCTCGTCTTTCGCTGCCGTTCACCGGTAAGTCCAATTGCGAAAATAATGGAAACAAAACTTGCACGCCTCCCACCGAATTCAACGTACTATGAATGGAATGAGTTAAAACAGCTTTCACGTCCTGCGAAACATAAGTACGGTAAGTATAGGTAAGTAGAGAATAGCCAGGATAACTAACTAAACATCTAGATTCGCACATTTACACATCACGTTGCTCGAGCACGTGCGAATACGAGTACCTCTACCCTACTTATACCCTCACGAGTACACTACACAGTAAATAATATGTACCTCTACCTAGCTTCCTACACGTGGAATATTTTATTATGTATTTACCGTCGCGTCGAGTCGTCTTGTTACTGTAGAAAGTAGGTAGGTAGAGGTAACCGAGTATCGAGCACCTTTGTATTTATACGTGTCGCGTTATACATTATGTACTTACGTACGCATTATGATTATGACGTATCGAAATAGGTGATAACAAAAGAGCTTACCTGCAGCATTAAAGCGTGCGGCGTATGAACAAAATAGGAAATATTTCCTTTCGGAGCCGACTGTAAACATAACTGACTATCGGTGGCCACCGGATTGTACATGAACACAATAGCGCTCGATAATTTACCATCGTACAGTACCTGTATAGAAGAGACGAAGAACAGAAAAAAAAAGAAGAAAAAACAATCAGTTAAAGGGTGTTTGATCAACAAAATCGAGTAAACTATCGAATTATTACATATGTACTTTAGGTAATCGAATTATTCGTAACACTCGACACTACGAGTATGCAGATGCACTGCAATGCAGTGTAATGCGTTAATCGTATAGCCTGAACTGCACGTAGGAGTACGAATTGTACCGAATGAAGGTAAATACTCGCCGTACCTAGTCTCAATTCTCATCTAACTTTTCAACAATACGATACGATGAAAATTTGCGAAGCAGATTTGTATTATGTAACTACTTGTACTACCGTACGATTAAAAGCGGAAATACAACTCTAACGCAGTACCGCCATCGGTATCTACGTATGGTCGACTCGAGCTACACCAAATGCTCGTGCCACAATGGAAACTACATATGAAAACTAACAAGACGTAAAACTTGCAGCAGCAGCAGCAACAACAACAACAACAACAACAACAACGTCGGTAGCAGCAAATGTTTACCGAAGCTCGTGAAATGTGTCAGATTTGCGGTACCTTGTACTCTTACCAGTCAAGGATGGATTTCGTAACCGCAAACCGCGCCCTTTGAAGCCTTTACTTTACTTCACGCTCAGTTATATATCTAAAGCTACTACAAATACGAGCCATTTCTTCGCGTACAGGTCAACCGCGATTTGTTCGTACAGGCTTAACGCACTTGGCTGTACTGCGCTGCTCGATCTGCTACTTAATGCTACCTATACCTATCGCCATGTCACATGGTATAGTCTATTTCGTTTCAATCGGAAAACCAACAGCTCGGTTGTTGCCTATAGATACCTGACCGAGGTTTACAATTTATCGAATGCGGTTCCCACTTCCCAATTCTAACAATCCTACTATGCTACCGTAAGTTTTGTAACTACATTTGCATTTACCATTTAGGAATTACATTTCAATGTGCCGAGCAAGTTGAAGGCTCAAATTCAAAAAATTCAATCAATCGATTCTACCAGCGAGCGACGATCGGCTGTTTTTCCTACCATTCGCTGGCAGCGTCATACTTTAATAACTCTACTTGAATTTTACCAAGTTCAGTAGTACATACTACATAGATACTTAATATTCAAAACTACAGCGGAGGGAGGGGTCCAATCAAAATTTTTGTTATAACCAAAATTATTCCTAGAACTTCAAGTCACAACTACTTTTGTTTGAATTTTTTTTTTTTAATTGAACCCCTCCCAACCCTTCCACTTTTGCCTAACACTCTGTAGATAGTTATTCTAAATTAGAGGAGTGAGGAGGGACCGGAAAAGCGGCCAAATGGAAAATTTTCTCAACAAAAGTTGCAGAATGATGTCCTAGAAATAATTATTATTGATATTACAAAAATTTCGATTGGAAGTACCACTGGTACTTATTAGATGGCGAAACGATTTTTTTTTTCAAAAATGGAAATTATTGAAAAAATTCTGAATTTTTTCATCAGAACCTCTCAGAATGGACCCGAATAATGAGAAAAAAAAATTTTGACAAATTTTTTCGAAGAAATTAAATTTAGGGAAAATTTGAAATTCACATGACGAAATCAATTATTTCCAAAAAGAAAAAAAAGATGAAAAATTCCAAAAATGTTTATCAAAGCCTCTCAAAATGGACCCGAATAATAAGGGGAAAAAATGTTGAGCAATTTTTTCAAGGAAATTGAATTTAAGGAAAGTTTGAAATTCACCATACCTAATTATAATAAGTACCATTTTGGCACTTATTACATGGCGAAATGAATTTTTTCAAAAATGAAAATAATTGAAAAATTACAAATTTTTTCATCAAAACCTCTCAGAATGGGCCCAAATAATGAGAAAAAAATTTTTTGAGCAATTTTTTCAAAGAAAGTGAATTTAAGGAAAATTTGAAATTCACATGACATGATCATTTTTTTCCAAAAATTCAAAAAATGATTTCAAAGTTGAATGAGCTTCGGCCGATTTTAAGAAAATTCACTCAAGTTTTGGGAGAAGATTTTTTTCAATTTCTTTGGAATAAAAGCATTATTCATTTTTTTGGAAGTAAAAAAGTAAAAAAAAATGTTAATATCATAATATCTATTGTTTTAGAGAATACCTAAGTATTTTTTTTTTTTTTTTTTTTTTTTTTTTTTTTTTCAGTGAAAAAATCATTAATAAGAAATTTTCTTAATTTTTTTGAAAATAAGATGGGAAGAGCTCTAAAATAAAAATTGTCTTATTTTTTCGATTTTTTTTTCTAATGTTATTTCAACATTGGCCGTTTGGGAAAAAATCAAGCTGCATCCTAGAAAATTTCAAGTTGCTCGCCCTGTTTATAGCTTTGAAGATTTTTTGAAGGGATGTTTCCCAGGTGGGTAAGTAAGAGTACCTATGCATAGTTTCCGCAATCGCCAAAAATTTCAAAGGCTCTTCCATAGAAAGAAATGTTGAATGCGCTACAGCGATATAAATAGTCAAGTAAGCACTACTCGTCTATTCGTTTTCGAAATAAACACACGTACAAAGCCAACGGAACGTAACTAGGTACCTATGTAGACGTACCTAGGTATGTGCACCTACATACGTTGTAAATAGTACGTAACGTATAGAATAAAGCTACGCGGAGACGAGTCAATATCTACAATTTCTAACTACTCTTACGGTTTTATCAGCCGGGTGCAACGGAAGAAAGCAACATTTTTCATGCGTTTCAAAAGTATCCATCACTTTTTTTTGACTCACCCTGCGGTGATTCTCCGGTAGAGTGAGAGTGCATTCGTTATCGAAACGAAACTGGCACTAAAAAACAAAAACAAAAAAAAGAAGAGAAGAGAAAAATGCCAAAAATTAACATCGTGTAGTTGGGCGAATGTAATTGATGGCGTGAAAAGTAGTTAATATTTACTTTGTACGTCGGTCCGAGTCTATGCATAGCGCATATTTGTTGGGTGGTTAATGCTTCGCTGAATAAATATATCGTAGACATTTGGCCGCAAAATACACGCTCTTCGTCCAATTCGGCGGTCGCGCCGATGTAACATTTATCAAAGGGCTGAAACAATATTGTTCGTGCGGTACAGTTTGCTTTTCGCGACTACGCTACGCAATATACATATTATTATTTGTATGTACTTACATCGTTGGTTGACACAAACCAAGCCATTTCCGTACTGGAAGCCAGTTGACCGTTGACTAGGCATTTGATTTCGCTCTTAGTCCATCGATTGTATATGTATACGATTGCGATCATATACCACTGCGAGAGAAAAGGGGAAAAAAATAAGAAAAAAAAAAAAAAAAAAAAAAAAAAAAAAAAATGTAAATGAGCTTGATACGATACGATCTGCGAGAGAATAATGGCCTACCTTTCTCGGATGAAATTCGTATTTGACGCAATGTTGAAATCCTTTGCCTCGAATCTTGATCGAAGTCAGCACCAAACAATGACCAACGAAATGAGCGCTGTAGCCGACCCCTTTGCTCGTTTTGAAACTGTAAAAAATTAGATTAGTTATGAAAATGGTAAAGTTTTTTTTTTTCTCCCTAGATAAACGCTAAGTATAAATTAAAAATCGCTTACCAATACAAATAAGGCTTTTCTCGTTCGATATTGACCGAATTTATAGGATCGAGCCGAAACCACGTGGTAAAAGTGAACCCATTTTCGTGCGGCCATTTAGCCAACGGTGGTAAGACGATCGCCTACAACAACGAGGAGGAGAGGGAAAAAAAGGTAGGTAAAACGTTAAAGTCGAACGTAAACGATTGAACGTGAAGGGTGTAAATTTTTGAAAAGGCACGCGTCAGATGCTGCTGGCTACTGGCTAGTGGGTATTTATAATAGCGTCGTATTTTAATCTTTCAAGTAGCCGCAGTCAAACGAGCGTTCGGCCGAGTACGCATTTAATTCTAATTACTTACCGAGCCCTTCTTTCCTGGAAACGTGAAAAACACATCCGGTCCGTTTCGTTGTGGCATTTGACGAAGCACGCTTAATAATTTAGTCGAATGTTTAGGCTGCGCACACAACGCAAATTAAACGTTACTTAATCGTCCCGAAACAGCGGGCGAAGATAAACGTAGGTATCGTACGTAAGCCTACGTACAGTCTACAGACACATATGCGCGCATATGCGCTTGTGTACGTAAGTCAGCATACGTACAATACGAACGTTAGCGAGAGAAAGAAAAGCGCTGAAGAAAAAAGAGAGCAAACAAAGAAACCCATCTTTTCTAACGCAACGTACCCATTTTCCGTTCACAGCTTTCATAGAGCTGAGCAATAGCTTCAATTCTTTTACCGTTATGCTGTAGCTCGCCAGCACTCCCAACATATCGACTAATAAATCTGAAAATTACACAGTCGTTTCGTAAGTAAGTTGATAAAGTTACCTGCTGAGCGGCGTTTGATTTTTTTTGCCGCGATAGGCGATAGAAATTCGCTAAATTACCTGCTACGACGGAATTGGCGCGATGTAATCGACACAGCACATGTTCTATCAAACCAACTTCGGTACACGCTTGCAGATTCCGCACAGATTTTCTCAAAATAGCTATAAACACGCTCCATATTTCCGCCTACGAATGTGCGATAAGAAATAAAAGAAAACAATTTCCTTTAATGCATTTTACATTTAACGAATTCCGCGTCGCTATCGAGAAATTAACTCGAGGCGCGCAAGGGTGCAGTAGAGGAGGGAAATTAATTTGGAGGCGAGAAGAGTATACCTACTACACGTAGACCTACTCTCGCTACACATACAGGATGTCTTAGTTAACAATATCTCTCTCAATCTGGTAAATCAAAAAATTATTTATAAAGAAATTCTTAAGAAAATCTCCTTTATAATAATTACTTGCTCATTAAAAATTCTCCTGAAAAATTATTTTCACAGAATAAAATTATTTTGAAGAAAAAATTACCTGAAAAATTTTATTGCATAAAATTCTTTTCAAAATTCCTCCTCCCCCAATAAAAAAACTTTCAGAAATCCTCTTTTTGATTGAAAATTTTTTTCAGTAAAAATGATAAGTACCTATTTTTATGAGAAATGTCATCATCATTACACCCGAAAAATTAGAAATTGTTTTTACCAGAAAAAAAATTGAGATTTTTTTTTTAAATGAAAAAAAAAAATCCCAAAAAATAAAAGAATTTATGCTGCAATAATTGGAAAAAATCCAAAAAATTGTTGAAATTGTTTTGTCCTCAAAAAAACAAAATTTTATTTTTAAGTGCTCGAAAAAATTAAAAGATTGCTCACCTACCTACTCGAAAAAAAAAAAAAAAAAAACTGGAAAAAAATTATTTAAAAAAAGACGACAATAATAATAAATAAACAGGTAAAAAATTTTTTAAAAACCACGTTTTTATTTAAAATGGACCACATGTAATTCAGGTATAGGAAATCAGTACTCGTACTTGATGTCTTAAAAAATAAAAAATAAAATTTAGGTACTTGAATATTGAATAATTATGTGTTAAAAATAAACAAAAATTTTCACCTGTTTATTTAATTCTTTTAGTCGTTGAAAAATTCAAATTTTAAAATAGAATTCAACGACCTCGAAAACCTACATTTCGATACCAATATTGTGAATTTCAAAATTGACCCCCCCCCCCCCCCCCATGAGGGCCTAATTTGGGGTCACAGGTAAATTTAAGTTCGATAATGGAATTTGGCGACCTCGAAAACCTACATTTTGATACCAATGTTGTAAATTTTGAAAATTTCAAAATTGACCCTCTCTCAGGGGCTCAATTTGGGGTCGGAGGTAAATTCACGTTCGATAATTGAATTCAGCGACCTCGAAAACCTACATTTTGATACAGATGTTGTAATTTTTGAAATTTTCAAAATTCACACCCCCTTTTAGAAGTCCAATTTTGGGTCGGAGGTAAATTTCAGTTCGAAAATCGAATTCAGCGACTTCGAAAACCCCTAAAGTGAGCACTTTGGTCTTTCAATTCTTGTAAAATAATAAATGAGAGAGGATTGGGCGAAAACATACACTTGGTTCGGTGAGACATACATACTTACCAAGTTTATAAAAGCGTGGTGAAAATTGAAAACATTTTGAAACCAAAAATTTTTCACAGAAAAAAAAACTAAAAATGTTTTTATTCAAAAAAAAAAAAAAAAAAAAAAAAAACGAGAAATTTTCATTTTTCATTTTCCAAAAAAATAAGAAATTTTCTCGCCAATAATTATAATGAAAAAAACATTTAAGTATAAATTTAAAAAAAAAACTAAATAAGAATGTTTTTCATTAAAAAAATGAGAAATTACATTCTCTGAAATAAAATTCAGAAATTATTTTTCTTTCCAATAAAATTGTTAGATTTTTTTTTTAATGTTCCAAAAAATTTTAAAATTTCTCATTCCAAAAAAAAAAAAAATTAAGAAATTTTTTTTTGAAAAAATGAAGAATACTTTTACACAAGAAAAATAGAGAAATCTCTCTACCCTCCCCCCCCCCCCCCCACTTTTTTTAGGTAGGTACCTAATACCTATTGAAAACATTTTTTCTTCAAAAAAAAAAAAAAAAATGAAAAAAATCGTTTTTTCAAAAAAATTAGAAATATTATTACTCTTGAAAAATGAAGAAATTTTTTTCTCCAAGAAATGGGAAAATTTTACAAAATGCAAAATATTTTCACTATCAAAAAAAAAAATATGCTGCCAAAAAGTAGTCGATTTTTATTCAAAATAAATACTTTTGTCCATTTATTTTCATTTAGGCATACTTGAAATGATAAAATTTGGGGCCCTACCTTGAATTTAGGGTCCGAACATCGAGAGGGCCCCTACTGCAGCTGCAATACTGCAACATGTCTCTGGGCCCCTCTGATTAACTTACAAGGGAACCTTCCCCACTCAGTCACCTCCGATTGAGTTGAAATTTGCCTCACTACAAGATTATGTCACCCCGAACTCGGAGCAAAATTTTTAGCAGCCGAAGTTCATTTTTAAATTTCAAGCGAATTTTCGAAAATGGCGAAAACAAGTCCATTGGTAAATGAATTTTTCAAATATTATAGGTTTACATGTATCTTCCTTACTTGTTTGGCTTTTGAGGTAAAATTTTCCAAATTTATGCACTAAATCGGTAATTATTTGAAAATCCTATCCCAATCATTCTGTAGTAGAGTTAGTCGAACATGTATCTGCACATTGCAAAAACGATATCTGCCGAATTACCCAGTAGTCAAAGCGGGGAAGGGAGTATATTATTCCTAGCTAAGACACCCTGTATAGGCGTATACTGAGAGGGCGAAAAGAAAAGAAACGAGGACGGCATTTCGGCGGATATTTGTGAAAATTACTCCACGACGTACACTTTCAAAGTTCGCCAACTCAATTAAGACGAGCTCTTGCAATTGAAAACTTGAAAGGAAAAGCGGCCGCGATGTGACGGCGTAAGGCAAACCACGGAGGGGCGGTGAGGGCGAGGTAGCGGAGCGCGTACCAACAGATATATTAATTTAAATGCGAATAAGATTATCGAAGAAAGAACCGACGCGGCGTGGCGTGCGAGACGCGAGATGGAAGGAAGGTCAACGCGGAAACGTTGAAATTAATACGAAATAATTTAAATTTTAAAGCACGTACTCGAGTGGAAAATTAGATTTCGGCGTTTTTTTCTCTCTCTTCTTTCTTACGTATATTTTCGCTCGCATTGAAAGTTTATTTTTTCCTTTGTTTTTTGCATTTTGTTCGCCCTCCGTACGACGAAGGTATAAACTCTGCACTCTTCGCGAGTTCCATAAAAATGTAGTATGTGTATCGTACGTGTAAATAGCCACTCGCTTACATCAGTTGAAATGAAACGAAAGAGAAAAAAACGCTTCGTGCCACTGCGACGAATAGAAATAGGGAAAAATAGAGACTTTTTGACTTTTTCTGTACTTAAAGAAACCAAGTAGGTACGTTCTATTCCGTCTCGTCGCGTTGTCCTACAAGGTACAGTGTACACAGTACACAGTACACAGTACACAGTACACACACTCACCCACCCTTCCACCTATCCGCCGCAGTTTACTTACTACTTACCCTATTCTAAAATCTAAAACAGCGTACAGCCGCAGCCTATGTATACCTAAACGTATACATTTATATGAATATACGATACCGTATTACGTATTCGTATTCGTATTCGTACACAATACGTCCTACCTTTACCTAGATACCGTATAACGTAGTAGAGGTACCTCTATCAACAACCTACAATAAACAATCGCACACATATGTACACTTATGTACCCCGTAGCTGTTTCTTAGCTCGTTAAACGTGTCAAGGATTTTCTCTTTCTGACTATCCATCCGTCTATATCTTTCTCCCTTATATCGTCTTTGTTAACTTCCTTCCTCTGGTAAAATACGTGAAAAAAGAGATTTTCTTACCTGCAAGGTGGGAACGCAATGATCCAGTAGTTCCAGCATATGTTTGATATTTTGAGCATCTTGAATCACAAAGTTCAGCTCCATATCGAATTCTCCGCCAACCAGCTATAAACAAAGCAAAAATAAATTCGGGTTTATCCGGCCAACAGAATCAATCGACAACTTTGCTAAATAATAAATTAAATTGAACGCGACCGAGTTGTTCGAAAATTGAACATTTAGACGAACGAACGGTGACTCGATGGTCGTGACAGTTACGTAGGTATTCAAAATTGAAAAGTTTCGTACCGGGTGACCAAAAACCCATTTAGTAAAGGCTAGTTTACAATGGCATGGAATTTTTCTGCGAAAAAAAATAGGAAAAAATTGGTAATTATTATTTTTTTTTTTTAAATAAAATCGTTGATTAGTCGCGGTATAAACCTATACCTAGATATCATTCAAAATCATAAATCATGTCAAAATGAAATTCCCAAAGCTCATTATGGAATCGCAGAAAATTTTCCCTGCCATTATAAACGAGCCTTAACAGCTAACACTCGACAAACGAATAATAAAAAAATACGATCAGAAATTCGCCTGCAGCTCGTAAGAATACGCGTTACGCAATACCGACGCATCATACGTTGCATAGTTCAGCGCCTGAAAACATGTACCTGCTCAACCATACGGCGAGTCGAATAAATTGCATAACTAGTTTGCCGTAAATACGACGTTCGCTTGGCCAGGGTGCCGATTACCCTTCAAGTACTTTTTCAATTTTTTTTAACGTCGAGTCGCGCGAATCTAGAATTAATTTTCCTTATAATGATAGGAATTTCCAAGCCACGTAATTTTTTTTTGTTTGTTTACACTCCCACCACTGGTAGGAATTTTTCATTAATTTTCCCAAAACGTCGATGTTTCATTAGAATCTCGCTATCGTATCGTTGAAATTTTTGATAACCAATTTTCCTACCAACGAGAAATCTGACGTCACATCGGAAGTCCTTATTGAATTTTAATATCGTTCTTTTTGAAAATTTAATGACGATCGAGTCTGGAAAAAATCCCAACTCTCCGGGGCTTCTTTATTTAAAAAATAATATCAATACTAAAAATTGAAGAAAGGTGAAAAAAGGAGGAGAAAAATATGCGGGGAAAAAAAAAGAAGGAAAACAATAAAAAAAATATCAAACGGTTCGATTGCACGTGTAATTTCGTCTTCGATACAAAACACTCGACGAGGGGAGAGGAAATGAAAACGCGAATGCCAGCAAAGCTGCGACGCGACGTCGGGAATAAAACGGGAAAAAATGTATTTGCGAAAATTTTTACGAAACCTTATAAAGACTCGACAGATTAATTGCGCGCTGCGCAATCAAGCGTAAAAAAAAGAGGCGAAACTTTAAAATCAAACGGGTTCACGTTCGTAGCATTATATAAAAGGGCAAATTTATTATTACAAATGTCGAGAAAATTTTCAAACAAATACAATTCCGATTGCCGTTGCTGGTTCGCTTTAACCCGCTTTATCGAGCCCATTCCAAAAAAAAACTATGATTGAAAATGAAACGTTCGAGAGAAGAAAAAAAAAAACCTAATTATTCGGAAGAAAGAGCGAAATAAAATTAATAGCGAGTTATTAATAGACGCGACAATGAAGAGAATTGTATCGAACGTCGAGTAACGAGCGATACATTTTTACACGAGAAGCAGAGGACAATGGACAGGGACATCATCGAACCAAAAATGGCAATAACTTTTCCGCAACAATTTTTCTTTCGTTTATTTTTTCTCGCACGCTTGGTAAAAATTTATAAGAATTTATTAACGAAGAGAGACTAATAATAATTATGGTGGAAACGTTGAAGAACGTTTCGAAGGAGCGACGAAAGATAATTCGTTAATCAGTGAAGCGAGCCACTTTTCACTTTTCGCAAAGGAGACAGTGTCGCTCATCGCTTAGTTGGCAAGGTAATAAGGTGAATTATATTTTTGAAAATAAGTTTTTAAAAAAGCTGACAAAGAGCGAGTCAACTTGAAGGGGTAGTAAAAGAGTGTGCGATGGGAGGGGGCAAAAAGGAAGCGCATCAGACAATCTGGCTATGGCTGAGAAGGCGTTTATTATGCAATAGCAATAGTGTACGTGTACGTACGAACCACGTAGTGAGTTGAGAATGACAACGGAGATACGTTCGAATGATTTATTGGTTTATAAAAATCGTACAAGCAAAACGCCACGTCACTCCTGGTCTCATCGCGCCGCATTGTAATATTTCACATTATGAGAATGTAGCAGATTGAAGCGCGCTAATACCGAAAAATCCATTCTGATTACGTTGGTACGTTTTACCATAGACGCGACGCAACGTAACGTACGATTACAAGTAGAGTACTACGAGTATATGAAAAAGAGAGCCAAGAGGCGACATACTAGTCAGCCCTGCACCACGCTGCGCCGCGCCGCGCCGCGCCTCATTTGCCGTCAACCATCTGAAATCCTAATCGTATATGTACTATAGCAATCTCATCATCTAAAACACGTGCAATTTCTACCAGCAATACCAGCATAGATGAACAAATTCATAGCGAATAATTTATAGTCGTGTAGGCGGTTCGCATTGTTTTTTGTTTTTATTTTTACCCTACTTTCATTTTATCGTGCCGTGTTTTTTCCTCATTCGATACTCGGCGTGGTACTGCTCCCTACAGACTACAGTCTACAGCCCCTGCCCCGTTGATTACAAACGTTATGCGAAGTCAGATAATTAAATAACGAGACTTGATTTGATGAAACGAGTACATTTAAAAATTAAGGTACTGACAGATTCTCAAATTTCAGCACGATTTGTGTCCTCATTGAACATCTCCAGATTGGTACCTAACATTGTTTTTTTCCTCCTTCAAATTTGGTACATCAGTAGTTCTCATTTTGTACTACTTCAGCCATGTACAAAACGTGAGACGACTCCATATTTGAGGGTCATTGGCAGAGACCTGGAACCAAACCAAACCGAACCGAACCGAACCGAACCGAAATGTTTCTCAAATTTTGCCCATAACTCGAGTCCAAATCCGAACCAAATCATTCAAAAGCTGTAATTGTTACCCTGACCAACCCAAAATCATGCTATAACCCTTTCCTGCTCCTGCCCCTGAACCTGAGCCCAAATCTGAACCCAAACCGGAAAGAATTGGGTCCCCTCAATTTCTCATAAACATGACAGACAGTTTGATGCCTTTACTCTTCAGTGTATATCATAAATAATTCTTGACAACCTAATCTATCCACATTGAACTCGTGCTTTGAAAGAAAATTCAATTTCTAATCAAAAAGGTGCTATTCATGTTTTGTCTATCTTCAGTATTTCAGACGCTACGCCTGTCCATATTAATTCTTTGATTTTAAAAAAGAATGGAACATTTTTGATTGGGAATTTGATTTGCCACAATGCACTAGTATCAGTTTTTGAGCCAATTTTTCCACTCAAAAAATTTGCATGAACCGCAAAAATTTTCAAAGTTCTCTACTATAGTCAAATAGTATCAACAGTGTAAGTCAAAATCAGCTGGGCTCTTGGAACAGAGAAACACATTTCTCCTACCTTGTCATTTTTCTCCTTGCCTTCAATGCCATGACTTAAATTCTTTGTAGAAGGTTTACACAAAAAGAACGCAGCCAACTGCCAAGGGGGAATGTGCAAAGAGCTAAGCAGATTTTGACTCAGGCTGTTCGTCACACTTCAATTTCAGCGAAAAAATTCAAAAATTTCAACTTTATAATGTTTAATCATCTAAAATTTGAGAATCAGCCTACTACGATGTGATCCACTTCAAACTATCCTTTTTTGCGACTATACACCGATTCCAGCAAACTTCTCAGTTTTTGGGGCATCTCAAGAACGCCTCACATGATACTTCCTCGAGTGACCTCACGTTTTTTTTTTTTTGTATATCACAAACTGATACAAAATGCGTATAAATAACAATTTTTTCGGTTGAAGAACAGAAAGAAGCCACAGGGTGATGAATCAGGGAAGTACCGTGACTGGGGTGACATTGGAATGCCTTCGAGGGTCAAAAATTGCGTCTCACTGCAGGAAAGATGGCATGGCTAGATGTCACCATGGAGGATCCATGTCCTCGCAAAGTCTGAACTGCCTCTCATAACGTCATGACCCTTAGTCGAACACGTTGTGGTAGGAATGGGTGATTTAAGAACCTCCCTTAAAACACTTGGTTAGCAGCAAACTTGAAAAATGGAATAAGAGGGTGCATGGGCAATGCAAGAAACTTGACGAAGAATTTGCGTTGTGTTTTATGGATGTTCGTAGATGTAATTGCAGGGAAATTTATGTCAGATGACAGTGGTATCCCGTTGGTAGCCTTCCATCATGCTATTCTGTTAGGATTTTCTTTCTTAGCTGTAATTTCCAGTTTTTCTCAGGGCTGGAACGGATGGAGAGTTGATGGTCGCTGATCTGTGGCAGTGGTTCCATTGAACACCATCTGGAGAATACGATTTTATCAAATTTTTCCTTCGCAGCGACCTTTATCGCACACCACCGCTCGCAATTACTTCGCTATGTTTCCACTAAGAGCACCATTGACCCACTAACTCGCGAAAAACGATATAGCTCGAGAACAAAAAATGATCGTGCAGGGGTCGTCAACGCGCCAATCAATTGAGAAGGGATAAGGGATTATCTTCGAAAAGATTTGACTTTGTATGTACAGCGAATCTACAAAAATGGGAAAGAATCAGCCTCACTATTTTCAAACCTCGTACATAGACAGACAAAATGCTCGGTTACAATGTTGTCATCGTCGTTCAGCAAGCAGGAACCATCGAGTACGATTCCAAATCGGATAATTTGCTATTTTTCTCTACTAAAGATTTAATTGGCGTGTTTTCTGCTCGAAAAAAAAAATGGGATTTTGACACATAACGAATCTATACAACGAATACGTACTACGTAGTACTCACATAGACGAATATACGAGTATGCCAGGTAAAATCGGCGACATAGTAACAGCGACAGAGTAGCATAGCGGTCGAATGAACCCCTAGTACGAAGACGTAATCTGTTTTAGGTGTCGTCGCGTTACGATTTCGTTAGTATCTCTCAAAACCCCTATTTTCAGCATCGCTGATCATACAACTCGTCGCTGTAATTTTATCCTTTCTCGTAAGGTGTTTGTTTACACGATTCACTCGTCTATTCATTCGCTAAATAAGGACAAGGAGAATAGGCGACATAAAAAAACCGCCGCACAGCTTCGAGCTTTCGACGCTTTCAAAGGTGCGCCCACTCGTGCCGTAAACGAATCTACGTATACCTAGTTTACCTACCTATCATATAGTATACTATCTGAAATTTGGCAAACTCGTCGACGAGGTGAGCTCGCACTCGTAACCCTCTCGCATTCGTATTCCTATTCGTATTCGTACGAATCCCATCCCCAAAGAATAGCTTAATGGAGACGAATTTCTACTCGCTCGTTCAATGTTCGTCAAAATTCGACGATTTTAAAGTGAGAAGAAAATCTCAAATTCCGTCGAGTTTACCTCGCTCGTATACAAGTAATTCAAAATGACCACGTCCTGGAAGTGAAAAAAGAGCACAGCGCACAAAAATAAAGTGCTACGTACAATAGGATAGGGGTAGTGGCGGTTTGTACTCGCTACTCGCGCTACGACCAATGTCCATAAAACGAAATGGCATTCGGGCAGAGGGGTAGAGTAGAGAGCATACACGGGTACAAGAAGAAAAGAGAAATGGCTCGCTTTGTAACTCGTCGTGGTGACGCGACCATTGCGCCAAGCTTTTGAACATCAAATTTGAAATTAAAATTAGCCTTAAGATTTTAGCTTTTGCTTATCGAGGCGCGAATACTAACTACATACAACAACGAGTGTATATACTTATGATATAGTGTGGCGTGGTGACAACGACGGCGACGACGCTAGCACTGGGGGAATAGGTGCAGGCAGAGTTCGGGTTCGGGTTCGGGTTCGGGTTACGTTGCGAATGAATTAATATTCCGAGTACCAGCAATCCGACATCGGCATCGGCATATAGCTTCGATGTATTCCACGCCACGCCAAGATTCTCGCGCGTGCGGCGCGGAACCTTCTGTTCTTGCGGCGCTCCCCCGCACCGCACCCCCGAACCAACAACACGCTAATTGAATTTTACAAGCAGAATTTCAAATCAAACCTATTTATAGGCTATTACCTTTTACTCTTGCACGTATAATGGTGCGGTGAGATATTGTGGCTGTGGCGCAGAAACGTATAGAACAGTGTGCGAGTGTGTTCGTGTGTATTGTGCAGGTCTACATGCGTTTCGAAAGCTATACTCTTCATTAATTTGATTCGCTTCTCGTTTGAAATTATCGAAGAAACGAGCGAATGTAGCGCATCGTGTTCGTATAGTTTTGTTCGCTATTCGTAGAATTTTTTGTACGTTGTAGTGTATCTGCTTACTATGATGGGGTGGCGGTAGAGGGGGAAACATATCTCGCATTTTTGTGAAAAACGAGATAGTTTACATACGTATTTCAAATGAGGGAGCTCCTATAAAAATTTGAACTGTCTAGAGGTGAATTGGAACCTAGTCGAAGCAATTCATTAAACTCTATGCAAAAGTACAATTTGATTGATAAATCAAATTTTTCAAAAAGTTGAAAATTTTTGTTCGCAAAAATCAATAGGTACTTTCAGTTAATTCCTGCCTAATAATTAGTAGATAATTGTGGTTTTATGAGAATTATCGCGTAGAAGAAAACTCGAGTATTCGTACACATCAACTCGTCGAGCCAAATGTACAATAGGTGATTTTTCAAAAACTGAAAATCAGCTAAAATCACGAAAAAACCACGTCATCTTATGTTCGATCATGTATTGAAACAAATTGTACGACAAGTTTAAAATAGGCGGGTATTAGTAGTTTGAAATCGAAAAACAGTCTTTCAAATTGACACTATCAAGTGGGTATGAGTATTAAGATTCACGTATAGAAATGACTCGAGAGCACACTAGATAGGTACGTATAGAGGTTACGTATCATATCTATCTACAGCACAGCTAACACGTAACATGAATTTGAGGACCCAAGATATGGAAATGGAACAGATTAAATCTATATAAATATATGTAGGCGTAATATATTTACGAGGGTGAAATAGAAAAAGGTAACTATCGACGAACGAAGAAATTTAAAAAAGCAGTTGACGACGGTAACGTGGTCGTCGTAAGAGTGGTGGAACGTCTACGTGTAGGTACTAGGTAACTGCCTGCGTAGGTACTTTAAACGTCGAAAGTATTTTACGTCAAAAACCCAGCAGGTTGTTGCGGTTTTCGGAATGCTTACCACCGACCTAGCACCTGCAGAACAGCAGAAGGAGAAATTCTTCCACTTGGCTGCGATACACGAGTCGGGACAATTTCAACGATATACCTGCGAGAGTAATAGACGTAGAGAACTAGAGAAGTAGAGATACACATTTGAACGAAAAAATGAAGGCAGGCTTCGCAAAGGCTGATGAACTGATGAAGGGAGAAACCAACTAACAAGAAAGATGAAGCGGTACAGAGCAGATTATTTACTTATTAAATAAATAAAGTACGTTACGTACTACAAGCATTACTTGCCACCTAAAGATTCGCAATTTTCAACGATTTTCTCTGCGAGTCTATTAAAAAAATCATTTTGCAAGAATGCTTATTCTCTCGAAATTGTTAGCAATTATTTTACACTGATATGGTAATGGAATGAGCTGACAAAAAAGTAAGGTTGGTCAAAGATTAGAAGTAGGTAATCATTACTTGCCACCTGAATATTTACAATTTTCAACAATTTTCTCTGTGATTGTAAGAAAAGTCATTTTGCAAAAATGCTTATCTTTTTGAAATTTTTAGCAATTTTACACTGATGAGGTACTGGAATGAGCTGACGAAAAAAGTGAGGTTGTCCGATAATTAGAAGTATCATTACTTGCCACCTAAAAATTCAAAATTTTCAACAACTTTTTCTGTGATTCTAAAAAAAGTCATTTTGCAAAAATGCTTATCTTTTTGAAATTTTTAGCGATTTTACACTGATATGGTATTGGAATGAGCTGACCAAAAAAAGTGTGGTTGTCTGATGATTAGAAGTATCATTACTGGTATAGATGAAAGTGTAGGTAGATTGTACGAGTAGTCGAGTACATACGTTGAGAGGAGGATACGATGCGAGATGCGACGGAAAAGCATTTGTTACCATTCGGTCTCGCATCAAACGAGCATTGCCTTTTACTGGGGAACGTATTGTTCGAAATTTTACATTTAAATTCGAAGCTAACGAAAAGAAATTCGCCGCCAATTAGCCCGCTTCACATCTCCATCGCGTAGGGTACATAATGGCGACGACTATGGCGATGCGAGTGGCAGAGGCAGCCTTTAACCTACCAGCATGGTTGAATAGTGAATTGAATAATATACGTAGACGTACTCTCGTAGTAATACGTGTGTTGTGTGTGTAAGTGTATAGAACGGTATTCGCAATTCTCATAATACTTATACGCGTATATACGACGGCGACGACGTAACGTACGTGTTATATACGTGCAAAGGCAGAAGATACAACAACGAGCACATTGGTGGCAATGGCAATGGTGCTGAGCGTGCGGAGTAGGGTGGGGTGGCACGACAGCAAAGTTGAGAAATAAGAGAACGAAGGATAAATTCTGCACACTATTCATGTGTACGTTTGTACGTATTCGCACAATACGCGCGATTCTGCACGCCTACGCCCTCGTCGCGTCGCGTCGCGTCCGCGTCCGCGTCCGCGTCCCTAACAAAACGAAAAAAGCAAACAAAGCTCATATTCGAAACGCTTTCAGCTTTTCACGCGTTCGTGAAAGTACACATACGCGTATAACAATTTTCCAAACCACTCGCAGCGGACAGCCTTCCATAGCGTTAAATTCTGGTTATAATCATTTTTTCTTTTTCTCTTTTTTCGGCCCCTGCCCCGGGTATTATTTAATCGGCGCGATAACGAGCCCTGCGGCGGCGACAGCGCGTACCGCACGCACAGATCAGGCGTACGCGAGCGCCGCAAAAGTAAATATACTGGTATATGCTGAAAAAGGTTTTTTTTTCCCTTCTCCTTCTCCTTCTTCTTCGTCTTCGCCTTCGCCTTTCAGCTGTACTTTGCGCGACTTTGACTTGGACTCGGCGAAACGATGGAGCATCCATTCGTGCTATGCTATATCTGCCAACTACGCAGAGTATACGAGTACATCTTCTTACGTCGCGTCGCATCGCGTCGTGTCGTCGTCGAACAGTGTGGAAAATCTTTCGCTGATGCTTTCCTACGCTATGCTCTTCTCTCGAAATCGAACTCCAGCTCCCTTTTCTTCTCGGCACTAACCGTCGTAATCAGTTCGTATTTTCGCAGACGTCAATTACTACGTTAGCTTGGCAAAAATATCGTCATTGTCACGTTCACTCTGCGTCGCGTCGCGTCGCGTCACGCTACCACCTTCGCTTCAATTTAAGCGCACCCACACCCACTCTACGTTCAACTGACTTGAGAGACGAAACTTTGACACGCTATAGCAGATCGTATTTCTTCGGGCGTATTTTTTACCCCCCTTCCCTCAACTCTAGCTGCGTGTATATAGCTATATAGTACATTACAGCGTCTTACCTACCTACAGTACCTATGCTTAGCTAGCTTAATTTTCGCACCTCATATGCGTTGACGAATCTGTCAGTTCTACTATCCTTCTCGTACACATGTTTACTTTTCGCTCCCTCCTTCTACATACTATTTGTCTTCTCCTTCTCTTTGTTCTTCTATTTCAGACTTCATTTTGTCTCGTTATCGCGTCAGCGACCTCGCATTTTTTGGACAAATTCCCGCGCATGGAATTATCGCCAGACCATTAAGTAGCTCATTCGCTGTTTCGCGTTTCCTTGTAATCTTCAACCCATATGCGGATGAGCATAAGACTATAACCTACAGCGAGATGCGAAAAAAACAACCAAATTTTTCAAAGATGCCGCAAATTTGAGCATCGCTCTTCTTCACCGTCTGAGAGGAATCTCTGCTGCCGCCACCCCACTTCAGGATTAGCATCCCACAATCAGATCTGACGCTGTTTACGTAATGCTCGTTTCAATTTTACTCCCTTGCTAAAAAAGTTTCACTTGGAAAAAAAAAAAAAAAAAAAAAACAAGTGTATATGAAGTTTTTGCAGGTTGAATTCTGTTCTATCTATACCCAAAAAAGTGTCTACCACTCCCGAGGCACTCTATCGCTTCGACTACAAAGAAACCATTTCGTAAACTTTTTTGCTACAGGTTGTTAACGCGAGCACCAAAACACCACGTCAATTATGTACTTTCAAATTTGCATAAATTTCACCGAAAGCCAACGATCTTCTGCCTCGGCCGCGGGTAAATTTCAGAAAGCGGCTAAAAAGATACGCGGGTTATTTATTAATTTGAATAATAATTCCATATTTATCGCATTCGCTGCGAAGTTGTATACTCTCTACGCTACACTTCAACTAAGTAAGTAGGTAAGTAAGAAACAAAAGGGTTTCGGTGGACGGGACCGCGACCGCGACCACGACCCTTGTACGTACGCTACGCTGCGGTGCGGTGACGCCGTAAACTCGTAGTACACTCATTTTAACTCGACTCGAGTCGACAACGCAACTTCAACTTGGCGACAAATTATATTTCACTCGTACTTCTTTCGTTTAGTCGGTTCGCTATCCACAAATAAGTAGGTAGGTATATCCGTTCGCAGATCTATATATCCTGCATAGTGCATGCCCTCGCCCACACGTGTACTTAACTACTTATCCTATGCAAATCCAAGACGAAGGGGTACAATTTTCATGCAGACAATTTTCCAAAAATTACGATCCATTTTTTGTACGATGTAGCTTCTTCTTCTTCTTCTCTTCAATATCAACCATATGTTATCCAACTTTTTGTCCTTATAATAGGTAATTGAATAGTGTGCAGTACAAGCGACATCCCTGCCTCACCCCTCGGTTTAAAAGAAAAGGTTTCGACATTTGGTCACCAATTATCACCCTGATGCTTGTCTCTCGGCGTAAATTTCCAATCACATATCACATTTTGCAGGTTCCCTGGAGTTTTTTCGTGTTGCGATTTTCCGATCGACTCATCGTAGGCGTTTTCCATATCATTAAAACCACGAGATACTTTAGTAGAAAAGTGGAATTAATTTTTTAATTAAGGCAATTGAACGAAAAATTGATTCCCACCGAGTAGGTATGAAAAATGCCCAGTCAAAAACATGAAAAATGAAATTATAAAAAAATTAGAGCACGGTTTTAAAAATTCAATTATTGAATCAAAGGAATTGTCTTTCAATTTTTGAACAAAAAATGAAATTGTCGGAATGCCTACGTGGGTTTTTTTGGAAAAACGAAAAAATGGTGTCGAAAATCCGTCGAAAAAATTGAAAGTTTTTAAAAAACCCAACTGTCGCATTTTTGGGTCGGATTTTGGGGTCTGATTTTCCTGTCGTTTTTTTCCCAATTTTGGTCTCCGTAAAAGCATATATTATGCTAAAAATAAATATGTTATAAAAAAATTTCCAATGCTCCAATCGAAAAATTTTTAAAACAGAAGTTGTGTATTTTGATCTCACGAACAATTTTTGTTATTCCAAAAATTTTGATGGGAACACTCCTTCCCTTCTATTTTCGCATTTTACGTATGGAAATCACATGGAAAATCACGTAAGAATAATCAAATCAATAATGCAAAAATCATTCTACATGAACACTTATAATGCAAAATTGGAGGGGAATGAGTGGGCCAGTCAAAATTTTTGTAATAACCAAAATTGTTCCTGAGATCAAAATACACAACTTTTGTTTGAAATTTTTTTCGAATAGGACCTTGGGTACAGCTACAGATATAGAGAGATTATTTCAGGCATGATATCAACTATTTTATTTTTTTTAGTTACTTTAGTGACCAAAAATTGTTCAAAAAGTGACCAAAAAATGTGAAAAAGTGGCCAAAAATCCCCCCACCCCCAAAAGAAAATTTGAGTCAGTCAGATAAGAATCATTTCCAGATTTTTTTTCCAAGGGAGCAAACATTGGGTCAAGGCTACGCTACACACTACTCAAATTGACCTAGGAGGCTGTTCTTCGGCATGTAGGTTTGGTAGGGGTCCTGAATGTGCCTTTTTGTGGTTTCGACCCACTAACCTTTTTCCACCCCCTCCCACCTCCAAAAAACAACGTTCTACCAAAATTTTAAAAACTGAAATTTGCGACTTTTTTCAAGATTTTTTTTTCTCTTATAACCTAATTTAAATCAACGAATTCTTCATTAAACTTTCCACACAATTTTTCTTCAGTATGAGGGTTGTTAACTAAATGCAGAATGTCAACGTTGAGGTCTTCAACAAAATAAAATCTCAGAAAGAAAAACATAAACTCTTAATAAAATAAAATCTATGCATGGGATAGGGGAAGGGGTGAAAAGATATCTCCCGGCGATTTCACGTTATTTGTTGCCCGAACGAAGTGGGGGCAAAAATTTTCGAAAAAATTGAGGTTTCGAAAGAAAAACTTCTCATTGCCACCATTTTAAAAACCTATGATAGCATTTGGATCTGAAATGGACGGTAATTTTTGAAGAAATTGCATTTTTAAAAGAAAAAACAAACATTTTTTTGCGAAAATGTTGAAAACAAACATTATTACTTTTGGAATATGAATAAACAAAAAAGCAACATAATGCCCGAGTAGTGAGGGCTCGCGCATTCTCGCTCGCCAAAAAATCTTAAAAATCGTGTGACATATCAAAACACTCGTCTGGTAGCACTGAATGATAAGGTAGTTGTATTACTTCCATTTCTCATGAAAATAACAATCGACTTCTCTGGGGGTTTTTTGCATCGAAAAATGAGAGTTAGTTTCTTTTTTTGAAAATTTCTTGCGCGCACCCAGAAATTCAAATGCGCCATCGAGCCATCACTATGCCCGAGCGTAGCGAGGGCGGCGAAAATTTTCAGAAAATTGGAATTTTTAAGGAAGAAATAATCCATTTTTAGTATAAATTTGAATTCTCTCTCTTTATTTTTTTTTCTCTAGTTATTCCCAAAACTTTGCATTTTTTTGTTGTTTTTCAATAAGGTATTGCCAAAAAAAACTGGAAAAAGTAACTTTAGTGACCATTTTGGGCGAAAAGTGACAAAAAGTAACCAAACTGAAAAAAGTAACAAAGTTACTTAAAAAGTGACTGAATTTCATGCCTGTATTTGGAAAAGAGGGATCGCACCTCCCTCTCCATGCGATTTTCATACGTAAAATGCGAAATTGGAGGGGAAGGAGTGATCCAATCAAAATTTTTGTAATAACCAAAATTGTTTCTTGAGATCAAAATACACAACATTTGTTTGAAGCATTTTTCAATTTGAGCTGAAATTTTTTTTTTTTCAAAAACTTGTCAAAAATTTTTAATGAATTTCCGACACCATTTTTTCGTTTTTTCAAAAACTCACGTAGGCATTCCGCCAATTCCATTTTTTATTAAAAAATTGAAAGACATTTCCCGTCATTTAATAATTGGATTTTTAAAATCGTGCACTAATTTTTTATTTTTCATTTTTTCATTTTTTATGTTTTTGACAGGGTATTTCTCATACCCACTCTTTGGGAATCAAATTTTCTTCCAATTATCATCATTTAAAAAGAAAATATCACACACACTTCTACTAAATTTTCAATTTTCAAAACCACTAAGGTATAGTTTAGTCGAGAATGCATACTCATAAATTTTAAAGAAAATGGATTTTCGGTATGTGTATTGAGGATAGTGGGCTGAAAAAAATCAAGTAGTCTTAGAATATTTTATATCATACGGATATTAAAAGATCATTATTCATTAATCTGGGCTAGTTCGGCATTGGTTCTGAAAGAGTTAATGTTCATACAATTGTGCCCAAGAGTATATCTACTGAATATTTATTTAAACAAGTAAGAATAGTATATAGATTGTCGTTTAGTTATCTATCAATTAGTATTTACAGCTAATTAACAACTATGTTTCAAGTCTTCGAGTAGGTAGCGAGATAATAGATAGGCACCATATACGCGAGTAAGCCTCTAATACCATTTTAATGTATCGAAGAAGAATAAATTAATACGTCTTAAATTTCAACCGATTTATCTTTCAACCAAAATAACGAACCTGGAGCTATTTTATGATAAATTTAGCACGCGAGATGTAATACGTTTCATCGACGATAGCAGATTACTCGACTTAAAACTCGAAGCGGAATCATCCGCTGCCGACGACGACAAGACAAAAGGTAAGCAGGGCTGTTACATCTCCTTAGGTATACGGGCTTCATTAAGTATGTATCTGTCTGCCTACCTATCTAGCAAACTAAACTAACAGTACCGTACGGTACGTAGACGAACAACGGTCGAACCCTATTACGTATAGTATAGATATATTAATTAGACTTTCGTAAACGTAATATCAATTACCATGGCGCTATCGCGGTTTCGCAAGGCCTACGTATATAGGTGGAACAAGTAGGTTGCCAAACTGTCGAATTAATTAAAATGCGAAGTGGTAGATTTGACGAATGAGATACATAGTTAGATAGGTAGATAGACGAATGTTGCGATGGAAAGGATACGAATGCAAAGGATGCGGATATGGCGAGTAAATCAGAAACAAATGAAGAGGAGAGTCCAAGTACACCACCGATCAACGGACGAAATGATCAAAAAATCAGCGCACAAGCGACGTGACATTCGGCGTGCTCGCCTCGAAGAGCAAAACAAATAGCGCGAGCACACGAGCACGAGACACTACGTACGCAAAATTACGTAAAAAACGCGAACGCGAATGCGAAAATAGCGTCGACCAAAGAGAACGGCTTTCGGCGAGATGATATCGCGTGAAATTCGAAAAGTAAACTGAACATGTTGTAAGTTGTGTAGTGGAATACGAATAGTATACGAGGAGGACGTCGAAACGCCGAGTCGCGCCGCGCCGCGCCTCCCTCGCAGCGTCGGAATGCCGCGCAACGGCGGAGCGGGCCGACGAACGACGCTGACGGCTGCTTTTAGCGATGGCAAAAACGTTGTGGCGCCGCGCTGCGCCATCGTCGTCGTCGTCGTCGTTTTCGTTTTCGTTTTCGTTTTCGTTTTCGTTTTGCTAATTTCGTCCGCGAAAACTGCCGAACTTGCGTTCGTCTTCTTAACCTGTCTAATAATTGTGTCTAACACGCGGATGCCGCCCCTTACCCCCGCTCCACCCTGCTTGGGCCTTTTAATACGCGAGCGACATTTTTTCCTCGTTTTTCTTTTCCATCTGTCGTCTCCATTCGAGATATATATACATATACATACATACTCGTACAGATTCTGCTCCACCAAATATACCAACGGCAGCAGTCTCTTTCTCGATGTATACTATACACTTATACACTAGTCCCTTTCGTTTGGCCTACGAACGACGGTTTTTGCACGATGCTGACCAACATTTTTTTTCATCGTTCTATCGCAGTCGTTACAGTAGACCACAACAGTGTTCGAAATAATCATGGAAATAATCAAACATACGTTAATTATAACTATCGAATACTACATAGATATGTACTTGATGTTCAAAATTGGAGAGGAAGGAGGGGTCCAATCGAAATGTATGTAATAAACAAAATTATTTCTAGAACTTCGAGCTACAACTTTTGTTTGAAAATTCTTTGAATTGGGCTTCTCCTTCCACACAGATTTTGCACAACACTCCGAAGATATACTACACTAATTCAATATTAGAGAAGTGAGGGAGGAAGAGGCCAGTTGAAAAAATTTTCAAATAAAAGTGGCAGATTGAGGTCGTAGAAATAATTTTGGTTATTATGAAATTTTTGATTAGACCCTTCCCTCCCCCAATTTTGCATAATATGACTTACATGCTAATATTAATTAAAAACTGGTGAACAAAGGGGACTAATTGAAAAAATTTTTAAACAAGAGTTATAGCTTGAAGTCTTGAAAACAATTTTGGTTATTACAAAAATTTTGATTGGACCCCTCCTTCCCTTCCAATTTTGAATATCAAGTATCTGTGTAGTACTGGATTTGATAAAATTCAACAACAACGATTCAAGTCAATATAAACAACTTCAGTAAGCTAGACTTCGTCAGGGTGTTTCATAGCTGATGTAAAAAAAATAATAATTAAAAAGTTGTATACTCGTATAGGCAACCCATTAAGGGACAAAAAATGTTATATACAATATGTGGTGCCTACCTTAAAAACTGAAGGAAGATAATAAAATATAATTGAGACGAATTAATTTTTGACAAGGAATGAAGACAGCAGTAAAAAAAAAAAAAATGCTCTCAACTAAAAAAAATAATTGAAAATTGATATTTCTGATGCCGGGTGAACAATTTTTTTTCATGACTTTTTCATGAACAATATTTCTACATTTCCAAGTGCCCCCTCCGGCATAAGCGTAACTTCGGAGAAATAAGGGGAGGGGCAAAAAGTTTCCCTCAATTCTTCCCCTATATTTTGTGGTAAATATCTATTTAAAAAATCATTGAAGGAGAGGGCGAATGCCCCTTGAACCCTAAAGCTATGTCTATGCTCTCCAAGATCTCTTTTTATTGTAACCAAAAAAATCTATAACTCAAAAAAAAGTTGAATGAATACTTGGAATTTTCAAGGGTGTAATTCGATTTCTTCCCTAAAAGGTGTATGATTGAAATTGGTTTCATTTTGTAATGTGAGAATGATTTTTTCCTGGAAAGAATAAAAAAATTTTCACGCAAAAAATTCTTCTAAAATTTTTTTTAATAACTTCTTCAACAGAAAAACATTTTTCTGTTTTTTTTTGTTTTTTTTTTTTGTCTCAAAGTTCAGAAAATATTTTAATTATTTATTTTACTACCTATCAAAAAAAAAAAAAATGATCCCAAAAAAATTTGAATTTTTTTCATTTTTAAAGAATTTTTTTGATTATTGTTCGAAAAAAAAATTTCAGAGTTTTTATCGAAAATGAAACGAATTTTTTTCATCACCAAGAAAAAATTAAGTAACTTTTCCATAGAAATGAAAAAAATATATCTTCACACCCAAAAACTTCATAACATTTTTTCTCCAAAAAAAAAAAAAAAGATTTTTGGATAGGTATTTTTATTTCAAACAATCCTGAAATTTCTTCTTGCGAAAAAATTTCTACTGCAGAAAATTTGAGATTTCTCTATTTCAAAAAATTTGAGTAATTTTTTTATTCCAAAACAATTTTTAAAAATTTATGAACCAAAAAATAAACATTTTTTTTTCCAAAAAAAAAAAAAAACAAGAGACCATGCTCCAAAAAAAAAATATCTTCCAGCACATTGAAAAAAAAATCCAAAAAATTGAGATTTTATACTCTATAGAGTTCGAAAAGTATTTTCACTTCAAAACAATTCAATTTCAAAACAATAAAATTCTGATTTTTGATTTTTTTGCGAAAGCTTAAAAAATATTTTTACTTCAAAAAAATTGGAAATTTTTTTTTTAATGCCTTGTACAGCAACTACCTAAGGCTGAGTGTCGTAAAAAAGTTTTTTATTCCAAAACAATTTTTTAAATTTTTTGTACCAAAAAATTCATTGTTTTTCCACAATTTTTTTCATCCCAAGTAATGGGGGAGATTTTCGATTTTCCTCCCCTTCAAAAAAAAAATTAATAAAATCAATTTGCTTCTTCAGAAAAATCATAATATTAAAGAGATTTTTTTAAACAAGATTTAACAGTTTTTCCCGGGTATACTTATTATCAAAAATGCATGACTTCAAAGAGTGAAATTCACGACTTTTCTTGACCTAGTGATTTTTTTGAAAAATTCAGTAATACAAAGTGGACGACGACGACGACTCCGAGTGTGACGAAGCGATGCAGTCGTACTTTCCTCAACACTGTTCATGGTTTTGACATCGTAATCGTAATACACTTGTGTTACTACAACGATAACGAGCTGCATCAGACGATGTACTTAAAATAATTTGCAATCGTGTAATAATTCGTAGGTATGTATATGTACGCGAAAACAAAGACCGACATCGCAAATAGATTATAGATTAAGAGGCTAGGAAAGGAGTAATGGCAGTCGGTGGCGGAGGCGGAGGCGGAGGCGGCAGCCGCATCAGCGACAACGGTGCACGCGCAAATAGGTAAATACAAGGAATAAATCGAGAAAGCGAGCTAAAACGTAAACACCACGACCTGCTGACTTTTATTCACAATACTGCAAATAGGCCAATTTACCAGCTTTATTTCGAGCTAAATTGAAAAAGTTTGATTTTTTCCTTCTATTTTGGAATTGCCGCCGCCATCGCGCCTTCTACGCCTTCTACGCCTTACGCCTCCTTAATACGTTTACCAAGGCGTACCGCCGTCTTAGTCGGGCATTAAGCATTCGAAATTCGTCGTAGCGCTCGCTCTTTTTACTTTTTTCTATAGGAGTTGTATTTCTTTTTCTCTTTTTTCTCTCTTTTTTTTCCTCTCATACAAAAATTTTTTTCCTCGTCGCCGTCGTCGCTGAGAATTTTCGACTAAATTGTGCGTGATTACGTTTACCCGCCACGCCAAAATGGTAGCTTTGGTGAGTAGGTAGTTCTCTCTTCTTCGTCGTTCTTTTCACCTTTTTTCCCTTTTACGTTTGCATTGATCCTGGTATATCCGGTCTTCGGAAGAATTACCATTAAAACGTGATTATTACCAAAAAAGGAAGAAGAAAAAAAAGGAAAAGCTTTTGTAAATCCTAATCACTTTACCGCGATATTGCCAACTAACGAGCCTATTTTCACCTCAAATAACCGAAATAAATTTAATGTATTAAGTATAGTAATCATCGCGTATACCTAATCAGTGTACACTTTTTTCTTTTGGGGGAAAAAATACAGCAAGATTTGGATAAAGAACAAGTTTCGAGTAAGAAATTTTTCATTTTGGTTGTATAGCTACTTTTTAAAAATAAGAACGAATCGGATAATACCTTACACGTGGATTGGTTTATTGCAGTTTTAAAACGGGCTTTCGACGCATTCGCTCAAGATAAAGGCTACATCGAGCAGCATATGGTGGGTACGATATTGCAAATGCTCGGTCACGAAGTATCCGAACAAAGATTACAAGAAATTGTAGCCGAAGTTGACGCTGACGGTGAGAGTAAAGTTGAACTATTCGTACGTACGAGTATAGCGGAGGGAGGGGAAAACACGAATTAGCAATTACGAAGAGTATACGAAAAGCGAAAAAGTGCTTACTAAACGAAGTAGAAAAAGAATCGCTAATTAGTGGAAAAATTCTTCGGCAAGAAAATCGATATTTCGTTTACCAACTCGTATACCATACCATACCATACTTGTACTTGTCTTATACGTACGCTTTCGCGGAAAACTTTTTAAAAAATTATCCCGACCAAAATTAACGTTAAGTAATTTTTCCATCTCGCCCGCAGGATCCGGTCAGTTGGAATTTGAGGAATTCGTTACGCTAGCGGCCGGTTTCCTAATTGAAGACGAAGTTGAAGATGCGGCCGCTATGCAGGAAGAATTGAAAGAAGCCTTTAGACTGTACGACAAGGAAGGTAACCCTCGTGTAATCTCAGATGAGAGTTTAAAAAAAAACTCCTACACTAAATACGTGTACACAGTACGTCTCGAAAATCTTTCTCGTGCGTTATCGAATCATATGTACCTATTTTGTAACCGAGTAAGTATTTAAAAAAGAGAAATTGAAAACGAGAAAAAAATTGAACGAAAATTCAGAACCGGTCATTATTCAAGCCCCTCACCCCCTTCTAACAAGTTCTTCCAGAAACGAGTGGATCATCGCTGTACTGTTTTTACAAAAAAAAAAAATTTATGGCAACATCGTAATATTTACCAAGTCCAAAACTACATACGCAGACACACTTGATATACAAAATTGGAGGGAAAGGAGAGGCCCAATCGAAAGTTTTGAAATGAATAAAATCATTGGCCCATCCAGAAGTTTTTCTCAGTAGCAGCTAAAACTTGAAGAAAAAAGTAGACTGCGCAAACCACTATACCTACCTATCTTCATGGGCTGTATTCTATTTCATTCTTGGAATCCAAAAATTATCAACAAAAAATTGATTTTTTTTTTCAAATAAGACTTTAGAAATTTTATTTAAAAAAAATATATATAGGAGAGACCAAAAGCAGAAACTTTTGTGTCAACTTTTTTTCAAATACAGTTGAAAATTGAAGTTTTTCAACAAAAATAAAAATAATAAAATAATTGTGATTTTTTTTTTCAACAATTTGTTTTTCGACAAAAATTGAAAATTTTGTTTTTCGACAATCAACAAAAATTAAAAGTTATGGTTTTCAACAGAAATTGAAAATTCTATTTTGTAACAATTTGTTTTTCAACAGAAAAAAAAAATGAAAATTTTGTTTTTCGACAAAAAAAAAATGAAAATTTTGTTTTTCGACAAAAAATGAAAATTTTGTTTTTTCAACAAAAATTGTAAATTTTATTTTTTCAACAGAAATGGAAAATTTTATGTTTCAACAGAAATTGAAGATTTTTTTTTCAACAATATTTGAAAATTTGATTATCCAACAATTTGTTTTTCGACAAAAATTATAATTTTTTTTTAAACAATCAACAAAAATTGAAAATTTTGTATTTTAACAAAAATTGTAAATTTTATTTTTTCAACAAAAATTGAAAATTTTGTTTCTTAAGAAAAATTAAAAATTAGGTTTTTCAACAACAAGTACACAGTGGAAGCTCAACTATACGTAAATTCAACTCGAAAATGCATTAAAAAAATTGAACGAATTGAAATTGGGCCCAGTTTTGGGGGGAGCTTTAGCCCGCTAGCTCCCTCCTTGGATGCGCCAATTAATAACATTATTCTTAGGGCTTCAGGCTACAACTTTTGATTGAAAATTTTTTCAATTGGACCCCTCCCTCCGCTAGTTTTTAATAATACAAATGTATAAAGTCATATTATACAGAATTGGAGGGGAGGGGAGGGTTTAATCGAAAAGTTTATAATAACCAAAATTATTTCTAGGACTTCAATCTACAACTTTTGTTTGAAGAATTTTTCAATTGGACCCTTCTCCTCCACAGTTTTGAAAAAGTATCTACCTGAAGTTATATGAAATCGGAGGAAAGGGAGGGATCCAATCGAAATTTTTATGATGATCAAAATTATTTTTAGGATCTTAATTTACAACTTTTACTTGAAAAATTTTCAATTGGCCCCTTCCTCCCTAACTCTTCTAATTTTTAGAAATCAGTGGAAAGGGATCAGTCCAATTGAAAAAGTTTCAAACAAAAATTGTAGCTTAAAGTCTTGGAAATAATTTTTGTCATTACAAAAATTTTGATTGGATCCCTCCCTCTATTCCAATTTTGAATACCAAGTATTTATTTATTATTGGACTATCGCTGAAAACGTATTTTAGAGACATAAAGTAGGTAGATATACTTATAAATGTACAGAGTGTCCGATTAATCCCCCCCCCCCCCCCGTGAAAAACACAAACTTTACGTTACGATTCTCACACAATACTCCAACAAAAGTTGATTTTGTTTCATACTCATCTCTTACCAATTAGGACGAAGCAAAATCAATTATGACGAATTTCCTATACTTACTCATCCTGTGAGAATGTGTTTTTTCTTTTTTTGGTGGGGGGGGGGGGGGGGGGGGGGATTAACCGGACACTCAGTACATTCAGTGTTAAACGAACACGTACTTAGACTCTATAATATCGTCAACACTCAAGCAATGTCTGGAAAACGTATCGAGTTGTACCCAGCTACCTACGTATTTAGTATCGGATAACACACTGCGATAATTAAGTAGGAATGTAAAGCGAGTTTTTAGCCGAATTTTTTTTAAAATTTAGGCTATTGTGTCCGACCCTGATTTAGAAGGAGGGGGGGTAGAAGAGTTCTGACCCCATTTGTCGACGTTTGGGACCAAAAGATGACGATCTGTCACATGTCACATATTTATATATATATATATATATATATATATATATATATAATTTTTCCCTACTTTTGGAACTCTAGGGCCGAGCCTAACAGGTCAAATGAGGTCAAACTTGATATGTAGGGTTCCCTCGGTGGCGGAAAGATGCAAAAAAAATTTTGGGGCCCTAACTCAAAATTGGGGATATGACCCTTTTTTGAGGAGGGTGCGGGGGAGCCCCAATATCATGAAATTTTTTGAAACTTGCCCCAGGGATGAAAGCCCTAATTACCTACACCATAGTCAAATTTCAGCCCCCTAAGTCATCCCCACCCATTTTAGGGCCCAATGGGGTCATTTTTTCACGTTGATCAGGCTACAGACCCCCCAAATAGGGCAGGGGGGCCAACATTTTCATCATGGATCAAATTTGTGCCCCTGATGTGCCTTTTGTAGGTTTCAACTTTTGGGCCCCCTTTGACCCCTGTCAAGGGTCAAAAATCAAGATTTTTCACTATTTTTAAAATTTTACCGCTACTTTTGGAACTCTGGGGCCGAGCCTAACAGGTCAAATGAGGTCAAACTTGATAGGTAGGGTCCCCTAGGTGTAGGAATGATGCAAAAAAATTTTTGGGGCCCTAACTCAAAATTGGGTATTTTACCCCTTTTTGAGGGGGTGCGGGGGAGCCCCAATATCATGAAATTTTTTGAAACTTGCCCCAGGGATGAGAACCCAAATTACCTACACCATAGTCAAATTTCAGTCCCCTAAGTCATCCCCACCCCATTTTAGGGCCCAAAAAGTGGATTTTGGGGTCATTTTTTTCACGTTGATCAGGCTACAGACCCCCCAAATAGGGCTGGGGGGCCAACATTTTCATCATGGATCAAGTTTGTGCCCCTGATGTGCCTTTTGTAGGTTTCAACTTTTGGGCCCCCTTTGACCCCTGTCAAGGATCAAAAATCAAGATTTTTCACAATTTTTCATGTTTTTTCTCGCTTCCCGGTACGTTGATCAGCCTGCAGCCCAAACCAAATGACCTTGGATGCTAAAATTTGGTATTTAGGATAGGTAAGGGTCACTGAGGTGCCTTTTGGGGTTTTTGACCCTCGAGCCCCAAAATTGGGGGTGGCCCTTTTTTGAAGAGGGCTCTAAAGAGGCCCCAATTTGACAAAATGATTTGAAATTTTTACCAACAACAGTGACTCTGATTGTCTCCACTGTATCCAAATTTCAGCTTCCCAAGTCATCTCCACCCCATTTTAGGGCCCAAAAAGTGGATTTTGAGGTCATTTTTTCACGTTGATCAGGCTACAGACCTCCCAAATGGAGCTGGGGGGCCTAAATTTTTATCATAGATCGAGTTCATGCCCCTGATGTGCCTTTTGTAGGTTTTGACCTTTAAACCCCTTTTGACCTCGATACAGGGTCAAAAATCAATATTTTTCAAGTTTTAACCTGTCTTTTCTGACGCGTTGAACAGCCTACAGCCCAAACTAAAAGACCTAAACAATCGTAATTTGGGATGTAGGGTCAGTAGAGGTCACTGATGTGCCTTTTGGGGGTTTCGACTTTTGAGCACCATTTGACCCTCGTACAGGGTCAAAAATCAGAAATTTTCACGTTTTAACCTCTTTTTTGGTGTGTTGGCCCTCGTCTGAAGAGCTGAAAGTGTGAGGGGGATTGAGAGCGAAGCCCTCAATCCTCTCCTGCCATGTCCCTATTGAGGGTAAAGTCCCCCAAGAGGGGCATGGGGCGGAGCCCCCATCTGAAGAGTTGGAAGTGACGAGGTGGTTGGGGGCGAAGCCCCCAACGCGGGGGCATGGGGGCGGAGCCCCATCCTAAGAGCTGAAAGTGATAAGGAGGTTGGGGGCGAAGCCCCCAACGCGGGGGTATGGGGGCGGAGCCCCCATCCTAAGAGCTGAAAGTGATAAGGAGGTTGGGTAGGAGCCTCAACGGGGGTATGGGGGCGGAGCCCCCATCTGAAGTTGAAATCTTCAATGCAGAGAGGAACTAAAACTGAAGACAAAAACCTGACATTTTTAAACTGAATTTGAAGTTAAAACTGATATTGAAACTGAAATACCATGGATGAAAACGTTTTCAAAGTGGTACACTAACTTGAAAAAAAAAATTCGGCTGTCGCGGAGCATCTTGACTGCTACGCGTTTTTTTTTTTTTTGAAACAGGCAACGGTTACATAACAACGGACGTATTGAGGGAAATTTTAAAAGAACTAGACGACAAAATAACCACCGAAGATTTAGATATGATGATTCAGGAGATCGATTCGGACGGTTCAGGAACAGTAGATTTCGATGGTAAGGTGGAAAATACCTAAATATCAAGTAAACAGCGCACGCACCAAGCCACTAATTTAATCTTGGTTTTGATTTCAGAATTTATGGAGGTGATGACAGGTGGTGACGATTAGTCGACGAAAACGTATGTAGTAGCTTAAACGAGATGACAAAGCTGTACGTGTTACGAGTAAAAATCGTAGTGAATTTAATTAATTAAGTGAAAAGTATCGCCGAAGGTAGCAAAAAAAATAGGTAACTTATTCGATTTAAGCCGCCAATTAACTAATAGAAAATTTAGGCGATAAGTTGGACGAAAATGCGGTTGATAATCGTGCCACACTGGCGGCGTGTTGGTTTATGGCTTTTACAGAGTTTTAACGACAACATTCTCGCTGTCACCTATACTACCTCTCTAGTCTACACATATCGCAACTAAGTAACGATATACTATGCAGGTAGTTGTGTTTGAATATCTAGTACTGGTATATCGGTACTCGCGATTAGCTTACAAGCCACGTTTCACCATTGGAAACGATGATGTCATTAACGTACAAATAAAATATAAATAGTATTTCTAGTCGACTAATTAGTTCCGATTTTCAGACTGTATTAATACAGAAAAACTGCAGCAAACGAACGACTAAACTTGGTCGTAAAAAGTGTACGAAAAATAATGATAATAACCAACCGGCAAAAAATAAAAAATAAAAACCGCGTACGTATCATTCCCTGGTAGTACTCAAGTATTTATCGTGAAATCGAAAATCGAGAAAAACTCACCAAATGTAGTACGGTATTGACCACTTCGCAATTCGATACTTCGCCGACTTTCAACAGCCCAATAAGAACTCCGAATTTGAGATTGTCTTTCGTAGCCATCGTTACAACTTCTTCTGGCTTTTTAATATGCGATAGCGAAGCATCGACTACTTCGATATTTTCGGGATTCTCCATCGTTTAGGAAATTCGACGGTATTCGGAAAATATTACTGCTCCGCAATCCACATCACCCGAGTGATAACGATAACGTCGATGCGAACCGGAATGTTTCAACGTCGCCTATCAAACACAAAACACACATCGTTAAATATCTATTCGAAATTTCTATACAGACTAGGTGCTATGAAAGTATACGTCGATATGAGTAAAAATTGGGAATCTGTGCAAACAGATTACCACTAGGATACCTTATTTAGGTGGTTACTATCGGATATACTTATGCATCGATGTGTAAGGTAAAATTTACATCCCGATTTCATATGACGCGTTTGAAAATTGTACCTAATGTAGAATAACTAACGTATAATCAAAATTTACCCATGCAATAGAAACACTGCGGAAAATGAAATGTTTTTCTGATTTCAATCCATTATTTATCAATCTGATTTGAAGCTGTATTATTGATTACAACAACACTCGGATACATTTTGATATCAATTCGACATGAAAATACACCGACGCGTTCGCGTTTTTACTAGATCCACGAGTGCATTACGTAAGTGTTGAGAACTAATTAAAAGAAACCACTAAAATGAAAAATTCAAAGCGTAGGAAAGTTCGGAAAATTGGAGAAAAGTACAAAAATGTTTGCAAACTTTGAATAGAGCTTTTACCAAAGACCATAGAAAACTTTAAGGTAGTGTCCGTGTCGCGTCACCAGCAAAATATTGAAGTCGATGACGTGAGAAGTCAAAAAAATTGTAGACGTCACGCGTCACAAAAATAGTCGTTCGCTTGAGAATTCAGATTCATTGAACGATTCTCACAGAATCGAATCGTTTTCGCAATCGTTCGACGCGCGAATTGCTCCTTGTTCAAAAATTTTTAATGAATTACTTCGTCCATTGTTTTAAAAAGTCCATATCAAATCAAAACAAAGTTGACGAGTTGAATGAAAATTAGAGAGATTTTTAAAACGTTTTCGTGCTATTTTTATTTGAGAACAAAAATATAAGTTAGTGAAAATGTTAGGTTACAGCTTTTAAAAGCTGTAGCAATCGTTTCACCGTTTAATAAATTTTCTCAAACGTTCGATGGTTCGTGCGATAATGAAAATGTAATACATCACCTACTTGGATTTCGCGTTGTTTTAGAGCAAATTTTCAAAACGATAGTGGTTGTTCATCACATTGCTTCGTCGTGTTGCTGTATCTCTATCATGGACGATTCTGATCTAGTCCAACGCTATAAAGAAAAGGCCCGAGAATGGATATTTCAGAAATCAGATCTCAAGTATACTATCGAAGATGATGAAATTTTAGATCTAGATTCTTTAAATTTAGGTAGCGACGATGATACATGGTAGGTGGGGCTTGTACGCTATACATTTCTCTCAATTATATCTTTACACGAAACTTACGATTTTGCCCTTTTTCTCAGGTTGTATTCCAGCGATGAAACATCGCGAAGCATCGTTGAAATTCCTTCCGATGAAAAAGATTTCAGTCCTATGTCTTCTGATTACAACGAAAAGTCGTCGATAAATTTCAAATTGAATACAACTTTCGATTCATCTGAGATATCGCCGTTGTCTCCGTTGATAGATTTCAACAAATGTAGCGACTCCTTAGTCCATATACCAGTAAGTACCGTGGTCAAACGAATAGACCATTATTTTAGAGCTATTTGAAATCGAACTGATCATTTCTGTATCCGATTCGTTTAGGATGTCAGTCTAGGTACGGTGGATAACTTTTTCAATCTAACACCGATGGAAGAAAGAAAATCAAAATCCTATTTAAGAACAGCTTTATGTAATCAATTTCGCGCTAATCATATCAACGTTGAAGAAAAAAACGAATTTAACGAATTCCAAAAGCCTGATAATACTTTCAAGTCACCTAATGAAACGGTTTCAATTTACAAGAAGACTCGTCCGAACAACGAACTCGCAGATAAAAGTTATATACTGCATTCGGTCGAAAATAAGCTGTTCACCATTACCGATGCCGATACGAACGAAACGTTTTCTAAAACTTCTCAAAGCCGAGATGCTCGCAATCAAAAAGTTGTCGAAGACGATCCAATGCTAAACGACGATATAAAATCGAGTTTACCGCCGACCAAAGCCAGCGACCAAAGCAATGCCAAAGAATACGAAAAGAAATTGTCTTGCAATAAGCCTATTAAAACTACTCCGGAGAACGACGAAAACGATCACCGTTCGGCTGTTAAAAAAACCGCGCCCATTTGTCAGTCTACTCCCATGTTGTTGGGTAGATATTTAAAGTACAATAAGACGATCGACGACAGTAAGCAATATTCTAAATGGCGTACTTCGGCGGAATTCTTGAAAGACGATCCGAACGAATGCGCAGTCGATGGCGGCCAACATCCGTTGAACGTCTCCTATATCAAAGATACGTCTCCGATTTCGGAAGATGATCCCATCGAGGTTAACAATAGCACGTTCTCGAAAATGGAGAATTATTTAAATTCCACTTACGAGATACACGAAGATGATCAAGCTAGTTCGACATCGGAAAGCAGTGTTTCTTCGTTCGGAAATAAACCCGCTTACTCGATTCGAGACGTTCAGAAAAACGCCGAATTACAAGAACGCAGTAAGTTGGATATTTTTTCCACGCTATTCTAAAACCAAATGACGAACTCTTCGTTTTATATTTCCGTCGATTATAACGTAATTCTATTTTTATTTATTTATTTATTTTTTTTAATAGATTTGAAACAGTTTCAACCGAATTACGGTGCTGGATCTTCGAAAAGCTCTGAAAGTATGGTTTCTTTCTTCGTTTCGATAATATACGAGAATAATATTCTACTTATTAAAAATGTCGTTTGTCCGCAGTTTCAAGCAGTAACGAATCAATTTCGGCATTTAGTCCTATATCTAGTTCCAACGAAGGCCACCTCGATACCAAAATCAACGCTTCTTATCGTAATGTACAAAAATTATCCTATTCCGGTCGGAGACCACACACAGCTGGTAAATATACGTAGAATCGACTCGAAGTAATTAAAAATGCCCGAGTACCTATAGTGAAATTACATTTCGTTCTACTTTTTTTTACGACAGATAATCGTTCCATCGGTAGCACCGTAAACTCGACTACTATAAAGAAGAAAAAGTTATTTGGCGATGAAAAGAAGGTTAATCAGTCGCTGAAAGTTGCACCCAGCGTTAATAATAATAGTGATCCGTTTAGAAGTAAATTGGCGCTAGCCACCGGAAGTACTCCTCCTAAAAATCGTCAACTGGTGAGTGTGTTTTACTCGAAAGATATCGAAACGTTATTGAAACATTATTTTCATATTGCCATTGATTGTAGAATAAATACGAACAAAATACGAAGAATTTCGCGACCACCATCAAAGAAACCTCTTCCAAGTTTTCACTGAGAGTTCAAGAAACAACTTTGCAAGATGGTTCGCCAGATATTCAGAATGCGACCTTTACTTCAAAATTGTCGCTTATGAGAGCTGCTAGGAATGATTCCCCTTCCAAAGAGCGAAAAAGCAGCGACGATCTAACGAAAATCGTGTCTCGTCGAAGTGTTTCGCCGAGTCCTGCTTCGCATATTCCTAGACCCTCTTCCAGAATTCCAAAATTACGATCGAGGTATTTGATTTTTTTCTTTCCCTGACGTAAATATGTACGGGCGTATTAATGGCTAATTGGCTATCTATTGTTTTCTTTCTGTTGCAGTTCGAGTTGCACCCGATACAGTAATTACAATTCGTTGAAGAAGTGAACCGATCATTCTCAGTCTTTCCATTTCTCTTTCCCAATATCAAACCGGTGGTTTTTTCCTTTCATTTTTTAGAATGCATTTATATAATTCAATTGTTCACATTCCTCCCCATCAGAGGATTCTAGGTATTTTTGATAAATACCCAATTATTGTTTCTGTACCATACGTACACCTATATTTTTTTCAAACGAATCGTTAGAAATGTGTGTAAATTTGCGTACAAAATTTTTAGGTAGATTTTTTCATCTACTATACTTGTACATATTTTTGTTTAATAGGCCATATAAATATTTAAAATATTACGTTATTTATAGTTTCGCATTGCGACTTGGCGCGAAATATCAAATCCGAGAATTTCTGGGTTGATTGTCACCGAAGGTTTGTTCAATTTCAGACAAACGCAAACTGCCAGGTCGCAATGGCGTTAAAAGGTATAAATTTAAAAATAATTCTGTACAACTGTGATATTTGATAAATTAACTAAGCGTTGGTGATGTTTTTTTTTCTCTGTTCTTTTCTATTTTATTGTTTTTCTTTTCTCTCTCTTTATTTTTTTTAATGCTACCTACGGTCGTCGTTTAACGAATTAAGTAAATAATTTATTTCGTATTTTCGTCGTGTTTCACACGTCGTTTTTCCCCTTTCGTATGTTGTTATCGTGAAAAGATAGCTAACCCAATTTGAAAGGTCGTCGTTCTTGTTGTCTTACATTAATTATACGTATTAAACGTTTATCATTAATATTTTTAATATCTTAAAATAGACAATAAAATGTGTAATAAAATACGATGGTCATATGTTTTTTTTCACCTGGACTCGTTCAAGTGATACTTGCGCAGAAGACAAGAAAATTGTACAAATATGATAAATGTATATTTCGACTAGATATTTCTTCACAATTAATTAGCAAATGGTTTACACGACACCACAGACGTCTCTAATCATACAATACTGTGTTATTTATATTATGTCATATATCAGCACCGCAGGTACTTCGACACTAATACATTGATAGGTACATTTACAATAATTATTGTACAAAAAGAAAATTATTTAAAACCTTTCCTTAAGGGAACGTTAAAAATGGTACTCTACGTAATCATTTCAAAATGAAAACAAAATATTACCCAACACGATTTGTCCACATTTCCATGAAGTTTTCTGTCAATCGAGACAAAAATGATTATTTGTTCAAATATTCAGTAATAGACTAAATCCATACGTTATTCGCAGATATAAAGTATGTAGGTAGTAGGTACATATATAGAACGAAAAAAAAAAAAAAACTACGAACTGTTATAAAATGTTTACAATTGAACCACTTAATAATATATTTAATTGCTGCGTATTAAAAACGACTATAATACGAAAAAAAATCGTCATTAAGCTTTCGCTTCAGCAGGGCCTATTCTAAGGGAAATTCGGAGCTGTACGTTTAGCTCCATTACCAGAGTCATTCCATAATAGGTAGTATGGGTGTGTGGCTGGGGGAAGGGCTTGTGAAATTTTGATGGATTTTCAGGAAATTCTGACAAACACGTTAAAATTATCGCGAAAAAAATAAAAAATTTTCGTGTGTTTAGTTAAGGCAGGTAGTTTTTACTGGATTTCAAAAAAAAAAATTCTTGCTATTTTCGTTTTTTTTTCTCAGCTATTTAGAATTTTTTCTTTGCGAGTTACAAATTACTCGATCCCAAACTATCAAACACAAAACCACAGAAGTATTTCAGTGTACTTATGATTTTTATGTAGGAATAAATTTTCATGAAAAAATGTTTGCCAATAGATTCTTGTTAGATCTTTTGACAAGAAAATTTTTTCTAAAAGATGTACTGATCATACAAAGGTATTTTTTAGAAAAAAAATTGATATTTCTTTGGAAAATAAATTTATGATAGGATTTTTTGAAGATTTTTCAAAAAAAAAATTCCAATTTTTCTCCAATTTTTTTTTTAATTTCTTGTCAAGAAATTTTTTTTGGGGATTTTTTGTCAAAAAAATATTATTTAAAGATTTTTCAACGATTTTTTTTGATCATTTTTTTCAATTTCTTACCAAAATTTTTTTTTATTATTTTTTAAAGATTTTTCAAAGATTTTTCGAAGATTTTTTTTATCAGAAATTTTTTTGGTAAATTTCTTGTCAGAAAAAATTTTGCCGATTTTTTGTCAAAAAAATATTTCTTTGTCGAAAAAATATTTCTTTGTCGAAAAAATATTTTTTGAAGATTTTTCAAAGATTTTTTTTATCTGAAATTTATTTTGGACAATTTTTTTTTGACAATTTCTTGTCAAAAAATTGTTTTTTACGATTTTTTTTGTCAAAAAAGAATTCAAACCAACTTCAGGCTACAAGACTTTGTCGAAAAAAAATGGAGATTTTTTATTTGAAATAAATATTTTTTGAAGATGTTTTTATCAAAAAACAATTTTTAGCCGCACAAAGTAATTTCAAACTGCACACCTTTTGTTTTGAAGTTCCACAAAATGGGCGGAACTGCACGTTAGAATAGGCCCTGCCCTATTGCGCTTTACTGATCAGTATAGATAAGTCTAGGTACATATTTTATTATTTAAAATGGTAGAAAATTTCAATTTATCATCACATCTGTTTTTTTTTTCTTTTTTAGAATTGCATTTATGTCAAAAGGCCCATTACGAATGCGTGTTGGTAAAAAGTTATCCAATCAATATTATACTTAAAAAAGGTACTACTTAAATAGTAAAATATTACGATACTTAATAATACTTCGAAATGCACGAGTAACTTGGGTAAAGTAAAACGCAACTGTAGGGACTGAAAAAAAAAAAAAAAAAATTGACTCGCCGATTTTTTTGATTGGAGGTGAAAAAAACGCATATCCAAGCAAAATGCAAGAGAAAGTTGATTTTTGTTATCGATGTTGTAAGCATTCGACGATAAGGAACGTTTTCAGCAAAAGCGTAAAATACAAGGTTTACAAAATGAGATCAAAATTTGCGATAAAAATGACTTATGATTATGTTTACGAGGACCTTACGTCTTAAAAACCACCTTTATGAAGATGGCAGCAAATGAAAATGCAAGTATAGAGAAAGCAGGAACGTTAATTTGATTAAGAAAAAAATACAGTGAAAAGTTTTTCCCCTTCCTACCTCATACCGTCTATAATTCGATATAATTAAAAATTAACATCGTAATGTAATGAAAAATTCTTGATTGTTTTTAAAAAAATCGGAAGATCGATAATTAAAAGAGACACAGAGATATGACGGGAAACGACAGGGAGATCTTTGATGTTTAAGGTGATGAAATGAAAATCAGGTACTCAAACAAGGTGAAATAGGCAAAAAACGAAGCCGAGTCATCAGTTCAAGGCATAATGCTGAATAAACCTACGCTATAAGCATTTTTACAAGGTTTGACACTGGTATGATTTTCATATTGTCTTTTTTGATTAAATCTTTTGTTACAATAATGGCATTTATACGGTTCGTCGCCGGTATGACGTCGTCTGTGTATTTTCAAGACAGCTTCTCTGTTGAACGACTTGTGACAATATTCGCATTGAAATTGATTTTCTCCGGTATGAATTTTATTATGGATTTGTAAGCTTAATTCGGATACGTAACTTTTTGAGCACCTAACGCATTCGAAAATTTTCTTACCTTCGTGCAGTTTAGCGTGCGTTTGTAAATTTGCTTTCGTCACGAAGGTTTTATCGCAGGAATCGCATTTGAACGGTTTGATACCCAAATGCTTACGTAAATGCATCTGTAAAGTCGGCTTCCGGGTGAAACATTTCCCGCAACGAGAACATTCGAAAGGTTTCTCACCGGTGTGAATTCGCATATGAGACTTGAGACTGGTATTCGTGAAGAAATTCTTCTCGCAATACGTGCATTCGTACAGTTTGGCTCCGATGTGCATTTTTATGTGCAAAGAAAGGCTACCTTGTTGACTGAAACTCTTGTTGCAGAAACGACAAATGAATGGCTTTTCACCGGTATGAATTCGTACGTGAGTAGCGTAATTTGTTTTCCAATTGAACGATTTGCCGCAATGTTCGCATTTGAACGGTTTTTCTCCGGTATGAATGCGGAAGTGCGATAATAAGTTTGACTTCAAAGCAAAAGTTCTGTAGCAAAAATGACAGCTATATTTTCGACCAGCGTGCGTTCGTCGATGCATGTAAAAACTTCCTTTTTTCGCGTACGTTTTACCGCAGATTTCGCATTCGTACGATTTATGCACGTCGAAAGATTGAGCATTCAACTGCGAAACAAAGCAACAATTGAAAAACAGAATTCTAGTCGTATTTCTAAATTTCAAAACGTAAACTAAACTAGGTATACCGAGTCGTTGGCTTGATAATTTGTATTTTCGTCGTCGTTTTGATATGCTGATAAATCACTTTCCTCGCCTTCGTGGAAGTACATCTCCGGTTCAACGCTAATCTCAACATTCACTGGACTGATGTTTAGAAAGTCTCTGTCGAAGCACTGAAAACAAAAAATCACGAACCTTACATCACACTCGGATAGAATTTTTCAAGTAATAAATAGTATCATACTTACATTACTCAATTCGTAATTTTCTCCACTTTCGTTGAAGCCATTTGTACAGATATCAGTATCTGCAGATTTCAACAGACCGTTCAATTCCGAACCGTTGATGGTACCTTGTTCAATTTCTAAGCAGCTCATTTTGATTTTGTACATTCGTACTAGGTAGTGAAAAAAATCATATTTCGATGATAAATTTGCCTCGCGGATTTAGAAAATTACCTCTCCGACTTTGTTACTACATGTAAAATGAAAGATTATATTTAAAACTATTTGAAAAATTAGGTAAAACATCTCAAAATTACCTACCAAATATAGGTACTTTGATAACACGAATATGATGAAACTGAAAATTTACGCCATTGTTTCATTCACATAATATATTGATTAATTTTTGTGCAATTAATCACCACGAAATGAATGAAAAGGGAAGATGAAAATATCAGCATTTCACATCCCTTCCGCACAATTAGGGTGCAAAGGGTGCAATATCAAGACACCTAATACACTAGTACAGAGACGCGTTCGCACAACTCAAGACTCACGACGCCGGACATTTTTGAATCCCAACTTTCGCTGTACCATAATGTTTGCATTCCCGACACCGGATACTGTAGTAATTGAATGTAGAATTTAGAATTAAACAACTGGAAATTTAAAATTCGTGTTCGAAATTTCGAATAAAAAATTTAATCAAAAATTTTGTTTGGAAATCAAAAATAATGGCGAAATTTGTTTTGTTTACATTTTCACTTAACGTGACGTGGCGTGATCATCACAACGTCGATTCGGCGCTTATTCGTGTATGGATTTTTTTTATTTTTTATTTAATTTTTAAATTACAATTTTTTCGTAGAAACTTTCAAATAAAAAGAAAAATAAGATGAATATTTGATAATTAATTATATGTATTTTGAAAAATGAACTCAAGCAACAACAAGAATGAAAATTTGTCAAAAAAATGACTAAAATGAGTTAAGAAAACACGAAAAGAAAAAGGAAGAACATTTTCCCGCGTTTTTCCAGCTGAAATTTGTGCTACCCAATCAGAGAAGTCTATCTTATCACTTGTACTGATTTCAATTTTTTCATTTTTAAAGATTGCGTTAAAATTTGATTTTTGCTCTCAAAAAATGAATAAATAAAGTTCGTGTGGACCAATTTTGTGCAAAATATTGATATAAGATACCATTCGCTTCCACCTCGTACTATTAATTAATTCCCAGTTGTACCGGCATACTTCGAGTTCAAATCGTGTTCCGAGTAAATTCTACTCAGGTACGTACAAGAAAATGTGTTTCATACTTTCATTCGCTGAGAGGAAAGTTTTCAACTCGATTTTCTTTTCTCAGGTCGTGCAATGGATTCAGATATCGAAGATATCGGCGGTGATTTCCTAAACGACGAAGATCAAGGCGACGAAATAACGCATCAAAAAGTGGTGGAAATCTTGGAAAGTGCTTGGCTAAATGAGAAACTTTGTCCCGAAATTTTACCTCATAAAACGGAATTTGTCGATTGCATGTTGGAGCAAATCAAGTACATGGAGTTGAATATCGAAAATTCGCCCAAAGGCGATCTCAAGGTAGATATCTGTAAAATTGAATTAGAACGCATACGATATATAGTTACGAGCTACCTTAGATGCCGTTTGAAAAAAATCGAACAGTTCGCGTCGTGTATTTTGGACGAAGAAGCCGTCAGGGATCCGGATAAACGTTATTTATCCGAATCAGAATTGAAGTTCGCGGTCGAATACGTTCAGCATTTAGATACTCATTTCGATACAGTTCTAAAAGAAATGCCGTGGACGTTTCAAAATTTAAAAAGCTCCGAAAAACGCATCAAACCGAATCTGAATAGTTATGTTTTCTTACGAACCAAGACTTCCGTTTCAAATGTCATCGTTAAGGATGTTTTCGAAAACCGCGAAGAAGAGGTTACTCTCGATGAAAATTCTCAACACTTGCTACCTTACGCTTCTGTTTCTGAAAATGTTATAAATGGTACCGTTCAGTTGATTTGATATCGTTTCGTCTTGGATGGGAACTGCAAATAATGGATAATTATTTTCTCTCGTGTTAGGAATCGATGCGAAATACCAATTTGTTCGGTTGTATTTATACTATGTGCCTACCTACCTATTTATTCGATATGTTTATCGTTGTATTTTCACTCGAAGTATTAAAAATTCTTTCGTTTTTTTCGCTTTATTTTTCATTCTTGTCATATTTTCATTGCATGTATATACAATGTATGTACATTTGTTATATTACATTATATTACATTTCGGCACATTACCTACATATTGCTACGGTGCTACTACATACATTATACATACCTATCTATACCTATACACTTGAAAAATAATATATCTCGCGATATGATAGCTCGGAGCCTATAGTTGGTCTTGATGGTACATTTACTAGGTAGAAATTGTGTAAAGTACCTATGTTGTAATCTTGAGATACCCTCTTATGTATGGTCTAGGAGGTTCATTTTCCTATCAAGTTCTTCGATTCGTTACCTCGTCTTCAAATATTTATCCATAATCTTCTTTCGATTCGCCCATTCGCAGATGATAAATACGAGTACAAACAAATAGTGTGTGTAAGTTTGAGAAGAAACGCTTACACTTCGAGTTTTTCTCGTCGAAAATTTACCGATTATTATTCGGGACTAGAGTTGAATCTTTTTACCAAATTTTCACGGTCCTATGTACACGAAGAATTTATCAATTGGCGGAAAATTTTTGATTTCTCCGGTTAGCATCGTCGGGAACGGAGGCGTTCGAGTTGCTCTTATTTTTATCGTCTTGGCCACGGGTACTGGACTCGGCTTCGCTGCGAACAGACGCGATTCGCATCGTCGAATTTTTCCTGGCGACGGCGTCCGCATTTTTCAACTTGTATTTTTTATCGAATTTGCGCTTGGACGAAGAAGGCGATGATTTGTTGGCAACGTTTGTGGATTGCGGTTGATGGTCGGTTTCGCGACTGTTGGTGACTTTCCCATCGTTGCCGGCGACGGCGAAGTGCTGAGCTCGCTGATGATCGGTACCGATCGAGTAACCGGTATGCAACGGAACGTACAGATTATTGATGGTTTTCAATTCTTCTCCGGTTTTAGGATCGACTGGGATTATTTCGGCGGTGAAGTATCCGTCGTTGTGCATTTGTACGGACGAAGAGGACGATTCTGTAGCCGGCGTGTAATACTCTACCCCATAGTGCGTTATTATGTAATTCTCTTGCTGCGACGGATCGGCGGCTGTGGCGTCGTTGTTCGTCGACGTTTTGCGTTTGAATTTTTGCTGTTGCTGTTGCTGCTGCTGCTTGGCATGCGTTAGCGGCGGTGTTTCGAAAAACATCATTATTACCGTAATCGAACATAACGACAATGGCAGCTTCATTTCTTCTTGCAGAGTCAGAGCGAGCCTCTTTCAAGGACTGCCGATAATGATCGAGATTCGCGATATTTCGAAATTTGCTCGACAACGTGAAAAAATACGAGTACGCGACGTTTAAGGTGTAAAAAATGCACGAAAAAGACGACGCGACGACTACGATGCAGCCGAACCCGAATACCGCGAACAATAAGAAACGCTGCGCTCACAAAAAATGCTTCCAGCAAACGAGTTATTATTTATATTACGTAGGATTATTTATAACCGCGAGCGCCTTCTCGGTTCTCTCACGCTTGATTTCGAGTTAAATAACCAACTGCACAGATAAATGTAGTGAATTTACAACGGTTCATTTATCTACGGTATCGAAAGAAAGAGGAGGTGGAAAGCAAATTCTAACCCAAGTGCATAATACGAGTACCTACCTACAGTACGTTTAGACGTACTCGTACCAGCGGCAGCGCACATTAACCCGTGTACCTATAACTAATGCATCGGTTTGTCCAGCTTGGTCCAGCTATAGGTATGATAAATTTTCGTCATGAGTACTCGATTGTACATAGTCTAATTTGATTAACGACGCGCGTATATCGGTCTCAGACCTCATTCGTCTTCTTTACTTTTTATCGATCATTCGTCCAATAGCTACTTTATTAAGTGTTTTACTTTTTTTTTTAGGTATAGGTAGGTAGGTATTTCATTCCCTCGTTGTGCTGCGTCGTTTCTTCTGTTTTCATTATTAAGAGAAAGAATTTGATTACGAATACGTCGTATGGTGTAAAGACATAATATACAATACGAATTGCGGTGGTGGTGGATCTGGCTGTGGTGCTGGATTTCATCAATCTGCAGTCTATACATACGTATAATTAACTAATTATGTGAAGGTATGAAGGTTAACGTATGTACGTATGCGAGTGTGAGAAGTGAGGTCGCATTTAAAAAAAAAAAAAAAAAAAAAAAAAAACAGTCAAATTTTTTCTCTTTGCAAAACTTAATTTTTTTTTTAAAAAGTAAATAAAGGAAAAGTACCCGAAATATTAAAAAAAAAAAGTTTTAAACAAAATTGAGAGCTTTTTTTGGTGGGAGATTTTGAAAAAGAGAGGTAGGCTCTATTTTCCAAAAAATCCCAGTTTCCTTTTCATTTTTTTAAAAATTCAGAGAGTAAGAGAGGGAGGGAGGGAACCGTAGAGACCTAAAAAAAAATATTAAAAGGTTCCAAATCACTTTCTTTTCTTGAGGGGCGAGAAGAGAAATTTTTTTTTGGATTTTTTTTTTTTTTTTTTTTCAGAATTTTCTTTTGATAATATCACTTTTTTTGAGAAGAAAAATTTTTTCATTTTTTTTTTAAATGAAAATTTTTTAGAATCCTCTCCCAATTGGTCTTTTATATGTGACCTCACTTCTCACACTCGCATATCTCTTTTACAATAGGTAGGTATTATCGTAAAAGAGAAGCCAATTTCGATAATACACATAGAAGTCTAAGTCTATGGATAAAGTGGCATCATTTTCATACCTACCTACATACTTACCAGTAAGGTGGCTTCGTTTTGATCAAAATAACTTCATTCTACTGAAGACTATTTGAACCGGACTTGTGTCTCTATCTAGTTTAATCAATTTGCTTACAACGATGTGGATCGTTGTCGCTGAATTTGAATTTTACAAAGTCCAATACTATATAGGTATTTGATATTTGAAATTGGAGGGGAGGGAGGGGTCCAATCAAAATTTTTGTAATAATCAAAGTTATTTCTAATACTTCAAGTTACAACTTTTGTTTGAAATTATTTTTATTTGGACCCTCCCCCCCCCCCCTCCTGCCATCACCAGTGTTTATAATAATATAATTATCTAAATCATATTATGCGAAATTGGAGGGGAGGGAAGGGTCTAATCGAAAATTTTATAATAACCAAAATTATTTCTACGACCTCAATTTACAACTTTGTTTGAAGAATTTTTCAATTTGACCCCCCCCCCCACCAATTTTGAAAAAACATTTATACCTGACATGTGAAATCAGAGGAGAGGGACGAGGGAACCAATCGAAATGTTTATAATAATCAAAATAATTCTTAGGATCTTAGTCTACAATTTTTATTTGGAAATTTTTTCAATTGGCCCCCTTCTCCCGCACTTCTCTAATTTTGAATTAGTATCTTCAGAGTGTTATGCGAAATACGTAGGTGGGGAGGGGTCCAATTGAAAAATTTCCCAAACAAAAGTTGTAGCATAGAGTCCCAGCAATAATTTAGGTTATTACAAAATTTTCGATAGGACCCCTCCCTCCCCTACAATTTGGAATATCGAGTATCTATCTATGTCAATAATACTGATCCAAGTCGGATACAGTTGAATGAACAATAGGCATTGGGTAGAAATGATTATTTTGCGCACTCGATCGCAGAGCGCCAGCTTGCTGACTGCTGTGCACTGTGCAGCATACTTACCTACCTCTTTCTTTAGTAAGTAAACCAATCTACCTAACTGCGGCGGCGATTTACGTAAGTATTCGTGTTGTAATCGTAATATACATTCTGGCTTACAAATAAACCATTTTTTTGTGGTTAGGTTAGAACGAAAATTAAAAAAGAAGAAAGAAAAAAACAGAAGAGAAAAGAAAAATCAAAAAATCGTCAACCTAATTGTGCCAAGACGATTTTCCCCTCCTTACGAGACTGGAGACTGTGATTTGCGATGTTCGTCGTTCTTGCAAGCGTAACAGCGACTGTGAGTGCGACTGTCTTCTTAATGGTGGGTGATTCTGATTACCTATTATGAGTACTCGCGTTTAATGTACCGGTCTATCGGCTATACCGCGACCGTATTTGCTGTCGTAATCTTACGAATTGAGCTACTAAATCCTCGCCTGCCTCTTTCGGTTTTTAGTTTTTACGTCATGTCATCGAGATCGAGATGAGGATTGATAATCGTGATTACATTTATGTAGGTTACGTCTTGTACGTCTGCTGGTACCTATAAGTACCTACCTACGTAGTACGTACTACGTTGTAGTATGATGGTGAGATGGACCTCACTTGGAATCGAACCAGGCTCGCAATAATTTTTTTATATCAATTTACTCCCAAGATATGGTACTTAAATCTATACGTTGGGTACTAAAAGTTAACGTAACAATAAGTACAGCATCGCGATTACGAAGCCAATCGGCAGGTACAGACTGGAGAGGTAATGTTTACGTATTTACGAAAAAATGAAAAACGTGTTTTTCTTTTCTTTTCTTTTCTTTCTTTCTCTCTTTCTTTCGTTAAGAAACACTATAACGACTAAGTGTCGTAAAAGTACTTACACGTCACACGAAACGTGGGCGATTAATGGAGTAGGCAAATACTTGTATTTAATTACAACATGTGTGTGCGTGTGATATTAATATTATACGTATGTATAACTGTAAAACTACTGCCATGCCATGAGGTGTATCGAAAATCTAATAGGTGCCATTGAAGACGTAATGAGTTCGTACTCATTGTCTCCGTAGGTAAATAGGTAGGTAGGTAGGTCTAGGTATCTATATAGTGCGTAAATACGACGATCGGCTATTTTTACGGAGAACGGCCATTGCTGTTTCATTTGCTCACCTTGAATTTTTTACCAAGTCCAGTGCTACATAAATAATTCAAAATTGGGAGGGAGGGAGGGGTCCAATCAAAATTTTTGTAATAACTAAAAGTATTTGTAAAACTTCAAGCTACAACTTTTGTTTGAAATTTTTTTCAATCGGGCCCCTTACCTCCCTCCTGTTTTTAATAATGCATTTGAATGAGTTGGATTATCCGTAATTGGAGGGGAGGGAGGGGTCCACTTGCAATTTTTGTCATGATCAAAAGTATTAGTGAAACTTCAAGCTACAACTTTTGTTTGAAGTTATTTTTAATTGAGCCCCTTACCTTCCCACAGTTTTTAATAATGTATTTTGAATAAGTGTGAATAAGTTATATTACTCAAAATTGGTGGGGAAGGAAGGGTCTGATTGAAATTTTTGTTATAACCAAAATTATTCCTAGCACTTCAAGCTACAACATTTGTTTGAAAATTTTTCCAATCGGGCCCCTTACCTCCTCCCTGTTTTCAATAATGTATTTTAATGAGTTGGATTATCCAAAATTGGAGGGGAGGGAGGGGTCTAATTGCAATTTTTGTCATGATCAAAAGTGTTAGTGAAACTTCAAGCTACAACTTTTGGTTGAAAACTTTTCCAATTAAGCCCCTCTCTCTCCACTTATTTTGCATAACACTCCCAAAATACTAATTAAAAATTGAAGTAGGACGGGGAAAGGGTCGAATTGAAAAATTTGTGCGACAAAGTTGTAGCTCAAAATTTTAGGAATAATTTTGACCATGACAAAAATTTTGATTGAACCCCTCCCTCCCTCCAATTTTGTATAATCCAACTCATTCAAATACATTATTAAAAACAGGGCGGAGGTAATGGGCCCGATTGAAAAAAATTTCAAACACTAGTTGTAGCTTGAAGTACTAGGAATAATTTTGGTTATAACAAAAATTCCAATCGGACCCCTCCTTCCCCACCAATTCTGAGTAATATAACATATTCATATATTCAAAAAACATTATTAAAAACTGTAAAGGGACCAACTGAAAAAATTTTCAAACAAAAGTTGTAGCTTGAAGTTTTACAAATACTTTTAGTTATTACAAACATTTCGATTGGACCCCTCCCTCCCTCCCAATTCTGAAAAATAAAAAACTGGTAAACGTGAAGAATCCGCCCGAATGAGGTAAACAAAAATATCAAGTACGTATTCCATACTTCTTTGTCCCTTCCACAATCACTTACCTACCATTTCCTCGAAAACTCGACAAGCAATTTGTAGATAAGTACGGTGTATTATAGTAATGTACGTACCTAACAGTTTTTTTGTTGTTGTTTTTTTAGGTGTCTTCATTCATTACGTAAAAGAAGTATTATGTACACGTACGAGTACACGATGTGATCTGCTGTACCATACCAAAGGTGTGTTGATAAATTTTTTTTTTTTTTTTATGATTGAAATTTCCCATTAGTCGTATGAATGACTATTTCGTTTTTTCCTACTACCTAAATCGAATAATATTGTTAATGACCTCATCTATGGTGGTTTCCATCATATCGATACTCGACTACTTCCTATAAATTTCCTTTCCAGTGACCGTGAATGCGGATACGAATACGATACGAACGACCGCACCGTCATAATGAAGGTGATCGGGAATTTGAATCATAGCGCAAGTACCTAGCATTATTATTCTTTTTTTAGAAAATTGCCGGATAGTCAACGTTATACCTATTACCTACGGCTACGAGGCACGTTCGAAGTTGAATTACCCTTGAAGAATCGTCAAGAAGTGTCTAAATTTGTGACATTTGCGCAGGTTAGTACAAAGAGGTCACGTTGGTACGTAGATTTGATAATAATGCTCGTATTTCGATCGTATGTTTGGGTCAGCGAACTGCGATGCGATGAAGTAGGTATGGCCGGCCATCGGCTACCTGAGATACCTAGCAACGTTGCAAGTTGGGGATGATAGCTCGTCAGCTTTTTGTTAGTGGAACGAAGAAGAGTTTTACTTCGTAAACTGCTCGTACATTTAGCTCAGTCTGAGTAAGTATAGACAGACGTAGGTACCTGTACGTGCAGTTGTAGCTCTACGTAGGTACCATACCGCGAGTAATACTTGTATTTATGTATTATTTTTTGTATGTATGTAAACGGAGCGACCGCAATTTAACAACAATTAGGCAAAAGCAGAAAAAAACGAGACCACATTCGGCGAGTCATTCACGCTTCGTGTGAGTTGTTTGGCCGCGGTGAGAAGGCGGCGCGGAGCGGAGCGTCGAGTATGTGCTGAGTTGTCGAGTTACCTACTCTACGTATCGTAGGTATATTGCAATGGTTCGTTGTACCGCATCGGCATCGTTTACGTCTTGGTTAACTACACGTCGTCGTTTCGTACATCTTCCCGACGCGTTGCGTAGCGAGCGTCGCGGTGCTGCGACTGTGGGGCTGGTGCAGAGCGGACGAGGGTATTCGACGATAGTCGCTGGTTCTGGTTCACGGTGGTGAATGTCAAAGTTGCCCGATACCTGGCTGCCTATTTGTTTCTGCTCGCGTTCTCTTTCTACTTCTTCTGGTTTCTGCCGTTGCCATTGCGAACTTGAGTACCTCAACGTTGCGTCGCGTCGCGTCGCGTCTTCATTATTACACCGTCAGCGTCGGCCAAATATCCGTGAAAATACTACGCTACGGTACGTTCGCCGCGTCGCGTCGCCTAGCTAATCGACCTTTTTTCGCTGCTACGCTCCGCTCCGTAAGTAATACCTATTACCTATCTAAATAATCAATTTTTCGACTACGCGCTGATCTATCTACTCTACATCAGTAGATACCTAGACCTATCTAGGTAGTACGATACGATACAACACGATAATCACGTACTGCACGTACGTACCTATCTACTCGTATCTATCTGTATGTAGTGAGTAGATAATTATATTACTGTAATATTTTATGGAGTATCTGCCATCTGCCACCCAATTCGTATTTTCGAGCGTGTTTCATTTTTTTTCGAATAGCTAAAATCTAAAAATATGCGGTTGTGGATTAGTTACTGTATTGCCATTTTTGCCATTTACAATTAATTCGAAACGCAAATTCGTAATTCATCGATAAAATAATTATGTGATCGGTACCTTCTTCGATACAGTTTCGTAAGTTGTGATGTAGGTACTACTGTGAAATACTAGTGTCTAGTTAACTCAATTTGTTTACATGGACGTGGATCGTCGTTGCTGAATTTTGCCAAAACATAGATACTTAATATTCGAAATTAGTGGGGGAGAGGGGTCCAATCGAAATTTTTGTAATAACCAAAATTATTTCTACGACTTTAAACTACAACTTTTGTTTCAATTTTTTTCATTTAGACGCCTATCTCCTCCAGTTTTTAATGATGTAAGTATTCAAGTCAGATTACACGAAATTGGAGGGGAGGAAAGGGTCTAATCGAAAATTTTATAATAACATAAATTATTTCTAGGATCTCAATCTGCAACTTTTGTTTAAAAAAATTTTCAATTCTACCTCTCCCATAATTAGTGGAATTGGTGGAAGGGAGAGATCCATTCGAAATTTTTACAATAATCAAAATTGTTTCTAGGATCATAATCTACAACTTTTATTTGAAATTTTTTTCAATTGAACCCTTCTTCTCTCACCGTCTCACGTCTCCATTTTGAATCAGTACCTATCTTCGGAGTGTTACGCAAAATCAGTGAGAAGGGAGGGGTCCAATTGAAAATTTTTTCAAACAAAAGTAGTAGCTTGAAGCCTCGGGAATAATTTAGATTATTACAAAAATGTCGATAGGACCCCTCCCTCCCCTGCAATTTTGAATATCAACTATCTATGTAGTGTTGGACATTAGAGTGGGCCGAAAATCAAAAATTTTCGATTTTCAAAATTTGGTACCGCAGAAAAGTTGGATCTCGAGGACACATGAAAAATAAAAAAAAATTAATTAAAATCGAATAATATCCTCTGATCGCGCAAGAGCCCTTAAATTTTTGAAAATTTGCAAAAAATTCCAAAATGTTTCAGAATGGGTTTTATGCATTTGGTTGGCAAGTATTATCGTGGTTTTTAATATTTGTTGAAAAAAAAATCCAGAATTCATCAGATCATCGAATTTATGAAACATTTAAAAAATGTCATACCTATTTTACTTTTTTTTTTTTTTTAAATTGACAAAAATAGATTAAAAATTGGAAAAAAATTTTTTAATTAAAATGGGTTTAACATACACAATTTTGCCCAAAAAGACAATTTACAACAATTTTCCATCTTTTTTGTACACTTTAGAATTTTTTCAAAAACTGCAAAAAAAAATAAGAAAAATTGAAGAAAATGAGGAAAATGATGGTTGCTGAAAATAAAGGTAAAGATGGAAAATCGCTGTAAATTGTCTTTTTGGGCAAAACTGTGTATGTTGAACCCATTTTAATTACAAAATTTATTTTCCAATTTTTAATCCATTTTTTTCAATTTTTTAAAATAAACGTAAAATATGACATTTTTTTAATGTCTCATAAATTCGATGATCTGATGAATTCTGGATTTTTTTTTTTTTTCAAAAAATATCAATAACGATGATAATACTTGCCAACCAAAGGCTAAAACCCATTCTGTAACATTTTGGAATTTTTTTCAAATTTTTATTTTTTGCAAATTTTCAAAAATTTAAGGGCTCTTGCGCGATCGGAAGATATTATTCGATTTGATTTTTTTTTTTTTTTTTTTTCATGTGTCCTCAAGACGCAACTTTTCGGTGGTATTACATTTTGAAAATCGAAAATTTTTGATTTTCGGCCCACCCTATTGGACATGGTAAAATTCAACAACGACGATCCACAGCTATGCACTGTCTACATAATATGTAGACTTAGGGTGGCCTTTATTTTGGAAATTTTGGAAATGTTTTGAATATCAGGCGTCAGTAGTAGGTGACATAATTATAATATGGAGAAAATAATTCACCAATTTTTATTTTTTCTCTAACTGTATTTTGAGTCGAGCCGCCATCCCCAGTTTTAAAAAAAATTTAAAAATAATTTATTAAAAAATGGACTTTTTAAAAAAAATTCAATTTTTTTTTTTTTTTTTGAAAAATCATCATAAGGTGGTTATTATTATATAAAAATGTCATTTTCGATAATTTTTCATTTTACCCCCTCCCCCCACCCCCCCGGTTTTCATGGGACATGAAAAAACGTCATTTTTCACGATTTTTTTTTTTAATTTTAAAAAATTGTTAAAAATTGAAAAAAAAAGGGGTATAATTAATGAAATCGGTTCAACATACCCATTACGCATCCAAAAACACCATTTATCCCAATTTTTCAACTTTACTTTCATTTTCAGGAAGGGTCAAGAACCGTCATTTAAGATGATTTTTTCACATTTTTGATAGTTTTTGAAAAATTCTCACCGATAAGGAAAAATCACTGTAAATGGTCTTTTTTGGGCAAAACTGTGTATGTTGAACCCATTTTAATTACAAAAAAAATTTTTCCAATTTTTAATCCATTTTTTACAATTTTTTAAAATAAACGTAAAATATGACATTTTTTTAATGTCTCATAAATTCGATGATCTGATGAATTCTGGATTTTGTAAATGGTCTTTTTGGATGGTAATGTGTATGTTAAAACGATTTCATCAATTACAACCTTTTTTTCAATTTTTAACCATTTTTTTCAAAAATCGTAAAAAATTACGTTTTTTTATGCCACATGAAAACGGGGGTTAAGATGAAAAATTATCGAAAATGGTATTTTTATACAACAACACCCACCTTATGCCGATTTTTCAAATAAAAATAAAAAATTTCCAAAATTGCCTATTTTTTTTTATTTTTTTTATTTTTTGAAAACTGGAGGTCGGTGGCACGACTCAAAATGCAGTTAGAGAAAAAATAAAAAATACGGAATTATTATTATTTTCTCCATAGATATATGTCACCTACTGACGCCTGATATTCAAAAACATTCCTAAAATTTCCAAAATAAGGACCCCCTCCCTGCCCCCACCCAAGGTAGATGCCTAAATAGGTACGCTTACTCTTAGTTCGTTTGGTAAGGTTTTTTTTTTAAATTTGGCAAAAAAAAAGAAAGAAGTACTCGGTACATAAAATACCTACCGATACCGTGTAATTAGCTAGGTACGAAGGTATCAGCCTGAAAAACATTTTTCCCTCAATATTATTGCTGTTATCTTATTACTATACGTATACACTATACCAATTGCGTACCTATGTTTTTGTTTCAGAACATCAAATGTTTGACGATGAAACGATAACACGTTGAAAACACGTTGAAAAGAACGCGTAGCCAATCCGCAACGAAGACCAAACTACCTATATCGACCGATATTATTACGTAGAATCGTAGAGAACATCGTCATTCGACAGCAATTATCATAGGTAGCCGACGCTGAAGCAATTACCTACTCGCGAGTTGAAATTGAAAAAAATGAAGGGTATAATTTCGAATCGTAATTAGCGGATAAATAAGCGACAGTTTCGTAATCGACGAAGTACGAGGTACCTAGCACGCGTGCCTCTGTCCTATTCCATAATTAACGTCGTTTATATTTATTTTTGGACAAAAACGTGGACGTTGTAGGACTTGGACAACGGACAAGTCCAAGAGTCAAGAGGATACAAACAGCGACATCGTTTCTCCCAGTTACTCCTATAAAAATAGGTAACTCGCGAGACCAGCAGCCGAGCAGAAATATTCAAACTAGTAAGAAAAACAAAAACAAACGCCGAGAAAAGGCGAATGATCTCTGCGAAACGAACAAAGAAATAAACAATAACAATAATAATAAACAAACAAACGAGTGTGCATAGGAAAATACCATCGCAGTTGCCCAGAGGAGGAGGTTGCTCTTGCAGGTTATTCCGGCCGTCCACCACCCCGTCCGCCTGCCCACACGTCCACCAGCCCAGCTGAGCGACCGAATTAGCGAATTTGAAACTTTACGAGCTCGTTGTTGTTGTTTTCGTGCAGTATCCGGTGTTATTACCTACCTATCGATATCGAATACCGGTATCCGCACGTATAGGTTTAGGTTTTAGAAGTTGGGCCAGAGCTCGCAATTCGCGAATAGGTGTAACGAATTCATGACTCGTAGACCGAGGCGCGAAGACGAAGACGAAGACGCGAGCAGAGGCAGGGTCGACCGTACAGTTGCAGTTTCAAGTTAGCTATCCGCGATACTAGGTTGGTGACCTGTCGACTGTCGACTGTCGACTGTCGCGCCAAGCGTGACAAATTCGAGTGTCAAGAGATGGACGAGGTGAACAACAATTTTTGTAGCTGGCGGTCTACGCCGGTAGATGAGAAATGCACTCGGTCGCGTGTTTCCGATTCCCATTCCCTATCGAAGGCGAAAGAATTACGAGCGCTGGTGGAGGCCAGCGCCACACTGGCCGACGAACTGATCAAACTTTTGCCAGGCTTTTACGAGCCGTTGCCTTCCACGACGGAATTGCCGCCGTTGCCTTCGTGGGCCGACGTAGAAAAGGTGAAAAAAGGCCAGCAATTCGGCCTGAAATATTTATACGGTCTGAATTATTCGCAAACGCTGTCGTTGCTGTATTTATTCGCGGCGCCGGACGGCTTGAAACCGTTGATATTCACCGAACGATCTCATACGCCGACTTTGGCCCATAAAAGGTACCTTTCGACGGCCATCAGGGTGAAAAGTTGGTACGAGACGGAATTCTGGCGAGCTTCGACCAGCGGCCACGAAAACTTGAAAAACGTCAAATCGCTACATCTGCACGTCAGCAAACGTCTAGGCGAACTTTCCGAACACCAGCTACGTACTAAGTGCGACTTAGAGGAGAAACTAAGACGTCGCACTGGTAGCGAATGCGTCGACGGCGTCGGCGACGAAATGGACGGCATGTTATGCCCTTTGCGACCCATTCTCAGGACGGATTTCGAAAAAAATCCCAACTTCGACGCTCCGTTCGCGTCCTTCGATCAAATGATGCGTCAAAGCCGAACCGACGACTCGCCTCGTATTTATTTGAATCAATTCGAAATGAGCGTTACGCAATTCGGCTTCTTCGGACTGATGCTGATGTATCCGGAAAAATTCGCCGCCAAGAATGCGACCGATGACGAGCTCGAATGCTTCGTGCACATGTGGAGACTGATAGGCTACCTGTTGGGAGTCAAGAACGAGTACAATTTTTGCGACGGTTCTATGGCGCAAGTCAAACGCCGAGGCAAACAGTTTATCGACTTGGTAATGAGGCCGATGATGATGCGAGTCACCAAGGAATGGGAGCACATGAGTAGGTGCGCTTTCTTGGGCATCGAAAAATTCACCAAATTGAGAATCAATTTCGAAGCGACCATGTTGTACTTTTGCTGGATTCTGGACGTGCCGACGCCGCATCTGCTGCAATACGTCGGCTGGAAAGAGATGACCATGTTTCGCGTTACCAAATTCGTCATGACCGAAGGATCTCGTATTCCAGGCTTCGCCTCCCTTTTCAATTACAGAATTACGAAAAATATTGAAAAAGCTGCGCAAGAATTTCGTCGCAACAAACATAATGCCAACGTCAATACCAATGTCAAAGAAAAATCCTCCGACAGCGTCGAAGAGCGTCAAACGCAAACGTTCAAAATTCAGCAGTTCGATTAACTCCAGGTCGCGTGACAATTCGCTCGCCAATCCGAATGAATAAATAAGTACCTACGTAAATTATTTAGGTAGATGGTGGGTCAATTCACGCGCATTCGCTCGTACCAAGGTGTAGGTAACTAGGTATGTGTTTGTGTACCTAGACCTACCTAAGTAGGCTGCAACGTGAGGCAATGGTCCCACAGCGTCGCGTCCTACCTGTGGCTGAGGCTGTGTAATCGCTATAACCATTACCTATCGATTGTGTAACAGTCAACAACGTTCGGCTATTTTTACGGAGATCACCTTGCTGATTCATTTGCTCACCTTGAATTTTACCAAGTCCACATGCTACATAAATACTTTATATTCAAAATTGGAAGGAAGGAAGAAAGGGAGGGAGGGAGCCAATTGAAATTTTTGTAATAACTAAAAGTATTATTGTAAAACTTCAAGCTACAACTTTTGTTTGAATTTTTTTTTAATTGGGCCCCTTACCTCCCCACAGTTTTTAATAATGTATTTTGAATGAGTGTGAGTTTCATTACTCAAAATTGGTGGGGAAGGAGGGGCCCGATTAAAATTTTTGTTATAACCAAAATTATTCCTAGTACTTGAAGCTACAACTTTTGTTTGGAAATTTTTTCAATGGAGCCCCTTACCTCCCCCATGTTTTCAATAATGTATTTGAATGGGTTGAATTATCCAAAATTGGGGGAGGGAGGGGTCCAATCGCAATTTTTGTCATAACCAAAAGTATTAGTGAAACTTCAAGCTACAACTTTTGCTTGAAAACTTTTTCAATGGAGCCCCTCTCTCTCTACTTATTTTGCATAACACTCCCAAAATACTGATTAAAAATTGAAGCGGGAAGGGGAAAGGGTCCAATTGAAAAGTTGTAGCTCAAAATTATAGGAAAAATTTTGTCCATGACAAAAATTGCGATTGGACCCCTCCCTCCCCCCCCCCTCCAATTTTGGATAATCCAACTCATTCAAATACATTATTAAAAACTGTGGAGAGGTAAAGGGCCCAATTGAAAAAATTTTCGAACAAAAGTTGTAGCTTGAAATTTTACAAATACTTTTAGTTATTACAAAAATTTCGATTGAACCCCTCCCTCCCTTCCTTCCTTCCTTCCAATTTTGAAATTATAAAGTATTTATGTAGTACTGGACTTGGTCATTGGTGAAAAATTCAAGGTGAGCAAATGAATCAACAAAGGCTCTCCGTAAAAGTAGTCGATCGTCAGTCAACGAACACAATATTCGCGTGTCCAATACGAATATGTGGCGCAGGGATCAGAAAGGGACCTTAGGGTGCATCGCAAAAAAAATTTTTTTTTGATTTTTCTAGTGTGAAATTTAGTGTAGAACAACAATTTGTATTCAGTTTTGCCCAATAGTGGAGACCAAAAGTACTACAAATCTTGATACATTGAAAAAAGTCACTTGAAAAAAGAAAAAATTTTTGGAAAAATTCATTCAAAGTTAAATTTTCCAAACCCCAAAAAATTGAAAAAAATCGCTATAAAACGACTTCTTTTCATCCAATTTGGTTGAAATTTGTTATGTAATTACAATACGTTCTCCTTGAAAGATTTCTGCAAAATTTTCAATTTTTCCAACAAAAAAAAATATCATGAAAAATCAAGGGAGTGCCACCTGTGGGTCACCTGTCTTGATAAACAACTGAGGAAATAATCTTGTTTTCCAAGAAATCGTTCCAAAAATATGAGGAAACATAGTGGTAGAAATCCAAAAATGCAATTAAAAAAAATTGGTCAAATTTAAACTTTTTTTCGTTTTTTGGCTGCACTGTAAAATTTGCTTTTTCACCCTAAGGTCCCTTTCTGTTCCCCGCGCCACAAATTAAAACCTAAACCGGAACCGGTACAAACATTCTTTCCATTTCGGAGCTCTAATTATAATATAATTAGAGCTCCGAAATGGAAAGAATGTTTGTACCGGTTCCGGTTTCGGTTTTGGTTTTAATTTCAAACGTTTTTTCAATTTCTTCTAAACAATTGAAAAAAAATCAAAATCAGCAAAATCTTGACTTTTTCTCATTGTCAGCTCAGAATCTGAATTCAGATTCTGAGCTGAGAAAGAGTCAAGATTTTGATTTTTTTTATTTGCTTAGAAGAAATTGAAAAAACTGTTGAAATCGAAACCGAAACCGATACAGCGTTTCGGTTTCAAAACCGTACCGAAACCGATAGCAAAATTGAGTTTTCCTTATTGGTTCCGGATTTGGAATCGAAACCGGGCTGAAACCGAAACCGAAACCGGAACCGGTACAAATATTATTTCGGTTTCGGAGCCCTGAATATAATCAATCCGAACTCTGATCACCAGCAGCAGAGACGAGCTCTCTTTCAGTCTTTCGTTGGAAAAAGTACCTACCTAGGTTTAAAAAGTGTCGAATATGATCGATAAGACTGTCAATAAAGTACAAATAGGTACATAAGTGAATCTCATAATTATTTTCATATAGATGCAGATAGTATTATGTATACCTTTTGGTAGGTAAATACTTGCATACAATTTACGATAAATATATCTATCGAATATAATACAAATATGCCCGCTAGCTTACGAAAGGTATACTTTTTTAGTATTAATTTTGATATCGTGATCTGTTTACATTATTTATTTTCTACTCGTAGAACGTATTAAATTATTTACGCGCGTTACCGGGTTAGTTACCCGCGTATAATTATGAAAGAATAATAAAAATGTCGAATCGTATTTTTCGTTTGTATTTCTGCGTAACTTGTCACTTCGTTCATTTCCAAAGAACAAAAATCGCCATTCGGTGTGTGAAATTGTGTACCTATAAATAAAAGGTACAAACAAATATCGAAAGTAGGTATCCACATCTAGACAGCATCGGGACGGGCATCGGCCACAGCAATGGACAATAGCATTAGTAAATAATATGCGATAAGAATATCACGAAAACGGGGGAATTTCCCAACAATTACGGCAAAACGACTCAATAAATCAAAATATGAAAAGTTAACTCGAAACGTTTAATTGATACAGGTACACGGTACAACAATGGAGTAGGTACTAAAGTATGTTCTACGCAGTTGACATTTTTTTTACCATCGCAGCATAACTTTTTAAGTATAATATTTCATTTTTTCAAAAAATCCTCAAGTTAAAATTCGTGAGGTTTCCATAAGCGATATTTGATCGTTTTTAATAGAAAATTCAACCATTTTACCTTCATTTTTCATTTCAAGGGTACAAAATTTTATAGATGAGAATTCGTTTTCTGGTAGGTACAGTTCCGAAAGAATTCTCATCGTCTGTATGAGACAGAAAATAACTTTAAAAAAGTTCGAATTTTAGAAAATTCTGCTAAAAATGTAGGGAGTTTAGAAATTTTAAATACCTACAATTGTTGAGAGTTTTCTACCTTGAATGAAATAAAAAATGGAGATCTAATATTTAAATTTTCTATTGAAAATGATCGAATGTTGATCTTGAAAATCTCACGAATTTTATAAGCATTTTTTGAAAAGATGAAATATAGTTACTGAAAAATTAGATTGTGTTAGTAAAAAAGTCGACTAAGCTAGAACATACATACATCAATAGGTACTCTACTTACAATCGTTCTGTTTAATTAAGTAGGTACACAAATTATTTGAAAATCATATATTTAGCCTACATTAGGTATATCTGAAATAATGAAAACAACCCTACAATAAGCCATAAAATCATCTATGTTAAAAAATCAATTCATCAAGTACCTAACTACCCATACATATAGGTATCTATATGACAGATTAGCATACAGATTAGCATTTTGAATATTTTGACTTTTGATAATGCTACAGAACAAAAGTCTACGTAGTAGGTAAAGTCTTGGCGATTTTTCAAACAGATGAGAAATCTGACAGAATAAAAAAAGGTACGTACATAAAAACTAAACGTAACGTAACAAAAATGCACAAATTAAAAAAAACTTATTACCGCAGCATCTGCGGTAGACAAGCTGATTTTTTTCATTTCGCAAATGGGCCCAATTGATTTTTTTTTTAATTTTTCAACTTGTACTACAAGTTGAAAAATTAAAAAAGCTACAAGTCTTGTAGCTTTTGATTTTTTATTTACAGTAGGTAGGTGTCCTGTAAAACTGAAACATGATCGTGTAGATCAGAAGTAGGTATTGACAATGCCTGCATAACAAGACGCATTATTTGTTTTCCCATCTCCTAAATTGAAATTAGCTGAAGATGGTTTTCTAATCAATGCTTCGTAAATGGCTATATTGCCTCAATATTCAATAACACGTTTTATGCTCATGACTAGATTATCATCATAAAATTTGTTTTTAGCCAACATTAAGTAAATGTTATGTGGCTCAAAAGTGAGTAGTAACAATAAGACAATGTTAAGTATGAAGATGAAGGGTGAAGCATTCACTCCAAATGGAATTCGAGTGAATCTCAAAAATATCAAGTCGTCTAATGTAATAGGGGTAGAAATGTCCTTGACCCAGAGCCATCTTACAGAATCTTGGTCAACATTATCTAAAATTATTTGTAACAACTCATTTTCTATGTCAAATAGCAAACCGATTAAGAAAAGGCGAAAATTCAAAAGTAATCCAACCATGTTCTCAGTGAGAGATGGTCCTGGATTCATTGACACGTTTAGGCTAGGGTTGGTACCTGTTTTATCCAACGCGTCGTATACAATTCGTAATTTGTTGTTTCGTTAAATTTTATAAAATTTACAGAGAAATAAGCTACGAAAAATACTAAGATATCTGAATCGACTGTTACATTTTATAAAATGTAACAGTCAATTCAGATATCTTTGTATTTTTCGTAGCGTATTTCTCTGTACAATACCATTATGTATTTTTGTTCCTTAATAGCCTCGTTGTATTTAACCAGGATTTGCGTATTGGTTGTTTTTATGCGCTTGGGCAAAGAGTGATTTCAAATGTGTCATACACATAATTATTGAAATCAGTAGAAAGGAACTTGAGATAGGTACTCTTCCAAGACCATCATGTAACAAAGCGCCCATTTTCAAAATGGACTTGATTTTAATTTTTGAAAGTTTCTAAAACCTTATCGTTTGTTTCTTCACTCTCAGGTGAGCATGCTTCCAAAGACCACAACTGAGTAATGTCAGAATTTTTGTCAGAATTTTGATCTTGATCTTGCTTAGCGCAAATCCTAGGTTGTATTTGTAGTAGGTTCAAATTTCAAGTAGGCTGGCGTTCCCTCCACTTCACCTGAAGGAATCCAACTGTAAATCAAGTTTAACGTAACAACTCCTTTAGTACTCAAGTCGTTTCAAATCACCAACCAAAGTCTGATACTTGTAACATAAACCAAACATCAAGAATTTTAATAGGGTATTGTTCAGATTCAGATTTGAAAATGTTTGGGTCAGCGTGTTGTAAGTTTTTTGCCAAAATTTTTGCAACTAAATCGCTAGGGGGCAAAATTTCAAATGGACAAGTAATACATTGGGTAGTAATAACGTTGAAATTATGCTCAGAAGCATAATTTGTGTCGCAAAGGTTCAGAGTTATTTCACTCGAGTGTAGGTGCTTTGAGGTACCTTCCCCAAAGTATCCTACCTCAAGCACTCGCTCGTTAGTACGTTTCAATCCTAAACGATAGAGTAAGCCTATAGCTCAAAAACTAAATCGAGGACCCCCTTTTTTTTTATACCATCGTGTAGCATATTTCATCCTCTTTACAGTGGTATAAATAATTTTAGCACATGCCTCAAACTTTACGAAAAGCTATAAAGCTCAATAGAAGCGATACTCGAGAAAAAACCTACCACGTGGTTGTAAGTTGTGAGATGTTAAAAAAAAACACATGTTTTAGATTGTTTAAACCTTCAATGTATCGCTTCAAAAAAATTTTCGCGGTGACCTATATTTTTTTTTTGAGTAATCTTATTTGAAATTTACTCCTCTTTCCAATGCTGTAAAAAAATTTTTTTTCCAGATATTATTTCTGAAGCTAGAGAGCCAAAACGTAAATTTTTCGAAGTTTTTCCGCCACTTTTTTACTTTTTTTGACCACAAATTAAAATGTGATTTTTTTTCTATCATCACGTTATTGGATTTTTCACGCTCTTTCCAATGATGCAATCGCCATATCCGTACCTTTGTCCGTTCACTCAAAATCGAGAATTTTCTCAAATTACGTAGAGTTTTTGCTTGAAAAACTCCCAAGCGAAAAAATCTGCGTGTTTACATTGTTCAAAGCTTGGATTGATCGCCTCAAAAAATTTATCGCGGTGACCTTTCTTTTTTTGTGTGTAATCCTATTGGAAATTCACTCCCCTTTCCAATGGTGTAAAAATAATTTTTTTTCAGATATTATTTCTGAAGCTAGAGAGACTTTTTTAAATTTTTTCACCACTATTTTTACTTTTTTTGCCATAAAATAAAATTTTTTTACGATTAAGAATTTTTTTTAAATCATGTTATTGAATTTTTCATGCTCTTTCCTATGATGCAATCTCAATATCCGCACCTTTGCCCGTTCACTTGCAATCGAGGATTTTCTCGAATTTAGTCTCAATTCTATCTGAAAAACTCGCAAAAAAATAAAGCCACGTGTTCATATATTCTGACTTTCAATCGATCGCCTCAAAAAATTTATCGCGGTGACCTAAGTTTTTTATTAAATCGCAGTATAGGAAATTTCTCCCTCTTTCCGATGATATAAAAAATTTTATTTTTTCATAATTTTTTTTTGAAGATAGAGAGTAAAAATGTGAACTTTTTGTAATTTTTCATTGAAAACATTTTTATTTCCGCTATTTGCATGCATAAATAAATTGAGAATTGAAATAATTTTTACACCATTGAAATGAGGATAAAATTTCCTATAAAGCGATTTAATAAAAAACATAGGTCACCGCGATAAATTTTTTGTGGCGATCGATTGAATGTTTGCACTGAATGGAAACATGACTTTATTTTTTTTGCGAGTTTTTCAGATAGAATTGAGACCAGAGGTCCGGACCCTTATTTTTTGTGTTCCGGGTTAATGGTTCAGGGTTTTGAACACTCAATGAAACGGTCCTGGTTCTGGGTTAAATGGTTACGGTCCAACGTTTTTGTTTTATTGGTTAATGGTTATGGGTTTCCATCATCTGAAAGAACTAAAATTATTGGTTACTGGTTCAGTTCCTGGTTACGCTCCTTTTTTTTCTTCAAAATATTCAATTTTTTTCAAATTTTCATATCAATTCTGATTTTTCAAGTTTTTTTTTGAAAATTTTTGGGGGGAGGGTGAAAATTAAAAAAAAATTGAATATTTGTGACCTGCCATAAGAAAAGGGACCATTCGGAGGTAAACATGATTTTTCAAGAGAGCTTAGACTACAAAGAAATAGATGTATCTAAAAATTTTATTGCGGAAGGGTATACCTTTATAGTGGATCAATGGCCCTTCGCGAGCTGATTCATTTTCGCATAGTGAAAAAGTTTGTGAACGATTCTAACCAACCCAAAATTGAGCTTAAAAATTCAAGGATAACTGAACTTCTTCAGTCTGGACTTTTTTAAAAAATAATGTGGGAGGGCAACTCACGAGGAACCTACATACAAATGTTCAGCTTAATTAGATCATTTTTGAATGATCTATAGCCATTTTTCGAGGAAACAATCATGTGAAAAAGTGGAAAATTTGACTCTTTTCGCTCTTTCTTGCACAATTGGATAGAATTTTGGGGTTATGGGACCTGCGAGGGGGGTTGTTGATACTTGTATTCAGTGGAAAGAGGATACTGTCAAGGATCCGAAACTACAAAAAAAATAAAAATTTCTCTCCCCTCCGAATGGTCCCTTTTCTTATGGCAGGTCACATTTTGTTGATTAATATCAGTGTTGTGAAACGGGAATTCCCCTTTTGCGGGAATGGGAATTGTTCCCGGGAATTCCCGAGAACGTTCCCACCTTCATTAAAACCCGGGAATTCCCGTTTTCAAATAATTTATTTTTTTGAAGCAAAAACGAGATTTAAGTGATGTAATGATGTTTAGAAATGTCAATTTGAATGAAAATTGGTATTGATACCCTAGAAATACTTGAAATTAATAAAATTATTCAGGGGGATATCGATATCCCATATTTTATTTTTTTAGATGGTAATTTCAAGGTAATTCTTCAGGTTATTACCACGTGATTGATCCAATTAAAATATTCTTTTTAATTTTAACATCAATTTTTGACCATTTTGATGTTATTAAAATGTATTTTAATACTGAGGGAAACAACATGGTACCTTTTAATACCAAGAGGTGTCTAATAAATCTCAATATAATCAGAATCTTTTTTCTTGGAAATATTTTGGGAATTCCCGGGAACAACACTTCGTTCCCGGGAACTTCACAACACTGATTAATATGAGTCTGGTTCTGGTCTTTTCTTTACAGGGTGTTCACTTGGTTAATTTAAATTTTAAGGAGACATCTTCAAAAAATCCACCCTGTCTACATCATGTGATCAACATGAGAATGAGACTTCATATTTCATAAAAATGAAGATAGCGTGAGCCAGTTTATTAATCAACAGTTAATTGTCTCAATTATTGTCTGTACTCTGTAATTTCGATTTTAAAAATTTCCTACTTTTGATATTTGATATTTTTATGAATAATAAAGAATAAAATAAAAATGATAAAATGCTCAATTATTTCGATTTTTAATCTGATAATCTGCAATAAGGCAAAAACAATCAACGACTCAAAATTTCAAAATTTTAAATTCATTAATGTTCAATTCACGTGGAAATTTGAAGGAAACTTTCTAAAAATTGGTTTTTTGATAAGAAAGCGCGAAAATAAAATCACAATTTTTTGGTATTTTAAATTTTTACACTGCACATGATGCACATCACAACAAGTGGCTATAATGCCTTAACAAAATAGCAAAAATAATGGAAATTCGATCTGTTGATGTAACTGAACTGAATCCTTAACGTAACGAAAACGATAACAAAAAAAAGTTGATGAACCAGAAACCACATTGAATTTATTGGTTTTATTTCTGGTTACTGGTTAAGGTCCAAAACCATGTTCAAAAATGAATATGGTTAATAACTGGTTCGGTTTTTTGTGGTTTTTTGGAAAAGTGGTTTATAACTGGTTCAGAAGTTTTGAACTTTTGCCAACATAAGTGGTTAATACCTGGTTTCTGGTTTTGGGTTAATGGTTTGGGTCCGGACCTCTGAGACTAAATTCGAGAAAATCCTCGATTGCGAGTGAATGGGCCAATGCACGGACATGGCGATTGCATCATTGGAAAGAGCATGAAAAATCCAATAACATGACGAGAAAAAAAATTCTTAATCGTGAATAAATTTTAATTTATGGCCAAAAGAAGTCAAAACGGGCAGAAAAATTACGAAAATTTCACGTTTTGGCCCTCTATTTTCTGAAATAATTTCTCAGAAAAAAATATATTCATACCATTGTAAAGAGGAGAAAATTTCCAATAAGATTACACAAAAAAAAAGAAAGGTCACCGCGATAAATTTTTTGAGGCGATCAATCCAAGCTTTGAACAATGTAAACACGCAGATTTTTTCGCTTGGGAGTTTTTCAAGCAAAAACCTACGTAATTTGAGAAAATTCTCGATTTTGAGTGAACGGACAAAGGTACGGATATGGCGATTGCATCATTGGAAAGAGCGTGAAAAATCCAATAACGTGATGATAGAAAAAAAAATCACATTTTAATTTGTGGTCAAAAAAAGTAAAAAAGTGGCGGAAAAACTTCGAAAAATTTACGTTTTGGCTCTCTAGCTTCAGAAATAATATCTGGAAAAAAAATTTTTTTACAGCATTGGAAAGAGGAGTAAATTTCAAATAAGATTACTCAAAAAAAAAATATAGGTCACCGCGAAAATTTTTTTGAAGCGATACATTGAAGGTTTAAACAATCTAAAACATGTGTTTTTTTTAACATCTCACAACTTACAACCACGTGGTAGGTTTTTTCTCGAGTATCGCTTCTATTGAGCTTTATAGCTTTTCGTAAAGTTTGAGGCATGTGCTAAAATTATTTATACCACTGTAAAGAGGATGAAATATGCTACACGATGGTATAAAAAAAAATGGGGGTCCTCGATTTAGTTTTTGAGCTATAGGCTGAAACATTTCATATGTACCGAAAAATCGAGCCGTCTCAAGTAGCCCGAGCAACGCGGTCTCTTTCCCGGGGACTGTACTCGACAACTTTATGCGCGCTTCGCGCTACCTTTCCAAAAATAAAGTATCAAATTGCGGGGAAAATAATTAGGCTAGCGAAAAGTTTCTTATGCCATTGGAAAGAACTCGAAATTTTCCATAAGAATCATAAATAATATTATGGGGTATTCGGGGGAAAATTTAGAGATATTCGCTGGTCACGTTCAATGTGTACCTGGAATCCTAACATCTCACGGACTGCAAACCAAGCGGCAGTTTTTTCTCGAGTATCGCTTCTATTGAGCTTTATAGCTTTTTGTAAAGTTTGAGGCATGTGTTGAAATTTATACCACTGGAAAGAGGATGAAAAATCCTACACAGTGGTATAAAAAAAATTGAGGGTCCTCGATTTAGTTTTTAAGCCACAAGCTCAATTGTATCCAGATAGGCTGTGAAACAAGACAAAAATTATTTTATGCGAAAGTTTTAGCTATGTATCTTTTTAGTATTTCCGCGGATAGCAATTATTTTTATTCCATCAGAAAGAGGAGTAAATTTCCTATAAGGTCATATTAAAAAAATACTATGCTGTCGCGATAGATTTTTTAACAAGTAATTTTAAAAATCGTACGACAATACAAGGATACGCCGAAACTGCCAAACCCTACAAATATACTTGGAAATTGTGTTCTGGTAAATAAAAACAATTAATATAACACCAAAAGTGTTTAATTAACTGTATTTTACTCCTTTTAAGCATGAAATAATAATAATGAGACTTTTAATTGCTTAATAGCGCTTACTTTGAAACGCGTAATCCTTCCATTCTACATTACTTCATACGTGTAGCACCCGCCTAATGCAAAAGGTGACAGTAGGTTAGGTTCACTTGGTGCGCAACAGTCGTGAGATTCCGACGGACTAAAAATGTAGTATGTCCATAGCTGATCATCTACCGCCAATTTGCGGTGGTCTAATAAATTTACTAATTTATAATAATTATTGTTAAAAATGATTGAATATTCTGTAGCCCTGTGTAATCGTTACAATTTTATTATTAATTAAAAGAAAATGAGTACGGAAACGGATACAGATTGGATTCCCATTGATCTCTGTGGTTAGTACTTTTTTATATTTTGGCCTGAGTTGTGTGAAATACGAATCAATAATTATAATCATTATAATTTGAACTATGTTGTATTTTTGTAGAGGTTATATTGGTCACTGACACTGAGAATACCGAAGCTGAGGATGGCACTTTGATGTGTACAGAAATTTGTGGTTTGTATAATGTTATATTATATTTTGGTCATCACTATTCGAAAGAAAGTATAATAATTTAAATTTTTGGTCACATTTTCAGAAGTAACTCTCATCGAAAATGACATCTCTGCTCAGAGTTGCTCGTATTCGTCCTCTAATGATAGACAGATTTTGCCCGCCTCTTCGACGTTATTAATCGGTGATTCGACGTTAAACGATAATACAGGATCTGAGGATGGCACTTCGATGTGGACAGAAATTTTTGGTTTGTATAATGTTATATTTTGGTCATCACTATTCGAAAGAAAGTATAATAATTTAAATTTTTGGTCACATTTTCAGAAGTAACTCTCATCGAAAATGACATCTCTGCTCCGAGTTGCTCGTATTCGTCCTCTAATGATAGACAGATTTTGCCCGCCTCTTCGACGTTATTAATCGGTGATTCGACGCCAAACGATAATATAGGATACAAAAAATCGTTTATGAAAAATCCAGCAAAATGGAAACCGAACATACAGCATCAAAATAGAATGCGAGGGATGGAGTTTGTTACTAGAAAGGGTAAAGTGATACATGCTAAATCACCTCGAATCATGGAGAAATGCGGTTGCAAGTTCAATTGCGAAAAAATTAGCCCGGAACACCAAATTAAATTATTTCATTCTTACTATGACCTTGCTGATACTGCAAAACAAAAAGCATTAATCGCTTCGTTGATTAGACAAGGAGGCGTTAAGCGGAACCGACCAAGATTAAGTGAGCATTATCAATAACTCAAATTATTCAAAGTTGAGATGTTTACCCTAACAGAATAATAAAATATGTACTTTTTTGTTTGTGTTAGATATTCAAAAGAAGAAAAAAAAAGTATCTAATCATTGTTATGTCTACGATGAAACCAAAAAACTTGTACGAGTTTGTCAAAAAATTTTCTGCTTCATTTAACAGGTACGAATACGAATCACTTGCAATAAGAAATACTTATGAATTAAATAGACCACGGCTTAATCACTTTTTTTCCCCATGTAGATTTCGAGTTCCATTATCACTTCTGCCATGCGAAATAGAAATGAAGCTGGTGCTTATACGGGCAAACATAAAAACGTCGGTCGTCTACCTTCTAGAGCAACCAAGTCCAACCAAAAACTGCTTGTTAAAAAGCACATACTCAGTTTTCCTGCCATGGAATCTCATTATTGCCGAAAAGATAGTAAAAGATTATATTTGTTTGAAGATATAAAATCAATTTCTCAAATGTATCGTTTGTATCAAGATTGGATCAAAGGAAAAGGCGTCCCTGTATCGCAGTACGTGTATACATCTATCTTCGATTCCATGGAACACCGAATATCTTTTTTCAAACCAAAAAAAGACCAATGAGTCAAATGTAATCTCTACAAAGAAAGTGAAAAAAGCGAAGAAGAAACACGGATTTTTGAGGAACATAAACAGAGAGAGAAACTCTCTCTAGAGCTGAAAGCAAGACACTTCGCTGATGCTGAGGCTGATAAGGATAAAACGTTGACGATGGCATTCAGTGTTGTGAAAGTTCCCGGGAACGAAGTGTTGTTCCCGGGAATTCCCGGGAACAGGGAATTCCCGGGAATTCTCAAAATTTTCCCACTGAAATTTGATTTTTTCTTCTTAAACGTTTATTTCGTTTTATTACTCATTTTTAAATTGAATTTGAAAGTTGGAAACTACAAAAACAAAAATACTACTAAATAAAAACGGATTAGATACGAATATTGTGTATATTTTTGAAAAATATTTTAAAAAATCACGTGGTAATAACCTGAAGAATTACCTTGAAATTACCATCTAAAAAAATAAAATATGGGATATCGATATCCCTGAATAATTTTATTAATTTCAAGTATTTCTAGGGTATCAATACCAATTTTCATTCAAATTGACATTTCTAAACATCATTACATCACTTAAATCTAGTTTTTGCTTCAAAAAAATAATTTATTTGAAAACGGGAATTCCCGGTTTTGATGAAGGTGGGAACGTTCCCGGGAATTCCCGGGAATAATTCCCATTCCCGCAAAATGGGAATTCCCGTTTCACAACACTGATGGCATTCGATTTGGAAGGCACCATTCTACTTCCCCAAACACAAGACGGGGCCCTCTTCTACAAGCGAAAAATAAATGTGTATAATTTCACCATTTTTGATTCCGCATCCAATGGATACTGTTATATTTTCGACGAGGCGAATGGCAAAAAAGGGTGCAATGAGATTGCAACCTGTATTTTCAACTATTTGAAAAATTTGCCATCTACTATTGAGACCGTAAATACTTGGAGCGATACTTGCGCAGCGCAAAACCAAAACCAATTTTTCATTGCAATGATGATATACGCTGTGAACAATATTTCCAACCTTAAGACAATCAACGTAAACTACATGGAATCAGGGCATTCTTATTTGCAGTGCGATCATATATGCATTCGCTAATCGAGAGGAAGAAAAAAGGTATGAGGCTTTTCAAGCCTGAAGAGTTACGAGTAGTGTGTGAGACTGCCAGACAAAACCCCAGACCTTTCATCACCGAACTGTTGAGTTATAAAGAATTCTATGATATGAAGAAACTCGCAAACGAATTTATGAAGAATCATACTGTTGATACCGAAGGCAGACCTGTTGAATGGTTGAAAATAAAACAGTCTCAACTCAATAAAAACGATTCTCATGTTAAATTCAGATACACCTACTCATACAATGACGACTTCTATCAATTCAACTTCCTCCAGAAAGCGATGAAAAAACGCCAAACCATGAAACCTCGGTCTGAAGTAACTCCAAGAGATGTTGGAAGAATTCATCTTTCGGCATTGTATGCCTCACCGTTGAAAATATCAGTCAAGAAAAAAGATGACCTGTTGGAGCTCAAGTCGGGTGTAATTAGACCTGCCCATGCACAATACTATAGGAGTATGCAATCAGATGTCAAAATTAAAGACGTTGTTGAAATTGCAAGTGCTTCTGCTGCGGTGTGATAAATTGATCTCAGTTTTTTTTTAAGAACAGTGTTCCTTTCGTTTTAATTATTTATTTTGTTCTCAATTTTTTGTTCTTTAAAAACACTGTTTGTTTTCATTATTCGTTCGTAATTTATTGTTCTTTGTGAACGGTGTTCGTTTTAATTATTTATTTATTTTGTTCTCAATTTTACATTCTTTAAGAACATTGTTTGTTTTGTTTTAATCATTATTTTAATCTCAATTTTTTGTTCAAGAACAGTGTTTGTTTCATTTTAAATTTTTAATTATTTGTTTTGTTCTCAATTTTACATTCTTTAAGAACATTGTTAGTTTCGTTTTAAATATTATTTGAATCTCAATTTTTCGTTCTTCAAGAACAGTGTTCGTTTCGTTTCAATTATTTATTTTGTTCTCAATTTTTTGTTCTCCAAGAACACAGTTTGTTTTTATTATTCGTTTGTAATTTATTGTTCTTTATGAACATTTTTGTTGTTTGTAGGCACATAGTGTTTGTAAATATATTTATTTTGTGCTATGTACACTTTGGTTATGATTTTTTGAGAACAGTGATGAAGATCGATCAATCATATTCTATAGTATTTGTTTTTATTCCAAAAAAATATCATTCAACAGAGGCACTCAATTTCAAAATCTGTCGAAGAACTTATTATATTTTTACAGTAAAGCTAGCAGCAAGCTGTTATAAGTTTTTTGCAACGTTTATTTAAAACTTGAAGAAAATTTCAATTCAAAAAGTTATATGTCCATTTTGCAAAAAGTTATATGTCCCAAAACTTATGAGGTTTAGTTTTAAATAGTTATATGTCCTCATTTCTTCTCTAATTGTGTTAATTTAAAGAGAATATTGCATAATTTTTTCGATTTCTTTCATAATTTTTGTTGGTTATACATCACAAATGAAAAATATGAGAATTACCACGTTAATTTCTTTTTGAAGTTGTTGTACAAAGTCTTTTGAATCTTTGATATTCAATTCTGTGAAAATTGAGTTTTTGGACATATTACATAGTGCTGCTATGCCAACGAACTGGTTCAGCTCTTTTCAAATTTAGCCAAAATAAGTGGTTAATAACTGGTTACGGGTTTTGGGTTAATGGTTTGGGTCCGGACCTCTGCCAGTTTGCTCTCCTGTAAAATTTTTTGAAATGGAGTTAACGTCAAATGGTTCCCAACCATCGATATATTCGATTAGATTTAGGATAAAATAGCGTTAATAGAAAGCCAAATACGGTGTTCGTGCGTCTATAGCGCTTACTCGAAGTTAGAAGTTACTCCTTTTGTATCTCTTATCTGTTAAATGAATAATGATGTGTAGTTTACTAGTTTTATACGAAATTATACGTTTTGTTCAAATTTGTGTCAAACTCGATCGTAACAAAGACGTTTATTAAGTTTCTGCAGTAGATAGATAAACAAATCTTCTTACATACGAGTAAGTTTGTTTTAATTTATTAGATTTTAGATTAGGCTAATTTACATCATGAAGCAAATATATAGCCAAAGACGTTTATTAAGTTTCTGCAGTAGATAGATAAACAAATCTTCTTACATAGGAGTAAGTTTGTTTTAATTTATTAGATTTTAGATTAGGCTAATTTACATCATGAAGCAAATATATAGCCAAAGAAAAAAACCACGGCCGACAATAGTGGTCCCATAAAGATTTATTTAAATTTAATGAAAAATTATTTATTTGTTTTTAATAATAATATAAATTTTAAAGAAAACATAGAAGTTATTTAATATCAGGGCTGGCAACCGAAACCGGGAAAAAACCGCTTAAAATCATAAAAACGGGAACCAAAACCAAAACCCAAACCAAAACCAGTAAAAATTGAAAGCGGTTTTGGTTTTTTCTCCCCCCCCCCCATTTTTCCTTCCCTTGAGGTTGAGGCTTTGAAATAGTGCGAGTGCGAACAACATGCAAAAGGAGCAGCTAGCGGAAATCACGTTATAAAAAGCTAAAAACTTGATGGAAAAGTTGGAAAGTGATAAGACCGCCAAAAAAGTGACAGATTTACTTCGGGAGTGGCTAAATCCACAATAAGTAATCACATTGTAAGGGCGATGTCGTTCTTTTTCGTTCATCTTCTTTATTTTTGATTTTTTGCACAAGTTTTTTTTTTTTCAAAGTTCAAACAAATTTTTTGCAAGCTATTTTTCTCTGAAAACTTTGATGTTTTATTTAAAACAAAATAAATCTATATTCTTTCACAAAATTGTGTACTTAAAATGTTTTTCATTTTAGGTAAAATGCGGTATTTATCATTTTTTATGTTTTAATTGTTTAATTTTTTTTCAACAAGTCAATGAGTAATTAAGTACTTACTCAATTTTGAATTTAGGTACTTGAAAAAATTAATTTAAAATTTCAGTAAATTTGAAGAAAAAAAATTGAAAAAAAATTTTAGAAGAAAAATTGGAATTTACTTGAAAAAGAAAAATAGAAATTACTTAATTAGATGACAAATGTTGATAAAAATTATTAGAAAAATTCGAATGAGAAGTTAAGTTACCAGTTGGGAGATGAAATAAGAACATTTTGATGGCCAATTTGAGAATGAAATCAATTGACAGTTTTATTGGAAAATGAGGGGAGATGATAAACAATTATTTTCCTGAAAAAAAAAAAATAGTAAAAAAGGTTGGAAAAAATTTAGATAAAAAACTCAGAAATAAACTTGATAAAAAATTTACTTGAGAAAAAAATTCAAAAGAAAAATTTGAAAAAATATGGTAGAGATTTAGAAGCATTATGATGAGAAAATTTTATGAAAAATCTGTAAAAATCCAAATGAAAATTTAAAAAATAAATTCAATTACAAAATTCATTTTAAAAATTTCAAAAAATTAATTTGAAAAAATATGATGATTAGTTGCATTTTGATGTAAAAATTATTGGAAAGTTTGAGTTTGAATGAAAAAATTGAAAAATTAAAAAAAAAGTTTCAACTTTTAAACGACAAACAGAAAAAAATTAATGAATAATTTGAGGAAAAATAGGAATAAATTATTTGATGAATGATAAATACTTTTTTCAAAAATTGAATGAAAATTGAAAATGGAAAAAAAATTAAAAATTAAAAAAAATAAAAAACCTGGAAAATTTTCAATATTTTTATTTAATTAAACTTGGTGGAAAAATCTCGATGAAAAATTTGAGAAAATCTTTTATGTAAAATTAGTAAAAATTTGGATTAAAAATCAATTTCGACAAAGTCTACTTTGCAAATGACAAATCAAATACAACCACGACAACGAGTTTTCAAAGAAACAAGAATATGAGATGAATTCTCGTTCGTTCATTTTCGTGATTACTTGTTGTGGATTTAGCCACTCCCATTTACTTCGTATTTGGTATTTCAACTTGTATTGTAAACATAAACAAGGAAAAAACAAACATTCACTCATTTTTATTCAATTTTTAATTTTCATATTTTTATTACTTGTTTTGTTACTTTTGTTTTGATTTTAAAGTCATTTTTATGATAGAAATTAGTGAAATTACGAAATTGGAAATTTAAAAAAAAAACGTAACCGAAACCAAAACCGATTGGGAAGTTCACAACTCGCTTGGAGCGCTGATGTTGGCGCTACTAAACAGACCATTATGGGATACTGGATGATTGTGGCTTTTCATTTTTTTGGATTTTTTTTAAAATTGAGGGGGTTTAGGTGAAATTTTCATAGGACATTATTTTTAGAGAATAAAAAATCATATTGAATGGTGCATTTGGCAAAAATTTTATACCTTTCCTTAATCGAGATTCATCTCTTTAAAGAATGATGTGATATTGAGAACTTGTAATTTTTTACATTTTATTCTAAAATGAGTGGGTTTAGAAGAATTTTTGAAATGATTTTATTTTTAGAGAATAAAAAATCCTATTGAATGGTATATTTGGAAAAAATTTTATACCTTTTCTTCATCGAGATTTATCTCTTTAAAGAATCATATGATAATGAGAACTTGTAATTTTTTACATTTTACTCAAAAATGAGTGGGTTTAGAAGAATTTTGGAAGAGACTTTATTTTTAGAGAATAAAAAATCCAGTCGAATGGTCTTATTCATCGGAATTTTGAATGCAGTTTGCTCAGATCTATGGAATTTTGAATAATTTAATATTCCATATTTCTGAGTAAACTACATGTAAAATTCCGATGAATAGACCATTCGACTGGATTTTTTATTCTCTAAAAATAAAGTCTCTTCCAAAATTCTTCTTAACCCACTCATTTTTGAGTAAACTGTAAAAAATTACAAGTTCTCATTATCATATGATTCTTTCAAGAGATCAATCTCGATGAAAAAAAGGTATAAAAACTTCGTCAAATATACCATCCAATAGGATTTTTTATTCTCTAAAAATAATGTCCTATAAAAATTTCACCTAAACCCGCTCAATTTGCTAAAAAATTTAAAAAACAGTATTTTCCCCTTATATGACGTATTTAAGTATCCCATATTTATACAGTTACAAGAATGATCTGTAGAGCGCGTATCTTTGGTGTGAACTCGCGAATACATTTTGAAAACCAAAACCACTACCAAAACCAAACCAATACCTTTTGAAAACCAGAACCAAAACCAAAACCAGAACCAGAAAAAAAATTTTAACGGTTTTCCAGCCCTGTTTAATATTCAGAGATTCAAAAAATAATTCTCTCAAATCTACTATGTAATGTATTTCTAATGAGCTTCTCTCATAAGAGAATTATTGTAATAAGTATGCGTGCTTCCAAAATAAAATTATGTAAAACTAAAACTGAAGTGGAAATGAGAGTGACCTAATACTGGTTTAGGTGGATCAGCCAATCAGATTGCATATTGACGCGAAGCTTTTGTCTTTTTTGCTGGGCCTGCTGGGCCCGTTCAACAAGTATAATGCCAATTTTATAAACAAAAAAAAGATAAGAAATATCATTGAACTATCATTGATTAAAATTAATAAGTTGAATTTAAAATTGCAATTTTTACTGAAGTGTAACTTTTTATGCACATACGAGTAAGTTCGTTTTAATTTATTAGATTTTAGATTAGATATTTTATATTCAGGGTGCATTTAATCTGATCTTCATTAGAACCAATGACTGTATCATATGTGCACCATCACCTTGGATTTTGGTAATATTTTCGTACAAGTTTCATCTGGAATGTGAACGTGGGCCAAACTTCCAAATACCTTTAGGTGGTCGAATTTTGGTGCAAAAACAGACCATTTTTCATAAGGTGTAGTATTTTCCAACTTTGTAGTTGGTGTATGGTTGATCAAATGAATGGCTGCATATACGGCGAACAAATACCAATAACGATTTGGCGCACCACACTCAAACAATAGTGCTCTGGTTCATTCCATAATGGTTGACTGTGTTGAATCTTCCAATGGTTCCCTTGTGTTTGTATTCATAGGGCTCTGCTGGTACTTGTACAATGCCTTGGTTGATACAAAAAATTTTCATTCTACCAGTGACTATTTCTGGAGCATTATCATTTATATTATCACAACGTAGTTTTTCTATTTTCTTGTTGAATTTCACAGTAGCAATTTTTCAAATTCTTTAAAATCATTCAGCTATACCCAATTTGTTATATAACACAAAACCAACCACAATGTGTATTATATGTGTAACTTTTTATGCACATAGGAGTAAGTTTGTTTTAATTTATCAGATTTTAGATTAGATATTTTATATTCAGGGTGCATTTAATCTGATCTTCATTAGAACCAATGACTGTATCATATGTGCACCATCACCTTGGATTTTGGTAATATTTTCGTACAAGTTTCATCTGGAATGTGAACGTGGGCCAAACTTCCAAATACCTTTAGGTGGTCGAATTTTGGTGCAAAAACAGACCATTTTTCATAAGGTGTAGTATTTTCCAACTTTGTAGTTGGTGTATGGTTGATCAAATGAATGGCTGCATATACGGCGAACAAATACCAATAACGATTTGGCGCACCACACTCAAACAATAGTGCTCTGGTTCATTCCATAATGGTTGACTGTGTTGAATCTTCCAATGGTTCCCTTGTGTTTGTATTCATAGGGCTCTGCTGGTACTTGTACAATGCCTTGGTTGATTCCAAAAATTTTCATTCTACCAGTGACTATTTCTGGAGCATTATCATTTATATTATCACAACGTAGTTTTTCTATTTTCTTGTTGAATTTCACAGTAGCAATTTTTCAAATTCTTTAAAATCATTCAGCTATACCCAATTTGTTATATAACACAAAACCAACCACATATTGTGTAAAGTCACCCAAAAAAGTAGCAACACAACCAACTCAAGTGGCTTTTCAGGGGGGAGGGGGTTAAATGTGCTCAAGCAGTCTATGTCACAATTAATCAAGTTCGTTGCATGTTATGTATGCTGTGGGTTCTGTCGTCTTAAATGGTATCACATATAGGCTGTTTTGCACTTTTGCTGTGAATAACATATGTATTGCCTAGCGAGTCAAGCGAGTGTAGAATGATGGATTTTTTTCAAAGAAATTCATACTATTGTCCTTTTTGGTTAGTGGTTGAACTACGAGTAGGTTACAAAGCGAGTTTTGTGAATATAGAGCATCCTTGATTTCAAATTTTTTGTAGTTTGTGCTCACTGGCAAGTCCAGTCGCAGTGTCTAGTAGCGGTATTACTGTCATTCGTATTTCAACGTGAATTTTTCTTATATTTTCCACAGTCGCAATATTTGTAAGATGACTACTGGCAAATGATGTCGTGGCTTCAGTGTTTTCCATTGTTCATCACATCTGAAACATTTAACATCACTGCTTCTTTGGTCATTTGTGGGAAAATGTTTTGTATTTTGGTTTTGGTGAAAGTTGCCATTCGTACTGCTGTTTCTTTGTGTACATCCACTTCGGCAGTATCTCACAAGGTGCCCGGGTTTCTGTCTCGTCTACAAGAATTGGTAGTTTTTCAACAAAGTATAGAAAAATCGATGAACTATCATTTACTATCAATTGTTTGAAACAGTGCTTGTACATAACATGTTTGTGATGATGATTATTTTATTTGATGATTTGAGATCTGCTAAGGGTCATATATTGGTTGGTAACAGTGATAATGTAAATGTGAATTTTGTGGGTACAATTATAATGCTATGTGTAATGATTCTAGATTAGGATAGGGTTATACTAATTAAGGAAGGGTTCAGAATCAAAGCTGTGGGAGATCATAATGATCTGTGGATCATTCTGCTTGCAGTAGTGAAAAGAAAAAGGTGTTCGATATGAATAGATTTGCAGAGATTTCGTTAGGTGAATGGCATGAAAGGTTTGCCCATCAGAATATAAGCTATATGAAGGAATTATTGAAAAGATGAAGTATAAAGTATCATTGCAAAAATTGTGAAATTGAAAAAATTGAACGCTTTTCGTTTTCAAGTTGTATTGAAAATTTCACAAAATAATAGAAATTTTGTGTAAACTTTCCATTTTTTTTTTTTTTTTTTTTTTCAAAAGTAATTATGTCATTTTGAAAGGGTATTTTAAAAATAGCTTCAAATCACAGGCAGAAAATTTTTTATCATCAGAATTGAGAATTGCCTCGTATATGCGAGTAACGTCTAGATTGATTGTTTTGTTTACATTCATGGGGTGCTACTTTGATGACTTTTTACCAAGTCCAGTGCTACATAATACTTTATATTCAAAATTGGAAGAGAGTAAGGGGTCTAATCGAAATTTTTGCAATAACTAAAAGTATTTGTACAACTTCAAGCTACAACTTTTGTTTGAAAATTTTTTCAATCGAGCCCCTTACCTCCCCCCCGTTTTTAAAAATGTATTTGAAGGAGTTGGATTATCCAAAATTGGTGGGGAGGGAGGAGTCCGATTGAAATTTTTGTTATTACCAAAATTATTCCTAGTACTTCAAGCTACAACTTTTGTTTGAAATTTTTTTCAATCGGGCCCCTTACCCTCCCCCTGTTTTCAATAATGTATTTGAATGAGTTGGATTATCCAAAATTGGAGGGGAGGGAGGGGTCCAATCGCAATTTTTGTCATGGCCAAAATTTTTCCTAAAACTTTGAGCTACAAGTTTGTTGCAAAAAATTTTCAATTGGACCCATTTCCCCTTCCCCCTTCAATTTTTAATTAGTATTTTGGGAGTGTTATGCAAAATAAGTGGAGAGAGAGGGGCTCAATTGAAAAAGTTTTCAAAAAAAAGTTGTAGCTTGAAGTTTTGCTAATACTTTTGGTTATCACAAAAATTGCGATTGGACCCCTCCCTCCCCTCCAATTTTGGATAATCCAACTCATTCAAATACATTATTGAAAACAGGGGGAGGGTAAGGGGCCCGATTGAAAAAATTTTCAAACAAAAGTTGTAGCTTGAAGTACTAGGAATAATTTTGGTAATAACAAAAATTTCAATCTGACCCCTCCCTCCCCACCAATTTTGGATAATCCAACTCCTTCAAATACATTTTTAAAAACCGGGGGGAGGTAAGGGGCCCGATTGAAAAAATTTTCAAAGCAAAAAAGTGAAGTAGTGGACCATCTTGAATATTACTTGAATAAGCTAGAAATTAGGGATGTCAATAATTTGAAACTTATCGATATCATCGATAAGAAATCAGATTTATCGATATCATTGGTATTTACCGTAAATTACGGTAATTTATCGTAATTTTGGTAATTTGTTAAGAAAAAAACCAAAGAAGGTTTATTTCAAAGTCTTTTTATTAAATACATATCTAATTTTCGCTATTTAATGCCTCAGGGGGTGAGTGGGGGGTTCAAAAAAATTTTGGGATTGTTTTAAACTTTTAATACTTTTAATTTTTAATTTTTTAAATCAGAAGTAAAATTCTTAAAAATTGAATTTTACCCCACAGGGGCGTTAGGGTATGTTTTACAAAAAAATGATGAGAACGTTTTTTGTAGAAAATTGTATGTAAAATATTTTATGTTATTATCATTTTTTCAAAAAAAGACATATTTTTGGAAATAATCGCAAAAAACGCCGCGAGGGGGTGAATTCCACCCCCTAGCTCGCGAAACAAGCGTCCCACGACATCGCGTCATAACATAATATTGAAGAGGGCATGGAGTACTATCCATTTCCAAAAAAAATTTCTTGTATCAATTTGTTAGAATCAGAGCTGGCGCGACTCAGAGTTTCGAGTGTGAGTCGCGAGAGTCGCATGCGAGCGACTCTGAGTTCGACTCTGAGTTCGACTCTTTTTCACAAGGAGTCGAAAAAAATTTGAAAAAATCGACTCATCACTAAGAGTCGAACATTAAACTGATTCACGACTCTTCTCAATTTGCGACTCTTTTTTACTCACAACTCTTTTTTTACTTGCGACTCTTTTGATTCACAACTCTTCATATCACGACTCTTTTCATCTCTCAAACTCCCTTTTTCCGCGATTCATGGGTAGTGCAACCTCGTGTGTTGTGTTAGTTTAGTTTTGATTTCAATTAATTTTCGAATTATTGTTTCAAAATCATTCAGTGATGAAAAACTTCGAAATCTATTTTAAACACACAAGATCTACAAAAGGCAATGATACTGTGGTAACCTTTTTTTCAAAAATTTTTAGCTTTTCCTTTTTTTACGAGAATATGAAACATGAAAGTTAAAATAAATTTTATTGATCAATTTATAAATTTATAATTGATTACTGTACTTGAAAATTGAAAAATAATAAATATGTCTCACTAAAAAAACAAAAAAAGAAATTAAATTACAGAAAATTTTAGTTTTTAAATGAAAATGAAATTTGAAAAGTGAAAAGAAAAATTTAGAGAAAAGAGTTGTAAAAGAATCGTATGAGAACAAAAATAAGAGTTTAGAAGGAGTCGGGGGAGTGAGTCGGGAATTAGTTGAAAAAAAGAGTCGCGAGGAGTCGTAAAAAAGAGTCGCGAGGAGTCGGAAAAAAGAGTTGCGAGGAGTCGGAAAAAAAGAGTCGCGAGGAGTCGGAAAAAAAGAGTCGCGAGGAGTCGTTCATTAAAAGAGTCGGACTCATGAGTAGGGTAGTGAAATGTATGCGCTAAAAATGGATGAAATATGCGCATATAATATGCATTTATTCTGGCAAAATATGCAAAAAAAATGCTCTAAAAAAGCTAAATATGCAAAAATATGCACATTCAATATGGGTGTCATTTAAAAGGGAAAAACAAGCCAGGGGCAACACTGCATAGTACGTAAAAGATGCTACTTGTCAATCAGGGAAAAATAAAAAAGCACATAAATTTTCCATCTATTATTCGATTTTGGCTTTTTCCGTTGAAGTATTTAGGCAGAATTTTTTTTTTTTTTTTTTTTTTTTCTTTCAGAATTTTGCAAAATTTGATTTTTAATGAAAAATGCCACATTTTTCATTAAAAATCAAACTTTTTGTTGGAATATGCTGATGTATGCTCCTAAAATCACTAAATATAACAAAATATGCGCTTATAGGTCGAATATGCAAAAATATGCTCCAACAAATAGAGCTCATTTTACTCAGAATCTTATGATTCGTAAAGATCCAATCTATATACCGTGATAACTATCACATACAAAAATATGCAAATGCATGAAATTCACTGCCCTACTCATGAGTTTAATAAAATTTGTAAAGAGTCGCAAATTGAAAACTCTTCGACTCAACTAGCAAAGAGTCGAACTAAAAGAGTTCGACTCCCAAAAGAGGTGAGTCGCGCCAGCTCTGGTTAGAATGAAATTCGTAATTTTCTTTTCCTGGACTATGTCTAGTGTCTACATTTCTTTTTTTTAATACATCTTCGGGGTGTTATGCAAAATCAGTGGGGAGGGAGGGGTTCAATTAAAAAAATTTTCAGACGAAAGTTGTAGCTTGAATTCTTAGGAATCATTTTGGTTATTAAAAAATTTTGGATGGACGCCTCCCTGCCCCCAATTTTGAATTTTAACCTATAAAATCAATTTTCTGAAAAAACGTGGTAATTACAGTAATTACTCACTGATAAGAAATCGATTTCTTATTGATGATATCGATAGGCGAACATTTCAATTGTTGACATCCCTACTAGAAATACAAATTGGTCCTAAGGGGAAGAGAATAGCTGGATTTAGGAAGTGCTTCTCTACTATTGATCATCTCTTCACAAATAAATTTACTTATAGAAAAATCTTTGGAGTATCAATTCGACCTCTGTCTGGCCTTTGTTGATTGTAAAAAAACTTTCAACTCCATTGATCACAATTTCATGCTTGAGGACTTTAGAAAACAAGGTGTTCCCTAGGAATATTTGACATTAGTTCAAGACGTGTATTCAGATCTGGAAGCGAGGATTGTTACTGATGTGTATGGCAGATATTTCAAAATAGGAAGAAGTGTAAAACAGGGTGACCCACTGACCCTATTTCCCCGATGATATTTTATAGTACATTCCTACATTGGAACAAACTTTCAAAGAACTAGAGTGGGACAAATTGGGGATATGCATTGATGGTGAATATCCAACTTGAGGTTTGCAATTAAATGTTTAGTTTCGTTGAACAAAAAAATTTCGCTCTGTTTCGTTTTGTGTTTTTGATAAGAAAATAACGTTTTGCCCAGTTTTGTCAACGCAGTGTCCGATAGGTAATAACATTATAACTTTTTCTCAGTTTATTTTTAGCTGATTTTTTTCATTATTGAAAAATCAAGCTATTAAATTTGACCAGTTGAGGGGAGAGGGGGTGATATTTCTCAATGCAACGTTTCATGACAAAATATGACGATTGATACCAGTTTTGCATCAAGTTGTGAGGTATTCGTTGGCACGTCTAAAACTAAGAGCCGCTCTTCACATTATACTTACCCAAGAGGTGAGTTTTCTGCAATGGCAAAACTACGGAGGCAAAACGATTGCAAGGTGCTCTACATATAGTAGGCATAAACTACCATAAGCAGTATAATATACCGTAACATGGGGTTACTTTGGCTCACTTTTTGAGATTTTTTTTTTGAAAATTCATCCTGCTTCTTTCAAAATTGAAGTAAGGGGCTCGGTTTTCACTCTACATAGTGTCGGACACGTCTAGGAAGCCCTGTAAATTTTTTCAAATTTTTCGTCCAACTCCCTCCCTCTTCAGTGATTAGTCAAAGTCATGGGCCAAAGTTACCCGGCTCTGGGGTTACTTTGGCCCACTTCTTTTTTTTCGTAAAAAATCGATTTCTAGGGTTAATAATAGGTTTGTTCGTTTCGCCACAGATTCTGTGAATCTGGATTCGGATTCTCGTGGATTCAGTGTTCGAGGCGTTCGTTTCGCCAGTTTTTTTCAACGGTTTCTGGATTCAGATTCAGACGGATTTTTGATAAGAGTGAAACCACTCCTGAGTGGTTTTTGCGGATAGAATCAGTTTGTTGAAATATTTTGTTTGATTTTGGAATTTTTCATCTTTAGTACTTCTATTAGTATAATTATTTACGATAATTTTTTTTTAATTGCCGTGAATTATAAATTAAAACTGAGATTATTAGTATTGGAAACGAACGTTCTTTGGTTTTTGTATGAATCCAGCTCGATTTGTTTTGAATCCTCTAGAATCTGGATTTTGGCGAAACGAACAAACCTAATAACTCACCAAGGGTATGAAACTTCAAAACAAATTTTTTTCAGTTCAAAACAAATAATCAAACATCGGTATTTCAGAGATTTCCTGATGATGTTTATGCTTGGGCTAAAAAAACTTCAAAAATGACGAAAATCGAGCTTCTGGCGAGTAACTTTAATTTATCTTACAACCCCTTCACCAAACCAATATTTTCATGACAGATTCGGACTCTACGTTGAATTTTCGATCGATTTTCATAGGAAAAAAATTTTTTCTCGCTTTTTTGATAATATTTAAGGGCGGACCAAAGTAACCCCAAAAACGACAAAAACGGTCCTCTGACCAGTAATTTCAATTTATCTCACAACCGCTTCACAAAATCGATTTTTCTATACGGGATTCTGAATCTACATAAAATTTTCGACCTGTTTTCATAAGAAAAAAAATTTTGGACCATTCTTTATACTTCGTCTAGACAGAAGTTCTGGAGGTAAAAAAACCACATGAACAACCGACGTAATAATTAACAAAAATCAGGCTTACCAAACTTGCGACACAAAAATTGTGACAATCGCATAGAAGTGAAGTATGAAGGCCCCTCTATCATTGACACTCATTACAAACTCCCTCCACTTCATACAGTTGAGGCTGGACAGGCAAATATCTTTTTTCCGAGAGTGGGCCAAAGTTACCCCCTAGGGCCAAAGTAACCCTATGTTACGGTAGTGAAATTGTATCTTGAATTTTTACTTCATTTAATTTCAATAAATTTCACTTGAATGTGTTTGAAAAATAAATAACCAATGGGATGCACACTAACAGTCTCCCTCTACTCAATAATGGGTAAAGGGCATTTTGTGGTAGGGGAAGGACAAAAATGAATTATACACTAGGAAATGCGAGACCCAAGTATTATGCAAATTCTGGTCTCACACATACTAAGTATAATAAAGCTAACCCAAAGCGGACTATATATAATATATGGCTAGTACTATCCTTGCAAGACCCGATGAATGGTACAGGCGAAACGATGCGCACCACTTTGAAAATTAGTATAAATTAAGGTGTTGGTATCACAGCTAATCTATGTCAGCACAAAAATAGATGGAGGAGAGCTGGGTCTCTCAGCGTTAGCGCCATGTCTTAAACTTTATTTGCCTACGAGCTATGCAAGGTTGAAGTTTCTGTGTGGATAAGTGTGAGGTAATCTGTATGTCAGTAGAGAGTATCAATACAAAGTGAGGCCGGGGCAAAAATTTGCCTATGGCATCCTGGGTATGTCACCATCATGAAAATATAGGTTTTAATGCAAAGCACTGCGAGACCCGTTTTCAGGCCTCGCATTGTCAAAATGGGTCTTGCAGCGATAAACACGTTTCCAGAAACTGGCTTATCTATTCTATGTAGCCAATGTAACGGCATACCTGTACCTGTACCTATAGTGTGTCCGGGCAGTGGGCTGACAAACTTGAAATTTCAGAAATAATTTGGATATAACCGAGTACCACTAACAAAAAACCTTTTTTGTTCCTCTCATAAAGTTACATCAGATCCATGAGTTGTCTTGATGGAATTTTGCAATTTTCAGATATCATTAGTGCACTGTGATAAATTGAGGTAGGCAATATTTTTGACCGGAAATACGCGTGGCCATAACTCCTTCAATTTCAGAGATAGGCAACCGAGTGTAATTACAACTTTTTTATTTTTAGAAGTACTATCTATTGCCGGTGTTGAAAATTTTTTTGGACGCAGTGTTGCCAACTATTTTTGCTTGTAAGAATACCGATTTTCAAAGTTCTGTAGCCAGGGTTTGAAAGCCGAACGAATCAGCTTAGGCTTACGGCTTCAGCTTATCTGTCTCCAAGATACAGCTTAAGGCTGGCTTACGGCTGAACCTTCAGTGCTTCTGCTGGCTTTCGGCTTAGCTTTTCGACTTACGGCTTATTCTTTCGGCTTTTTTTTTTTGTGGAAAAGCCGAAAAATTAAGCCGGATTTTTTGACTTTTTCCAAGCTGAAAAATGAAGCTCAATCTTATTTGGTTTTTTTTTTTTCAGAAAAACCCGAAAAATTAATCCAAACTTGTCAGCTTTTTCCCAAATCGAAGAATAAAGCTTGATTGAAAAATAAAGTCAAATCTTTCAGCTTTTTTCCAAGCCGAGAAGTAAAGCTCAGTCTTTCGGTTTTTTCCCGAGAAAAAACCCGGAAAATTCGGCTAAAAAAGCCGATAAAATTTGGCTGAAAAAAAAACGTTTATAAGCCCATTTAATGCAACTTATGGCTTAGCTTTCGGCTTACGGCTTAAAGCTTTCGGCTGGCTTTCGAACCCTGTCTGTAGCTCCTTCATTTTTGAAAATAGGCAATATGTGTACTTACATAAAGTTTTTTGTTACTCGTCTTCGGTTATTATCCAAATTTCAAGTTTGTCAGACCACTCTCCGGACACGCTGTATATATTTCATGTATGCATATGTTAAACAGTTATATACTGTTAGAGCATTTAATCCGTTAATGCATGAAGTAACTAGCTAATGCATACATGCATACTTCAACTGATCAAGTGTTAAATGGAATGGACTTTTTTTATACACATTAACTAGTTATTTCATGCTTATGCGATGCGCCTCTAATTGAAGTATTAAATAGTTATTGAATTTTATCTCAGAATATCTTTCATCGTTTCATCGAAAGTGCTTTTCCAACAATTTTCTGGGTACATTAGGTGAAATCTGCCCAGGAGCCGATCGGGACCAAACTCATTTAAATTGCCATTTTTTTGACTCCCTACCTCATTCCTTCCTGAGATATTGCCCCCTACATATCAAAAATTCAATAATAATTTCTATTTTATTTCTGGAGAGCGTAATCGGAAAATTTTGAAATTTTCACAGAAAATGGGCATCATATAGGGGTATGTGTGAGAATTTTTAATTTTTTTTCTGTATTTTCCAGGTTTTTTGGGGGGTTGAAAATTTCAAAAAAAAATTTTTTTTTTTGAGAAATGGGGTAAAAATGATTTTTTTTTTCTCTTGAAAATTATGTACTATTATTTTTTACATTTAACAGTGCGGCTTAGGTAAGGCAACACGGCCAATATTTTTTTCTAAAGTCGTAAAGAAGAATGATGCGCTCCACATCGAGTGCCTCGAGAAACAAGCTGAAAAAATAAGGAAGAGATCCGATGCCAATTTCCCGATCCGGAAATAGGAGATACAGTACCTGTGCAAGTACCCTTAAATTTTCTTAGCTCAGAATTTCTCTTCATTTGATGAAACAACTAGGTATTTCATACTTTACCTAAGGCCGCACCGTTAATGTATGAAAAAACTAGGTATTTCATACCTTAACTAGTTAAAGTGTACAAAATCAACATCCATTTAACACTTGATCAGTTGAAGTATGCATGTATGCATTAGCTAGTTACTTCATGCTTTAATGGTAACATATTGTGTATACTAAATTTTTGTCACTGCGATAACTCGAGTTATGATTGATGGAATTAGTCGAAATTTATATCAGTGGTGGAGGATCGTTGGGAATCGAAACTTATTGAATTTGAGTGAAATCAGTTGGCGGGTTCACAAGATATCAGTGATTGAAATTTTCAAAACTTTATAACTTCGCAAATAAGCTAAATACGTGATTTTTGCACATAACCTTTTTTATTGTACTCTTTACGATCTATTAGAGTACCAAATTTGAGCAAAATCGGTTGGCGGGTTCGCGGGATATTCGCAATCAAAATTTTCAAAACTAAGTAACTTTAGTCTACGTACCAGAGGCCAAAAAGTGTTCATCCATCGATCTTTTTTGGTAGCACGAAAATTTATCGGGCTTATGTTGGACACCGATTAAGCATTTGCGAAAATGCCAATTTGCAACTTTCAAACCGGCACAATGGGGGCTGAGACCTCAAAAACCCCCATTTTTTGAATTTTGAGGTAGCCATAAAAACTAAGCGGGGTCTGAAGGGGCACTTCCTCTCGACCTCAAATATAATTTTTTTTACTCGGCCCCCGGCACAATGGCATTTTATGGACTTTTTAACGCCATTTTTAGCGATTTTTGGGCTTTTTTCAGATAAATTTACCCCCACCCTTCAAAATTACGTAGGTAGCCAAAAATGAATCGCATAATCTGAAAGTACACGTCGATACGTACCCAATGTCGCCTAGTTCATTGAAATTGAGCGGCACAACTTGCTTCAGTGCAGCCATAAAGTTGCGCAAAAACTGCATTTCCACAAATATTGAATCACATGAATCCACCCATTTTTCATCCAAAATAGCCGTGTAACCTATCAAAATGGGATAAAATTTTTCGCTGAATCCAATAATCATGTCAATTTTTGTGTCCTCCCCCTTTGGTGGACCCTGGCCCCCTTTTTGCACTTTCAGCACATGAAAATTCAAAACTGGAGGGGAGGGAGAGGTCCAATTGAAATTTTTATAATAACCAAAATTATTCCATCAACTTGAAGCTACAACTTTTGTTCTAAAATTTTTTCAATTGGACCCCTCCCTCCCCTCCAATTTTGCATAATATGACTTGAGATACTTATATTATCTAAAAACGGGGAGAGGAAGGGGTCCAATTGAAAAAATTTTCAAACAAAAGTTGTAGCTTAAGGTGTAATAAATAATTTTGGTTATTATAAAAATTTCAATTAGGCCTCTCCCTCCCCTCCAATTTTGCATAATATGACTTCGGATACTTATATTATCTAGAAACCGGAAGAGGAAGGGGTCCAATTGAAAAAATTTTCAAACAAAAGTTGTAGCTTGAAGTCTAAGGAATAATTTTTGTTATAATAAAAATTTCAGTTGGACCTCTCCCTTCCCTCCAATTTTGCATAATATTACCGTAGACACTTTTATACATTACATCACCTAAAAACTGGAAGAGGGAGGGGTCCAACTGAAATTGGGTGGATTCATGTGATTCAATATTTGAGGAAATGCAGCTTTTGCGCAACTTTATGGCTGCACTGAAGCAAGTTGTGCCGCTCAATTTCAATGAACTAGGCGACATTGGATACGTATCGACGTGTACTTTCAGATTATGAGATTCATTTTTGGCTACCTATGTAATTTTGAAGGGTGGGGGTAAATTTAACTGAAAAAAGCCCAAAAATCGCTAAAAATGGCGTTAAAAAGGCCATAAAATGCCATTGTGCCGGAGGCCGAGTAAAAAAAATTATATTTGAGGTCGGGAGGAAGTGCCCCTTCAGACCCCGTTTAGTTTTTTTGGCTACCTCAAAATTCAAAAAATGGGGGTTTTTGAGGCCTCAGCCCCCCTTGTGCCGGTTTGAAAGTTGCAAATTGGCATTTTCGCAAATGCTTTATCGGTGTCCAACATAAGCCCGATAAATTTTCGTGCTACCAAAAAAGATCGATGAAATTGATTTCTATAGAGCACTTTTCGGGCTGTGGTCCGTACTTCCGTAGACTACTTGACAAATGAGGTAGATGTGCGATTTTTGCAGTCATCACCTGTTTTATGTAACGTTACAATAACGATGATTTAACGTTTCAAATCAAATTAATCAGCGTTCGAGTTCGAGGATGATTCGTTCAATTGAATTAGTCGTTCGCGTCTTCGCGAAACAAAAAAAATCAGCTTTTCTACTGCGGAGTTTTGTTATAGATAAAAATAATTATAAAAAATTAAAAAATAGATAGGAAGTAGGAACTGAAACGCGTTTTGGTTCGGTTCTGGTTTCTTGAACCAAATACCTTCATTTTTCCAGTTTTGGTTCCAGTTTCAGAGTCCTGGAATTCAGTAACAATTTTTTGAATAAATCAAAAAATTGAAAAACCTGTTGAAACCGTAAAAATTATTGAAACCGAAAGCGAAACTAGAACCAAAACCGAAACAAATGAAACATTTCGGTTTCAAAATCATACCAAAACCAATACTGATAACAAAATTGTGTTTTGATTCTTATTGGTTCCGGTTTTGGAACTGAAACCACACTGATACCGAAACCGGCACCGGTATCAATCAATATTTATATTATTTTAGGTTTCGAACATAGCTGGTGTTATTTCGCTTTTCGGAGCCCTGTTTTTTTCTATATTCAGGGTTCCACTTTATAGTTTATACATAAAAATTAATGATAATGAACAAAGAAACTTGGATGCCGTCACGGCGCTATTTTTAAGCTATTTTAAATAATCAAAAATTTATTATAAATTAATGTAGCTGGACAAAAATTTTTGTAGCAACCAAAATGTGAAGAATTTTATTCTCTTTCCAACGGTATATAGGATTAAATTATACCTGAATTATTAAGTATCATAAAAACAAAATGTAAAAAATTGGTGTATTTCAACCTTGACAAAATTTTTAAAAATTGACACCAATGGAAAGCTCTTTGAATTCTCTACAAAAAATATTTCTTGTGAAATTTTCGTAAAATTCGTATTTTATGAGTTAAGTATAAATGCAAAAATTTACATTGCGAGCTACATATACATACGTATAGGGTGGTTGAGATAAGATGTGAAATATTAAAATCACGTATTCTACACATAAATACAAGTTGAAAGCTCATGTACCAAAAAGTTCATAAGTCCTTAGTTGAGGAGATATTCGCTCCTCAAAATGGACTTTTTTCTGTCTTAATTTTGTTATTCCAACGTGCGTTTGGAAAATTAATTTTTTTAAATCATCTCCCTCGATCACTTACCAATTACCATACCAAGAAACATTTTTGTGTAAAATTATTTTTATGAAGTATGAACGCAAAAAAATTTCAAAGTTGCATTTCAACATAATTTTCAATGCGGCAACGCTGTAAGGGACTTACACGTAGGCCAGCGTTGATCGCGTGGCGTTCCGCGTTCATTGCTCGAGTGTAAACGTGCAACGTTGCTGCTCTTCTTCAATTTTTAACTGCTGATAATATCTCGTTAACTATGAATTTATGAACTTTTTTGTACATGAACTTTCAGCTTGTATTTATGTGTAGAATACGTGGTTTTAATATTTCACATCTTATCCCGACCACCCTGTATGAAAAAACTTCCAATAGCTTAAAAATGACACCGTGACTGTACCCTGGTAAAACAGTATAGAGCCTTACATTAACATAGGTGCTCCACTTTAACACTTGACTAACACATACTTGTATTGTTTTCAAGACGCTCAATCTTTGGGGTTCACTTTAAATTAAAATAAAAAAAATGTTAAAATCTATCTCTTAAAAAAAAAAGTACGAATTTCAATTTCATCTGCTGCCTTCGAAGGGCTACAGTAAATGTGCTAAACTGAAAACCTCGAAGTACCACTGTAAAGAAGAAACGAAATGCTAGTATAGCTAAAATCGTAACCCTCTCGGTTAATTCAATAAAAATAATTTTTATATTAAAATTCCCAGATTTTGATATTCGAGTAAATATAAATAACGTAAGAAAAAATTAATGAACAGAATATTTTTTGAATACTGGGTATTGGTAACGTAATTATTTTGAAATTATTCAAGTAAAGTAGGTAATCTAAACGAGTGTACCTCCTATTCATGGGTTTCACTACATTCAACATTGCTGCGTTCGAAATCAATTCAAGCTGGTTGTATCTTCGTAACGTCGATGATCGGAAGATTGAAAATGTTGATGTTGGATCGACACGTTTTCTGTAAAAAATACATCGAAATGTAATTCATTTTTCAAGAAAATTCTCGCCATCAGCTGGATAGAATATTTCGCGACGACTACAATATTTTCAATTTTACTCGTGTTTATTTTATAACCGAATTATTTCAGTGGATGCGAAAAGTCGTAAGGACGAATCGAACCGGACGTCGGGTCGCCTGGGTGTACGTGAAGAAAGCCATGGAAGTTAGTACAGTTGAAATTCCATACGGTACACTTTTATAAATAATTAATCGCCTTTAAAATCCGATTTGAATAACAACTGGAAGAATATGAAGTACCTATTCAAAAGTAACAGTATGTAAGTTTTTAAGTTCATCCCAATTCAAAAAATCGTTAACGTAACGTTAGCTCCGCTTGAATTATTATAATTCTTAGAGAACGAATAAATTGGAAGCACTTGATGAATTTTGTTTCAAAATAATATCAAATTGTATTTATATTTTTTTATTCATTTTTTTTTTCAATTAAATGGCTGTTTAAATAGGAAGATGAGTTTCTCTGGTTTCTCAGTATCTCAGTCAGTCATACGAAGTTGCTCCATAAAGTTGACAGATTTGAGTATGTTGGTACAATCATGGTACTTCTTGATTTTTTTTATTTTTTTTCAATTTTTCTATTCACTAGTAATTTTTTTAACGTAACGATTGGAAAATTAAATCGATAAGTAATATTTTCGAATCTAAAACAACAATTGGGAGAAGAAGCTGCAAACCAAGGAACAGAACTCGTTAGTGCTCCAGTTCCAGCAGTAAATTTATAATGCCTACTTGCCATATCGGAATAATTGAAATTAATTATACTCGTACCTACGCATGGACAATCAAATTTAGACCCATTTTTCAGCATTGTATGAAATTTATATTCGAATTTTTCTAAATTATTAATCAAATTATTTTCATTTTAGCGCTATAAGAATAATTTTTTTTCTTCATTTTTGTGAACTTCGCTTGTTATCACACTGTGTCATATTATTTTTCATGTTAGTACGCATTTTTCTTACAACTTTTTTCTTTTCTTTTTGTAACGTAATGAAGAGGAAAGTGTTTTATTTTGTAATTACGAAACTAGAAATCTTCCAAGGTGGATGGGTGTAACTAATTCATTTGACTGCGGTTTTTTCCAGGTAATAATAAACGTAGAAGTTTAAAGATAATCATAGTTCATAATGAACATGTTACGAGCATATCTATGATGTATTTCAAGTTAAATTCCAAATAATTTAAGTACCTATCTAGTTTGTATTTATGGTGAATTGGCAAATAACGCTATCGCAAAATTTCATTATTACCAATAAAAACCAAAAAGTATCCTTTAATGGAGATTATGTAAACATTTTCTGGAAAATAATTCTGTTTTCCCATTCGGCCATTCCTTGATAATTTTCTAACCACAAAATATTCCAAAAATTGCGGGTTTTTTTTGTTGTTTTTTTTTCAAAATCCATCTATTTATTGTTCAACACAAAGCTGAAATGGGGTTCTTGTTTGATTTCGTCGTAATCTATTTTAGAAAACTGTACAGCGATGTGAAAAAACTTTTCGAACTGACCAATAAATACGTATTTTTTTTAGAATTTTCGAGACAAGGTCGTAAATACGATAGGATTCGCAGGCGATCTCACAGAAATGAAAGGTAAGGTACGATCATCAAAAAAGATGAAATTCTACATAGTATTTTCATATACTTTGGAGGCGGAGGCCAATTCCGGCCTCGAATTTCATTCTTATTCACTACTTACAGGGACAGGTCGAGGGATCGCAGTCACGGAAATCTTCACAATGACGGCAGCACTGGCAGCGGCATTCATTCTTCGCGTCGAAGTGCGTACCCAGATGAACCTAAAATCACGTAATAATTAATCAATTTGAAATAATTCTGCGTTGTTTTCATATACAGATAGATACGATGATAAATCCGGTCGAAGAAAATCATACTATAAGTCTGAAAGACATCACGAAAATGAGCCCGCAGGCTCTGAAAATGGAAACAAAAACGTTAGTGATTTTAATTACCTTTGTATATTCGGCGATGACTCTGAATTTGGATTTTTTTGTATATTTCAGGAAGATAACGAAGACGCACCTACTTCTAATGAGGCTCCAGTATGGCGTCCAATGTTACCATTTCATCCTCGTCCTCCGCCGATATTTTTTCCTCTGAGACCGATGTTTCCTCCGAGACTGATGTTTCCTCCGAGACCGATATTCTTTCCTCCGAGACAGGTGATTTCTCCCATGGGCATGGGCTATTTACCTCCACCTCCACCACGACCTTTTATGCGTTTTCCTCCTCGACTTCCTGCAATATATTTCCCACCAAGTGAGTTAATTTTGCACACTAGGCTTATGATACGGGTATAATATACGATGAAATATTCTTCTTTATTATGTTACAGGGCATTTAGCACCACCACCGCACCTACTAATTGAAAAGGATTTCGAACGGAAATCATGACAGTCGATCTCAAAACCAATTTGCGTCGCCATTAAATCACAATTTGTCGCAGTATTTTAATCGACTAAAATCTTCAGTTAAGTTTTAAGGTTAGAATATATTTGATACGAACTTCCGCTTACCAAATTAATTACTCAATTTTTAATCAATCGTTTTACTACAAAGAAAACATTCGCATCTTCGCGTGCTTTTTATTCATTACAAAATTTGATGAAAACATCACCGCATTTCGAACCAGAGATATCAACATTTTCCACTAAAAATTTTGTGATTCATACTTGATTGATAATATTATAAAACACAATTAAAATACTATTTAAAGTTAAAACCTATTAGTATCATGGTGTGTGAATTTCGTATGAAATAGTTATGAAGTCAGATTCATGAGATTCAGGATGACGTGTGTTAATTACATAAAAATAATGCGTAATAATTGACCACATTCGAACGAAGATTCACTGTTCATGTTGATACACACTCACACAAAGACACATACAGCCACGGCGGTAAAAAATTGAAAACAACGTTAAGCATGAGCGATTGCCATATATATAAGATTTTCATGATTTTCAATTGCATTTTTCGGCATCGTAATTAGATTAATTTTAATATATTAATTTAAAATCGAAAAGCGCATGAAAAGAGCTTTCGTTTGACGTATTTACTTTCTAAATTGATAAACTCTGTCAAAAGTTATAGCCTTATCATTTGGTCTATCTCCGTTTTTCCACCTCTGTACTGTTATCATCTATCATTATAATCAGTTACGAGTGCAAGTTACCGGCGTTTTGATTTTTTGAATTAAGTTTACTACTTCTAAATTGAAAAATAATGCATTTTTACTGCTCAGTAGTAATTTTTAATTGCATTCATACCTGATATTTTTTATCCACTTGTGTCGAGTTATTCTGCTCGAAGGGAATTCATGTAGTGAACAAATCGTGCTCCTACTTCGGTGGTCGCAGAAGGGAACAAAACACCGCGCCATTATTGCGAATTATTACAGAATATTCCACAAATGACACAATTATTCATTAGAAATGAAATGGTGAATTGGCGAAGGTGAATGTTTACGCGAAAGAAATAACTGATAAGGCTATAACTTTTGACAGAGTTTATCAATTTAGAAAGTAAATACGTCAAACGAAAGCTCTTTTCATGCGCTTTTCGATTTTAAATTAATATATTAAAATTAATCTAATTACGATGCCGAAAAATGCAATTGAAAATCATGAAAATCTTATATATATGGCATTCGCTCATGCTTAACGTTGTTTTCATTTTTTTTCCGCCGTATCACTTTGTTTATGTTGCTTAATCGTTCGTTCAATCTCGTTCGAATGTGGTCAATTTATCCCGCTGGGTGCAAATGATGTCGCTGCAGTCGAATTTTTATAAAAACCAACTACTGAAGTCCAAGATATCATTTAAAGAGTTGCATTTTTTATAACTGATACAATCCAACATTTTGTCATGAGAGGCAGAATATTTTTTTAGTTTTATTTATTGTGAATTTTAATTTGAATTGACAATTTTCACAATAAATAACAGAAATCAAATAATTCAAATCACATACAACGTGTTTTCCCGCGTACTTTTTTGTTTATCACTTTGAAAAAACGAGAACAGCGCGCTCATCTGCACCCAGCGGGATAAATTGGAATAACTCAAGATATCAGGCCAACATGGCGGCGGGTTGGGTGTCTTGGGTTAGGTCCAGTGTCTATAATTTAAACGTTCCTATTCACTTTATCATGGAGGTTTTTAACATTTTAATTTAAGGAATAATTATCTTATATAGCTTTGTTTTTTTATCTCGGATTATGCACAATCTGGATTTTGGATTGTGAGGGTTTGTGCGAAGTTCTAGACTCTAGTTCCGAAATGGTCAATTCCGGCTGTTCGGGACCCGCTGGAGCGCGCTAGTATCGTTCACATATACACACCAACCACGGCCGACTACAGTTACCAGGCCGGAATATAGAAATCTGGCAATGCTGTGCTGAAGGCTGATTTTTTGATTTTCCCATAAGCGCCAATGTTAACATTCATAGCAATAACTCGAAAAATATCATCTTTACAAAAAAAGTGCAAGAGACCTTTTTTTTAGAGAATTAAAAAAGCTTTCCATTCATTTAAAAATATTTGGATTTTAGTGACATTTTTGTGAAAAATGAAAAATCATCAACTTTCAAAAATACATTATAAAATCCAAATATTTTTATATGAATGGTAAGCTTTTTTGATTCTCTAAAAAAAAAGGTCTCTTGCACTTTTTTTTGTAAAGATGATCTTTTTCGAGTTATTGCGACGAATATTAACATTGGCGCTTATGGGAAAATCAAAAAATCAGCCTTCAGCAGGCGTTTACGTCAGCGTTGCCACATCGCATATTCCGGCCTGGTAACTGTAGTCGGCCGTGCACCAACACAATCGCAACGAACTTAACACAACTGAAACTGAAATGAGGTATTGGAGAATGTAATGGCACATGACCGTCTACATTTAACAGGCCAGGAAGGCTAAATTTGGCAACGTCAAAACGTAGGTTGACTTTTTGGTTTTTCCATAAGATGTAATGCTAATTCAAATTGCAATAAATCGAAAAATATCCAAGAGACCTTTATTAAAGAAAATTGAATAAGCTTTCTATTGATATAGAATTTTTTTGGATTTGGTGAAATTTTTAGTGAAAAGTGAAAAATGCCAATTTCGTCAATTTCACTCAAATTCAAAAAATTTATATATGAATGGAAAGCTCTTTTAATTCTCTTTAAAAAAGGTCTCTTCGACTTTTTTTGTAAAATTGATAGTTTTCGAGTTATTGCATTATGAATTAGCATTGTGTCTTATGGAGAATCCAAAAAGTCAGCCTATGTCGTCGAGATATTACAGCGTTGTCAAGTGAGCCTTCCTGGCCTGTTAAATGTAGACGGTCATGAATGGCAAAATAACACAGGGAAAAACTTATAAATCATTTTTTAGGAGTTCTAAGCAAAATTGAACTTTGCGAGTTGAAATATTTGTAGCACATATGTATTCGCACTCAACTAAATTTCTTTCCTTGATTTTGAATATTCAAAAATTAAAATAAAACGATAAAATTCCGACGTACTGTACATTTCTTATGTAAATTGCAATTCGGCTCCATGTACCATGTACCTCATTTCAAGTAATTTCAAAACAATCCACCAGATGTCAGCCACTTTGCTCGAACAGGCGAATTGGTTCAGTGTTGTGAAAGTTCCCGGGAATTCCCGGGAACAGGGAATTCCCGGGAATTCTCAAAATTTTCCCACTGAAATTTGATTTTTTCTTCTTAAACGTTTATTTCGTTTTATTACTCATTTTTAAATTGAATTTGAAAGTTGGAAACTACAAAAACAAAAATACTACTAAATAAAAACGGATTAGATACGAATATTGTGTATATTTTTGAAAAATATTTTAAAAAATCACGTGGTAATAACCTGAAGAATTACCTTGAAATTACCATCTAAAAAAATAAAATATGGGATATCGATATCCCTGAATAATTTTATTAATTTCAAGTATTTCTAGGGTATCAATACCAATTTTCATTCAAATTGACATTTCTAAACATCATTACATCACTTAAATCAAATACTTTAAATTAATAATACTGGAAACACAATGCTTTTGATTTGACTCCCAAGAAGAGCGCTCTCTAAGCGGCTCGGCATGAAACTAATTCCAGGTTTTCGACTAATCGTCGCGTGATTCGCCCTCTGATTGGTCGAAGACATGACGATCGGTCGAAAGTCTAAGAATAGTTTCATGCCGAGCCGCCAAAACTGCTAAAAGAGCGCTTTTGTCGGGGCCACTTTTCCCCATTGAAGTTTCCAGTATTATTAATTTAAAGTATTTGCTTAAATCTCGTTTTTGCTTCAAAAAAATAATTTATTTGAAAACGGGAATTCTCGGTTTTGATGAAGGTGGGAACGTTCCCGGGAATTCCCGGGAACAATTCCCATTCCCGCAAAATGGGAATTCCCGTTTCACAACACTGGGTCCATTTGAAAAAATTTTTATACAAAAGTTGTAGCTTGAAGTCTTATGAATAATTTTAGTTATGACAAAAATTTTGATTTAACCCCTCCCTCCTCCCCAATTTTGATATCCGTATCTATGTAGTGGCAAGGCCTGGACTTTGTAAAATTTATGTAATGAAGGATGATTGTGTTACAGTGTGAAATGCACCCTCCGTAAAATCTCGCGTTCGGGCATGAACATTGTTCAAAAAATATTTGAATAGTTTAACACTATTCTTGTTTAAATTCATGTAAATTCGCCTGTCAAGTACGAATATTATAATCAATCAATCCGAACCCGATCACCACTTCACCAGCAGCAGACGAGCGCTTTCAGTCTTTCGTTGAAAAAAGGTGAAAAAAGTGTTGAATAAGATCGATAGACTGTCAAGTACAAATATGTACATAAGTGCATCTCATATTTTCATATACTTAGATGCAGAGATATAATATACCAATATGCATAATTTACGATAGGGATACTCTTTTAGTAATTTTGATATGATAATTGTTTATTACATTGTTTATTTTCTACTCGTAGAACGTATTAGCTTTGTTTTTTTCATCGCGGATTATGCACAATCTGGATTTTAGATTATGAGGGTTTGTGCGAATCCATTCAATAATCTGCTCGATGAGTAGATTATGAAAATGGATTATGGATTTTTTTTGTGTTCTTTTGTTTTGTTTTTGATAAACCTTTCAGAATAATTACTCAGAAAATTTCTAAACCTTTTTTTAAGAATTAAATGTTAAAATCCATAATCCAGATTCTGCACAATCCGCGATAAAAAAACAGAGCTATTACTGTATTAGATTATTTACGTGCGTTACTGGGTTAGTTACCCGTGTATATTTCTGAAAGAATAATAAAATAATGTTGAATCGTATTTTTCGTTTGTATGTATTTCTGCGTAACTTATCACTTCATTTCCATTTTCCAAAGAACAAAATAATCAGCATTTGATGTGTGAAATTGTGTACGTAAACGTATGAATAATAGGTACAAATATCGAAAGTAGGTATCTTCCACTATCCACGTCATCTAGACAGCATCGGCAATAGCAATGGACAATAATAGCCTTAGTACCTCTACCTACCTAGTACCTAGATAATATGCGATACGAATATCACGTAAGCAGGAGAATTTCCCAACAATTACGACAACGCAACGCAATAAATCAAACGAAAAGATAACTCGAAGTCGACCTCGAAACGTTTAATTGATTACAAGTACTACGGTACGGTACAACAGTACAGTACTGAATGTATGTTCTACGTAGACGTAGACGCAGTCGACTTTTCTATTACTATCGCAGCATAATTTTTCAAATCCTCAAGTTGAAATTTGTGAGGTTTTTCATAATCGATATTCGACCATTTTTAATAGAAAATTCTATCATTTTTCATTTCATCAAGGGTAGACAATTTTATAGATGGGAATTAGTTTTCTGGCACAGTTACGAAAGAATTCTCATCATCTGTTAAGACAGAAAAGAGCTTTAAAAAATGCAGGGCGTTTAGAAATTTCAGATACAATAAGTTGAGAGTTTTCTAGCTACTTAATGAAATAAACAATGGAGGTAAAATATTTGAATTTTCCATAAAAAATGATCGAATGTTAATCGTGGAAATCTCACGAATTTTTAAAGTTTTTTGAAGAAATGAAATATACCTAATACTGAAAAATTAGATTGCGTTAGTAAAAAAGTTGATTAAGCTGGAACATACATATATTAGTTCTATTTAATTAAATAGGTATACAAATTATTTGAAAATTATATATTTAGCCTACATTATAGGTATATCTGAAATATGAAAACAACGCTAAAGTAAACGATAAAATTATCATCTATGTTGAAAATCGATTCAACAAACTCGAGTAAATATATGTATCTAAATATATGACAGATTAGCAAATCGAATATTTTGATTTTCGATCATGCTACGAGACAAGACAAAGGTCTACGTATGAGATGAAGAGTTGGCGATTTTTCAAACGGATGAGAAATCCGACGGAATACAAATAGGTAGGTACATAAAAACTAAACGTAACGTAACAAAAGTGAACAAAAAAGTACAATAGGAACAAAAAAAATAAATAAAAAAAATATGAAAGTAAAACGTCAATTCGGTAAGTTGCGAAATAATAATTATTCGATGCGTAGCGAACGTAACTACGTATAACTACATATTTATCTATCACAGTCTACCAAACCAGCTTAATATTTTACCTTAAGATATAAAAGAAAGCACAAATTATCGCGATCACTTGAAATTAAACGAACGAATTTCTTCTAAAAAAAAAAACAATCAAAAATCGTAGGTAGCAAAAAACTATTAAAAATTCGAAAATATGAGCTCAACTGTACTTCCAAGTTGATAATAAATAGCGAAAAAATAAAATAAATTAATATAAAGAAAAGAAAGTATAAAATCGTAAAACCTATACGAATAAAAATGAAACTATCTAATAATCCGATGATTCGTTCAAAATTTTGATAACAACTAACAGCCAATGGATAAATAATACGCATAAGCACATAAGCCTGCTAAACAATCTAATACTCAAATTTTTTATAAAAGAAAGAAGAAAAAAAAAGGAGACTTTTCTGGTTCAACTCCGATACTTATAACTGAGAAAAAAAAAGGAACAGAAATCGATAGGAATGAAAAAGAAAAAAAAGAAGATCGTTACAAAAAGAAAGAAAGGGGAAAAAAAATTAAAAACCGAGCTTTCGAAAACAAAAAGATTGAATACCAAGGTAATAATCTGTTGGTAAATCGAATTATTTAAAAACTGTTTTCTCTCGATGTTTCGTTTCAACTAACAACGATAACGGATTTCGAAGGCTTTTTTTGATAACGTTTCTCGTTTTCCGTGTTCGCTTGATTTACTAAATTTTGATCGTGTTTTCTACTCCAATCGCTTTCTGGGTCCGAAGAAACGGCTGCTTGATCGTTCGAGTCAGTTATACTGGAAACGCTGTTTTTGTCGTCATCTAAAAGCAAGACGTAGAAATTACTTTTAATGAACCTATCAAAAGTTTAGAATGGGATAAAATTCTACGACGTACCTTCGGCAGAATGGATAACGCTGGAAATGTCGCCATTTTCCAATTTCCAACCGTTCATGTAGGTATGAGTCAATGTCGCCTGTATATGTTGGTGGTGGTGAGAATTGGAACGGTGATGATGATGACGATGAGTATTGTGTTGGTGGGTTTCTTTGCCACCGTCGGTCTGATCGGCGTCCGTATTACGACATTCTTCGGCGTTATCGTGCGTCACATCGAAGAATTCTACCACGTTCATCTGAAAAAGAAGGACAGAAAAATCGTGAAAATAGGTGTTAATTGAATAGGCTCGCGAACCTCTCGTAAAACGAGTACAGAGCTGTATTTAAACTGGTGAAAATTTCACCAGCGGTCCAGATTCGAGCATGAACCCACCTTATCGCTGTCGTCCATATAATAAAACGCCATTAGCGAGTCATGATGATCGATAGTTTCGATCAAATCGTCGTACGCGTCGTCTTGCGACGTCGTCAAGTCGGTAGCATTTAGTACAAAGGATTCTTCGTTTTTAGCCGCGTCACTCTCCATCGTATTAATTCTGCAAACAAAGATAAAACGTTATTTTAACAACACCGCGTCGATTAAAGAATTATTGATCCAGATCGCCTACGACCAGCTAGTGCCTAAAGCTAGAATTTTCTGGTAACTTACACTATATCGGAGTCGAAATCGAGTTGAATCACTTCCTTCCTGGGTGTTATCTCTTTAGGTCGCGTAATATTTCGTTTTTCTAGAAACAAAAGAGAAAAATATTAGTATTATCGTCGGACGAATAAATATAGATTCGATCGATACGTCGTGTAGTGATCGAAATAAGGTCCATGTTTACTTTTAGAAATAACGTATTATCATTCGCGAGAGAGGTTTGACAGTACAGCGTATTAAATGAAGAATAAAGACGATAAAAGGCGCGAATAGAACAGAGAGAATTTTACGATGAGTTAATAAAAGAAAAGAAATTTTCTCGTTCGGTTAAACGAATCGATAACAACGCCGATAAGCTGAATAAAATACATAAATTCTCGATTTATTATATCACCGAGCGAAAATGATAACGATTTCTTAATACGCGCCGTTAGTTCTCGATTGACGAAATTATTGTATTAACCTTGTTGTTCTAATCGCGTTGGAAATGAGTGATGTACAATAAATTGCGTAGGTATAGGTAGCTGTAGGTACCTATAAGGCTATAAATACGAGTACATGGAAAAAATTCCGCATCTACGAAGAAATTGTTAGAAAAAAAAAAAGAAAAGGATAAGAAACCAGAAGTGAAACAAAGAAATGAGGCGACAATAGGTATCGGCAATGCGAAGGTTAAAATCGTAATTATAAAATTTCTTCGGCGATATTCCGGTGAGAGCGAGGGGAGTTCGCTACGTCGCGTCGCGTCGCCTCATTAATATCAACCTACATGAAAAATCGTCTTTAATTAACGGTTTGAAAACATTGAAAATAAGGAGATGTACTCGTATGTCGGTAGGAAGCAGCATGATGCGACACTGCGAAGATTTATACGTTGATTTTCACTTTTTCAATACGATAAAAAAGGTTGTACTGGTACACGGCGGGTACACGATTCAAAATCGAAAGTATCATTTCGTTAATTACAAAAAAAAAAAAAAAAAAAAAAAAAAAAAATCGAATAACGAATTTAATACCACATTCTGTCTTACCATCTACGTAAATGGAAACTGCATACGGACCAAAGACTTTCGATGCCAAAAACAGGCCTGTTTTGTTCATTTTATGCAAAGTTTTCACCAATATCTCTATCCACTGTTTACATAATTCGGCAGAATGGCCCATTAATTCCGGTGCAATTTCGGTCAATCTGTACAATAGCACGAGTAAATTACACACTGCAGTAGGTACGAATGAATTTGAAATTAATTAGATGACGATAATCCGAATAATACGTACTTTTTTAACGTGGCCAATATCAAATCCACCGTCAAGAAATAAGGCAAACTGACGACCGATACGATTTTCAAGCTGCGATGTCTGAATAACCAATTGGCAAGTTCTTTGTTGGACGTTTCGATCATGGTTTCGAAATTTTTCAGTACTGGTTCGGGCAGGTTTGAACTGACCGCTTCCTGCAGAAATGAGAAGGAAAAAAAATGTTGACATAAATTTATAGATTCGCGTAAGATGAGATTAATCACTCAGGACCAAATAATTTTTAAAAAAAATGGTTTTTAAAAGAATTTTAAAAAATTTTAAATGTAAAGGAATTGACTGAATTAAAAAAAAAATCCAAGAAATTAGGTATTCCCTGTAGGTACAAAATTTTCAACTTGAGAAAAATGAAAAAAATTCACCAAAATTTGAAAACTGATTTTTTTCTTAATTAAAAAAAAAAATTGTTCTCAAAAGAATTAGAAAATTGTTTTAATATATAAAAAAAAAAAAAAAAAACTTCAATAAAACTTGAACAAATTAAAAGAAATTCAAAAACTTTTCAATTGAAAAAAAATTATTCTCAAAGAAATTTGAAAAATTTTAAATGCAAAGAAATTGCCTGAATTTCAAAAAACAACTGCTTCTCAAAAAAATTGAAAATTTATCAAGAAAAAATTTTTAAAAAAATTGAAAGGAAATTTGAGAGCTCTTCAAAAAAAAGTTCTTTGTTTAATTTCCAAAAAAAAAAAAAAAAATGTTCTCAAAGGAATTTGAAAATTTTCTGAATAAAAACTAAAGAGATGATGCAAAAAAGAAATCTTCAAAAAAATGTTTTTTGACAAAATTTAAAAAAAATACTCTCGCAGAATTTATCATTTCAATTGTTCATTTTTTTAAACGTTATGAAATACTTAGACCTTGAAGAAATTTTGCCATTGTACCTTGAGAGTCTATGAGGTGGGGGGGGGGGATCCGGAGTTTCGGAGAAAAATCCGGGCCATAAGAAAAACTCCTTGCCCAAGACTTGTGTCCCCTTTTGTCCCTCCCTCTCACCGGGCCTGCAATCACTCAGCTAACGTGCGACTGACTTACTTGTATGTGATGGACGCACTCGCTGCATTCAGGATCGTAGGATTCGTCTTGTTGGTGTTTTCTTTTGTGTCTGTTGAGCGGTAACGATATAGTCCTTTGAACGCTTAAACATTTCGTACAGCTAATCATATTGTTGCGTTGCAAAAACTTCAGGGCGTCGTCGAATCCTTGCTTGCACATTTGAGATAAAATCTTTGAGAAAAAACGTCGAGTTAGATGAGAGAGGATCTCGTCGCATAAAGCGCGAAAAATCGATAACAAAAAACCATCACGCTTACTTCCGGACTAGGAGGAAATAGAATTCGCATAAATCTCCAAATGTTCGGCTTGGACACTTCGAGGCTGGTATTCCATAAGTTTATCTGAAACGGAAGATAAAATCGTCATCAATTTCTAAAATTCAAAGTTGACACGTGCAGGTGCAGCTGCAGTGTTCTTCTTTGGCAAGAAGGTACGACAAAAAAACGAATTCGAAACATACGTGAAATAATTGCACCGAAGCGTCTCTCGGGCAGATATCAGATTCGCCGCAAAAAGGAGATACGGTGATGGTGTTTTCGTCTAAAATTGGCAAATTGTTGCTGAATCCGCCATCCATATAACGATATTCTCCGACTAGAGGTGGAACGAAGCCAGAAAATAAAGGCACAAATGCGCTCGCTAATAGTATCTGAAAAATTTAAAAAAAAAAAAAAAAAAAAAAAATTACGAGATGTTTCAGATTACGTAAGTGTAGGTATGTACTCGTACGCAGACAAAGCTGCGCTATTCATTAAAGATAACAATAAAAAGTTTGAAAACAATAAAGCTAGGATGTACGACGATAAGGTGAGTAAATTACAAGAATTTGCGTACGTATGGTCTTCATACACCACCGTCACAATATTTCAGATGATAAGGCATTCCACGACGCCGTATTACAATCTGTTTGGTGTTTACGACTATAGAATTACATAAATACACAATTATGTACAATCGTACTCGTATTGACGACGAACGTCGATGACGAGTTTGTCTTGTACGTTGTATAGTAGCGTTGATTACGTTTCGACCGCCGTGATTTTCGCAGTTCCCATTTCTCAGTATAGTATGCAATATACTTCTAGGTAACATTATGTACAGCATGGCACGTTGTTTTGATAAATACGGAAAGGTTTGAATTGTAACATCGTAAGAGTTTATTATTAAACGCATGGTCGACGTGTTCGTCGATGATTTATCAAATAACACCGTTTATCGACCCGACTTTGTATTTATTCGCATTTACCTTTCCACCGTCTTCTGGTCGCCTATCTATCTGCCTATAATTATGTAAAATTGCAAAAGTACGAGTATGACGTAATGAAAAGTTACCTCAATCAGTTGAGCATTTGATTCGAATTCGGACACGATATAATTACTGCCATCCTTTACTCGGGTCATCGATATGAATAATCGTCCGCTAACCGTTTTGTAAGCGTCGTTTGGTAATTGCTGCATACACAACAGAATGAAATGTGCTCTCGTTAATATAATACCAGTATTTTTAGAATGCAGAATATAAATGCGAAATCAGCTAACCCGCTGCAGACTAACTTACATTTATCAAAATGTTACGTAACATGGACTGAACGTTGACTAAAGGATTGAACGGTCCCAGCGGTCTACGACGGATTTCGTAAATGACGTGCAGCATTTCACTGGTGAACACGCCTGTACATAACTCGAAATGTTAGTAAAATTACGCTATGCCCGCGAGCCATCGAAAGAAACACACTTACCCAACGAAACATCCGTTAGCAAACATGCTCCGGCCAATGCGCCGATGGACGCTCCGGATATTTTATTCATAAATAAATGAGGAGCGTATTCTTTGATGCAAGAAGCGACGCCGATGTGATATATGCCGAGGAATCCGCATCCAGCCAACGAAATATTCACCGATTCCATGTTGTTTTTACTTCATATACGACCAGGTACAACGTGTGGCAATTTTAGCAAATCAACAGCTACGATTTTCGAATAAAATTGGAAGAAGGAAACGCAGAATTTCGAGTCTTGAGCCGCGCGAATACGCGTATAATTCAATTTCGGTATAATCGTATTTTTTTGTAATCACTTATCACAAATCACAACATAAACTCCGATCGACGATCAGTCTGCTGAAGTGAAATAATGACCGAGTGAACACGACTGCTACACTGAAACTGAACAGCAAACGACCTGTGGTCCGCGCAATCGACGAGATTCCGATGAAACTGAAGAAAGTAACGAAAGCAAACGCAGAAACGCACGGTCCACGGTGAAATGAAAATGCAATCGCAAAGAGAATCCCCTCCTTACCTATTTCATTTTGAGTCCGTTTAAAAAACGCAAAATTTATCGAATTCGAAAGAGATAAAATCTATTATTTACTCTGACTAAGAATAAACTACTTACAAAACTACTACCAAGAGTGTAGTATTTCATGAATTGTTCATAAAAATTATCATCTGCGGTTATCACCGTACCGTTGTGTTCTTATCAGAATCAAAAATTCCTACCATGTTCCTACCACTATTTTACAAACGATCGGCTATTTTTACGGAGAGCCCTTGCTGCTTAATTTGCTCACCTTGAATTTTTACCAAGTCCAGTGCTACATAAATACTTTATATTCAAAATTGGAAGGGAGGGGTAGGTCCAATCGAAATTTTTGTAATAACCAAAAGTATTTATAAAACTTCAAGCTACAACTTTTGTTTGAAATTATTTTTAAGTGGGCCCCTTACCTCCCCACAGTTTTTAATAATGTATTTTGAATAAGTGTGAATAAGTTATATTAGCAACTCAAAATTGGTGGGGAAGGAGGTTATTCCTAGTAGGTACTTCAAGCTACAACTTTTGTTTGAAATTTTTTTCAATCGGGCCTCTTACCTCCCCCCCTGTTTTTAATAATGTATTTGAATGAGTTGGATTAATTAATATCCAAAATTAGAGAGGAGGGAGGGGTCCAATCGCAATTTTTGTTATAACCAAAAGTATTAGTGGAACTTCAAGCAACAACTTTTGTTTGAAAACTTTTTCAATTGAGCCCCTCTCTCTCCACTTATTTTGCATAACCCTCCCAAAATACTGATTAAAAATTGAAGGGTGAAGGGGAAAGGGTCCAATTGAAAATTTTGTGCAACAAAGTTGTAGCTCAAAATTTTAGGAAAAATTTTGGCCATGACAAAAATTTTGATTGGACCCCTCCTTCCCCTCCAATTTTGGATACTCCGTGCAACTCATTCAAATACATTAAGAGGCCCGATTGAAAAAATTTTCAAATAAAAGTTGTAGCTTGAAGTACTAGGAATAATTTTTGTTATAACAAAAATTTCAATCAAACCCCTCCTTCTCCACCAATTTGGAGTAATATAACTTATTCACACTTATTCAAAATACATTATTAAAAACTGTGGGTAGGTAAGGGCCCCAATTTAAAAAAATTTCAAACAAAAGTTGTAGCTTGAAGTTTCACAAATACTTTTAATTATTACAAAAATTTCGATTGGACCCCTTCCTCCCTTCCTTCCAATTTTGAATATAAAGTATTTATGTAGCACTGGACTTGGTAAAAATTCAAGGTGAGCAAATGAATCAGCAAGGGCTATCCGTAAAAATAGCCGATCGTCTACTTACGACAAGAATTCCCAGTCGGCCAGTTCAGCCGGTTGTTACTTGTTCGAGCTTGTTCGTAGGTATCGTTATCTATCATTATGGTGATGAATCAGTCTTTAGACACTAGACAGAGAGTCAGAGACGCTTCACAATTCACATGCACTTTGTTTAACATCCTCCCCATACTCATTAGTCATTATTAGGCAGGTGCCATAAAAATGAATTTACTCATTTTTTTCTTCTGCTGCTAACGAAAAATTTGCACTTGTTCTTAAAGTTGTGGCCTGTGGGTTGTTGCGCCCATGCATGCAGCCTACAATTGCATGTACGCTTCGTCTTCGTACTGTATGTTGCATCGTATTGCAATTTGCATGACTAATGCCATGCGTTCAGAGGGTGCATATTTTCATCAAAACATGATGAAATCAAAAGTCGTAATGATAAATGATCTCGTCAAGATCTCATTTCAATCAACCATCACATTTAACTGATTTCTGATGTGAACTTAAAGGCCTCAGCTTGTACAGGACAGACTACCTACTTACATTGAATTATGGTCACATTTATGAGCACCCTTTTCGCTTTAATTCATCTTAGGCTACAAATTAAAAAAAAAAAAAAAAAAAAAAGGTTGAAACCTCCAAACCTCGATAAAGCTGTGCCATTTCGCTAATTTACGTAAATCGAATTATCAAATTGATCAAGAATCTACGTACGTAAACGAATGCGTAGCGTAGGTCATTTCATATCAGTAGGTACCTACGTCTTTCACGTTAGAAACCAAATTTCCATTCTCGCTTCTTCTAATCTTCATGAATTATAAGCATAAGCGCAAATTAACGAAGGGACCTAACCTACTACCTGCACAAATGTTTGTGTAAATGCGAAAGAGAACTAAACTATTATAAATTATCAGTATGTATTTTGTTTTTTTCGGCACGGCGGTGGAAAGAGCCAAAGACGTCATTAACGTAAAACGTACGTATCTATACCTACGATGCATAATATTTTCCTCCTTGAAACATCAGTCAAGTTGAGAAGGTTTGCGAATTCATCTTATCTACGATGTAGTCACATCTTTCATTTACGAATCATACGATTACCAATATCTCTTTTTTTGTATTGTTATCGCGAAAGTAAATAAGTTGTACGTACATACTCGTACCGGTAATGATTGTGTGTATTCTCTTCCGAGGGCACTTTCCCGAATAAAACGAGAAATAAAAATGAAATTGGGTGCACGGCATTCACTTATGAATTTGTACGTACTACATAATTTTATATTCCGTTCACCAACCTACCCATGATTGTGACGTTGAAATGGCCCTCCGTAATTTTCTTTCATTTCACCTCGTTACCTTCTTCCGATTGAAAGGTAATTATCCCGAATTAATCGTTATTAACGCTCGTACTTATTACTTACCATTAGTCAGGGTATTAAATATGAAGTACATGGCCGGCGTTAGCCCAGTTGCTCTCGTGCTCGACCTCAAGCACCACGTGAGAATTTTTTTTTTTTTTTTTTAATTTAAGACCTTTTTACATTTTTTAGAATTAAAATTTTTTTACAATTTTTTAGAACGATTTTTTCTCTTTAATTTTTTAAAATAAAAGTTTTTTCAATTTTCTAAAATAATTTTTTTCTCAATTTTTTAGAATGTTTTTTTTTTTAATTTTTGAAAACGATTTTTTTCCAAATTTTTTAAAATGATTTTTAAAAATTTTTAGAATGAAATAAGATTTACCACTATGTTAGGATGAAAAAATTCCAATTTTTGGAATAAAATTCTTCAGGTTCCTATTTTTTTTTTTTTTTTTTTTTTTTTTGGAAATAAGTAAATTAATAATTTCTCATTAAAAAAAAATCCACATTTTTTCAATATCATTTTTTTGAAATAAAAAAATGATTTCTCAAATTTTTCTAAAAAATCTGAAACATTAATATCCGGCCGGAGTCGGTCGTAGGGCAAAATTGAAAAGAAATCGGGTAATAAAAAATTGACCAATGTGTATAATTATGAAGTCTTTTTTTGTGAAAAAATTTTAACATTCCCCCGCCCCCACAATGTGAGTAGGTGAGCACCACTTGAGAAAATAATGATCCGTCGGCTATGATGAAGTACAAATGTGCAGTGCCCCTTGATAATAATTAATAAGCGATAATTCTGCTTTCGACACTGACCTGACTCATCACAAAACATAATATTTGTGTGAAATAAGTACATACTAGATGAAAGTGGAAATAAATCGTAGCATTAGTATGTACCGTTGTAAGATTGTAGGTAGCCCAGATTTTATGAACGTACTATGATTTGAAGTAAATGAAAAATACCAACAAACCGGCGCGGCATATCTATGTACATAAATCCCTGAAATTCGTCCAATGCTGTGTGACAATGAAAGGCAGAAAATATTCTTTATCATCGCCTAAAATTTAGATTAAAATTATGGGAAAGTAAACAACGAATATACGGTACGCTTCGAAAAATATTTGCATTAGTCTCGTTAACGCGCCTAATGACCTAATCATTTTTTCAGATTATGTTCAAGAACAGACAACAGCATTTACTTATCGCAAGTGCGAGCGCATTCCTTTGTGAAAATTTTCATTAATGAAATGCAGCATTCGGATAACATAGCGTTACCACGGACCTTACTGGTGCATTCAGGCAGGTTTGCTTTGACAGTGACACGAGGAAGGGTTCTTCTTTAAAAGAGATAAGAGTTATTGGAGCATACCAAGCTTGTGAAAATAATTTTAAGTACATACATTTTTCACTACGTATTTGTACGTTGGAGGACGACAAATAATAAAAAATTAAAATGACGCGCTTAACGATAGCCAACGAATAAATTACCCCTCCAGTAAAAAGATATTTCCATTGAAAATTAATACAAAAAGTAGCGATATCATAAATGATTATAAAAAAGTCGCATAAAAATCGAGATAATTTACTCTGGCCAAATTAGTTTACGTAGAAAATTGGTTTTTTCTTGCAAACTCGACAAGTACATTGAATTCCATTCTTGTTTACTTAGCGTTATAACTTCAAAATTCAACATTTCTAGTTGACGTGAAAACAGCTCCAATCTTCCTTTTCCTCTGTAGTACGTGAGCGGCGATTTTGATTTCAGAATTATGGCAATCCTGCGGCAACATTACACATAAATGCGTGAAAGCCATAGATGAAAGCGTGATACTCTAATTATTGTAAATAATAGGTAATACATAAGAGGGATCAATGATAAAACAAAATTAGCGTACTTTCTTTGTTTGGTAGGATCACATGAATTTATATCTGTCGATTCGCCGCCATCTTTGTTTAAATGCAATACCAAGTCTATAAAGAATGAAAAACGAATCGTAATGATAAAATAAAAATGAGAAACATACACGTAAATGAGCATAATTTTTACCTATTTTATGACCATAAGGAGTGATGTAATTCATATCGATAGCCTTGTCTGTTTTTACCAAAGATTTTATCACGTTTAGAACACTTGTCAAAAATTCATTAGGTATTTGACGTTCTAGAACAACCAAAAAAAAAAAAAAAAAAAAAAAAAATCATTCCGCATTATTTACGAGGAATTAATTTTCCAACAAAAGAGAAAACAATTTAAATAAAGGCAATACCCAATGCGATTATTTCCTGACAATATTTTTCGTGAAACCACGGAATTTCACGATGAGGATAGTCGATACAAACTACGCGGTTCAATTCCATTAATTTCTTTCTCACCGTGTTGTTTCTTTTCTATAAAACAAAAACAGTTAAAAAGCGAAGAAAATGACAGAAACGTATAAATTTTATCGCGTTATTCTCGCCTCAAATTTCAATAATAAATACTAACAAAATTCAATCGATTCAAGTACCGGTCCAATTGTTCCAAAAATTTAAGATCGAAAATATAATCGCTCCACGAGCTCGGTAATTCTCGAAAAAACGATAAAGCCAAAGCAGATTGAAGATATGCAGATTGATTTATGATTTTTTTGTCTCTAAAAGAAAGAAAAAAGAAACGAAAAACTCGACGTTAATAATTCTACAAACGATTAAGTAATAATTTGCTACGATGAAATTCGTCGTGCCAAAGTGACGCGATATTTTACCTGTCAATTAACGAAGTTGCTATGGTTAAAAATTCGTCCACTTTCATAGGAACGTATCCGAATATAAAACAGTAATTTAGCAGGGTCGCGACAGTATTGCCAAACATTGCGTTCTTCTCTTTTATACAGTACTCCACCATAAGGTCGGTGTACTCGGGTATCACATGTTCGCACATATTTAAATTAAAAACACTATCGCGAATAATTTTTGAGTGAAGTTGATCCACCTTCATTTGCTGAAATCTGTAAAAATTGAATTAATTATACCGCTTCGCGAGAGTAAACGCCTATTTTCAAGAAAGCCACGATACCTATTGCAAATTTCGCCGAATATTTCCGAAGTTGTAATTCCATTGGTAATTACATAGGAGAAAAGTAAAGTATTTAGTCCCTCCGGGGCGATGGCAGAATCGCATCGGAGAATATTGCACGTGTTCGCGTTCGCTGCCGCATTCAAATGAACCTGCGTTAGTAAAACATTTCGTTTTAAAACAATTATCGATAGGTAGGTAAAACTCGACTTTTCGTAACGGTGCAAATTACTCACGTGGTAGCGTAAAAATTGTCCTAAACCTTGTCGTCGGTACGTAAATCTTTGCGAAGCGACGCGCAGAGTTACGGATACAAATAGAGTGTCGTATAAGTTCAATCGTGGCAAGTAATCGAGTAATTTCTGCAAACTTGCGTCGTTTAAGAAATAAAACGGATTTTTAGAGCTCAAGGCCAAAACGGTAAGAGCAAATTTCGTGTATTCCGCAGGACTGCAGTTGAACTTGTCGTCGCATAAGGTGGTAATAATACACGATACTAGCCTTTTTTCGAGAAAATCATTTCGAAGAGTGTTTTGCGTACTCATTAAATGCATATACCTAAACAGAAATGAGAAAAAAATCACGTCAATTAGGATTTAATCGATCGGGGATGATCGCTCTGCGTTGACAGTACTAACCTATGAACACACCACTTCAAATAATTCTTGAAATATTCGGTATCCTTTCGTTGGACGTTTTCCAGTAAGTTGAAAAACATCGACCAATACTCGGTCGTAATATTTTTATCCAATTTCAAATTCGTGCTAAAAATCAAGTTATAAATATCTTTGAAATAGAAGAAAATATCGCTGCTGCCGTTTCTCCTGAAATACTCGATCAACTCGTTCTTGAGCTTATCGTCGGCGATTAATTTAATACCAGGAAAGAGAATTTGAAGACCGATAGTAGGAACCCACGTCCCTTCGGCTGGAAGAGCTTTCATACATTTATTCGCGCTTTTTTCAATTTCGCGACACAGATCGAACGGCTCTTGTAAAACAATTATCGCCTAAAAACGTTGAAATTGATTAAAAATACACTGTCGCATTCATTTGACGCGCGAAATCGGCGTCATACCAGACTCACCATGTGCAATATGCTAATCTCCTTCAGACATAAGTGATGCAATTTATCTTTCATGATGGCCAACAGCCGTCTAACTTCGTTTACGTATAAGCCTGACCAATGCTTGTAGTTTAAAAATACAATCGCTTTCAATATCGTCCTGGTTCTGTCGGTTATATCGTCGTTTTCAGCATGGCGCTGCAAAATGAAATCCAACTTCGCAACGTACTTATTCAAAATATCCGAGTTCAACAACGGAACACACTTTTGAAAACATACGGTTATGTGACGAAAATCATTGAGATTTTCGCAAGTATCTGAAACATCATTCGATAGTATTAAAAATTGATTCTACTACGATTACTGGGATATCAGTTACCAAAGGGTTCTAAACCACCACCTACCTAATGATTCGATTAAAAATGGCAAGTATTGACTCATTGTGTAAAGTGACCAGATGTTGTTTTGTTCTCTGGCGGTAATAAAAAATCGCGACAAATTCTGCAATACGAGATTTCTGTCAGCGGTAAACATGGATTTTTCGCAAGCGTCGATCAATTTCACCATCACAGGTTCGCTAGACTTCACTTTCAGTTTTCCTAAATATAGTAAAGTACAACTTATCTCATTCGCATTCATGTTGCCAATATTTAATTCTATTAACGAGAGTAATTTGCGAAACGACTGCGAATCGTGCAGCTGGCTTATCGTGTGTTGATCATCCATGGTCACATGCAGATTTTCGAGTGCTTGCAAATCTCTGAGGACCAAAACCGCTTGGTTCGATTGTTGGCTACTTAGTGATTCGTTGGCATCGATGATTCGCATTACATCCTCCAAACTGTTACAAGACTTTAGCTGATTGATGATTTCGTCGTCTGTTTCCGGGTAAAGTAGGTTTCTCAAGAAATCCGACGAGTGTAATGATTCATTTCGGTTGAGACACGGATGAGATGGTTTCAATTCGGTAGATAATTTTCTCGTAGGTGTTTTGAAACGAGAGTTCGTCAAGAAATGATTCCCTTTTCTGAAATGAGACCGAGAATAGAAGTACGCAGATCTCAGGTGTTTGTTCTTGAAAACTTCACCACAACAGTTCGTTATGAAACGCATAACGAGCTTTATCGATACAAGATTTCCGGTATTTTGTTATTTTAATAAAAATCTGGAAATTTTACGTTATTTGGTAACTCGACCGTCGGCACATCGTGGAATTTGAATTTGAAAAAAATTTGAAAAAAATTATTGATAACGTTGCGAGCCGAAAAGTGATAAAAGCCAGTGAAGCCAATCATGCAGCATCGAAGAAAGTTCTCTTTAATATATCTTTAAATAACTTGAATTTGAAAAAAATGAATTTTTTATTACTTTTTTATAATTAAAAATTAATATTCGATATTGTTTTATTTTATTTACTGAATAATTTGTTTAATTTTATTTTAAACTCATTTTCATGATTTCAATCTCATTTTTAAAAAAAAGTTGAAAGGACGAGAAGTTTGAAAATAACAACTATGCTGTACTGTTGAAGTGTTGATAACAGTAACAGTTCTGGCAGGCGGCAGGTTCCGGCGCCATGTGATAAGTTTCGAGTTGGTTTTGAGTGTTTTGAGCCAAAGTTCGTAAGTTTGAAAGTTGTCTTTATTGAGACTACGAGAGTGAACTCTGGATGTTTGAAGGCATCTCGTGCTTTCAAAGACTTGAGACAACATTGTTCTATCAAATTCCATTTCGATTGTGTAGTCTGTATACATCTTTTGCTTCTGCCTACTCGCGAAAAGAACAGACAAGCCGCAACGATGGATTCTTCCAAGCTGATTGCTAACGTCAATGTTTTCATAAAGTACTTCTCTTCAAATAGCGCTTCTTTGGAATTGTTATTAAAACAATTGGAGAAATCGATTAATACTGTAGACGAGCAGCTGATGACTCTTTCCACAATCACAGAGTAAGTGCGTCGTAAATTTCAAGCTGTACTTGTTATTTTTTACTAGAAACTCGTTTCAATTCTCGGTTTTTTTATTCACACGTAGAGCTCAACTTCCTCTCAGTTTGGTTCAGAAACATTCGGATCTCAAGCAAAGAGTTATCAACTGCGTTTCCATTTTGATCGATGAAGAAATCAGCGAAATTGAGCGTTTGCTGTACGACAATTTGAGAACCTCGAGTCGAGCTCTTCCATTATTTTGATATTATTTTATTAATCTATCTTCGATTTTACAGCCAACTTCTGGAAGAAAAAACAAATAATTTGAATAAAATGTACGAAAAAGTGGAACAGAACGTGGCGAAATTGAATTGGCAAGATATTCCCTCCTTTCACATGGCAGCGTTTACCGAAATTGTCAGTTGGTCAGAGAAGTGCTGCAAGTACTTTCGCTTAATGTATCCTTTGATTTGATCGGTTTACTCGCCGTTAATGGTAAATTTCTGCGCGATTGCCTTTCTTAAATAAGTTTTGAAGATTTTGTAATATTACCAGCGCTCTCGTCGTGTTCCATTCGGATATTACGCCTTCGAATAAACGATTCGTAAATGTTTGCGAATTTTCCAACGCAGACAAAGATCTAATTTTCAATCATCCCGCTATAGAAATGTTCAAGTTGTTCGAAAAAGAAATATTTACAAGTTGAAGTTCGCCGATGGTAGGTATAAAGTTGGGAACGAATAGATACGCAATTTTTATTCGTAATTGCTTAAAATTGTAAATCGTCTCGCGTTTATTGCAGGTAGATACACACAAGTCATCGCCGAAAACCATAAATCTTGCATATGCGACCGAGCTCGGAATGTAACGAAGGTAAGCATTTTTCAATGCGTAAATTTCCGTTTATCGTTTCTACGAGAATAAAAATAGAATATTTTCATTAGAAAAGGAGAATATTTCGCTTTAATTTCCTTCATCACAAAATTTAGAGGATGTTTGAATCGTGCATTCGTTTCCGTTTCCGTTTCTGGTTTTGCACTTTTATGAATTATTATGCCTACCTACTTATTACGAAAAATAGTGTTCAGTTTTGCTGCGGAAGTCATTCTTGATGAAAATCATTCGAACATTGCTCGTTTCTTTGAAATAATACGTATAAACAAAATATTATAGCTACTATATTTTTCAATTGTTATAAATTTCCATTGTCGAAAATTTTTTTGTCGATTTGAAATTGAAATATTTGGCGATTTTTTAATAAGTTATTTGGATCGCTGACTTGGTCACTCTGAATAATCAGTTTCAACTTCCTTCACTCGATTCAGATTTAATTCCATCCTTAGGCATGGTACAGAATGATCACGATTTTCCAACTTGAACATCCAAGGTGAAAACGGAATCGAATTTAAGCGAAACATTTTACCAACCATGGGTTGAACCCAGTAGGGAAAATTTGATTACAAAAACAAGTGTAACGTCTTCGCTAATCGCCGGCCGTACATTTACAGTAGATGTACAGTACGTATACCAACTCTTCCAACCTTGTTGGAAAGATGGCTGTTCGCTACGCAATTGAATCTGACCAAGTCAAAAATATTCCATAGAGAGACAGTATAATATCGTGTATTGATATTGGTGTGGTGAGCTTACCATCAGAAGCGAGAGTATGAGTTGAGAATGCCTAAAACGTGCTCTTGTGTATGTGCGAGCGCATATTATATTTTCGACTCGTCGCATTCCGCCCCACCCTTCCCGTCCCCATAGATACAAAACAACTTTACAAGGTGAGTAGGTAATTCGTCGATGTTTTCATGAATTCATTTTATTTCCTTTTCACGTTGGTAATTGAAAGTTGGCTAAAAATTATTGAAACTATCTTTGCTTATTTACCTGTTTGTGCATAAAATTTACAAGAACCACGACCGTGATTATATGCACCCGCATCCAACTTACCTGCGACGATCGATCTTGGGCGAGTTAACCGGAAATTAGCATCTTGTCTATACGTCGGTTTTTAAAACGACTTCATCAACCCATACTACGACATACGAGCGCACATATTTTTTTTACTATTTTTCAGAATAAATTTTTTTTTTTTTAATTTTTACAATGAAAATTTTTTACAATTTTTTTAGAACGATTTTCTTTTCAAATGTTTCAGGATGAAAATTTTTTTTCATCATTTTTATTAAACGATTTTTTCCTTCAATTTTTTAGAATGAATTTTTTTTTCAAATATTTAGAATAAATTTTTTTCAATTTTTTAAAATGAAAATTTTTTACAATTTTTTTTAGATCGATTTTTGTCTTCAATTTTTTAGAATGATTTTTTTTCAAAAAGAAAATTTTTTACAATTTTTTTAGACTGATAATTTTCTTCAATTTTTTAGAATGGAATTTTTTTACAATTTTTTAGAATAATTTTTTTTTTTATTTTTTTTTAGAACGTTTTTTTTTTAATTTTTCGTCATTTTTATAGAACGATTTTTTCCTTCAATTTTTTAGAATGAATTTATTTTTTAAAATGAAAATTTTTTTACAATTTTTTTAGAACGATTTTTTTCTTTAATTTTTTAGAATGATTTTTTTTCAAAATGAAAATTTTTTACAATTTTTTCAGAACGAAATTTTCTTTAATTTTTAGAATGAAAATGTTTTACAATTTTTTGCAGAATGATTTTTTTTACAATTTTTTAGAATGATTTTTTATTTAATTTTTCAAAATGAAAATTTTTACAATTTTATAGAATGAAATGAGATTTTTCAATTTTTCAGGATGAAAAAAGTTCTAATTTTTTGGAATAACATTTTTCAAGTTCCTAATTTTTTTAAAATGAATAATTTCTCATTTAAAAAATTTATGATTTCTCAAATTTTTCCAGAAAATTTGAAACATTAATATGAGGTCGGTCGTAGGGCAAAATTGAAGAGAAATCTGGTAATAAAAAATTGACCGATTTTCGGGCATCGGATAATCGAGGTCTTACTTTATGTAGGTACATAAAGTATTTTTTTTTGTGAAAAACTTTACAACATTTTTACCCCCCCCCCCCTCGCCTCCACAATGTGAGCACCACTTGAGAAGGTAATGATCCGCCGGCTATGCTCAATCTACAACTTTTGCTTGAAGAGTTTTTCAATTGGGCCCCCTCTCACAATTTTGAAGAAGTATCTACCTGCTGTTATGTGAAATTGTAGGAAAAAAAGATTCCAATCAAAATTTTTAAAATAACCAAAATTATTTCTAGCATCTTAATCTTCAACTTTTATTTGAAATTTTTTTCAATTGGTCCCTCCCTCCCTCCTTTTATTTTTAATTAGCATCTTCGGAGTGTTCTGCAAAATCGGTGAGGGGTCCAATTGAAAAAAATTTTGAACTAAAGTTGTAGCTTGAAGTGTTAGGAATAATTTTGGTGATTACAAAAAATTTCGATTGGGCCCCTACAATTTCGAATATCAAGTATCTGCGTAGTATTGGACTTGATGACGGTGGTAGTTTTCAACTTTTCACACCTTGTTAGCCAGTAAATTGATGTCGATAAAAAAAAAATATATGCTCGTATATTAAATTTGATTTCCGATTTAATTTTGTCTTGGCGACGAAAAAAATTTCGTTTCACGGTGATACTCCTAGATTATATCTATATCTACTCTCATTTTAAAAACAAATTAATACGAGTCGGGTTTTTTTTCATTATTTCATCGCTAAATTTAATATCAACCCGGTAAATGAAGAGCTCGCGATCGAATAATAAATTACGTTTAAAAAATAACACGTTCGTATGTACGTATGCTATGTATGCTCAACACCTATAATACCTGGTGAGACGATCGTTTCACACCCGCCCTCCCAACCCGAAAGTAAACGATGGTAAGGATTCGGAAACCATAGCGAGAAGATCCTACTTTTCGTGGTGCTGGTGGCTGATGGTGTAAATCGTCTCATGTTGTATTATTATCTAACGTTAATGCGTATTTTTATGGTAACTTTTTAACGATTTCTTTTTTATCGTCGAGCTTACATCATTTTAAAATTGATTTCTGTTTTTTAAATTCCCTTCGTATCGCAAAAACTGTTGATACGTTGAAGCGAGGAGTAAAATTTTAGTTATCATCGTACATTTACGAGAGTATAAAAATCATTCGTCATTTTGATTCTGCGGTAAACAGTTCCTTTTTTTTTTTTTTTTTTTTTTTTTAATAGTCAAATTGCTTTATGAGCGAGCGTTTTACGCCAACAGAAGATATTTTTCATTCGTTGAAAAAGTTCTCATCATCGTTCGAATAATTTGTTAGAATTAACTAATTAATAGCGTTTCGTCCAATCTTATAATTTATTCGCGATAATGACGAGTAAATTGGTAGGTTGGTAATTCGTAGTCGTACGCGGTCCTTATGGTTATCCAATTCAAGTTCGCAGTTGGTTGAAATTGTGTTTTAGTATTCTAGTCGTCTAGGTATAGGTACGTCTACGTACTCGTAGGATATAGACTGCGAACTTGAACTTACCTCATGGAACATTTTTTATCGTTTTTTTCGTGGTCGCATCGAGAAACTCTATGAAATATTTCAACAGTCGAGAAACGTTTTCAATTTTCCAACTTCCTGGACAGCTCCTATACAACGACACTGGCAAATGGCTAAATTCAAAATAGCAATTTATAACAGAATATAGTTGAATAGGTGACTGGAAGAATCTGCTTAGGTTCGAGATATAGCTGTTTGAAAATTATGTACATATTATTTACTCTAATCGAATCAACTTAATCAAGATAGGTGGTTTTTCCAATTTTTTTTTAAATATTTTTTTTTAATATACCTAGTGTCAGAACGACAACGAGTAGTATCTAACTCATATGACATAGGCGATTATTTGCAGAAACAATCCTATACATTTTTAAAGTATCCGATTTTTAGTTAAATTCTTGTGTTGGTTATATGGATCGCTATAGATCAAAAAACCACGTCACATGATTCCTTATAAAACTACCTAGAAATTGGAATACGTTCCCATGCCCAACTCGTTTTCGACAAAATGAAACACTGCAAGTTCTTCCACACACCTATTCAGTTACGTGTATCCTTTTGAGCTCTATGGCTATGGCTTTTGATTTTTCAAATATCTATTCAGGGGCCTTACCAGCTGCGGTGTGTGAAGGTATGTTTCATGTCCCCAGAACAGATTTTCACTTGGCAAATCCTGAAAATTCGACGAAATAAAAATTTTATTCGGCAAATTGGGGAAAAGTTCAACAAACATTTTATGCGAATTATCAAATACAAATGGATATAATGATCAATTCGGTAGGTTCTGCAAATTCGTAACTTTATTCGAAACATTAATCTTCAAAAAAATGAAGAGATTTCTTTGCTTACCTATTCCAAAAAAATTTAAAAGATTCATTTCTCCTAAAAAATTGTACATTTTTTCATGAAAATTGATATTATTTTGTTTACTAATTCACAAAATTCAGATTTTTTTTTCTCAAGAAATATTTTTTCAAGTCATTTTTTTGGGGAAAAATCGGGGTTTGCTCTAAAAAGATGGACAGATTTCTTTAGACATGAAAAAATTGAAGATTTTTTTAACCCCAACAAATTGAAAATGAATTATTTTGAGGTCACTGTACCTTCCTACTTACTTTATCCATCTATCATTAAAACGTTTCAAATATTTCAAAAATCAGGATGGGACATTGGGGTAGATTGAAAAAAAATATATACCTCGGGTTTTGACCAAATCCAAGAGATTGGTTAATTTTGAGTTTCAGATCCACCATAGAAAATTTTGAACCCTCACCTTAAAGGGAGTGAACCTATGGGTAGTCGAAGTGGGCTCACTTTTGATAAAAGAAAAACACAGTTTATTTTCCACTTTTGGGTAGTGCTATTCTATACTATTGGCGTGGTACTTCGGTCACACCGCCTAAAAAGTTCAATTTGAGTTTCTACATCTTCTCAGATCATTGAGCTTGGAATTGGAAACCACTCCAAGTCGTCTCCCAGGAGGTTGAAAAGTTGCAGAAAATTACAAAAATTAAAAAATAATATTTTGATAGGATCCTCGAATATTTTAAAGAAAAATTTAGAAGTAATTTCCTTTCAAAATTTTTTTTATGTATGTATTCAATTTTTGGTGATTTCATTACTTGGGTAGAGTTGGAAATATTTCCTTCAAAAAAAAAAAAAAAAAAAAAAAGATAGACAATTTTTTTAATGAACTTTTTGCTTCAATTTTTAATAGAATTCTTGAATTCTTAAATTATTTCCGAAAAAAAAATGGAAATTTTTTGTGAAGTTGAATACCTAGGTACATTTCAAAAATTTCCTTTTAAATAAAAATTTGAAAAAATTTGAACGATTTTTTGTGAAATTAAAAAAATTAAAATAATTGATTCACTTAAATTAAGTTTCTTAAAAAAGTATAAAATTTTAATTTTTTGGAGAAAAAAATCTACGTAAGTAATCTCAATGTAGAAAGAAAAATATACTTCCTTACTTATAATTACTTATTTTTTAGAGAATAAGAAAAAAAAAATCATAATTTTCTAGTAAAAAAAAATGCGGATAAATAGAGCACAATTTTTAAAGAAAACAAATCTGAATATCAATTTTGGAGAAAAAATCGATTTCATTACTTGGGTAGAGTTTGAAATATTTCCTTCAAAAAGAAAAAAAAAGAAAAAAAAAGTTGAACAATTTTTTTTTAAATGAACTTTTTTGTTTCAATTTTTAATAAATTTCTTGAATTTTTAAATTATTTCCTAAAAAAAAAATGGGAATTTTTTGTGTAATTGAATACCTAGGTACATTTCAAAAATTTCCTTTCAAATAAAAAGTTGAAAAAATTTGAACGATTTTTTGTGAAATTAAAAAATTCAAAATAATAGATTTACTTTTCAAGCGGACATATTAGTACATGGATATGATTGTCTTATTGCCATAAAAGGGGTTATATTTGATGAATTAGTTTTTTTAAATTTCTATCAGAATTCAGAAAACTGTATAAAATGATGTTTATTACTTAATAATTAGATTATTGTTTAAAAATTAGTTTTCAAATGTCCAATAAAATATTGATACATAAATTGGACAATTAGAACAGAGGGAGTACGACTTTTTGCTGTTTAGTCACAATTGTGGCGATTCCTATGCCTGGTCCAAATTACTCCCTACTTCCAAAGTAACCGCGGTGACTCCTAAGAATAGTCAAAAAATACCCCAGTACAACATTGGGTGATTGTGAGTCCTTATTTTGATCAAGTTGGTTTCTAGGCCAGGTCCAAACTACCCCTTCCCCCAGGGTCAAATAATCCCGCGTAACAAAAAACGTAACGCATAAATTTTCAGAATGACCCCCCCCCCCTCCATAAGATATGTCAATAACGAAATACCATTTGCTGAATATCACAAAACTGGACTTGAATGACTTTGACTTATTGATTCAAAAAAAAAAAAAAATGTTTGAAAAAATGTAAAAATTTTCATTGCTGGGTTGCCAATTCGATTTTCAAAAAATAAGTACTGATTTTTACTATTAAAAGTTGGGAAATTGTGATATTTTATTAAAATTAGACGTTGGTAACCCTGCAATGAAAAATTTTCATTTTTTCCTATCGAAATAATTTTTTGGCACTAGTAAGAGCCTTTCAAGTCCAGTTTTGGTACCAAGCTGATGGTATTTCCTTTTCTTTTTTTCTAATTCAAAAATGATCTTCAACTCAAAAGGAACCACCCCGTTGGATTTGGTCGAAATCCGAAGTACATATTTTCAATCCACCCTCTAGGACTCCGTTCCTCATATTCATCTCGGGCCGGTGGTTTGACTTCTACACGATTACGTTTGGGTTATGCTACCTGTTTCAGCGTATGCAATTAAGCATATCTTTTCTAGACGTCTCCTCCCTTAATTACACGTGTATAGGGACGTATCCAGTTTTTTTTTCTCTCTCAGACGGTTGAATTCCGATTAATATCTAAAATAGATGGTCTGCTAGACGTGCACTAAATAATTCAGACTTATCTACAGTACCTACCTTTACGCCTACCAGAATTATTCGATATTCCCTTAAGGATATACCTAATAAACATACCTATCCTGTTGCGACCTTGTTGGGTAAAAAAGGCTGTTCTATAAAATTTGATGAGATTCGTCTGCATTCATGGATGATAGTGCGAGTCTCGAATAAAAAACTAATGAGATTTTTTTTTTTCAAAATTTGAGCCTTGACAGAGGTTTTACGAGTTTCCTTTGCGTGATTGTTGTAGGTATTTGTTATAGTTTTCACACTCAAAAAAGATGTTGATGCAGTGATTATTATTAGGCGATAATAAATAACTACCTACCTAATTTACGCTACAATTATAAAATAAACTCAGGTATCGAGATCGAGACTCTACTTACTTGCTTTTTACGTGTTAATTAATTTCAAAAATAGGTTAGAGAATTTGTGGCGCGATGTATTTCATCTTCTACTTCCTGCATAAACAATTGTTACGAAAAACAAAACTCGAAAACAAGAAAAAAAGAGAGAGATAGAGTGAGTGAGAAAGGTAGATAATTCCTATTTTTTCGCGCGAGTTGTAAAAAAAAAAAATTAAGTAACTCGAGTACCATAGGTAAAGAGAAGTATTGTAAACATCTACGTGAAATGTGGTAGGTGACAGGTAAAGAGGAGAGGTAGGTACTGGAAGTGTACAACGTGTATTTTTTGCGAGCGTAAATTTATTATGAGTATTTCCATATTACTTACCTACATATTTCCGGTACATGAACGCGAATGCAGTGAGGAACTGGTTGATAATTTCCTATTGACAATGACAATGACACTGACAGTGGCAGGAATTAAGCGTACGAAGAACCTGGAAAACCTTGTACAGGGTAAAGTTGTTTCAAAGTTGCCTGGTTCTCTAACCAGAACTAAGAACTAATCTTTTGTAGAGTGCTGTATATAAAAAGCGGATCACTTCGGAGTAATCATCAAACCCGAGTTGCGTGTTAGTGTTGGCCGTTGTTACGTGAAGTATATTGGTTTTTCCAGTGTTTTTCGACGTTTTCTTTTTCGAAAGTTTTTTCAAAGTTTTCGTAGTGAAAATACGTATCATTTTTTTATTTCGAGATTCTTCTCATTGTTAGCAACGGCAGAACATAAACATGTATTCCACAGTTAGTCAATTGGTTTGCTTCGTATTGTTGGTTGGCGTTTCGGTTTTTGCCGCACCAGCTAAAAAAAGTAAGAGTGATGCATTTTTGTTGTTTTCTTTCTATTCGTATTGTAATTTTATTTCCCCTTCGACTACATCCGCGTATTCTGTACGAGTACACGAATAGGGTACTAATCTCAATTCGTTAGCTTTATTTTAGTTAATTTTTTTAATTTTTTTTTTTTTTGTGCATGATTTCAAAAAATTTCTGTTCTACAAATAGGCCTATCTATTGAAATGAAACGAATCTTTCGAATTGCCATAAAAAACTTCGATTAGAATAGGACATTGTTAAAATTAATATTTCAGTAGTTGTTGTTGAAGGAGCAAGGCATCCCCGAATAACTGATTTTCGAAAACCTTACCAGAAATCTAAAAATTAAAAGATAATGAAAAATGGGATTAGGATATCTAAATCTATCCATTTGTAGTCATAGGTGTATGTGTTAAAAAACAAAAACAAAAAAAAAACAATTTTTTTAAATAAAATTTTTTCTCTTTCCTCAGAAAATTTTCATCAATTTTTTTTCTCAGGAAAACTGAAAAAAAGTCTACTTATTTCAGAAAAAATTGAAGTCTAAAAAATGGGCCTTTTCTCCGAAAAACAGAATGATTTCTTCTCTGAAAAAATCGCAAGTTTTTTTCTCCAAAAAATTGAAGTTTTTATCACCTTTTTCCAAATTAACTATAAAGAATTGTTTTTTCTACAATTAAGTTTTTTCTGCAAAAAATGATTTATTTCATTTCAAATTTAAGAGTTTTTTTCTCAGAAAATAAATAAGTACCTAATTGAGAAATTTTCTTATCCTAAAATATTGAAACAAAAATCCTAAAAATTGACAGTTGGTATGAAAACCAAGTTTTTGTGAACTTTTCACTTCAAGAATCTCCCTCTCCAAATGAAAAAATAGTTTTTTTTTCGGAATTAAAATTTATTTTTTTTCCCAAAAAAATTAAGATTTTTTTTTTTTTTTTTTTTAAATACCTAATTTAAAATTTTCTATTTCTAAAAAAAAAACTGCTAAAAAAAATGAGGAATGTTTTCCTACAAAAATTCAGACATTTTATTAGGCAGACCTTGCGTATATTCAATTTTTTCATTTTCAAATTTTGTGGGTGTGGCTTATTTCACTTTCGAAACTTCATTTTGAAATGCCAACAGTTTAACCTATAATATGATGTGCTTTTAAATTTTAAATCTGAATAGAGACCTAATTAATTTTGAAAAATTTTCTTTTCATTGAGTAAGACGATAATAATTCTTCCAGTAGGTAGATGCATAATTATATGTTTCATACCAAAAGTAGATACATTTAGGCGAGTACTATGCACTCACTTATCGGTTTGTCCGTCGTTATCTTTAAAACTTGACTACCTGATGCCTGTATCTATACGAGAATTGATTAAAATAATTGTCACGAGTTCTGGTCTGTCATCGCATTGCTGGGACAATAAGATAATAATGTATACTTGACAGTTGACTCACTGTCATTATTTTCATTAGTACTCGTCTTTGTATATGTATTAGTAGTTGTATTTGATTACGCTTATTGCCTGGTCAAAGTTTAGTCACGAAGTAGGTAGGTATAGTATTTGATTCCGTTTAATAAAATAATAGCCTCCGTGGAAATAATGTGTATGTATATTATGTACGCACATTCATCGAGAGTGTTTCGTTCTTATACTTATATCTACACCTTCGTAATAGTATTTCCGCTAAAAGAATCGTTGTCCATGCCTACTCGTCTGCTGCTAAATTACACTAATGTCTAGTTTATTCAGTTTCTTTACATGGAAGTGGATCGTTGTTGAATTTTACCAAGTGCAATACTACATAGATGCTTGATATTCAAAATTGGTGGGGAGGGAGGGGGCCAATCGAAATTTTTGTAATAACCAAAATTATTTCTAAGACTTCGAGCCAAAACTTTTGTTTGAAAATTTTTTCAATTGGACCCCTAACTCCATCAGTTTGTAAGAATATAAGTATCTGAGTCATATTATGCGAAGTGGGAGGGGAGGAAGGGTCTAATCAAAAATTTTATAATAACAAAAATTATTTGTAGGACTTCAATTTACAACTTTTGTTTCAAAAAATTTTCAATTGGCCCATTTCTCCCTTACTCCTCTAATTTTCAATTAGTATCTTCGGAGTGTTATGCGAAATCGATGGGAAGGGATGGTTCAATTGAAAAATTTTTCAATTAAAAGTTGTAGCTCAAAGTCCTTGGAATAATTTTGGTTATTACAAAAATTTCGATTGGATCCCTCCCTCCCCTGCAATTTTGAATATAAAGTATCTATGTAGTGTTGGGCATGGTAAAATTCAACAACGATCCACTTTCATGTAAAGAAGCTGAATAAACTAGACACTTGTCTAAATTAAAAATTATAGCTAGGTACTAAGTAACACCTATTCGTTTTAATTGTTAAAATTGTACCTACTACAATCTCGTAATCGCATCTGTAATTGTATAATTAATAATACCTACTTCTATACCTATACGAATCTCTTATATTATTCGGCAACGAAAACGTAAGTCGGTTTATAGTACGTTCGGCGAAATATTAAACCTGGCAAATTTTGGCGCGAGAAAGGCGGAGCGAAAATGAACCAATCAACGCGCCAAAAAGAAAAATTCTCGGCTTCTAATTGCTTCGTTTTTTCACTGCATCCCCCACTTTTTATTTTGCCAGGTTTAATCTTTCGCCGAACGTACTATAGGTTCAGTAACGTTGGCGTGTTTTAGATTTTTTTTTTTTTTTTAAATTTCGCTCTTGCCTTTTGTTTTGCTCTTCACTGCAGGTAAAAATTTTTATCTGAACATACACTCTTGTATACCTACATTGCGATTTACAAATATCTGGTATTATTTTCCCCCTTTCCATCCTGAATGCAAATTTTTCGATCAAAATTATTTTCCGCCGCAGGCTACCTTTTTAACGACATTACCTAGTTGTAGACCTTGGCTGTTTACCATCTCATCGTAAAAATTTATGCGAATGACGCTTCAGAGCAAACTAATATTGTAAGATTGGGTATCAACTTACGTATGTACTTCTAACTTTTTTTTTTAAAATTCTTATTTTATTAATTTTGAAAAATACTTATAAATGCAGATAGGTACTTAATACATACACCTTGCTACCCACCCTACTGATTCTTAGGTTCTAACTATTTACCAAGTCATCTTTTTATGTATCAGAGTAAAATTACAAACGAGTTGTAAGTAAATGACGTTACAAAAAAAAAAAAAAAAAAAAAAAAAAAAAAAATCAATCGAAAACGAGCAAACAAACAAAAATTGGCTCCGGATGCTTTGTTTTTTTAAATTTATTTATTTTTTATTAGTAACATTTTCTCGACCTCGAATCGGATACCTATTCATCCTTGGTATATCGTAATTAGTTGGCCTTGTACTTGACATTTTTATGGTATTTCAGATGAATTTAGACGACTAGGTATATCTACTTAAAAGAATCTACGAGTAATTATGCTAATTTCTTTTCGTTGTTTTGTTTAATTTTTGCAGACATTGTGTTTAAAGCTTGCAAAAAAAGCGATCCTTTGTTCCTCCAGTGTTTCAAAAATGAATTACAATCGGTAATACCTCTTCTAAATGACGGTAAGTCTTGGCTCCAGTCGTAGCACTCTTTCAAAGGCTAAAATTCTCCATTCGGAACGGAACGGAACGGAACGGAACGGATGGATGAAAAGCTTCTCGATGACGTACGCAGATAGATTGATTTTTTTTCCCGTTTTATCTAAATCGTAGGATACCCGAAATACAGACTTCCAGCTTTGGATCCTTTTGATTTGCCAGCTTTGGATATCGCAAAAGGAAACGGCGCCGTCAGTGTTGATCTCAGTCTTCAAAAATTGAAAATTTACGGTTTATCTTCGGCTCGTCTCGAATCTTTGAAGTAAATTTCTTTCTCTCTTAACTAACGCTACGTGTAAAGTTTCAAATTTGATAATTCAATCTTATCAACAGCGTGGATGTGGACAAGTTGAAAGCTAATGCTAGATTCACCTTCGGCAAACCGATCCAGTTGATTGGACAATACACCGCTAAAGGAAAAGTACAAGTTTTACCCATCAACGGAAAAGGACCATGCAACATCACTTTAGGTGAGTACATTACGTAGATTCCGCTTTCCACTTCCCCCTCCTCCCAAGTAAAAACACTCATCTCGTAGCGCTTTGAACGTAATCGTACGAATAGGTTAGGTAGGTACCTACTCGTATATACTATGTACCTGTCTAAATAGTAAAGGTATATTATTACGTAGTGGATTGTTAAAATCAAGATTCTAATCTTGGAATACGAGTCATCTTTATCTAATTATTTTTCGCGGATACCAAATTTTTTGCGCGTATCTACCTGTAATTTTCATCGATTCGTAGTAAAATAAGGTACACATAATTATTTTTTATGTGTATTCGCTATAATTACGCGAATAATAAGTAGATTTTACTTCCACATATTATGTATAAAAACTTCAAGGACAATGAGAAAGATGTTTGGTTTTTTTTTTCCTTCTCTTCTCTCGTATTCTCGTATGTAGATTGTAGATGGGTATAGGTGTTGGGTGGAGGCACATTTAATTAACGTTTAAAAGGTGGTCGGAAAATACGGGCGCGAGCGATTAATTTGTATCTCGACGTTGTTACCTACCATATTGTAGGAATTCGTTCGCTTCGAAGAAAAATATTGTTTATCTATTGCTTTTTCCACCTATTCTTAACGATAAGCGGATTTATTTACGTAAACGATTCGCATGTTCTTTTTTTTTGGAATTCCGAGCAGCGAGCACTTTAATTAGGCAAGTTGATAGGTTGGGTCCAATATTCACATAGGTCTTGTTTAAAAATATATATATATTCTTAAATCGCAAGACGTAAGTTTAATTCAATGCTCAGACCTACGTATATCTCATTTTACTTCGTCAAGTCGTCAACCCTCGACTTTACGATACCTCCCCTTTGTCTGTTCTTTTACCACCATCCTAGATGCAATTTTTTTCTAAATGTCTCATTGTATTGTAGTTGATCCGGTCTTGGAATTAACTGATATCGAAGGCGAACTGAAAGAAAAGAATGGTCAAAATTACATCAACTTGAAAGGAGTCACTTTCAAGGCCACAAAAATGGGTAGATTGGTATTGAAATTGGAAAACCTATTCCAAGGCAACAAAGAAGTCAGTAAGTAGACTCGAATTATTCTACAGAACGGAACTGGCATTTCGTGTACCCATCTTGAGCCAATCTGGCTACCTACTATTTTGCATTTGAAATTGTATCGTAATTTTTTTCAGGCGACAATTTGAACGTGTTCCTCAATGAAAATTGGGAACTGCTATTCGAGGAACTGAGACCAGCATTTGAAGAAGCCGTAGCCGTCATTGTGAAAGAAGTAGCCAGTAAAGTTTTGGAAAGAATCCCGAAGGATGAAGTCTTCCCAGCATAATCATCTACGTTAGGCCAACGATCCTCGCTTTGATAGTCGCTCAACGGAAATTCTACGGTATAGCGATCAAGTCGTACGCTTTTTTTTTTTATAAATTTAGACGTTTCGCTATCGCCGTTGTCAAGTCTTGTCAGCGCACTATTATCGGCATTTCGGCTTTGCACGCGGATTTCTTTTCCGCTTACCCTGGCCTTCTTTTTTTATGCATTTTGCACATCTTCGTCGAATGAGATTCGTAATACGGTTCGTCTTCGACCGTTTACCTCTACATTCGACTATTTATTCTATTTATTAATTCATTAATTTATTTATTTATTCATTTGTTTGTTTTTATATCTTTTTGTTCGGTTGTTTATTTATTTACGTATTTTTCATTTATTTATTTCTTACAATTTTTGTACCCGAGTAAATAAATATTGAAATAATTTGCAGTTTTTAAATCGTTTTTTTTATTATTACTTACGAAATTACACTCGCGTCCAGCGAAAGTTGCTCAGATTCTGAGCGTACAGTAACAATAACAATTAACAATTAAACTACGACCAGACCAGAAATGGAATATTTAGCAAATGAACACCCAACAAAAATCGTGACAGTTTTAAACGTTCTAAAATTTTAGTTTGAAAAATCTTCACGAGATTTCTTCATTTTTTTAACTACGCTGCTAATGAAAAATTCTCCGGCTCGGTACGAGCTACGGACTAAAGGTCCACTAGCAACGTACAAGAATCCCAATTCGATTCCGACATCTTCCCAATGTTTAAACTTGGCAGGTGTCACGTATTCGATAACTTTTAAATGTTTTTTAGTTGGCTGCATGTATTGACCCAATGTCACACAATCTACGCCACTTTCACGTAAATCTGCAATGCAAAAATTATTTACGTCACGCAATTAGAAATGAAAAATCGAAATTAAGTTACGAAGTAAATTCGTCTTCTATTTGCTTACCCATTAATGTTTGTTTAACTTGTTCATCAGTTTCACCCAGTCCTAACATGATCGAAGATTTGGTAACGAGATCTGGATTTATTTCTTTGACAGTTTTTAATACTTTCATCGTTTGTCTGCGAAAAATATCGATTTTTTTTTTTTTCAAAAAGATAATATTTATGCGGAGATATTAAATAAGTAGGTATAGGTAGACCTTGACAAAAATTTACCTGTAGTTGGCTCTACGATCTCTAACGTAAGGCGTCAAATGCTCCACTGTTTCAACATTATGTGCCAGCACATCTAGGCCACAAGTGGCTACGATTTCTAGACACGATCGATCACCTTGAAAATCTGGAACTAGACATTCGACCAAGATATCTGAATTTCTGAAATTTCACCGAGTAAATAAAAAGATGACGGATGATCGAGTACCTACGTATAAAATTTGAGCGTCGACCGATACCTCTTTTTAATTTCTTTTACAGTCGAAGCAAAATGGTTGGATCCTCCGTCAGGTAAATCTGAACAAACGAATGATTTTAATTAGACAGCCTACTCGTAAAATGGGTAACTGAAATTGAAAAAATTACCGTCTCGATCAACAGAGGTAAGAACGATGTAGTGAATTCCCCAAGACGCGATTGCATCGGCGGTATTGCTCGGTTCGTTGGGATCTGGCGGAGGCGGTGTTCGAGAAGTTTTCACCGAACAAAATCTACATCCGCGAGTACACGTATCGCCTAATAACTATAACGTAAAAAAAATAAATATACGTCAGGTTGAGGCGAACGAGTAAAAAATGAAGGTAGATGTATCACCATAATTGTAGCCGTTGATGTACCATGTTTACCTCCGCTCCAACATTCGCCAATATTGGGACAACGAGCCTCCTCGCAAACCGTGTGTAAATTGAGCTTTCTCAGTTGTGTTTTCAAATTGGAGAAACTTTCACCGGTCGGAATTTTGGTTTTCAACCAAGGAGGTAACCGTAAACGTTCGGAATCATTTTTTTCACGATGTAATTTTCCTTCGTATTCGTCGTAGCCACTTGCTGTTTGGGGTTCTTCTTCCGAGGCTGCTTTCAGAAAATGTTGTAAATCCGGACCACTCGCAAGTTTCTCTTTTACTTTATTGGATAAGGTGGATTCGTTCCTCAAAATCTTTTCAGACAACGAAATTAGATTAGTAAAATAGGTATTCAAGGAGTAAAAGACGTGCGACAGAACAATTTTGAAATACTCACTTTGGTGTAAGCGACGCCAGTCTGTAATACTGGATTCTTGAGAGGCCTGCCCAGCATTTTTTGTCAATAAATAGGATATTTCACGCTTTTGAAGTAGAGTGGTTACATTCTAATTTGATTTTGAAATCAATTCGCATTTCAAAAATTGATTTTGACATTGAAGAATTTTTTCTTCACTCAACTTTTGAAGTTTTGATAAAGAATGGCAAATACTGATAAGAAAAGTTTCGTTTTCGTCAATCGTCATCTTTTGGTTTTGGTTACGGTTACGTGCACGGAACGACCGGAAAACCGGATATTACATATTACAGCCTTACAGCCTACTCTTGTTGTTGTGAAAAATGAAAAAAATACATGAATGTTGTCAATTCAACACTGAACAAAATAATGAAGAATAATTTTTGAAAATGTGATACAAAGTCATAATTATTTATTTATTATATTTTATTTATACGGTGTTTACGGTGCAAAATTGCATAATAAAAGTGAAAACTAGAAATTCAGGACATAAGTTCCAAGCCATGTTGTTTGAACTATGTGTGTGAAGATAAAGAAAACATCTCTCGTGAACTGCTCAATCATCGACATCATCAACGTATTACCGAAATAAGCGGAAACTCGGTCGCAATTATTATGATTCAACTATAAACATGCATTCGTCAATGAGTAAATCCGGTACGTCATCCAACGCCAACAACAATGCTTCTACCACTTATATGAATAAAAGTGAAAAAGAGAAATATATCGAAGAGTTTAACTTCCCGTTCTGCGATGAAGCTTCGAAGTACGAAAGAGTTTCTAAAATTGGTCAAGGCACATTCGGGTAATGATTCTGATTTCTTAGCTTCAGCTTCAGCTATTGCCATTCGTCGAATTGTTCTTTTATTAATTTGCACCTATTGTAATTTTCAGGGAAGTGTTCAAAGCTAGAGAAAGAAAAAACCCTAAGAAATACGTCGCCATGAAGAAAGTGTTGATGGACAACGAAAAAGAAGGAGTAAGTTGAGGCGTCGTGGCGATTATCGTGTTGATACATTTTTGATATTCCTTCGTGTTTCGCGTTGTAGTTTCCCATTACTGCCTTGCGAGAAATTCGGATTCTTCAATTGTTGAAACACGACAACGTTGTGAATTTGATAGAAATATGTCGTACCAAAGGTAAGAGAAGCGGAATATCGCGTTTAGAATTTCATTTTTATAACAATATCGCGATTTTACAAAACTTTATTTCTCTCAATTATGTTACAGCTTGCAACGTTAATAAATTCAAGTCGACGTTTTTTTTGGTTTTTGATTTCTGCGAGCACGACTTGGCTGGCCTGCTTGCCAACATGAACGTGAAATTCAGCCTTGGAGAGATTAAAAAAGTTATGCAACAGCTACTAAACGGACTTTATTTCATTCATAGTAATAAAGTAAGAACACCGTTGATGACGAAGAAATCCAATTTTAATTTATAAATCACGTTTACCGAAATGTTTCCTTTGCAGATTCTTCATCGAGATATGAAGGCTGCCAATGTATTGATTACGAAAACTGGAATATTAAAATTAGCCGATTTCGGTTTGGCCAGAGCTTTTAATTTGTCTAAAAACGGACAACCTAACAGGTACGTACGTACTACGTACATGGTCGAACCATTTCCCAAGTATCGAAATAATTATGTATCGTCGGTAATGCGGTATAAGGAAAATGTGAAATCATAGGCGAGATATCTATTCGTTTAAATTAATGTTTTCATTAAAAATGCCTAAATTTCAGATACACAAATCGTGTTGTCACGCTGTGGTACAGACCGCCCGAGTTGTTGTTAGGTGATCGAAACTATGGCCCTCCTGTTGACTTGTGGGGAGCTGGGTGTATAATGGCGGAAATGTGGACGAGGAGTCCAATTTTACAAGGACATTCGGAGCAAAATCAGTTGACCATTATTTCGCAACTTTGCGGTTCCATTTCGCCGGAAGTTTGGCCAGGCGTTGAAAACTTGGAACTGTACAATAAAATGGAATTACCGAAAGGTCATCGGAGAAAAGTGAGTAGTTATTTGAGATCTACATCAACGTTTACAGCGCGTTCGTAGCGTTATAGCGTTTGTATTAATACTTACGTTTTATTGACGTATCAGGTTAAAGAACGTTTGAAGCATTACGCTCGAGACGCGCAAGCTTGCGATTTATTGGACAAATTGCTAATCCTTGATCCAAGTAAACGAGCTGATGCGGATACCGCGTTAAATCACGACTTTTTCTGGACGGATCCATTACCATCTGATTTATCGAAAATGTTGGGGCAACACAATCAAAGTATGTTCGAATATTTAGCCCCTCCGCGCAGGCCTAATCAGATGCGAGCGCATCATATGCAGGTCAATTCATCGGCATCGAAAGCATTGATGGATACAGGTTACCAAGATCGTGTGTTTTAAATTAGTCGTTCTCACTTGATCGAATAATTGAACTTTGTTGTTTCGAGTTCAATGAGTGGAATGCGTTTTCCTTTCTGGCACGAATAACTTGCGATGTCCGTTGCACAATGCGACGATTTAATTATTGTTCTGACGATCCTTTGGGTACTTGGAATTTTAAATTTTTAAATTTGCAATACTCGTCGAAAGGTGCAATTCAACGGTAAACTTTTGATTTCATGTGATGTAGGCTTTTGAAGATGTGTGTATATTTGCATAATAATGTGTTTTTTAAATCCAGTTTTTGGATCGGTGTGTATATTACGACTATTATTTTAGTCGTTTTTTCCCGCTGTTGTGTTGAAAGTGATCAATTAAATAAACTTTTAAATTGTATCTTTCGTTCATTATTTTTGCTGAAGTATAAAATGCACGAAAATGTCAATTTAGCATTAGAAATACCTACGTAATATGTATTTTGTATGAATGGGGAAAATTTCATATTTTACTTCAAAAAAAGTGGAATTTTTTTCTCCATTTACAATAAAATTGAGGAAATATAAAAATGAAGACATAATTGTCTTACCAAAAGAAAAATACCTACAAGTTTTTTTCTCCAAAAAAATTGAGACATTTTCACATAAAAACTAAATCAATAAATGAAAGATGAAAATTTCATATTTACTTCAAAAAAAGTGACAATTTTTTCTCCGATTCCAAAAAATTGAGAAATTTTGTAGAGAAAAATTAAAACAATTTATGTTTTAATTGTTAAAAAATACATTTTTTTTTTCATCAAAAAATTGAAAAACTTTTCCACTCCAATAAAAGTACACGTAAATTTTTTCTGAAAAAGCTGATTGTTTTCTCCACATTGTAGCAAATGTTGCAGTATGATAGATTGATAATATTCATATGCCAAGAAATTGATATTGCCGAGTAAAATGAAGTTGGGAAGACCACGTACATTGGCAAAAAACCATAGGAGGGCAAAACTCATACCAGAATCGAGTTCGTCGACCTCGAATTAGTAACCAATGACTCTTCAACCAAATTCAAGCGAACCCAGGTAACGCGTAAACCTTCGTCGAGCGAAATTTTTGTCATGGCCAAAGTTGTTCCTAAAATTTTGAGCTACAACTTTGTTGCACAAATTTTTCAATCGAACCCTTTCCCCTTCACCCTTCAATTTTCAATTAGTATTTTGGGAGTGTTATGTAAAATAAATGGAGAGAGAGGGGCTCAATTGAAAAAGTTTTCAAACATTCCAAGCAATAGTTGGCTATGTTTATTATTTGATTAATTTTGAATTTCCTTGCACAAAAGGGTGTTGATGATCAGTGTTTTTTTAACTCTTATTTCAATTAATGGAGTAAAAGGCTCGTTCACAATGCACCTTAACTTTTTACTTTAACTTTAACCAGCTAAAGTTAAAGTAAAAAGCAAAAAGCAAAAAGCAAAAAGCAAAAAACAGTCAAAACTCCTACTAACCAACCATTTTCAAAACGATTTTAAGCATAAAAAAGCTTAAAATTCATTTTGGAAATGGTTGGTTAGTAGGAGTTTTGACTGTTTTTTGCTTTTTGCTTTTTGCTTTTTGCTTTCTACTTTAACTTTAGCTGGTTAAAGTTAAAGTAAAAAGTTAAGGTCCATTGTGAACGATCCTTAAAAAAATAAAAAATTCAAGGTGAGCAAATGAATCAGCAAGGATAGCTGGTCGTTTTTCAACGAGGTAAACAAAATGATAAGAATTCAAAACAACAATATGTGATTTGAACAGATTATGACGCCAGTTTCTTGTGAAATGAAATTATGTTAATTTTTAGTGTCCCTTTTTACTAATTTTCGGTGAAAATGAAATCGATGAAGCTATCACCGATGTATCGAACCTTCCTCAGAAGAAGCTGTGTCGATCTATGCTCGTTTCGACCACTGAAGACGCCAGAAATATCGTACAAACTTCTTTCCAAGTTAACCGGTAACTATTCCACATCGAACGAATTACGTTATTGTTGCAGTTCTTCGATAAATACCTCTACCGTGGATTCTTCAGTCTTATCTCCAGAGGCTCATTTCACTGTAAAACCAGTCGTTGATGTAACCGAAATTCCGCACCTTTCTGACGACGAGTTTTTCAAGGTGATAGCCAATCTTCGAGATTCATTTCGGAATAAAACCAAAACTAACGAAGAACTCAGACACTGTAATCAAACATTCAAAAGAGCTATGAAATGACCAGTCTCGACTATGATGAAATATGTCGATGCGATAAACAAGAATAACTTCTGGAGAGCTTATCACATCAATTGGTATCATACCGAATGTACCTTGATCCGAAATCTAGATCAGTTCTAATTTACCGCAGATATCAGCTTTATTGAACATATTGAATGAGCGCTCTGCCGTTATTGTCAGCCAAGAGTTGATCTCTAATTTATACGATAGACTGATGAAAGAAATCAACGAAGTAGATTCGCGCATATTGAACATATTTTTATTATTTTTCAGCGGTCAACGAACGTCGAATATAGATTTTAATCCTCTTATGGAGAACTTGTTCAAGAAATTACCAGATTCGCACTATTCTGTTTACGAAAATACATCGCTGCTTTGTACTAGAAAGAAAATCTATCACCCTGGGATACTCGATCTTCTCGCCAAACATTTAACCAACCGATTACCCGAAGTTTACGTTTCGGAAATTCGGAATTGGAAACTATCGTCTCATCGTTGGCGTTTTTCAACTACACGTCTCAAAATATTCATCAAAAAGTGATCGATTCTCTCGAAACGGAACCATTACGTACTACACCTCTCCAACACCCTAAACGATTGGTGAAAATTCTCGCTGATTTATGCTTGATCGGTGTTTACTCGTACAACTACGTAGATCTCGTTTTATCTGAAGAATTTGTACGAAAAACATACGGTAAAAAACTCAATCCGTATACCGTTCCACGAGAGGTAATGATCTTGAGCAGCTGTCTCAAAGAAGAATGCCCCGACTACGAAGGTAACAAATTAAATGAACGTTTAGAGAAGGACCTGCTGAGTCGAAATGCAACCCACATTCATCAATATTTGCAAACTTGACGGAGATACGAGTATCAATCTGAAGAGAACGGGCAAAGTCGAATACCGACCTACTCCTCATAATGAAATGATATTGGATATTCGAAAAATTCTCAAGAAGCTACTAGGTGGTCCTGAATATGTGCACACCTGTTACGTGCTACCTTTTTTACCAAGACCTGATTTATTATTTTGTTTGGATCGAGAAAAAAATCCTGTCAAGTTACCAGGTCAGCTATAATGGCTTCGGTTCGTGTAGATTATAAAAATTTGGAGAAAAGTGTACGCTGGTACGTAATCACGTCAGCATGTCAACATCCTGTCTTGAAAGGTGAAAATGCGATATTTTATGGAAAAGGTATTGCGAAAGAAAGAATTCTAAGAAAACTTGGTTTCGAATTGATCACCATCGTTGAAGAAATTTGGTTCGATTTCGAGCAAGATGAACAGAAACGAGATTATTTGAGTAAATTTATTCGTTGATTTTTTTCTAACTGCTCCTCAGAGCATTGAATGTTGATCGTATCATATATCTGTGATCTTACCTACATAAACATAATTATGAATTTATGAACTTGTTTGAATAGAAATTAAGATCGAACTTTTGAATGCATAATAATGATAAATTTGAGGAGTGAATGAACTGCTGTCGTTGTCTATTTGTAAATTGGTAAAATAAAAAAAATATACCTATTGTTTATTGTTTAACGTATTATGGCTTAAAAAGTGGTTTTTTATAATGTTTATTTTAATCATTTTCACCATCTAATATCTACGTTTCAATTCTCATAAATGATTCCAGCCTTCAACTTTAATGTGTCACATTTACTCTCTTGAATTTTACCAAGTCCAGCACTTGTCACTACATAGATACTGGATATAAAAATTGGAGAGGAGGGAGAGGTTCAATCAAAATTTTTGTCATAACTGAAATTAGTCATAGAACTTCAAGCTACAACTTTTGCTTGAAAATTTTTTCAGATGGACCCCTCCCTCCCCACCAATTTTGGATAATGTAACTTGAATTACCCTGTTGGGTGAAAAGCCGCTCAAACGCTGTAAATTCCGTTTTCCGGAGGCGTCTGCGTGAGACTTTCCGCTTTTGAATTTTTCCGCTGCGGATAGCTGCGGATTTTGAAGCGGTTTTTTTTTTCAGTAGGCGGAACCAGAATTTTTTTGACTATGTTTTCGAAAATTTTGATCATTTTTTTGGAATATTCAGCCGATTTTACATCTAGAATGAGAGATCTGATGTGTTCAGACTGATAGTCCACTATTAATTATAAAGTTATCAAAATTTGCTCTCAAAACCTGTCCAGCGGAAAATATAATCGCGCTTAATTCCGTCAATTTCGGACGGGGAAAAAACCCGCCAACGGAAAGTCTCACGTAGACGCCTGCGGAATTTGTAGCGGATTTTCTCCCAGCAGGGTAGTCAAAATAAGTTACATTATCCAAAATTGGTGGGGAGGGAGGGGTCCATTTGAAAAAATTTTCAAACAAAAGGTGTAGCTTGAAGTTTTATGAATAATTTTAGTTATGACAAAAATTTTGATTGGACCCCTCTGCCACGACCAATTTTTGATAATACAACTTATTTTGACTTACTCATGTTACATTATCCAAAATTGGTGGGGAGGGAGAGGTCCACTTGAAAAAATTTTCAAACAAAAGTTGTAGCTTGAAGTACTAAGAATAATTTTGGTTATAACAAAATTTCAATCGGACCCCTCCCTCCACACCAATTTTGGATAATGTAACTTATTTTGACTAACTCAAATTACATTATTCAAAATTGGTGTGGAGGGAGGGGTCCATCTGAAAAAATTTTCAAGCAAAAGTTGTAGCTTAAAGTTCTATACATAATTTTAGTTATGACATAAATTTTGATTGAACCCCCTCCCTCCTCTCCAATTTTAATAAATTATTAATTATTTAAAATAATTATCGGCTTCGGCATTATTCGGGCAAGTTCGGCTATTAGCGTTCATTCAACCATTTTGAATTTTGATCTATTGTTGCTTGAAAGCTTGAAGTAGAGTAGTGAGTAGTGTAGTCAGTTTTCTGTCTCGTTTTTGCGGTCTAGTGAGAATTAACGTAAAGTTTTCATGAAAAGGTACATGTTTAATGTAAAATATAATTCGTAAACGATCTTTAGGTGATTTAGTATAATTGAAAGTACGTGGTATGTCCATGTACTCAGTTCTTTTCTCAAGTTCTCATTCATACTCGGAGATCGTTCGGTTTTTATCTTTCAAAAGTAAACTCTGAATCATGTAGTTATCGGATTAGGCAAAATGTCGAATTTATCAATCCTATCGAGTTCGCGACTTCAGTTTCCAATTCAAAGATTGTACCTAATTGTGTTTGTGTACCTTTCTTCAAGTTCGTGATCTCGTTTCGCTTTAATTTAAATGAAATTTGTCTGTGTTCCCATCGTACCTACAAGTTGGTGGTTGGAATAGCTACATCCATCGTAATCGCATTTCCAGAGGTTCGTCATACTTACTATCACGTATGTAATATTATTATATTATTGTGTTTGATTTTTCTATAACGCAGTTTCTCTTGATAGGTGATTCAGTTCTGAAATCACACCGAATTTTTATTCGTGTAAGCTTTAGTTATTTTTATTATAGTGGTGTTGTTATAGCTTGTTCGTTCCGTTGTGTTTTTCCAATTCTGTCTGTTGTCTTTCGTTTTCTTCATGTCACAATTCGTCGTGTGAAGGAAGAAGTGAAGTAAAAGTATTACGCGTGCTGCGTGAAGAATAGAACGGAATGATTTGATAGCTGAGTGTTTTTCTACGTTCATCTTTGCTTAAACTACACGAAATTGGCCATTTTAATCGTACGGTAAATTGAAATAAGTTGTAGGCCTAAGAAGGCTGATGTGCCATCGTCTTCAGTCTTCGAGCGAGTTCGTCATTAGTGTAACGTTTGATTGCATTTTTACCTTCATCTTTGCTAAACTATCGCGAAAGTGACCATTGAATGGTACGATAAATTGAAATAGTCTTGGCTAGTCTTGAGCCTAAAGGGTGGATTCAAAAAAATATTGGTGTTTCGTAGTGTTTCGTCGATTTGAATACGTGTAATTTATTCGTTTATAGGCTCGGGTCGTTTGAAAGATTGAAATAATTAGGCATAGATACTAGGTAATTTATTGAAATGTAAGGTAGTTTTTCATAAATATATTATTCTCGGATTACAAATTAGGAAGAAAAATACCCATTAATGCTCGCTTTCAACGAATAAAATTCTCATAAAATAGCAACACTTTTTAATTTTGATTTTCATCAACGTAAAAAAATTGAAATTTAAAAATAGTAAGCCAGTTTTGCCTAAGTGTAAGGTCACAAATAAAATTTGTAAAAATTTCGCTTCATTTACGTTTCGTCTAATTGTCGATTATTTTTTTTTAAAAAAAACATCCCCGACAAAACTTTGAAAAAATCCCCCTCCGTAAAAAAAGCACAAACACAAACATAAGTCAGCCAATCAGAATCAAGGTTACAAATTCGTTGAACTTTTGACCTGTGCTCTTGCGCTCTTGACAGTTGACGCGTTGACTGACGCGTCGTGTTTTACTTTGAAATTTTCACTTTGGCGTCTTTGGCAGCCATTTGCATTTCTAAAAAGAACAGTAAACTCGTCGAGATGTGTTTGTCGTACTTATTTCGAGTTATTTACGAATTTAATTAATTATTAATTAATAATCGTGTGCCATTTTATTCGTTGTTGTGTTGGCTGAAACTTTTATGCAGTGATGCGTTCATTTTGGTTTATTTTTCGCATAAATTAGTTTCGTGTTTTTTCGTCGACGGCAAAATGAAATTGAACGCTGCGGTGTTGAAAAAATTTACTCGAGTATATTCCGATTTATCAAGTTTTATGGTGTACCGATCGAATTGTTGTTTCTGTTTGTGTCTTCTGTAAGTACATATATGTATCTTGGTAATTATTTAATGTAGTAACTTGTCGCGTACTCAGGGTGGGTAAAATTTTTATTTGCGAATAGGCTAATGTGTGAAGATGTGAACGAAGTGAAATAGTGATTGGTAAATCATGAACAAAAATCAAGTAAAAGTCTGAAAAATATTGTGTAGTTATTAACGTATTAGTCATCTCGGTCATGTCGTTGCATTGCCTCCTTTACACACACACACGCGTACACACCTAAACATGACATCATCATCTTTTGTTGATTTTTAGTAACGGCTGTTCCCTCCATTTTTAAGCGTCTGTTTTTTTTTCTTTGCTCGTTTGTGTTTTAGTTGGTTTTATTTTAGGTAACTGTGTTATTTTCGTAAACCAACGTTAATTTAATTCATTATTACGTTAGGGTTGATTGAATTTTTAAATCGCGTTGAATTTTTACGTTTTTGAAAATTTGTTGTGCCTATTATTTCGAGTGGAATTACTCCCAACCGGCAACCGGTGTACCTATCGCGTGAGTTGATAATTACTAATGCTTACTTGATGTGATAGATAATTAGATATTCGAACTTTCTCCAAGTATTACCGGTACTTTATGAATTTGATGCAAGTTTGGCACTTAAACGGTTATTTTAGTTCGATTTACTTACAGTTGGTTTCGATCTCGTTCGTGTATACTTGTCTGCTGCCGATTAGGTATTTCGATTTAGTTTGTTGTCATTTCTTTCTGTTGAGTGATGAAATTCGTTTTTTAGATTGTACGTGCGTTAATAATTATAGGCATATATTAAAAAGTTTACCTTTTTCAATGATTTCTTACACCTTGATTGTTGATATTTTTTTCCTGAACTTTTCTCGAGTATTAAGTAAAATTTCTCTGAAAAGCTTGAAATTGAAATGTTGAAAATTATTTCGGTTTTTAGTGAGAGCTCGAGCTCTGTTTCTGTTAAAGAGAATATATGATGCGAGTTTCATATTTACAGTGCATCTTACTTATGTTAGGTATGTTTTTTGTTTCAGATTAATTTTCTGGGACTAATATTATCGTCCTTGGCTGTTCAATTTTGGAACTCAAACGAGCTTTGGATAAATGAAAAATGCGTGTACCAGAAACTCCTACCTTTTTCGTTTGGAATTCGCCAATCATGCAGCTGTTGGTTTTATTTGATCGAATTTTCGAATGTAGATGGTTATGAGTTTCTAATCGTATGTATTTTTTTCTGCAGACATTAGATATCTTGTTGGACAGTACACGAAAATATTTTGTCAGCTTATTCTTCGTACACACGGCGGAAAAACTTCAAAGTGCAGGTCTTCGCGTTCGATCCAGCTATTCAATTGAAAGCCATCATCGGTGACGCTGATCAGAAAATATAATTTAGTCGTATCGGAACGTTTATCTACGTAGAAATATTTTGTGATCCGTACAGAACCTTAGACGATACCTAGAACATTGGCTAACCCTTACGCTACATCAACTGCTTTGGTATGTAAAGAGAGTATTTTCAATAGAGACTATGGGGGTTTTGTTGATATTCAAAAATGAATGCGTGATTTTTAATGTTTTTATTTTCTTCGTTTTTAGAATACTTCGCTACGTGTATTTTTCCAAGAAATAGAATGAAGCTGGGTGATATTAGTGCCTCGACCTTCGAAGAGATTCAACATTCTTTCTATGTACATTGCAAGTCGTTTCGGAATCGCAACAACGTGAGTTTGATTTGTTATTTCAGATGTTCTTTTTTTATTTTGATTTTACAGTTCATCTCATTTTCATTTTAATGCCGTTCTTTTACGAATTTCTAATTTAAAAATATTTTCGTTCGATGTTTATGGTTTAATTTTTTTTCTTAAAAATTTTCTCCAAGTATCCCGGTGCAAAGTACATCCCTAAAATAAAATTGCTTACCTATGTAATCAAATTATTCTCAAATTTCTCATCAACGTTTTTCGTTTAATTTTTTTCTATACTTAGCTACTTTCTTGCTCTTTTTCGTAAATGTTTTTCCCATTTTTTTTCTATAATTTTCTTCAAAGTTTTTTAAAAATCTGCAACAAATTTTTTGCCAAATTTATCTATATTTTTTTCAAACTTACGTGTTACTGATATTTTTTAATTTTCCACAGAATTTTCTTCAAGTTTCTAAATATTTCAATTGTTCATCAAAATTTTTCCGAATAGCTAGGTAATTAGGAAGTTTTAAAAATTTTCATTATATTTTTTCCACTTTTTTTTAAATTCGGGGTTTTTTATTGGATTTTTTCAAAAAAATGTCAGTCTGAAATGTTTAATATTTTTATAACATAGCGTGAAATTTTGAAAAATATTTTTTGCAAAATTTTAGAAAAAAATTTCATTGCGAAATATAGAAAAAAATATGAAAAACATTGATAAGAAATTTCGGAAGCATTTTATTTGGAAATTTGAAGACATTTTTAAAAACAATTTTGGTATTTTGAAAATTCTGAGAAAAAATTACGAAAATTGAGCAGAAAATTTTATGGAAATTTGAAAAAATTCTGAAAAATTTAGGAAAAATTATTATTTACCTATTGAAAAATCTCGGATACCTATACAAAAATTTGAAAAAAGTTTGTTAAATATTCAGGAGAAATTTTTATAAACACTCGAAAGAAGACAATTTACTTATGTAGATATTTTTAGAATTTTTTTCTAATACCTAGCACTGAACGAATTTACAAAAAACAACAGTCCAGCAAAATTATTAGATACCTACTATTTCTTTCTGATTGAATAAGGAAAATTTTCAATTTAATTATTTTATGACTAGAAATTTGCCTACAACAAACAGATATACTTACTGGAATGCACTTAGAAAAAATCAATTTTTTGAATTTGAAACATTTTTATTGATTTTTTTGCATTTTCCATTGAAAATCAACTGAATTTTCAAAATTGAAAAAAAATTACGAACCTGGGTAACAAGTGAAAAATCTTCAGCAAAATTATCAGTTACTATTATTCTCCTCTGAATAAACTGGAAAATTTTTGTGGAACAAAATTTTAGAAGAAGAATAATCGAATTATTCATTTTTGATAAAATTAAAAAAATTGTTGAAAATCCTTGAAAATTCTAATTGAAACGAAATTTTCAAAAAATATTTCCTCAAATCAAATAATTTTTTATAGGTCAATTTGAAGAAAAATAAAAAATGGAACAACATTTTTTTTAAATCAAGTTTTGAGCAAAATTATAAGTTGACATCACAAAAAAAAATAATTGACTACAATTTTTTGAAAGTATGAAGAATTAAAGCATTTTTTTTTTGACAAAAATTGATATAAAATTTTGAACAACATTATTCGAAAAAAAATTATGCACATTTCATTTTTAGAAATTCCTGCCAAATGCCCTGCAAAACTACTCCTTTTTAGTTTTGAGATTTGATTATACAGCCTGGGAATATTTTTAAATGTTTCATTAACGGGTTTTCTGTAGTCTTCAAAAAAATGTTTCTAAAATATTTTTCTGAAACGTCTAGAAAAATTTTCTTTCAGTAGAATCAAATATTTTATTAATATTTTTTCTTCGATTTTCATGAAGTCTTCAAATTTTTTTTTGCGACAGTGAAAAATTTCTAAAAATTTAGAACTATCAAATTAAATTTTTTTAATTTCACAAGAATTTGTACAAGATTTTTTTTAAAAAGGAATAAATGACCATTTTTCAACAAAAAAAATGAGAAAGTTTAAAATAATTTGCTCTTTTTTCAATTAAAATAATAAGATTTTTTGAATTTTTTCAACAAAGAAAAGTGAAACATTTCCTTTCTAAAAATTAATACAGACTTTTTCAATTGATTTTTAATTTTTTTTTGGGGGGGGGATAGCGGTGGAAAGGGGCTATTAATTGTCAATTTTGGCCAGTAAGCTCAATCATGATGCATTTTTTATTAGAAGAGAATTGAAAAAAAATCTAATGCTGACCAAACACTTTTTCGAAGCATGTCTACTCAATATTTTCTCTGTTTTTTTTAGGAGAATTCCTTCTGAATGATGAACTTTCAATATTTTTTTGCACGATTCATTCATAATAAAATTTTTTAAAAACAAGTGATGATGAAAAAATATGTTAACCCACTCTTTCATAGTTTTTCAATCTCGGCACCTTTTTTTCGAAAAAATTTAATAATTTATCTCCTTAATTTTTAAAATGGTGACTTTCTAAATTTTAAAATGGGTACCTCCGATGAAATTTTGATGAAATTTTTTTGTTTGAGAATTCTTTGAGTAAATTGAAAGTTGACCTCAAATAAGTAAATCTTCTTTGAAAAAAATGTAGGTATAAACAGTTGAAAAAAAAATTTGTTTAGGTATGCTGAAATTTTAAAAAGTTATTTTTTTGAAAATTTTGAGAAATAGTACGCATGGTCTGTAAAAGTTCCTATTTAGTTTTATGGAAAATTCGACCCTGCAACTTACAAGTGTAGGATTCTCAAGACATGATTTCTAAAAAATTTCAATTCCATGGAAATTTATTTGGCAATTTTTTTTGTAAAATTCAACCCTACAAGTTAAAGAGAATTTCGAGTAATTTGTCTAATTTTTTTCTCCTTTTTGAAATTTAACAATTTAAAAAAAATTCTACCCCACAACTGTTTGGTTCTCGAGTGATAAATTCGAAAAAAAATCATTCCTATGTTGGCAATTTTTTTTGTAAAATTCAACCCTACAAGTTGAAGAGCTTTTCGAGTTATAATTCCAATTTTTTTTTATATAATTTATTGAAATTTGACAATTTTTAAAAAAAATTTACCTCACAACTGTTGGGTTCTCGAGTGATAAATTCGAAAAAAAATTCATTCCTATGTTGGCAATTTTTTTTGTTGTGAAATTCAATCGCTTTGGTATGTTTAGAGGATATTTTTTTAAGGTCAAAGAGGTATTTTGTTGGTGAATTTTAAACTGAATGCGTATTTTTCAATGTGTTTTGTTTTCTTCTTGTTTAGGATACACGTACGATCGAGCAAGAAATACAGCCAAGTTGAATAATTAGTGACCCAGGCTCATGAGAGATTCTATCGTCACTACGATTTGATTAGAAGAAAAAAAAACTAACGTAAGTGAGTTTGATTTCTGTCATTTTAATTTTTAGTTCGGTTTTTTGGTCTCGGTATTACTATTTTTTGCATCTTCTTCGTTTTATGCTACGAATTTTCAATTTTGAAACTTCTTTTTTTTTAAATTTTTATACTTACTCGTACCTAATCTATCAATTAGTTCAAACTTATGATTCGACATTCCCTCTTCCCGCCATTTTTTGGTTTTTAATGTTATTTTCCATTCAATTTCCCTATTTTCACATTTTTTCAAATCACTTTATTCTTTTCGTTTTCAAAAAATTCGCAATTTTTTTCAGTTCAATTTCATTCGTGAAAAAATATTTCTCAGTTTTGTGCATAAAGAGATTCTTCACTTCTTTCCTCTTGTTTTTTAGAAAAAATAATTTCCCCAATTTTTGTTCCAATTTTTTTAATTCATTTTTTTGTAGGTTATAAAATTTGTTGATGTAGTTTATCGTGCTAGGGCCAGGGGATAACTTTTTTCATCATTCCCAGTTCTGTAGCACTTTTAATTGCGATAAATCGATCAGTTTTCCAGCAATCTTCGCAGTTCAGGTTTCGATGAATTTTTCTAGTTTTTTTGTTGGCAAATTCAATTTTTTTTGTTCAATAAAATTTTAGAATTCGATGAAATCGCCGATTTCATTTTTTGTTTGAATAATTAAGTTTTCGATTTCAACGTGTTGTCCATCTATTTTTCATCCTCAACTTCAATGTAGGTATTAACTAATTTTCTTCATCGGCCTATTTTTTAATTTCATAAAATTTCCGATTTCAATAAATCAATTAAATTTTCCAATAAATTATCAATTTGAAATATTATTTTTTTTATAATTTTCGTTTTAGTAAACTTATATTCATAATTATTAATCTCTCTTTTTTTTCTTCAATTTTATAAAATAAAATTTTCAATTTTGATAAAAATCGACAAAATTTTCTATCAATCTTCAATTCTTGAATGAAAAAAATTCGATTTCGATAAATGGTTCGATTTGGTATTCTATAAATTTCCATTTTTTTTTTTCATTTCAGAAAATCGACCAGTTTTCAATTAATCGCATTTTTTTTCAATTCGATAAATTTTTCAATTTTTATGTATCAGGTGTTTTTTCGTTTTCAATATAACAGTTAATTTTTTTTGACGAAGTCGACCAACTTAAATTTTTTAAATTCGTCAATTTTAGAAAATTTTCAATTTGGTTTAAGTAAATGGATTGATTTTTCCATAATCCCATTTAATTTTCGATTTCTATTTATTGACCAATTTTTCAATTTCACTTAATCGATCAACCAGGATCAACCTTTAATCAATCTTCAATTTTTCATAGTTTTCGATTTACTTTAGTCGATCTTTTTTTTTCATCGGTCTATATTTTCTTTAATTTCATAAAATTCCTGATTTCGATAAATCGATCAAATTTTCCAATAATCATCAATTTGGATTAATTTGTTTTATATTAATTTTCGATTTCAACTTATTTTTATATTGATCTCTTTTTTCATTTTTATTATTATAAAATTTTCAATTTTGATGAATCGACAAAATTTTCCATGAATCTTAAATAAAATTCTTGAATCAAAAAAAATTTTCGATTTCGATAAATCGTTCGATTTTTCTATCAGTTTCTTTTCTTTTCTTTTTTTTCTTTTTTTTTGATTTCAGTAATTTTCAGTTACCTAATCACAATTTTTTTCAATTATTGATAAATTTTTAGAGTTTAATGTAGGTATCGTTTTTTTTCTTCTTTCATTCAATAAGTATGTAAATCAATTAATTTTTTTTTTCGTCAATTTTTTTAGTTCTTCTATTTTGATATATCGATAAATTTTTCTATTTACTTGAAAATTCTCAATTTGATTTAGGTAAATAGACTGATTTTTCCAGAATCCCATATACTTTTCGATTTCGATGAAGTGATTAATTTTTAAATTTCACAAAATCGACCAACCTCTAATCGATCTTCAATTTTTCAAATTTTTTGATTTCCATTGGCCAATAAATTTTTCCATTACCTAATTTTCATCTTTTTATTTTAGCTTATTTTATTCATCGGTTATTTTGACATGCGCGAAGCTCCGAGTTTTCTCTTCATTTTTATGTTACGGTTGATTTCATTTTTTTTATTTACTAATAATTTTTAATAAAATTTCTCATTGTGTCTATCTAATTGAATTTTTATTTTACTGCGATGAATACCTATAAGCATTTTTTTTTGTTTTTTTATTTTTTTATCGAAAAAATAACAAACGCATAATTCCAAGAGTTCGACGTGAGATAAAATTTATAATTTTTTCAAAATTTCATAATTGATCCCCCCTCCACAATTTTTAATTTTGTTTCAAGATTTTCTGGTTCTTTAAATGGGTATGTTTTATTCGTTAATGGATATTTCATCTTGGTTTTTTTAATAGTGGATATTTTTAAAAAATCCTATTTTTTAATTTGCTGCTTCTTCAATTTATTGAAGTCTAACGAGTACTTTCAAAATTTTTTGAAAATTTTCAAGTTTTCGAGATATTATTCCTTTTTTAAATTGTTTCCACTTTTTTCATTTTTTCAAAGTTGACGATTTTTCAAAAAATTTTATTCTTGAAAAATTTAGCAATTTTACAAAATGGTCAATATTTCAAACTTTATCCTGCATTCAATATTTTCTAGTTTTCTATATATTTCAAATTTTTTTCAACTCATACCTAGTTTGTTGATTTTTGATTTTTTTTTTAAAACTTTATCAAATTTCAAATTTTTTTTGTTTTAAGAAAAATTTATTTTGAAAAAAAAATAGGAGGTATACCTACCTAACTTTTGAAATATTTTTCATTCTTCGGTATTTTTACCATTTTCTTGGTTTTTCAAAATTTTGCAATTTTGCTTTCAGAATGTGGCAGTTTTTAAATTTTTTTTCAAATTTGTAAGCGATTTTTCAAAGACTTGATCATAAATTTAAATTTTTGCAAAATTGATATTTTATTTTTGAAATAATTACACGAGAAACCCTACAATTGTAGGGTTTTAAAAAATGAAAAAATTGCCAAAACTTCTGGAATTGAAATAACTAGCCCATATTTGGTAGAATTAAATGAAGATAGATTGGGGAAAAATTTATTTCAGCCAATAAATTCAAATTTTTATATAATTGAAAAAAAAAATCAGAATAATTACTCGAGAAACCCTACAGTTGTAGGGTTGAATAAATTGTAAAAATTTCCAAAACCTCTGGAATAGGAAAAAAATTGCCGAAATTTGATTGAATTGAATAAAGTTTGATTGAAAAATATTTATTTCGGCCAATAAATTCAAATTTTCACAGAATTACTAATTTTTTTTTCGAAATAATTACTCGAGAATCCTTACAGTTGTCGGGTTGAAAAAAAATTGAAAAATTTCCAAAACTTCTGGAATTGAAAAAAAAAGTCCAAATTTGTTAGAATTTTGTGTTTTGGTTTCAATTTTACTGTTTTTTTTTTGTGTGTGTGTGTGTGTAAGAATTTTTGATTTTGAAATATTTTTATTTAATTTTATCATCAGTCGATTTTTTTTACTTCAATTCAATCTTTTTTTCTTTTTTGGCGTCAATTTAATTGTTCATTTTTCTGTTGTTGAATTTTTCCACTCTCGAAAAAATAGCAATTTTTTCATCTCCTAAACTTATTCTTGATTTTATTTATTCGTACGTTTTGTTGTAGAGTTCAAATAGATATCACTGATGATTTTTTTTGACAGATTTTTTTTTGATTCCGGCTTATGAGAAGAGTACGAATACCTGTTGCTGTCTACCTTCATTGTACTTACGACACCACGAGATCATCTTCGTATCTGTTTTCGTGGAATGCTGTGGTATGTCGACGTGATATCGATGAATTTATTTATTGATTAAGATTAAGAATCAATGAGGCATTTCACATTACCAAACCAGCAACCATCTACATAAATATTTTTTCATTGGTTAATGAGCCTCGACTATATTTTTAAGTACTCGCGATGGCAAACCATCTGCCCACTTCGTGATGTTTTTGTAGATCATTCACAGACTCGTCTCTCCTCAATTATTTACCAAATTTATTAAGAACTCGCGAGTATACCCATATTACACCAGTGTTGAATAATTTTCAATATTGTGCCCTGGATATTTTCCCTCGTGATTATTTTTTTCAAGGCTTACGTTATCTTCGCTGGAAGCGATTTTTTAAATTGCCAAATTGACGAGCACTATTACATTGGCGACAGTACCTAGATCGATATTTCCAATTTGCAGATTAGCATCACGTCGATTATTATTTGAAATCTGGCATTTGATTATGGTGAATATGCTTATAAGATTGATGTGAAATTTATATACCCCTTGGATATTTTTTCGTTGCCAGAAGTTGATATATACATTACATTGGCGAATCAATAGGTGTACCTAGATCGATATTTTAATTTTCAGGTGATGTTTTTTTTATGCAAATGACGACCCCAGGTGATGTTTTTTTTAATGTAAATAACGACCCTTTAATTGTTTTTTGAAAACTGGTCTTTGATTTGAAAATTGATTACCTTTCGTAGTTTCGATCGTGTTCGTATATTTTCGTTGTCTTCGATTCGGCATTATTCGCGGTTAGGTGCCTGAATTGGAATCGTCGAACGTTGCGGTGGGGCAAGGTGGTATTTTTTTAAATTCGTTGCGTCCGCGCTTGGTTTTATTACGGGGTCGTGTTGGTGAGCTCGATTATCAATATCGGTGCCGTCCACCGTTGATAGTTGGAGCCATTTCACGATAACTCTTCTTCGGCAGACGAGGGCTGATGAGGGGATCCTGTAATGAAATCGGGCTCAAAATTGATTCGTTTTTCGCGTAGGATTCTCAATTTGGTTTAGGTGTCCGATGTTTTGGTTTTCCGGGGTTGTGCACACTGTGCTCGATTACCAACGGTGCCGTACCACCTTGGTTGGTAATCGTATGGGCCAGTTGGCAACTTTATTCTTCTTCGGCTGAACGAGGGCTGATGGAAGAATTCTGGGACCTAAACGTGGGGCTCGCGTTCGCGGATTTCCAGAGGTGTTGGTTTCGGCGGGTGGTGTCGACTGTCGCGAGTTGACGCCACGTCTGCGAACCGCGCCTCTGGCTAGGAGTATCCATCGATGTCGGTATCTGCGTGAACCTGGAAACCTCACGACATCGAGAAAGACCCGGAGTATTCTACGGCGCTGGCGCGATCTTCCCCGGGAATGCGTCGGCCGGCCGGCGACCCGGATCAGGAGGACATTCCAGAGCCGTATTAAGCGAAGGGTGTGGAGGGTGCGAATAATTCGCATACGCCGAGTAGAACGTAGCATTGTTTGAATCACGGATCAAAACTGTACGAGTTGGGTATCAAAATTTCTCTTATGCGAAGTATCAGTCCCGGACCATAGGAGTAGGTGATTATCCGGGGCTGGCCAGGACAACGGGATTTGCGTCTTGGGTACTGCGAGCTCGGAGGGCCTTACGGCACCCTGCACCACCATCATTCGATGGGGAACTGGTACATTGCCTAAGAGGGGTCCTGAGATGACCGCGGTAACGGCTTCGCAAACGGGAACGGTTTCCTAGTGTTATCGTTTCTGTAGGCCACGAGCTCCATCAAAGAGGTTGGAGGCTGGTCGGCTCTTTTGGCTCGACCGATTTCGGTCTATATTGTTCTTCGGGCTGCGTACCACCAGTACAATGTCTGAAGAATAATCTAAATTTAAAACGGTCGCCGAATAGGCGTACCGTAAGTTCCTTTGCCTCGACAATGGATGACTCATTTGGTTTTGCCCACGATGTTCGCGCCTTGTCTACTGGTTACGGTCTAGCGAACATCGCCCGTGGTGAGTGATCTCCCTGGGTCAAGGTACTGCCTCGCTCGTTGAGGCAGTTGAAGAGTGTGTGAAGTGAGAATGTTGATCCGGATTGTTTCGCGATGCTACGTTGTACTCGTGAGTATGGGTTTTGTTTGCTTCTTTTATTAAAAAATTTCAAAATCATTTTTTTTTTTTTTTTTAAATTTCTAAATCATTTTTATTTTTTTGAAAAAATTGAAGAAAATAATAATAATCAGTATTTTTTGGCCTCTGGGTAATAACACAATTTTTTTGTGGTGTGAAGCTCGAATTTAATCGTCGTCATTAATTAACGTCAAATTTAGCATCCCTTTTTTATGATACTCATTTGGCCCAATTGTAATTTTTAAATTAAGCATGTAACTCTTTTGTCTTTTCGTATTCGCGCAAATCGTGTTGTTAGCAATAATTTGTCAAAATATGTTATTTATCTGTATATTATGATGTTGTTGTTGTTATTATTTATCATTGTGTAATATTATTGATGTAATAACCAATCACGGTTTTTCACTGTCTAGCGGCGGACAGTGTTTTTTAACCCAGATCGGTTAATATTAGTAGTTTTAGTATTGTATTTTTTTTTTTAAATGCCGCCTTGTTTCCTTTGCAAACAAGAACTTCGAACTCGGACGCCGAGATGTTTTATTTTTCGATATTAATATTATTCTTGAACAAGCTACAAAATGATGAAAAATACTCTTTTCAGCTTGAATTAGTAAAAGAAGTCCTACCATGGACAAAATGTCAACTATAGTAATGTAAGGTAAAAATGCCCGATAAAGTACTAGAATAGAGCTTTGAAATTAATCAAGTTCTTTTTTAAAAAAGGAAATTCAAAGCTTGGGGCAATTTTCTACAATAGTAAGAGACGAATTTCTACGAAAAGTCGTAAATGGCACCGAAAGCTGCGAAAAAATGCAGTAAATATGGTAAATATTATTCGTAAGTGATGAGTGCCTGCAAAAGCACACGATAGGCAACTCAAATGACATCTCCATTACGCCAAAATAGTACTCATCAGTGTTGAACTGAAACTTGATTTATTTCATAATAAATTCAGAAGTGTCAAACATGTTGCATACCCTGTAAACTGTAGGAATATTTTTTTTTACCCAAAATAATATGGCACTTTTTCAAAAGTCATCGTACGTTGGTATTATTGAGGTCGATTATGACTAATTCGAAGTCGCTGATCACGATTACGTTGTCAATTTTGAGCGTACTTACTTCGTTGTGCCGGAATAAATGATTTTTAAAAATAAATTCCTCGTTTCTATAGGAAGGAGAAGTGAAAATTGAAAACTAATGGCGGACTCGTAATCAGCGTGGACCAATTAGTCGAAAACCACTCCTATCTCATCGATTTATACCTTCCAGGATTGCCAACTTTGAGAAATAAATTTTTTTCTTTCGCTATGTTGGCAACATTGTTTGAAACAACTTTCAAATTTGAATTCTACGACCTCGCATTAGTAATAAATGACTCTTCAACCGCTTTCGAAGACTTCTTAGAAGTTTTAAAGCTCATTTAAAATTTTTTGTATGTGGTGTTAATTGAGTTGCATACTCGAAGCATTTGCAGGCAGATTCGAGGGATATTTTCAAAATGCGACGCTTTTTTCAAAAATTATCGTATTTTTGTATTTTTAATAAGGATTATTACTAAGTCGAGGTCGCGGATCGCGAATATTAGCTTAATTTTCAATTCAACTTTCTCATTGTACTTCAAATGTGGATTTTTCGAAAAAATTACTCGTTTAAAGGCGAAGGAAGGGTCAAAATTGAAAAGTATCGACAGATACGGAATCAGCGATGTTGAATTAGTCAATAACGGTATTAATCTGAATTTTTTTGAAAATTTCAAAGTCTTCTAACTTGGTGAGAAATCGGCGTACAACAAAATGGATAGCATTTTCGGAATCAGCGTGGTCGACTTAGTCGAAAAGCACTCCTATCTCAAATTTTTTGGAGATCAAAAAAATCGAAAAAATCAACAAAGGTTAACCTTCCTTTTTTTTTCGAAAAAAAACCTTTTTGTTCCAGATTGACGTGTGAGGTGTCTAGGAGGGGGTAATCGGACCAGGCGAATCGAATGCCGCGATCAGTTTCCCGATCGGAGGCGAATTCGTCGAGATATAGACCATTTTCTGTAACTCAGAAATTAAGCATCGGATTTGAAAACCGATGGCTTATTCGGGTAAAGCGACCTCGAAATAGCCCGTAAACCGAATTGTAGCCCGATCGGACCATAAATAACATTTAAAAAAAATTCATTAAAATTGAAGCAAAAATAATCGCGGATTTGCAATTTTTTGCAAAATTTGAAAAAAATTGTCGAAAATTGGACATCTAGGAGTCTATACCGATAGAGTCGAACCCGACGATTGCAAATCTGCTTTCATTTTCAAAATCGGACCATTATTCGCGGAGATATAAGCGTTCAAACTTTTTGGTCGGATATGAGTCATAAAAACAGACCAAAAGTAAGTTGGTACTTCATTGAATTATTGCAGCTTCCAGAATAGCTAGAAATTTTTTTTTGGTGTCTAATGGTACTATTTCGAGGTCGTAGAATTCAAATTTGAAATTTGTTTCGAGCAGGGTTGCCAACCTCTCGAAATAAAAATTTTATTCTGCGACGTTGGCAACCCTGCTCGAAATAAATTTCAAATTTGAATTCTACGACCTCGAAATAGTACTAATCCACATCAAAAACAACTTTCTAGCTATTCTGGAAGCTGCAATAATTTAATAAAATACCAAGTTACCGAGTATGGTCGGATTCGATGAGTCATATCCGACCAAAAACTTTGAACGCTTATATCTCCGCGAATAATGGTCCGATTTTGAAAATGAAAGTAGATTTGCAATTGTCGGGTTCGACTCTATCGGTCTAGACCCCTAAATCGCAAATATTCGACAATTTTTTTCAAATTTTGAAAAAAAATATATTTGAAGGGGTCGAAATTCAAAAATTTACCAGGCTCCTGCTTATGGTTCGATTCAGCTGAAATTTGATTTATAAACTATTTTGAGATCGTAGAATTCAAATTTACGATTTTCACGGTTCAGGGTTGCCAACTTCGCGAAATAAAATTTTTATCTCGAGAGGTTGGCAACCTGCTCAAAACAAATTTCAAATTTGAATTCTACGACCTCGAAATAGTACCATTAGACACCAAAAACAATTTTCTAGCTATTCTGGAAGCTGCAATAATTCAATAAAGTACCAACTTACCAAGTTTGGTCGGTTTTTATGACTCATATCCGACCAAAAACTTTGAACGCTTATATCTCCGCGAATAATGATCCGATTTTGAAAATGAAAGCAGATTTGCAATCGTCGGGTTTGGCTCTATCGGTCTAGACCCCTGAATGCCCAATTTTCGACAATTTTTTTCAAATTTTGCAAAAAAAACTCCAATCCGCCATTTTCTTTGCTTCAATTTTAATGAATTTTTAAAAAATGCTATTTATGGTCCGATCGAGCTATAATTTGGTTTACGGACTATTTCGAGGTCGCTTTACCCGAATATGCCATCGGTTTTCAAATCCGATGCTTAATTTCTGAGTTACAGAAAATGGTCCATATCTCTGCGAATTCGCCCCCGATCGGAAAACTGATCGCGCCATTTGATTCGCCTGGTCCGATTACCCCCTCCTAGACACCTCACACGCCAATCTGGAACAAAAAGTTTTTTTCGAAAAAAAAAAGGAAGGTTAACAACCATCGTTGATTTTTTCAATTTTTTTGATTTTCAAAAAAATCGAGATAAGAGTGCTTTTCAACTAAGTCGACCACGCTGATTACGAAAATGCTATTCATTTTGCTGTACGTCGATTTCTCGCCGAGTTAAAAGACTTTGAAATTTTCAAAATTTTCAAAAAAATTCAGATAAATATCGTTTTAGACTAATCTGATCTCGCTGACTCCGATTCGGCCAATACTTTTCAATTCTGACCCTTCCTTCGCCTTTAAACGAGTAATTTTTTTCGACGTTAGGGGTACAATGAGAAAGTCAAATTGAAAATAAAGTTCATATTCGTGATCAGCGACCTCGAAATAGTAATAAACCGCATTAAAAATACAAAAATGCGATATTTTTTGAAAAAAGTGTAATATTTTAAAAATACACTTGGAATCTGCCTGCAAATGCATCGAGTATGCAACTCAATCGACACCAAATACTAAAATTCTTTAAATGAGCTTTGAAACTTTCAGGAAGTCTTCGAAAGAGGTGGAAGAGTCCTTTATTACAAATTCGAGGCCGCAGAATTCAAATTTGAGATTTATTTGGAGCAGTGATGCCAACCTCTCGAGATAAAAATTTTATTTCGAGAAGTTGGCAACCCTGAACCGTGAAAATCGTAAATTTGAATTCTACGACCTCAAAATAGTCTATAAACCAAATTTCAGCTGAATCGAACCATAAACACGAGCGCGGTGAATTTTTGAATTTTGGCATTAAAGTTAAAGCAAAAAAAAATGGCGGATTTGCGATTTTTTGCAAAATTTGAAAAAAAATGTTGAAAATTGGGCATTTTGGGGTCTAAACCGATAGAGTCGAACCCGACGATTGCAAATCTGCTTTCATTTTCAAAATCGGATCATTATTCGCGGAGATATAAGCGTTCAAAGTTTTTGGTCGGATATGAGTCATAAAAACCGACCAAACTTGGTAAGTTGGTACTTTATTGAATTATTGCAGCTTCCAGAATAGCTAGAAAATTGTTTTTGGTGTCTAATGGTACTATTTTGGGGTCTTAGAATTCAAATTTGAAATTTGCTTTGAGCAGGCTTGCCAACCTGACCAGATAAATATTTTATTTCGCGAGGTTGGCAACCCTGCGCGAAACAAATTTCAAATTTGAATTCTACGACCTCGAAATAGTACCATTAGACACCAAAAACAATTTTCTAGCTATTCTGGAAGCTGCAATAATCCCATAAAATACCAAGGATGGTCGGATATTCCGAGGACTTTTTTAAAATTATCCGGTCAAAAACTTTGACGTCTAATATCTCCGCGAATAATGGTCCGATTTTGAAAATGAAAGCAGATTTGCAATCGTCGGGTTTGACACTATCTTTCTAGACCCCCTAGATGCCCAATTTTCGACAATTTTTTTTTCAAATTTTGCAAAAGATCGCAAATCTACCATTTTCTATGCTTCGATTTTAATGAATTTTTAAAAAACGTTATTTATGGTCCGATCGAAGTATATTTCGGTTTATGGGCTAATGTGAGGTCGCTGAACACAAATATGCCGTCGGTTTTCAGATCCGAAGTTTAGTTCCCGAGATACAGAAAATGGTCCGTATCTCGGCGAGTACGCCTCCAATCGCGAAACTGATCGCGCCATTCGATTCTCCTGGTCCGATTACCCCCTCCTAGACACCTTACACGTCGATCTGGAACAAAAAGTTTGTTTTCGAAAAAAAAAGGAAGGTTACCATCGTTGATTTTTTCGATTTTTTTGAAAATCAAAAAAGTCGATATAAGAGTGGGTTTTCACTAAATCGACCCCGCTGATTCTGAATTTGCTATCCATTTTGATGTACGTCGATTTCTCGCCGAATACGAGCACTTTGAAATTTTTGAAATTTTCAAAAAAATCCAGATTACAATCGTTATTGACTAATTTCAAATCACTGACCTCGATTCTGATGTTATTTTACTTCACTCGTCCTCCCTTCCCTCTTAAACGAGCAATTTATCAAAAGACTACAACAGGTTGGTGTTGTTACGTAAATCAGATACGTAGTTACGATGTTTACAGAGAAGAATTTAAAAGTTAGTTACCTTGTAAAAAAATCTATACCGTATAGTATAAAAAAACGCAATGTAATCACAGCTGAATAAAGAAAGGGAAAAATAAATACGATAGGTAATCAACAATCAAATAAATACAACATAAGAGCATAATGAAATACAGATGAAAAGTAACCTTTTATACACAAAATTCAACACATCAACGGTTAGGTAAATACGAATGTTAATTATAATTACGCTTCTAGTTGGTACGAAATTCTTGGTCGATTCATTTAAAAAAATTACAAACTAAAAAATAAAACAATAGGTGGCACATAAGCAAAAGAGAATCGAGTACTTACAATCGTCAATAACTTAACGTACAAATACATAAGCGTACCAGTTTCGTATTTACAAATTTTTCAAAAAACATTATACCTAATCATGTTCTAAAAAAAGAAGTAAAAAAAAAATAATTATAAAAAATTACACCTAAACGCGTGTGAATAAAATGATAGAAATTACGCCTCTTCGTGTAAATATGCGCACAAACGATTAAAAAATACCGTACGGTTTTGCAGATGAACGAACGCGACGAGGAACGTATCCAAATCCTTTAGCCATAAAAACGTTCACGTTGAAAATATCATAAATCATAAATAATAAATCAACTCAACTATATACACTACAGAAATACTGTTAAATATGAGCATAATGACGTATATAAACGTAAATAGTACTAAGAAATAGGTATTCTAACGGTAACTTCAGTTCGCAAGTATGGGTAGCACTTGCACTTAATTTTTAGAGAATAATTGCTAATACCGGTACATAAAATTAATGTGTACGGAGCTATTAATACTCGTACATAGTACATACGTCACAAATCACCTGCGAACTTGGCACAATATAAATATCGAGCCTGAACTGATCAATGCAGCGCCTTTTCATGTAGGTAATACCGATCGCAGCTGGTGAGCGATGTAAGTATGTGATTCTGATTGGGTAGGAAACAATTACGTACATTGCATCGATATCTACTCGTACCAGGCATGATACAAAAAAATTGCCTCTGCCTCTGTATACTGGAATTATTGTCGCACGGTGAGATTCTTTTATAAAATAACGATGAACAGATCTGTAAACAGTAAGCGAAGCGGAATTAATTAGACTTAGAGAAAAAATCAAGCGGGTAAACACAATTAGGCATACGAGTATCTAAATTACCTACTTGGATACAGATCGGAATTCTGATTCACGTTTCGCAAACATCACATTGAACTTGAGGAGTTGATGGTATCAATTGCAGGTATTTGCATTAAAATACGACTACTGCATTACGTTGGTAGGTGAAGGTATGGCGCGGCATCATTGCACAAATTGTACATCCAATCGTGCTCTTTGTCGTCGTCATTCTTCTCCGTCAAACGTAGGTAGACCTACCTAACAAAAAAATAATAATAATACGTATTACAAGATACCCATTTTCTTCGACGAAAGATACTTAGCAAAAGGAGGAGAAAGCAAGAAGTGCACTCGTTAATGCCCGTTAGTTGTCTATTCGTAAGTACTAGTTACGTCCAACATACCTAAATATTAAAAGCTCGACGAAAGTGAACATAAACGAAGACGTGGGGTACCGTTAAGACATGGTTGTTGTGTTGACATATGTTGGTCTCCTGATATTTGCAACATCAGTATAGCTTTGATTAGAAAAGCAAATCGGCTTCTTATTTTCGATCTTGTCATCTGTAGATAGGTAAGGTACTAATTATTGAACTCGAAGCGCTCAAAAATCTTCACTATACGAGTATAACTACAGCCAAGATGTTAGTGTACGAAATTAAGACCCAGTTACAACGTAAAAATGGGCAGTTAAGCACATTTTCTAATAGGTAAGTAGATCAATTTACGAAAATAAGGACATATCCAAGCGTAGGTGCAAATTATAAGACTGATAAGCCTCAACAAATTAAAATCAATAGGTAACTCTACATATACCGTGTTAATATTACAGACAGTCAACTATTTACCAGGTTTCTTCAGCATCGGTTTCATTTCGACGTCATCTTCCGGATCAGACGCTTCCCTGCAGGGAATATTAACATATCGCGGTTCTTCGTAACCAGGATGATATAAAGGAGAATTCAACATGGCCAAGTAGTCTACATTGCTATTCATATCGGCGTTCATTTTAATGTACACTTCGTTCAGTTTGGTATAATGCTGAAAATCGTAATTTCGAATTAATTAAGTATTTAGATACTCTCGAGTGACTGTACGAGTATGAGGGATTTACTGCAGGTAATTTAAAAAGGCAGGGTATATTTTTATAACTTACAGATCGAACGCCATCTTCGAGCAAACGTCCGAGTCGCTCGCTCAATTCCGCAAAAGTTGGCCTCAGCAACGGACGAGCATGCCAACAATCCTTCATCACTGCATATCTGCAAAAAAAATATATTTAAATTTAAAAATAATCAGATCATCAGATTGCAATGTACTTATTTCATCGAGTGAAACTTTATCACTTTCAATTTCCAACTTACATTTCTTCGGTAGCAAACGCAGGCTTTTCTAGTCTGTATCCGCTTTCTAATTTATTAAATAGGTTATTCAAATCTTCGATCCCTAGAAAATAAACAAATAAAAATATAATCGAGACGAATAAGCCGAATCAAATAAAAAATACGTAACAGGCAATTTTGTACGCGGTATAACGGAAAATAAATGCGCAGTAATTCGACATTATTATAGGTAATCTTACCCGGGTAAGGTGTAACGGATAAGGAAAACAATTCCCACATGGTAATACCGTATGACCATACATCGGACTGCGTTGAAAACACCCTATCTCTAATCGATTCTACAGCCATCCATTTTACTGGTACCAACGTCTAGTTAAAAAAAACAAAACACACTCGAGTTAGTATCTAATAGGTACGTACTCGTCGGATATAAATAGGTACCTAAGTTAAATAGCATGTGAGCAGAAAAAACTTACGGATTTTTGCCTCTGATATTGTTCGCTTTGGTACATACTCTTGGCCAAGCCAAAATCACATATTTTTACGATATTATCGTCCGCTAATAGTACATTTCTCGCCGCCAAGTCTCCGTGCAGTACCTGAAGAAGTCGTATCGAAACAAGATTGCCATTAAATAAGCAAAGAATATATAGGTACGTTTATCATACACATATGTACGTGTAAATCAGAGATAGGCAATATCCTCTTCAAGGAGGATTCATGATCCAGATCATTGAGATTTGACCAATTGATTTTACATACCAACGATCTTTTCATGCAAAAAAAAAAAAAAAAAAAAAGATTACTCAGAATGGATCTTTATGACGTCATGTACTCGTGTGCTATTCATTTTATTCCATATTCACATTTACTTATTTCACTCGATTCCAAGATTGTTTTTTATTTTTATTTTTTTAAAACAACGTTTCAAACTTTTTTTTTTTTTTTAAATTAAATTATTTTGAACGTAATTTTTTCAACTAAAAAAATCCAGCCAATATAACCCCTTTTTTTAGTTGAATTTCTTTTTAGTGTCCAAATTTTGAATCTGACTATAGTGCGCTAAATTTGGGGTGTTCAATTTTTTTTTATCAATTTTTCGAAATTTACCAAAAAAATTTAGAAGAATTCTGAAAAAAAAAAAATTGAAAAAAACAAGCTACACAAAGAACACGCAAAAAAAGTTTCAAAATTTTTTTTACTGCCTTAAACCTTTTTGTTTAAAATATACCAAACCGGTGCAAAAGGTAAAATGTTGAGCTGATTTTTTTTTTTTTTTAGGTAGGTAAGTGACCTGAAGGATCTTTTTTTAATAAAATAAAAAAAGGTTCGGCTTTAAAAACATCTTATATCACCGATTCACAGATTCTTCTCATGAAGATCTTAGATCAGTACCTAAGATCACTATCTAGATGGATCTTTTTTTTCAAAATTATCTTGCCCATCTCTGATGTAAATGGAGCATCTACAATTGCTCACTTTTCGACTGGCCAAATAATCCATGCCGCGAGCCACTTGGAATAACCAGCAAATGAGATCAGCAGTCTTAATTGGTCTTACGGTGGTGTTGTGGTAATCGCCGCGATAATTTGAACGCCAATCCGGCTCATTATCTTTACTTATCAAGTACCCGTCTGAACCTACAACCGAGAGAAATTCGGCATTAGCACTTACGTAATTTGTATACTACAAAACAATTATACGAGTACGTACTATAGGTAACATATAGATAAAAATAGGTACTCGTAATATAACGTTATTTTACCTATAGGAGTTTCTTCGACGGAAGTATCACTTCTGGTACTGTTTATTCGGCCGTTCATCGCAGCATACCCGTAATTGCTGAAAAACCAACGAACAGTTGTTACTCATTACATTATGGGTAGGTAATATACTTCGGCAACTAAAAGGACTGAAATCTCGAGCTGTACGAGTGGAAAATCAAACAAGACCGATTCCGTACATCAAACCGCAACCTACCGATTATTGCTGGTAATTGAAAGGTCCAATTCGCCATTTTCGTCAATTTGATTAATAAAATTGTTTCGCTGTTTCAGTAGGAAATCGTGCAAATTGCCAAACTTGCAATATTCGACAATAACTATCAGTTCTCCTGTCATAAATAAAATATCACAATTGTCAACGAATCGATTAGGCAAAAATGAAAACAAAAAAAACAACAAAAAAAACACTGGCTTCTTACTTTTTCTTAAATCTTTGGTGCAAGCGCCCAATAAATTAACGACATTTAGGTGTCGTCCGAGGTGGATCATTATTTTCAGTTCCGAGGCGAGTGCCCTCACATAGAGAGAATCGGCGTTGCGTTTCACCGTCTTCACAGCAACAATGGTTATGGTATTTTCGTCGATAATGCCATCGGCTTCGGCTTTCCGCACTTCTCCGAATGCACCGGAACCGATCAATTTTCCTGATTGAAAATTAAAATCGAATAATTATAGTCTATTGACGTCAGCAAAAATAACGTATTGGTAGCAGAGAGCGGACGTGTGATAGATTTATAATTTACCCAATTTCAGTTTTTCTCTCGGGAATTCCCATTTTTTATCGTAAGGTAATAGATCGGCTTGTTCCTCTACTCCTAGCTCTGGATTCAGACTGTGAATAGCACCTTCTTCGAAATTCAACAGACCGGTTTCCTTCAATTCTTTTCGTAAACTCTGCGAAAATTAAATCAAATAATAATATTAGTTTAGGTAGGTATGATGGGCCACGTTCCATAATATTTCTAATACTACATATTCGTAAGTATCGTCGTTGATGGCTGAGGATACTTTGCAAGCAAAAACGTAGTCAATTACCTTTTCTTTGCGTATTTTTATCATCGACCAAACGGTACAGATCAAAAAGAAAATTATGGCCACGCAAAAAGCCACCAAAAATATCGTATGCTCGTGTTCTTCTGGCTTATCTGGTAGTAAAAAAAAAAAACCAAAAAAAACAGATTAAGTACATACTCGTTCATTCGGTACATTATATGCTATACATCTGCGCGTTCAATCCACTACTTACCAGTTAACCATAGCTTTACTTTAGCCGAATCGTTTCCAGCTTTGTTGACCACCACACAAAGGTACTCGCCTTCATCGACGAAAGCCGCATATCTGATGAGCAAAGTTCGATTACTATCGTACAGAACAATACGCGTCGATTCTTTCGCACTCGTATTCGTTTGTATAAGTTTTTTATCCTGCGTACATTCGAACAAACAACAAAATCACATCACGATGCAAATGAGATAATAATTATAGGCTTGAAATAATATAAACAGAGCAAGCTAGCTCTATATAGCCAAAGCCTACCTTGTACCACAACACCGACGGAGTAGGTGTACCATCGACGTGAATCTCCATTTGTATTTGTTTGCCACTGGTCACCCATAGCTGACTGTTATTGAAATTGGTACGGGTAATATTCGGTTTCGAAGCGCCTACAAAACATACGAGTATCTAGGTAAATACAATTCGAGTTTCAAACCGACGTTGCGGATGCCGATGTCTTACTTTTAACGTCGATAGTGATACTTTTTTCGGTTTCGTAATCGCTCGACGAATTGTTGAGCTGAGCAGCTCGACAAATATAATTTCCACCGTGAATTTTTTGAATATTTTTAATATGCAAAGTCGATCCGTGCGAAAATTTGGTAGTAAAATTGGTCGTACGAATTCCTGCAAAGAAAAATACGTATTTTAGCCATCATGTCACTTCACGTCGACTCGACTCGGCGAAGGCCAAGTTTTCCTTACGTTACTCGCTCACCTGGCAGATGTTTCGCAGGTAAATCCTCGACTGTATCCTTATACCATGTAACGTTGCTGTGGTACGCGTATTTAGAGGACGCGCACGAAATCTCCACGTCATCTCCGACAACGATTTCTTTCAAGTCGCTGTTGATTGCGAATCCGTTCTCAACATCTGCGCCAAAATAAGAAAATTAATAAAATTATTTGCTGGGAGCGAAGGTATAGGTAGGTTGTAAGTAAATTCGAAAATCAGCCAATAGTAAACGCTGGCTGCGAAGCGAGGGCACCAGGAGTCACTCGGTAGGTAGGTACAGCGAATGTGAAGAACGAGTTGTTAACCTAGCGAAGTACCTACTCGAGTATTTATTTAATATTATAATTAATCACCTGAAACCAAAAATAAAGCGGAGCTATCGGCTGAACCTTCGGAATTGCTCGCTTCACATCGTAGAATTTTGCTTCCATTAGCTGTGAAATTCAACGTCGACTTCATTTGATATGGCTTCGAGCTAAGGTTCGTTTCTTCAAACTGAGACATCTGTCAAACGAAAAATAAATTGTAAAATATAGCTAGTATACATATCTACATATTTATAAAAAACGCAATTAAATAAAACGTATTTTACAGAGATATTTTCATAAACGTTGTTTTCGCATGTAGGATAATCGTCGCAATTTATAACGGACCAAGTTACTCTTGGTAAAGGATAAGCCGTTAAAAAACATTCGACCGGATAGTTTTGTTTCAACGAGTAGAATTTTCTATCATTTTTCAACGTCGGTCTCGGCGAATCTGCGCAATCGTAAGAATAGATTAGTTACCAAGACTGTACGAATACACATAGGTAGTAGGTACTACGTATAGGACAAGACGTGATTCTTTAGTTCTTCACCTTCGACAGTAAGACTAAAATTGACAACTTCTGTGCCGTGAATATTCGAAGCTCTCAGCTGATAGATGCCGAAATCCCAAATGTTGATGTTCTTCACTTCGAGCATGGTATTAGGGCTTTTGTTAGTTATCACGTATTTACCATTCGGATCGGTTTTTATTTCTCTATCCTCCGGATCGAACCTATTAAATAAGTGTGTAAGTAGGTACGACACGTATGGCAATTGGAAACTAGGTACATATGTATAAGCACTAGCTATGTAGGTATTTGCAGTACGCCAAGATTGCGAATATTTACCAACTGATTGTGGCTTTCGGATAAGCGGTTACGTTAGCCACCCACACCACTTGCTCTACACCGGCTTTGAGTGATAATTCGCGAGCTTGTTCGTGGATGGCGATGTTCAAGAATGTTTCAGTTTTATCTGAAATTGCGCATAGGTAGATTAATGAACAAGTCGAAATTCTATAGCGATAGATGGAATAAGCGATATAAAGAGATACCAACCGTGAATGTGCAACTGATGGGTTACGCTCTTGTCCGGCGAATAACCCATTACCTCGCACGTATATACTCCTTGGTCACTTTTGGTCAAGTTTCCAATCGTCAACAATCGATACACAACTTGGTGTTTGTCGTGTTTGTAAACGTTATTATCTTCCAATATCATTTTCTAAAAAATCGCAACCGTTAGACGCTTATTTAAGTAAATAACCGCGATTAGATATAAAAAAAAACTAGTATTTAAAAAACATACTTTCGCAACGTCATCAGTAGGTACGTTCCATTCCAATCCTATTTTCTCATCGGCGGAAACAATTATGGAACAATTCAACGAGGCGGTATCGCCTTCTGCCAAGTTATAAGCGTTTGAAGCGTCTATGTACGGACTAGGAACCTCACTGGTCGCAGCTAAATGGAAAATTGGAAAAATTATCATTAAACTAGGTAACGAGAAGGGCGGCTTCCTACTCTACGATGTTAATCTAATTATTTATGCGTGTACACGTACAGGACCATCGAGAGCTAAAGCGGACCCGGGGAAAAAATTATTTTGGACCCTCTTCCAAAGGAATTGTTGACCAAAAACATATGTGATTTTTTCAACTCGAGCTGAAAAAATTCAATTCGCCCCGCCCCTCTCGATGGGCCTGTGTATGTGTATTGTGTACCATCGTGATAATATTATATTATATTGTATTGTGTATGCTTAGTCAATGGTCATTGTATGGGTAAATTTCTTACACGAACCGAATAATCTAGAAAAAACAATTAATATCCTACCTACCTAAATTACGCGAATTGTAATTATTTTTAAAAAATGTAACTGCCTAGTTTCTGATTAGGTATGCTGGTAGCATAGCCGGCGGATCATTATTTTCTCAAGTGGTGCTCACATTGTGGCATTGTGGGGGGGGGGGGGGGGGGGGTGAAAAATGTTGTCAATTTTTTCACAAAAAACAAGACTTCATAAATATACCATAAAGTGAAACCTCGCTTATCTGATGCCCAAAAATCGGCTAATTTTTCATTACCCGATTTCTCTTCAATTATGCCCTACGACCGACCTCTCGTTAATGTTTCAAATTTTATAGAAAAATTTGAAAAATCATTTTTTTTATTTCAAAAAAATGATATTGAAAAAATGTGGAAAAGTTATTTTTTTCGATGAGAAATCAGTTTACTTATTTCAGAAAAAAAAAAAGGAACTTGAAAAATTTTATTCCAAAAATTAGAATTTTTTTCATCCTAAAAAATTTGAAAATCTCATTTCATTCTAAAACTTTGGGGAAAATACATTTTTAAAAAATCAAAAAAAACTTTCATTTCAAAAAATTGTAAAAAAATTGTATTGTAAAAAATTTTAAAAGGTCCCAAATCTCAAAAAGAAAAAAAAAAGTTATTGAGAGTGAAATTTTTTACATGAGTTCAAATTTTTTGCGCAGTTCGGGATTTCTCACGTGGTGCTCCGCACCGTGTGAGAAATCTCATGTGGTGCTCGAGCACGAGAGCAAGTGGGCTAACACCGGCCATGCTAGGTAGGATGTTAACGGAAGATGCTATTTACTAGGTAAGGTATAGTTAACTGTAAACTATAATAATTGTACTTGTTGCAATAGTACAATACAAAAGAATTGTATTTAGGTATACTTATAGGTACCTTTACAGTTTACACGTACCAAAAAGCATAAAAAATTGGAAAAATAATACTTAGGTATCTAGTAGGGAAGTATATGAAACTGCCTGTACCTATTATACAGATACACGTATCTATTGGCTTATGGCTACTATTACATCTTGGTACGAAAACGTATACGCGAGTCAGAGTCAGAGCAAGTATGGAATGCGTATCTTCGTTGGTTTTTTTTTTTCGTCCAATGTAAGATGTGAGTACGTAATTTTTTTTTATCGAAAGTCGAGAATATTAATACGAATGAAATTTCAGACGATGGACAAACCGATTTGATTGAAATTTCCAAGAATTTGACCATAAACGAAAATTCAAGTGTCGAATGACCGAATCCATCACCGATAGTCGCTTTTACCTACTTAATGAAATAAACTCACAATTAACTCTAAGATCAAAAGTAAATGTTGTCTTAGATTCAGTGTCATTGTACGAAGCTGCGCAAGAAAAAGTATCCGAATCTGCTATTTTAACATTTGACAAAGTGAATCCGTGTTTTGGATCATATTTCAAATCTGATACCTGCAAAAACCATTCAATCGTACAAATATGTAAAAATTGGAAGTAGCTACCATAGGTAGTGTTATGCACAACAACCATCATCCCCATTTTTGTGAAAAGCACCAGCACCAGCAGTGTAAATTGTGATGTTAGATTTGAAAGTGTCCGCTCACCTATCCTACTCACGTCAGTTATACCAAGTCAGTACTGCTGCGTAGAGTACCTAGACTTAATAGCTACGTATTTAGATTTACTGACACACGAATAAGTACATAAATGTAAGAGGTAAAAAGATCAGAATGTGTGCGGTGTTGTTAGCTGTACTAGTAGATATAGGTAAGATAGGTAAGCACTAAGCATTCCATTCGTGAATATTGGTTAAGTAAGCGTAAAAAAGGCTAATCTACCAAAAGTCTTTCGCCGCTAATAACACTGGCGCCATTTGTACTCGTAATCGGTAAAGGTATTACGACGACGTACTCGTACTTATTATTTTGTAAAAGAAACGAATACGTCTCTCGTAGCTGCTCGTATTTGTAGCTCGTAGCTATACCTAGACCTACGCTGGCACTGATCCGAGTATATATTCGCGAAAAGCGTCAATGCCTCGCGCAATTTTAAATAGGTATACCTAACCTAACCTAACCTTTAATACTACGCGAGCACAAATTCGCTAGGATAAACTATAGACCTGCTAGATATATACGATTAAGTAATACGTAGACGTACCTAAACCTATGTATACGTATAGTTCACGTATTAAAACTAACATAATTTTACCTACATTGTGGAATTGTAATCTTGGTGTTATTACAGCGCAAAGATTAGAAAAGACTTTACATCTTCGATGTTGCACGAATTCGATCAATCGAGTGGCAAGCCTGTCTTTCGAAATTTCCTCCCAGCTGGACGAGGGGGTGTTATTATTTCCACCAGCGTGGGTGAGTAGTTGCTCGGATTTGTAGTGAACATGAACGAAATTGCTCACACTTCCTACTTCCATAAGTTCAGATTCTGGACTTGAAAAATTTCTTTCAATTAACATGTAATTTATTCGAAATTGAAGGGGAAGGATGACTCCAATCGAAATTTTTGCGATAACTAAAATAATTTCCAAGACATCAAGCTACAAGATTTGTTTGAAATTTTTTTCAATTGGACCTCTCCCTTCACAATTTTTTAATAATATAAGTGTCCAAGCCATTACGTAAAATTGGAGGGGAGAGAAGGGTCTAATCGAAAATTTTATAATAACAAAAATTATTTCTTGGACCGCAATCTACAACTTTTGTTTGAAAAAATATCTACCTGATAGGTATTATGTGAAATTTGAGGAAAGGGAGAGATCCAATCGAAATTTATATGATGACCAAAATTATTTTTAGGATCTTGCTCTACAACTTTTATTTGAAAATTTTTTCAATCGGTTCCTTCCTCGCTCACTCATCTGAGAGTTTTAATAATTAATATCTTCGAAGTGTTGTGAAAAATCAGTAGAGAGGGGGGGGGGGGTCCAATCAAAAAAAACTTCAAACAAAAGTTATAGCTTGAAGAACTAGGAATAATTTCGGATATTACAAAAATTTTGATTGGACCCCTCCTTCCATTCCAATTTAGAACAAAATTAATGTCAATCGAAATTTGAAAGAAATATTCAAAGTCCAGATAAAATTGTAGATTCAGTTGATTCATATTTCTATTTCTATGGACTACTCACCCAGGCTGGTGGAAATAATAACACCCCGGTTCGAGAAGTGTATCGTTTTGGGGAGCTTGCAAATCCTTTTGCGTATTTTCAAAATGTAGGTATCTACTATTTTATGCAAACGAGATGACAAATCACTTCGAGAAATTTTGTCGCCATTCTCATTTTATTCCCACTTTTCCTTATTTTCATTTTTTAAAATTGAAAAAAAATGTAAAATAATTTTTCAACAAAATCTAACTGAAAATTGCCTATAATATACGTAATCTTATTTTACTTGTACTTATTTTAGCTAAATGGCAATCACCCTCTATGAATAGATATGTAAATGGCATAAAGTATATGTACCTACTCGTACTTAGCTATGTAATAGAAATAGATTCCCTGTCTAACTTGCTAATAAGCAAAAAAGTACCTACATAATAAGACGTATATAGTACTGTGGGGTGGTGGTGGGTATTCACCTACATAATGAGGCGAGTTATAACCCTTTCATGCCGACCGCGACCAGGAATGCATTTTTTTCCGTTGAAATTTTTACTATGGCTCAACGCCTTGAACGAAAAAATTGACGAAAATATGTCGATACATTCGTTGGGGAGATAAGTAGGTACTAGGTAGTAGGTAGGCACACGACGTAATGATCCCATATAACGAGTAAAATTACGTTTACCTACCTAATAATATTGGAAATTCGGCGTGAAAGGTACGATAACTAACTATAACATAAGATGTCTTACACATATGTACGAGTAAACGACTGCATATAGGTAAGTATATCTTACGAAAAAGGAGAAACGTGATACTCCTGCAGTGGCTTTTAGATGAAGTAGTATTAGATGGCAGCGCGCAGCATTCCAAGTCTTGCCCATCGAAGCTCGCGTTTATATTGTTCAAAAAAAACCCTTCATAAACGCTGTAGTTGGAGCTGTAGCTTGGCATGGTGATCTAAATTTATTTGAAAAATCAAAACAAACGCTTCAGCGGAAGTACGTAATTTCGCGTACTAGGTGAATTGGTGACACGACGTTTAGACGTTTCTACTCTCTAGGCACAAACATTATCTACCTACTATCTACGTACTTGTGCCTTGTGGCTGGCTACGTCGAGTATAGGAGTTTGGTTCACTCAATTTGTTTACACTTTACACGGACGTGAATCGTTACTGTTGAATTTTACCAAGTCCAATATTCTACGTAGATATTTGATATTCAAAATTGCAGGAGAGGGAGGGGTCTGATCGAAATTTTTGTGATGACCAAAATTATTTCTAAGACTTCGAGCGACAACTTTTGTTTGAAAATTTTTTCAATTGGACTCCTCCTTTCTCACCGATTTCGCATAACACTCCGAAGATAGTAATTAAAAATTGGAGGAGCGAGGGAGGAAGGAGCTAATTGAAAATTTTCTCAAATAAAAGTTGTAGATCAAGATGCTGAAAATAATTTTGATTATTATAAAAATTTCGATTGGGTCCCTCCTTCTCCTTCGATTTCACATAACATCAGATAGATATTTTTTTTAAATTGAAGGAGTGGTCCAATTGAAAAAAAATTCAAACAAAAGCTGTGGATTAAGACCCTAAAAACAATTTTGGTTATTATAAAATTTTCGATTAGACGCTTCTCTCCCCTCCAGTTTTACATAATATGACTTGGGTGCTATACCATTATTAAAAACTGGCGGAGGTAAGGGTCCAATTGCGGAAATTTTCAAACAAAATTTATAGATTAAGATCCTAAAAATAATTTCGCTTAGAATAAATATTTCGATTAGACCCCTCCCTCTCCTCCAATTTTAAATATCAAATATCTATCTAGTATATTGGACTTGGTACAATTCAACAACAACGATTCACATCCGTGTAACAAATTGAGTGAGAACTTACACTCCCAAAAATTTTACAGGAATCGAAAAGGAGGGAAATGCGGTGTTTGGAGAAATTTAAGTAGGTAGCTCGTACCTACATGCGCCAAAATGAAGCACGAATATAGGAGTATGTAAAGTAAAGCTGTATTGCGAGTAGCGTACCTAGCTCCTAATTCAACTACAGAGGCTGGGGGTTGGGGGACAATACTCGGAAGTGAAGTCGAACGGAATATAGATTACCTACTTAAAAATGCTACACAGCTGCAGTCGTTTAGCATCTTTGAAATAAGTATATGCACGCCGAGGTATGCCGGTATGCAGGCAAAGGCAAACTGACACGACAGCGACATCGACATCGACATGACAGTACGTACATTGTACATTCGCGTCTGTCCGACCATCCTCTCAATTCACTTGGTCTGACATCTAACTAGATAGGTACCCACCTATACTACCTAGCTATTATATAGATCGTTATACTATTTTCCTCTTTATTTTATTTTTCTTACGCTTAGGTATATACATAAATTGCTTCAAAAGGAAGGTATACTTATTTTTGTGAAATTAATTTTCAAACGAGGGTTGACCTACTTACCAACCTATACCTATTTTTATTGCGTACCTATATTTATTTATATATATTTTTGGCACAATTCGCGAAGATACGCAGCACGCCAAAAGTAAAGATTTAGTGGGTATAAGCTCTCTCACACAACAACGCGAAAAGCCGCAAACTTTTTCATCGACACGTCATTAAACAATTCTCAACTCGCTACTTCGTTAGGTAGACGATTAATAGGTTCTAATACGACGATTGTTGGGTTACGTCAAATCAAAATGCGACACACGGACACACGAACGCCTTACATATATCTTGACTGCACCGCACTCTTCTCTCCTTCGCTCTTTCTCGTTTCTCACCCTCCAACAAACCAATCGAAATGCTTTCGTTTTTATGCGACACTTTTCTTTGCTTTTTTTCTCCTTATTTCGTTTCTTAATGGCTACACGCGGGCGCGGAGCAAAGTATCCAAGTAAAAAGCTCCGAAGGGTTTTTCTTTTTTGAAATATGGCGTTTCGCAAACATTACCTATTCGGTCAATCGTAAAACTTCGCAATGATAAGTGGTTCCCGGACAAAACCCCGAATCCGTTTTCCCGAATAGGTGGTTTCCCGAATGATTTTTTTCCCGAAGAACCTGTTTTCCCGAATCCCATTTTCCCGAATCCCATTTTCCCGAAGCGTTATTATTTCGGGAAAATTTCTTTTATTTTTTGAAAATGATAAATTCTTTATTCATCTAAAATTATAATTTAGAAATTATCTACATAGAGATGTTGTAGGACAGCGTTCGGAGGTATTCTACTTCGTTTTCATCGTTCAGATATTCTTCCCAACGCTTCACCTTACGACAATCCCAATAAATGCGCTCATTTACAGTTCTAGAGCGCAGGTACACGTAACCATCGAGAATCAATTTTTTACCTTCTATGGTAGCCATTGTTACGATTTATGAAAGAGTTTAAACAATGCCTTCCCCTCATCAACCAAATACCATACCATGGAAATAGGTAATCATTCGGAAAACCTGCTTGTCGGTAAGTTGATTCGGGGAATCAGCTTTCGTGAAAATGGGATTCGGGAAAACGGGTTCTTCGGGGAAAAAATCATTCGGGAAAAAATTATTCGGAAAAGTTGATTCGGGGAATCAGGTTTCGTGAAAATGGGATTCGGGAAAACGGGTTCTTCGGGGAAAAAAACATTCGGGAAATTTACCCTTCGGGAAACCGAATTCGGGAAAATGTACCAGAATCATGATAAGTAGCCTTAATTTTGGTTGGAGAAAATTTTGCGAATTTATAAGAAACATTCTACTATACACAGTGCCCTTCAGGTTCAGCTTTGGAAACTTCCAAGTATACGCCCCCGCAAACACATTCAAGTATGCCTACTTTCTTAGTACATAATACATGCTTAAATACGTACGCATTTATGCTCGCATACTTGGGTCTAAATATGCGTTGGGTACGTGTCAAATTTCTACAAATTCGCATTTAACGAGCTTACTAAGAAACAAAAACATTCACCCACTCACTATCAACTCGTCTTGCACGTATATGTACAATACAACGTACATACGAGTACGTTCCTACACTCTAATTGCGATAATTTGTAAGATCAACTCATTCGATATACACGTTCAACAAACACAGACCGTTTCTTCGAATACTCGCAGCAAGATCTTTAATTGATTCAGCGTTAAAAATCGTCATCGCCCAGTTAGTGGACTTACAACAATATCTGGTTTTAAATTTTCGCAAAAAAAACATTCCTATACAGAGACAGACTGCATTAGGTAGGTACCTAAACCTATGTACTTGTTTTGTATTTCTGTACAGCGATGAATCATCATCTCCGAACTCCGATCTCCCTAGCAAGGTACCCACTACCCAGATACATACAAATAAGTATTACTATAATATGAGGACTACACACTTCATCATCTTAACTACTAGAGAGCTTAATCAAGCAAGTCTTTGCCACTTTCTCACTTATAAACGATTGTTATCGGTAGAAAAAAAGGGGAAAAAAGAAATAATTAAAAAAGGCGAAAAATCGTCAGGTAGGTAAATATGTGTGAATATGCCCTCAGAAATGCAAACTTGTCGTTTTAATAGGTAGATAAAGGCATAGCCGGCGGATCATTATTTCCTCAAGTGGTGCTCACATTATGGTGGCCCCGGGGGGGGGGGGGGGGGTAAAAATGTTGGAAAAAATTCTTCATATAAGTACATAAAGTAGAACCTCGATTATGCGATGCCCAAAAATAGGTTAATTTTTTATTACCCGATTTCTCTTCAATTTTGCCCTACGACCGAGGACCGACCTCATATTGATGTTTCAAATTTTCTGGAAAAATTTGAGAAAATCATTTTTTCATTTCAAAAAAATAATACACAATTATAAAAAATGTGGATTTTTTTTTTTTAATGAGAAGTTATTCATTAAAAAAAAAATTAGGAACTTGAAAAATATTATTCCAAAAAATTAGAACTTGTTTTTTTTATCATGAAAAATTAAAAAATCTCATTTCATTCTATAAAATTGTAAAAATTTTCATTTTGAAAAACGGTAAAAAAATTTCATTCCAAAATATTGAAAAAAGATTTCATTCTAAAAAATTGTAAAAAATTTTCATTCTAAAAAATTAAAAAAAAAATCATTCTAAAAAATTGAAAAAAATTCATTCTGAAAAATTGTAAAAAATACTCATTGTAAAAAATTGGAGAAAAAAATCGTTCTAAAAAAAAATTGTAAAAAATTTTCATTTTAAAAAATTAAAAAAATTTATTCTGAAAAATTGTGAAAAATACTCATTCTAAAAAATTGAAGGAAAAAAATCGTTCTATAAAAATGATAGAAAATTTTCATTCTAAAAAATTTAAGAAGAAACTCGTTTTAAAAAAATTGTAAAAAATTTTCATTATGAAAAATTTATAAAAATGTTCATTCTGAAAAATTATAAAAAATACTCATTCTAAAAAATTGAAGGAAAAAAATCGTCCTATAAAAATGGTAAAAAATTTACATTCTAAAAAATTCAAGAAGAAAATCGTTCTAAAAAAATTGTAAAAAATTTTCATTCTGAAAAATTGAAAAAAGATTTCATTCTAAAAAATTGTAAAAAGGTTTCATTCTAAAAAGTTGTAAAAAAAATCATTCTTAAAAATTAAAGAAAAAAATCTTTCTAAAAAAATTGTAAAAAATTTTCATTCTAAAAAAAAAAAATCATTCTAAAGAAATTGAAAAAATCATTTTGAAAAATTGTAAAAAAAATTCATTCTAAAAAACTGAAAAAAATTCATTCTAAAAAATTGAAGAAAAAAAATCGTTTTAAAAAAAATTGTAAAAAATTTTCATTTTAAAAAATTAAAAAAATTTCATTCTAAAAAATTGAAAAAAATTCATTCGGAAAAATTGTAAAAAATACTAATTCTAAAAAATTGAAGGAAAAAAATCGTTCTATAAAAATGATAGAAAATTTTCATTCTAAAAAATTTAAGAAGAAAATCGTTTTAAAAAAATTGTAAAAAATTTTCATTATTAAAAATTTATAAAAATGTTCATTCTGAAAAATTGTAAAAAATACTCATTCTAAAAAATTGAAGGAAAAAAATCGTTCTATAAAAATGGTAAAAAATTTACATTCTAAAAAATTCAAGAAGAAAATCGTTCTAAAAAAATTGTAAAAAATTTTCATTCTGAAAAATTGTAAAAAAATTGCATTCTAAAAAATTGAAAAAAATCACCATTCTGAAAAATTGTAAAAAATTTTCTTTCTAAAAAATGGGGAGAAAAAGTTCTAAAAAAAATTGTAAATAATTTGAAAAGGGTCCCAAATCGCCCAAAAAAGGTATAATTTTTTTATTGAGTGAAATTTTTTACAAATTGAATTTAAATTTTTTGCGCAAGTCGGGATTTTTCACGTGGTGCAGAGTACCACGTGAGAAATCTCGTGTGGTGCTCGAGCACGAGGGCAACTGGTCTAACGCCGGCCATGGATAAAGATACCTTTACCTACGTAATGAGACAGACGAATCTGATTGGTGTACTATAGGAAGACAGAAAGACAAAAGTACAGAATGCGATAAGATGAAAAACAAATCAGGACCACGTTCAGTGTAGTAGGTATTTATAGGTAATTAGGTACTTAGTGTGCCTAGTGTGTTAGTTCCAATCGCATTATGCTATGTTATTTGCACCTACCACCAGGTAGATATCTATTATCTACGCACCTTATCCCTGTTCTGTGTATTATTAGTCCTAAGAATTTGTTAAAATATAGGTATTAAGTAAGAAATAGTAATGACCGCAGATGAGATAAGCATTGATGTAGGCGATAGTAGAGTACTACAGCAATATGGTATCCTAGCGATTAGGTAATACGTTCGTAATAATAATTGATGAACTGTCCTACCTCTCCGTTAACGGCATCCAAAGTAACCTGTACATCGGGCGAAGTAGGTTTACAAGGAACCAAAACGTCGTCGTGTACTTTGGCGGTTATCGGTGTTACTCCGGCGTCCGAGGGCAACGCTATTAGATTTTCTTCATCTAAAACCAAAAACAAATCCCCACACGTCAGTAAAGAGAGCTTACAAGGGAATAATGCGAAACGCGTCACCTCAGATTCAGCTAAAATTTATTTTTAGCTGACTAAGTTCATTTTTCAATTTTTGGCAAATTTTTGAAAATAAATTAATTTTTTACAAAAATTGTAAATTTTGAGATGAAATTCTGAAAATCGGTTCATGTACCAATGCCAACCCCCCGAGTCGATTGCGGCCACTTTTGAAGCGATCTGGATCTTTAGCAGTCGTATAGTTTATTACAGCGCCGTCTGGAGCAATTTCAGTGTCCTGGAGAAAAGTCAACTTTTACTCTCGAGGCTCCAGATCGCTTCGACAGTGGTCGCAATCGACTCCCAGGTACGTAAGTATACTAATTACCTGAAAAGATACGCAGATAGGAATAGAACTTCATCTAATCCAGAGTTGGGCAGATCCAGATCAGATATCTTCCAAAGTCAATGGATCTGAGATCCAAAATTTTGGCTCTCCGATTTCCAAATTTTAGGATCCGGATCAAGCCGAATAGTCAGAAGTTTTTAATAGGGTTTTTGGCTTCCTTTACGGTTTACTTTTCATTCATTTCACAGATTAAATATTGAAAAATTGAAAACACATGAAACATAATCAATTCACTGAGAGAAATGTGACGAATAGTAAACATTTTTTTTCTATACTTATCTGGATCTGTTTTTATTTTTTATTTTTTTGTTTAAAATTTAAGGATCTAAAGATCCAGATCAGATCCTTTTCAAAATTGAAAGATCTGATCTAGATCAGATTCAAGTGTTTGGAATTGGATCTTTTGATCTTTAGATCCAATTTTCAAATTTTAGGATCCGGATCTGCCCAACTCTGATCTAATCTACATTAAATCTAAAAACTAGAACTAGATAGATAATTATTTTTAGGTACAATTGGTACACTAATGACTAAGTATAGTGACTTTACGCATTTATCTTACCGAAAACGTATAAATAAATTTGCGCAAATCGACTGACGTTGTGTCTTGAGTAGCATTTAAAATATCCGGTATCCATATAGTGAGCTCCGTTTATAGTTAGATTATTGAAACGGGTGCCGTTTTCATTTTGACTTTCGGTGGCTGTTTTCTCCGACAGCTATTTAAACAAGAAAACAGTTGGCGTTGAATGCGAATAATACGGCTAAGTAATACGAATAGGTTACGACAAATCATTAAAATTAAAATCAACATAAGCGGCTACCCGCCGCGCCGCAAACAAAAGTACCGAAATGAAAAATGAATTTCCACCATTTTTCTCACTTTTCAACATCGCATCGCATCGCAACCATTTCACCGGTTCTTTTTCTTTTTACAAAATTAAACGATTTCAACTTTTTTTTTTTTTTTTTTTAATTTTTACTTCATCACCAAACATCGATTATCTTCGTTCGTTTAACGACTTTCTCGTACTAACGGTTGATCAATCTGATGACGCGACGGTCGTTAGTTTGAAGAGCAGGTAAATTGTAGTAATGCCCATATCATATCGTATCGTACTTATCAGGTAAATAAGTACTTATTTTGTACGTAAGTAAAATAATAACTTACGCCATCCAACGGATAAGACCATTGTAGCGGTTCATTGTCCCAGCAAATCAACGTCAACGAACTATTTTTTACGATAACTTCTTCGCTAACGGCGGGCAAAATCTGTACACCTGAAACACAACAGAAATTATAATTCAAATAAGCTATTTGTATACCTACAAAAAAACAAATAGACGTACATACGAGTACGAACGAATGTACTAAATTGGATTAGGTTACTCAAGTAGGTAGGTACCTATCTAGAGGGAGAGGTACTAGGTAGGTACGACGTATCGGCGAATGAAGCAAAAAATTTTCTTTCTACTCGAGGTGTCGAGGTAGTGTACTTACGTAGGTGTTAGGTAGGTAAGGTACCTATAACTAATGGCGCGTACTACTCCGTATTCGTAACTATAGATATAGGTGAAGATCGAGATAAGTATCACTCGACCGTCGAAAGTTTTTTCAGATCCACCGTTCGACGACTATTATTTTGAAGAAATCTCCGCCGTCGTCAATTTAAACGCGTAAAACAAAATTACGAAAACGGGTCGAGTCATTTATCGCACATACAAATACCTCCCGCAGGAGCCTTTCGCCAGCCTCACTCCGTACCTTTTTGCCTTTTTTTTCCTTTCTTTTTTTTCTTCATTTATTCAATTATCGCTCCGCTCGAGATAGCTTTGCAAAGTATACGCAGCGGCAATAGAACGTAGTATTCACGTAGGATTTGAAAACGATGCGTTGGTACTCGTAATTGGTATTCAAGACGATAGTGAGTAATACAGTACACAATTACACTTACACATACACATACACATACACACAGTCGATATCTAAGTAATAATCTGGTGCATTATATCAACTCCTATATTCAGGGTACAGGGTATCCGGCGAGTGGTCTGCCAAACTTCAAATTAGGATAAGTATAATCGAGTACGAGTACGAGTACGAGTACGACTATCAAAAATTCCCAAGTTTGAAAATGGGGAAGCTTCGAAAATCGGTATCTGTATCTTACTCAATTACTAAGTAAAATCGGTTGACAACACCGCGTTCAAAATTTTTGAATCGTGCTAAATGCAGATGGCTTCAGCAACATGACGTCATCTTACTGCATGAAGGACTTGGAATAATTTTCTACAAAAATGAAAGCGATGTGATTTAAAGAAAAGGAAGGGAGTCAATTGAAAAATTTTTCAAACAAAAGTTGTAGATTAAGATCTGAAGAATAATTTTGGTCATTATAAAAATGTTGATTGGACCCCTCCCTCTCGTCTAATTTCGTATAAACTGCGTAAATACTTATACTATTATTCAAAATTGGAGGAGAGGGAGAGGGTCAATTGAAAAAATTTTCAAGCAAAAGTTGTAGATGAAGATCTTTGGAAATAATTTTGGTCGTTTTAAAACGCTCTTCTAATTTTTATTTTTCACAATCACAATACTACATAAATACCTACTTATTATTCGAAATCGGAGGGATGTGAGGGGTGCAATCAAAATTTTTGTAATCATCAAAAATTTTTTCAGAATCTTAATCTACAACTTTTGGTTGAAAAATTTTTCAATTGACTCCCTTCCTGTACTCCAATTTTGAATAATATAAGTATTTACGCAGTTTATACGAAATTAGACGAGAGGGAGGGGTCCAATCAAAATTTTTATAATGACCAATATTATTCTTCAGATCTCAATCTACAATTTTTGTTTCAAACATTTTTCAATTGGGCTCCTCCCTTTCCTTTAAATCACATCGCTTTCATTTTTGTAAAAAATTAATTCATAGTCATTCATGCAGCAAGATGACGTCGTGTTGTTGAAGCCACCTGCATTTGGCACGATCCAAAAACGTTTTCGACGCCAACAGTCGACCACAACGGAACGGAAAATCGAAAAATGTCCTAAACCCATCCCGGTGAGGTATGTACTTGTATCTTCAAACTCTATGGAAGGGTGGAACAGAAAATTATGAAAAAAAATCTTTGAAAATTAAGATGCTACGTAGCCTTAAACTTTGAAAATACCAATTTTCAAAACTTTTTAACGCCTTCATTTTCAAATGAATCGTAGGCAAATTTTTCATATACCGAACTACATATTTTTTTTCCTTTCAAAAAGTTGCATCGGTTTTATGCATTCTATTGAGAAAATTTTGAATTTTTTCATTTTGTAAACCATTGTACATTCCAAATCTGGTATAGGCAATTAGGCATATCAGGAGCACGTCAAGTTTTTTGTTGGTGATACTCAGTTACATCCAAATTTCAAGTTTGATAGACCAGACCCCTCGCTGGACATCCTGTATGAGTAAAGGAGATGCGAAACAATACATATGACCGGACACGACACAAAAATCTGCGGGGTAAGCTGCGTGAAGAGATGGAAATTTCATTGTTCAACGACACGCCACGACACGACACGACACGACGACGAGCGATACACCTCGATGGACGAGTAAATAGCTCCCTAGTACCTGACGTTAGCTGTAGGTAAAATATAGGTGCTTCATTAAAACGACAGAATTATTGGACGATGTGAGATACTGCAGTTGAAGAGTGGCAACTATCAACGGCACAAGTCAAGAGATCACCTTTCGAGTATCAACAGTTTATAGTCAAAATCAGCTGGATTCTTGGAACAGAGAAACACATTGCTCCTATCTTGTAATTTCTTTCCTTGCCTACTATCTCATCGTGACTTGTATTGTTTGTAGAAGGTTTCCGCCAATAGTACAAGTCAAAAAACTGAAGCCAAGGGAAATAAACAGTGATGCAAGCATCACGAACTTTCCGAATCAAAAAGTATTTTAAAAAATATTAACAACAAAATATTTGTAAAAATCGATCATCGAATATTATGTAAAAAAAATTGATTATCGAATATTTGTGAAAAAATCGACTATAAAATATTTTTTGTATTTAAAACGTCAGCAATTACACTGAAAAAAGTTAAACATGACACAAAAATATTCGGCAAAATCACACTTGCTCCATTATTATTAATCGTGAAAAAATATCATGATGATGTAAACAAAACAACCATTCGAATACCCGTACATCTTATCATGAATAAGACAAAAATGCAAAGCATTGCGCAATGCGCATGTTAGGGAAAGGAGAGCAAACCGGTACACCCGCGGACATGTCCGGATATAGATAAACACTTGAACTGTTCCCTTTATCGACATCTAAAACACGACAAATGTGAAACTCGACGATCTTTCGCATAAATTGCTCGTAAAATTTTTTCTATTCAACGTAAAGGCCCCAAATTCTTGCGTAGCCTTCGTTTATATAAACCACTTCTCATCGCCGAATTTCAACGAGATATCTCAATTAGGGCGATTGGAATCGTGTTAACAAATTTTTCTGCACACACACACATACATACGGAACATCATCTGGAAATTGTTCAAAACAAATTTGTACGAAGTCGAAATTTGTCTAAGTGCAATATTCGTGAAAACGCATTTCGCACCGAAAACAATACTTTCCTTACAACGCTACGCGCTGTTCCGAAAGTAAAAATTACGAAGCCAGAGCGATGTGTTTCTATGTGCACAGAGCTGAGCACCCTACTTCGTACTTGAATGTTACTTATTAATATTTTCGACAAACGCCGCGCCGTAAGGCACGGGCACAACCACGGGCACAACCACTTGAACGTCGAACACTGTAAGTATAGCGATCTAATCGTAAGTGTGAGTAATTTACACGTGAAATGTACCAAATCCAGATCTGATGCACGTTTCTAAGAATAGATTATTATTTTATAACGTACCTATCAATACGAGACACTAATAATTAGGGTATTTTACGTATTTTATTATCAGTGTGTGAGCGGATAACCCCAGTTCGCAGTGCGGCTACGCGAATCCCGTCCAATAAATAAAATAAATATCTATAAAAACTGGTAGAGCAGATATTCGTACGTTCAAGGTTTACATGCTAGACCTACAGCACGGATACTGGTACGTAAACACCCTGTACACATTGGTTGGTGGGAAACTCGAACACGATGGCTGTTGGCTATACTGGCTGTTGAACTTGTTACGTACGTGTTTTCCAAATGAAATCCCCAAACTGGTAAGAAAAATTTCCTACAGTTTCGGTTGCATCATAAGTAAGTACCTATATGTAAAAGGTACGGTATACTATAAGGTACCTTACCTACCTACCTATCTATTTAATGTGCCCAGCATTGGCTGGACGAATTGAACGATATGATAATGAAACGGATATTTGGACGTCCCTCTCGACATTACAATTACCAAAATAGTAATGCGAGTACTCGTACTCGTTCGTATAATATAAGTTATCGAGTGTCGACCCCGACGATGCTGACGGGGTAATTATGGTGGTAACGGACGCGACAAGAGGACAAGACGACGATAGGAATACACTCGTGTCGTATACGAAATACGAATAGGCTTCTTATATTCGATACTTAACCAGCCGCTAAGTATTTTGCCCTCGGCAAGCGAGCTGAGGGCAGGGCAGGGCGCGGCGGGGTGACGACGACGAGCAGTAGCCGGTTGCCGGTTGCCGGTTGCCGGTAGCCGAGCCACTAGGGTTAGATTAGTAACGAAATAACGCGCTCTAGACGACAATTAAAAGGATAGGTTAATTACGAAAAATTTCATTTTTAAACGAGATAGCCGCGACTGAGCGAGTGTTCTGGAGAGTTGGGCTTTGGGTTCGAATGTCACGAGTTAATTGCATTCGCAGATGCGACCTGTGTCCGGGTCGTCAATGAATGGTAACGAGTAACGACTTACGACTTGCGTAGTACGTACGCGACTACATACGCGTACGGACTACGTAGACGAGCTGACGAGCTCAGAGCTGCGCAACGCCAAACGTCCAAAGTCCTTCGTCAATCACTCAATCTACGAGTAGAAAATACCTAAACGAAAACGATAGATTGATAGGTATGCAACTATTTATGTAGATATGTTACCAGTGTACGAGAAAGGGTAAACACGTACCTGGCTACCTACTACATCATACAACCTCTCCCTCTGCGTACTCAACCGTTGTTAATTTTCAGGGTTGCTGGAACGGAACGGAACGGAACGGAACGGAACGTAACGTAACGAAATATCGAAATCTGACTAGAGGAAAAATTGTAACGAAATGTTTGAAGAAAACGAAACGAAAACGTAACATTAAAATTTCAAAAATAACGTAACAAAATAACGAAAAAATTTCGGGTTTTTTCTCGTTATTTTTTCGTTACGTTATTTTTTTAGCATTGCAATTTATGTATGTAGATTGTTCCATTCAAAATAAAAAAAAATCATGATCACTAATACTACCTACCAGGATTGTAAATAACGAAACTTTTTTTCGTTATTTCAGTAACGTTATTATTTCGGTACAAAACCTACTGATATTTATGTTGAAGCCAGTTGATACGCAGTAGAATTGATTTCATACAAAGTTTTTACTTTATTTTTTTCTTAATTTCGTTATTTTTGCTATTGGTATTGGTTCAATTTCCAAACAAGCTAGAAAAGTGTATTTGGGGTGAAATTTCTCAAATTTTGAGTACCCACGTATATAGTAATGAAATAACGAAATTTTGGTGATCTGAGTAACGTTATAACGGAACATAACGAAAAATTGAAAATAACAAATACCGTAACGAAACGATAACGAAAAATCACAGGAATTCAGTACCGAAATAATAACTTTACTGAAATAACGAAAAAAAGTTTCGTTATTTACAACCCTGTTAATTTTATCAACCTACATCTAACCAGGCGGTGCAAGTTTAGGCTGAAGGTTGATAGTTTGGAGAAAATTTTATCGGCAGCCATAGACATTGGATAATAAACATGGACGCGCCTTGGCATAGAATAAAATCACAGATTTTGTGGGACCCAGATAACCTAGCGATCATTGATACAGGATAGTTTTATCAGTTTAAAACTTACGAAAACGAGTGTGTATCAACATAAACAGTGAATCTTCGTTCGAATGTGGTCAATTGAAATGTTTATCAGAGGTCAAGGGCTACGAGCACGAGCAGAGTCGTTTACAGGCGGTGATAAGGGTAGGAATTACCCCCAAATGAGTTCACGTTCGCTAATTTCAGCAAAATTTGGGTTAAATTCGACAGAAACTTTGCTACAAAATAATAATGAAATTTCTAATAAAATACTTGGATCAAGTAAAAGAAAATGGAAATACATTAATATTTGAAAATATAAATTATATATAATAACTACTTAATATGGTCTTATTTTTACTGAAAACGAGTGATCGATCCAGAAGTATGCTGTAAAAATTTCAGTAACTTTGAAGAGGTGCAACATCATCAAAAAAAAATTAAATAAAAAATGCACGTTGTACAGCAGCAGTTGAAAAAAGAAAATTTTAGACCAGACTAATGTTTTAGGATTAAAAAATACAGGAAATAGATAATTCCATGAAGCAAAAAAATAATTACGTATAATAATCATTCTCTGAAAAAATCTTGGAAAAATATTTCCTGGCAATAATCTTCTATTTTAAAAGAATAACAGTAAATCAACATTTCTCCTGTATGAACTATGAAATTCTCTATAAAAAATATACATTGAAAAAAAGGAGAAACAACTTACAAAAAAAGTTATTCTGGAAAAATAATTTGTAGGTTAAAAAAATATACCTATTTTGGTCAAAAAATCTACTGTAGGTATAAAATTTTCTCTAAAAAATTTTTTAAAAAAATAAATAAAAACTTGAAAAAAAATTTTGTGGCAGAAAAAGTTGGAAATGAAATTTCCAAAGAAAACTAAGTATTCCTCTTGAGAAAAAATTCTTTGCACTAAAAAAATGTGCCTTTAACACGAAAACTACCTGTACCTATTAATAAAAAAAAATTCTTGTTAAGAAAATATTTGTAAAAAAAAAATTGAAGCAACGAGAAATTGCCACAAAGAAAAAATATTTTTGAAAAAAAAACAAGGCTTGCAATAGAAAAAATCGAAGAAATGGTTAGATAATTTGCTCTGGTTACTCATTTTCACTATAAAAAAAATTTATTTAAAAAAAAAAATTAACATTCAATTAATTTTTTTTTAAAAGAAATTGATGAAAATCCTAGGTACCTATAATATTTACTTGAAAAAGGAAAGCAAACCCACTGTTGTCGATACAAACGTAATACCTACGTAATACATTTTTCTAAAAAAAAAATGACTTCTAGCAGCTTTTTTTCCAAGATATCTTTTGCTAAAAAATATGTTAACGAAATTTTTTCAGATATTTTTCTTTATTTTTTGGTTGATTCGCGTTATGGGGATATTATTCAGTTGTTAAGAGATTGTAACATTTTTGATGTAATTTAAGCTTCTTAAGATATATTTAATTTATTAATAGATATTAACCTTATAATTCAACTGTTAAAGTGCTTTGAAAACCTTTTTGTGTTAAAAAAGCACCAAATCATGGTGTCTACCTGACTTTTTTTCTTCTAAAATCACTACTTTTTCACTCCCTTTTTTCTACTGTAATCCCAAAAATTGTAACCCCCCCCCCCCCAAAAAAAAGACAGAAAATAAGAACTTCTACAAAAATTTATTTATTCCTTAAAAAAGTGACCCCCCCCCCCCAACAAAAAAAAAATTACGATTCAAATACTTTAATACAGAAGAATTTTCAAATAAAAGGAAAAAATATATTTTGAAAAAGTTCAAAATTATAAAAAATATTATACATACTCATCAAACTGAAAATTTTCAACTTCCCATAATATTTGCATTGATTTCAGGTTATTTTCAAAACTTAATGAACACTGCCCGAGCGAAGCGAGGGCGAAAAATTTTTCAGGAAAAATTACTGCCCGAGCGCAGCGATGGTGAAGTTTTTAGAAAATTGAAATTTCAAATGAAGAAAATTGGCTATTTTGTTATAGACGAAATTGATTTTTCGATTTCCCGCAAACTTCATCCTAAGAGTCTCATTATTTTTTCCCATGCGTATTTCTTGTATATTAGATCGAATCTGCGATTGAAATTTTTATAATGTAATTAGAACAGAGTCAAGAAATTTTTTTCCATTTTGACATTTTTCGTAAATTGGACAAATAGATATATATATATATATATATATTTTTATATACCTACCTATACCTACCCTATATTTGAACATTGATTTTTTTTAAATAATTTGGATTTTCGGAAAATTTAGTTAGGTACCCAATTTGCCAATTTTTATAATTATTTAATTAATTATTGGAATTGGATCGACTTTTAGTATTGTAGAATTTTTACAACTTTCGAAAATTAATTACTTTGAAATTTTAATGAGTTTTCAAAATTGGATCAATTTTCAAAATTCTGCTAAATTTTCAAAGAAAAAAAAAAAGAAAAATTATATACGAGTAGGTACTAGGTAGGTACATATATCAACATCGACATATTATATTTTAGATTTCAATAAATTGAATTTTTTTGAAGTTAAATTTGGTGGTTTCAAAATTACAACTAATGTCTAATATTCTTGAAATGAAATTATTTTTTCAACTTTTTCAAAATTTTCAAAAAAAAAAAAAAAAAACTTCAAAGATCAATTTTTGTAATTTCTCAAAATTTGGTCAATTTTTCAATTCAAGTATTGTATAAGTAGGTAAGTGAGTAACTATTCAATTTCAAAATTTTTAAAAATTTGATCATTCAAAAATTTTGATTTATTGTTAAAATTAGATACCTAGATTACCTATAGCAATTTACAATATTTAAGCACAATCTTTGCCATTTAATTTTTTTTTAATTGTTCAAAATTCAAGATTTTGATTTTGAAATTTTGATCAATTATTAAAAAAGTTTATAATCCTGTAATTTAAAAGTCGATGAAATTATGGAATTTTAACTTTGTAGTAAAATTTTAAAATGGTGTCCAAGTTAAAAAACAAATTAAAGTTTTTTTTTTACAATTTGGTCAATTAGAATGTTTGAATTAGAAAAAAAATTGTTCATCGATATTTTTTGATAAAATCAATATTTTTCAAGTTTTAAATTAAATTAATTTTTGAAGTTACATAAAAAAATCAAAACGTCAATTTTCAAAATTCAAGTTGATGTTTAGGCACTTGATACGAAGTCATTAAAAATGTTATTCTCAAGAAAAATTTGATTGACGTACGTCACTGGATACAAACATAAAAGTGCTTCGACATACCGATTTTGGAAATGTACTTAGTCGAGACGAACATCTGTCATCTACAAACTTACGCATTATAGGTACAATAGGTACACTCGAAAAGATTTGCCAGAAAATTACGTAGGGAGGTACCAATCTACCAATTTCACAACAGCGAATCAGTTCTTTATATTTCAGTAATTTTTCGTACTGATTTTTTTTTCAATTCGACCGGATATTCACCTAATTAATGGTCGTCACTCGTCAAGTGTTCACAATAATATGTGTGTGGGTAGCGACGACACACGCACTCAATGCATTCACATTTCACACGTAGGTACCAAGAAAGTATAAAATGCACTCGATATATAAATAGGAAGAGGACAATACATACAGTAAGTAAGTAAGTCTGAGTAGAAGTACCTAAAAATATGAAAATGTGCAATCTTGGCTCGATTAGTTTGGAAAAAAGTCGCGTCGAGGCGCGTCACATGGATGATGTCATCGACAGGGAATGGGAATGCCCAAACAATATTGATGATGGAGATGGAGTGAGACACGAGTCGAGCGAGGCAAGGCAACTGCGAGCTGCGATCAACGAAATGTAGTACGGAGTACCCAGCGAACGCTTCTTACGTCACAAGGCGGCCACGGAGAACCGGCGGTGACTAATACATTACGCAGCATACCTGGTTGTACCTACGACTACGAGTCCCATTCATGTCGGTCTCGAGCTCTCAACTCTCGGTTTGGTTTACGTGTAAGACGTGGATTTTCAATGCAACCTGTTACCTGTTGCTTGTATATAAGTGTGTACAGTACAATTAATAAAATTGTACACGTATATCTAGTATCTACGTATTCGGCGAAATTTGATATACCTATTACGTCGCGTCGACTCGCGACATGTTTCAGGTCAAATGGAAAGCGAAACATCCGCTTCAATGCCTATACCTAAACGTATAATTATGAAGGTAGGAAGCTAGGTACCCAAACCCATATACCTATCTAGTCTAACGAATGTATATAGAGAGGTGGTAGGACGAACCGAGTCTTTTTATAAATTCTCAAAACAGCCCGAAATAAGTGAGTAGTATAAATACATATGTACTACAGTAGGTTAATGAGAAATTGAGAATACTCGTATGTACGAAGTACGAACAGATGAGATTCAACACTCACTTGTGGCCAACTTGAGCGAATACAGCAGGAACAGCAAACAGAGTGTGTTCTTCATTTCTCGCGAATACAGGCAAATATTGGTATCGGCGATGATGATGATGATGATGATGATGATGCTGGTGTTGGAGTTGGTGATAAATTAGGCGACTACGACTGCTAGTAATACGAGTAGTAATGGCTGAAGTTGAAACTGGAAATATCATCGCGATCGCATAAGCACAAGACGACGAATATCGGCCACTGCTTCGAGTCGAGTTAATAAGTGTACGAACTTGAACTTATTAGTAGTTATTACGAGTAACTTGAGCACATACGACATACGTATAATATGTAACTTAACTACGTAACAAACAGAAACTGAAATAGAAACAGAAACAGAACAAACAGTTCAACGAACAACATCCGCGCAATGTTATCACTTGTCAGCTATCGCTGCCGGAGTCTAATTACGATAGTTTCCACTTCTATAGTGATCTACTCCTGTAGCTGTAGGTACTCCAATATTCTAATAAGCAATTAGACCCAATTACGTTAGGTGATAGGTCTACAGAAAGTAGGTACGCGTAAAACGTGCTAAATCACGATTCACATCACATTCGCGACACACATCGGAACGCACGAACTCGTCAACGTACATAGATAATTCGCCAGGTATAGGACGTGTAATGTGTAGGTATATACTTAAATAGTTATACTTGAAGTACAACGCATCACCAAACCGCGTTTCTTGAACTTATCGTCACGCGACACAGCCAGGTAGGTAGGTAGGTAGGTATCTGCTATCTGTATACAAAATATCGTAGATATTATTGCAGTTAACACAACGAACAGCCTCAACGACACGACACGACACGACACTAAAACACCATCGACAGACGACAGAGACGACGAGATCAATTTTCAGTTCAAGTCAAAGTAAACAAGTTACACCCATTCGCTCGTTTCGGGTTCTTCGAAACGTTGGAACCAAGCGATTTAGTTTTATCGTTAGGAAATTTTAAACGACAGATCGGCACTAAACCGCAAATAAGATAATCGACGCCCGACGCGACGGTAAGAACGAGTTATTACAACGAACGCAACGCAACAGCTACAGCCAGCACAACCGGTGCGTTAATGTATTGGCATCTGACTAAAGACTAAAACTACTCGTAAAATGTAAATTCTTCTGGGCGTCCGCGTCGCGCATCGCACGTCGCACCGGTTGCCACTTACCAGCCAAGCCAAGCCAAGCCAAGCCAAGCCAACGCAACAGTCCTCACTCTTCGGCTCTTCGCTCTTCGCTCTTGCTTTCCCCATCACCTTGATCGACGTTGTTGATGTTGAAGTTGAATTGAAGTTGTTACCTATTATTCGGTGTTTACTGCTCTTCATAATACAATCATAATTATAAGTCGTATTCTTTCTTATTTTTGTTATTATACCGCAGAAAGGTAGGTACTCTATGGTTGGTATTTATGCAGTCACAGTCAGGTATGAAATATAGCATGCCGCATAAGATGTACTCAGACTCGCGTACCAATTAAGTTTGCATTGCATGGTTAATGGTTATAACTTTACTTACTCTCGTCTCGATACTCGTTCTTGGATGTTGCTGTTTCCTGTTTCTCATTCGCTAGGCAACCAAACATACATCTATGTACGTAGGTTGTGCGCTCGCTACGACAAATTCCAGCCATCCAGAATCCATTCGTCGGCATTCGAACAAAATTTTGAGTCAAGCTGCACTGTGTTGAACAAACAAAATACAAAAATCACTTTTATAAATGCGACTACATTCCGATGGCCGATTTAGAAAAGGTGCTATCTCCATTTCAAAATTCTCACTTTTTACGAGAGTTTTTTCCTCCTGTAGAACACAACACTGCTGATAGAACGTTCCGCGACCAATCATTGCATTCTCTGATAGTTCGACTTGAAGTGCGGGACATTCGTTTGCAGGTTGGCTCGTTCATCGGAGAAAAAATTCTCTTCAAAGTAGAGAACTCCAAAAATGGAGATAGCACTTTTTCTAAATGGACCATCGATACGTATATTTACCAATTAGGTACGTCTAAATACCTACATTATGCCGAGTGACCGATTAATTTGTGTGGAGCTCTCTTCGGGGCAGACACCAAATTGGCATAAGTATCATTGCGTTGACATTAGCCCTAGGGAAAAATTAGCTTAAAAAAAAGGCACAATGGGCTATGAGAAAAGATTTGGCGGCAGAGTGAATTTTTGCACAAACCACAAAGGTCCATTTTTATTCCCTGAAGAAGGAATCGAGGAGTCTGGTCCATCCGGGATGTGGGCTCCTCCCTATTATAGATCTTGGCTCCCAAATTGGGGTTTTTGCCTCATTACTCGAGAAATATTGATCGGAGCGGAAAAAGCAGGTCGATAAGAATGTAATTGTACTTCCGATTCCCTGTCGAATGAGGGAAGGGGGTGAAGCTGTAGTCATTCGAATAGAGATTTTTTTATTTCAGTCGTAAAGAGCATAATATGAAATGTTAAATGTTTCTAAATGTCAATGTGATAGTAACTGACGAGGAAACCTCGCCAACTCGTCATCTCCCATTGAGCTGAAATTTGGCTCACTGAAAGAGCATGTCACTCAGACCTCGCAACCAAATTTTTAGCTACCGAAGTTGGTTTTTCGATTTTTGGCGAATTTTTGAAAATAGCTAAAACTGCCTCCAAAAAAACATATTTTTTTGAAATTTTTTTTTGTAAATTTCAAGATAGAATCCTGAAAATCGGTTTGTACACTAAAGTCGACCTCCCGAGTCGATTGGCACCATTTTCGAAGGGATCTGGAGCCTCCAGGAAAAGTTGACTTTTCTCCAGAGTACTGGAATAGCTCCAGACGGCGCTGTAATTAACTTCGGCAGCTGAAAATTTAATCCTAGCGTTAGTATGATGCCATCTATCGACTGACGTAGTTGAATCCAAAATCCGAGGTGACGAGTTCGCACGTGTTTTTTTTAACAACTTGAAAATTTTGCATTTTTTAAAATTTCCAAAAAATTAATTTCTCCAGAATATCATTTGAAACTTCGTTTACTCCCTAAAGTCGATCCCGCGAGTCGATTGGCACCATTTTCGAAGCGATCTGTAACCTTCAGAAAATGTTGACTTTTGCCCTCTAGAGAGATTCCAGTGTGCTGGAGAATAGTCAACTTTTTCTGGAGGCTCCAGAGCACTTCGAAAATGGTGCCAATCGACTCGGGAGGTCGACTTTAGTGTACAAACCAATTTTCAGGATTCTATCTTGAAATTTACATTTTGTTTTTCTTTCAAAAAATGGTTTTTTGGAGGCGATTTTAGCCATTTTTAAAAATTCGCCAAAAATCGAAAAATCAACTTCGGCAGCTAAAAATTTGGGTGCGAGGTCTGGGTGGCATGCTTTTTCAGTGAGCCAAATTTCAGCTCAATCGAAGGTGACCATTTGGCGAGGTTCCCTTGTGAGAAATTAAATTCAAAATCAATCGAAGGCCCCTTCTCAACTATCTGACGAACCACTGGGTTGCCCCCTTTTCATTCCCTCCTCTTTATCACATTTCTTCAATCTTTACAAATAAAAACAGCGATAATACGTGTTGAACTCGGTGTCCTGGTATCTGTGCGGGGAGAGAAAGGCTTCTCCTAGGTTGGTTTTTGTTTTTTATCAAACTGTATAGACTTTGAGCAGTCAATTTTAATAATCAAAGGCGTATCGTCGTCCTTTAAAAAAAAAACTCGGCGCTTCGCGCCCTGGTTGGCTCTATTTCCACACTACGTTTGAAAGTATGAAACATAGTATATGCTTTTGCTCTGTGGCCAAATGTTTAAAAGTCACGAATATTAATTTCCATGGAAATTTAAAAATCTAAAAAGTATATTAAATAAAAAAATGTTCAAGTTTCAGAATGTCTGACAAAAAGCCTAAAAGTCATAAAATTTCTAAAAAGAAATCTAAGTTTCAAAATGTCTGACAAAATGGTTGAAAGTCATCTTTCTAATAAAAAATATCTAAGTTTAAAAATATCTGACAAAATGTCTCAAAGTCATCTTTCTAAAAAAATTTCCAAGTTTCTGAATGTCTGACAAAATGTCAGAAAGTCATATTTCTAAAAAAAAATTTATAAGTTTCAATTTAAATTTAAGAATTTCTGACAAAAAGCCTAAAAGTCATAACATTTTTTAAAAATTTTCAAATTTCGGAATGTCTGACAGAATGTCTAAAAGTCATTTTCAAAATGTCTGAAAGTAATCTTTCTAAAAAATTTCTAAGTTTCAGAATGTCTGACAAAATGTCTAAAAAGTCAAATTTTATTAAAAATTTTCCAAGTTTTTTTATATCATCCAAACCTAACCCAATGGTGTCGGATTTTCCTGTCCGATTTTGGGGTCGAATTTTCCTGTCGTTTTTTTCCATTTTGGTCTCCGTAAAAGCATATACTATGCTAAAAAATATATTTTTTCTTACTTTTCGGTAATCTTTACACCAGTTCGATCCATCAGAAAATGTTCATCCACTTGAGATACGTTTTTCGTGACGAATGATAAGTAATTATCACTCTAAACTTCCTGGACAGCCGTCTCGTCGCGTCGTTGTTTCGGTCAACGGAAGCGAAATAGGAATATCGTACATCTGCCGCTGGTGTAATTCTGAAAATAATCGAAATACATACGATAAGTATAGGCAGGGGGTCAAGTCAAACTATAAACGGCAACACGTGCTTATCAATTGGGTATCTAGTATGTACAATATTATTCTTGTCAGTTGTCTAATCGTCGCATTGATAGTGGGAAAACCATCGCCATCGTCATTGGTCGTGATACGATTCTCAAATTTCCACATCATCGGCCAATCGAAGCGTCGCGCGTCGCGTCGTTAGGGAAAAACCCGAAGATATAATACTCGTATTAGGCTGAATCAAAACCAGATTGAAATGAAACTAGGTACCATATTTACGCCTACGATTGAAGGTAATACTACGTCTGAGTCTCGAATGTAACGTTAGTTGCGTTGCGAGTGCAAAATTGAGTATATTCGTATATACGACATACGTACCTGACTTTACGAGCACTGTGACTCTGAAATCCCCTTACGTAGATACAATATGTTATGATTTTGCAATATTACCTACTTTTTTCACATACTTCGAAAAAAAGAAAGATAAAAAGAAATATAGGTACACCTATCTACGCCTACCAAACCAAAAACTATATTATTTAAAACTAAAATAATATATCGTATATAATGTTTGGAATATTTGTTCTGCAGATACTAATTAAAAATTCGCTTATACGTAGGCAGGAAGATAGGTACTAGGTAGGTATAGGTAGGTATAGGTAGGTACGCCGCGTCATGTCACATCGCCGTTGAACCCTTGATAATGCGATAGCGATAGGTACTCGTATAATTTTCGCAAACGACGAGCGATACCAGAGTAAAAATAGAAATTTTCGCGTTCAAAATTTGCAAGTTGACGCGTAAGATTTCACAAATGAGCAGCGACTTGAGTTTCACGAAACGTAAAACATCGTAGATTCGTCTGGCTTTGTATTCTTTTCGTTCCACTTTTTCTTAATGGCAAACGCGAAGAACGCGATAATTAAAATTTCAGCTACTTCGCAGGTAGAAAAAAATTTCAAATATCTCGCAAAAGCCTAATAATGTGTATATCTAACTACCGACAGACGGATAGATTATTTTTTTTCGAGCACCGAGCTTCCGAGTAATTAAAAACCTACCGAAGTAAATATAACACGTAGAGCTTTACTTTATGCACGGCTGCTAATTAAGTAAGATTATCATACGACTTGAAATTTCATCTTATATAATACGTAGGTAGTTTGGTACTACTCGCAATTCGCGTACAGCCCAGAATAAGGCTAAAGACAAGATAACATGATAACAATATCTGCCAACATTATACCGACTATACCTACCTACCTACCTACACGTAATCTACCTTGAATTTGAGAATTTAAAAGATGAACAAAAGAACGAAAGCGAACAAGTACAAGTACCTACACGATACATCGTGCGTATTTAAAGTATATTTATTATACACGCGCGTATACGAATCTAAAAACAAAAAGCAAAAAAAAAAGCACGTAAAATTCATTGATTCAGAGACAGACAACTAGACAAGACAGGGCTGCAGTCGCCTATAAAGACGACCATTTCAATAATTCACTTTCACATAAGTACCACTATGGTGTGGTATAGGCACAGGCAGCTGGCAGCTGTACATAGCTACTGTTATTAAATAGTATACTAACAAAACAGTAGGCACTCGTTAATGAGTTTATGGTTATTTCGCTTCGAGGTATAAAATTATAATAGCGATAGATATCGGTAAAAAGTACATACACGCAGTATGATGGCATCATCGGTGAATTTTCGCAGCTAGAGCTACTGCTACGCTACACGTTTGTATAAAGATGACATCTCGTCAGTAGCGAAATATCAGTGTCGAAGTGAAGAGCTTTCGGTTAACCGTGAGAAATGGAAATGTTGACAGTTTTTTCGCTAATAGCTGCACTCAGCTCTAGTTTTGCTCCGGCTGCCGACGCTTGCGTAAGTACCAAAACCTAAACTAAGTATACCTACGAGTACGTAGATATAATTTATATGTATAAGTATTCTAAGAACGTACACGCGGCATATCGTACGTAGACGTCTCGTCTACCTTCTACCTACAGTCTCGCAGTCTTCCCACCAATCTCCCAAAACACTCGTAAGGTATAGAGTAAAATGTCTATGTAACCTTAAATTGGCCCTTTTTCACCATTTCTCTTAGTTCTTATCTACTCACCTACGCTACGTATAAAAAAAAGTAGCTACTCGTATGCCTTTATGTAGGTCCCTCCTTGCCACAACTTCACCTACGTACGAGTACGAGAAGAGACATTCTTCAACACTCGTGCGAGTCGCATTTTATGTTTCGAAACTTGTCAAATGCATGCCTAATTTCTCAGGATATTACCCTTAGACTTACGTCTGTCTATATCGAACGACCGCTCGCTATCCTTGAAAAATGAGTTAAAATTTCAACATTATGAAAATCTTGTACTTCACTCGCTTCATTTCCACCAAATGTGAAAAAGTTATTCGTCTCAACTCGTACCTAGGGGCTAAAGTGTACGACGTACGTCGGTCGTATAGTAGATACATTGTACCAGTACGCGAAATAATAGGTATATATACCCTGGCTTTCGCTGCGCGATAGTAGCTAAAATGATAAACGTACGTACACTTTACGAGGGGATGAATTTGAAAAAATGGGCTGAAAATAAGAATCGACTAACGTCAATTTACGCCAAAGGTACCTTTATGGCAAAATTATGGACCAAAAAAAAGAAGGTTAAATAGGTAACTAGCTACCTACATACGTATTTGAATCTCTAACCTCTATCTAACACTTGACAGATGACTAGGCTAGTTTATATTACGTATAGCGACTATTATAGTAATTAAATAACACGAAAATATGACCGACAACTGACGACAATAATTTTTCGATCGAATAATAATAAACAAAAAACAATATATGTCGCGTAATCGCCGCAGATAATTGAGGAAGTCGATAGCACCAGTACGTATCACGTATGTATAGGTAATAGGTATGGAAGCTAGGTCACCCTAAGGTACATTACATGGCATCTAATTACATAGACAGAACAGTAGAAACACGTAGACGATCTGATGGAAAATATGCACCGCGGTGTACAACGCGTATCATCGTTTATAATAGGTACCTAACCTACTAGACCTAGTAGTTATACCTAGGCACCTACCCAAGTACCCATCTGTATAGATTTTGATTTTTGTTCACGCAGGGCGGATATAAATTGTACGTGGATTATTTCCGTAACTGCGGAAAAAACGATATAATTCAATTATCCGACGATTTTGGCCCGGTATTAAACGAAGATTGTACGGTTACGATGAACGGTTGCTCAACTGTGAAGCGAAGTTTTAAAACCGCTCAAGTAAGAACGTCTAACTCTAGTCTAAACGTCTAAAGTCTAAATTAAAAGTTACTTCGTATACGAAGGCGTATTTGTAAAGCGATAGCTTCGTCATTTAGCTGTGTTTCGCCACGCTTTTATACCCAGATGTTTTATAATCTGCCGCTACACCGCGTAGCACGATGCGATATCACATAAGCCTATATACACTATACAGATATACCAAAAGCGGAAGAATACGCTTAGGGGATACGTATTTATATTTTATTTCCAACTATAATAGGTAGGAGGTACATATTACGCGGATAAGCGAAAGTGTAAGTGTAGTATCTGTTTGTCTCTGCACTTCGTAATCAAAATCACATTGGTGCAGATGATAGAACAGAGAGACAGATTGAAAAGGTCTTGTTTGGGGGGGAAGGAGGAGTAAAATCCCTTATTTTTCAACGAATATTTGGGGGTTCAGTCACTTCAATTTCAATACATTCCGCAATAGCGGTAGATCATGCCACATTCAGAGTTGGCCGGGATACATGCTGCCTATCTTTGCAAATGAAGGCACTACAGAGATTTGATTATTGAAATTTCCTAGTAAAATCGATTGGCAATACTGCATTCAATATTTGTTTCGATTTTGTCAGTGGATTCAACTTCAAAAATGCAAAAAAACATGTTATTACGTACATTGGAGTGCGTATCTTTGAAGCAGGTATTGAGGAGTTGGGCAGATCCACTAATAAAAGGATCTAGATTCGGATCAATTCTCTTTTAAAGATAAGGGAGATGCAGAATTTTGGATCTTTGAATCTTTAGATCCAATTTCAAAATTTTAGGATCCGGATCAAGCCGGACAGTCAGAAGTTTTTAGGGGTTTTTGGCTTCCATATTGAAAAATTGAAAACACATGAAAAATAATCAATTCCCTGAGAAAAATGTAATGAATGGTAGACATTTTTTTCTGGATCTGGATCGTTTTTTTTTTTTTTTTTTTTTTTTTTTTTTTTTGGAAAATTGAAGGATCTGATCTAGATCAGATTCAAATGTTTGGATCTTTAGATCCAATGTTCCTCTCAAGAAGTAACACACATTTTTTATGAATCCTCTTGAAGGAAGTTTGAAATTACTGAAAAACACTGTCGCTTCAAAATCGAGATAACGAGATAAGCAATTTTTTCAATTGTTGAACTCTGTTCAATCCGAATTTCAAAAAGCATCCACCATTCCCAGACCACTTTTTAGCCGTGTAGTAGGTATAATCTGAAGGGGCGAGTGTTGACGGTGTAAGTCCAGATCACCTTTCAAGTAACAAGTGCTAACAGCATAAGTCAAAATCTGCTCGGTTCTTTGCACATTGAAACACATTGCTCTGGTCTTGTCATGTTTTCTTCTTGGCTTCGTTCTTTTGACTTGTACTATTGGTGGAAACCTTCTACAAACAATATAAGTCACAAAATCGAAGGCAAGGAAAGAAATAACAAAGTAGGAGCAAGGTGTTTCTCTGTTCCAAGAGCCAAGTTGATTTTGACTTATGCTGTTACTTAACAGGTTTTCTGGACTTACACAGTTAACCTTCATTTGTAGTGCCTTGAATGGATTTGGGATTCGCAAATAAAAATCAAAGACCCTAACGAAAGATCAAAATCTACTATTCGCGAGCTTTTATGATTGTTGAAAAAATAATCAAATTCTGGTCGACTTTCGGAAGTTAAGAAATTTTTCGCAAGCTCGATTTTCTAATTTTAGGTCAGTTACGATTTAATGAGAAATGGCGCTCATATTACGGGGACGAAAAACGGATGCCAGTTACTGGAAAATGTACACGGAGAAGTTCTCTCCATCATGGACTCGATCGGAGCGCCTCATCACTGCCCCATTAAGGAAGTAAGTTCGCCCACGTGCTAAGTAGGTATACCTATACAGTCTACACACACGTACGAATGTACCTACGTAGTCGCAGGTGAACTGGTATCTGGTCGTGTATCTCGTTTGCCATTGCCAACGTACGACTGCGGTATCGTCGAACGTCGAAGCATGCGGACATTGTCTGTGGCATATTTTAAGAGTGGCGGGTTCTCGCTCCACGCATTAAAAGACGACGCCGCGGGGACGTGGCCCGGTGCGACGCGACGGTCCGCTCTTTGACACTGAATAATGAGCGAATACCCGCTCGTCCAATTCGGTAGAAGCTCTAGGTACGCATCTGACGTCAGTAAAACCTTAATAGAAAATAGGTACTATACTGCGGCACAGGGTAAGGTATGTGGCACATCTACATACCTTCGGTTCAAACTGAAAAAAACAATTTAGCTTATAAATACTTTTCGAAACGTAGCTAGGTACTTTTACATTTACATACTCGTAGTACACGTACGGAGATGAAAGCTGACGCTGAAAGCGGGTATACAAAATGTCGTTAGTAAGTGCAGTATGTAGAGGTACCTAAAACATACTGCAGTAGTAGTAGTAAATACACACCGAGAAGAGCGCAGGGTTTACATAATATTTCTTGAGGCATTCGCGGTTTGGGAGCATCGAGGTTAGTCATCTGAATAGGTACCTTACTGGTTACCGAACAATCGGAAATCATCTAACTAGAATTACATATTTATCTACGTAGGCAAATTGTACGTACAATAAAAACGTATCGTTACTGTAGAATATGACGTGGATTTCAATCAAAGCTTTCTTCTCATTAGTTATTTTCTATTTTTTCTCCCCAAACTAACATAGGGGACCGTATGCGCGGAAGGAAAGCAAGTCAGCATACGAAAGCACAGAATCAAGTTACCCATGATGTCCGGAACAACCAAGGGTAAAATGGAAGTAAAGACCAACTCGGGGAACGCGTGCTTCGAATTTTCCGCTTCGCTCAACAGAAGATTATTTTCTGGTTGAAAAGCACGCTTATAGCGTACTTACGCAAACTAACCACTCAACCACGCGTAGACGCAGACGTAGACTATACCCATCTATACGTCACTTACTTATTCCTAAACATGTATGACCCTGCCCCAAGAAAGAAAGCTAATGGCTACATTTTTGCTTTTGAGCTCAGCTCTGTGTATTTCCGAAATCTCAAACCTTCCTCTTCAAACTGAAAGTGGTTCCACTTTTTCATCTTCAAAATTCAATAAGATTTTCACTGTTTCAAACTCCCATAGCAGACTAACTACTTGAGTTGCGGTAGTTTAAATGCGATTTCGAATTCTGCATATCAAAATAACCGTATATTATCGATTTTTAATTTTTTTAAACGATAACTTCATTTCTTATTTGTTTTCTACTCTTCATTTAAGCAGCAGTGATATGATAACAAAAATCTCGATCGCACTCCTTTGGATTCCATTCCACTTGACAATAAAATTGTATACCTATAATATATTTGGTAACCAGGAAGAATATCTTGCTACAAACCAAAGCTAATAACTCGAATCAACTGTTTCTTGAAAACATTGTTTTAGCCATCAGCTTTTATTCTTGGGGTAGGGTCAGGGATCTTATACTGTAAGTAAATCAACACGCGGGCTCCTACGAATACATAATTATATACTTCCAAAGCAGATCTATTCCTCATTTCCTCGTTGCTCTAGATTAGGTCAGTTCACCTAGTACCTTTGTATACTCTACTCGTGCAAAAGTAATATACCTAGTAGACTTTGAAAAACCTTTTTGCATTTTTACTTTGATCCGTTCTCGCAAGTATTACGACTAATTTTTGCTCTCGATTTTGAACAAACGAAAGTAAACAGATACGCGAGCAATTCTCTTCCTACTTAGTGGGCCTATTCTCATATTTATAGGTTCGCGGATAGCGATTAACGGCAAATATTCGTGTCATACTCTCGCCTGTATACGCTGCGCTACACCCGATCACCCGCACCCTCGTCGAGTCCATTTCGTTATAAATCATTCCAACGTTCTACGTGCAACCCCAACCAATAAGCCACCGCCAATTTATTACCTCGCAATGCGACGCAACTCACATTTTCCACAACATAAGTTTTATCTACATCAATATGCCATACCATACCATACCATACCATACCATACTATACCATACCATATACCATACCGCAGCGTACCTTGCTCTTTCGCGAGTAATCTTTTCAATACCTATATTTCAGAAGTTCTGATCCAACCGCGTCTCTCCCTACTCCCTACATCGTCCAACATCTCCAAACTTGTCGTTCACCGCAATTTCAAGATAACGCAATTTTTGTCGAGTTTCGTAAGTGTCCCGCAGGTACCTATAGGTAGGTACATCTACGTATTTTATCCGCTCTATCCGCTCTCGTATTTCTTCAAAAGCCGAGAGTGGGCATCGAATAGAAGAACGTTTGGCCTTTTTTCATATACAAATAAACAGACATGAGGAGGAAGTATAGTCTACGTTGAGCTGTGTAGCTCTGGGTACCTACCAAAACACCTATATGGCTATAGCCTATATACTACTCTTTAAAGTACTCCTGGATAAGTTTGTTCATTTTCACGACATATCTGGTCGTTGTTGTTATTTATTTATATATTCATTTATTTATTAAAGTGCCTACTTATTTGAATACTATTCGTATTTTGTATTTAGTCGAGCAAGTACATATGTACATTTTTTTGCTTGCTACCCTCAGCAGTTAATTGAATCGCTCGAATCAATACGATACTCACAAAAGAACATCGCCAACTCGTCACCTTCGATTGAGCTGAAATTCAGCTCATTGAAAGAGCATGCATGCAACCCAGACCTCACAACCAACTTTTTAGCTACCGAAATTGATTTTTCGATTTTTGGCGAATTTTTGAAAATGGCTAAAACCACCTCCAAAAAAATATTTTTTGAAAAAAAATTGTAAATTTCAAGATAGAATCCTGAAAATTGGTTTGTACACTAAAGTTGACCCCCCCCCCTCCCCCCAAGTCGATTGGCACCATTTTCGAAGCGATCTGGAGCCTCCAGAAAAAGTTGGCTTTTCTCCAGCACACTAGAATCTCTCCAGACGACAAGAGTCAACATTTTCTGGAGGCTCCAGATCGCTTCGAAAATGGTGCCAATCGACTCGGGGGTCGACTTTAGGGGGTAGACGAAGTTTTGTGTGATATGCTAAAGAAATTGATTTTTAGGAAATTTAAAAAAAAATAATTGCAGAATTTTTAAGTTGTCAAAAAAAAAACACGTGCGAACTCGTCATCTCGGATTTTGAATTCAACTACGTCGATCAATAGATAGCATCATACAAACGCTATGGTAAAATTTTCAGCTGCCGAAGTTAATTACAGCGCCGTCCGGAGCTATTTCAGGGCGCTGGAGAAAAGTCAACTTTTCCTGGAGGCTCCAGATTGCTTTCAAAATGGTGCCAGTCGACTTTAGTATATAAACCAATTTTCACGATTCTATCTCGAAATTAACAAATTTTTTTTCAAAAAATGTGTTTTTGGAGGCAGTTTTACCAATTTTCGACAGTTTTATCCATTTTCGAAAATTCACCAAAAATCTAAAAATCAACTTCGGCAGTTATAAATTTGGTTTTGAGGTCTGGGTGGCATGCTCTTTTAGTGAGCCAAATTTGAGCTCAATCGGAAGAGACGAGTTGGCGAGGTTCGCTTGTTAGAAATTATAGAAGACAGGTATAACTGAATCATAACTGAATACTCCCTTAACCATTCCTCCTCCACAAAAAGTCATTGGCAATAGAAATGCACGAGACAAGGTCAACTTTCAGAGCCTTGACGAGTTGAACAACAAGGTGACACTAATGGAATGCGGGACTTTTGACTTGAACAAATTGTGGGACGAAAATTCTTCATTTCTCGAAGCAAATTATAAACGAATACCCGAAACGTCAAATTTAATTTTATTTCGTCGATTAACATAACGGCGTAGGTAATTGAATATACGTATATGGTCCGATACAAAGTAGGTACAAACAATTACAACAAGTAGGTAATCAAAACAAAACGCAAACAATTAGGGGAGATTAATTTACAAAAAGAAAAAAAACAGTAGTTGGTGAATACTGATTGGGTAACCGTTTTGCGTGCCCAATGTGTCATGTCAAAAAAAAAAAAAAAAAAAAATTGTTTAAAAAAAAAAGGAAAAAATCACGAGGCACACGAAAAACATAATATGGAGCACAAAAAAATACCTATACCTACCAACGTTAATACTAATCCTACTAATAAATAGTTATGATGGATAATGACTAAATAAACAAAAATAAATTAACGAAATGAAGACGATAAATCGACGACAAGAGCCACGACGAAAGTTCGCGGATCTGATACGAGCGAGGGCATAAAAAGGGAGGTACGTTAGTCGTTATAGGAGACCGAGGCCGGAGGAACATTATACGAGTAATATGTACGTAACGTATGTACAATACGATGCGATATACGATATACGAGTAAGTTGTGTACACGGAGTGGTGCCGGTAGGGGTAGCATACCAGCACGTCGGATCGTGTCGCCTCGTAGGCACAATATACCCCTAACGAGGCTAGTACATCCTACAGCACCCTTACTAGATAGTAGGTACCTACTTTAATTTCATGGTCGTATAATGGTCGTGTCGGTTTCGCGGGGGTAGTGGCGGGGTAGGTATGTACTTTATTTTCATTTATCTAGATGAAATTGGCGGAGACGCGATCGAACGCGGCTGCCCAGCTGCATTTTATCGATAGCGACAATAGTTGACTGATTGCACGTAGAATGAAATTTGAGAAATAATATATGATAGCCGATGTGGCCGCCATTTCACCATAGTAGGTGCCTAATAATAAGGCTTTAATTTATGGCGTTACGAAAACACAAGCTTTTACTAATCGAGACGATTATTTGGTCACGGCGCGTCGCATCCGCCTTTTCGTTTCTACTCGTATACCACGGTTAGGTATACCTACTCGTAATTCAGCGAAACGCGAGGGGTACCACATTCGAGGGGGAGGGGTGCGGCGCAACGTTCGATTGCCTTTTACGCGTTATTAAACGTTACACGAATAATACATATACTTCGCTTAGATTGTTTCTCTTTAAATGTTTGATGCGATGGCATAGCACATCGAGGCAGCCACAGATAGGAACACCAACAATTTGTAAAACTTCGTTTTTCCTTCCAGAAAATGATTAGAGTAGTCTTACGGAGTTGAGAGAATATTTTTCAATAGCGACGGTGGAACGTGTCCAAAATTGATCAAGTATACGCGTAACGCACGTTGCGTCGCGCATAAAATTTCAACGAATTTCACGTACGAGCAAAAAAAAAAGAAGCAATAGTGGTAAATTTTGGTCGAAACGCATATGAATGGAGATATGTATAAAACGGTGTTTTTCCTTCGAATTATATGCGACCCAACTTCATAAAAAAATAAGGGTTATGACTAAATTTTCAATTTTTAGGATTCGATGGTTTCAGAAACTTCAAAGCTTGCCTTTTCAATTGAAATTGGTTCTTCTGTACCAAATATCGCGAAGCCATCTTTTCGAAACGATCTCGTATTAGAGTAAATACAACATACCTACTGGTACATCCGAGAGGCAGTCAGCCGGATTGGAAACGACAAAAAGTACATAGGTACTCGCGAGTACCCCAATAGGGATCGAGCTGCGCTGTGAAAACGATCGCACACCCCAGAGATTTTAGAATCGAGAAAGGTACTCACAAGTACCTCGAGAATGGTCACGATCACATACGAGTTTCGTCTTGGGCACGCGACGAAGTAAATGGCTGGTGGTCTTCGTTATGTGAGGCAGGCGAACTGGGGACAACGGCTGTGGCAGAGGCGGAGGTGTTAGCCGACCTTGCGGATAATTTGGAAACCTTGGTTACCCGTAAGAAGGTTTTCCTCCAATTTTTCGATGCTCGTTGCGAACGTTGATTGTTGGAGGAGACGCAGGCCGGAGCGATCATTACGACGACGTCTGTACCATTACTTTTTATGGATCTCTTCGACGCTTGCCGCCAGGTTAGAGATCGGCGCCAATGAGAGTTCTCGTTCGCGTGTATGATGGTATCGCGAAAACTGGAATGCAAATCTCTGGAGCGATTCCTTTCGTACCTCGAATATCCGCACAAAGTTTGGCGAAAAGCCAGTCGGTATTTCACCGACATTAAATTATAGAGGATCGGATTTATGGTAGAAGAGAAGTAATAAAAACAGCCCGCTATGTAGTACATCCATTCGTTGATTTCGGCATAGTATGGCGCATCTCTGGCATACAAATATAATAATCGTTGCGCGTGAAACGGTGCCCAACACAGAAAAAATGCTATTACAACCGCCGCTGAAACAAAACACCCATTTCATTCGCAATAATCGTCACGTCCAGCCCAATCCACCCACCATCGATGATTCGAGTAAAATGAAATTCATCATTTTCTATTTTATCTAGGTATAAATAACGTACAGAAAATTAGCTGGCTACGAAAAAGTTCCTCTAAACCGATACCCTTATCCTGCTAATTGACAAGATGACAAAATTTTACGAAAAGTATCGTAAGTTTTACCTTTTTTAAACGCGATCAAATATGAAAGTGGTTCCTTCCTTTCTACGGTGGGAATACATGAAAAATCATCAAAATTTCCTAAGAAAGCGGAAATTCGTATTTTTTGAGAAAGGCACAAAATAGTGTTCCAGACTACTCCTTTGTAAAGAGGTGAAAAAAAGAGTAAAAATCTGTTGTCTTCTTCATTTTACCTTGACGATGCAAAGTATGCTTTACCCAAATATGTTTTTAAGCACGCCTTTGCAGTTTAGTATGTTCCAAAAATCATGACAAAACGTTCGATACTCAGTATCGATAGTTTTTACCACGCTTTTATTAGCTCGGTATGTATGTTTGTAATTTGTATGTCTCATGGAACCAAGTGTATGTTTTCGCCCAATCCTCTCTCATTTAATATTTTACAAGAATTGAAAGACCAAAGTGCTCACATTAGAGATTTTCGAGGTCGATGAATTCGATTTTCGAACTTAAATTTACCCCGACCCCAAATTAGACCCCTATGAGGGGGTTCAATTTTGAAAATTTCAAAATTCACAACATTGGTATCAAAATGTAGGTTTTTGAGGTCGCTGAATTCGATTTTTGAACTTGAATTTGTCAACGGCCGAAAGAGTTGAATAAAAAGGTAAAAAAAAATTAAAAAATCACGCTTTCATTCAAAGTGGGTCATATGTTATTCAGGTATAGGGTTTAAAAAACGAAAAATAAAATTTACTTGAATAATGATGTGTTTAAAAGAAACTATTTTTTCAAAAATTATGACGATGAAAAGCGTGGAGATAACAATATGTACCTTGTTGAAAACGCCCCACCATGCGTTTCATCGTCATAATTTTTGAAAAAATAGTTTCTTTTAAACACATCATTATTCAAGTAAATTTTATTTTTCGTTTTTTAAACCCTATACCTGAATAACATATGAGTCATATGTTATGACCCACTTTGAATGAAAGCGTGGTTTCTTAAAAAATTTTTATTCACATGACACTTGAAAATGCAATCCCTAATCCCTAAACTACAAATATTGAGGACAATTGGATCTTTTGCATCACTCCCCTTCCGTAGTTCAAAAAAATCCTAAAAATTCAGCCAATCGGCAACAGTAGCAAAATGATGGCCCGTCCAGTTCCCAGACCATAAAAATCATGTTTGAAAAAAACTGCAATCATTAAGTGTGGCTTAACTACTGATACCAATTACCAATGCATAGTCAAAATGTCTAAAATTACTCGATCAAAAGGAAGTAAACGAATTGAGATGTATACCACAAGTTGTCATATGTACTGAAATCTGCGCCATCTTCAATCACAATGGGTTTAGAAGCACTGAAAAAATGACCCACATTTGGCACCCTGACCAAGTATGGGCACTTTCCCTTACATAGACAGATAAGAAGGTATGTATTTATGTATACAGATAGATAGTGACTGAAGTCGACACTCGACAGCAACGAAGGGTTGACGACGACCACCACCACCATCCACCACAACAAAAAAACAACAAAAATAGGCAACAGCCACCACACGCTTTAAAGCGAACACAAATAGCATGAGAACACAAACAAAGAATTGTTCGAAATTGTTTTTAAACGACGATTTATTTAGCGCGTAAACGTTTAACTTTGTTAGTTGGAAGCAGAGGTAGCATCTGCGGCGGCAGCTTTCAAGAGACTCGATGCAATGTAATGTAACAATAGTGCGCCAGGCGCCGAGCGGCGCCAATTCTCGAAGGTGTAATTAGCCTTAAACCAGAAAAATACCCGTATCAAAGTATTCTCAAATGTGCTGCCTCAAACGCGTGAACGTACAATGTACATACTATGCTGGCATGGCGGTCGTTGTTGCTGATGTTATCATTACTGTCGTCGTCGTCGTGCGACCGTCGCGCAATAAAACACACGGACTAAAGTTGACGATTTGGGCAAACTTTTCGGTGGCGATTGCTAAGGTCCACAGCGCGCGTTTAGCGTACGTTTAGCTACCACATCTGCATTCGCACACCTACGAGTAGAGTGGACAGCCAGGCAATAAGCATACCATACGTTACTTTGGTCGATTTGAAAAGCTCCTCGAGTTGACAAAACTTTTTACACTTGTCACCTTACCTACTCCTCCTACTCCTATAAATATAGCTTAGAAGCGAAACTTAACGAGCGTACGTGCGCGGCGCGGTGCCGTTCACCATCCCGTCCTGCATACGTGCCTACACACTCGTATACTTACTACGCAGCATAGAACCTACCACTACCTACGTAGGGACGGGTACAAGGTAGATTTTATTCGTGTAGGTAACCATTTTTATGAGAATCTAGTTCAAATTAGAGCTTTCTCTACGAGGGCGAGGTGCGAACTATATGACAGATGAAGCCCTAGTTTAAACCTATCGATCATTCGTTCGGCATATTATCTTTTTCGACTCGAGATGTCCAGTAGTTTTTCAAAATTTACAACAAAAATTGATTATCAAAAAGTGAAAAATAAAATTCCGCGCCCTTCTATCCTAATTCGCGTACTTCGCCCCTCTAAAAGTGGGCATTCTCACGCTAAGCATGGTTTAAGGGTAGGCGAGGGAGGTCTAGGTACATACGTATTTAGTTGACAGAGGAACCATTTGCAGCCAGCCAAATGGTAGACTAGCGAGCTAATGCGCTAATTCGAGTCATCATCGAATTGTAGATGTACATACTCGTACGTATACATACCCAACATTCTAATGATTGATTTTCTAGTTTTTGTGTGCTTCGATTCGCCGTGTATGACACCTTCGACGCGTTTGCCCAAAGAATGCCTGCTACGTTGTCTGATGCGCAGTGCGATGCACACGTACAATACGATAATCACCAGCATAGGAACGAGGAAGAAGAGAAAAAAACTTAATTCGTATAGGGGAAAATTGGGCGGCAAATCGTCATCTAGCATGGCGCAGAATGCACTTTCGCTCACAATATTTCCAGAGCCTGCGAACAAATACCCGCAGGGTAGGTACGTACTATGTAGGCAATTCCACCGAAGGTTTACTCTATATTTTATAGGTAGGTACCTACTTTATGCTCGGCTTATCTGCCTACGCACAAGTTATGTAAATTGTACAGTATGTACATAGGTACGTATAGTTATTACCTACGCTACGCTACGCGCCGCAAGCGCCAGGTCTTAATTCGTTTCTAACAGCGTATTACGACGCCAAGTCGCATCACATCGTTCGTATCGTGAGACTGCTCCCGAAATAGGGTAGGACAGAGGGAACCTCCCTTAACCGTCAGCGCCTTCCGCTTGCAATATAACGTACCCAATCTCGTACTTGGTTTACGATTATGAATTCAATTAGACCGCGGTTGTTCATCGTCTCATAGTATTCTTCGCTTCTCTCTTTACCACTTATGCGCCCGCAGCCTAGTTTTATGTAGTTTATTGTCGATTCCACATTCTCGGTCCGAGTAACTGCTTCCCCCCTCAACTGTTAACCCCTTGGCATAAAAACTCTACGAGATTAACGTATTCTATTCGCTTTTTTTATGGAGCCAAGGGCTACTAGGTATATCTATTTGTTAGACTTTGTTTCAAACAAAATATTACGATAATACTCAGGTGATACACATCATACAAAGTATGTAGCTGAAAGTAAATGTACGCGTACGAGTCAAGGATTTTTTTCTCACCCCCTCGTCTCATCAATTCGTTTTCAGTCTCGAAGACGCAACTTGGAATTGATTACACAGGTATTATCTATCATATGGTATGACATGCGTCAATGCGTGATATAAAAATTATCAACTTACCGCGCGGATAATCTATATAATGTACGGTGGTATAGACAGCAAACGGCGTAGCACTCACAAAGGCAATGATCCATAAAGCGGCGATAATTCGTAAAGCTCTTCGTAGACCAGACATGGTGTACGAATGAAGCGGATGGCAGATGGCCAGATATCGTTCCATCGAGAAAGCTACTATGGTCAAGACTGACGTATACGAGGTCCTGTAACAACGAGAAAATAGAAATGCCGCGTACACCTGTTTTATTGCCTGCCACCGCACCGCACCTCAACAGTGCAATAGGTGGGTCTGGGTACGTAATTTAAAATCGAAACTCGCTTACATTTCAGAAACCAGAGCTCTAAGTTTACAAATATCTTCTCCGAATATCCACGGGTATTGCTGCCAGTACACGCTAAGATCGTTGGGTAAACCTGTAACCATGCATAAGAGTAAACATTACAAATGGGTACTTACAAGTACATAAATATATCTAATGAACTTATCAGGTACCTATGGTTAAGATTGAGATGTGCACACATCAACTGTCAACCATGAGGTAAAGAACATTACTACTTAATACAATCTTGAATATAAATACACAGGTGATCGACCTGGGCAAAAATCTCCCCAAATTAAGGAAAACTCTGGCTGAAAGTACATCATCTGATGATCTGAGTGAACATGTTTGTGGCTAACCCTAAGCATGCTACCATTGCTACCTACGCAGTCTTATAGGATAATTTTGAATCGAATGATACCTTTTAACCTCAAGTTCGCTCCTTTCAAGGCAGGCCCGTAGTCAGAGGGGGCTAGAGGGGGCTAAGCCCCCCTAGCGTCAGACTGAGCCCCCTCTAACAAATTAAAAAAATTCGTCAAAAATCAGATTTTAGTAGGAAAAATTCGCAAAAAAAAGGTTCAAGCCCCCTCTAATATTCAGCCAGCCCCCTCTACAAAGTCACTCTGACTACGCGCCTGTTGCAAGGGGGTTTTCACCCTTGGGACAGAACCTTCGATGGTGTGAGTTGACATTATTTTGAAGCCTGGGGGCCAGCCCTCAGGCAAGATCAGTTCTGTTTCACCCCCTGGAATGAAGAGAAACTGGATGCATGGGAGGACCACGAGAGGACTGAGTGGCAGATTGACAAGATTCAAAGACAGCAAGCCAGCTCGCGCCCTCTTCGCACCATTGCTGACAAACCATGGAATGTATGAAGCTCTGATGGTTCTTCTCATTTCATTTACATTCATTAGTTTTTCACGGCGAACAACGTTGTATTGAGCACAATCAAACAGTAGATGACTGGCCGTTTTGGGAACCAAACAAACAGTCTGGGTGACTAGATGACTAGAATCCCATGGAGGATTGGTAGGAAGCGGTGAAACAAACCGTGTCTGCTTATTGCCTGGCTCAGCCAGAAGTCCAGTGAAAGGTTACAACTCATTCTTTTGAAGATGTCTGGAATGACATTGTAAGTCCACCGACCTCATTTAGCACAGCACTATTCAAGCGCCTCTGCCAAACCCCCCAGGGTAGCACGTGGGAAAGTGAGGCTGAGATATCCCGACGTGCAAAACGCCACATCGGTTGCCGCCTCAGTGACGGTGGACTTCTGACTCCATTTGTGACCTGGTTTGTCGGCTAGTTTCCATGGAAACGAGATGTAGTGACGTCACAATGTGGCTGCTGCCGCCACTTTTAACCTCTCAACGTCACAACAAACAGGTTTTTGTGACTGCTTAGAACACTGATTTTTGTAATTCCGAGAACGTCGCCACAGTGTGAAGGCAAAAGTAGACGTGTGGCGGACTGGTTTGGCTAGTTTACCGCCACTTTTTTGTGGCGGCTGGCTTGCACGTCGGGATAATAGCCTGTGCAAAAATCTTCAATTTGTGGAAACACGCGAAAATGGCAAATTAAAGCCTGACAATATTAAACAAGGACAGATGTGGTACTGGTAATGAAAAGTTACTAGGTCCCTTTTACAGTATGTCCTACCTGTTTCCAATTGCGGGACTATCTAGAGAATAAAGTTTTTTTTGTACAAAATTAGACTTTCAGAGTCAAGAAAACATGCATACAAGGTTATGGATAGGGCGGAGTATTATCAACAAGAAAACATGCATACAAGGTTATGGATACGGCGGAGTATTATCAACTGGGATACCATGTACGTGTAATATTTTTACAGGGGAGAGATTAGGTACAAATAAACAATCAGGTAATTCAAGCAGAGTTATACGATACAAATATTTAACGTAGATCCGCGATGAATTCAAAGCTAAAACGAAATCACGTCAGCCAAAAAGGATACAAAAAGCGAATGGTTATTCGAGAAAAGGTTAAGTAGATCTGTTCTGAAAAGGGTTGATGAGGAAGGTAGGGAACTACGATACGATACATACGTTCGTAAGTGACAAATGCCTCATAACTGCCAAGTTAACAAGATCAGAGTAGTGACGCGATGACAAAGATGGGTACCAGACCCGCACCGTACGTCGCTCACTTCCCACCCACGCCACGCATATCTTCATCTACCTATTTTCAATTACTAACTTAATAAGAATGAATCGGTTTGCGTGAAAGTTTCACGTCGCATCGGTGCTCCGCGCTACTTTTTAGTCGTGAATTATTATACGATGAAAACTGCGACTGAAATTAGTCGAACAAAATCTCCAGAGATATGCTAATATTTTGGAGGAGAGGCAGCTGCAGGTCTGGTCGCGGTCGGGGTACCACCTCTTATCTAAATACGATATCTTCATTAGGTAATCCCCGTTACCCTCACCATGCATTACGCCTAACCATCTTGAGACCTATCTATGCATTACACAAATATAGGTACCGATGGTACATAGGTAGGTTGTTAGTCGATTCAACGGTAGGTACCAAGTAATACCAACGCCACGCGAATGATGAGCTTCAAAACTATCGAAAGATGGTGAAAAAAGGGTTTTTCAAATGACTCAGAGATACGAATATCATTTCATTTGTCATTTGCATTCGCGGCCGAATCAACGCGTATATTTTTTCTGTATTCTTTTCCTCGCACGCCCACGTTTACATTCGACACTTAAATCTCTCTTACCTCGGCGGATAATTTAATATGTAAAAACGGTGTTAAAAAACTAGCTAACTTGTACGCGTATTTCGCAATTACGAGTAAATGTAATTTACACGCGTTGAAAATTCGTTTTGAAAAACGCAGCAACATAGTATAGCTTAACGTTGAAAGTTTTAATAAAATTTCGAACGAACAAACGGCAAAGATGCGACGTAACTGGTGTGGTGGTGCTTGGTTGAAAAAAAAATATAGAAATAAAAAATTATAGCTATAATAAAATAACAGGACTAAACAAACCAGAACGTATTTTTAACTGTATTAAAAATGAAATGCGTCTATAATACTCTATACAATCTATACCAGACCCTTTTATACCACTACATCCGCCAGATGAGAAACACGGCTCAAATTTTGAATACCTACTGGCGAGTGACGAGTAATACTTGCGGTAATTAATATAGAAAGATACCGAGTCCCTTCCCGGTTCCCTTCCGTACACTCTCTCCATTAACACAATACCGATGTAAGAACTTTAAGTAGCGAATAGACGTTGATAATTTGTATCGTTGAAAAAAGTTTTTTCAAGCCTTTCGTTAAAAGCACTAGTGAAGCGACTATCCACGATCGAGATTAAGTTCGAATGGAAGGAAAAGGAAAACTACGTTATGTTTTAATAGGTTCAACATTATTTCAGAAAGATGACACGACTTTGTAACTTATACATAATGGACTCGTATTTCGCGTACAATGGATAGGGTATAAATGCCTATACCTGGAATATACCTTCGACCCCAAGTACCCATACCCACGGTATGGTATCAGCGAATAAATTCACCCGTGTAAGTATTTATGACCATTTAGGCTACTACCAAGTCTTACTCGTAAATCGTACCATCATTAAACTTTATCAGCTATATTCTTTTGTAATTAATAATTCAGCGAGCATAAATTGTTTTAAAAGCAATTTTATTATAGCTTTACGACGAACATTCGGCTGCATGTAGGTAGTGAAAACCTCGTTGTACGTCTCATCGTAAATAGTATAGTAATGTTTCGGTGGATGCTGGGTGGATGCTGGGTGGGCACGAATACAAAAACGCGAACAAGGTAGTATAACCCTACATACACTATGTACGTAGTTATGTACTAATTCTTGATACGCATTCGAAATTATACTTATATACTCGTATGTAGGTAGGTATTTTGAAAGGTCAGGTTACACACATGGGCAACTGAACAAGCTTTAATGAAATGAGACAGAAAGAAAATTTGCAGGGAAAACTTTGTTGCCCAAAAATTTTTTGTGTAACTTCACATATGAGTACATAAATTATGTTATAAATTATCAGCAAAAATATGAGAAAAAAATGAAAAAATTATTCAAACCCACACACAAATTAAGTGACTAATAGAAGCGTGGTAAAAATAATATTTAGGTGCTAGGTACCTTCATACACACGAGCGAAACATATAAAAACTTGGCCAGTATTTTAACAAGTTGAGAAAACCAGTGATGCCGGAACGTAACGATAACGGTAACGAAAAACGAAAAATAACGGAATTTTTTTCGTTACAAGTAATGGAACAGTAACGGAACTTTATTTTTGAACAGAAATTGTGTAACGAAATAATAACGTTACAATAAAATGGTCTTTATGTTACGTAACAAATAACGAAAAAATTTCGTTACGTTCCGTTACTTTTTTTCGTTATTTTTTTCAGTTTTTTTGCATTGCCTGCACTGCCAACCGCAGAAAATGTTCACTAACGTCTAGTTTGATTGTTTTGTTTACATTCATGGGGTGCAACTTCGAAAATTTTTTACCAAGTCCAGTGCTACATAATACTTTATAGTCAAAATTGGAAGGGAGGAAGGGGTCTAATCGAAATTTTTGTAATAACTAAAAGTATTTGTACAACTTCAAGCAATAACTTTTGTTTGAAAATTTTTTCAATCGGGCCCCTTACCTCCCCCCTGTTTTTAAAAATGTATTTGAAGGAGTTGGATTATCCAAAATTGGTGGGGAGGGAGGGATCCGATTGAAATTTTTGTTATCACCAAAATTATTCCTAGTACTTCAAGCTACAACTTTTATTTGAAAATTTTTTCAATCGGGCCCCTTACCCTCCCCCTGTTTTCAATAATGTATTTGAATGAGTTGGATTATCCAAAATTGGAGGGGAGGGAGGGGTCCAATAGGTAGCAACACCACCAAACTTGTATTATTTTCTTCTTAGTTCTTGATGTTTATTTTATTCTATTGGACTTGATAGTTATTAATTTGCATTGAAAAATGAAGATAGCAATTTTTTTATGATTTCTGGCTATTTCGGAAAAAATTACGTTGTAACGAAAAAACCGGAACGGAACGGAAAAAAATAACGTTACTTGAAAAATAACGTTACAAGGCCCTGTCGGTACCATTTTCGTTCCAAGTAACGTAACAAATAACGAAATTCAGGATTTTTAGTTACAGTAACGGAACGAATACCGTAACGAAAAAAAAAAATTTCGTTACTGACATCACTGGAGAAAACTTGGTTATGTTACGAGTACAGGCTTCAGGAAGGTAGATCTAAGTATTTTCGAGGCTGTCTGCAGGTCATGAAAATCATGAAATTTGAAAATGGATCATGAAAGTCATGAAAAAGTCATGAATTTATCAAAAAAATTACTAGGTCATGAAAAGTCATGAATTTTGCTGCTGGAAGTCATGAAATTTTTGTTTATTAGGCAAAATTTGCACCTTTTTTCTTTCATAATATGAATTTCTTTAAAGAAATCGTTCTCGCTACGCTCGATCAGTATTCCGTTTTCCATTTGATAACAGAACTGGAAATTTTCAGTAGTTCAAATTTACATTTTCAGTGATTTTTACATTCCTCTTCCCCCGAAAAGCACTACTTCTCTTTATTTTTATATTTTGTACTAAGTACTTTCGAACATTTTGTTCGTATCATTTTTTTTTTGGATAGCGGAAGTATTCATGCATTCATTAAACTTTTTTTTTTAAATTCTAGATTTTTTGGTTACAAAAAAAATGGGTCTGGGAGGGCATAAGTATAACTTAGGGGGTTCAAGGGACATTCGATCCCTCCCTTAATACTTACTATTTAAAATAACTATTCATCACAACATTTATAGGAAAAAATAAGGGAATTTTGTTGACCCCATATCATATTCATTCCAAGTTACACTTATGCTGGAAGAGGGCACCCTGAAAACTTTGAAATATTATTCCTTGAAAAAGTCATGAATTTTCAACAAAAAAAAATGAATGTAGACACCCTGAATATGTAAGTATACATCGCATACCTATCCGTTTTACAATTGGCTAATTAGGTATGTAGGTAATAGGTAGCTATGTACTAGAACTAGGTGCCAAAAATGGCGTTACAAGAGACTGCAAATCGATAAGTATGTACAACACAGCGTGCATACCTAAATCACACCTTTCTTCTTTGCTTATAGCTTCGTTCGAGCGTCCCCAAATCTGCACAAAAACACACAGAATTTGCAGAATGACATTCGAACGTCCATTCTGCAAAGAAAAATACTGTTCGAACGTTCTCTGCAGCGGTGTTATTTGCAATTTTCTGTACAGAATGTAACTGTCCTCGAGAGGACAGTTTAATTCTGCAAAGTGTTTTCTAGGGTAGAGGATTGTGAGATTCTATTGAAAGAGCTGTTATCACATAAGTATGAAGCCAAAAAGTTTTGATAATTTATGGTTTTTTGGGATTACCGAATTGAATAAACTTTTTTTGGTAGTTTCTTGTAGTGATAATTTTATATTTCATCAAAGTACTCTGATTTAAATCTAATTTGTCGCAACAATTAAAGTTCGAGATGAATGAAAACGATGATTGAATTGAATAAATACCTACCTCTTTTGGTCATTTTTGTAGTGAATATTCTATATATTTTATCTAAGTACTCTGATTTCAATCTAATTTATCGTAAAAATTAAAGTTTGAGATGAGTGAAAAAGATGAAAATTTTATGTTTTAGACTTTTGACATAGAAGTTCCGACCAGATCAGTAAAAATACGCAGAAATCGCAGAATACGGTTCGAACGTTTTCTGTTAGATGTTGCAGAATTGCAGACTGCAAATTCTGTAATTCTGTAATTCTGTAAACGCTCGAACTGAGCTTATAGTACATTTTTACACTTTTCACACTTCCTATCATTTTAGATGAATAAGGAATTGAAAGCTATCAGAATTCGATTGGTTGTTCCTATAGTTCCTACTCCTTCAGAATTGCTTCCATATACCAGGTACAAAAAGTGTAGGTAGCAAAAAATCAGACCTATTTTACGTACGAGTCTGCTCGTTAAATATTTTTTGTCACTTCAGTATTTTTTATTTCCTCTCAATTCTTTTCACGCTGGTTTCTGAACTAACTGCGACTGCCAAACAGCAGCACTGCGATACCGCCTAACCCTGTCTGCTCGATGTTTAGTTGCAAAAGATTTCATTTTAGGAGATATATATCTATATATTAAAAAAAAATGATATTTGCAATAATAACGAATGAAGCGAATAACATCGAGTTACGCCGACTAAAATTCTATTTTCCACCTTTCAAACGTGCTCGTAATAGATACAGATTCGTCGTACGTAGTTTTTGATTTTTTTTTCAACGCTTCGGTATAGCATGGCATTCGACGAAAAGGTTGAAATATGAACCTACTGCGAATAGAGAAAAATTTAATGTTTACTTCTGTTCGCATTCAGGGCGCGCGCGCACTCCCAAGTTTAATTTGCTCCTTTACAAATAAACATCATCAACAACAAGGATTCTTTTAGTAATATAATAGGTTACTCGAAAAATCCAAAGAATTTTTCATTTTTCTTCAGGCTCGAGTTAGTAACTAGCTCCCTCCCTCCACAATACCAGAAGGGAATTTAAAATTTTGACAATATGGCACTAAGAAGTAGCAAAAAACACACCTTTATAACGCCAGCAATATCCAATGAATAAAGACTATTTTTTTCTGCTTCCTTCAATTAACAAAAAAAAACATCTACAAATTACACCTCAAAAATTTACCTCCTCAACACCCCTCCCTAAAGGCAGTATGGATTTTTTTTTATTCGCCCTGTACTTCTTCATTTGATGCCTATATCCTCTCTATTTCTTCAACGTCTCTCTGTGTTCCTCTTTCCTTTTCTTGGTCCTTTCTATTTGAATTCTAATAACAAGCAGCCTGCAGACATCTCGGATAGATACAACATGTAAAACGAAACGTAACAGCGTAGGAATATGCAAAGCAAAGGTAAGTATTACTCGACGCTATGTACAATGTACATTGTACACCACTCATTCAACCGTAAGTAAATACCTACGAGTACTGAGCGCAAGAGATAAGCCTGAAAATGATTCGTAAAAGTTGGCTAAATACGCCTATTATCTAATAGCCGTAATAGTACTCACTACTCAGCTACCTACTCGTACTCAAACACGAATTCTATCGTTGATAATAAGTTTAGCTACGAAAGATCTAACAAAGAAGACCCTGTAGACAGACGCGTCGCACCGCACCGCACCATCCCGTGTCAAAGTTGCGCTATTATTCTCTATTTAGCGAATCCGTTTTTGAATACTCGTATACTTGGCGCAACAACCACTATTACAAGTAGTCAACTTTTGCTACACGATGAATCGATTAAGACGTCACCGCAGCGCCACCACATAGCAGAATAATTATGAACAAACACTTAACCAAGTTTAGAGAAAAGTACCTATACTTAGACAGTATATATATATATATATATATATATACCAATACCTACTGCACGAGTAACTCCGAATGCAATAAGTGAGTAGTACTTGCATGTTACGCTGGTGCATAGTACATACTTACATATTCATTATTCCTACAGATTGAGTCCAAGTTTTCGTGGTACTCGTGTATTCGACAATAATTTAATAATATTAGATATTTATGGCGAGCGCGGACTGCGAAGAAATGTGGGACAAGAAGATGAAGCAGTACGCGATACGTAATTGAAAAAAAAGAGGAAAATTTTAAAAACTACGAAATAGACTCGTTTTCATACTGGCTGCGAGGCAAAGGCGAAGGCGACGACGTTAGGAAGAGAGCTTTAGAAAGTATAGAAGCGAGAGCTCGTTTTTCTTTAAAAAAGTTTTGGCGCGCGTGAATTTTTAAGTAAGAAATTGAGATAAGTGCGCGAGAAATGCCACAATTTCCTTTTATTTCTAGGTACGTCCGCGGTCCGACGCCGGAAGCAGGAGACGGGGGGCAGGGGTTGAGAGCCAAGTCGAAGACGATGTCGTTAGGTATTTACAGCGAACGTTTTCTTTGCGTAACGCGTACGCTGCTCCGGCTGCGCGTTGCGTGATTAATGATGGTCTCTGGTAAACTTTTCAAAGAAAACAAAACGTCATAAACGCCAACGAATGCTTTATTGAAAACGTGTAATATATATACTCGATTTCTCCATCGTCGTTTTCGTCGTTCTTTTGACGCGAACTGCAGGCTACGCGTATTTCAAGCGACGCGATATGCTGATTTTTTTCGACGCTGTCAAATTCAAACGCGCGTACTCGTGGAATTTTCGAGCATTGGATGGCATGACGTTACAAGCGACGAAAGATTTGTAAAAGTGAGTACGAAGCGTGCTGCCGGAGCGAAGCGAGGGAGAGCATACAAGAAGAGCGAACTTCGAGCAAGCACCGAAGCATGGTGTCTACCTGACACCCCCCCCCCCCCTTTAAATCACTACTTTTTCACTACTTTTTTCTACCATCTCCAAAATTTTAACCCCGTTATTTTCAAAATTTTCATTCATAACAAAGGCAGAGATTGAGGGGATACGGTCAGAATTGAATTTTTTTTTTAGCATAGTATAATTATCCTTTTACGGAGACCAAAATAGAAAAAAAGACCCAAAAATCCGAGACCAAAATCCGACAGCTGGATTAGGTTAGGTTAGGTTTGGATGACATAACAAAAACTTAGAAATTTTTTAATAAATTCGATTTTTTAGACATTATGTCAGACATTTTGAAACTTAATTGTTTTTGAGAAAAATCGATGAACCGGTTCTCGAGTTATTAGCGATTGAAATTTTCAAATGCTTCTAGCGCCTCGAATTAAGCAATTACGCGAAATTAGTAAATAACCTTTTTAATAGTACTTAAAAAGACGCACAAAAAAGGTTCTAAGCATTTTTCATTTTAATGAACCGGTTCTCGAGGAATTCGCCATGGAAAATGTCAAAACAAACAGCTGATCATCATTTCCTATTTTTAAAAAATAAATGGCTAGCAAAGTTGTAAAAATTCACAACTTTTGCAATGCCTATCTAACTGCCTACTTTTCATGATAATGTCGTTTCTTATTGGTTTAAAACTTGTTAAACGTTTTTATTTATCAAAAATAGCTGGCTGTAAATTGTATAATTTTTTTAATCATTTTAAAATTATCAATTTGATGATGTTGTTATCATTAAGTACATAAAAATAATGCAATTTACATAAATTTTGAAAAATAAAAATTAAATTGAAAATTAAAAATAAAAATAAAAATAATAGAAAATCAGCTCTTATCTTAGAAATTTTACGACTTTTAGACTTTTTATTTTTTTTTAAATAAATTTTATGACTTTTGGACATTTTGTCAGACATTCTGAACCTTGAAAATTTTGTAAAAAATTTTATGAGTTTTATTTTTATTTAAAAGTCACAATTCATTATTGTTTTCCAAAAACAAAGACGTTTACTCCAAAATCACTAATTTTTCACTACTTTCATGACCCACTTCTCAAGTCAATATTTTTTCACTACCTTCACCATTTTCATCATCTGGTAGACACTATACGAAGGCAACGAGAAGCCTAAAAACGTCCTCTAATACCTAATATCTAGATACCGATGAGCAACTTTACAGCGTATTTTACCTACCCACCCAACTCACAATATACGTATCGTAGCCCCGACTGTTTAAAGTATACGAGTTTTTTTTTTTTTTTTTTTTTAATTAATGTGTCAGACGTCTGGCACATATAATTATACGCAAATATAAGTTAAATTTAGGGTACCTTTCAAATTTTAGCCGTTTGTTTCTCTCTTCTTCGGCATTATCTTTTAATCCTCGCTATCAAGTTTTATTCGCAGATAGGTGGTACCTACTACGCAATTATTGTACTCGACGGACCAACCAAGCTTGCGCCTTCGCAACATCTTCTACGCAACAAAGCAAAAAACAAACCTTTTTTTTTCAACTTTTATCCGATCCAAGCACATATTAACGATGAGACTGGAAAAAATGTAACACGTCGCAAACAGGCAAACACTATACAACGAGCGAGTAGTTATATGTACGAGGAACCGAACTTGGCCGTACTAGTTTTCATCAGTTACGCGAGCGTTCATTTTCCTTCCATTTTCTTCCCGAATCCCGAAGTAGGTAGTCTACTTTATTAGCATACGTGGCATGAGCCGATATGCCACTTTCATAGATATCAACGGGAAAAAGAAAAAGAAAACAAAATCTGTCGAAAGAGAGGTTGGTGGTGGTCGTCGCGTCGCGTCGCGTCGCCACCATCCAATATGGAGCTAGCGCGAACGTGTACGATAATTTGCATAAGTGGAACGCCGTAAATACTCGCCACCTAATCTACGTTTAATAAGTTGCATACGCTAAACGCCGTGAAAAATATCTTCCAGACCCTAGACCCTTGCACACGTTCGCGTTTGTAGTATGTAGCTATTTTGTAAGAATCGAAACGAGCTTTAAATGAACAATTTAAATATCAATACGTAACTAGGTATACGTAGCTCGAGTAAAATTTATTTCCTCGTTATTAGCTGATTTTTTCAAAATCAGCTATTAGTTTTGATTTCAGATTTTTTTGGTATTTCTTGCGATGTGTATGTATGTATGTATGTATGTATATGTTTGTAAACGCGAATTTTGAGGTCTTCGATGCTTATTTTCATATTGCTACAGAGATCTTTTTTTATAGAGGTCATTTTCCAGGACCTCTCTATTTCTTTCTATTTTTTCATAATCTACGCGCAAAATTACGCTCGAAAATTTTTTCAAAATCCAGATCCGAGCAAAGACCTTTCTTTTCCATTTTCATGAGAGTTTTACACAAACTTTTTGTGTATAAAAAGTGTATATTTTTTGTGTATCCATTAGACATTTTAAATGGATAGTGGGGTCATTGCAAACACACTGAAATACTGAGGTCTTTTTTTGCAACGTTGCCATACATTATACATAGTACGTACAAATTCTCAAAAATAGAGAGGTCGACATAAGGAGAGGGGATAAAATTAATTTCTTGGAAAATAAAATTAAGTGAAGTCGAGGATATTTATTGTAGATACACATCAAGTTGAGATTAGAGAGGTCTTAGTAGTTAAATTCCGTGGTAGCACTGATTTTTAGTTGGCTAGCCTATATGAAGCTCGCATCATGTGGCTTTATAGTTTAGTTCTTACCTAGTGCGGCAATTGCAACTGTTGCACAAAAAAATTCAAGTTTTTAAACTTTAAAAAAATTATTATTTTGTTTTTGTAAACATTTACAAACTTTATTATTTGCAAGTATTTTCTATAAAATACTAATCACGCATAATGTTTGAACATAAGTTTTCCATTTTTTAAATTTTTTTGTTTTATTTAAAAAAAAAAATTAAATCAAGATTTCCATATCATGTACTTACTTGGGTATAATTTGTATTTTTATTTTTTTTAACCGTCATACGAGGGTCAGCTGATAAAAAGTGCACAGTGACGCATAACTCCCGTAAAAATGGAGCTACAATTATGGTTGAAAAATTTTCATGTATAGCTACATGTCTCCTCTACACCTCACAAAAATTTGGTCAAGTTACGTTGAGTCGTTCATGAGTTATAGGCCTTCAACTGAGGCATGATCGCGTGTTTTGTCAGTCAAAGGTTGATCAACGTACTATGGAACTTTTTTTTTGCGATAAGAAATGGGCTTATCTTACGTAAAAATGAAGCTACAGTAATGGTCGAACAATTTTTAGATAAGGACATGTTTCCTTTATATCCCACAAAAATTTCGTCAACTTGAGTTGAACCCCTCTTGAGTTATTCGCCTTTAACTGAGGCATCTTCGCTTCATTTGACATTCATGATTGACGTAAGCTCTGTGATGAACTTCTTGTCGTGAAAAAACGTGAAAATCCAACTGAAGCATCTACAGGTTTATTGAACTTTTGAACTTGTCCATGTGATTCCATAAACAAAAATTTTTTGTCAGAGTAGGACTGACATGAGGGAGACCTCAATTTTGAATAAAACCTGACATAGTCGAAGAAACTTCCGCACGAGTGAAATTTGATCCTCAAAGGTGGTTTGACTTTATTCAAAATTGAGGTTTTCCTCAGCTCCACGGCCCAAAATTTTATTGTCCATGAAGTTGTAGTACACGTCCGATAAACATATGCAGAAATTTCGGTAGATCGAGTTTTTCACGACATAAACTTTATTACAAAGTGTTCATTAACCTTCAGTTACCAAATCGCGCGACCATGCCTCAGTTGAGGGCCTATAACTCACGAACGACTCAAAGTAACTTGACCAAATTTTTGTGAGGTGTAGAGGAGACATGTAGCTACATGAAAATTTTTCAACCATAATTGTAGCTCCATTTTTACGCGAATTATTCTAAATCAAGATTTCCATATCATGTACTTACTTGGGTATAATTTTTATTTTTATTTTTATTTTTTTTAAACCCTCATAATTATTTTAAAAAGCTTTAAATTACTACATAATAAAATTTCATTTCATTTCAAGTATATTTTTCACACAATGTTACCTACAGAAATTAAATTTGAAATTTATTTAAAAATAAAAAAAAAAATGCATAAAAATGTTTATAATATCGAGAAAACATATAATTTTGAAGAAAAAAAATCTTCAGAATTTATAAATAAAAAAAATCGGAATTTTTGTAACGAATTTGCTATGATTTTTCTCAAACTCGCATTTTTCGAATTTTTTTTCAACTTTTCTCTCCAACTCGATTTACCTAGTAATTATTTTTTAGAGAATAAGCTCCACCTCAAAGTTGTTCAATTATTAAAAATTTTGTTTAAATTGAAATTTTTGGAGAACCTCATTTTCAAAATTTTTCTTCTCAATTTTTTCTGGTTTTGCCAAAGTAAGTATAATTTCTTTATAATTTTAATTAGTATCTACTTAATTCTTCCACTTAAAAAAAACCTAATGTGTTCTATTAAAAATTTTGTGTAGGTATGAATTCATTTCTTTCAATGTTTTTTTCAAGATTCAGTTCTAACTCAAGTTTGTCTAATTAGGCAATCAAAAATTTAGCTCAAATTTGAAATTTTTTCAAAACTCTAATTCTATAAAAAAAAAAATTTATAGCTCAATTTTTTCACGATTTTTTTCTAAAAAATTTTTTTTCAAGCTTTATTTGCTCAAATTTAAATTTTTAATTAAATTAATTTCGTCTGTAAAAAAAATTGAGTAGGTACTAGGTAGGTACCTAATTTTTTTCGCATTGGTATGATAACATTGAGATTTTTCCAGTTGTTTAAAAAATTATAATAAATTCGAATCCTGATTGTTTTGAGAAATCCTCAATTTTCAACAATTTTCAGGGAGGGGGGATTGAAAATTCTGCCAGTAGTAGGTAGTGAAAAAAGAAGTGAAAGTGTAGTGATTCTTCAAATTAAAATTCCTGTATATGTAACATGAAAAATTTAACACTGAATTTTTGACCGTTTAAAATCCTCAAACTATACGAATAATTGAGATACTAAAGGGTGAGTAGATACGTAGGCAGATACGAGTATAGCGAGATACACGTTCCGAATACGGTTAGTCGGTTACCCTCCTATCACCGCCTAATCTTTGCACAGTACATTACATAGTTCCGTCGAATTGAACACGTAGGTAAATATTTATCTCGACTATTTCGTCCCTACCTATAACTACTATAAGTATGCTGGCGGTAAATCTGCGTATTTGTGTACCATACCATAACTAAACATACCTTCAACTGAAATCACTCGATAACCCGCATAGTTGGCGTTAGGTATTTGATAAACTAAACCGCACAAAAGGTCGCATCTTCGCGTCCGAGTCGTGGCAAATGGTTATCGGTGGGTGGAGGGGCGGGGGGGGGGGGGTTGAATTTTCAATTTTTTCAAAGTACATAGGAAGCGCCTACTTCTGAAAGCTAGTTTCGCTCTTTTGTAGCCGCAGCCATACCCTGGCGTAATCCTTTGCAACTTATGGACGAGTAGAAGCGCGTTATAAAGCTTGTTCGTTACAATTGCTTCTCGAGATGGTTGAAAGTTGGCAATACCTCTTGCAGAGGCAGGCATGTTGCCCTCTCAAGCTTCGCCTTCGCGTTGTAATTATTATTATTTAAACGCTTCTCGTCTCGTTCTCTGACTAATGCTTGTAGAAGCAGCCGCGATGTAGACCACAACCACAACGTAGATACTTGAATTTAGTACACACTACGGTCCATTTCGAACAAAATTCATCAGATCATCGCATTTATGAGGAATTAAAATTTTTTAATATTTTATGTGTTTTTAAAAAAATTGGAAAAAAATAGATTAAAAATTGGGGGAAAAAATTTGTAATTAAAACTGGTTTAACATACACAGTTTTGCCCAAAAAAACAATTTACGACGATTTTCCATCGTTATCTTCATTTTCAAGAACCATCATTTTCCTCATTTTTCCCTCCAATTTTTCGTAGTTTTTGAAATGTTCTCAAAGGTACGAAAAAGATGATAAATGGCTGTAAGTCGTCTTTTTGGGCAAAACTGTTTATGTTGAACCCATTTTAATTACAATTTTTTTCCAATTTTTAACCTATTATTTCAATTAAAAAAAAAAAAAAAAAAAAACGGAAGATATGACATTTTTTTAATGTTTCACAAATGCGATGATCTGATGAATTCTGGATTTTTTTTTTCTTCAAAAAATATTAATAACGATGATAATACTTGCCAACCAAAGACATTATACCCATTCCGTAACATTTTGGATTTTTTTTTTCAAATTTTGATTTTTTGCAAATTTTCAAAAATTTGAGGGCTCTTGCGTGATCGGAAGATGTTATTCGATTTGAATTTTTTTTTTTCATGTATTCTCAAGACGTAACTTTTCCGCGATATTACATTTTGAAAATCGAAAATTTTTGATTTTCGCTCCACCGCGAAAAAGTTGAGAAAGTTTTAAAAATTATGGAAAACTAGTTGATAAAATTTGAGTTTTACCCGCCCCCCCGTGGATTACTTTATCACAGCACTGACACTTATCAATACCTATAATATATTATAACCCATGAAAGTATGAACTATGAAGATGAACACTGACTCTCGTATCGATATTGGTAGTTCTGTATTCGATCTGATTACTACGGTTACGTATAGAGGAAGGAATCCATTCGATTTAATGGAAACGAGGTGGTTAGTGTAAATAGTGGATGGATCGCGTTAGTACGGCGAGAATGAGAGGCTGGTATCGTTTATAGCTGCAGTAGCTCTAGCATCTAGCCGGCATAGCTGGTATAGCGATATCTTTGTAAGTAGGTAGGTTATAGGAAATTTACGATGATAAATTACGTAGATTAAAGTTGTTAAATCAGCTTTTTGTGCAGCGTATTTTGGCGCGCGCGTTATTTGCCAAAAGTGTAGAAAATTTAAAGCTCTATTAAGGATAAACGCGAAGAATTCTTTTCTTTTATTACTCGGCGCGACACGTACAAATTTCTTTTACCATGGTCTTGGTAGGCACCGGCTACACTCGTATCGTATCGTGTCGTGTCGTGTCGTGTCGTATCGTATCGTATCGTATCGTATCATAACGTAACGCCACTGCAACGCAACGCAACGCAACGCAACGCACCGCACCGCACCGCACCGCATCCCCACCCGTACTCACACAAGTAAATCGGTAATACGCGAGTACGAGTAGGTAGAAGGTAGGTAGTAGGTACACTATATACACGCGGTATCAACTTAATGTTTTCTTTCATTTTTTATTAGTTCCGTTTCTTTTTATAAAGAAGAAGCAGAAGAATCAGATAAAAAATAAGAAGAAAAATACGTAGAAGAAAACGAATGAAAATAAAAAGGGCTATGCCACGCTATGCCAGTTAATCGAGGACTATTCCAGGCATAAATTCGTATCAGAATTTAAGCGACGACGTAATCGTGCATACATAAAATAGCTGTCTACTATACTACATACGCAGACGCACACGTGGTGGGCCTTCTGTTGGTAATTCATATCTGACGTTATAATGTAGTTCGGGTATTAGTAAAGTATTAGAAGTACCTGCAGAGCCTACTCGTAACATAGACACTAGGAAGAGATATCGTATAATACTTGTACCTATAGTTAAATGGTAGGTAAGTACTAAGTAGGTACAGTACTTAGACATACTGACACTGGCGCTGCGACGCAGACTAGGGCCAATTTGCTTTTTAGCGCCGCGTATTCGCGGTTCGCGATAATGGGTAAACGAGTTTGCGGTTAAAGAGTTAGGGGTAGGTCTAGGTACGTCGCTGCCTCCCCATCTCTATTAAAACAAAATACCTAAATACGTGGCGCATATCGCGAATGTAACTTAGCGTAGCAATAGCTCTAGGCAGTGCCATGCCCAGCGGTACGGTGGCAAAACTTTGCAACTCGCCGTTTACGAGATCTACAGAAATACTCGTCGCGTCGTATAAACTATAAAAGCTCGTTCTTGACCGTTTGCTGAATTCAACTATTGGAAAAAATATGAGACACAATCCACGAAATGCAATGTAATTCGTACAGGGCGTCCTAGTTAAGAACATCCTCTTCAACCAGCCAAGTCAGCAACTTGTTTCAACATTGTGTAGATATGCTTGCCTAACCCTACTATTGAAGATAGGTACGTACTGAGAATGAGATGCCAACCCTTGAAAAAAAAAAAAAAAAAAAAAAAAAAAAAAACACGATTCATTTCTAATCTTTCTTTTTTCTTTTTGTAAATGAGACGTGGGGGTAGTTCACGATAAATACCTCATCGGCGCTTCACCCCCTGGACCCAGCTAGTTGGTTCTATAGTATTTCCACACTACGTTTGAAAGTATATGAAACATAATGTTAGTGCAATCTAAAATTCTAATTGAATTTAACACTCGTCTCGTTGGTATGATTGTTCGACCAGGTAAGTTACCAACGCGTACTGTGATATCCATATACTTAAACCTTTGTTAACACCATAATTGCACCTAAAAAAAAAATCACGAAAACGACCAAAGATAACTCACATCATTACCCTCGACGTTGGTTGCAAATTAAAAGCGTCAAAAAGACGAAGCAGCTTGAAAGCGATATAAAAAAAACTGTATACATAAAAAATATCTCAAAATGGCTTTAGGCGTTTTGTATAGACCTACGAGTATTTCTATACATATATCATCCCAAGGAAGAAAGTTTTTCATTTTAAAAATAAAACTCGGCGCTCAAGAAAAAGTGTACCAAATTTTCGCAGCCAACGTAGTAAGTAATTACGTATTTTAAAACGATAAAGCGCGTTTGCCTAAGTATCTTTCTTTTGTTGGCTCGAAGGGATCGGATGCGGACGTTTGAATACTATAATGGCAAACCAACCTTATAGCCTATCCGTAGTGGAAGAAAAAAAAATACAAAAAACAGCCCCTTGAGCTGTTATTTTTAGTTAGAATCAAGCTTCCCTTTTAAACTGGACTAAATCGCATCAAAACGTTTATTTCACGTTGAAAATTTCACGCTTAGTAAAAATTCATCAGCGGACGAATTCGAAAATATGTAGGAAAAGAAAGTGCTAGCATAGGCTAGGCACGCAGCAGGGGATGTTTTACGACTCGATGTACTCGCATAAGTCCATCTTGAGCCTATAATAAGTTTTTAGGTTCATACATACAAAAAGAACATAGTACTTGATACTGTAGGAGGCGCTCCCAAGGGCTAGAAAAGCCTGGGGTACCGAATACCAGGATAGTCGAGAGGTTCACACGAAGCACGATAAATTTAGGAAAGATCAAAAATAATGGGTTTCTGAAGATTTTTCATTTTTTCTCATAAAAATTCTTTAAGGAATTTTTGTATTTCTTCAAGAAGATTTTCTCATATTGACGCTCAAAAGTGAGATTTTTAGCGGACTGCAATGTTGGCGATGCTGACGCGTGAATAATAAAAATGCTAATTTGGTCGGGCAAGGGCACTGAGAAGGGGGCGCAGATGTTTCGTGATTCGGCGATGAATCGAATTTGTAGCAAAACCGAGCTTCGAAGAAGCGCCGACAATCCGACGACAACGTGAATAAAATTAAAAAGCAGCTGAATATTTTGTCATTGCTGCGCCACGCCGTTGCTGACACCTCGTCGTGCCTAAAATATTCGAATAAATTCGCGACGAAAGTGTTTACGTTGTGACGAGTACGAGAGATGAACGCGATAATAAAGAGTCGGCAGTTGGTGCGGAGCGGCGTTAATGTAAATGTCCGCCAAATCTCTCCTCTCCTTTCATAGTGCTTGATGATTGAGCGGTGTAGCATGAGGTGGTATTTGCAGTTAATTCGAGAATGAGAATTTATTCAACCGCCATCGTTTGTATTTCGGTACTTCGGTGGTTCCGTGATGACACGACGTTTCATTTTCAAACGGCCATTTGTATGGCCAAGATGAGGTTGGAACAGTTGGAACCAGGACTGAGGTGAGAGTAACACTAATAATCCTTGTCGTCGGCAGTTTGCAAAAAAAAAAAAAAAAAAAAAATGTAATACACTAGCCAACAAATGCCAACATTCTCTGAGATATGAAAAAACCCAAATAGAATATTCTGGGTCAATTGAAAATCACTCAAACCTAACCCAGCTCTGTACGAAAATTTCTACAAAGATTCTCATTTGGATTTCTGAGCGATCAAGTCAATATAAAAATTTGGGAACAGGAGCAAAACTTGTAGCATTCGCTTCTGATTTAAGTATACTTAGTGCAGAAACGAGAGTGCACTCTCTTTTCTCGCCAGAGCGTACCTAATTAACCTGGTCTGCCTACGTATGAGCTAGAGAAGAGCGACACTGAAAAAATTGATGAAGAAAAGAATCGAGCACGTGCAGTGCCCAACGAATACAAAATAAAACCAAAAAATAACTGAAAAGTACAGAAGGAGCGGAGATAAATGAATAACATCTAACAACAGCGAACAAAATAAGCTTCTTCAAATTAAGCAGCCGTGTCGCATCGAACAAAATTCTATAGACATAGGTATAGTACCATCAGACACCTAATCACCTGCTCGTTCACCCATCTACCGAGCAACAGTTACCTACTTAGGTACTCTTACTTAATACTAGTGAGAAAAATGGAAGATTCGAACAGAACTGGCGTAAATTAGCGTTGTCGCGTATTCGACGACACGAAACCTTTTTTTCAACATTTTATAATTCAGACAAAACACTAAACAGCATCTTAAAAGCGGGCTAAAACGCTATATTTACACCTACACCCATCTAGTCGAGTTTTATTCAACGCGTCGAATTTTCTACCTTTATTTTTTGGGGAGAAAACAGCAAATTTAATATACGTAAAACGAAATGAGACGACAGCAAAACCAAACAGAGCGGACAATTCTCGCTAATTGGAATTGTGATGCTTTCTCATCCTATCTCTATTCTTACTCAAAAGAATTCGCTGGTCCCTTGTAGGTGAAACACGAGAATCAACAACTCAGTTCAACTTTGCGACCAATTGAGTAAGAAAGAAGAAAAAAAGAAAAAAAAGAAAATGGTAGCAGTCAAGCCGTTGATTGAGAGCCGAATTTTTTAATCCAAGTTATAGTAGTCTATTAAAAACGTCTTTAGTTTTGGTAAGTGTTTTATTTTCGGTCTCACTTTCAATTTCAATACCAATTATTTTAGAAAGTCATTGTTATGGTTTTCGTTTTTAATTTCAGTTTTTTGATTCAATGGTGCAAAAATTAACAAAATAAAAATAAATTAATGACGAATATAAATCACATAAGTGGGTTCATGCATTGAAGATTTTAGTTTCAGATGAGGATTCTGCCCTTAAATCCCTTATTGTTCATACATGTTAGTGCCCTAGGTCATGCTACTATTTGAGCTCCACTCTCAAACTCCCAGCTCGTCAGCTTTAGCTTACTTGGTCATTCAGTTCAACTACAATAACCAAACGTCAAAACATAAAAGGCACAAAGGGGCATAAGACAGCCATTGAACCCATTTGAATTTTTGATGCATCTGAAGTATAGGTGGTGAAGGAAGGGAGAAGGATCTACCTACTTTCCTTCGCGCATCAAATGGACACCACGAGCGCAGAGAGGAAGAGAGAGTTCCTAACTATACACTCCCACCTCAAATGGACAACCACGAACTCTGGAGCGGAGACTACGAAGAATAAGACGTAACAGTTAGATTTACGTGTGTTTATTCAATGTTTGTCTGGTGAAGTCCAAATGTACAGAATCGCGTTATATCTTGAATACTATTTTCCTACGCTACTTATCTAAGAATAGTGAAGTATATACAGAACTAGGTTGGCGATGCGTAGCGCAGTCGAGGCACACTACACATCTAAAGTCTATGCTATTTTGGAAGTTGTACAGGCTGATCAACATGATCAAAATGACAAATTTTCATCATTTTGGGGCTCCTCCAAAAAGAGCTTCACCCGTAATTTATGCTGTAATAAAAGTCACCCCAAAAGGAAGATGTTCCTAAATTTTTTTTGTAAAAGTTGATATTACGAGTAAGTAGAGATAGGGCATATTGTGGTACGTAAATTACACATTGTACGGTCGTGTACATAAATGTAGCAACCTACCGAGTGTACGTTTGGACTGACACAACTCGACGTTCTCGCTCTCGCATTCTCGCATATTGCTGTAAAGCCAAACCAAAGAATTAATTGAAAAAAAAAACCAAACAAACAAAACAAAACAAAACAAAGCAAAGCAAAGCAAAGCAAAGCAAAGCAAAAAACTATGGGTCAGCCCTTTTTTGTTACTTTGTACGACGAATAATTCGCGTAATATTATTTTCGCCATTTCCGCTTCTTGTTTGTTGGCTGTAAGCTGCGTTACACAGCATACACAGCACACACGTACATACTCGTTTACTATTATGAGTTTTGCAAAATACCTACTCTGCGCAGGGCGGAGTAACGGACTGAACATTTTTATGAAAAAGTGCCGCCGGCGCCACGCCGTTTCAACCTTACATCGCATCGTACGACCTTTGCACGCAAAAGGCCACACCGACGTCGTACAACGAGTACGTATTTACGCTGTGTAATGCGCTTTAATTAAAAAACTAATTTCTCATTTTAAAAACGGCACAGCATAACAAGGTGTGGTGCGGCGGGGCGTCATCTTCCTTCTCGCCAGCAAAACGCATAGTGAGTATGTAAATGAACATCGTTGGAAGGCGGATAAGGATAAGGGTTTACTGTTAGTAGTGCTCTACTCTTAAATACTTAGTTGGCAGCGCAGTCTATCGCGAATTCCGACTAGGATCGAGATAAGTTAGATAAGCGCCGGGTTAGTAGGACAGCGGGGGCGAGAGGCGAGTGAATTGGGTTAGGTATGCCTTCTTTGTCGTGTCGTGTCGTATCGTTACGTATCGTATCGTATCGTATCGTATCGTATAATGAAAACGATTCACGCGAAATGTGAAATTGCGTGAAACTCGTAACTAGAAAGCAAACCTTACTCGAAGCCGATGCCGAAGCCTGAGCCCAACTTTTACTTCCTTTTAGGTCAATAATAAAGAGTTTTGATTTATGACTAAGGTATGCAGGCCTTTACTATCCTTATGGCGGCGGCGGCGTATGCTATTCGCACGTTCGTGAATAGGTACATAAAAATAAGTAAGTATACCTCCTATATCTACCGCTGAAAGGTGTGCAGGATGCAGACTCGGCGGTGGCGTCCGGGACTCCGGGTAGAGGGTGCGACGATATTCTCGCGTCTACAGTTACTTTAATTTCGTGTCACTGCGAAAAAGCACTCGCGGACAGGTAAGAGGCGCGCGAAAAAACGACGAATTTCCTTTTCCTGATTTAATTTTCCGCCTTCTTTTTCTCGCAACTCGCGTAACCGCGAAAGCGACAAAGGAACATTTCACGCTTTATAGTTGGCTTATTTATTGCGCCGATTGTTCGCCGTTCACCTTTACTTATCGCTATCGCAGCATGGGTCGTCTTTTCAAGCGAAAAAAGAAAGTTTCCATATCGTTTACCGTTGCACGACTACACGTATAAACCAAAGTTGAATTAAAATATTCAGGTAACAAACCATCCCATGGAACAAACTCGCAGAAATGGGCAGATCCACTCATCGAAAGATCTAGATCCATATCAAGTTCAGATCATTTTATTATTTAGGTATAATACATTTTTTTTTTTTTTAACGATAAAACAAAAATAAAAATTACTAAGAATTGGGGTTACTTTGAAACTGCGGGGTTACTTTGAAAATCGCGTTTCATCACCGTAATCGTCATGTAGCGCGGCCTGTCGACTATTTCGGGACTGTTGATCAAGCGGTATGTGACAACTGGCCCTGTATCTATATTTCTACTGTGGTATCGTTATCTCTGTTCGAGTTTATTATTATGAAATTTTTTTTCGAAAATTTATCACAAATTTCGGCAAAAAAACTGGTGAACTTTGATTTTCTGCCAAAAATAGAATATTGAAACCTTTGATCTAAAACTTTTTCACCAAATGCGGATGTCTATTGTAAATATAATTTATTTGGAAAATTTCAATTTCACCCTTTCAATTTCATGAGATTAAATTATAACATGAGGGGGTTACTTTGAAAGGTTTTATGGATAATGCCGTATTCGCACAAGAGAAAACTTGGTGCTAAAAATTGTATTAATTTCACTCAAAAAACACTGGAAAAAAACTTTAAACGAAGTTTCAAATAATTTTTTGTAACTAACTTGGATGATACAAGAACAATAAATGCCATTTTTATATTTCAGTTGATAAGATGTAAATTTTTGATACAGAGTCATTCCATATTCATGTCAATTCAATTGATTAGGGTTTCAATCTCCTGTCTTTTGATTGCGCTCAATTCTTTAATGCAATCTGCCTTTCCCACAAAGGCACAAAACCACAAAAGACCAAAGTTAGTTTACCTTTAGCTTTCTTGGGTGTGAGCAGGGACTTCGTTTGTTTGTGCAATATCTCGTAGATAGATGCTCAAGGCTCAACTTGAGTGCCAGTGGTATATTTCTCCGCTCTTAAGATAATAGGTCAAAAGCTTGTCAAAAGTGATTTCACAGTTCAAAGCACATAGATTAAATTTTCATTCAAAAACTTTCGTAAAAGTTTTCAAAATTTGAAAGTTGAACTGCCAAGTTGAAAATCATTTTTGAAAATTGCGCTGTAAGTGAGAGCTGTGATAAAAATTTTGCAAAAATTACCAAAGAAATGCTTTTAATGTTATCTTGAAAAAAAAATCAAGATGGTGACAGGGAGACCCTTAGGGAAAGAGGGTAGTAGCCCCAAATTTGTGTAGAAAATCCCCCAAAAACCTAGGTGTATGATATAATAATTATATTGAATGTTATCGAAAAAATTAGGCCATATTCGTGTTCAGCACTTCCAAAAACTTATAACATTCGATACATATATCCACCCCTAAATTATTTTTTGAATTTTCTGCCCAAGTTTAGGGCCACTGCCCTCTTCCCCTGAGGGTCACCATCTTGAAAATGTTTTTGTTTGAAACAACATTACAAATTACGTAGGTACATGGTAATTTTTACATAATTTTCAATCACAGCTCCGCTCACTTATAGTACAATTATAAAAGTTGATCTTTCAATTTGAAGGTTCAACTTTCAACTTTTGAAAACTTTTATGAAAGTTTCTGAATCAAAATTCAATGCGCTTTTGAACTGTGAAATCAGTTTTGAGCTAAATATCATAAGGGTGGAGTAATGTACCACTCAAGTTGAATAATTTACGAGGCATTGCAAAAACAAACAACCCCCCCCCCCCCCCCCCGCCCACACCTAAAGAGGGCTGAGGGTAAATTCTTGGAATTTTTTTTGAGTTATTTGATAGATAGGTTGTGTGAAAAAAATTTGAGTGAAATCAGATGAAATGAGGTCAAAAATCGTATTTTTTGGTGGATTTGACATGTTGTAATGATCCCATATTTTTCTGGTATTTCTTTTCGATAATGAGATAGAAAGTTCAAATTTGGTATGTAGGAGTTTAAAGTGACCTAGTATTTAATTTCATTCTAAAAAACACGTCAAGTTCAAAAACAAAAAAATTTTCAAAGTAACCCCCTCATTGCGGGTAACTTTGAAAGGGTAGTTTCATTTATTTCAGTCATTCAGTTTTGAGAAAAAAAAAATTAAAAATAGTCACACGTGTAGTACTCAAAAAAGGCTCTGGTAGACATTTTTTAGTTTTTTTTTAATCTCTTTTCATTACAGCAGCATAATTAAAAGAATAACAAAAACCTTTCAAAGTAACTCCAATTCTTAGTACCAATGTTATCACAGATGAAAAATTCAGAGGGAAAAACAAAAAAATCTAAGATTTTTTTTTTTTCAATTAAAGGGTCATCAAGTCTGAAAAGGGAACGGATTGTTTGAAAATGAAACCACAAACAATAAATTTTCATATAAAAATATCCTTTTCAACATTTCAGGATCCAAATCCGCCCACTTCTGGATTTTCATACATTTGCCAGCATGACTATTGGGTACTCGCTGTCGCCAAACCAAATGACTTTTATTCGAGAAATAACTGTCAGCGAAGCGTAGATCATAAGGTAATCTCGTTATGTATTCTAAAGAGGTAAAATTTTGGAAAAACATCAGAAAAAACTCAATTCTCGAGTTGGAAATGTACGAAGGAAAAAAACGATACTGAAAGTAGGCACAGCTGGCACATAGTACCTATAATGATATGAATCTGATCGCGAGTCACGCGTGGAATCATAGTGAATTTTGATGACAAGAGAAAGATATCTACACGGTTGCGGCTAAGGCTGATGGCTATGCATGATGCGAACGAACAAGGGTGCGAATAAACAATACGCAATACCACATGGCGACGCGACAAGATGGCGTACGACGACTCGACGAGTGTTAATTACAACATAGGTACCTGGCGAAAATGACGAATGAGGCAGCTCAAGCGTCTATTTGCACATATACGTGCTGCTGTTGCTTTGCTTTTCGCCTGCCATCTCAAACCGATAATATGCGATATACATAGGAGGTGTACGATACGTAATTACTAATCACATACATAAAAACGTACTTATACTACAAATGGTGCACCTCACGGACGTGCAGAAACATCTAACACGTTTTCTGGTGTAATTACATATCACCATCGTACCCTTCGAGTTCGATTTGTAACGCGAAAATAATCGAAAGGTTACGTTATGCCGTATCCGCAGCGATGCGATGCAGCATTGCAGCATCCGCAGCAAGGTAAGTATAAAATTTCCAATTTTTGAAAGGAGAGTTACGAGTACAACAGTAGAAATAGTTACACTGAAAAAAAATGAATTCTCAAAAACCGTAATGATTCTGGGTAAAACACAGTAAAATTAGGATACGTCGCCAATTTTAGAATCTTTTCTGTTTTTCACCGAAATGATTCTAAAATTGGCGACGTATCCTAATTTTACTGTGTTTTACCCAGAATCATTACAATCCATTTTTTTCAGTGTACTCATAGCCGGCGGATCATTACTTTCTCAAGTGGTGCCCACATTATGAGGGCGAGAGGGGTGAAAAATGTTGTAAATTTTTTCACAAAAAAAAAAAAGACTTCATATACCTACACTGTAAAGTAGAACCTCGATTATCTGATTCCCAAAAATAGGTTCATTTTTTATTAGCCGATTTCTCTTCAATTTTGCCCTACGACCAACCTCATATTGATGTTACAAATTTTCTATAAAAATTTGAGAAATCATTTTTCAAAAAAATAATATTGTAAAAATGTGAACAAATATTTTTTTTAAATGAGAAATCAAGTAGGTACTTATTTTTAAAAAAATTAGGCACTTTGAAAATTTTATTCCAAAAAATTAGAATTTTTTTTATTCTAAAAAAATGAAAAATTTTCATTCTAAAAAATTGTAAAAAATTTTCATTCTGAAAAACCGGAAAATTTTTCATTCTAAAAATTTTTTAAAAATTCCATTCTACAAAATTGAAAAAAATTTATTCTAAAAAAAATCAAAAAAAATTGTCATTCTAAAAAATTAGAAAAAAAAAATTGAAAAAAATTTTTATTCCAAAAAATTTAAAAAAGGGTTCCAAATCTCAAAAAAATTATAATTTTTTTATTGAGTGCAATTTTTTACACATTTGAGTTCAAATTTTTTGCGCAGTTCGAGATTTCTCACGACGTGAGAAATCTCATGTGGTGCTCGAGCACGACACAAATTTGAAATTATCCATAGTTACACGTCATATCATCACTCAACATTTAATAGACGTAAGACGCTAACACCGACCCTAGTAAAAGCAACTTTTTGACATCTGGTAGGCATGCTTCAAATTTCAATTTCCCAATACTTACCTAAACCTTTTTCTAGAGATCTCGAGGATGCGGAATCAGCGTTGCCAAATGGAAATTCGAAAAAATCAGTAGATTTAGTAGATATAAAGTTTCAAGAAAATGTAGTAGAATCAGGAGAGAAAAAAAGGATGTTTTGGCATTAATTCATGTCTTTCAGTGGATTTTTTTGTATTCAGTAAAAACAAATTATCAGAAAAATGTAGTGGGGCTAGAAGAAACAAATTTTTATTGAAAAAATATTAGAGTCAGGAGAGAAACATTTTTTTTTTTTTATAAGTTATCCTTTTAGTGAATTTTTTGTGAAAAAAATAGTAAAGTTGAAGAAAAAATAAGCTAAAAATCAGTTTTTCCTGTTTTTAGAGCAATTTTTACAAAAAGTAAAAGGTTTTTGTAAAAATTGATAGATTTTTTCTGAAAATCAGTAGATCAGTAGAAAATCAGTACAGCTTTGAAAAAGTATAGTAAGTAGATCTACGCGGAATATTTCCTGACTCAGCATTTCCTTCGAACTACCTAATGATTTTCAGACTAATTTGAAAGAATTTCAACATTTTTGGCTCATACCAGGCCCGTATAGAAGGGAGGGGCAGATGAGTGGGCATTTTGCCCCAGGCTCGGAGGTTTGCCTAGAGGGGCCCGAAGTGAATATTTTCAAAAAATTACATAGTTTTTGGTCAAAAATGCCCTTAATAGAGGGCTAAAAATAAGTTTTGCCCCGGGCCCGCTTTGGCTCTCGACGGGCCTGGCTCATACTGGAGGACTGCCTGCCTCGAAGTTCATAGCAGCTGTACAGTTATATTGTTTCTTGATGGTTATCACTTCATCAGGGTATGTAATCAAGATTTCGCTTTCAAACGCGAAAAAATCGAGAAAAAAGCAATGCCGCGTATCTAACAGCGTAATATTTCCTTCTTGTTTTATGAAGAAATTACATTTTTGATGGGAAGACAGAAGTTGTTGCTATAGTGAATACATATGCCAATTGCCAATTTGCCAACATACGTAGGTCTAGCAAGTAGATATATACGAGGAATGGGAATACTTGAACGTATATCTATGTTACACGTAGCCTATATATTTTTCATCGCGCGTTCAAATGCATATACAATTTCGGGCAAAAACAGCTGAATGTTGGCCAAAGATAAGGCGAGGGTGCTGGACAATGTGCTCCTGTCTGCGTAACAGGCAGCGTATGCTGAAAACTAAATCAACGGTTCGAAAAAAAAAATTCGATGTTCTCTCGAACACGTCAAGCGACATTTTAAGATATAACGAGCGCTCGGCGCGCATAATTCAAACGTTTTACTAAGCGCCTTTGAAAAAAAAAAAAAAAAAAAAAGTAGTAGGTTAGTAAGTTTAGTACGTAGTACGTACATAGATACGAGCCTACCATACGAGAAGGATTATACGTATTAAGGGATACGAATGAAGAATACTACCCCAGCCTCTTTTTTGTCGAATAACCTTAAACGCGGCAATTAATCTTTTTGTTTCGCGCCGTCGCCGTGAAGCTTTTTGTTTTGTTGTTTTTGTCTCTTTGCGGGTTTTTTCTTGTTTCGCGTCTTTCTCTTTCAATTGTTGGTTCGCTCGCTCGCTCGCTCGTTCCTACGCACATTCGACTATGCGATGCGATGCGATGCGAGTAGGTACCCGCAAGTACATACATTTATATCTACGTTGCGCCGAACAAAATATATCGTATAGTCTATTCTTTCCTTTTCATCGGCTTTTATTCTTTTTAACGACGACGCGGTAGAACGATATATAAAACGCGTAACCTAAACGATGGGACGCGACGCGACGCGACGCGACGCGGGTGAGGACGCGAGTGGGTAACGTTTAATTTTATAAAAAAGCCTTCCTACCGTAATGGAATTCGAAAATCATTCGATAAAAGAAAGCTCCGCAAGCCATTAACCGCGTCGCTTCGCTATTCACACGCACGCTAATTAATCGAAACGGTAGACTGGAGAAAGAGATCAGTGCAGGACAACACTATTCTAGCACTTTGTGAAGACTGGCGACTGTGATTGTGTTATGAAAACCGATATCTGCGAATATTGGCTAGGTATAAACCTATAACCATATAACCAAAACGGATATCCATAAAATAACAGTAGGTAATAACTCATTGGTATTCGGTAACCCCCCCCCCTCCCCCAAACAAATATTGGAAAAATTGTCAAAAAAAAATTTCTCATCATTCGGGTCCATTCTGAGAGGTTATGATGGAAAAATTCTGTATTTTTCAATTATTCGCATTTTTGGAAAAAATTTATTTTTGCCATGTAAAAAGATCCGGGGTTTTTCACGGACCTTTTTACATGGGAAATTTCACATATTTAATTTCTTTGAAAAAATTGTCCAAAAATTTTTTTTCTCATTATTGGGGTCAATTCTGAGAGGTTATGACGAAAAAATTCATGATTTTTCAATTATTACTATTTTTGAAAAAAGTTCGTTTTGCAGTGGACAATTTCACATTTTCCCAAAATTCAATTTTATTGGAAAAATTGCCAAAAAAAAAAAAATTCGCATCATTCCGGTCCATTCTGAGAGGTTATGATGGAAAAATTTTAAATTTTTCAATTATTCCAATTTTTGAAAAAAAAACGGATAAGTATTTCAAATTTTCCATAAATTTAATTCCTTTGAAAAAATTGCTCAAATTTTTTTTTCCAAGTATTCGGGTCACTTCTGAGGGGTTATGACGAAAAAATTCACGATTTTTCAATTATTCCTTGAAAAAAGTTCATTCTGCCATATAACCAAAACAGATATCCATAAAATAACAGTAGGTAATAACTCATTGGTATTCGGTAACCACCACCCCCCCCCCCAAATAAATATTGGAAAAATTGTCAAAAAAAAATTTCTCATCATTCGGGTCCATTCTGAGAGGTTATGATGGAAAAATGCTGTATTTTTCAATTATTCGCATTTTTGGAAAAAATTCATTTTTGCCATATAAAAAGATCCGGGTTTTTCACGGACCTTTTTACATGGTAAATTTCACATATCTAATCTCTTTGAAAAAATTGTCCAAAAATTTTTTTTCTCATTATTGGGGTCAATTCTGAGAGGTTATGACGAAAAAATTCATGATTTTTCAATTATTTTTGAAAAAAATTCGTTTTGCAGTGGGCAATTTCACATTTTCCCAAAATTTTTTTTTTTCATTATTCGGGTCCATTTTGAGAGGTTATGAAATTCATGATTTCTCAATTACTACTATTTTTGAAAAGAGTTCATTTTGCAGTGGGCAATTTCACATTTTCCCAAAATTCAATTTTATTGGAAAAATTGTCAAAAATTTTTTTTTCTTATCATTCGGGTCCATTCTGAGAGGTTATGATGGAAAAATTCTGTATTTTTCAATTATTCGCATTTTTGCCATGTAAAAGATCCGGGGTTTTTCACGGACCTTTTTACATGGGAAATTTCACATATTTAATTTCTTTGAAAAAATTGTCCAAAAAATTTTTTTCTCCATTACTCGGGTCCATTCTGAGAGATTTTGATGAAAAAATTTTGAATTCTTCAATCATTCCCAGTATTTGGAAAAAATGATATTTCAAATTTTCCTTGAAATTTAATTCTTTGAAAAAATTGCTCAAAATTTTTTTTCTCACCATTCGGGCCACTTCTGAGAGGTTATGTTGAAAAAATTCTAAATTTTTCAATTATTCGCTTTTTTGGAAAAAATTCATTTTTGCCATGTAAAAAGATCCGTTTTTTTTACGGACCTTTTTACATGTGAAGTTTCACATGATTAATTCCTTTGAAAAAATTGTCCAAACATTTTTTTTCTCATTATTCGGGTCCATTCTGAGAGATTCTGATGAAAATTTTTTCAATTTTTCCCAGTTTTTGAAAAAAAAAAACGGATATTTCAAATTTTCCTTAAATTTAATTCCTTTGAAAAAATTGCTCAACAATTTTTTTCTCACTATTCGGGTCACTTCTGAGAGGTTATGATGAAAAAATTCTGAATTTTTTTTACCATTGATTTGGTTGGGTTGGAAGTGTTTTTTACAATACCCGGTGAAATGCGGGGAGAAACGATAACTACGAAAAACATAATGGGAATAGGCAAAAATTAAGAAAGAAAAAACCCCGCAATGAAAACTCGAAGAACCAGCGTATTATACGCAAATAATAATTACGATTAGGTCAGATTTTGGGATGCAGCCAAGCGTACCAAATGAAGCGGGACGAGGGTGTCAATATAAATTACACTTTGCTCGCCTTTGTACTTCCTCGTTTTACCGATAAATCTGGGCCGCGAATTTTTTTTTTTTACAACGGTGGCGCGAGAAAAACGGTGGATTGGTACATGCCGCGCGGGGGAGCGAATAAGGCGGGTGGGCAGGATGATTTTCGTTCGACAAAGGTTTATGTAGATAGGTAGGTAGGTAGGGCGTGGTAACGCAGATCGCGTATATAGGTATGTACTCGTACCTTACTACATACAATACAATACATAGGGATGCGTAGCGTAAATTAATAACTCACCTAGAAGTAACAGCGTAAGGTCGGAGAGCGCCAGACTGAACAGGTAATAATTGGTGGCGGTGTGAAGTGACACGTTACGAACGATGACGACGCAGACGGCAATGTTTCCCACGACGCCGGTAACGAATATAGCCACGTAAACGACGGTAATAGGTATGACAACGTTCAACGACAGGTGTTTAGGGCCGCGCTCTCGCAGCAGCACTTCTTCCAAAGTCGCTTCGCAGGCGGCCGACGCCGACGCCGCGTCCGTTTCGTTGCATCGACTGAACGCTTGGCTATCGTTACTCGCGTTATCCATTACAACGGCGACGGCGGCGCCCGCACTGCGCTACTGCAGCTTGCTTCGCCGACGCAATCCTCGACCATTATCGCGGCGCCGCTGGCGGTTTCTTTTTCCCCATTACCGTAGGTACCGGTAGCGTACGATAAAACAACTTATAGGTATGTACTATGTAGACGCCTATAGACGGCCAGATATGCAGCTAGTTACTCCGCCGGATAATCACGTTGCGTTGTCGTGGTCGTTGGTCGTTGGTCGTTGGTCGTTGGTCGTTGGTCGTTGGTGTAGGTGTAGGTTGCGGTAAATCGAGCAAACGCTAATTACTGCGACTGCGAGTGGACAGAATTGGAAATTTCATCGCGTTTCGTACGATATCCATGAGCTCTTATTGCGAGATACTCGCACAAACGCCCATACTGCTACTACCCTTGTTGTTGCTACTGCTGCTGCTGCGTGCCTTGGCGTTCTTTTGATAAATCCGCATTCGTTACCTAATAACAGAAGAAAAAAAAATCGCTCGTGTTATAAGTTGAATCGTTGTAAGAGATATCGTAATAAGCTAGGAAGATGATTTCTGCATTTTTACACCTTCTTGAATTGTTGAAGCTTTGTAATGATTTTTATTATTAACTGGGGGGCTTCGCCCCATGGGCCGCTTCGCGGCCCCAATCTACTTGCTCGTTCCTCGGGCTTTGCCCTCGGAACTTCGCCTTGCAGTTAGCTTAATGCTTCTACAAGAAATGAAAAAAAGGTTGGAAGGTCAGAATCCCCAAAAGGCACATCTAGGACTTCTACCGAACCAACATGCCAAAGAACAGCCTCCTAGGTCAATTGGGGTGGCCTGTAGCCGTGACACAAAATTAAACAAGGCAAAAAATAGCAAAAAATGACCTCAAAATTGCGTTTTTGGTGGTGGAAGAGGGTGGGAAAAGGTTGAAAGGTCGAAACCCCCAAAAGGAACATCTAGGACCCCTACCAAACCTACATGCCAAAGGACGACCTCCTAGGTCAATTTGGGTGACCTGTAGCCATGACACAAATTTTTCAAGGTCAAAAAAGTGACAAAATAACCGGTTTCTCCCCTCTTAACTCCTCTAGGAAGCTGATTTTTGAACATGTTGTACAACTTTTCATTCTCTTTCGATTGGTTTTTTGTTTGATATTTTTTGAGGTTTTCGCTCCCCTCCACCTCCTTTGAAAAAGTTGACATATCTGAATTTTAGTTCAAGGTCATCCCCACTACAATCACTAAATAAACCTTCGGAGAAAACCCTATTGCCAGAATTTGAAATTATTTGGTGAAAAAGGGGGCTGAGCGAGGGGCTGAAAACCTGCGGGAAAAAAACATATAAATATATATATTGGCCCGTTTCCAGACATGTCGGCCACTTTTCATATATATTTGTCCAATTTACGAAAAATGTCAAATTTGAAAAACATTCCTAATCTTTGTTCTAATTAATTTATAAAAATTTCAATCACAGATTCCATCTAGTATACAAGAAATACGCCTTGAAAAAAATAATGAGACTCTTGGGATGAAGTTTGCGGAAAAAAATTGAAAAATTGCCCCAACTAATTCAAATTTTAAATAGGTCTTCAGATTAAATAAAAGCCTGGAGTGTATTAAAAATTTTAGTATCAATAACTTTTCTGTGCATCAATAAAATACTGAAAAATCATGAGTCAAATTTGAGGTCGTGTATATCTAGTTTCGGCATATTTCCGTACATCTCGGCCAGCGCTTGTGATTCTATACACTGTGCATTGATTGTAGAGCCCGCGTTCATCTGTGTGACTTGATTTCCAAGGGTTGTGCGGAGTTTGTGAAACCCTGTAGTCGAGGTGGCTGAGAGTGGCCGACTTGTAATGTAGAAATAACCCGTAGGAAGTCAGCCATGGCCGAGAAGTGCGGTGGCCGACTTGTAATGTAAGAATAACCCGCAAAGTGGCCGACATGTCTGGAAACCTATACCTATATATATACATATAAACAGACATTGTCAAAAATGGTCAAAATGGACTTCTGGAGTCATGAAACGGATTTTGTACTTACTCCCCCCCCCCCACCCCTCAAGTCCCACATCATGATACAGCGTAATAGCCTTGGTTTTTTTTTTGACAAATTGAGAAAAAACAAGGCTAAAAATAGGTAATTACTAATTACGAGAAAAATAATCGGGGTGGGGTTGTAGACAGTAGACACTAGGCAGCAGGCAGATGGATGACGTTATGCAAATGTATAGGTACATACAGGGTGTTCCAGGAAACGTGTGAAATACCTGAGATTTAGATACCACCTAGTACGACTAACAAAAAACTTTATGTACACATGGTGCCTAATTTTGAAAATGAAGGAGCTACAAAGCTTCAAAAATTTGTATTTTGCCAAGCAAAATCGGTTGGTAACACTGCGTTTAAAAAATTTTCCAACCCCGCCACCGAATAGACCTTTGAAAAAGCAAAAAAAGTCATTATTACAACGGGATGCCTATCTTTGAAATTGAAGGAGTTACTGCAACACGAAATTACAGTAAAAAATTTTGCCTACCTTAGTTCATCACGGTGCACTGGTGACACATGGAAATATCAAAATTTCGTCAAAATTGTACGTGAAACAGGCGTAACTTTTTGAGAGGAACAAAAAAGTTATGTAAACAATTTGCCTATCTTTGAAAATGAAGGCGCTACGAAGCATCAAACTTGAAAAATACCAATTTTCAAAGCTTTGTAGCGCCTTCATTTTCGAAGATAGGCAAATTTTTCACATAACCATTTTTCTTCCTTTCAAAAAGTTACACCTGGTTCATGCATTGTCTTGGCGAAATTTTGACATTTTTGTTAATCATTGCCCCTTCGAAATCGAGATAGGCACCTTGTATACATAAAGTTTTTTGTTGGTGGTATCGAGTTATATCCATATCTGAAGAATTTCACACGTTTCCTGAAACACTCTGTATAAAGTTTACACTCATACTCGTTGTCGTCGTCGTCGAGTACGAGTAACGCAATCATCGCACCGCGCAAGGGGTAAATTTTCATTTAGACGAACAATACGTACGCTCGAGCTATCCACATTCACGAAATATCAATAAGACGTATTGTCGTCGCGCTTAAACCAAGGCTTAAGGCTATCCTTACGAGCGGATAGGCCAGTAACTTGTGTTACGTAGGGCTTTCCTTTCATCATCCGGCAAAATATTCGTTCAAACGTACTTAGATACGTATACATATATATATACATACCTAAGCCGATCGCTATTGTACTCGTCGCAGTTGTAGCTTTCGAAACTAAGCCAACTTCCGCTACCTACACACAAATCAGCCACTTCGATAGGTGAGTAGCGGAGTAGGTACTAGGTAGCATGCAAGTGTTGTGAAAAACTCTGCAGCGAGCCATGTTACGAGTGGATCGCCGCAAAACTGTTTTTTTGCACAGTCGTAAAATTTACCAAGCCTAACATAACATAGATACTTTGTAATTCGAAATTGGAGGGGAAGGAGGGGTCCAATCGAAATTTTTTTGATAACCAAAATTATGTCGAAGACTTCCAGCTACAACTTTTGTTTGAAAAATTTTTCAATTGGACCGCCAACTCCACCAGTTTTTAATAATATAAGTATCGAAGTCATATTATGCAAAATTGGGGGGAGGAGAGGGTCTCATCGAAAATTTTATAATAAAATAAATTATTCGTAGCACCTCAATCTACAACTTTTGGATGAAAAATTTCTTAATTGGACCCCACCCCCAATTTTGAAAAAGTATCTACCTGATATTATGTGAAATCAGAGGAGAGGGAGGGATCCAATCGAAATTTTTATAATAATCGAAATTATTTTTAGAATCTTAATCTAAAACTTTCAATTGAATTTTTTTTCAATTGGCTCCCTCCTTCCTCACTCCTCTAATTTTCATTTAGTATCTTTAAAGTGTTATGCGTAATCGAGGGGGAGGAAGGGACCCGATTGAAAAAATTTTCAAATAAAAGTTATAGCTCAAAGTTCTAGGAATAATTTTGTTTATGTTCAACATTTTGATTAGACCCCTCACTCGCTTCCAATTTCGCATGCATAATAGGACTTGGAAAGCTTATGGAGGTAGGAGAGGCCTAATTGAACAAATTTCCAAACAAAAGTTGTATTTTAGCTGGCAGTCTTCGACATAACATTGGTTATTACAAAAATTTCGATGGAACCCCTCCCTCCCGTCCAATTTTGAATATCAACTATCTATGTAGTAGTATCGGACTCGCAGACTCGGTAATACGACGGTGCCAAAAAACAGTACTGCGGCGATCCACTCGTGCCAGGTTCGCGTGTATATACTCGTAACATATAGATTACGTCGTGTCGCGTCGGGCCGGGTCGCGCCGCACTACTCCCCTTTACCAACGATGGGTCGAATAGAACGAAATAAAAATAAAATGGAAAATAAGAAAAAAATAAGTAAGTACCTACATAGTATAGTACATACATACATAAAAAAAATAATAAAATGAAAAAAAAAACACCACTATTGCATCGGTGACTTATGATGTGTTGAAATATGGCGTGTGGAGTGTACGATATGCCCATACCTCGTACCCTATACCCCGAGCCCCGCGCTCCTATCGTTTCATAACTATTACAACGATTTCGCGAAGTAACGACGGCGGCATGGCATTTTTATATAGTAATACGATGATTTATCGGCGTTGCATTTTCTTATTTTTCGCATTTCGCGACTCACCCCATTCAGCTGCGTACCTATACTAGGTAAGACCTTTTCCTTCTTTTCTTTTTTTTTCGTTTCTTCATCCTCTCCCTCCGCCCGCTGCCAACGTACGAGCATCCACCTACGTAAGATGGGGCTAGGAAACAGGCAAAGATGAAATTCAAGTAGGTACCGAGCTCACGTTAGCTGCTGTTCGACTGATAGGTATAACAGGTACACTACAATCGCGAAACTGCAAGAACTCCAACGCGAACGTTTCGCGCCTAATGGTGTCGAATAAATTGCATACTCGATTCGCCGTAAATACGTAACCGTAGCTCGTACTTCGGCGCTGTTTCGAATTCGAGTTTGGCAGCGTGATCGTGGCGACCTTGACAACGTGGCAGCGCACCCTGCAGCATAAACGTGTGATGACGGCGGGTCGAGGGGTCGAACCCCCGCCTCCGGATATGAAATTAAATCACTTTCGGACGGATCCGTCCTAATCAGAATTTTGTTGTACTTTTTTTTTTTTTTTTTTTTTTTTTTTTTTTTTTTTTTTTTTTGGAAAAATATGGAGTAAGGCTAACGCGAAGGCGAAAATTGTGCCGCCGCGACGACGTCGCACGACATGGCTTAGCATGACGTAAAGTCAACCAGAAAATTTAGCGAATTCCTTTGATCGCAAACGCTAACGTCGCTCGTCATTCTGTTGAAAATTCATTGGCTCGTTCGGCACATACGCCATACTCGCACTTCGTTATTCGCGCCATCGCCTTTTATTCGAATTTTTTTCTCTACCTTTCTTTCCCATCCTACTGCCCGTCCGCGCCCGCTCCTCTTCGCATTTTTTTTCAAAACACTTTGCTCGACAAACGTCGATAATAATTATCGTTTCCGAGTGAAAATCTCAGTCTGTATCCGTTATATTTGACGGCGTCATCGCCGCCGCCTACTCGACGACAGTGTTGCTATTGCTGCACCTTTAATCAAATCGAATAAAACCAACTTAAACACAATTAAACCTCGACGCACGCTACATCACGCACGTAATCCACCCTTTCAGCCCTCCTCGCTTTGCCGGTCGTTCTTGTAATCGTCTACACTATACTTTTTCTCCGCTTCTTCCTCTTTTTTATTCCTTCGGCGCCCTCCTTATTCGTTTCGTTTTCCTTAATTCGCAAATTAGGTACACTACACACACATCGATTAATATACACTCCAGGGCCGTTATTATTAATTTTTATTACCTAGTTATTATCTATCGCCCGCCCGTCCGCCTGCCTGCTATTTTTCTCGAATTCAAACGCGAGTTTATTTTTCATTTCGTACCACATTTTATGCAGTGTACCCAACATAACTATGCGAATACTTATTATAAACGTACCATGTACTTACTAGATACAGTATTACATATACTCTCTCAATCTGAATCAGTTAAAATCTACTGAAGTACAGTGGATTTTCACTGAATCAAATCAAGAAAAGAGGACCGCAGATAAATCAGTGGATTTAACTGATTTGTTTCAGTTAAAAACCACTATTACCGCTTTCAGTGAATTTTCGCTCATGAAATAGAGAAAATTATCACTGTTAAAATCATTCGATTTTATTTGATGAATCAGTGAATTTTGATATTGTAGTTCCAGGTAGTGATAATAGTGATAACACTTATACACTGAAAGAAATTTTTTTTTTTTTAGGTATAACAGTTTTCCAACATTGTAGGATCATTACTCTATGTAGCAGTAAAATTTATTTTTACCCAACCTAGAGTAATGATTCATAAAAATTGAATATTAATTCATCAAGTTTTGAGCAATAATTACACAACGCTTGGTTTTAGTTAAGAGTCAATAACCAATATACAAAAATTTACAATTGTTCAAATACGTTGTGGAATCATTCCTCACCCCTTAAATGAATTATTATTAAACTTTGAAATGGAATAATTATAACACGCTGTTTGGTAATCATTCCTAAACCTTTATGTAAACGTTATCAATGTTCACACAAAACAATGATTTTTCCATAATTTTCTTTCTTCAGTAAATATGAAAAAATTTAATTCCTTTTACAAATGTTTCAAAAATTTGATTCAAATTTGAAAGTGAAATTCATATTTGAAATATCAAAACAGATTCTTTTAAATTTTAGTGAAAAAAAAATGTTTTTATTAGTAATTTGCATTTAAAAAAATTGAATTTGAATCATAATTATGTTGAAAAAAAATTTCTGTGGGAATGGGAGATACATATTATTACAAAAAGAAAATTTTCAATCTATTGAAGAAAAAAATTTTTGGGAAGAAATGAGAAGTAATGATTTATTTTTCATGCTTTTTTTTTGACATACGTATTCAACGTTTAAACTGAGTATTTTAATAAAAATGCATTCATTTCACAACCTTATATTATTTTAAACATGCTAAATATGGTAGAGCCCCGGTGGTCTAGTGGTTAAGTTAGGGTAGTTAGGAACGTAGGGTCATAGGTTCGAATCCCAGTTAGGTATAGGAATTTTCGTAGGTCAAATTTGAAAAAGAGTCATATAATCAAATTCCTCATGAAAATGCGAGGCCAGTGATGGTAGAATTTCAAAAGTCACCCAGTTTTTCAATTTTTAAAAAATATTTTTAAAAATTCTGTTTTGCATGTCACTGAAAGAAAAAATGCAGTAACTGTTCTATTATACAATTTAGCAGGAATCGTTCCTCAATATATTGAGTAACGTCGGGATATTGGGAAAATAGAGGAACGACTTCTAAAAAAAATGGAATTATTCCATACGTTGAGTAATTAATACCCCTAAATTTTTGTAATCGTCTTCAAATATTTAGGAGTGATTTCTCAACGTTAGTGAACTGTTCTTAAATTGTTGTATATTCATTACACAACTTGAAAGTGGAACAATTGAATTTTTTTGAGAAGCCATTACTCAAGTCCCCCAATGTCTTCACGTCACTCAACATTGAGGAATGATTCCTACTAAATTTTAAAACAGTTACTGCATTTTTTCTTTCAGTGTACCTAAATGAAAAATTTGATTTTGAATTTCATTCAATCCGAGGATTTAATTGCACTTTTTACAGTGGGAGAGTAAGTACTTGGTAAAAAATACAATCAAATCCATCAATTGAACAAAATCCCAATGTAACAACTTGTTATTCCACCTCCAACCCACCGCAGCAAGATAATTACGTATTTATTTCTGCACAATTATCTAATACATAATATGTGAAATATGCATTACTCACTTTCGAGTTGGGCTTATAACGCACAGTGGATACACAAAATCCGGCACTATAGTTATAGATACCAAAACAGAAGTCTTATCAGTTATCACATTTCATGAAACAAAATTATTATATTACCAAACAGCCATCTGAATGCATGTTCGAGCTTTTTCCTACCGATAATCAATAAGTTTTCACTTGTAAACGCAACTTTTCACATGATAACATATTATTATCTGCTGTTCAAGTTTCCCATATCGGATTCAAGTGCCGAATCCATTCTGTATCCACTATACAGTTAAGTCTTACATGCAAATGAAAAACTAAAGAGAACGAAATTAAAAGCAGATCAAAAGACAAATTCAAAATTACGTATATTTTTCACTTTCACACTTCATCACACTTCACATTATCAAAAAGCTAAACACAAGTCACAACTAGCCAAACTCGAACGTTATACTTGTAAATTTAAAATCTATGTGCAGAAGCGTGGCAAAATTCACTGATTAAACAGTTGTTCCGTGTTGAGATCACTGATCATTCAGTTTTTTATGTAACAACTTTTTGTATTCGCTGATACGATGCAGTCATTTATAACTTCACTAATGTATCAGCGTAATATTCGCTGATACATTAGCTATAATTCACTGAATTGAATCAGCATTTCATTTTTTATTGAAATTGACTGGATTTCAGTGAAAATTGACAGATTCGTCAGTTAAATAAAGTTGACTTCCCGAAATAGTGAAAAATTCACTGATTCAGATTGAGAGAGTACAGACAGGTGGGTAGGAAGGTAGGTAGATAGATGCGTTTTGGTATATATTCATCTTAAAATCATCAAAAGCTATTCCATCATCTACTTCAAGAAGTAGTTCTAGCAAATAAAGTGTAATAAGTAGGTATAAGCATTTTAATTTTTTTCGGTGGAGGAACACTGATAAATTTTCAAAATTTGAACTCGAGATTACTAACTTGATTTTGACCAATTTCAAGGGGGTGGTCAATTTCGAGTTGAAAATCACCCAAAGACATTTTTAACCTCCTACCTCAAAGAGGAAATGAGCTGGGGGCCTCAAAAGAGTCACTTTTTTTCTTAAATGCATTTGACCTTCTACACCTCCCTAGACCATCGAGCTTGCAATTTATTATCGATTTTATTTTCCTACCAGGGGTTTGAAAAGTTACAGGTCACCGAAAAATCTAAATTTTCCAATTACCAAAAAAAGCAAATATGTACCATACCTGTTACCAAAATTGGACTCGAACGGCTCCTATTGACGCAAAAAAAAGTAGCTCGTTAAAAATTTTTTCTCATTATTCGGTTTCATTCTGAGGTGTTATGACGAAAAAATTCGTGATTTTTTAATTATATTAATTTTGAAAAAAGTTCCTTTTGCAATGGGCAATTTCACATTTTCCCAAAAATCAATTTTATTGGAAAAATTACCAAAACAAAAAAAAAAAAATCTCTCTATTTGGGTCCATTCTGAGAGGTTATGATGAAAAAATTCTGAATTTTCCAATTATTCGCATTTGAGGTAAAAATTCATTGTTGCCATGTAAAAAGATCCCGGTTTTTTCGCGGATCTTTTTACATGGGAAATTTCACATATTTAATTTCTTTGAAAAAATTGTTCAAAAATTTTTTTCTCATTATTCGGATCCATTCTAAAAGGTTATGACGAAAAAATTCATGATTCTTTAATTATTCCTATTTTTTGAAAAAAGTTCATTTTGCAATGGGCAATTTTACATTTTCCCAAAATTCAATTTTATTTGAAAAATTCTCATCATTCGCGGTCCATTCTGAGAGGTTATGACGAAAAAATTCATGATTCTTTAATTATTCCTATTTTTTGAAAAAAGTTCATTCGCAATGGGCAATTTCACATTTTCCCAAAAATCAATTTTATTGGAAAAATAACAAAAAAAAAAAATCTCTCTATTTGGGTCCATTCTGAGAACTGATGAAAAAATTCATAATTTTTCAATTATTATTCCCATTTTTGAAAAAAAAATCATTTTTGCAATGGTGAATTTTACTTTTTATTTGAATTTAATTTCTTTGAAAAAATTGCTAGAAATTTTTTTTCTCACTATTTGGGTCCATTCTGAGTGGTTCTGACGAAGAAATTCATGATTTTTTAGTTATTCCCATTTTTGAAAAAAAAAAAAAAAAAAAAAAAACATTTTTGCCATGTAGTACTAGTGTGGCTGTATTTTGGGAGCCCCTAGCTCCTCTCCCCTTTGAAGTAGGAGACTAAAAAAAAATTATGTGGATTTCAACTGAAAATGTACCACCTCCTCGTATGTAGTCAAAATACCACCTTAATGTACGTACATAATTATGTAGTTACAGGAAGCATCAGTTAAGATCAATTTTCTTTTCAACCTCGTAAGTCGACAATTCGTCTCACAGTAAACAATGTGTAGGTATAGTTGCTTTAGCCAGCTGTTGAAGGCACTCGAATTCAGCTTACCTATACATATGTAAGTGCAATCGTCAAAAAAAAGTTCTGCTGGTAATACGTGAATGAAGACAGTTTCAATAATAATCGGTAAAAAGAAGAATTTTTCACATTTTCAAAATTTTCGACCATTTCTTCAACTGCCTTTCCAATCGAATAAAAACATTTTTTTTCAATTTGGAAAAAAAAAACCTATAGCTGAACCTCAGATCCGTTGAATAAATTTTATGAATTTCTCATATTATATCGCTACTCCTTCATTTACTTTTTCGAACGATTGGTGTCTGCTAAAAACTATATAATTTATTATGTGGTTAATTTGAAATTAAAAAAAAAAAAAAAAAAAAAAAAAAAAAACAGAAATGTAGGTATGCGTTTACACTTTTGTATAGTGGTAGGTACACAAAGGTAGTTATGTACTTTATAAAAATGGTGATTTACGAGTGCGAAAAAAATACCAGTAGAGAGAAAGAAAGATCGGACAGTGTATCATGTATACGTACAAATGTACATAGATGGTCTTCAATGCCCAACAACGAAATGTCAATTTTTTCGAAATCAAAATATTAATCTGCAATAACTCATATTATATAGTATACATCTCGAACGCGTACCTTACACCTCAGCCTGACCAGCAATTAATCTACCTCGAGTTGTACGAGCGAGCGTAAATTTTACTTCACACTTGTCGATATTTTTTTGTACCTATCTCTCTATAAGTAAATACTTTACAGAAAATAATGTAGAGGTACCCTTACGAAGGTCAGAATAACTTTACCACGAGATTGCTTTGTAGTTTGGCGTTCATAAAGTACCGATCCCATAGGCATTTCGTAATTTCATCAGATACCCTACCTATAGTAGATCTACCTATTTGGTATAGATATGAGTCACGTGCAACGTGTATTCAACATAATAGATAAATAATTATATTATACAAAAACGGCTAACGTCAAAATGTAAATAATTACCCGCTCTAACCAGTGAATAATAGATTGTTCAAGTTATTTACGCGATACGATGCGGTATCTAGTCTTGGTCTTGGCTGTACTCGTATTCGTACTCGACTAACTCATCTTGCGAACTAGTTCGCTATACCTAAGTAAATACCTATACGTACAAGATAGACCGCGAACGTCGAGATGGTGTTATTTACAACGAGTAATTAGGTTACAAACCGTCGCGTCGCCGGGGCGATGTTTAATTAAGGCAAAGCTCGACTTGTGTAGACGCTATAGACGATCAAAAATATATATAAATACGTATCAGATGGCAAAAAAAGAGAAGAAAAAAGATGGTTGCGAAATTGAACGGATAATAATACGTCAAGCTCACTCACAATCAGTCCAATACCATTCGGATTCGTATATTTAATTATTTATACGAATAGAGACGAGCGAAATTTTCATCAACAAGATACTAGGAAGTAGTCAGTTAGAAGTGTGAGAGCACATGGCATTATATCTACACCTAGTTAGGTTAGGTACTACATCAACATCAACATGTAGGTAGGTCCTAGGTACGAGTATATTTAGAACGTACAAGTTGAAAAATGGAAAGACACGACACGACACGACACGACACGACACGACACGACACAAGCACGCAACGACTGCACTCGAGGTAGTCGTATGATCTTATGTACCTCACCAACCTACCTACCACCTATACCTTGTACATCACCGCTAGATACGCGTACAAACCAACTTGATTTTAAACATAGACATAAATATATAGTGTACGTCTACCTACCTACTCCTAGATTAAGTTATCTCGACGTAGAAATTAATTTTCACGCCAGCGTATCTGCTCTCGAATATTGCGGCTATTTCTTAAGTCGCGTCGTCATACCTGCTGCTGGTATTCACATGGCTACGTATGTAGTAGATACGTCTACGTACTATACGTATCTTCTACTTACTCGTATTTTACATTAGAGTTTCAATTTTATTTTCACGTTTCGCTCGTCACCATTCTTCACTAAAAAATTAAGTAGGTAATGCAGATGTCGTTACGTTGGGAACTGAATCACCCCAGGCTGGCTACCGAGTACTAGCTTGGCGCTAGGCGTATCAACAAATAAATGAAGCTTCTAAAACAAAGGTCTCTCTTTTTATCACGACCAAGCGACTGCACTCGAGATTTCATTCTAAGTTTTGTAACAAATATCTAGGTCTAGGACTAGGAGGCACATAAGTAGGTATTTGTTACGAGTAGGTATGAGAAGTTTGCAGGTCTCGTGTGTCAGTTTCAGCTACCAAACGTTAAGTACACATTGTACTACGTATATCAGTCTAAGTACATACAATGGACGTCTTTAAGATGCTGATTCGCGCTCGACAGTAAATAGAGTAGGTAAATTGTCGGTCGTGTCGTGTAAATGTGTCATACGCAAAAGTTGCACCAAAAAAAAGCTATGGTCACACGCCTTGCTTCGCCCTTCCTTGCAAACAATTAAGTTAGATAAAAGTTTTATAATTATACGCTCGACAGATTATACGACGACAAAGCAAAACGCGATACGTTTAAATAATGAAGCAAAATTTTCACAACTTTCCCCCGCATCCGATACGACTCGACCCGACTCGAAGCGACATTACGTAACGTAACTCAAGAATGTAATGAAAAACAAAAAAACTAAAAACGAAAAATCATCGAGGACGAGTTTTCGCCTCTTTTCAATTCGTTCTTTCGTTTGAAAAATAATGTTTTTGATTCGACATTAGTCGGAAATTTTTTTTTTATTTAGCTTTTCATCGCCGTTAATGTTCGTGTCTGAAGTTTTACTGTGTAATTTTGCAATTTTCATTTTCCAATGGATGTCCATCACTGATAATTTGAAGCTCAAATGATCAAGAGGTACAAATGACAATGTTGAGCAAGCTCTTTGTTTTTTGGAGCCTAACTCTTAGCTCTTAGCTCATGTAAATTTTGGAGCTTAGCTCCGAGGAGCTAGCTCTTTTCAAGCTCTTTACAAAAAAAGAGCTTAGCTCAAGAGCTTGAGCTATTTATAAATAGCTCGAAGCTCCTTCAGAAAGCTCTTCGTAATGCGAAATTTTCGAGTACAAAAAGAATGAAATTTAAAATGGTTTTGTTGGCACTGAACAGCATTCAACACGATTACATTTTTTCAGCAAAAAAAAGTACAATACTTTTGTAATTGATGTAATTACAGGTAATAGTAGTTTAGGAAATCGAATTTTTTAATAATGTTCATAAAAATCTAAAAGCAGAAAAGAGCTAGAGGTTAATCAAACATTTTCATTTTAGAGCTTAGCTCTTAGCTCCTATAAATTTGAAAGCAGCTCCAAAGAGCTAGCTCTTTTTAAGCTCATAAAAAAAAGAGCTAAGCTCAAGCTCTGAGCTTAGAGCTTAGGAGCTGCTCAGCACTGCAAATGAGACATAAAAATTGCAAAATTTAGTCTACATGAAACAGGTGTAACTCTTTGAGATAAGCAAAAAAAGTTATGTGATGAATTTGCCTATCTTCGAAAATGAAAGAGCTACCGAGCTTTGAAAAACCTGTTTTTTCAAAGTTTAAAGGTCTCTTGCGCCTTCATTTTCAAAGATAGGCAAAAAATGTCAAGAACAAAAAAAGTTCATTTTTTTAGTACTCTTCATTGTCACAATTAGAAATTATTTTTTCCCAATTTAATTTTCCCTTGCCCCTTCAATTTTCAAGATAGGCAACATGTTTAATTGTTTATATAGCATTTTTTGTTCCTTATGGGTTGCCTATTCACCCGATGGAAAGAACTCAGTCAGCTATGAAACAGCCTGTATATGTAGATGGATAGGTAGATAGATAGATAGATAGATAGATAGATAGATAGATAGATAGATAGATAGATAGATAGATATTGCCAATGCTACTGATTTTTCAGTAGATCTACTACTTTTCAAAGCTGTACTGATTTTCTACCGATCTACTGATTTTTAGCAAAAATCTACTAATTTTTTCAAACACTTGCCTAAAAACAGGAAAAAATAACAGATTTATAACTTATTTTTTCTTCAACTGTAACTACCACTTTTTTCATTAAAAAAAATCATTTAAAAGGTTAATTATTGATGAAGAAATAATTTTTTTCTCTCTGACTCTAATATTTTTTAATGAAAATTTGTTTCTTTTGGCCCCACTACATTTTTTGAAAATTCGTTTCTTTCACTGAAAGACATGAATTAATGCCAAAACATCCTTTTTTCATCTGAATATAGTATATTTTCTTGGAAATTTATATCTACTGAATCTACTGATTTTTTCGAATTGCCATCTGGCAACGCTGAGATAGAAAGATAGATAGATAATCACTACCTAGACAGTATGGCAAACATTCCGACTAGGTATGGGAATAATCACAACGGAAAGATGCGCATGCAAATGCACTCTACGACACTTTTCAAGGTAAAATACTAAGTTTTTTTATAGTCCGTGCAATTTATCTTGAGCCCTCACTATAGACTACGGTGGACAATTTACTACTTTTTAATTTTTAGGGCGATGAGTATGTAATTCAAAATTTCTTTTTGATATGGATTGTTATAGCCCACAGTGTACTCTATACATACATAACAAGAAATTCATTCTAGCATTAATACTTCGTGAGATATTGAGTGTAACCTGAATATTCGGCGTATTTTGAGAATGACCCACATACAAACGTGTAAATACACAAACTTCTGGCCACCGGATTGGTGTATTACGCTTGTTTACACTTTTGCATTTGACGGGCAGTTTTTGTAAAAACCACCATAGTCGAAATTTTCGAAATTTTTTTTATTCAATTTTCTAAACTAAAATTTCGCGGGAAAGACGATGGTGTGATAAGTTTTTTAAAAAAATTTGGCCATCATCAGTTTTTTTCCACTTCAAAAGTACGTGTTTTAGCTGATTATTTTGTAAAAACCACCATAGTCGGCATTTTTAAAGGGAAAGTCGTAAAATTTACCAAAATTTGAAGAAAAAAAAATTTATTGCATTTCTTGACATTCTGGAAAATTTTATGATCAATTAACACCCTCTGAATAAAATTTTCGCCCCCCAAACATGATCTGAACATGTTATTTAGGTCTCCTGTAAAATTTGATTTTTTGACTATGGTGTTTTTACAAATGACCCCTCATTTGTAGTTGAGAGCTCAAGATAAATTTCACGGACTATAACTACCTATATATATATATATATATATATATATAGTTCGATTTACCACAAATAGGTAGGTAAGTATAGTAAAGTTGACCACAAATACAGATAGTTGTACTATAAGTATTCGTAGTTAAAATTACTATAATTGAGATTACTTTTTATAGTACTTTGCTAACTTAATATAAGATAATTTTTGCTGGGAGCCACTTCTAAGTTCTAATACACTGCAATTAATATAATTAAGTACTTATCTAGTATACTTTTTCCTCCCAGTGTAGACAGACAGGATCGATACTCCACTCTTATTAAACACAATAGATATACATAAACATTAGTTTGTATATAAAAATGGTCTCAATCGATATACGTAGCGTCGAAAAAGTTGAAAAATTACCAATAAGTAAGTTCGATTCACGGGGCACAAAAACTATATCAGCACTTCTCAAGTCTTCAGCGTGACAAAGAAAGCTACAGAATGACCATTCTACGGTTGAAGATCAATTTAAGCGAAAACGAAAAACGATATAGTACGAATTACTCAAAATACCTTATACCTTACATGTAGCACAGCCTAAAAGGGACGACTGCGACTCGTGTTTACTTTTTACAGGTCGTCCAACAAATTGTTGAAAATGATAAATACGTTAATACGTATGATTGATTACACTACTCGGTCGTACATCGTATCGTACAATATACGCGCCCAGGCACACGTACGAGTACGTACTCATTACCTATTACCTACTACATAGTACATACGTGCACGTATAATATACGAATCGGATACCCACCTAAAATATAGGTAGGAAAGTGTTGTACTCTTAAACCGGTATCTGTTACGACGGTCAATACTCGTAGCTGGCTAGCCTGGGCCCTTTTGGCTGGTACTTGGATATTAAAAAGCAAATTCGTAACAAGCGCGTAAATAATAATTACCTACTGAACTTGAACAAAACCAAAAATCAACGTGACGAATCGACTATTAGGTATACTGATTTTTCACTACATCACCGGCGGCTGCATCAATTTTACGATGGATAGACCATCATACTGGAGTGAATGAAAAAATGACGTGAGTAAAGAAAACGAAAGAGTGGAACGAGATTTCGTCGCGAAATTACGAACGTAATTTTGGCGGTTTTTTGAGCAGGGCTGAAATAACGCGCATCGCAAACGGTGGTTTAAAACGTACTATTCGTCGAGCGTAGACTTCGACTGGCAAGTTGGAAACTCGACTTCGTGTCCCGTCCCGTCCACTCCGCCGCGTACTTAAAATTTCAACTTACGCACGTTGGAATAATTGTTATCGCTTGTCTTCATTTTATGAGACGCCACATAGTACCTAGTACCTACTTACGGATGAAATTAAACCTTTCTTATATTCATTAGGTAGACCCTTTACATATAAAAAAATGTATATCTGCACGTAGGTATACGCGTAAATAACATCAACTTATTTATACAGGGTGTTTCGTTTAAGAACATCCTCCGGCAATTTAGGAAATCGGCAAATTTTCAATTAAAAAAGAATTGAAGCATCTTCTTTTGTTGATTTGAAAAAAATAATAATCGCAACTATCCTTATAATTATTTTATTAGCTGCAGGTACCTCCTAAACTACGGTCAATACTCGTTCGTAGCTCGTAGCTGGTCAGCCTACGCTCAAAGTTACTTTCGTATTAAAAGCATTCACTATTGAAGGGACGATGACGCAGGCCGTGAAAATTTCTTCAATTTTTAATTTAAAAAGTTCTCTTAATCGAGCAAAGAAGATACCTGCAGCTATACTTAGCCTAGTAAAAATACCCATTCATGGGGGAAAGTTAATTGGCAAGCTGAATATTGGTAGGTATACACCATACAGGCCCATTTCGATGGCCTAAAAACGAATCTGAACCTCCCGCCCTGTTCTTCGCGGACTTCTTCTACGAATTATGAACCTTAGCCCCTTTTCAAATATCATTTTTGGCCCATATCTGCTGAACTATTCACCCTAGGGTAAAAATAAGGTCTATGAATGTTGATCTACGTCAAATTTCCTATCATCCTATATCACATGAGATATAAATGGTTTTTCTAACAGCAAGGAGGTTGTAGCCACAATCGTTCAAAAGTGGAGGGGGTTTGCATCTGTGTCGTTACACATTCTGAAGATGGTTTGTACTTCGAATTTGAAAGACGAGTAAGTAATTATTATGTCCTATATTTGTAAATGTTGGAAAAATCCCAGGTTATTAAAATCTGAAAGAGATGAAAAAATAAAAAAATCACGTTAAAAACTGCAAAATTTCTTTCTTCAAGAGATCGTGAAAACCCCTTTAATAGTACGGTTAGGCAACGTATCTACACATTTTTAAAACAAGTTGCCTACTTATCAAATTCAAAAGAAATAATATTCTCGACTAACATTTTCGTCTTCTTTTTCTAGGTATCTCACAATCTCCTTGTTTTTCTTCATAATTATCATTTCATAGGTTCATAGGTATAAGGTTAGGTACATAGAAAACTTTCACGAGAACCGGTTTCACATTCTAGTATGGTACTTAGTTTTGCAAATGGCTACAGTAACTACGTTCCCACCCAACCTGAATAAACTGCACTTAATAGTTGTTGCGTTGCAGTGCTAAGCTAAGCTGAGCTGCTGACCAATAAAAATAAGACATCTCGAGCTGATCAACTGATGGTTTGCATGTAGTGGGAAGGGCGTATCAGCCAGGCCAGCCAGGCCCAACCGAACGGACGCGCACAAACACCAGCGAATCGCTCGTAGGTTCGTTGGACCATGCACGAGCCTACGAATACGTAAGTAGAGTCGTAGAGATAAGTACTCCTACGGTATACCTACACGTAATATCAACTTAACGCGAAATCTACGCGACTTCGACGTAAAAAAATGTTTCTATTTATGCAAAAAATTCTCAAGAATAGAATGGAAGTGGTTTTAGGTTCTTATCTTGAAAAATTGGGAGAGATTTTTGACTTTCAAAGTGGTGAAGTCAGATTTCAAAATTTCAAAAAAATATCAATTTTTTTCTTTTTTACTTTTTTAGCTACCTAAATTACCTATATTTACATTAAAAAAAAAAAAAAAATTAATAAAAAAAAAATCCAGAAGATTTTTAAACGCTTCTACTGTAAAATTCCACTTATTGTTAGGTACACCTATGTACCCAGGCCATGAAGTAAGCGAAAAACGTAAAAGTGGGTAGAACTAGTGCCGCGCAGTAAAGAACGATTGTCCCTATATATTTTTTATTCCAAGAAAATTGAATGATTAAAAAAAAATTGTTAATAGGTAAACTGAATTTTGAGGAAAAAATTGCTCGAAAAAATTATGTTCTGGTCATTCTGGTCCATTCTGAGAAGTTCAGACGAAAAAAATTTGAATTTTTAAATAATTCTCATTTCTAAAAAAAATTCACTCGACAAGGTGAATTTCACATCTTCCTTAAATTGAATTTCTTGGAGAAAATTGCTCGAAAAAATTTTTTTCTCATTATTCGTGTCAATTTTGAGAGGTTCTAACAGAAAAATTTTGAATTTTTCAATAATTCTCATTTTTGAAAAAAATTTATTTCACAATGTAATGAGCACCAGTGGTACTCATAACATGGTGACTTTCACATCTTCTTTAAATTGAATAACTATGTTTCATATTGAAGGCAGCACTGAAGTTTCATTATTTTTAAAGAAGAAAATCTCAAGTCTTTGAAGAAACAAATCAGAGGAAAAAATTTCTTTTTCTTGGAGAAAATTGCTCGAAAATTTTTTTTCTCATTAATTCGTGTCAATTCTGAGAGGTTCTAACAGAAAAATTTTGAATTTTTCAATAATTCTCATTTTTGAAAAAAATTCAATTCACAATGTAATCATAACATGGGGACTTTCACATCTTCCTTAAATTGAATTTCTTGGAGAAAATTGCTCGAAAAAATTATTTTCTCATTATTCGGGTCAATTCTGGGAGGTTCTGACTGAAAATTTTTCAATTTCTCAATTTTTCTCATTTTTGAAAAAAATTTATTTTTGCCATAATATGTGACTCGGTCAATTTCGAATCGTCCCTAAACTATGGATTTTCTACAAAAATGTATCAAAACATTTTTTCCTCATCATTCAAGTCCATCCTTAGTCGTTCTGATGAAATTTTTTTTAATTTTTCGATTACTCCTATTTTTGAAGAAAATTCATTTGAGAAGGTGAATTTCAGATTTTCCTTAATTATTATTTTTCTACGAGAATTCGAGATTTTCTTTTAAATGCATATAAAAAAATTGAGAGATTTTTTTTCTCCAAAAATTTGAGAAATACTTTTTTTTATAGAAAATTTTCTTCTCTAGAAATTTTTTTACGAAAAAATTTAGATTTCTGAATTTAAAAAATCTTCTCCAAAGATGAAAGATTTCATTCTAAACAGAAAAAGAGATTCTTTCTGCAAACAAATTTACAATAGGTAAGTATTATGTAATCAAAATTATATTCTCAAAAAAATTTATAATTTTTTTCTCTCTATAAAAATGAGAGATTTCATCCTAAACAAAACTAAAGTTTTTTTTTCTAAAAAATCTTTGGAATTAAAATTTTTTCTTCAAAAAGTTGAAAGATTTTTCATCCTAAATTTTGTTATTAAAAAAAAAAACTAATTTTCCCTCCAATTCATTAATTGACTAAACTTCAAGTGGAAATGGATAAGAATAATAATGAAAAATTCAAAAAATTTAAATTTTTGGGAAAAACCAAGACAAAAAAATATGATTATCCATAACCAGAAATCAAAAACCATTTTTCACTAACTGAAATTTTATTTTCAGAAAATTTCAAAAAATTACAATTTGCATTTAATCAATGACCAAGGCTACCATTTCGTCCAATGCAAAATCCTACCCTAAGAGAATTTGCCAAAATTTTTATTTTGTGTAAACTTCAAACAATTATAAATTTCATTTATTCAATGACAAAGGCTACCATTTGGTCCAATGCAAAATCTTACCCTTACTGAATTTGAGAAAATTTTTTATCTTCAGTAAATTTCAAAAAATGGCCATTTGCATTCAATGAATGACAAAGGCTACTATTTCGTCCAATGCAAAATCCTACACTAAGCGAATTTGTCAAAATTTTTATTTTCAGTAAATTTCAAAAAATGTGACTTTTAGCAAAATTGCATTTATTCAATGAAAAAAGCTACCCGAAGTTCCCATGCAAAATCCTCCTCTTGCTGAATTTGTAAAAAAAATTATTTTCAGTAAATTTCAAAAAATGGCGATTTGCATTTAAATCAATGACAAAGGCTACCATTTCGTCCAATGCAAAATCCTACCCTAAGCGAATTTGTTAAAATATATTAACTGAAACCAAAAAAAATTGTCATTTGAAATTATTAGTGACACCCAGTGAAAATTGCTTAATGCCCTGCATGTGCCCGAAGCGCCCGCGCCCTCACATGTACCTACAAGTACGAGTAGGTAGTCTTTTTTTTTAAATTTTTTTTTTGACAAAAAGTTGCTACCCTTTGCTTTGTACTCTGGTAAGTAATGTAAGTATATACGTACGTGACGTATCAGCTAGAATGCAACTTATAACGTAAATATCCACGGCGTCCCGACACGGCTTGGCCAACTAAAACTCAAACTTTCTCAGCAATAAGCCCAGGCTGATGATAATAATCGAGTACAAACACGTACCGACGCTTCTTTTATGTTTTTTAAGGAAAGGAAAAAAAGTTTAACATCAAAACGAAACAAATCAACAAACACAAAAAAGTACACGTACCTACTCGTGTAGTAACTAATAAGTATAAAAAGGTAGGTAGATGGGTACGTGTTTGAGGAGGGGGGGGGGGGGGGTAAGAAATAAACAGGAAGAAAAATCTAAGCAAATACACAATTTTCTGCGATTCGTTTCTTGGTAAATTACTTTCATTGATTACACTTTTCTTTCAATTTCGATTCGAAATACCATAAGAAATGAGAATAAAATTTACTTGTCGCCTTATACCTCATCAATCCATCATATCTGCGCGCATCCGGTAGCGTATAATGAAGCCCAAAAGTATTAGCGCACGTAATACAGAACCGACTGTTTTTCGCTTTGTTAATTTTACATTCTGCTCGTTCTCCTTTTATTTTATTTTCTTTCTATTTTTTTCCTAACTCGATTTGTATGTAAATTGATCGTAAAAAAATGTACCTACGTATCTACGTGAAATTGCAAATTCGGTTGATACGAATCTTTCATGAGAACTAGCTTCGAGTGTTTTCAAGCGGTAGATTCGCCTTAAATCAATAACGACGAAAAAATAAAATGATTAAAGAAATGCGCCAAGTACCCAACGCGAAGCTGAGCATTACCACACGTCAACAAAAAGAGTAACAAGATACGCCTATAGCCGACATCGAAGGCGCCGAAAGCGAAACACACAAATCTTTTTCAAGTACATGTAGGTAGTTCGAACGAAACAGAATACAGTATACCAATTGACGCTGGCAAGTGGCAAAGGGACAAGGTACCAGTTGATTGCAGCACTCGATAGCAGAAAAAAATTGCAGAAAATACGTAGGTAGGTAAGATACTCTACTACCTAGATAGTGGGTACATACGTAAAGCTTGAGGCGTATCGCACTTCGTAAATAGACTACAGGTATAATATGTAATTGACCGGTCGATGGCTGGTGGGGGGGGAGGGGGGGGGTACAAGAAATTCGCAAGATACGCTGCGCTCGCTATAAACGCAGTTTTCCATCAAAATTATTGTTCGATCGTCGATAAAATTCCGGTAATATGTAGAAGCACTAATGACGCGGCTCTACTACATACGTAACGTACTCGCTGGTCGAGAATCGAAAAGTGCTCGGACGCGAACGATAAGAAAATGAAAAGTTAACGATAAACGTTTTCGACTCGAATTTAAATAGGGACTAATTACGTCGATAATTTCAAATGAATCATCGCTTCTATCGCGATATTTGATCGCTTTTTCTCGTTATATTCCTCATTAAACGAATATTAAGTAATATTTCAATCGACAGCTACCAGCTATAAGTACACGTATAGTATACGAGTACCACCGTGCCGTGATTTGCGGTCAGCCTTTCCCAATCCCAACAGCTGCGACGGAATTTTCTCGAAAGCTTATAGTTATAAGCTTTCGATTATAGCGCGATAAATTAGTATCCGCGGCGTCGCGTCGCGTCGCTCCAGTACAGTACACCCTGTAACTGTACCTATCCCTATACCTTCGAGTAATAATAAGTACGAGTGTAAGTATAGCCAGGTAGGTACTAGGAAGGTACAAGTTGTACATGTTTTCGGGTAAGTAAGACTAGCTCCTAGTTTGCACTGCGGAGGTTGTGACTGAGCTAAATTTTTCCAAGTCCAAACGCCAAATATACGAAATTAGGGGGGAGGGAAGGGTCCAATTGAAATTTTTTTAATAACCAAAATTACTTCTAGAATCTTAATCTACATCTTTTGTTTGAAAATTTTTTCTATTTACCCCTTACCTCTCCTCAATTTTCAATAATGAGTATCCATGAATTAATATGAAAAATTTGGGAGGAGGGAGGGTTCCAATTGAAAACATTTTCAAACAAAACTTGTAGATTAATACCCTAGAAATAATTTTGGTTATTCTAAGAATTTCGATCGGACCCCTCTCTCCCCTCTAATTTCACATATTAGTACGAAAACGTTCATAATTGAAAAATGGGAGGGAGGGAGGGATTTGATCCATACCTCTCCTCTAACTTCGTCATTATTGAAAAATGTGAGGGAGGGAGGAAGGGAGGGAGGGAGGGGTTGAATTGAGAAAAATTTCAAACAAAAGTTGTAGATTAAGATCCTAAAAATAAGTTTGGATATTCTAAAAATTTCGATTGGACCCTTCCCTCTCCTCTAATTTCGCATATTAGGCGTTTATATAGTTTTGGACTTGGTAAAATTCAGCTCAATCACAACCTCCCCAATTCAAACTAGGAGCTATAATGTAAGAAAGTCGTTTTTGAAACTGCTACAACGCGAGTGGTTGTTCGATGAAAATTAAGACAAATACTCGAACGTTAACCGCGAACAACCGAAAACGAAAACGAAGACGAAGACGAGAGAACGACGCGAAGGCGAATGAGATAATTTTTTATAGAAATGTAACTTAGTACGGGTGGTCGACTCTTTGACAGTTTTTTATTCGCGCGCGCGCGCCCTCTCGCTCTCTCTCTATATATATTTTTTACCACGCTCGACTACTTAATGTGATTGATGTTGCTTTCAAAAAAATCATCGACCGTCGACATCGTGGCAAAACTTACTTACGTACGATTAAGATCAATCCGAGTAACAAAATCGAGTAAAAAAAAATGAAAAATTACACGCCATCGTCGAATGACGTGCGCGGATTTTTTAAAAAATTTGCCGGTAATATACTTAATACGAGCGTCTTACGAGCGAATATAGACATATTATCTGGCTAGGTACAGAAGCAGGTGTACGCCAAGGTGTAAGTAACCGCAGAACGAGCGTAATTCGTCTAGGTACGATGGTAGGATGGTACGATGGGGTGGTCTGGGGGTGGGGTGGGTCCGGCGTGTATTTTTCTTGGCCTTTGAACACGATTGGAAAGCAACGGTCCGGTCGCACAACTCGGCTTAAAGGTTTTTCTATCAAAAATCATAGGAGAGGGAGGGCATTACGACGTCTCAATGACGTGTAGGTAGGTAGGTACGTTACATAAGTAAGTAAGTAAATAAATGAATAAATATCGCTAATTACACGTCTACGTACGTACGAATACACATACGCAGTGAACACACATAATATTCGTAAATTCGTAATTCGTATGTACACTATGAAATACGTATTGTACATACCTTGTACTTGTTTGTTTTTATTACAAAATTGCTTGGCCGAAATGACGCACGACTGGGCATGATGCGACCTACGACCTACCGCAAACCAAATCGTTCTTATAACGCTGCCGCTGGAAGCTGAAGCTGATACGTTGAAGTTGATCGATTCACGAATACGACGTGTATGTCTGTCAGCTAGCTACTACATCCATTATGAAGTTACCTATGTCAAATCGTGAAATCAGGAATTAATATATAATATATAACGCTCAAAAGGTTACCGAGTAATATACCAACTCGTTCAACTAAACCAACCTACAATAGGTACCTTACATATTATGTGACCATGCCTCGAGAAAGGGACCTTACGACTAAAGTCGTGTTTTTGTTTTGAGAAACGTTAATTTCAGTCATCGAGATATATCACTCTGATTCATAGCCGGCGGATCATTATTTTCTCAAGTGGTGCTCACGTTGTGGGGGCAGGGAGGGTGAAAATGTTATAAATTTTTTCACAAAAAAATAAATAAAAAAATACTTTATATACATAAAGTAGAATCTCGATTATCCGATGCCCAAAAATCGGCTAATTTTTCATTACCCGATTTCTCTTCAATTTTGCCCTACGGCCGACCTCATATTGTTTCAAATTTTCTGGAAAAATGTAAGAAATAATTATTTTATTTCAAAAAAATAATAATTAGGTATTTAAAAAATGTGAAAAAATTAATTTTTTTAAATGAGAAATTATTTATTTAAAAAAAAAATTAGGAACTTGAAAAATATTATTCCAAAAAATAGAACTTTTTTTCATCCTGAAAAATTGGAAAATCTTATTTCATTCCATGAAATTTGTAAAAAAAATTTATTCTAAAAAATTAAAAAAAGTCATTCTAAAAAATTGTAAAAAATTTTTGTTCTAAATTTAAAAAAGGTCCCAAATCTCCGAAAAGTTATAATTTTTTTATTGAGTGAAATTTTTTACACATTGAATTAAAATTTTTTGCGCAGATTTTTCACGTCCACGTGAAAAATCTCGTGTGGTGCTCGAGAACGAGAGCAACTGGGCTAACGCCGGCCAAGCTCTGATTTAGTGTACGATATCGTTTCGGGCCTTAGAACCGAACAATGTGCTACTGAGGTCCTTTATTTGGGGAAGAATCACATAAGTGCTGAAGCAACCAACTTCGGAGCAATATTTATGTAGTACGTACGACTGTACGTACTTACATACATACTCGTATATTGTATGGGATAAGACTCGGGCTGTCAACTCGAGTGTACTAATAATATTTATATCTTATACATAGATGCGAGGTGTTCATCCGAATGGTTCCTCAAAGTTAGATAGGTACCTGCATCTTCATTATGCACAAAGTTTCGCCACCTATACAGCATTCGGCAGTTGTTGCAAGCACGTATTCGTATGGAAAAGACGCATAGATGGATGGATATCACGGCAAGTAGCGATAGCGAGTACAGCGGCTCGTGATCGTGTTGGCGACGCGACGCGATGATGCGAGAAGATGAAGAATGAGGAGGCGCAGGCGCGGGCGCGGGCGGGTCGGCTCGAGCGATCTTCTGTCGTTTGCGGTATCGTATGGCAGAGCAGCGTGTAGCGAGTAGCGTAAATTTTCCTATTCCTATATTGAACATAATACATTAACGTTAAGTACGTTTACGATAAGATGCGGCAATTGATAAAAAGAAATACATAGAAAATACAGTAGTGGGGTTATTACTTATTAGTACAATTAGGAATTTGATAGAGATGTTGTACTCGTACTCGTGTCTCGTATATCAACAAGTACGGTACGATATGGTATACGTAAGCACATCGTATACGCTGTTGCTTGCTTGCGTTTGTTCGTTATCGCGAGTTAAGCCTCATTTACACTACGACAGTACTATCACGATAGTTACTATCATGACAGAAACTATCACAGTGTAGACAAAATTCTCATGACAGTGTTACTTACTGTACTTTCAAATGACTGTCATGAACTATCACGCGTGCGTGATAGTGTGAAAGTACTGTCATGACGGCAACTATCACGAAAAAATGTCGTCGTGTAAAAGAGGCTTTAACTAGCTAGTAGCTACAGCCAGAGACCAGAGCCATATTATACGCGTATAGTACTATATTTATAAAATGTTGATGTTCGCTACGCGAGTTATTTGTCGTATCGTATAAGTAGCTACATTATTTTATGAACATACATACTACTGTAACTGTAGTGTAGCTGATTATCGGTAATGGACTATGGCTATGGCTATGGCTATAAGGTACTCCTACTCGTGTACACTGTAGATGTAGTGTATAGGATGCATGTACAGTAGCTAATGTACATAATACACCCACGCCATTTATAAATATCAAAAGGCAGTTAGCCACTTATAGTACGTACGTATCTACAAAAGTATGCATGTCCTATACATACGGTATCTAGGTAGATACTAGGGTGGAATGATTTTGACTTTTTTTCGAAAATCGAAACCGCCTACGGCACAAAAGTTGTGTTTTGGTGTCAAAATAACATGGTAAAAATTTGAGCCCCCTCGGTCAATATTAACCCATGCTTCAGGGGGTCCAAAGTTTTCAAATTTCAGTAAAATATCTCATATAATAAAAAAATTTTTTTTTTTAAATTAACAATTTTTCAGAGGTCTAGTCGAGGGTAGGGGTCCTCTTGGTGACCCAGAACCCGGTCATCCATCAAAAAATTGCATAAAAGTATAAACAGGGGTTTCCAAAATATCCACATTTTTGCATAATTACACCAAAATCAAGAAATGCGCGAATATTTTTATTTTTTGAGATATGTTGCATATTTTGAGGTTTACATATTTGAAAATATCTTCAAAATGAAAGGGAAGTCCCAGCACCACCACCCCTCCATAGAAAATGGCACATTTTGCTATGAAAACTTTGTCCTGTGTTTTTTAATGAAATTACTCATTTTACCTACTTTGTATTAGGGCAAAGTGAAAAAATTATCACTCTAATTACTGTATGCATGAGAGCGGTTCATTTTGTGTTGAAAACATCCCATCAGAATATTAGACTCCTTCCTCAAAGGCGCAGGGCGTTAGGGATCCTCAAAGTGGGGTCAGTTTTGGAAAAACAAAGTTTTCATGGCAAAATGTCTCATGTTCTATGGAGGGGTGGTGGTGATGGGACTTTCCTTTCATTTTGAAGATATTTTCAAATATGTAAACCTCAAAATATGCAACATATCTCAAAAAATAAAAATATTCGCGCATTTCTTGATTTTGGTGTAATTATGCGAAAATGTGGATATTTTGGAAACCCCTGTTTATACTTTTATGCAATTTTTTGATGGATGACCGGGTTCTGGGTCACCAAGAGGACCCCTACCCTCGACTAGACCTCTGAAAAATTGTTAATTTTTTTTTAAAAAAAATTTATTATATGAGAAGTTTTACTGAAATTTGAAAACTTTGGACCCCCTGAAGCATGGGTTAATATTGCCCGAGGGGGCTCAGATTTTTACCACGTCATTTTGACACCAAAACACAACTTTTGTGCCGTAGGCTGTTTCGATTTTCGAAAAAAAGTCAAAATCATTCCACCCTAGTAGATACGCACATTATACGTGTAATTTCTACGTAACATTAGGTGCATTACGCAGGTACCAATATACTACATAATATTATTATGTTTGGTCCAGTACTGACATTGGCAGCCTGGCACAAGCCTATAACTACATACGTAGAGTACAGAGTAGAGTAGCCTAACGCAAACAAGCCCAGCAGCAGCAGCAGCTAAAAGGAAGGGAGCGCGAGCGAGCGAGCGCCTCGCCGCGCCGAAGGAAAAGAAGGAAGAATCGCGGTACTGGTACTTACGTTACGTACCACATCCCGAAGAGCGAAGCAGCAGAGAGCAGAGCACAGTCGAGCCAACAATAATGATGATAATATGAAGTGCCGCCGCTCCGTGTGATGTTCACTCTTCACCATTTAGTGTGTATTTAATACAACTTGGCTGACGGATGCGTAACTGACTCGTTTAAACAGCTCCGTTTCGATTTTCATTTTTCATTTTTTTTTCTTCGTCGTCGTCTTTTTTATTACTTTTTTTCTTTTTTACTCGATGTTTAATTTTTAGTTCCTTTTCTTCGTTTCTTTTTCTTTTCTTTTCTTTTCTTTTCTTTTCTTTTTTTTTTTTAAATCGGTAATTCGTTAATTTTGTTGTTCGTTTCAAAAAACCAACTACACAGCAGCGGTGGTCACGTTGTCATGAACTACCAAATACACTTCGTCAGCATCTTTTCCATCGTGATCTTCAGTTGCACACATTTCATCGATGCCGCAAAATGCAACGCCAACGTAAGTGTTTCTTATTTTTATTCATTTTTCTCGCAATCGCACGTTCGACGTCTGTTGGTAGCGAGGTAGATGGACTGCATTTCTGAACAAGCGTATAAATATCGAAGGGTTAGTTTTTTTGCCGCGTTCGCTGTTGGATCGAGTCAACCTTTCGTAGTCGTCTCTAGATATCCGCGAATTCTTTTCACACGTACGAGTAGGTATCTGTTTCCTGCAAACAAAACACAAACAAATTATAGACATATGTAAATAGGTACCTATACAGATGCAGAAGGAACCTTGGTCCGCGCAGGATATTTCACCCACTGGATCGTTCATCGTTCGATGCAATCGACAATTCCTTAAGAGATTTTTTTAGTGTTGTTAGAAATTGCATGATATGTCGATCGAGGCGGTCACCTTAATCGCGAATACGGCGAGATTTACGAAGAAATCGGCTGATAATCGATAGCAAAAAGAGCGAGGGCGGGGTACAGAAAACGACAAACGTAGACGCCTTTTTTCTTATCGATAAGACAAGAGTACAGTACACTGTACTCGTACTGTATAATATTTCACTAGGTACAGCGAACGCGCGCTCGTTTAAAATAAGAAGATAATAATGGCGTGTGAAAGAGGCGCCGCGCCGGGCCGGACCGGTGAAAAATATTGTGCATTTTATTCGAAAGCTGAGTTATAACCTCGGCGATTACATATACCTACTTACTCGTACACGACTACTACCAGCACCAGCATTGAATTTCGCATCGCGTACCTATTCGACTACATAAACGTGAAAATTTTATTTCAACGGCGAAAAATGGTTTCTATGTGTATATCTGGTGAAATTGAACTAGAATCGGTGTTTCCGCTCACGCCGTATTTAATTCAATGTAACCCCTTTTAAGGTTGTACGATTCGAAAAAATGAAATAAAATCACTACCCAAATACGATAAGGGTTCACTGTTAAATATCTACCCGAACGTTGGTTCGTGTAAGTAGGTAGGTTTAGGTACCTAATACCTATACCTACCTACATACTATGCGGCGTATTTCATACGATACATATTTTACTTTATCGTCCAAGAAGAGGCACACCTCCAACAACCTATACGAGTATATACATCATTTATGTAGGTACGTACGATTTATTTCTATGTAGTATGTACCCATGGGTTGATCATTCCTTTCTCAATACTCATCTCAACTATCCACTTATTTGAAAGCTCGAATAGCGTTTTACTTTCATCTTAAGGTTATTCTTTACAATTTGGAATGATTATCTGCCAAGTGCCAACTGTTGTTTGTTTCGAATTCGGTCGATTCCCGTTTATAGACTTTATCATACGATGATCAGACAGGAAGTTAGAAACGTCTTCATCACGAACTGATTTCCTGCATTTCATAAAAAAAAGAACCAAAATTCCTTATTTACGTATACCTAACACCCTACTTCGGTCGTCATTACAAACAAACGAATAAGTAGGTAGGTAATTATTTTACTTTTGAAATGGTATCGCCGACTGTTCGTAAGTCATTAAAATTTAGTCGCCCAATAGCACCAAATCCATAAAAAGAGTTCCCTTTAATTAGGTCGTTATTCGTCTCCAATCACACTCGCGGTGACTTACTTAAGTATGTGCGCGTGTAAAAGAATTAATGATATTCGTTTAAGTAAACAGAGTACGTAGGTGCCTAATTTAGTATATATGTTAGTAAGTAAGTAAGTAAGTAAGTAAGTAAGTAAGTAAGTAAGTAAGTGAGTGAGTGAGTGAGTGAGTGAGTGATTGAGTAAGTAAATAAATAAATAAATAAGTAAGTAAAGCGATTGTAAACAAGTATGAAAGAAAGAAAGAAAGAAACAGAAAGAAAGAAAGGAAGCAAGCCGCAACTGAGTGAATGTACATGAGTGTGCGAGTAGACACATATACGCGTAATTACAGTTAGTTCACATTTTTCAATATGTCACCAGCGTGCATACTCTTACTCGTACATCTACAATATCAATTCAGTCGTCCTTTATACTTTTTCTAGTTCTTCTGCGCTGTTGCCCTTTTTGTTTCATCGATTATTGATGAGGCTAATTAGTAATTAGCGGTATTTGAGTATTTATGTACTCGCGCGACAATTTGTGACGTTTCAAATGGCTCGAACAAATGAAAAGAACACTGCATACTATAGAATCGTGCCGTTCGATTCTTGACAACAAAAACACGATGCCAATTTTATCATAACTTCTTATTTCGTCTAACTCGAAAAAATGTACTCATTCGACGACGATAAAATTGGGAGGGTAATAATACCAACAAAAAAAGGAAGAGGTAGTACCTATAACAACATTTTAGACACCAATTTTTAGACTCCTAGAGGTCACTCAGGAAGGGAGATACGGTTTCTCAAAGATGGGTCATTCTTGAAGAAGAAAAAACGTGTTTTTTTTGCATTTCTGACCCCCCCCCCCCCCTCCACAAAGAAAAGCTGCAATGCGGATTTTTACATGCAATTTGAGATTCTGCATCGACCTGGATAGTTGTTTTTTCGATTTGTTCGATTTGAAGCCATCTTCATTTCCCCATCTTAGGTTTTCGGTTATTCAAAATCATTTTTTCGACTAACGTAAAAACTATGCTTACCTACTTACTATGAAAGAAGTATAATGATTAATGACCAATCTTGTAGAACACAGAATTTGCCACCCAGTACAAGTTTCAAATTTTACGTTGATTCGATATTACGAGATGAAAAAAACACAAGAAAATGTACACTTTTATTCGTTTCATTTTCTTATTTTTTTTCCCAATATCAAGTCAACTTAAACTTCAAGATATGTAGGTACTAGGTGGCAAATGTTATGCTTTATACAAGATTGGTTATTAAACTTTTTTTCATTCTCTCGAAAATGATCCCTCTTTGAGGCGCTATAGCTCCTCTCTTGGTTGACCTTGGGGGGGGGGGGGCTAAAAAATTGATAAGGAAAGTTTTCAACTCAAAATGAACAACATAATACGTATTATTCAAAAATGAGCGAAATCGAAGAACTATTCAATTTTTTTTGCTCCACCCTAATGTACAGATATGCCCATATGCCTAATTACCCGAGAATACGTACTTAATTATGTGGAGATTTGTACTTCAATGATGCGTATAATGTACGAAAAAAAAACCATACACATTTTAGAATATTTATCGCTATATCCGAGACTATTTAGGTCCTACCTACTTCATTAGTATGCTCGTATGTAGTGATGTCTCAATGCGCGCATTTGAATTTCTGGTTGAGCGCATCGTGCGCAAGAATTTTTCAAAAAAATAAACTAAGTCCAATCTTCAATAGGAATCTCTCATTTTTCAATGCAAAAAAACCCCCAGAGAAGTCGATTGTTATTTTCATGAGAAATGGAAGTAATACAACTACCTTATCATTCAGTGCTACCAGACGAGTGTTTTGATATGTCACACGATTTTTAAGATTTTTTTAAAAGCGCGCAAATGCGCATTTTTTGGCGAGCGAGCATGCGCGCATTTGCGGGCGCGCATTTGCGCGAGCCATCACTACTCCTATGTACCTACAACCGTGATAATTAGGGCAAGTATTTATATAAATTTTTTTGGGCAAAATATGCGCATATATATGAATTTCAAAACGTTGAAATATGCAAAAAATATGCAAAAGGAATATGAAAAAATATGCAAACATAATATGGGTATCAAAAGAAAGGATTTTTCAAATGAAGTTCAGCTGTTGTGTTAAAAAGGTCGATTTTATGAATGCAAACCTGAAATTGAAGGAAAAATGGCTGAAAAAATAACCAAAACTTGTCGTTTTTTTAAATTTTGAAAATAGCATAAAAAACACGTTTAATTTTTTTTGGAGAAAATTTAGAATTACCGGAAAAGTAGGGAAATCAAAGTTGTTAAAACTAGCTCAAAACAGAAAATTCGTAAAATATGCTTAAAAAATAGGAAAATCGATGAAATATGCGCAAAATATGTGAAATATGTGCTGAAAATGCCCAAAATATGAAAAAACCGTGAAATTTTGGTCTAAATATGAAAAATATGAAAAACCATATTGGGCTCATTCGACTGGAAATTTCATGAATCGTAAAGATAACCTGGATATACGCTATTAGGTATATAGCATATAGAAAATATCAATCAATCAATTTTATTTAACCGGTTCAGTATGTACGTACACTATATCACGGATAGGTAACAGAACTAAAAGTAAGGGGGAAAAAAAGAAAACATGAGGGATTTAAACCTCAATTAAGGACATCTTGAGCAAGTCTTGCACGAAGACGACGATTTACAGTGGATACCATGAGATACTGGAGGTCATCCATTGAACGAATTTTAACGATGCTGGAACGGCATAAGGTGGTTGAAAAAGATTTAAGCGATTCAAGGCCGATTTCCTTCCGAATTTGAGAGTTACGAATATGAAAATATATATAAATACTTGCCCTAGTGATAATGTTATATCGATGGATTGTTGTTGTTCGAAAATGGGAGTTCTTCTTGTCACTCGACTCTCGACATTTGCATTTTTTTCACCCACAACTCTCGCAAAATGAATTTTGAGACTAGAATACGAGTACATTCTTGTTTGGTACAAAGTGGCAGCCACCCAGACTAAAATCGCGGTAAAGGTGGCAGCCGATATACGGCTGCCATTTTGTCCGTTATGTATAAACTAGTTACTTGATGATATGACGCTCTGCAGAATAACACCCAGGCGCTATCAGCACCTTTAGACATTCTACAGAACTACATCTAAATGCACCCGACTTAGGAAAAAATACAACAAAGTTATTGGAAATTTTTTTAAAAAAATGGGATGGAATTGAACGATCTGATTGTTTTTGCATGTTGCCTTTATGTAGCTTTACATTTTGAGGTCCAGTTCAAGATAAATTAGCAAACACAATTTCATATGAGTGATGTTACCCCCCTTGCCAGATTTATATCTCAGGCAGCTACCTTTACCGTTCGATGTATAAATGCTACCTTGAACCATTGAATACATCCCCACCAATTCCTCTAACATATAGGAGTCACATTACCCCATAACTGTATGCAGTATACTAACTTAGTTTACCTTCGGCTGCCACTTTGCGCTCTATGTATACGGCTGCCACTTTGATACACAACTACATATTCATACATCTTATACGTCGATGTACTAGAGTCTAGAATGATCTTGATAAGGCATATTATGCCTACTAAAGTGCTGTCGATTGTAATCGATTAATTAGTTGAACGAATATTTTTTCTAAATAATCGAGGCGAAAGTTCAGTCCAATAATCGATTAAAAATAATGATCGACCAAAAACCGTAACTGAATAAATTCAAAAACTGAAATTTCAAACTAAAATAAATTTATGAAAAGCAGCCTCCTATTTTTTTTTTCAATAAATTCAACTTGAAAATTTTTTAGTAAAATTTTAGCAAACTGATCACTTTCTCCTCCTCAAATTAGTAGGTAAAATTGAAGTAAGTACCTATAATCGAACAATCCATTTTTTTTTTTTGTCGCACGTACCTATACCAATAGCTCTGTATGATGTGATATTTTCTTATACTTTCAGACGTGCAACCCTACAGACCCGAATAAACTAAACATTCATCTGGTGCCACATACTCACGACGATGTTGGATGGCTAAAGACAGTCGATCAGTATTACTATGGAGGTACGTAACGTACTACTCTGATATTCCGCTATAAGCTAATATCTATCCTAGCAAGTACCAATATACGCCTATACTTCACCACCTAATCGATTACGGATAAGTATAAGTGGATTTTGACTTTGGTACGGAAGAACTGTGGCACAATAAACCATAACCGTTTGTTTTTCCTTCATTCCGAGAATCATTTCGACGGTTCTCGATAGGTCAAAAATAGACGAAAAACGAAACAGGTCAAAGTCGATGTGTTTTTTCATTACGCAAATACAACCGGCATAATTTTTTGTCATCTGCAAATTTCAACAAAGAGACAAACAAACTTACATAAAAATACGTAAGCGGATTTAGATACAACGCGAGAAATGAATACGGGTGTACGAATCTAGATATTAGTTATTACGTACAATGTGCAATATGCATGTACCTGGCTACAGATTATGCGTTACCTACCAAATTTTTCTGATAGAAATTCAGAACAGATCTCTCCTTCAAGGACGACACAAAGAGGGGGGGGGGGGTGGTTCACCCCCATTGAAAATTTTATCAAAAAATCGACAAATTCCTGAAAATTCGTCAATTTTTGGAAAAACTGGTCATATTTTGTTAAAATTCGGCCATTTTACTGTTTTTTGACAAAGTTTTTGGAAAATTCACTAAAATGTTGCCGAAAATTTATAAAAAGTCGGCAAATTTTCGTGAAATTTCGATTTGCTGACACCAACTTTAAAATTCGTTCCCAAAAAAAAAAAAAAAAAAAAAAAAAGGTCAAACGAAAAACAAAGTTGAATGGTGTAAGTGCATAAGGCGCTAAGTGCCAAAAACATGTTTTCGAGATAATCGCGTTTAAATGTTTGCATAGCTTGGAGATTCATAGGAAAAGTTGAAATGGTGAAAATGGTGGTACATAGCATACTTTGAACCCTTCATCATCATTTTGAGGAAAAATCGAACCAATATCAACATCTTTGAATCGATTTTTAGGGGTTTCAAAAATACGCATCGAGTATTATATTTAAATATAATAGAGTTTATTCTTGTTTAGTGCCTAAAATATTGAAGATAGGCAAAAAGTGAAGAGAACCTTTTTGAAAAGAAATTTAATTTTCTACCCGATATATCCATTTTTTTATTCATTCCACTTAAAGTACACATTATTTTCTCTAATTTCAAAAAATTGATAAATTTTCAAAAATTAACAAAAATGTTTTATCTTTCTCGCATAGCTCCTGAAATATTGAAGATATGCAAAAAGTGATAAGGACCTTTTTGATTGGAAATTGAATTTACTATAATGCAAAAGTTTTACTTTTTTGATTTCCTCAAATTTAGCAAATTTTGCTTATTTGCGCCATCTTTAGAGCGAATCAGATTATGACGGCATGGACATAGTATACCACAATAGCAATAACTCCATTTCGACCAAAATGGCACTTACACCATTCAGTTATTTTAGTCAGCAAAATATTCATAATTTTTTCAAATTTTAGTCGGCAAATTCGACAAATTTCTCATTTTATCCACCCAGATGCCTGTAAAACGTGATATTGGAAAAATGGTCTCTATACATATGACATAGAAAAAGTAGGTACCTAAGAATCAAAATTTTGATTTCCATTTTTTTGGACTCAGCTTTTTAACAAAGTTCTAAGGAATCGAATGTAAATACCTCGAAAAAATGGAAGATGTTATCATGTTTTTCATGAAATTAGGTGAAATTTCAAAATGTCAAAAAATAACTGATGTCTATTTTACTCAATTTGTTTACATGGACGTGGATCGTTGTTGTTGAATTTTAGTTACTAAGTGAAATACTATACATACATGGATACTTGATATTCAAAATTGGAGCGGGGAGAGGGGTCCAATCGAAATTTTTGTAATGACCAAAATTATTTCTAAGACACTTCAAGCTACAACTCTTGTTTGAAATTTTTTTCAATTGGACCTCCACCAACACCAGTTTTTAATACCTAATATTTACGTAAGTATCTAAGTTGATCTAAGTCATATGGTGCGAAATTGGAGGAATTTTATAATAACAAAAATTATTTTTAGCATCTCAAACTATAACTTTTGCATGAAAAGTTTTTCAATTGGGCCCCCTACCACAATTTTGAAAACGTATCTACCTGATGTTATGTGAAATCGGCGGAGAGGGTGGGATCCAATCGAAATTTTTAAAATAACCAAAATTATTTCTAGCATCTTAATCTACAATTTTTATTTGAAAATTTTTTCAATTGGTCCATTCCTCCCTAACACTTTTAATTTTTAATCATGTGCAGGGGAAGGGGTCATATCGAAAAAAAATTCAAACAAAAGTTATAGCTTGAAGTCATGCGAAAAATGTTGGTTATTACAAAAATTTCGATTGTACCCCCTCCCTCCCCTCCAATTTTGAATATCAAATATTTGTGTAGTATTATGGAATTGGTAAAATTCAACAACAACGATCCACGTCCATAATATAAACAAATTGAGCAAACGAGACACTAGTCCAAAACTAAAATCTAAAAACTAAAATAAGTACTCAACATGAAATATTATAGTTTAAACGCTACCGTGTAGCATTTCATTTCTACGTTTCACATACGGTTTAGCAATTTTTAGTTTTAATTTAGGTATGTGATAAAAATAACAGCTCACGATATCCATCATTTAGAAGGGGAAGGGGTGGAAAATTTACGAAATGTGTCTGTAATAACGTAGGTAGGTAACTAGGTGCATACCTAGACCTACTTGTTATTTATTTATTTGTTTGTTTGTTTGTTACCGATAGAATACGGTTTTTACTCTGGTATCAGACAAAACGGACCTTTGTACACTTAACAACACGAATTATCACCGTACACTTTTAATTTCAGGTAACAAAGGACACGCGCCCTTTGGAGTTCAATACATTTTAGATTCCGTCGTATCGGAATTAAAGAAAAATCCAGCTCGTAGGTAAAACGATACTTTACTTATTTCAACTTGTTCAAAATTAAATTTCAATTTAAGCAGAAGCGCGAGCAGGAAAGCAGGTACATTCGTAAAATGGACAGCTATACCTACCGACAAACCTCCGAGTACACCCATACTGACCCACCGATCCGCGTAAATCGTACCTCAGACCGCAGACCCTATATCTAGACCTACACCAATTATCTTGTTCCTCTAATTTGGACGAATAAAAAAATCTCCGATTCGAATTAATAGAGCACCTCTAGAAGGAAAGCGGCATTTGGCAATCCATTAAATTTGACCCAGTAAAATTCTTCGAGTAGCAAACTTAATTCGAAAGGAAATGAAAACGAGAGTGATGATCGGTGACGCGTTAGACGGCTCGACCGCGACATTCGCACCTGTCAGTGTCAAATACCAAATACGTAATTTGTCGTCACTCGTTTTGCTAAATAATCGCGTGGGCGCGAGTAATGAAAACGATCGTTTGATTCTTTTTTTCTTTTTCCACTCCGAATACGCGGTAGCTGTATACTTATTCGTACTTATACCAAGTATAGGTATACAGCTACGTCATATTTAAAACAAAAGCGTAAATCGAACGACTGAAGACCTACTGCCTCACTTCGTGATTCGTAGCTAATTGCAATTCACTTTTTCTCGCGTAAGAATCAGCGAGTTGATTGGTACTCGGGAGAGACATTTAATAGCGTAGCGCAGCTACCTCATCCTCATCCTCATCTACAGTCTACACAAGTACTCGTAGTTCTGTTCGATTCGGACCGTGCACTCACGTAGAGCGCGCTAGTGCTCAGCGGAAAAATAGACGGGACTTTTCTTATCAATTTTTGATTTTCACTTGTTTTCACGTATTCCTCAATCAAAAATGAAATGCAAATATTTATACATCAACAGAAAGGTCTTTTAATTCTCTACAAGAATAATATATTATTTTCTTCGTAAAATTAATAGTTTTTGATTGAGGAATAATTATGTGAAAACAAGTGAAAATCAAAAATTGATAAGAAAAGTCCCGTCTATTTTTCCGCTGAGCACTAGCGCGCTCTACGTGAGTGCACGGTCCGAATTCGGGTAAATACGCGATGACATTCACATTTCCAACACGATGCGACAGTTTCAGTGATCGCGTCGTACTCGATTCGTACCTATTTCGTAAATTATCAACATCACTCGTATGATACGCGTGTACGTACAGATAGGTACCCATTACCTATAGCTAGTTAGTAATTACTAATTAGCCATAGTCATTGATGAACAATTCAACACCTACAGTACTTTTGTATTTATGTGTTGGGGTACGCAGATTCATATATGTAGAATCGGCCTTTTTTTGGAGCTGGTGGGAAAGCATCGACGAAGACGAACGTAAACTGGTGAAAGAATTAGTGGATACGGGGCGTTTAGAATTTGTGCACGGAGGATGGTGCATGAGCGACGAGGCGACTCCGCATTACACCAGTATGATCGACCAAATGACATTGGGATTGAAGTAAGATATTCGCCATCCTACTATACAACTACATTACTAACGATTGGATCCCCGCAGTACAGATTTTTTGGCACCATCGAAAATTTGTCAAGTCCACTTACTGTGTAGATTAGATACGTATGTAAATTCAAAATTGAACTGCAGGGAAGGGTCCAATCACAACTTTTGTAATAATCAAAATTATTTTTAAGTCTTCAAACTACAACTTTTGTTTGAAATATTTTTCAATCGGACCCCTACCTCCACTATAGTTTTCAATAATATAAGTATTTTTGTCATATTATGCTAAATTTGAGGGGAAGGGAAGGTCTAACTGAAAATTTTATAATAACTGAAACTACTTTTACGACCTCCAATCTACAACTTTCGTCTGAAAATTTTTTCAATTGGACCCCTCTTTGGACTTTGAAAAGGCATCTACCTGATGTTATGTGAAACAGGAGGGGAGGGAAAGATCCAATCGAAATTTCTGTAATAAGCAAAATTATTTCCAAGACTTTAAGCTACAACTTTTATCTGAAAAAATTTTCAAACTAGTCCCTTCCTCCCACACTATTTCATTTTTTAATTGGTATATTCGGAGTGTTATCATGTTATGCAAAATCCTTGGTGAAGACGGGGTCTAATTGAAAAAAATTTCAAACAAAAGTTGTAGCTTGAAGTCCTAGGAATAATTTTGATTATTATAAAAATTTTGGTTGGACCCCTCCCTGAACTCCAATTTAGTATTGGACTTGGCAAATTTTCGATAGTGCCAAAAAATCAGTACTGCGGGGATCCAATCGTCATTACTATTCATTAAACATATCTACCTATCCGTACTCGAGTAGGTATCTAAAATTTGTGGGTTCAAAAATCAACCTAACTCGCGATAATCTCGTTATTCAGATTTTTGAACGACACTTTTGAAGAATGCGGCAGGCCGACGGTCGCGTGGCAAATCGACCCGTTTGGGCATTCCAGCGAGTTGGCGCTCGAATTCGCTGAAATGGGATACGACAGTTTATTCGTATCGAGAATCGATTACGAAGATCTCAGCGCGCGGAAATCTTCGAAACAAATGGAAGTGATTTGGAGGCCGGATGCATCTTTGGGTAAGGTCTAAGCGGTGAAACGCACACATTACGTCTTTGAGTGCGCCCATTAATTTACTCGAAGAAAAAAAAAAAAAAGGCTATATCAACGACCACCATTCAAACAATACTAAATCATTCACACAAAAAAAAAAAAAAAAAATTAGGTACTCGCATTTACGTAAACCAGCCTGCTCTTTACCGCAGTAACCAAGCAATTTAATTACGTATTCGTCGTTCTAATTAAATAAGTACCTATACTCATATTCCTATGTAATGTAAATACAAATGTACGATCGGCGAGAAGACGAGACGCGACACGCTAAATGGGTACAGTGGGTCGAATGTCGTCGAGAAGTGGATTATTTACCTAATTAGTTATTATTCACTATAAACGAGCGATTCGATGGGTTTTTCCTCCGATTTTTACGAGTACTCTTCTTTTTCTGCAAATGATACAGGAGAGAGCGGAGATTTGTTTCTGAACGTCATGTACAATACGTACACGTCACCGAGTGGATTTTGTTTCGATACGTATTGCAGCGACGAACCCATTATGGATAATAGAAAATTACACGGATATAACGTTGGCGACAGAGTACGTATACCTATCTATACCTAGGCGCCGAATATACATACATAAATTTCACCTACACATTTTACCCGCACCAACTGAAGGGGTAGTTTGGATAGGCCATCAACGTAGCTCAATTACATAATCGGCGCGTAAATAGGAATTGAAAACTCGTAGGTAGACTAGATACTCACTTAGATACCATTCTTCTGTTTGTCTCGTAGATTAGAAAATTTGAAGAGCACGTGCAAACGTACAGGAAGGCGTACAGGGCAAATCATATTCTAATACCGATGGGTGGCGATTTCACGTACAGCGTCGCTTCGTCGTGGTTCAAAAATATCGACAAGTTAATTCGGTAAGTCCACCTACATACCTAGAACAAATAAAAAGACGTAGGTAAATACGTAAATAAGTACAACCAGATACTAAAGTTATACCTATGTATACGTATGGCAGATACAATAATAATATTTATTCTATACGTTTTTTCCCCTTTCAAATTTCAGGTATACGAACGAAAAATATACGAGCATAAATCTATTATACTCTACTCCGAGTTGCTACATTCGAGCTATTAACGCCGCGAATATAACTTGGCCGGTTAAAGATAACGATGACTTTTTTCCGTACGCCAGCGACGAACATTCTTATTGGACTGGTTATTTTACGTCTAGACCGGCTTTCAAATTTATGGTTTATAAGGCGAACAATGCGTTACAGGTAATTGCGGCGTCGTGATGCTCTTACGATAGGTCAATAGCATAGACACATCAGTCTGATACTTAAGACATACCTAGACCTACTCCAAAAATATGTGCATTGCATAAATGTATTATATATAGGGGCACGAAATTGGTGAGTAAGGTACTACCATGTAGTATGTAGGTGTAGACAGACGTTCCTACGTATAAGTAGATAACGTCAACCCATTTAGGTATTCAATCCTATATTGTTAATTATAATGTAGTACTATAGGTATAGTACCTAGTACATAAATGTACTTTGTACACGCCATACCATAGACTTGATTAGATACACTTTAACATCATAAAAAACTGATAATTCCAGTTAGGTACATACCTAAAGTAGGTATATAAATATCGATGCCCGTAAACATACGTAGTTATGTACAATATGGTTAGGTCTGGGTGCTCGTTCATAAGTATAGGTAGTTAGGTAGGTACGACATCAGGAATTCAGGATTCATCCAATGTACCGAAATAAGACGTAATTAAAACCACCTGTAAACAAAATGAAACGATAAAATTAATAAACGAAACGAACAAATAACTTACAGGCGGTGAAGCAAACGGCCACTCTTTTAGGCACCCATTTACAAGAAGAAGAATTCGATTTTAAAAGAGCTTTGGGTATTTCGCAACATCACGATGCAGTTTCAGGAACCGAAAAGCAACACGTTACCGACGACTACGCCCAGTATTTGTTCGAGGGCTTGGTGGCAGGTGGAAAAATATTCAACGACGTCTTCAAGTAAGCGAACGCTTTTTGACTCAAATTTATGTAGATACGTAAATACGATGTTACAAGAGGATATCTTTTGTAGAAAGTTATACGGATCCGACTATCCGGAACATCAGTGGTGTCTGTTAAGAAACATCAGTCAATGTGAAATCACCGAAAGCACTCAGAGCTTCGTTATAACGATATATAATCCGTCGTCGCGTAAAATAAACTCGACTCCGTTAAGATTGCCAATCATTAACAACTCTAAACATCAAATTTACACATCGTCAGGTTAGTACAGGGCAGTTGGTCGCGAGTGATCATCTTAAGAAGCTGACGAATCGCAAATACGACGGTTTAAATGCCCTTCTTGCAGGTACGCCGGTTGATTCGGACGTGATTCCAATCAGCGAAAGTGTTTTAAGAATGCCCGGACGTAAAAGCAACGCTACGAACGATTTAGTTTTTCTGGCCAAAGATATACCACCATTGGGAACGATAAACTATTACGTTCAAACGAGTACGGACAATAAACCTAGTTCCAAACTACAACCTATTACCAGTGACGCTGATTTTGTATTGGACAACGGAGTAAGTTTCGCCACGATACTGGTACCTCCTACCTATGCCTCTACCTATACGTTTTACCTCTACCTATTTTACAATTTGGCGTACCTCTCTAATATAAATTGCACAGCGACGATTCCACGATATCTAACTTAAAATTTATTAGCTAGTACAATTAACATTTAACGGAACCAGCGGATTGTTGCGTAGCGTGAAAAAAAATGGAACCGAATGGACTTTGGGTCAAAATTTTTATTCTTACGACGCGATGAAAGGTTACAATTATAACGCCGATACCAGAGCTAGCGGCGCATACATCTTCCGACCAAAAGGCGAAGCTAAAGCTATCAGGGAAAAAGCCACCGTTACGCAATTTAGAGGTAAGTTTTACGTTACGAGATTAGAAACATTATACATCGAGTAATCGAGTATAGCTAGATCGGCGAGATAAATTTACATCGAATTTATAGGAAAATACGTACAGGAAGTACACCAAACGTTTACACCGTGGCTTAGTCAAATCATTAGATTGCATCAGGGCGTTGAAGATATCGAATTCGAATGGCTAGTAGGTCCCATACCGATTGTGTAAGGAACGAATTATTTTCTAAACATACATTACTTTCTACTTCTAATTGTAAAGTAAACGAGATGAATAATAATCGAAGAAATTCGTTCGAACAGAGAATGGACCGGAATGGAAATAGTAACGCGATACACTACGGACCTGCAATCTAACGCCAACTTTTACACAGATTCAAATGGCAGACGTTGGATAAAACGCGAACGTAACAGAAGAAAATATTGGAATTTAACCATCACCGAACCCGTATCTTGCAATTATTACCCTTTAACGTCGGCTATCTGTCTAAAAACTAACGAAAAACAAGTAACCATCGTGACAGACAGACCCCAAGGAGGCACCAGTATGGTGGACGGTCAACTCGAAATTATGGTAAGAAACTTTCACGAATAATAATGCGCACGTATAGAATAGTAATATTACATTATTTACTCACTTTACGTGCTACTTGCTAATGGCTATTCGTTAATATTGTTCGTTTACGAAACAGTTACACAGGCGATTGCTGTACGACGATAACTTCGGTGTAGTAGAACCACTGGATGAAACTGCATTCGGAGAAGGACTAACTGTTCGTGGAAAACACACGGTTCAACTTAATTCCGTAACTTCGGCAGCAGAAGCTCATCGATTCAAAGCGACTGAATCCGCTTACGGACCGATATCGTTAGTTGCTAAAACAAATTCCAAACTAGAAGAATGGACAACTAAGTATAACAAAAATGTAAGGGTCTATACGTACGAATATAGAAAGGTATCGCTTGTTACAAGCCTGGTCAACTTCAAACGAATTAATCGGACATTACAATTTAGATAAGCTTGATCAACGCCGAGTTGCCTCCGAATATACAAATTTCCACGTTGGAAAGATGGCGTGAAAATCAAATCTTGCTAAGATTGGAACACATATTCGAACAAAACGAATCAAATAATTATTCTAAACCTGTGACGATAAGTATTCAAGTACGTAAACCGACCTACCGGAATTGAAAGCTCTTCGATTCCACCGCATATTTTACTAAGATGTTTTCGGCGTAGCTATTGAACGTTACGTTTACACGTCTGTAGGACCGCATAGATAAGTATCTCCAATAAGTTATTCACATTTCCTTCTTCTGTCGTTTCATTTCAGAAGCTCCTGTCTTTCTTCGACGTCGAAAGCTACAAAGAACTGACTCTGGCAGCTAATCAAGAGAAATTGAATCTGAAACGATTGAAATGGCGTAGTATCGATAGTCCTTCCGTAAGATCGGAATCAAATATTAATAGTGGCGACAACGTTACTCTACAACCTATGCAAATTAGAACCTTTTTATTGTACGTTAAACGAAGATAATTATAATTTACTCGCGTGGATGATAGCAAATGTAATAATCTCACGTGTGCGTTAGTGTACTCCACGTGGTAAAATTAAAAACCCGATATTATTTAAATTTAGGGATCGGTATTAAGCATAAAAGTATTACTTTATGATTAGGAGTATCTTTTGAAATACTTACGCCTTACTACCATTGAAATTGTATCAATAACATTGTAAATACTTAATGTAAAGTGTACCGCGAAGGTATATGTAATAATAATGTCTTTCTTACCTTTAAGAAAATGATAGGAAATATTCACGCGAATAATATTACCTAGACACGGTAGTTGAATAAAAAAATGGCAGTTATTTTTCAATTATTGTAAGTACAAATCACTAGTCACACAGTTAATAAATACATCGTATTCATTTAAATTGAACATAAAAGACGATAATGAAACCTTATCTTACTAATGATTCACCTGATTCACCAATCTTCAGGTAAATGACGAATTTTCATGAAAAAAAAAACGCGCGTATTTTTGCACAAACTGTACTCCCCCTCCCTACATACATGAAAATCATCATACTCGGGTTAGTCACTTCTCTTAGATAAACTATGCAGTAACTACTACATAAACCAAATGAATCGATTTGCCCAATCGTGCCTTAAACTAATGAGTAAGGAAAATATCGAACCTTGGTGATGCTTGGTTCTAAATCAATTTTGAACTAATTTTTGAAGGGGTACAGGTTGTCCCATGGGAGTCGTGCCTACTTTTGCACGTCTCTCGGGTGATAGCAATCTGCCCTTGCTAATAAAATTCAATTTAAATTAAACAATTAATAAAAGCTGGACAATAGGCATTTCACTAGCAAATTAATTCGCTGTCGGCGAGTCTCTCGTATGGTCAATAGTCAATACAGATCTTTATTAAAATTATTCTATTAAAAAATTTGTCCCATGGGTCCCATGTATTCGTCGTTGCGTACGTCATCTATATTTAATTGCGTATTGTATGCACATACAAATGAATACCCAATCAATTGATCATAATGTAGGTAGTATGTGTAAGTACCAAGAGAAGGTAATGAACTTTGAAACTTCATTCAGCTGACCAAGAGATTGAGATTTAGAATTAGGTTGCATTAATTCAATTTTCATTCCAAGATCTTTTAAAAACGTATCTTAAAATTCGCATATTCTTCAAAACAAATGTACCTAAAGTAATCTACTTTTTAAAAATACCATTAGGCTTAAAGCATAGTGAATACCGCCAGGGTTGCGAACCGTTTGAGAATTAATTGGTGGTGGTGGTGGTGGTTTTGAAAATTTTCGAATAAATGGTTTTTGGTTTTGGTTTTGGTTTTTTTTTGAAATGGTTTTGGTTTTGGTTTCGGTTATTTCAACTTTTGATTATTTTGGTGGTGGTGGTGGTGGTTCTCAAAAACCAAAACCATTTCAATTGGTTTTGGTGGTGGTTCTCAAAAACCAAAACCATTTCAATTGGTAAAACCAAAACCAAATGAATTGGTTTTGGTTTTCAATCGATTTTTCATGTTTTTAAATGGAGCAAAAAATAATAATTATATCGTAAAATACCGAGATTTCTGTGATTTTATTAATTTATTTTATTTTAAAATGGTTTTCTCATTTATTTAGGCATTGGCATTATAATCGAAATTGGCTCAAATAAAAGTCATAAAACAAAGAAACCGATTCAATTGATTTGGTGGTTTTTCAAATCTAAATGGTTGTGGTGATGGTGGTTTCTTTTTTTTAAAGCTCTTTTTTGTGGTTTTATCAAATGGTTTTTCCATTTTTTCTGCTTGCAAACGGTTTTGATTTGGTTATGGTTTTACAAATTTTCCAATTGGTTGTGGTGGTGGTGAAAACCATTTGAAAACCACCACCAAAACAATTTTATTGGTGGTGGTTCGAAACAGTTTGCAACCCTGAATACCGCACTTGATACTTTACGGCATACGATACCGAAAACGTGCTGAAAACATTAACAGCTGTTGAGAAAAGTGTGACATCACGTTTACTAAACAAAAGAATATAGAGTAGCCAATAATTTAAAAATGTCATCAGTCGCATTTTTTATTTTTAGTCGATACAAACTCGATTGGCTACTTATATTCTTTTGTTTAGTAAACGTGATGTCACACTTTTCTCAACAGCTGTTTATGTTTTCAGCACGTTTTCGGTATCGTATGCCGTAAAGTATCCAGTGCTGCATTCACTATGCTTTAAGCCTTACACAATATACTCTCAATTTTGTTGGACGAGTGAAGTTAGATTTATTTATCGCTGTTCGTTTGAAATTTTGCTGAATCTTTTCTAAACCTCATAATCGAGGAACTTTCGACGCACATATTGACACAAAACCGCTTTCATAAAAAAAAAAAAAAAAAAAAAAATACATGAAACACTCGCACCCACAAAAACAAATTCGCAAGAATTGCTTTACTCAATACTTCATGAAAATAAATTATAAAGTTTCGCAAAACATTAAACTGTAATAAAACTTTACAAAAACAAAAAAGGACATAATTATTTTACAGAGGAGAAAAGTCAAAGAAAATCATTTACACACATTTCAGCGTTAAATAGGTATAAACAAATATTCAACATTTCTTACTCGTGAAAACAATTTCTAATATCTACACGAATAAATTATATACAATTATTAACACTTTCAAAAAAAATAAAAGAGATCTCACAAGTGATTAACTACCTAATACGTACATATAAAATAATCATAATTATAACGATAACAATTTTCGAAATATAATCGTCACCTAAGTATTACTGTTGTTGCGACTGTTGCTGTTCAGCCAATTTTTTAACAGAGCCCGAATGAAATCGACCACCTTCGCCACGTATTCTGTTCATTGCATGTTTATGACGAGATTCGTGCAGATATTTCTAAAGTGAAACGAGAAACAACGACGGAATTTTAGTAAGAAAAACCAATTTGCAAAGAAATCTCGAAATAAAATTCAATTCTCGGTACCTGTCTGCCTTTCGGTATTTTTCCGAGCGCTTCTAATTTTGCTCGAGCCTGTCTTCGTTTCAAAATCCTCTTATACTGTTTAGCGTTCACATACAACGGTTCTTCTTCTAAAAATTCTGAACTTTTAACCTGTTGAACAGCGCTTCCGCCATTTGGTACCACCTGAAAAGGTCAACATATTATTGAATCTACTATTGCATCGAATTTCAAATACATGCAAAAGAAAAATATAATAATTATACCATAACGATATTTTGATTGGAATTGGGATTGTGAGCCCCCGCAGATGCATTGGATGGCGCGGTGACGGAAGGTGTTTGAGCGTTAGCAATTTGAACTAAATTTCCGTTTAAATTGATAACTGGAAACACAAGATGTAAGTTGGTTTTAAAAAAATACAAAATTAGCGAATAAGAAACTTACGTGTGGGTTGGGCTGGTTGCTGAATAGTATTTTCCACAACTGCCGAAGGTTGGTAAATAAACGTTTGGCCATCCGGTGTTTGCAGTATTTGGGCTTGTTGAGGAATCACAATTTGACTACAGCCACCAGTCTAACGCGAAATACGACCGTTTAACAACATAGTCGTGAAATTTAAAACTGGTCAGCAAGGTTTCTTACTTGTAACGTCGACATAGGAAGAACTTGAAGTTGTTGAATAGCGTTATTAGATGGAGGAGCCGCCAACTGAATTTGATTTGTTTGAGGAACTGCATGTACTACGATATGTTGACCATTAGGTCCCTGAATAACTTGGCCAGCTTGTACAACCTACCAAAATAAATTAAATCAGTACTTGGGAATACGAACGTTCGTCGCTGGTACTTTTCTCATGCAAATAACATACCTGTACTTGTTGGCTACCTGCTGTGGCTGGAATAGCTTGCATCACCGTAACTTGCCCGTCCGAAGTCAAGGGTTGTTCCATTATAATCTATAAAACTGGATAGGTTGCGATCTGAAAAAAGGATTTTTCCAAACTGAAATGATATGATACGCATCATCGTTCTACGTAAAATTTACACAATCGAATCGAGTAATGGGCGGAATAATTTTAAAAACGACTTATCCGCTATCATTTTGGTAAGTTAACCCAGAAAAATATACGTTAATGTCGATCATCTTACATGGACTAGGTGATATCTATCTTATCAATTATAAAGATCCGCCGAATCAATCTCGTAACCATCATTTTCAAATATGGCCTCCTAAATTTTTACAAGAAAACAACTACACTACGGCCACGGCGACATCAAAGTTCGAATCACTCGCTATAATTTATAATATTATAAATAAATCTTTCAAATTTAAATTGATTTTTAGAATTCAAAATATTAACTGATAGATATAACGAACTTACATTGGATATTTCTCTCCAGTTTCTTAATGATTGGTTAAAAATTCTATCACCAATGAAACACGCATAAAGTTCATACCACAAGCGTAATTCGCCGATTCTCATAAACAAAGAAAGAACAAACCAACCAACTGGTCGATGCAGTAATTTTGGCCAAAAAAGCAAAGCCGGAGAATTTCGGGTTTGGCGTTTTGCCGTTTTGCCGTTTTGAAACGGCCCGGAACGGGACGGAACTTAACGGAACGTGAACGAACGAACTCACCGTTGACTGGTTGACCCTGGTTGACCATCACTGAGATGCCATTGTTTGTTATTTTCGATTTCAACGTTCTTATCAATGTTTTTTATTTTTAATTATTTTCATTTGTTTTAGTTTTTAATTAGTAATTAGATTAAATGCGCGACGTCTAAACGCGTTATAGTAATCTCGATTCAATTTGGTGTTCTACGTTTGTGTTCAAAGTGAAGTGGACAATAATTTCATTTCTAAATTGATGCTGTGTACTTTTTTTGAAGAATCTTTTCTATCAAGTAAGTGCATACGTATGTTCTTCATGAATGTTGTTTTCCTCGATTATCATTCATCATTATCATTACCTAGTAGTAATTATGTAATGTGTGGTAATGTAATCGTTTCATTTATTCATCTTACTATTTCATTTCTTCCATGTTCACTTGCTTACTCACTCGCCCATCTTAGTATAATCTCAATTTCTTTCGCTCGATACTGGTGTTAGTTTTTAGACCTTAGAGTGGAGGTTCTCCTCATTTTATAATATTACATATTGTGCTCCAAACAACTTTATTTTGCTGGTTTACTAAAATCTAGCTATCTTATTTTACAGGTTCGTTGGAAAAATGAAAGTAGAATAAAATTTAAATTGCGAAGAAAATCTGTTTTTAAGGTAAGCTGAACACGACATTAAGTCCATATTCCGTAACAATTGCGTGTATTTTATCCAGATTTGAGAAAGAAAAGAGTTTTGCCTTTGCCTCTGCGCTTAGATATTTTGAAAAGTTGTTGAGAATGAGATCTCACTTAAATCTTCATCAGAAACAAGCTGTTATACTTGCGTTTTGTTTTGGGCGAATTTTCGATAAATTTTTCCGTGCAGAGAAGACGGAGTTGTTCGCGGTACCCACTCAAATTGCATATTGTAAAATACTGTAAACTGTAGCCTCATCGACAACAACTGAACTGTAATTTTTTCAAAGGAATCCCCACCACTTTTCCGCGGCGTTAATGATAGAACAACCAGTTTCGTTGTTTAGCGACACCGCCGCGCCGTATCGGTTTCAATTTTTTTTTTTTTTTTTTTTTTTTTCGTTTTGTCGAATGATTGCGTTATCGCGCCAAAACGCTCGTACTCGTATTTCGTAGTCGTATCTATTCTTCAAATAAGCGATTTAATTTTTCATATTCGTATTCGTATCATTTCTTCTACAAGTGTTATTCGCTACGGTTTTGTGTGTGCTTCAATTCTGGTACGTATTCCTGTTCTTAACACCAGCGAGTTTTATTAATTGAACCATATAGGTAGTTGGGTACCTATTTCCAATCTTAGTTATTCATTGCCTAAAATTTAAATTCTCGAAAAGCTTTCGACTTTGCATTTTGTTGAAAAGAATCGAACAATTTTTTTCATAGTCTTTTGCACGGAGGAAATTTTACATCTGCGTGTTGCACGCGATAACAAAAATATCGCCAATTTTTTTGAATATTTCAAAATTCGGTCCTATTTTTGATTTTTTCATTTTTTTCTTTCCTATACCTTTTTAGTTCATCTTTCTTATTTTCCTTTTCCACAGCTCTGTGTGTATAGTGCACCTTCGAGAATTTATCCGTTGATTTTTTTTTTTTTTTTATTTGAAAAAAAGAAAAGAAATTTTGGCAAAAGTAAACCCTAATATTGATAGGTTTAGGTAGGTATTACTTTGGTGGTTATCAAAATCGTGAAAAAATGTATTTTGCGTCAAAGTCAAAATTTTACACCCATCTTCATCTCTCTTCCCTTCTATTCTACAGATAGAATGCGATAAGCTCGGTGCTATAATGTAGTTTTTTAAACTTATTTCGAGGCAAAAAGCCGGCGGTCATTCTACCTTATTTATCAGTATTATACCTGCACATTACGGTTCGATTGGTGTAAATAATTTTTAGAATTATCTCAGTAATCGTTCAAGTTCACCGAGTTTTTAGCCATCGTTTCATTTTGTTATTTTAAAATTTATCACTCGCGTAGACAATTATCTTCTTTTTTCGATTTTTTTTATTTAAAAAGAAACAACATTTTTATCGGTTTAATTATATAATCTTTTTTTAGGGGGGGGGGGGGGGGGAGTTTGTATGTACGATGCGTAGTTGAATATTTTACCTAATGTAATGAGAATGGTGGTGAAAGAGAGAAAAAGAAAAAGATTTTGGAGTACTGGAACTGATACTTGGCCTTTTACGTATGTGGTCATATTACATGTTGATATCTGTAATATATTATACTTAATCTTTTCAATTCGTAGGTAAAGCAAATACCTATGCAGGTAACTACGTATATCGGCGTATGATGAAAATTTGAAATAGTTTACATTTTTTTCTATCTCGAATGGTATTTATGTACCTATTATAATAATTACAGCGTTTTCCTAATCATTTTGCTGATTTGTTATCGCATATATATCACGTCAGCATAGCTGTTAGTTGTGAGTTTGGCTGCGTGTGAATGTATCTGCATAATACGTATGTAAGATAGGATAATGAATTTAGAATTAAATGGAGGTGCAAGTATTTCGAGATACGAGCAAGCGATAATTAAATTAATTTATTCGAATAACCGCGAAAGGGTACTTTAATTTAATTTGAATTGAAAAAATGACGCGATATGTGTGTGTGTAGTACATCTAATGTAGTACTGACGTACTTCGATTGCGCAATTCGTATTATGTGAAAAATGTTGTCGTGTAGCCATCGGGGTGAATCGAAAAAATAACCTGATATTGACCAAATCCAAACGAGTGGTTCATTTTTGAGTTGAAAATCCGCCATAAAAAAATGTAGATCCAATATCTCAAAAGAGGATAGAGCTATCGCTATTGGTGTTCAGTATGGTGTATTAACTTATGAAAAAACACGATTTTTTTGCCCCTTTTGAGTAGTGTCATTTCGTCGAACCTACGTTGACTTTGGTCACCCCTTTCAAAAAATTCAATTCGAGTTTCTACATCTCTCTAGAGGACTGAGGTCGAAATTGGATGGTACCATCTTCATCACCCTACCAGAGAGTTGAAAAGTCGAGATTTTCAAATTACAAAAAAAAAAAAAACGCGTAGCAGTCAAGATGCTCCGCGACAGCCGAATTTTTTTTTTTCAAGTTAGTGTACCACTTTGAAAACGTTTTCATCCATGGTATTTCAGTTTCAATATCAGTTTTAACTTCAAATTCAGTTTAAAAATGTCAGGTTTTTGTCTTCAGTTTTAGTTCCTTTCTGCATTAAGATTTCATCTTCAGATGGGGGCTCCGCCCCCATACCCCCGTTGAGGCTCCGACCCAACCCCCTCATCACTTTCGGCTCTTAGGATGGGGGCTCCGCCCCCATACCCCCGCGTTGGGGGCTTCGCCCCCAATCACCTCGTCACTTCCAACTCTTCAGATGGGGGCTCCGCCCCCATGCCCCTCTTGGGGAGCTTTACCCTCAATAGGGACATGGCAGGAGAGGATTGAGGGCTTCGCTCTCAATCCCCTTCACACTTTCAGCTCTTCAGACGAGGGCCAACACACCAAAAAAGAGGTTAAAACGTGAAAATTTATGATTTTTGACCCTGTACGGGGGTCAAATGGTGCTCAAAAGTCGAAACCCCCAAAAGGCACATCAGTGACCTCTACTGACCCTACATCCCAAATTTCGATTGTTTAGGTCTTTTAGTTTGGGCTGTAGGCTGTTCAACGCGTCAGAAAAGACAGGTTAAAACTTGAAAAATATTGATTTTTGACCCTGTATCGAGGTCAAAAGGGGTTTAAAGGTCAAAACCTACAAAAGGCACATCAGGGGCATGAACTCGATCTATGATAAAAATTTAGGCCCCCCAGCTCCATTTGGAGGGTCTGTAGCCAGATCAATGTGAAAAAATGACCTAAAAATCCACTTTTTGGGCCCTAAAATGGGGTGGGGATGACTTGGGAAGCTGAAATTTGGATACAGGGGAGACAATCAGAGTCACTGTTGTTGGTAAAAATTTCAAATCATTTTGTCAAATTGGGGCCTCTTTAGAGCCCCCTTAAAAAGGGGCCACCCCCAATTTTGGGGCCCAAGGGTCAAACCCCCCAAAAGGCACCTCAGTGATCCTTACCGATCCTAAATACCAAATTTTAGCATCCAAGGTCATTTGGTTTGGGCTGCAGGCTGATCAACGTACCGGGAAGCGAGAAAAAACATGAAAAATTGTGAAAAATCTTGATTTCTGACCCTTGACAGGGGTCAAAGGGGGCCCAAAAGTTGAAACCTACAAAAGGCACATCAGGGGCGCAAACTTTATCCATTATGAAAATTTTGGCCCCCCAGCCCCATTTGGGGGGTCTGTAGCCTGATCAACGTGAAAAAAATGACCCCAAAATCCACTTTTTGGGCCCTAAAATGGGGTGGGGATGACTTAGGGGCTGAAATTTGACTACGGTGTAGGTAATTAGGATTCTCATCCCTGGGGCAAGTTTCAAAAAATTTCATGATATTGGGGCTCCCCCGCACCCCCTCAAAAAGGGGTCATATCTTCAATTTTGAGTTAGGGCCCCAAAAATTTTTTTGCATCATTCCTACACCGAGGGGACCCTACATATCAAGTTTGACCTCATTTGACTTGTTAGGCTCGGCCCCAGAGTTCCAAAAGTGAGTGTAAAATTATAAATATATAAATATGTGACATGTGACAGATCGTCATCTTTTGGTCCCAAACGTCGAGAAATGAGGTCAGAACTCTTCTACCCCCCCCCCCCTCCTTCTAAATTAGGGTCGGACACAATAGCCTAAATTTAAAAAAAATATGTGACATGTGACAGATCGTCATCTTTTGGACCCAAACATCAACAAATGGGGTCAGAACTCTTCTACCCCCCCTCCTTCTAAATCAGGGTCAGACACAATAGCCTAAATTTTTTTTTAAAAATTCGGCTAAAAATTACCTCAAAATCCACTTTTTGGGCCCTAAAATGGGGTGAGGATGACTTGGGAAGCTGAAATTTGGATACAGTGGAGATAATCAGAACCATTGTTGTTGGTAGAAATTTCAAATCATTTTGTCACATTGGGGCCCCTTTAGAGCCCCCTCAAAAAGAGGCCATCCCCAATTTTGGGGCACAAGAGTCAAAAACCCCAAAAGGCACCTCAGTGATCCTTACCGATCCTAAATACCAAATTTTAGTTTCCAAGGTCATTTGGTTTGGGCTATAGGCTGATCAACACACCTAAAAAATAGGTTAAAATGTGAAAATTTCTGATTTTTGACCCTGTACGGGGGTCAACTGGTGCTCAAAAGTCGAAACCCCCAAAAGGCACATCAGTGACCTCTACTGACCCTACATCCCAAATTTCGATTGTTTAGGTCTTTTAGTTTGGGCTGTAGGCTGTTCAACGCGTCAGAAAAGACAGGTTAAAACTTGAAAAATATTGATTTTTGACCCTGTATCGAGGTCAAAAGGAGTTTAAAGGTCAAAACCTACAAAAGGCACATCAGGGGCATAAACTCGATCTATTATAAAAATTTAGGCCTCCCAGCTCCATTTGGGGGGTCTGTAGCCTGATCAACGTGAAAAAATGACCTCAAAATCCACTTTTTGAGCCCTAAAATGGGGTGGGGATGACTTGAGAAGCTGAAATTTGGATACAGTGGAGACAATCAGAGTCACTATTGTTGGTAAAAATTTCAAATCATTTTGTCAAATTGGGGCTTCTTTAGAGCCCCCCTCAAAAAAGGGCCACCCCCAATTTTGGGGCTCGAGGGTCAAAAACCCCAAAAGGCACCTCAGTGACCCTTACCTATCCTAAATACCAAATTTTAGCATCCAAGGTCATTTGGTTTGGGCTGCAGGCTGATCAACGTACCGAAAAGCGAGAAAAAACATGAAAAATTGTGAAAAATCTTGATTTTTGACCCTTGAGAGGGGTCAAAGGGGGCCCAAAAGTTGAAACCTACAAAAGGCACATCAGGGGCACAAACTTGATCCATGATGAAAATGTTGGCCCCCCAGCCCTATTTGGGGGGTCTGTAGCCTGATCAACGTGAAAAAAATGACCCCAAAATCCACTTTTTGGGCCCTAAAATGGGGTGGGGATGACTTAGGGGACTGAAATTTGACTATGGTGTAGGTAATTTGGGTTCTCATCCCTGGGGCAAGTTTCAAAAAATTTCATGATATTGGGGCTCCCCCGCACCCCCTCAAAAAGGGGTAAAATACCCAATTTTGAGTTAGGGCCCCAAAAATTTTTTTGCATCATTCCTACACCTAGGGGACCCTACCTATCAAGTTTGACCTCATTTGACCTGTTAGGCTCGGCCCCAGAGTTCCAAAAGTAGCGGTAAAATTTTAAAAATAGTGAAAAATCTTGATTTTTGACCCTTGACAGGGGTCAAAGGGGGCCCAAAAGTTGAAACCTACAAAAGGCACATCAGGGGCACAAATTTGATCCATGATGAAAATGTTGGCCCCCCTGCCCTATTTGGGGGGTCTGTAGCCTGATCAACGTGAAAAAATGACCCCATTGGGCCCTAAAATGGGTGGGGATGACTTAGGGGGCTGAAATTTGACTATGGTGTAGGTAATTAGGGCTTTCATCCCTGGGGCAAGTTTCAAAAAATTTCATGATATTGGGGCTCCCCCGCACCCTCCTCAAAAAAGGGTCATATCCCCAATTTTGAGTTAGGGCCCCAAAATTTTTTTTGCATCTTTCCGCCACCGAGGGAACCCTACATATCAAGTTTGACCTCATTTGACCTGTTAGGCTCGGCCCTAGAGTTCCAAAAGTAGGGAAAAATTATATATATATATATATATATATATATATATATATATATATAAATATGTGACATGTGACAGATCGTCATCTTTTGGTCCCAAACGTCGACAAATGGGGTCAGAACTCTTCTACCCCCCCTCCTTCTAAATCAGGGTCGGACACAATAGCCTAAATTTTAAAAAAAAAATTCGGCTAAAAAAGGAAATATCACCTGTTTGGTACCAAAACTGGGCTTAAAGGGCTCCTATTGATGCAAAAAAAATCATTTGATTTAAAAAAAAAATCGATTGGAAATTTTGAAGCAGGATTTACTCCCTAGATCGGTGAATATACTGTATGTGCCTAGGATAAACAACTAGACAGCAAATACGACCGAAGAAACATAACATTACGTTTCAATGGTAGGCTTAGGCAATCTGAATAATAATTCTCATTTCCCTCATCACAGTTCGGATAAAATAAAAACTGATTACGTCTTTACGAATACGAGTAAGTACATAAATATGTACGCGATATGTATTTGTAGATATACTTTCTCGTATCTGCTTACTAACAAGTCCATCGCCATTCGCCATACAATTGTGAATTCTGATATTAATCATTCGATTATCAAAATAATACATATAATCACTATATCAAAGTAAATACATACCGTACTTTGTAATTTACAAGTTATAAATAATGGAGGAAACAATGCCTATCGATTAATGAGATCTTCATTTACTAAATTTACACTAACGTAAGCTATACGTACGTAGTCAAATAGAATAGCAATCTGAGAATTTTGACTATTACTGATAGAAGCATGAACGTTGGTATGATCAATTTTGAGACAAAAAATAGATCGGATTGACTGGGGAGAGGAACTGCAAGAGTTAACAATATTGAAGTTACTGGGATCGATGGTATATATATATTTTAGACTTTTCTGAACACGAATAGGTAGGTAATTACTTTCAAGATCCGATTGCTAGAAGTGCCCTAAATTTCAAATTTCAAACCTTCCATTTGGTGAGAATTACGAAAAGTATGTAAAAATCGAGCTTTTTATCGTTTATGTATCAATTGCAACAGACAGAATCGAATGCGTTAAAAACCGAACGTACTTACATTTGAAGACGAGTGGATCGCCGCAGTACTGTTTAGATAAGTATATACTTGGTATTCAAAATTGGTGGAGAGAGAGGGGTCCAATCGAACTTTTTGTAATAGACAAAATCACTCCTAGGACTTCAAGCTACAAATTTTGTTTGAAATTTTTTTGAATTGGACCCCTCCCTTTGCACCGAATATGCATAACACTAGAAAGATATACTAATTTATAATAAAAAATTAGAGTAGTGAGGGAGGAATGGGACCAATTGAAAAAAATTTCAAATAAAAGTTATAGATTAAGCTTCTAAAAATAATTTTGGTTATTATAAAAATTTCGATTGAATCCTTCCCTCTCCTCTAATTTCACATACCATCAAGTAGTTACATTTTCAAAATTGGTGGAGGGGTCGAATGTCGAATTGAAATTTTTTTCAAGTAAAAGTTGTAGATTGAGGTCCTAGAAGTAATTTTTGTGCTTATAAAATTTTCGATCAGACCCTTCCCTCCCCTCCAATTTTGCATAATATGACTTAGGCCCGTATTTGAAAAATTTCCTTATACTTAAGGTGAAGCGTTCTTACACAGACCAAGTAGTTTTGTTTATTTTTTCCATACAAATAAATGGCTGCTCGATGTAAATTGACACGATACGTGTGAAATCGCCTCGCCTTAAGGTCAATGTTTGCTTAAGCAAATTTTTAAAATACGGGTCTTAGATACTTACATTATTGAAAACTAATGAAGGTAAAGGCCCAATTGAGACATTTTTCATACAAAAGTTGTTGCTCGAAGTCCTAGGAAAATTTTTGGTGAAAACCAAAATTTCGATCAGACCCCTCCCTCCAATCCAATTTTGAATATCAAGTATCTAGTATGTAGTATGAGACTTGATATAAATTTTACGAAGGTGCCAAAAAAAAAAAAAAAAAATTAAGTGCAAGCGATCCACTCTTCATTCGAAGTCCACATTGAATACCTTCATCGCATCGTGAGGAGCTGAATGTGTTGTCATGCCACTGCCACAATCTTCTAAATTTCGACTTGTGTTTTTTACAAGTTTTTCGGATGTACAAAACTTGGAACTTTCAATTTGGTATAATTTGAACTCTTTGAGCACTATACCAATACCACATGATGTGGCACTAATCATTCTACGCTGAGGTGTGGATTAGGACACTTTATTTACTCAAGACTTGAACATTCGACTGATGTAGGTATATCTACCGGCATGCACTTGTTAATGTAATTATCAATCACGTAACGTACGTACACGTAGCACGTCACTTTGCAGAAACGTCACGAAGGTCACCGCGTCTTTGTAGCTTTGTTTGTATAGATACTATACTATGCACGGTTAATTTTGTTGTCGTAGAGCCGACAGCCGACTGGTCGCGCACCTGTTAGAATGCCAGCGTTAAGTTAATATCCATCAAAAATTGTAAACAATTTTCATTATAAAAAATTTTTAAAAAATCATTCTAAAAATATTCAAAAAAAATTTCATTCTGAAAAATTGTAAAAAATTTCATTCTAAAAAATTAGAAAAAAACAATTCTGAACATTTTCTAAAAAATTGAAAAAATTTTCTCGTATTTACGAAGAAATTGATAAAATTCAAATATTACCAAGTGAAGTATGAAGGCCCCATCGGATCTAAACCTACTGACTGGCTGCCCAATGCTCGTATACCAGTAAGGTACAGCTATGGCTGTTTCATTACCACAAGTTCATTTTTTTACCTATGTACATACTACCTAAGTGTAGCTAGGTACATACGTCTTTGAAGGAAGATAAAAAAAGTAAAGAAAGTTATCCAACTTTCATTTCCTGATCATCACTCGTCAGTTCCTCTTCTCTGTTACACCTAAACCAATTCCCGTATAAAAGTAATGTTCAGCATTCGCTGACGAATGTTTTTTTTTTTTTTTTTGTCTTGTATCAGAAATATTTTAACAGGACTGACTTCATTCTAAACTTACATCACTGTGGAAATTTCAAAGTCTGGATCTGGAAATTTCCACAGAATGCTGACATGTATTTTAGAAATCTCCTCTCCAGACCCAAGTATAACTCGGAGGTTTCCACAGTCATGACAGTGCTGTCCAGCTACAAGCCACGTGCACAATAATTATATTATTTGTATTTGTAAGGCACCGCATATGCGCTGTATAAAAATAAAGCCACTCTGTGGCTGTGGCTAAAACTGTTGGATGTCATTAATGGCGCTTGCTGGCGTACGACATTTGACGGCTAATTAATTAGTAAGTAAATTTATCGAGCTACGTCAAACGTGTTGCGACCCGCTTCGTCGATGGTAATTTTCTGCCATTATAATGGTGTTTATTTACGCGTTAATTATTCTCGTATGTGATTAACGCGTATATAGCAGTTCTGTGTGAAATTACGAGTATATGCGAGATACGAGGTACGAGAGTTGCGAGTATATAGCGAGTCTCTTACATAAGAATAATAATAATAACTACGAGATGACAAGCACGATGCTGTGAATAAGAGATCCGAGGTCTTCCTATACCAAACCTCATTTTTCTTCTTATTTTTTGGATGCCATGGGAAGCTAATGCTTTTTGACGGAGCTTCGGTGCGCTTCCATCTATCGAATCGATGTTCCACTTTAATGGACGCGTCGTTACGCTCGATAATAGTTTATGTACAGTTGTTTACACTCTACTCGAGTGCCATCAACGTGTGTTGTATATGTACATCTACATATGTACTTACATACGTAGACGTAACTATTTGCAATTTTTTGAGCCGCAGCCGCCAAAGACGAACTTGGGGTACATAAGAATGATTAGAGCTGTAATTTGCAATTATGTACCATTGCTTAAATGCTCATGCTCATAATCGTATCTTTTTATTGAACCGCGATTTGCGATAGCGTTCTTATCAATTTCTTTCTTTTTGCGAGTACGAAGCGACGAAGAGATACCACCTACCTGAGCACTGCTATCTGTTCGATATTTGTACAAATTTTTTTCAAGTACCCATTCGTTCAAGCCATACCATAAGTAACGTGTACTTTTCTTTTTTTTCCAAGTGCTTAGTTATTTGACTTTTGACTTTCCAAGTTCGCACTTATCGCTACTCGTATACGATTAATCGCAAGTACGAGGTAAATTAGACAGCAATTACTCTCGTGAATGTAGGTATAGACGTCAGTCGTCAACAACCTCAATCGAATAGGTCTTGGAACCACCACCACAAATTGTGCTGGTTGCCCGCCCATACGTTTCGTGTGTGCACTGTGCAGTATTTTTACTTCAAAATTGTCGATTAGAATCGTAAAATTAATCCATCATTGGATCATTTAGTGAAATCGAACAAAGACGATTCACTTTTATAATAATATGTATGTAGTTAAGTACCAGTAGTACTTATTACACATGGTGAATTTCAAATTCCCCTTAAATTCAATTTTTTTGAAAAAATTGCTCCAAAAAATTTTTTCTCACTATTCAAGTCACTTCTGAGAGGTTATGATGGAAAAATGATAAATTTTTCAATTATTCCCATTTTTGAAAAAAAAAAACGGATATTTCAAATTTTCCATTTAATTTCTTTGAAAAAATTGCTCAAAAATTTTTTCCTCACTATTCGGCTCACTTCTGAGAGGTTATGATGGAAAAATTATGAATTTTTCAATTATTCGCATTTTTGGAAAAAATTCATTTTTGCCATGTAAAAAGATCCGGGTTTTTCATGGACCTTTTTACCTAAGAAATTTCACATTTTTAATTTCTTTGAAAAAATTGTGCAAAACATTTTTTTCTCATTATTCGGGTCCATTCTGAAAGATTCTGATGAAAATTTTTTGAATTTTTCAATTATTCCCATTTTTGAAAAAAAAAAATAAAAAAAAAAAAAAAAGGCAATCCAGAGACCTCGGGTTCGAATCCTGGGCTTGGTTGCGAATTTTTCTTGCGATATTTGCATAGAAAACGAGTCAACAAGGGCCCAATATCGCATTATTGTCTTGACAATTTAATTGGCGCTTGCCTCTCTCGGCTTTGCCGAGCTTTCTAGAAATATTTGCGGTGATGCGACTGCCATTTCTTCTCCTATATGCGGACCATTGTAACATGCTCATCTAGGTACTGAACATTGTAATATGTTCTACTGACTCGTTTGATATGCATCTAAATCGCAGATTAATCTCGCTGCCACAGTGGTGTAGCGGTTAGCACGCTGGACCGGCAATCCAGAGACCTCGGGTTCGAATCCTGGGCTTGGTTGCGAATTTTTCTTGCGATATTTGCATAGAAAACGAGTCAACAAGGGCCCAATATCGCATTATTGTCTTGACAAAAACGGATATTTCAAATTTTCCATTTAATTTTTTTGATAAAATTTCTCAAAATTTTTTTTCTCACTATTCAAGTCCCTTCTGAGAGGTTATGATGGAAAAATTATGAATTTTTCAATTATTCGCATTTTTGGAAAAAACGGATATTTCAAATTTTTCTTAAATTCAATTGATTTGATAAAATTGCTCAATTTTTTTTTTCTCACTATTCAAGTCACTTCTGAGAGGTTATGATGGAAAAATTGTAAATTTTTCAATTATTCGCATTTTTGGAAAAATTTCATTTTTGCCATGTACTAAGTAATATACCTAGTATGAAATTTATCGAAGACTCGAGTCTTGGGAAATTGTGGATTTGAGATGAACTATGTATTTACAGACCACACCACATTACCTATACCTGAGTACCTAACCTACCTATGTATGTAGATGTGGGTGAGTATTGCGAGTATAGATGAAATAGGAAATTTAATTTTTTGAAACTGTCCAAAACAAATTTCACTTTTTTATTCGTTACCCCATCCTCTTTTGGTTGAGGTTGCTTTTGATACGTCGATACTGGAAAACCCGTCTAAAAAATGTTTTATTATCGAATCCCAATGGCATGTTATTCTATTACATCATAATTAACCGTCCTACTCAACAACGATGATAAAATCGAATTTGGTGGCAATTTCCATTCAATTCCATTCGTGTCGAGTTTGACAAAACTATACATACCTAATTTAAAGCGTTCGCGTTTTTGTTTTTAATTTCAATGCTTTCCTTTTGATTTTGGTACAAAAATAGTTTCGTCGTTCAGGTCGACAAAGTATTTATATGTTTATGTATTGTATAGGTAGCGAAATAGAATCGATTTTACCTACGAATATTTTACTATGTAAAATGAGTGAATTTGAATAGGTATACTCGTTGGCTACAGTCGAAATAGATGAGTAAGTACTATGTATGTAGAAGGAAAAACCCGAAAAATCGCACGCCCTAAAAACGTGCCAAGGTCGCGATCGTTTACGATACTATCATTCTGCGAGTTGATTTTTTTTTTTTACCTCATTTTATGTAGTTTTTTTTGGCAACTGTTAACGTTGATGCAATGCCACGCGTAAACGGGTTTGAATTGTTTGTTCATCGATCGACTGTACATTCAAAGGGTCGACCAGCCACCTCCTGGCAACTAACGTCTATTTAAGGTCACATTTTGCGAAATTGGAGGAGAGGGAAGAGTCTAATCGGAAATTTTATAATAACAAAAATTATTTCTAAGACCTCAATCTACAACTTTTGCTTGAAAAGTTTTTCAATTGGACCCCTTCCCTCCCCTCACCATGTTGAAAAACTATCTTCCTGATGTTATGTGAAATCGGAGGAGAGGGAGGGATACAATCGAAATTTTTGTAATGACCAAAATTATTTTTAGCTCCTTAATCTACAACTTTTATTTGAGGAATTTTTCAATTGACCCCTTCCTCCCTCTAATTTTGAATTAGGATCTTCGAAGTGTTATGCGAATAGACGGGAAAGGATGAGGGGTCTGATTGAAAAAATTTTCAAAAAAAAGTTGTAACTTGAAGTCCTAGGAATAATTTTGGGTATTACAAAATTTTCGATTGGACCACTCCCTCGCCTCCAATTTTGAATAACAAGTATCTATGTTACGTTGAACTTGGTGAAATTCAACAACAACGATCCACTTCCATGTAAATAAAATGAGGAAACTAGACACTAGTAATTTATATCGAAAATTTCGAATTATGCTCGCCTATATACTTTTACAACTGCAGTCGTCGGTCGTCGGTCGTCGGTCGTCGGTCGTCGGTCGTCGGTCGTCGGTCGTCGGTCGTCGGTCGTCGTACAAACATAAGGTAGTCAAATTTGTATTCCTTACAATTTGTGGAACAGTTCAGTTCAGTGTGATGACAATTGAAAGGGCTTCTGGACCTGGAGGCCCTTTTTCCGGAGACTCGCTTTTTGGAAGCGTCATGTCATGAACTTCATTCCTACAAAATTTTACTTTCCTACGATCACCATAGGTGGCGCTACGACACAATGTTTATAGCTACTTCGCTAGCTTTTATACAGTGGTGCGTCAAAGATCGTTTTGATTTTCAATAAATTTAATTTTTGCATTTAATGAATATTCATTCTTCATCACAAAAAATTTTTACTTCAAAGTTCAAAGTAACTATACATTGTAAAATACTCATTTTTATATCTTTAAAAAAAAAATCACTTCAATTCATACATTTTTCGCAAATTCAGTTTTTTTCATCGCTTAAATGTGATTGAAAATTGAATAATCGTGCAAAAACGCTTATTGGAAGCTTCGAAACGATCGTAGGTAAGTTTTTTTTTATCATTAATCTTTACTGACTGCTTCAATCTAAGTCCCAGATCAAGAAAAAATAATAAAAAAAATGGGTGAAAATCAGTCGCTAGAAAAAGGACCTCTAACACAACTTTTTCAACTCTCAATATCTTGATACCTGAAATAGTCGTTGAGATATTTACGTTCAAAACTTTAAACGCGTTTTTCTCAAAACTATGTTTTTGGAGAGGGGCCCTTAATCTAGCGAGCCTTTCAATTGACATGGTATAAATGTACCTACTTGGATAATAGGTGAAAGGTGAAAGAAGGTACCCAGTTCGACTACACAAAAATACAATACATAGGTACATTTGAGTACTCTACTTCTAATCGTATTTATACGTATGTGTATCATTGAGATACCTATTTTGGTATACTGCACTTGTCTGCACTTGAACTTGAATGTGAATTGTGAACCCGTTCTATATGTAATTTATTGGTAGCACTGTAGCAGAAATTTGTCGAGGTGTCGTTAGATGACGCGACGCATTAATAAAAACGAGTAGGTACCTAGTACCTACGACGCTGGTCGAATTGTAGGTACCGTGAATATAAAAGGTATAATTACCTATTATTCATGTTTGGTTTTTTACGAATATCGAATTGATTGCCTCGTATTGATGAGCTAGACGTAGGTGCAGCTTATACGAATATCCGTATCGTATATGAATACTTAATTATAGGGCGATTTAGTTAATTAAACTACGAGTTTACTCTGGTTGTATTGCGGATCTGATACGTGCTCGAGATGAGGTGATCGGCGTGTCGTTCGCTATTTTGAATGACGATGATCGATGATCGCCATTGATTTGTTGTTGATGCTGACGAACAACAATGTTCGTAAAGAACGTTTCGATTTCGAAATTAAAGAAGAGTTTGTGGAAAATTAAACTTATCTTGAGGGTGAGCAGTGTGGTTGAGTACTAAGGACGACCTTGGCAAATTATAGGATCGGTTAATTGATGAATAGGTAATACCTATGTACGTTGTATGTAGTACGAGTGAGTAGGTATATTATTGTAATTGTATTAGGTAGGTAGGTAGGTAGGTACACCCGAGCTGGACTACTTGTAAAATGTGCCAGGCAGACACCAGATAGGTAGGTTGGCATACTTGATATGCACATGCACATGCAGCAATACGCATCGGGTATACCTATAATGTTTTGCAATAAACGAGTAGGGTGGGCTCATGTAGAGAGGAGATCGAATGTTGCATACGCATAAATATTGCCACTTGAGCTTCGCTTTGTCGCTGTAGATCTGATTGCGTGAATTTTCCGAGTATAAATAGTACCTATAATATTATACCAATGTCGATGTCGTCACCTTTACCATCGGCATCGCGTAGTTAGCGTTCGCTGTACAAACAAATACAAATCATACAAATACGATTACAAGAACGGACGAAGGAAGAGGAAACGTTAATAAAAAACAATTGAGCTAGTGTATTACTACTTTACTAGGTGGCTGATTAAATTGACGTTTACTGTTTAGGCTTATTTTGACCGAGCGGACGAGACGAGACGTGACGTGACGTGACGTGAAGCTTAAGGCTGAATTAATAATTATTTTATTATACTGTACTTACCTTCGTCATCGTTGCACTTTTTCATAAACAAAAACATGATACTGTACCCCTGATGATCCCACGTTAATTTAAATACTCGCGAGCAATGGGTACCGAATAGATTGAACCGTTTTCGGATCTTGAGGGGAGAGGGAGGTGGAGTTACGTTGTAAATACTTTACGTTAGTTAAATTTTCTCCCGATGCGGTATAAATGTAATAGGGTGATTTTGATTCAAAGGTATTTATTTATTTATTTAGGTATTTTAGCCTTATAATTAAATTAAGACTAGATAGCTTAATTTAACGAGCCCAATATTGGGCAAAGGTCTCCTTTAACCGAGCCCATTCGGCTCGGTCTTGCGTCACCCTAAAGTAATGTTTATTATATCCCAGAAAATGGACTATTTCGTCGTCCCACCTCGCCTTTTGCCTACCTGGCCTTCTTTTACCATTGGGGTACCAGTGCAGCAGAGAGTAACCCCATCTGCTGTCCTCCACTCGAGAGATGTGGCCAGCCCAAGACCATTTACATCTTCTCGCTTCACAGACGACGTCCCTCATGCCTTTCAGCTTATTTCTGAGGGTTACCATTTTGATTCTTTGTTTCCTCGTTGTACCTAGCATTGACCTCACCATCGAATTTTGGGTTGTTTTCAGTCTATGGCGTAATTTATGGTTTAAGGTCCATGTCTGAGCCCCATAGGTCAGCACAGGGAGAACGCAGCTATTGAAGAGTGAGGCTTTGAGTTCATTTCTATAGGGTTTTTTAAAGATGTAGCTTAACGACCAGTATTGTTTCCCGGCTTGGGATATTCTTTTGTTAATTTCTTTTTCGGATCTGTCGTCAAAAGCTACAATTTGGCCCAAATATGTCATTTCGTTCACAGTTTCCAAAGTTTTATTCCCAATTTTAATTTCCAAAGGATGTGAGTGGCTAGTCGTGATTTTTGTTTTCGAAATATTAATGGTAAGACCCGCTTTTTGGCTCTCCCTCTCTAAGTCTATAAGCATTTGCCTAAGTTCCTCTTCGCTGCTAGCAAACAGAGTGACGTCGTCCGCGAATCTGAGATGATTTAGTTTTTTGCCATTTATGGTAGGTAATACCTTTATTTTCCCAGTCCAAATTTTTAAAAACCTCGTCCAATGCGCAACTGAAAATTAATGGTGATAATGGATCTCCCTGTTTTACCCCTTTTTTAATATCGAAATATTTACCCTCCACGTCTGTTATAATTCTTGCCAATAGTCCGTTGTATAGTTCTTCTATCATCTCTACAAGGTCGTCTGGTATGCCTTGGTTTTTCAATGCAAGTAGCATAAACAAATATAACAGGGAATCAAAGGCTTTACTGTAATCAACAAAGGCGAGGTAGACGTCGATTCCAAATTCCTTGGCCTTTTCAATCAACTGATTTATAGCAAATAAGTGGTCAACTGTCGAGAAGCCCTTTCTGAAACCTGCTTGCTCAACTGGTTGCTGGTCCAGTAATTTGTTTTTAAGCCTATTCTCAATTACTTTTGAAAATATCTTAGACAAGGTAGAACTTAAGCTGATTGGTCTATAATTGTCTATTTTGTGCTTGTCGCCTTTTTTGTGTAACAAAATTATATCGGATTTTTTCCAGTCGTCTGGTATCTTTTAAGAGCTTAGAATCATGTTGAAAAAATTGACCAAAAAATCAACAAGACCTTCGCCTGCAAATTTGAAATGTTCGTTCAGAAGTCCGTCACTACCAGCTGCTTTGTTGGTTTTCAAGTACGAGATCACATGCTCTATTTCAGATTTCAAAATTGTAGCTTCTTTTTCAACCGAACTGGAGGGAGGTAATAGTTGAGAGTTTTTAGTTGGGTCATCGTAAAGGTCTGTGTAGAACTTTGTAGCTAAGTCCGAAATTTCTTGTCTAGAGTATTTTTTATTACCTTCTGAGTCTAGCATGTACGTAATTTGTTGAGTACCCAAAGTTTTAAATTTTTTGATTGATTTTATATTTTTTGTACTCTCAAGTATCGAGGTGCATATTTCGCGCTCCTTTGTCTCGTTATACTCTCTTAATTTTCTCTTTGCTAACTTGCACAACAGGCTAAGCTCAATTTTTTCTTTTGTCTGATTTTGATTTTTCAAACCTTAGTTTATCTCTTTTTTTTATCAAATGGAAGATTTCGTCAGGTAGGCGGTTGTACTTTATAGGATACGTAGTATTAGGGTTACGGTAAGTGGCAGCAGTAGCCTTCTCGACAGTTTGCTTTAGCCACGAGTTGATTTGATCGACAGACGAAAGCCCATCACCGGGATATATGACTGGATCTCTCATATATTCTTCAAGATTATTACGAAAGATATCTTTTAAATTTCGATTAATCCTAGCAGGATTGCAACTTTTTGATTTGTAGTTGTGTCGCCAGTTTGTAACATCCAAGCTAATTTTTATTGGCCTGTGGTCAGACATAAACTCAAACCTACGAATGACTTCAAAATTTTTTATTGAGTTTAATTTCTGGGGAACCAGGAAGAAATCAATTTGATTTTTGTGCTCGAGATTTGGTGAAATCCAGGTCCACATCCGTCCTGTACTACCTACTTAAACCTATAAGGAAGGTGCATGGTGCACCCAGTATTAGTTAGACTTGTGATTGATGCTCGTATAGGATACATTACTTATGTATAATTATGTATGCAGCTTGTGGTTTCGTTTATTTGAAAAATATAATATATGTGGTAACACGCTATCGCTGTGTGATGTGCCTTCTGTATTGCACAGCCACAGGCGACGCGACGCGGCCGCGGACTGCGGAGGCCAAGGCAAAACGCACAAAATAAAACAACTCGATGCCAAAATTCGTCTATTTTTGATCGTTTTTACTACTCGCGATCGTCGATTGGCGGGCGAGAGGAGTGGATTGAAGTTATCCTTTTTCACGGTCAGTTGTATGCTGTAGAACCTAATGACTCGATGACAATGTGAGAAATTTTTGACCGTTGACACTGGTCGTGGTCGCGTCGCGAGTTTGTTATCGTGCGTTTAACTTACGAATATTGAGTATACACATATACATAATCGTTAAGATGGTATAGAGTGGAAAAATTGGGCGACAGTTGATTTTTAAAATATCATAAATACGTACATGTAGTAAACCTCGATTATCAGACGCAATTGGAGAAAGGATTGTGTCAAAAAAATTAGCTAATAAGGTAAAAGTCAGATAATACAGAGTTGGTTTGTTTTTTCTCGATTTCCTCGAGAGTTTTTAACTTACCTATTTCTTAATTTGCACGACACACACCAGCAATTATGAAACAATAAAATTTGTATGAAATGCAATAATCAATACTCGAGCAATTTTGATTGTATCTTGTTATGCCACCAAATTAGATGTGAAAAGCTGAAAACCTTACTATTACAGAAATGTGAGATGCTTACGAAGGAATCTTGCCAAATGGTCGCCTCCGGTTCAGCTAAAATTTGGCTCATCGAAAGAGCATGTCACCCAGACCTCAGAACCAAATTTTTAACTGTCGAAGTTGGTTTTTCGATTTTTGGCGAATTTTTGAAAATAGAGCTAAAATAGCCCCCTTATACTATTCTAGGTAGGTAAGGTACTACGAGTATATATAGGTTAGGGTGGAGTGAAAAATAAAACATACCTCGGATTTCGACCAAACTCACAGAGGTGGTTCACTTTGAGTTGAGAACCTCCCAAAAAAAATTTGAGCCCCCCTACCTCTCAGGGGAGTGGAGCTAGGAGCCCTCAAAGTAGCGTCACTTTTGAAAAAAACGCAGTTTTTTGCCACTTTTGGGTAGTACCACTTACATGGTCCCTCGGTGACAGACCTAGAAAAGTGCAATTTGAGTTTCTACACCTCCCCAGACCATTGACCTTCAAATTTGATATCGATTTTATCACCCTACCAGGGGGTTGAAAATTTGCAGATCGATAAAAAATCGAGAATTTCGAATTACAAAAAACGGAAATAACATCTGCGTGGTTCCAAAACTGTACTCAAACGGCTCCTACTGATGCAAAAAAATTATTTCGATAGAAAAAGTTGAAAAATTTTCATAGCAGGGTTGCCAACTTTCGATTTTCAAAAAACATCAATTTTAACCAAAAAAGAATTGGAAATTTTGATGTTTTTTGAAAATCGAAAGTTGGCAACCCTGCTATGAAAATTTTTCAACTTTTTCTATCGAAATAATTTTTTTGCATCAATAGGAGCTGTTTGAGTCCAGTTTTGGAACCAAGCTGATGTTATTTCCGTTTTTTGTAATTCGAAATTCTCGATTTTTTATCGATCTGCAAATTTTCACCCCCCTGGTAGGGTGATAAAATCGATATCAAATTTGAAGGTCAATGGTCTGGGGAGGTGTAGAAACTCAAATTGCACTTTTCTAGGTCTGTCACCGAGGAACCATGTAAGTGGTACTACCCAAAAGTGGCAAAAAACTGCGTTTTTTTCAAAAGTGACGCTACTTTGAGGGCTCCTAGCTCCACTCCCCTGAGAGGTAGGGGGCTCAAATTTTTTTTTGGGAGGTTCTCAACTCAAAGTGAACACCCTCTGTGAGTTTGGTCGAAATCCGAGGTATGTTTTATTTTTCACTCCACCATAATTAGGTATTAGGTACATCATTTTTTTTTAAATTGTAAATTTCGAGATAGAATCCTAAAAATTGGTTGATATACTAAAGTCGACCACCGGAATCGATTACGACCATTTTCGAAGCGATCTGGTGCCTCCAGAAAAGTTCGACTTTTCTCCAGCACACTGGAATCTCTCCAGACTGCGCTGTAATCAACTTCGGCAGCTGAAAATTTTATCCTAGCGTTAGTGTGATATTATCTATCGATTGGCATGGTTGAATCCAAAATCCGAGGTGACGAGTTGCCACGTGCATTTTCTTGACAACTTGAAAATTTTACGAGTAGGTACATTTATGAGGAAAAGTATAATCTTTTTCTAAAAGCTCCAGATCGCATCGAAAATGGTCGCAATCGACTACGAGGGCAACTTTAGTATATAAACCAATTTTAAGGATTCTATCTCAAAATTTACAATCAAATAAAAAAAAAAAAGATTTATATATGAGGGCTATTTTAGCCCTATTTTCAAAAATTCGCCAATAATCGAAAAATCAACTCCGGCAGCTAAAAGTTTGGTTATGAGGTCTGAGTGACATGCTTTTTCAGTGAGCCAAATTTCAGCTCAATCGGAAGTGACAAGTTCGCGAGGTTCCCTTGTAAGTATAGTTGATAAGCTTTTTTCGCCGTTTCAAAAAATTCGCCAAAAATCGAAAAATCAACTTCGGCAACTAAAAATTTGGTTAAGAGGCCTGGGTGACGTGCTCTTTTCAGAGAGCCAAATTTCAGCTCAATCGGAGGCGACGAGTTGGCAAGGTTCTTTTGTTAGATAAAGTTTTTTTTTTTTTTTTAATCGAAAGTAGAATGAAAATAAATTTGTGTGGAGCATGATAACTCCCTATCAGTCATCTCCTTTCACTGCCAGATGATAATATAGGAAAATGTCGGATAATGCAACGATCGGCTATTTTTACAGAGAGCCCTTGCTGTTTCATTTGCTCGCCTTAAATTTTTTACCAAGTCCAGTGCTACATTATATACTTTATATTCGAAATTGGAAGGTAGGGAGGGAGGGGTCCAATCGAAATTTTTGTTATAACCAAAATTATTCTCAGTACTTCAAGCTACAACTTTTGTTTGAAAATTTTTTCAATCAGGCCTCTTACCTCCCCCCTCCTGTTTTTAATAATGTATTTGAATAAGTTGGATTATGCAAAATTGGAGGGGAGGGAGAGGTCCAATCGCAATTTTTGTCATAACCAAAAATATTATTGGAACTTCAACCAACAACTTTTTTTTTGAAAACTTTTTCAATTGAGCCCCTCTCTCTCCACTTATTTTGCATAACACTCCCAAAATACTAATTAAAAATTGAAGGGGGAAGGGGAAAGGGTCCAATTGAAAAATTTGTGCAACAAAGTTGTAGCTCAAAATTTTAGGAAAAATTTTGGCCGTGAGAAAAATTTCGATTGGACCCCTTCCTCCCCTCCAATTTTGGATAGTCCAACTCATTCAAATACATTATTAAAAACAGGGGGGAGGTGAGGGGCCCGATTGAAAAAATTTTCGAACAAAAGTTGTAGCTTGAAGTACTGAGAACAATTGTGGTTATAACAAAAATTTCAATCGGACCCCTCCTTCCCCACCAATTTTGAGTAATATAACTTATTCACTTATTCAAAAATTTCAAAATATGTACATTATTAAAAAACGGCGGGGAGGTAAGGGGCCCAATTAAAAAAAAAATCAAACAAAAGTTATAGCTTGAAGTTTTTCAAATACTTTTAGTTGTTACAAAAATTTCGATTGGACCCCTCCCTCCCTCCTAATTTTGAATATAAAGTATATATATGTAGCACTGGACTTCTTGGTAAAAAATTCAAGGTGAGCAAATGAAACAGCAAGGGCTCTCCGTAAAAATAGCCGATCGTGATAATGCAATAGTTGGATAATTGGAATGAAATTTTTATGTGCCAGATATACCGGGAGGGGGGGGGGCGCTGAATTTTGTTTTTTAGTATTTTCCATCGCCGTAGTTTACCTATTTGTATCTTTGTAACACTCGTGTAATATTATTATTATCTACATAAATGCAGCTCTAGCTATGGGGTCGGGTCTGTCATGGCAGTCTGCTAGCATCGTGTGGTGTTGCTTTTGTAATTTCGTCTAATTTCGTCTTACGTTTACGTTAATATCGCCTGTTGTACCCGCGAGCAACCGCAACCAGCAACCAGCTCAGCCTGGCTCAACGCATGCATGGATCTACGAAAACGAACTACGAAGCCACGTGACTCGAGGGAGTTTAATAAATTAGGTAGTTTAATCTCTAGATAAGACGACACGAAGCCGTCGTAAAGCACGAGCGAAAAATTTGATTTTAACGAAAATTTACGGGAATTTTTTATCTTCAAATCGGACTAACTACTTAAAATTTCGCGATAATACTCGTACCTACCTAATTAATACTTATTAGCTTAACTCCTTCGGCGCTACTCGTGGAAAACCCGTGTATAGAATTATCTTCAACTTTAACAGAAAACATCGACGCGAATTTCTTGCGTTCCGTTTTCTACGTACCCAAAACGTCGTAAACCTTGAATAGGTATACCTATACTTGTTGCCTTCAAGTCGTCTTATTAGATAGGTATACTATATTTTCATTTGTATTCGGCGTACGATTACAACACTCTAGTATTTTGGCACTGTAACTAAACCACGTATTCATCGGGCTCGCATAAATTCGTGATTTTTGTCTCGTATATTTATGTACGAGTAGCAGATATCTCATTTCGTCCAAAAATCTGACATATCTACCCATTGTGATTCTAATCGGTATACAATAAGTCAATAAGAGTGTATGTAGCTTCAACAAAGTAGGTGCCAAGTACAAAGTACACGTATACAATGTACGTTGGTTGGTACTGGATGCTTTGTAATGTATCTTGTACCTAAATTTATCAGATACTATAAATCTACGCTCGTCAAATTCGGAATAAATGAGCTAATTATACGTACGGTACGTTCGAGATGAGGATTATTAAATAAGTACCGACGGTCGTCGCTGTGGCTGTACCTATACATAGGCGAGTTCTTTTTCAAGGCAATCGTCTCAACCAACGTTGCGTTGTTAATACTCGTATATAAGTATAATGTCATGTGGTGTCGCCGGTCGAGCATACTTGTACTTTGGCCCGTTTACTTATCGTCGCAAAATTTGTAAAAAAAAAAAAACATCGGTTACAGCCGCAGAGCTGCTCCGTAGTACGAGGCAGGAGAAGTTACTGAGCCTATTAGTTATTACGTGAGGATACCTACCTCTGCCTGCCACGAACTACATACTACACACATATGAGTATAGATTACCTACCTACCAAGAATACTTGGTATTATAAAAAATATACCTTTAATTGAGTTATTATGGTAGCAGTCGAGTGGATAGAGATACGTCAAGTACTTATTTTAAGGGGGGGCTATAAATTTTTTTTTTGTCGAATGCATAGCGTTGACAAGCGGAATTTTCTAAGACCTTTGCGTGACGTCATTTTGATTTTTCATCTATGAAGTTTTGAAGAAACATTGGAAACTAATTTCATCTCGCTTTTTTTTACAAAAAAAATTAATTTTTGATTTTTGAAAAATAAAATGCATGGAGTTTTCAAAAAAAAAAATATATATTCATTTTGCATTTTAATGATGTCATTTTGTAGAAATTATTGATAAATTTTTTGGAAAATCAAAAATTTTAAGCGTCGAAATTGGAGAAAAACACGACTTTTTCTTAATGCCCCGTTTCCAGAAAAACTATGCAACCCACGAGGTTTTTCCTCAGAATGTTTTTTATTCAGTACAGTCTGGTCTGTAGTCTGACGAGAGGGTTTTGCGAAATTTCAATTTGCCGACGACTTCTTTCCAGTTGAATGGAATACTAAAATGAAATTCATGAGAAAGTTAGATAAAATCAGGGGAAAAAGTAGGAAATCCTCTCGTCAGACTACACACCAGACTGTACTAAATAAAAAACATTCTGAGGAAAAACCTCGTGGGTTGCATAGTTTTTCTGGAAACGGGGCATTAAGAAAAAGTCGTGTTTTTCTCCAATTTCGACGCTTAAAATTTTTGATTTTCCAAAAAATTTATCAATAATTTCTACAAAATGACATCATTAAAATGCAAAATGAATATAATTTTTTTTTTTTGAAAACCCCATGCATTTTATTTTTCAAAAATCAAAAATTAATTTTTTTTGTAAAAAAAAAAGCGAGATGAAATTAGTTTCCAATTTTTCTTCAAAACTTCATAGATGAAAAATCAAATGGACGTCATGCAAAGCTCTTAGAAAATTCCGCTTGTCAACGCTATGCATTCAACAAAAAACAAAATTTTATAGTCCTCCCCCCCCCCTTAATCACCCCCCTTAATCACGACGTCGATATCTTTTTGTTTACAGAAATTACAAAATGTCGAATCCGGTGTTGGGAAATTCGCCGAATGCGGCCATCAACAAAAACATCCTGGCGAGGTATCTCCAAATACCCATACCAGAAAATAAAGTACAAGCTATGTACATCTGGATCGACGGTAGCGGCGAATACGTTCGTGCCAAGACCAGAACTTTGGACTTCATTCCGAAGAAGCCTTCGGGTGAGTTTACAGAGTAAAAAAGGTCTCTACGCGTCTACCTATCTAATCGCGAACAAATTTCAATCTTACGAAGAGTAGATGGGCACTTTTGCTTCGTTTAGGCATTTATGAAACGATGAAGAAGGAAAATCCTATACGAATCGTTATATTCCTAACTATTGGAATGGAAAAAAACTTTTAATAATCGCGTTGAAAAATTGTTGAAATTTCGTCTATTTTTAGGAAATTTTTTTGGAAATCTGCCGACTCGACGTATTACGAGTAGATACGAGTTACAAAAAGAAACTCGAATAAATTTTCGCGGCCAACGATGGTTTTTTTTCTCACACGACAGATGCGAGGAGAATGCTCGAATTAACCAGTAAATTGTAACTCTGGTCAGTTTAGATGTCAGAGTAGGTAGCTAAGGAACTACTTAGCAGTTACAAAGGAACCTCGCCAACTCGCCACCTCCGATTGAGCTGAGATTTAGCTCACTGAAAGAGCATGCCACCCAGACTTCACAACCAAATTTTTAGCTGCCGAAGTTGATTTTTCGATTTTTGGCGAATTTTTGAAAATAGCTAAAACCGTCCCCAAAAAACCATTTTTTGAAGAAAAAAAATGTAAATTTCAACATAGAATCCTGAAAATCGGTTTGTACACTTAAGTCGATCTCCCGAGTCGATTGACACCATTTTCGAAACGATCTGGAGCCTCCAGGAAAAGTTGACTTTTCTCCAGCGCACTGGAGTAGCTCCAGACGGCGCTGTAATCAACTTCGGCAGCTGAAAATTCTATCCTAGCGTCAGTATGATGTCATCTATCGATTGACGTAGTTGAATCCAAATTCCGAGGTGACGGGTTCGCACGTGTTTTTTTTGACAACTTAAAAATTCTGCCTTTTTTAAAAATTTCCAAAAAATCAATTTCTCCAGCATAGCATATCACTCGAAACTTCGTCTACGACCTAACGTTGACACCACCCCCCCCCCCCCCCCGAGTCGATTGGCACCATTTTCGAAGCGATTTGCAGTCTCTAGAGAAAGTTGACTTTTCTCCAGCACACTGGAATCTCTCCAGACGGCAAGTCAACATTTTCTGGAGGCTCCAGATCGCTTCGAAAATGGTGCCAATCGACTCGGAAGCTCGACTTTAGTGTACTAACCGATTTTCAGGATTCTATCTTGAAATTTAAAAAAAAAATTTCTTCAAAAAATGGTTTTTTAGAGGCGGTTCTAGCCATTTTCAAAAATTCGTCAAAAATCGAAAAATCAACTTCGGCAGCTAAAAATTTGGTTGTGAGGTCTGGGTGGCATGCTCTTTCAGCGAGCTAAATTTCAGCTCAATCGGAGGGGACGAGTTGGCGAGGTTCCCTTGTTAGAATTTCGCTGTTTTGCTTTTCACGAAATTGGAGGTACTGGTAGGTAGGTACTTCAGGTACTTGTATCTTGTACTTGTACGTACCTATACCTACTTACCTACCTGGTCTATGGAGCACGACCGACCAAAACCGAGATTTTGCTTTGCAGCAAACGTCGTCGATCTCGAATGGGACGCGCCACAATTCCTAATAGGAAAATTGAAGTCGAACGTTGCGTTGATCAACTACTCTACGTTTATTTGTCTGATTTTCGTGAAACTGTAAAACTGTAATTTCGTCGTTCGCATACGAAACGACCAATTGTGAAAAATGATACACGTATAAATGTAACCGGAAAAGGGGAAAGGGAAACGGTAGTAAAAAGAAAATAAAACAATACCCTCGAAAAATTTAATTAAATTCGTCGATAACGCTTTGCCACGTGTGTGGCAGTGTGTGAGTGTATTGTACGCCGTGTTATAATTAAATTCCAAATAAAGTGGCAAAATTTTGTCAATTTTTCAATCGCATGTGCTACGAAACTTGGAGCTTTCTCCTGTGTTGTCGTGAATCGTCTTCTCTTTTTTTGATGGTTCGTAGGTAATAGGTACACACACACACACACACACTGTACCTGTAGGTTCTTCGCGTAGACGTAGACGCCTGTATTTACAATAGTATTTTTTATGTTGATCATTCATTTTTACCGGATAATTTTTGTTTTCACGCAGAGTTGCCGATTTGGAATTACGATGGAAGTTCAACGGGTCAAGCTTCGGGAATGAATTCAGACATGTACTTGTATCCGGTCGCCATATATCCGGATCCTTTCAGATTAGGAAACAATAAATTGGTACTGTGCGATACTTACAAACACGACAAGAAACCTGCAGGTTAGATAGCTGGCTGTGCCTCTGCCTACTGACTACGACATGATAATGATTTACTAACTACTAAACTATCGGTATGTTTTTCGTGCAGAAACCAATCACAGATATTCGTGCTTGAAAGCTATGGAAGCGGCTGCCGACCAACACCCTTGGTTCGGTATTGAACAAGAGTACACCCTTCTGGATATGGATTACCGTCCGTTTGGTTGGCCAAAGGGAGGTTTTCCCGGACCACAGGTACATACTACGTACATCTACATACCTACCTAGTACTTGGCTGATACGTACGTTGGTTACCTACTAGCGTTTTATCTGCTGTTCTACAAAAACCCTATTTTATTGTTACAGGGACCGTACTACTGCGGTGTAGGCGCTGACAAAGTGTACGCTAGGGAAATCGAAGAAGCCCACTATCGCGCTTGTTTATACGCCGGTATCAACATCGCCGGTACCAACGCCGAAGTCATGCCCGCCCAGGTCAGAACGCCTTCCTCTCATCTTCGTTTTACCTCTGTACACATATTTACCTACTCGACTTACTCGAATTTTGATTTTTGTTTTTTGTTTTTTAGTGGGAATTCCAAGTGGGACCTTGCGAAGGTATTTCCATCGGCGATGAATTATGGGTTGCTAGATTCTTATTACATCGCGTCGCCGAAGAGTTCGGCATCGTGGTTACGCTAGACCCGAAACCAATGCCAGGAGACTGGAACGGAGCTGGCGCGCATTGTAACTTCTCCACCAAAGCAATGAGAGAAACGAACGGTATTATGTAAGTATTTCGTGCGCTGAATAATTCTAGTGCTGATACGTACGAATATCATCGCTCATCGTTCAACTCTCTTCCTGTAGCGAAATCGAAAAGGCCATTGATAAATTATCGAAACAACACGTTCGCCATATCACCGCGTACGATCCCCACGGAGGCAAAGACAACGAACGTAGATTGACTGGTAAACACGAGACTTCGTCGATTCACGATTTTTCTGCCGGTAAGTGATAACGCTGGTATCGCGGTAACTAGTGCCCCGAGTACAGCGAGCGTTGAGAATCGTCATTTACCTACGTAAGCTTAATTTCGCTCGACCGATACCGATTATTTGAATTTTTTCAACTTGTTTCAGGTGTCGCTAATCGTGGAGCTAGTATTAGAATCCCGCGTTCCTGCGCCGAAGAAAAGAAAGGCTATTTGGAAGATCGCCGACCATCGTCCAACTGCGACCCGTACAAAGTAACCGAAACCATCGTTAGAACCGTTTGCTTGAACGAATAATGAAATGAAATACCTTAAAATTTAACGCCTGCGTGCGCTTCGCGTAAATTACGTTTAATCGCGTACCGTACAGTACTGTACCGATTTCAAAACTGAACGTTATAATAATTATTATTATGTACGTACGTACTACTTCAAAACATTTTACCTTAAACTTGACGAATTTACGCATTTTATCGTCTAAGCGTAGTTTTAAGTAAATTTTATAGTTACCTCGAATATTTTTCACGTGCGACGAAAACCGCAAAAAGCTACCTTTTTTCATTTTGTTTTGTTTTGTTTTTTCCATTATTTTAAATTCACCACACGATACCTACCTACCTAAAGTTTACACGAGTGAGACATACCAATAAGTAGGTACGTTTTTATCGAGATACGAATCGAAATGGGTCTTCATCTCGGATAATAATATTATGGAAGTAAGCGAATCATGGCGTGATAAAAAATCTCAAAGTTGTTTTCTATTATCGTTGAAGAAGTTTGTTGATATATTTTTTCCCCCTTTAAAGAAACGGATCAATTATGTTTACGATTTGTACTTTTTTTTTTTTTTTTTGAAAGAAAAGTTTTTATAAAAAAAAATATACCTAATTGTTTCAATAATTTCTTTTTGTGTAAACCTTTGGGCCTAAAATTTTGGATAACGCGCCTATTTTTCTTTACGTTTACGTACATTTTTTATTAATTGTTTTACTATTGTTTTGTTTCTGTTACTGTTTTCATTTTTTATTTCGTTTACTATGTATATTATTATATTTTTACTTTTCATTATTTTTCCCTGTCAAAAGTTGTTTTCTATTTTTTGCATGATTATGTTTAAACGGTTTTCAGTTTACAAGAGGTAATCATTTCGTTTCAAGTGTTATTACTATTATTTAGTGTGTCTATATTATTTGGTCGTGTTATTAATAAAAAGATCAAGCAATCGATTATGTCTTTTTTTAAATATGTACCTACATTTGTGCGTAATTGCATTGTGTAGAATGTGTGTGTGGCATATTGTACCTAACTGTAACTACACAACAAAATTGATGTAGGTAAGTACTAAAAATTGAGAATGAAGATGATGGCGTGTGATCTGTGCGATTATTTTATTTATTTATTTATTTTTTGCAAGGAAGCTTTAGAAAGAATTGAAAGAAAAGAACAAAAGAAAGCTCAGAAAGCTGCAGAATTAAATCAGCAGATGAGCAGAAAATCAGAAAGACGGAATGAAGCTACTAACTGGTAACTGCACGCACGCGGTGCACTCCCTCCGCTTCGATAAAAAAAAGATTAATAATTATTTTCATTGTTTTCGCTGACGCAGCATTATTTATGCCGCAAGCGCCGACGCTCCCTCCCCCTCACCATAGTCTATTATTCAAACTGTGTCTTTGAGTAGCTCCTAGTTTTCACTGTGTCATTAGTGATTGAGCTGAATTTTTTCAAGTCCAAAACTATATTAACGCCTAATATACGAAATTCAAGGGGAGGGAAGGATCCAATCGACATTTTTATAATAACCAAACTTATTTTTAGGATCTTAATCTACAACTTTTGTTTGAAATTTTTTTTAATTCAACCCCTCTCACCCTCCCAATTTTCATAACAAATGGCTTCGTAGTTCGTACTAATATGCAAAATTAGCAGGAGGGGAGGGTCCAATCAAAATTTTTATAAAAACCGAAATTATTTCTAAGATCCTAATCTAGAACTTCTGTTTGAAAATTTTTTCAATTCGAACCTTTACCTCTCCCCAATTGTTAATAATGAGTATCCATGTATTAATATGAAAAATTGGGGAGGAGGGAGGGTTCGAATTTATTTATTTCGAAAAGAATACAAGAAGCAATCTGTTACAGAATAGTAACATTAAGCTTGCACGGGATATACGATTAAAATCTCACTGGCAGGTCCAATATGTGACATCTACGCAGACGATATATTTCTTCATCGCGATTTAGAAGATTTTTCACTAGTATATTGTCGTGGTCAATAATTCTTTCTTGATAGATGTTGCTTCTAAAGGATATCGTCGATTTCACACTAGGTATTTCCAAATCTTCGAGAATTGTGTTGTTCTTCACGTACCACGGCGCGTTTATAAGTTTTCTTAGAATTTTGTTCTGGAACCTTTCGATAATTTGGATGGTTCGAATTTAAAAAATTTTCAAACAGAAGTTCTAGATTAGGATCTTAGAAATAATTTTGGTTATTATAAAAATTTTGATTGGACCCTCCCCTCCCCCTACTTTTGCATATCAGTACGAAGCCACTAGTTATTGAAAATTGGGAGGGTGAGAGGAGTTGAATTAAAAAAAATTTCAAACAAAAGTTGTAGATTAGAATCCTAAAAATAAGTTTCGTTATTATAAAAATTTCGATTGGACCCTTCCCTCGCCTCGAATTTCGCATATTAGTACGAAGACACTCGATATTGAAAAATGGTTGGAAGGAGGGGTTCAATCAAAAAAGTTTTCTAACAAAAGCTGTAGAATAAGATCCTAAAAAAATAAGTTTAGTTATTATAAAAATTTCGATTGGACTCCTCTCTGCTCTCTAATTTGTAATTTCGTATATTAGGCGTTAATATAATTATTTTGGAATTGGAAAAATTCAGCGTCTTACTACGCTGTTACGTTTCCGTTCCGTTCCGTTATTCGGTTTTCGGATTCAAAATTCAGAACGGCAAAGTGAAGAGTTGATTCTTCCATATTTTCATTCATGGTTTGTGACAGTTACAGAAAAAAATTCCGCATCCTCCAATAAATTCAAAACAATTTTTTGTAAACAAGTGCGACAAGTGTTAGTAATTTTGGGCGTGTTTCTATATTTTTCAAACCCTTTGAAACCGTTGAAAATCTTTTATAATTATTTTATTTGCCCACTATGTGATTCGTAATTCGTAAGTTTTAAATATGAAGTATTTATTTTTTATTGTAGCGTTTGCATTATTAGAAAAATTCCAGCACTCTGCAAGTGAGTACTTTTTACAAGTTGGTTTTTCGATCTTAATTTGACGACTCCCGTCTGATAATTCAAACATCGAGTAAAATAGGTACATATAAATCATCTCGCTTGTGTTATAATCTTTTTGTTCATTCGCAGCTCAGAGTGTTAAACGTGATAATACCATTACTTGGTGTACGGTGAGTAATGAAGAATTCTACAAATGTGGAAACTTTTCCGAAGCTGTCTACGGCGATCGTGGATTGTTCTCACCCCGAACATGGCTCCGGGTTGAATGTTTACAGGTTTCTATCGAAGCTTTCGTTTAATAACAAATTACTGAGCGTACGATACGAATTCGGTAATTATTTTACTTCTTCTTACAGGCCGCAAATAAGGAAGAATGTATGTCCAAGTTGAATGACGAATACGCCGATATAACCACTTTGGAAGCCGGTGATGTGTTTGTTGGCGGAAGATACCACAGTTTATTGCCAATTATGCAGGAATTATACGAAGGTACGATTTTAAAACCTACGTTGTTGCTACAAATTTCGTTCGTGTACTAATTGACGTTGACCGCAGGCGGACGTTCGTATTATTACTCTGTTGCTGTAATAAAGAAAAATACGCTATCCGATGTTTATAGCCTATCTAATCTTCGCAACAAAAAGGCTTGCTTTGCCGGTGTCGGAAGTGTAGCTGGTTGGGTAATTCCTATCGAAACGGTAAGTGTAGTATTTCTGCCCAAGTCGCGCAGTCGTATCAACGATCACTTTACGAACTGTACCGAAAAATACATATGTTTTCTAGCTAATGGTCGAAGGTGGTTTAGAAGTGATAGATTGTAATAACCACGTGAAATCTACTATAAAATACTTTGGGTCCAGTTGCGCTGTCAATTCCTTGATCGACAAATATAATCCAATCGGTAAGAGTCTGGATTATTATAATTATCTTTAATTGGTAGCCTAAGTTTCACGATTAACGCTCTTTTTTATGATATTTCGTGATTCAGGCGACAACTCGAATAAATTGTGCGAATTATGCATCGGGAAAATTCCCGGCGGTCGCTGTACAGCTGCAGATCCTTATGCGGGTTACGAAGGAGCCTTTCGATGTCTAGTAGAAGTGGGTGAAATAGCGTTTCTTAAACATACGACCGTTAGCGAAATGACTTCTCGAACATTGGACTTCGGTAAGTGTCGAAGGTGTTACCAGAGTGAATTTATCGAGTACGTTTTTTTAACGATACCATTTTTACAGTCTCGCTCAGTCCGAACGATTTCGAATTATTATGTAAAGACGGATCGCGTCGACCGATCGACGATTATGAAAAATGTAATTGGGGACGCACTCCTTCCGACGCAGTTGTAGTTTCGTCCGTTAAATCCAGTAACGTGACCAGCATATATCAGGATTTCCTATCAACAGCGGTAAAGCTGTATTCGCCAACCAATACTACCGCGATTCCTGTTAATCCTTACGGTCCGTACTACACTCCGACCAATCATACGCTCTTACGCAGTAATTCTTCGTTCAACTTTTTCGAATCTGCTCCGAAGTATGGTCATAAGCATAATTTACTTCTTCAGGTGAATATTTTTGAATAATTACGAATAGCTCGCGAACGCGAGAACGAAATAGGAAATATGTGACTTGATTTACGTTGACGTTGAAACTGATTCTAGGATCGAGCTAAGAACTTGTTCCCTTTGGAAGAAAATAGACAGACTTACGCGGCGTACTTGGGCCACATTCTTAATTCTACGCTGCACATTAGACAGTGCCCGGTCAAAGAAATGACATTGTGCGTTACTTCCGAACCAGAATACGAAAAATGTATCAAAATGAAGGTGACTGATTAATTATAGACTATCTAGCGTTAAATGGTTTCTTGTTTGAACACTACATTTACCATGTACTTACAGATCGCTTTGAAATCGCAAATTTTGAAACCGGAAATGCTTTGTTATAAGGCACGCAGTCATGTGCATTGCATGCAAGCGATAAAAAACGGGTAATTGTTTAGACAGTCAGATTATGACCAAATCGATTGTTTGCGAAATATTAATACCGAAATTATCGTACGTGATTCAGTAATGCTGATGTGGCGGTATTCGATGCCGGCGACGTGTATACTGGTGGATTGCAGTATGATCTTATTCCATTCATATCGGAGGTGTATAACTTGGGTGTGCCTGAATACTACGTCGTGGCAGTGTCTAAAGAAGAAGATCCATCGACAGAAATGACATATTTAAAAGGTACAAACGTGTCTCCGTCTGTTTGAGATGATTGTCGGTTGGTTGGTTAGATGGTTGAATTAATCGGTCGAATGTCTTTCTAGGAAAGTATACGTGCCATACTGGCGTTTATACCGGAGGCGGTTGGATTATACCGATGGCTTATTTAATATCGAACGGTTGGATTCGTAAATACGGTTGCGATTCGATTCGCGCTGCTGCCGAATATTTTGGTAAAAGTTGCGCTCCGGGCGCTTTAAGCTCGGAGTACGTGACCGATACGACGTACGATAATTTATGTCATCTGTGCCACGGTTCTAGTTACAGGAATTGCCAACGTAACGCCAACGAAGATTATTACGGGTTTACAGGTGCGTTGATTATTAACGGAGGAGAAGTCCTCTCGTATGTGCTAGTCGCTGATGATGATTTTGTTTCTAGGTGCTTTCAGATGTCTCGTCGAAGGCGGTGGTAATGTGGCTTTTTTGAAACATACCACCGTTTACGAAAATACCGACGGCAAACGTAAAGAGTGGTGGGCTCGTAATGCTCTCAGCGAAGATTTTCAACTTTTATGTCCCGACGGTAAATACCTTTTTTTCGTTCAGTACCACTTTTCTTTGTCGCTATAACTCTTGTAAATTTTGCAGGTACTCGATCGACATTGGATAAATACCAAAAATGCAATATGGGTAAAGTGAAAGCGAATGCTATCGTCACGAGGGGTGGAAACCAATACAACGAACAGCAAATAAACGCTTACATCAATTTATTCGTATACGCCCAACAATTTTACAGTCGAAAGGACGACGAAGAGTTCAGGTATAGTTAACATTGCATTGAAATGTTTGCTCAGCAGTCGTAATGAATATACTCGCTAATGCGACGATTATTCCGTATGTTACAGCATGTTCATGTCACCGCCATCGTACAGTGATCTAATTTTCCAAGACGCTACGCAGCAGCTTCGTGTCATTGAACCGGCTTACAGGAGTTACGATAGATATTTAGGAAACGACTTTATGCGCGCTAGGCGTTTCGTAGACTGTCGCGCTGCGGCCTCTATTACCCTTTTCTCGGTAAAGCTTGTCCTTTTCACTTTAGTTCTTTCTTGTTTTAGGTAGTACAATTTGAAGGCGATGAGTGATAGTCAGCATCAATTTTGTCGCCGTTCATTCATCTCAGATCGTGTTTCATTTTCTATTTTATCGAATCTCGCTCCAAATTGACGTTGGTCGAACGTTTATTTTCATCTTTTTTCGTGTCTACGATGTACATACACATGTACAGCACTATTTATTGTTCGAATGATTACTTTCGTGTTCTCAACTTTACAATTAGCGTGCCTTATCGAGTAGGTGTCTGTGATTTCAAACTAAACCTTTACTCATTTTTTGAAAATTTTCGATCTTTATTCGTCCACTCATTTTAATACAGATCTGACAAAGGAACCTTGCCAACTTCTTGCCTCCAATTAAGCTGAAATAGTGGACTTTTCGATTTTTGGTAAACTTTTAGTAGAAATATCACTTTTTTACACCCACCCCCCCCCTCCCCCTCTCCAACCGAGTCGATTGTGACCTTTTTAGGAGTGTATCCAGTGTGCTGGAAAAATGTCAACTTTTGCTTGAGGTTACAGATCGCTATCGTTTCTAAAGTGGTTGCAATCGACTTGGGAGATCAGATTTAGTATAAAAACCCATTGGCAGAATTTTATCTCAAAATAATTTATAATTAGTTTTCTTGGGTTTAGCTACTAATGAGCTAATTTCGCCATTTTCGAAAATTCGACAAAAATCGAAAAATTAACTCACGCTCTTTCAGTAGGCCAAATTTCAGCTTAATCGGATGTGACGAGTTGACATGGTGCCTCTATGAGAATAAATTGTAGTACTATTAGCATGTATGTGCTTTATTCCAAGTTCTAATTGTATTTTTTCATTATCATTATTGTATTTTACGTATGATTGTACTCATTGTGAATTCGTAACTGTTTGACTGCTTCTTATTGTGAGTGAGTTATTTTTAGCCGATTTTATTTTTTTTTATTTTTATAGTTTTATTCGTAAGATATGTACCTTTTTATACTTACTTTTTTAAATCCTTTCGAATTTTAAACCGTCCAAATGAGAACGTCCGACTATTCACTTTTTTGTTTTTTCACCAATTTTATATGTCACTTGGCAATCATGGAACGATTCAAATAAATCCATTCAATTCTCTAATAAACGTAATTTATTTCATTTTGTAACGATACATCATAGAAATCGTAATTCAACGAGACATAAAATCGAGTAAGGAGATATTACATTGAAATTAAACGATTTTTTACTGCGACGAAGACGTTTCCTTAGGCTTGGCCGTTTTTTTCACGAGTATCTTTCCATACGCTTCATTCAATAAAATTTCTATACATCTGCTCATTTTACTCAAATCCTCCCAAGGAGACATTTTATATTTTCCTAAGAACTGTTTCTTATACAGTTTTTTGTTTCTTTCTTCTAAATCTTTAGCACTAATGACTAGATTCTGAAACATCTCGTAGCGCCTTTGCGCTGTACTCTCTTCAATCTTTTGGTTATGGGCGACCAAATTATCCGAATTTACCAACGCGTTTAAATATCCTTCGATCTCTTCTTCAGATTCCCTGCACTTGGCGCAAGCATCGCTAAATTTAACCGAATGCGTTTTTGTACCAGAACCAGCCTGGTTATCGAGTTGGCGTCGTTCCAAGTATTTGTTGATCAGAATTGCATTATCTCGTGCTCGTAAAATTGCACGTTCTACATTAAGTTCGTATAATTTATCCTAAAAAAACAAAAAAAAAAAAAAAAAAAAAACACTTGAATGTAGTAAAAGAATATAATTGTACAGAAACAAAATTTCGATAACAATACAATTATTTTAGTTTTCAAGTTCTTCAGATTTTTTCTACACACAAGAATGAATCTTAGTCATCATTGAACGAAACTAATTCCTAAAATCATATAAAAATAAAGAAATAGAATATTATTACTATGTAACAAAATTAAAAGTAAACGCGATCATAAAATTTTCTACCTATTCGAAATTTTTGTATCAAAATCCGATTTGAAACTTCGAAAAAAAAAAAGATATTTAAAACAAAATCACTGTAGTTATGAACGGTCATTTAGATAATTTTTGAAACCAATTTTATAATCATTCTTCTTCATAAACACAAAAAAAATTTCCATTTCGAAAATTTTTAATTTTTGTTGAATTTTTTTGAGAAACTTTTGGTCAATTTCATTTTTTATTTCCAGTCCAGCATTTAATCAGATTCTTAGTTTGGAAAATATTTTTCGTATCGATAATAATTTTCAAGTTTCAAATTTCAATGAAGAATTTTTATAGCTGATCTGACGGATCTGAACGAAAAATTCAAGTCATTTATTTACTTAAAATGTACATACGTAGTACGGAAGTACCTACTTCTTAAACACATATTCCCACATACTCATTTTCTTTAAAAATTTAAAAAAGTTGGTCACATCTTTCAAAACAGTTTTCAGAATTTTTTTTATTGGTTATTCCTAAAATTTATTTCAATTTCTAACGTTAGTTTTGTAATTTTTTGGAAACCGAAAATCAACAAAGACGTTTGTTTTCTACCTACTTTAACAAATCGACAGTGATCAGCAGGACTGCCAATCATCAAAACGCAACCCTTATTGATTAAATGAATGATGCTATAAAAAGTATCTTACTAAGCATTTTTTGTGGGCTTCTAGATCTTCTTCATTTTTTTCCCTTAAAGATTCAATTTGTTCACTCATGACAGTCATGATTGAGGTCTATTCTTAGCAGGATTGAGTTTTTACAGCCAATTTTTTCTTGCGTAATATCTTCCAAACCTGTTTCATCCTGTAAACATTACAAAATAATTAAAATACACAACAACCCAAGGATAGTGTTTATATTCCTTGCAACAACCAACAAAAATGATTGGAAATTAAAATGTATTACTTTGTACAGTTTTCCGACAACATGGGTTTCAAAAATTTCTTTTATAGCGAATTTGACTCCATCCTTCTGTGTAAATCCATTCACGATCTTCTTAAATTCATCTTCATCTTTGCCTTTGTAGATCTGATAATAAGTCATTATTTTTCTTAGTTAAATAAAGCATTTCATTATGGTTACTATTGTAGAAACAGAAAGCAATAGTGATACTTACATTCAATTCCGGAACGCAAAATCTAATTATACAGTCGTCATCCGGCAACACAACTTCAAAATTAACTGAATAATCCTCATAATTGATATTCTCTATGAATCCGTTCGAAATGATCAGCGGTTTATTCCTAAAGAATTCTTCGTGATTGAAAATATATCGAATTTATCGAAAACGCTGAAAATTCATATTTGGCGATATTCTCAGGTTTTTTTTCAGCACTTTGGCATAATTTGAGAGTTTGTAATTTGAGGTTGTCGAAGCGAATCCTTCACGCAACAGAAAAACGGACACATCTTCTTTTTCATTTTCATTTTCATTTATACAACGAAAAACTCTGGCTATCAAAATATTATCTTTGCGATCCATAGGGTCGTATAGGATCACAGTTCCTACTAACGTCCTTCTTAAAAAATCTTTTGCCTCTCAAGCCCAACCATTGTAGGTGACGTACCTATATTATAACAAAAAAAATACCTTGGAGTAAAATAAAATTTCAACAAAACGGTGAATGATTTTTATCAACTCACTTCTCATCTGTAGTGACGTATTCGACAATAGCTTCCAAATTTATTCGATGTAATACTATGGTAATAGTTTCCGATGTACCGGTGGGTATAACCTCAATTGTTTTCCCATCAAGCACCTAAAAAAGGTAAAGAAAAATGTAAAAATACACAAATTTCTGGCCACTAGATTGGTGCAGTTGAAATGAAGCAGAGCAGAATGATATCTAGTGAAAGAACACAAACATACGCACCTTTTTCACAATTCCTGTAAACTGCTTCAGATCTGACATACTGAAGTAATTTTATGCACATAAGATGAAAATCTTTAGTTTGCACAAGAGCCTCAAAGCAAAAAATGATGAATATTGGGTCAATTTAACAATTTTCATCATAAAATTACCTAATCATTATGGTGAATTTGTGATAAGATCAATCAAAACAAAAATGAAGACTGGTCTTTCCACGAATAATCTCGAAATCGTACGAACCTATCCGAAATGCCTTATGCCCAAATGCCATGCAAAAAAAAAAACAAGGTCCAGTTAATCAGTTCTGGAATTCTGGAAATATCCATTTTCCATTTATTGATAAAACCACAAAACTTTACTCTTTTTGATTTTTATTGAATTTAATCGTGTAGAAAATAGTTAAAATTGCTTGAAAAACTGTGGCGAAGTTTCACATCTTTTATAAAATTCGCTACAAGTCTTTGTAACGTGAAGATAAAAACAAGAAAAGCAATCATCAACCAAGTAGGTATGTTATCGTGTTACGTTATCATTTCTTCAATTTTCAATCATCATTCAACATTTTTTCGTATTATTCACTATTAAAATCTAATTTGTTATTATTTCAGGGCGTGCTGTTGCACTCAAAGTTCTTCAAGATCTCTAGTTCTGTTCTAGTATCGAATATTGTGCAAATACTACTCGGTAGCTGCAGCGAAGAATGTAAATGTACGTGTGTTTGTGTTGGCGTTGTGATTGTCTAGTTTTCACCAATTTCATGGCACTCTACCCGTAAAAGTAGTAGTAAATCATTCTATTGTGAAATGTTATCCTTATCCTTCGCCTTATCCATTTTTAGCAATAACCTTGCTGTTACTGATACTTGAAAAAATTCTCTTCTGTGAAAAAAATACCTAATGTTTTTCTACCAGTTGATTATCGTTGGGCGATAATTTTTCTTTATACCTGTAAACGATTTGGAAAGGTGAAAACGAACACCTTATGACGTTGACCTGATCGTTATTGGTGAAAACTGAAAATAATTCGTAGATTTGTAATTGTAATTGTTATACTGTTGTTCTTTTTTTCGCTAGCTGGTTTCGTGATATAATCTGTGATGAAGATTACATTGAAACAGGGAGAACTGGTTGGTAAAGAAGAAACTTCGTTTCCTTCTGGTAAAACGTATTATAGTTATTGCGGAATACCGTATGCTAAACCTCCTGTAAATTTGCTAAGATTTCAGGTGAGCAAACTAACGACAGATATAACTAGTAATTACTTTTATAGACATGGTCGAAATAGTAATTAATAATTTTTTGAGCGATTTAAATTGATGAGCAGTTCTACCTTGTGTTAAAAATCTGTATCTCAATGTTTGGCCGACGAGTGTCTATTTAGCTGTCTTTATTTACTTAATTTGATATTATTGACTTCTGTTGTAATAATTCTACCTCGATGAATTGATACCTCTACCTAGTAACGATATTGGTTTATTGAATATTTTGTGCAGACATTTTTTTTTGTGTGAATCACACGGCGTGAACGCGAGTATAATACATTGAAACCTTCATCTGCGATGGATTCGTCGTCGTCGAGTTGCCCGCCTATAAAATACGATTGGTATCAAACAGATTCCAAAGTCGTCATCACTATTCTAATCAAGAACGTCAGTCAAGAAAATTTCACCATCAACTTCGAATCGAGCGCCGTTTCGGTCAGCGTCAAGTTACCCAACGATGAAACGTACAACATGAATTTAAATTTGCTACACGACATTAATCCGAATCAGTGCGCGTATAAATTGTCACCTTCAAAAGTGGAAATTGCGCTGGTGAAAAATCAGGCTATTCGTTGGGAATCGCTCGAGAAAAAAGAACCAGCTGTAAAACCAAAAGCCGGCGAAAAGAATTGGGACGCTTTGGCCAAACAACTGGTCGACGACAAGGATGCGGAATCAGTTGAAACGCTTTTTTCTAAAATCTACAGCGACGGTACAGATGATCAGAAAAGGGCGATGTTGAAGTCATTTTACGAATCTGGAGGCACCGTGCTCAGTACGAACTGGAACGAAGTGGGCAAGTCTATCGTCGAAGTTAAACCTCCGGAAGGTGTAGAATACAAACCTTGGAAATGAATGTCATTTCACGCTCGTTTAATTTATTTTATCCACCGTTGATAATCATATTTTTTACTCGGGAGAAAAGAAACTTGAACATGAACACCGTGTGTAGCTTCATTATTGTAATCCGAATGCGATTAAATCGTGTATCTACGTATTATTTATATTTGTGTGTAATTTTGATACTAAAAATTTTTTGTGAAAAATTACGAATACTATAATGTGTCGTATTCGTTGTGTTAACTGAATTTTCAGTGATTTTATAATGCTTAATTAATAATAAAATTAATAGTTAGTTCATTATAGGTATTTTCTTTAACAAGTCATCATTTTTTTGTATTACTGTTTTACGTAGATGTGTAGACGTGTAGTTAATAAAAATGTAATGAAAATCTGATTTCGTTTCATTTAATACCTAGGTATAGTACCTCTACCTACCTACTTAGAGTTTGCCTACGAAATTATGCTTTTTCATTTGATTTTTAAATCGTAGTAGAGAACATTTTAGCTCGAGATGACGAATTTTTCAATACTTTTAGGATGCGAAACCGCATAAAGGTTGGACCGGTGTTCTGGAAGCCACCAAATATGGAGAAGCTTGTCCACAAAAAACTCCTTACGTGAATCCGTTACCTTTCGGCGATGAAGATTGTCTGTATATCAACGTTCATGTTCCACAAGTAAATGAAGTGTTTTTTTTAAAGCAAACCACATTCAATGGTCGGCGTTTACGTTACCAGTAGTTTTATTAACTGATCAATTTTCAGTCTGAAAATAGCAAACCACGACCTGTTATGGTGTACGTACACGGGGGTGGATTTCTCTGCGGTAGTGGCGATTTTTACGGACCTGACTTTTTAATGGAATACGACATTATCGTAGTAACCTTCAATTACAGACTTCACGTTTTTGGTAAATTCAAACCCCTCGTTGATTGACAAAGAGAAACGTTTGAAAAAATTGATCCATCTAAATTTATTTCGTTCCAAGGTTTTTTGAATCTCGGATTACCCGAGTGTCCGGGCAATATGGGACTGAAAGATCAAGTGCTGGCATTCAAATGGGTGCGTGAGAATATCGCAGCTTTTGGAGGAGATCCAAATAACGTAACGGCCGTCGGAGAGAGCGCCGGAGCTGCCAGTGTCCATTACTTGATGCTGTCTCCGATGGGCAAAGGTAGGCGTGGAAGTGGTTTTAAAAAAACAATGTTCGAACAAAGCTATTCTACTTGACTAACGTCTAATTTGATAGTTTTGTTTATACATCCATGGGTAGGACCTTCGATGAATTTTTTACCAAGTCCAGTGCTACATAATACTTTATAGTCAAAATTAAAAGGGAGGAAGGGGTCTAATCGAAATTTTCGTAATAACTAAAAGTATTTGTAAAACTTCAAGCTACAACTTTTGTTTGAAAACTTTTTTAAATGTATTTTAAACGAGTGTGAATAAGTTATATTACTCAAAATTGGTGGGGAAGGAGGGGTCCGATTGAAATTTTTGTTATAATCAAAATTATTCCTAATACTTCAAGCTACAACTTTTGTTTGAAAATTTTTTCAATTGGACCCTTTCCCTTTCACCCTTCAATTTTTAATTGGTATTTTGGGAGTGTTATGCAAAATAAGTGGAGAGAGAGGGGCTCAATTGAAAAAATTTTCAAACAAAAGTCGTAGCTTGAAGTTTCACTAATACTTTTGGTTATGACAAAAATTGCGATTGGACCCCTCCTTCATCTCCAATTTTGGATAATCCAATTCCTTCAAATACATTATTGAAAACAGGGGGAGGTAAGGGGTCCAATTGAAAAAAATTTCAAACAAAAGTTGTAGTTTGAAGTATTAGGAGTAATTTTGGTTATGACAAAAATTTCAATCGGACCCCTTCTTCCCCTCCAATTTTGGATAATCCAATTCCTTCAAATATATTATTGAAAACAGGGGGGAAGTAAGGGGTCCAATTGAAAACATTTTCAAACAAAAGTTGTAGCTTGAAGTTGTACAAATACTTTTAGTTATTACAAAAATTTCGATTAGACCCCTTCCTCCTTTCCAATTTTGAATATAAAGTATTATGTAGCCCTGGATTTGGTAAAAAATTCATCGAAGGTCCTCCCATGGATTTAAACAAAACTATCAAACTAGACGTTAGTTTCAAAACTTGTGGTTTAGGGTTATTTGATCGCGCCATCATTCAAAGCGGTTCAGCCTATTCGCCGTGGGCTTTCACTACCAGGCATACCGATCACGCCTTCGAACTGGGCAAAATTTTGGGCTGCGAAACGAACGATAAACGCGAACTTCTGAATTTCCTGCTAGAGGTGTCTGCCGACGATCTAAGTAGAGCGGCTAGAAAAATAACTGGTCAGGTATATACGCTTCAGTCCATTTCAATTACCTAAGTACATGGGTACTTTACCAATCTCGATTATGTTTTTTCATAATATTATGCAACTGCAAGTAGGTACTAGGTGTAGGTACCTACATATTTGAAGATAAATCGAGGTAAATTTAGTTAGTATTTACAACCACACCTTTTTTTTCGATTTATTTACTGAAAAGGTTCTTCAAGCGAGTATCTTGGAGTTAGCTTTTACCCCTTCGGTGGAAAACTCGAATTCGCCACAAACATTTTTACCTGTACATCCATCGGCGTTACAGAACGTTCAAGCCATTCCGTTATTGACTGGAATCAATGATCTCGAATCTTTGATCTTTGTCACTGGTGCGTGTAAATATTTTGTAGAGGAAAACTTCCTTAAAGGCCGGTGACTACTAAATGGTAATTCTTTGTAGATATAACAATGGAAGCATTGTTGAATGTTCGTAATAATGAGAACATTTTGCCTCAAGAAATTATATCGAACCAGGCTAATACCGAGGAGATTTTGAAAGAAGTCACAGACTTTTACTTCGAAAACCGAACCGAAGAAAAGGATGTATTACCCACGACGATAGATGTACGTAATTTCATTTTCAACCAATTTTTTTAACGGTAGATTTTTCTAATCTACCTAATATTACCTACAAGTCTTATTTTTTGATGATAGGTCAAAATTTGTGAAAAAATTCAAATTGTGATTTTTTTAGTTATTGACGGATGTCCAATTTGGTTACCCCTTCAACAAAACGTATTCGAATCTAATGGAAAAACATCCGCGAACTCCTATTTTCCTTTATCAATTTAGTTACGAGGGCGGACTTAATCTTCATAAAATGTTAATTCGAAGGTTATTCAGCGACCTGGATTTTAAAGGTAGGTTCACAAGTTGAGATACCGAGACAGGTACCTACTAAAATACCCCTCACCTACTATACATTATGCTCGATCTGCTTGTGTTTCCGCTTTATATACGCACAGGGGCATCGCATTCCGACGAATTATCGTATTTATTCAAGTTAGACCTGATGTTTCCAACGTTACAGTACGACCAAGAGTTGCAGATGATTAATACGATGTGCACTTGGTGGAGCAATTTCATAAAATATGGGTAAATTTTTCGTCTCGTTGGAATTTGGTCAATACTTGCGAATTCGATATTTTTATTATTTTTCTCTACTAGAGCTCCAACTCGCGCAAATGACTCGATACAATGGCGCTCAACTACGTCGGACGACCCATGCTATTTGCATATAAACGAGAACATCGAATTGAAATCCGGCCATATTAACGAAGCTCGCACGAAATTCTGGAATTCTCTGATACAGAAAGCACGCTTGCGTAATAATTTACATTATAAATTATAGTTTTACAAAAGGTTTCCGAAGATCAAATTTTACAAATCTATATGATTTGGTGTGGCTACTGGCTAGTTGCGTTAATAACGTCCGAAATAATTCGAAGAGGATTTTTTCAGGCTAGGAATACTGAGAGGATAACACGTGAACGGAATTCACTCGTGTGATATGAAATGGCCAATGGGTTTCTTTGTTTGTAATATTGTTCATAATTTACATATCTAATGGCATTACGGGGCTCTATCTTTAACATGGTTTTCTTCATTTGTTTGAAGTTCCAAGACATGATCGAAAATATAATTATGTTGGAAGAATTTTTAAATAATTGGTTCTTCATTATACCTATTTGACCAAGAATACAAATTAAACGGAATATTATCGAAAAATAGTTTTTATATTTACCTACGACTTGACACCTAAATGTATACAATTAATTAAAAATCAAACGTGATCGCGATAGGAAATAAGTTTCCAGTACGTGGACGTTGCTGCGAAGTACTCGATAGTTTCTAGGGGATAAAAGTAATAACAAACGTACCTACATTTAAGAACGGTACATTGGAAAACAATTAAAATATCACAGAAACATTTTTCATATTGTTGCACCTTATTTCTGTTTCATCAGCAAATGTTGGCTGTAACAATCTGAAATCGAATACGTATATCATCGGGTGAATTATCCTCGAATGATGTACATATAAAAAAAAATTACCTTCGTTTTACTAGAATTTGGCGAATCTCTGTGGACAACGTGTGCGCCACCCCCGAGTTTGGAGTTTTCGACTAGCAAGGGAGATGATTCGCTTCTGTTTCCCTCGTCCAATAAACTATTTATGTTCACGTTACTCCTAGGTTTAATGTGTCTGGTTATCGAAGTACCTTTTGATGAAAATGAAGCACAAATAATTATTTCGCTCCCATACAAAAATTCGTACGAGGTAATTGGATATATACTAACCGACGACGCCTAAATGCTCTTTTATGTCTGCGCCGACGTCAGAAAAGTCCCATAAAGCGTATAACGCTTCCTTCCAAGATTTACGACTGCACAACATTTCAGCATACGTATCTATGGTAAAACTGTAATGATGACCGACAGCCGCCAAAAACATTTCAATACAAAGTAGGAAATTCTGCGAAATGAATAATGACGAATAAGTTGGATGAAATTACATAGGTAGAGGTACCCTGTTCTAACGTTAACGTTGAAATTGAATCATTCCTTACTTGAATGTATTCCGCTACATCGCCTCCTCTATCGTTTTTCATTTGAGTGAAATTCAGAAACGGTTGCAATATGCCAGTCCATACCAAAATGGTAATTATTACACTTTGACTAAAACGAAAAAAATCATCAATCCAGCAAAATAGGTTATTACATGCACAAAAATATCGAAGAGAAAACTTACAAGAATGAAAAGAAAATAACCGCTTTAATGCATAAAAACTTCCCCACCGGTCTCATTGGAGCCAATTCTTCCTTCGTTGCGATATAAAATAGTACAAGGCAATACATGGCTACAAACTGAGATATATTATTGACAATGAACGTTATAACAAAGCCCAATTGTTTTTGTGTGTCGTCTTGGCTCCAGTGACACAATCTGCAAATTGAAAAGTATTCATTTTATGAACTATTCAGGTCACGAAAGAACAATACCTATTATGTAATACTTCACATAAGGCGAATCTATCTCATTACGAGTACTTACACTGCTATCACTGTCATCAAAGGTCTAACAACGGTATACTGCAGTATTCCATGCTTACATCCGTGAACCAAGTCTCTGAAAACATGAACTTTCGGTTTAACTTGAATAGATTTTTACAAAATGAAAACACAGCAAGTTTTACCTGCCCATTTTCCAATCTGTTAAAAAGCACAACGGAAATATATGCGATACTTGAGGTTTATTTTCCAACGTTTCTTCAATATTATCGAAACATTCGTGCAGGTAATTGAATAAAAACCTCATGAAACTGTAGATTACGTACGCTTCGTAGCATTCTCGAAAACTGTTCAAATACATTACATTGTCAGGATACAGTAAGCTGAACCACTGAGGAAATAAAAAGTTTCAATTAAAGATTCGAATATATTTTAAATTTTTCACGTAATTATAAGTATACGACAACTTACAGCGTTCAACGAATATATAGGTACCATCCACAATATGCTGTAAACATAGTAAAAAAAATAACACGTTATCGTAATTCGAAAGTAACGCAATAAAAATGATTTATCAAACAATCAACATACCGTATGATATGCTTCTGCAATTTTGGTTTAGAATAATACAGCATATGTTGTATAATTAACCAAAATGACATGGGTAACGTCATTATTACGAAAACGCCTCCGATAAGAGGAATCGAGATTTTCTTCTGGAATCCATCTTTTACTGCCCTCGTTATCAGCAGAGGCAATATAACAACAATAAGGATCAAGTAAAAAAGCAAAATTAACAGTCTAATCCAAAACCTCCAGCTTTTCAGTAACTTGAATATAGGCATTCTCGGGCATATATGACAATCACAACATCTGAATTTTAAAATCATTGGTTCAGTAAGGTTTCTTCACACAATCGAAAATTAAACATTGTCAGAATAATTTACGCGATAATTTTGTAACGCGGATGAAAAAAATTACCGGTACGAATGGAAATTATCCAAATTGAGGTGGAATAGTTTTCTGTTTCATCATTTTACACCATAGCAACCTCAACAATCACAATCATCGACTCTCAACTTTTGGGACAAGGTACAGCAAATTTCGCACTCTTCAAGTCGTACGAAAGGTAAAAGAAAAGTTGAAACGGTATTATAAGAATCTAACGCGGAACTTGAATTAATTTAAATTAGGTATAATAAGTAAGAAAGAACTATAAAATCATTAAATTATTGTAGAAAATCGTAGAAAACTACCAAAATCGAATCGAAATTAAATTAATGAAAAAAACATAATAACTGATAAGCCTCCCCCCTTGGCTCTTCAACCAAAATTTCTGATAAAAATAAATCAGCAGTTAGCGCACTCACATGTGCAAATTTAGAAGCTGTATCATCAGTGTTGCCACTAAAGAAAAAAAAATTAAAAAACGGTCAATTTGAAAAAATTTTGTTGCGCGTGTAGAAGAGACGCAAAGGGGAAAAAATTAATCTTGATTCTAAATTGGTTACTGATAAATTCCACGTGCTTTTGCTGTTTTGCTATTATTAATTTTTATTTTTATGAAAATGAAAAATGAAAAGTGTTTGCGTTTGCTTTATAAAATCTTTAAATCTCTGGTATTGAATTAATCAAGTGTATTCGATCGATTAACAACTTTGGTTTAGGAATCAAACTATCTTTATTAACATGGTTTAGCGTACCCTGTGAAGTTTTATTTTTGCACGTCATTTTAAAAACTACAAAATGGTTCGCAAAAAAATTGATAACCGGATCAGAGTCCTGATTGAAAATGGTGTTATTGTTGGACATAGAACAATGTTTATCGTTGTCGGCGATAAAGGAAGAGACCAAGTGAGTTGAAATTGATACTTTCGAGTTTCTGATGCGAGTATGCATCTTCTTATTTAATCGATTTTTAACAATTTTCATACGAATTTGCAATAGGTGGTTATTCTTCATCATATGCTATCGAAAGCGAATGTCAAAGCTCGCCCGAACGTTCTATGGTGTTACAAAAAAGAGCTCGGATTTAGCAGGTTAGTTATTGCGTAGCGGTAACGGTAGCGTTCATGACAGACCTATTCTAAAAAGTTGTGATTTTTTTCAGCCACCGGAAAAATAAAATGAAAAACTTACAACGCAAAATAAAAGCAGGAAGAGTAAACGTGAACGACGATGATCCTTTTGAATTGTTTATCGCTTCTACAACTATACGCTATTGTTATTATTCGGAAACTCAGAAAATTTTGGGTAACACGTACGGAATGTGTGTTTTACAAGTACGTTTGTTTTTGATTATATCACTTTCGATATTCATCTTGAAATTGTGTATTAATTTTACGTTGAAAATTTTTTTCAGGATTTTGAAGCATTGACGCCAAATTTACTAGCTCGAACAATTGAAACAGTCGAAGGGGGTGGTATTATCGTTATACTTTTACGTTCTTTAACTTCTTTAAAACAGCTGTACACTATGAACATGGACGTCCACGAACGATACAGAACTGACGCGCATGGAGATATTGTTGGAAGATTCAACGAAAGGTTAGGTTATCATTCATCCTTATCTTGCCATTTAGGTATGTTAGAAATAATATGAAATGAAATCTGATTTTTATCAATTTGTTTACAGATTTCTGCTATCTTTGTCGTCCTGTGAACGTTGTCTCGTTATTGACGATCAATTAACTGTTTTGCCAATCGCATCCAAAGCCTTAAACGTTGAACCAGTTGATAGAAGTGATGTTCATTTTGAGAACGAACAAGAATTAACGGGATTAAAAGAGAGTTTGAAAGATACTCAGCCAATTAGCTCTTTAGTCAATTGTTGCAGAACTGTCGATCAGGTAGTACATAGTTATTTTTTATTTGCATTTTTAGTAATTATATTACGCGCTAATTAACGTTTGAAATATTTTTTACGCAGGCAAAAGCTGTGCTTAAATTTGTAGATGCAATATCCGAGAAAACTTTGAGTTGTACGGTTTCTTTGACCGCTTCAAGAGGACGGGGTAAATCTGCCGCTCTGGGTTTAGCAGTGGCAGCTGCTGTTGCGTATGGTTATTCGAATATATTCGTTACGTCTCCTTCTCCGGAAAATTTAAATACCTTTTTTCAATTCGTTTTCAAAGGTATTTTGTTTTTCGATTTCAAAGTGTTTTAGTTTGAAATTCAGTTGTCTGAGAATGTGTATATATTTTTTGATAATCATTACTAGGTTTTGATGCGTTAGCCTACCAAGAGCACTTGGATTACGGTATAGTTCAGTCCACTAATCCCGAATATAACAAAGCTCTGGTTAGAGTTAACATTTTCAAAGATCATCGCCAAACAATCCAAGTAAGTTTTATTCTATCTGCTCAACATACTTTACGTATATCGTATTTGTGCTTTTCGAAGTAACAGTCGAGTTGTTTTTAATAGTACATACATCCCAGCGATGCGCAAAAGTTGAGTCACGCCGAACTCGTCGTGATAGACGAAGCTGCTGCCATTCCTTTGCCGTATGTTAAAGCGATGTTGGGCCCTTATTTGGTATTTCTTTCATCCACAATAAATGGGTATGTTTGCGATTTTGGAATATCATTTTTGATAGAACGAAAAATTATAATTGCGTCTTATTGCGATCGCAGATACGAGGGCACCGGTCGTTCATTGTCGTTGAAATTGCTGCAACAGTTGAGAAATCAAGTTGCACCTCATAATACAAACTCTGGTGATAAGACTTCTCAGTCGACGAGTGGTCGTTCTCTGCACGAGGTATAGAGTATTTCCTATCTCTTCCTTTTTTTCCCAAGAGAGAACCTTTACTCGAGGTCGTAAGTGGAAAAATTAATCTCGTAATTATTGTTATTTTATAGGTAACCTTGAACGAATCGATTCGATACCGAAATAATGACTCCATTGAAAAGTGGCTAAGTGATTTACTATGTTTGGACGCTACTTCCGTACAACCAATATTAAGTGGCTGCCCTCCGCCAGAAGCTTGCGACCTGTATTACATCAATCGGTAAAACATTTGGGAAATTCCGTGAAACTTTTCGTTTTAAATCGATTGTTCGACTAATTCTTTTCTCTTCGATCCTAGAGACACGTTATTTTGCTATCATAAAGCGTCCGAAGCATTTTTACATCGTATTGTTGCACTGTTCGTCGCTTCTCATTATAAAGTAAGAAACTCGTCATTAAATTAAATTATTACATCTTTGAGATAGTTCGTTAATGCAAAATTGTTTGACAGAATACGCCAAATGATTTGCAAATGATGTCGGACGCTCCAGCTCATCATTTATTTTGCCTTTTGGGACCAGTAAATGTCAACTCCAAGTCTTTACCAGAAGTTCTTTGCGTCATTCAAGTAATAAATCGACTTGCGATTTTTTCCCTCTCCAATCAACGCAGTGCCACGCTCAGCAACATCAAGTGTTCCAAGATAATGATATTTAACTTTTTTACAGATATGTTTGGAAGGTCAAGTATCCAAGTCATCGATTAGTAGTGGTCTGGCTCGCGGTAAACGAGCTGCTGGGGACTTGATTCCGTGGACTATCGCCCAACAATTTCAAGACGAAGAGTTTCCCTCCTTGGCCGGTGCTAGAGTAGTTCGTATCGCTACTCATCCCGATTATCAAGGGGTTAGTTTTATTCTCTCGTTTTCATAGACGTTGATTTTTCGTTTCGTTCTAAAATCTCGCATTGTTTCGATTTCAACGGTGTAATTCAGTCGAGTTTTTTCCGCAGATGGGCTACGGTAAAAGAGCACTTACTCTCTTGAAATCATACTACGAAGGTCAAATTGTAAATTTAGACGATAAAACCAAGCTACCTGAAGAAAACATCGAATCTATTGATGATTCAAACATCGACTTATTACAAGAGAGAATTGGTAAAACATTTTCACGTCGCATATCGCTCTAACAAAACGTTGTATTTGATTTCGTTGTTACGTAATGCTTGCTTTCATCTCGCAGAACCCAGAAAGAATTTACCACCTTTGTTATTGAAATTAAACGAACGTCCTGCCGAAAGTTTGGATTATATCGGAGTTTCTTACGGTGTTACAGCTCCACTATTCAAATTCTGGAAAAAAGTCGACTTTGTACCAGTTTATCTTAGGTAAATGAACGGTTTCGAATCTTTGTTTTTGTCAATCAAGTTCCAGCGATTAATCGAAGCGTACGATTTTTTTAGGCAAACTGCGAATGATTTAACGGGCGAGTATTCGTGCATAATGTTGAGTGTTTTGAACGGTGACTCTAACGAAGCAAATGTACATCAGAAGTGGCTGTTTGAATTCTTTGCCGATTTTAGGAAACGGTTTTTGTCACTATTGTCGTTTCAGTTTAGCTCTTTTCACCCTTCTCTAGCGCTGAGTATAATTACCAACAGTAGCGTTTACGATCAAAGTAAGAAGTCTATTGTATTACAAAGAATTGGATAGAAAAAGCATTTACTAAATTAGAAGAATTTTCAGAATGCTTATCGAAAGAGGAATTGTTGGTTCATTTAACGATGCATGATATCAAGCGTTTAGAAATGTATTGCCGCAATTTAGTCGATTACCACTTAATCGTAGACCTAGTTCCCAGTTTGGCGAAATTATATTTTCAAGGTAAACTCGGCGATGTTCATCTTTCTGCCGCACAAGCCGTACGTATAATTAGTATTTTCAGTACACACGTATTTATTTACTTACGCATTCATTTTCGGTATCATCTATCGGGTACGCTTTTTTTTGTCTAATTTTTAGGCCATTTTACTGGGCATCGGATTGCAATGTAAAACCGTAGATGCCTTGACCACTGAATTAGAATTAGTTTCTTCGCAACTGCTCGGATTATTCAATCGAACGATTAGACGAATTGTGCAGTATTTCGATCAAGTTTTGGAAAAAGCTGCCGAGCTGACTTTCGAAGAGCCTCGAGTACCCGAAATGAAACCGTTAACTAAAACTGTCGATGACGATTTAGAAAAAGTTGAAAAGGTGAACTAAATCGATACGAAACTTTCAGCTAGTTACAAATGCATGCATGCCTTATCTTACTGATCACATCTATATTTCTTTTCATTCTTCCCCAATTAGGCTTTAAAAAAGAAACAAAAGAAAGAATTGCAAAAACTTAAACTAGAGAATCTGGAACAGTACGTTGTAAAAGGCGCGGAAAAAGATTGGAACGAAGCGCTACAGAAGAACGCCGGAATTGTTTCTGTCAAAAGGTTAGTAACGGATTAATGTTTTGAGATATCCTGGAAGTCATCGTTTACGCAATAATTCGTGTATTTTTAATTCGACAGCGGTGTAAAAAGGCAACTAGGTGACGTTAAAATACATGAAGAACTTCCCAAAAAACGTGTCAAAAACAAAAAGAAGAAAAAATAAAAATTTACCAAACGTATTCTGTTGTATCGCATTATTTCATTTCATCGCTTTAGACGAAACTGAAGAGTTTCGTTTACATTTCGACTTTAAAAATGTTTTATGGATATAAGTACCCAATACTCAGTACTGAGACCGACCTACTTGAATATAATTATTAACAGAAAGTGATCGCTGAACACAAACACATCTTTATTAAAAATAATGCTCCAATAGCAAATAATTCACTAATGAGATTGCAAAAAAAAACATCATTAAAGACAGACGTAGAGGAATAAAATAATATTTTCCAATTGTTGACTAGATTAAGAGGATCCATATTAAAAAAAAAAAATTAAAAAAAACGTATTTCACAAAAAAAAAAAAAAAAGTTTTAAAAAATACTAGGAGTACATACTGAATAAGTTACTAAGATATAAATGCATTGAAAAAAAGTTATCGACCGTACAATAAAAAAAAAGGACAAGGACGTAATATAATCGCTTCAATTTAGCGCGGCCGGACCAAGTCATTCCAGCAGAAGGACGTACGTGTTCTAACATTATTTATATAATTGTATAAAAAGAAAAAAAGAGTGAGGATAAGCTCGCAAACTTGTTTAAGAGAATTTCGAAGAATAATTTTGATTTTGAGCAGTTCACTTCTTTAACGCTTGATCGTTGCCATTTTTATTGGAAGCGTTTTTGAGAACATCTTCGTTTTGTTTGGGAAGCGCTGGAATGGAATTGAGCTTTGATTGATTAATCGTCGACACCAAAGGTAGCGAGGATGGCCTGGGTGTCAACTTTTGATAAGGAAAGCCCAATTTATGTTCATCTTTAGGCGTGTGAACTGCAACGATCTCAGTTTGAGTAGAAATAACCGCGTTATTATAGCTTTTGGAAATCGTATTTATTCGTCGCAACACTTCTTGCATGGAATTTTGTAGTTTTTGTACCTGGAAATGAATAAGCGAAAAGAGTTACTCATCTGCGTTACATTATACTCATTAGCGGGAGATTTATTCGATTCGTTGATTACGAACCTGAAGATCTAATTGACTGCATGTGGTTGCTAATGTTTTCAAATTGACTTTATCCGAGGTAGAAGAATTAACTGCGTTTTGACTAACTTCGGCACTTGCTTGAAGAGCTGAAATCTATAATCAAATATAAGACGCATTTTTATTTCGAGATGACAAAAATTATACAATTGAACGAGAAACGAAAACGTACTTTTTTCCATAAAGCGTTAATAGCTTCCATTTGTAATACTTGTAGCTGATGCTCTTTGTCCAAAGCAGCTCTGGTGGCTTCCATATCGACTGATAATTTCCTAAAAAGAAAAATTAATTACGTCGAATGGTAATGTATAACTATAAAAACCACCGAATGAAATGGAATGTAGCTGCGTACTTGATGTATTGATTAAAACGCGTCGTTTGAATTTGCTGGTATATATTCGACACTCGCCTGTTCAGTATACGCGTATGATATCCACGCCATATTTTCTGAATATACGTTGCAGCTTCATTCGGATCGCTTTCTAAGGAACAAAAATAATCACGATCAATTATTCTGTACGTACAAACGGACGATTATTTTCAATGTATCGCACAAACAGCGCACTTTTATCTGGATTCGAAGCTTGTTCTTGTTTTTCATGTGCTTTCGTTTTAATGGGTTTTAATTTAGCAGGACAAAGCTCTTCGTCTTTTTCAACCTCTGGGACAGATTTTTGAGACGTCGAATTATTATAGAAGGCTAGAGACGGTGCCATAGATGGGCTTATCAAAGATTCCGGTGCAGGAACTAGGGCCGTTGATGTTGGTAACGGCTCGTTATTGGTGAATGGTGTTCTTAAGCTGTGTGGCAGGCTATCGTAATACCTATTCGTATCAGCGTAGTACGCGCTCCTTGTGAGTCGTTTTTCTGAAATCACGTATTCCGTTTACTCGTTTGAATCATTTGCATAAAATTAAATAACTAAATTCGAGTGGTATACGATACTCGAAAATTAGGAAAAATTACCGGAGAATTCGTCAAAGTTTTCCGATCGTGAGCTACATTCGTCGCTAACGACTGTCGACGTTTTTCTGCTCAACACTCCCGGATCAAGACTTCGAGTCATGACCGAACTACTGCCCAACGAACGTCGACTGGCCGATCTCAACACGCCCGAACCTTATTAAAAAATACGAATAAAATCAAAACGGTGAAAATGCAATAAGCCAGACACGTTATGTCGCGTCTCAAACTCACTCGGTTGTTCTTGGCCCAATTGTTTTTGGTGCTGCTGAGCTTTGCTCAAAATTAAACGTAGTTTACGTTCGTTTTCCGACTCCAAAGTTTTACCGGAAATAGGACAGGTATCAGCTAAATATTGTACCAACGCTACGTGTTCTCCAACCCTGAACTTTCTGCCTTTCCCTTGAGAGTAGAGCCATTCAGCTTTTAAACTAATTTCAGGGCAGAGTATTAAAAAGTAAATTCGCGTCAATAGATAATAATAATACGAGTATACTACAACTCGAAGCAGAATTTAATAAATACCTTTCCAAGTCATCCACCGCAAATCCATCGATAGAACGAAGACTCATGCACCAATTGAGCACAAATGGTCTGTAATCAAATCCTCTGAACCAATCGATAAGGAAAAAAATTATTCTCACATTCGACAATTTCATTAAAAAACGAATAAAAATCATAAAAAGGATACAAATTATTTCCCGTCATAGAAACGCAAGGATTTCCATTTATCGAGAATTCCTTCAAGTTGCACAACTGAACAAGATGCGAAATTTCGTTCAAATCGATTATATTGTTATTGGCTAAAGTTAAAATTTCCAAACTGCCGGGCAGAAACATTTCGCAATGCCGTAAATTTACTATTTGGTTTTTATGAAGGTGAAGAACCTGTAAAAATTCATTGTTTTAAATTTTGAAAAACACATTTATGCGAAAATCGAAAGAGCTGGTGTCATATTGTACCTTTAACGACGTGAGGTGAGAAATATTGGTAATGTGCACGATACTATTGTGTGAAAGATCCAAGTGTTCCAGCAAAATGTTTGTTTGTAAGTGATTGGCATCCAAAACCTAAAAGTAATCACAGCGAATAAAATATCCAAATCTTTACAGCAAAAAAAAAGGTATTCGTACTTTAATGTTATTATACGACAGGTTCACGTATTTCAAATTACGTAATTCTTTTAAACCTTCGATACTGAGGATGTGATTATTCGACAAGTTTATTTTGACCAAATGATGTAATTTGATCAAATTGTACATTCGAAGCAGCTGATTTCTGCTAGCGTTCAACTGAAAAATATTCAAATAAACGTTTGGCATAAAATTATCAGTATGTACGCGTGTTTTCCAAAGAGCAAGCAAGAATGATTTCGCTTACTTCAATCAATTCTGGAAACAGATCTATATTGTCTAGTCTCTGTAAACAATTACCACTAATATTGAGCGAAATTACGTGACCAGTTTCATTGGGAGGTAGAATGGTTTTATCCAATTTGCGAATTTGTTTGTTAGATAAGTTCAATGATCCGCGACCTGAAATTGAAATAAAGAATTATGTATACAGTCTTTTCAACTTTGACTAAAGAAACTCAATCTAATCAAAACGATGCATACCTTCCATCGCGGCTGCTTCAATAATACTTCAATTATAACGAACCGGCTAACACGTACCACAGTGCAGTGCAGGTGTTTTTTGCATAAACTTTGATTGAAAATGTTAGAATAACGTGAAATAGTTGAAGATAAAAATGAACCAAACGCGACTAACACAGTCATGAAACTTTTATTAATTTGATTCTCGATAATTATGGAGTAAAATTTCGTTCAAATCGCACAACGCACTTTTTTTTCAATTTTTTCCATAAATTTTTTCCCAGTTTTCGTTTTGATTAGAAAGTGATTGATTGATTGATAATCAAAAACTGTTGTTGTTGTTTGTTTTGTAAACGAGTTACAGTAAAGGTTATAGTTTCAGTTACGGCTACGGCCCATGCTCAGACGCCCAGACGGAACGTAACATAACAAAACGAAACCAAAAAGTTTTCGTTTTCACAAAAAAATCAAAAAAATTTCAAATTACGTTCACATTCCGATCTATTGTTTTTTGTTCTGTTCAATTTCCCTTTCCTCTTCGAACGCCGAAAACTCCCCTTTTTATTGAAAAATGGTGTAAAAGCATTGTTGTCATATATTCTTGTATCTTTAATAATTTTGTTGATTTTGATAAATTACTTGAAACAATTTTGTTTTATGTGCATGATTAAAAACGCTGATTTGATAATTGTGAAAAATATTACGATGAACGAAGATCAATAGCAGATGTGATTAGAAAGATTAATTAATTATCAAAGTATAATCAGATGAAGACAACATTGAGGTAATTGTGGCGTCCATGTTTTCGATTAAATTTGCGCAAAAGGCGCGAAATTACCCTTTTCTATATTTTAAAATTTTGCATTTTGAATTAAAAATACGTACACCTAATTACTATGTATTGAAACTGTAATAGTATTGCGTATGTAAGAATGAAGAAAACAAAATATTACATTCGTAGTTTCCAGGACACTGTCAACTGTGTTGCTGTTTCATTCGGTGAAAGCTTCGCAGTGATGAAAATTAATGCCAAAAGTTCCCGTAGTAATGATTGTAATGATTGTTCACAGCATGGAAAACGTATCCACATCTGGCATGTCAGAAAGTCTACTGAATTCGGCGAAAATCGAAATGGCTGCTGCTTGCGAGCAAAATATGGACCTAGTTTCAAAAATGGAAATGGTGGATAACCAATCGGATGTTCATTTGGAAAGCTCCAATTCTCAACATTTATTGGAGACGCAGTATCTGAATATGGAAAGAGTTTCGGACCTGACTAAAAATCTGACTGCCGATTCTATTCCTGCCGAATTGCTGTCGCATCATGTTGTCGATCTTGGAGCAAACGCCGAATATTCGTCGCATGTGGTCGCTAATGCCCCTTTTTACGATAATCCAGACTTCCTTTCGACTAATTTTTCGGACGAAGATCGTGGAATAACTGGTTCTGCCACGCTAGTCTCTGTCAAGGTTTTTTCTCAGAATAGCACCGTTCCTTCTACTAATTCGTATTTAAGTAGCGATTTACTGCATAGTAAACAAACCCTGCCCTCGGTTTCGTCTATATCTACTGAAAAAGTCATCACTTCTATTGTGCCCAACTACGTGCAAGCTGTCGGATGTAGGACGCAACCCGATTTGAGTATTCATCTCAGTAATCACCCATCCGTGACCAGCGAGCAGCATTTAAGTAAAGAATCCAATCAGCATAATGAACAAATTATCAAATTGTATCAACCTATATTGCAATCGGTGAGTTGATAGCGAGCTCGCGACATAATGAATTTCTGCCATAGTTATTAAGGGTTAACCGATACTCGTATTTCCTGTCTTTCTGTAATCACAGAGAGAGAGAGAGATGAAAAATACTTCCCTTTGAGCTAATTTGAACACTTTTTTAAATTTTAGTCCTCTCTACTGCGAGTACTTTCGTATCCGTTCACTTACAATAATTCATTTGTTAATTGTTGATACTTTTTTTTTCCAAGCAGGAAAACAAAACGCCGGCTTTGCCGCCCCTCAAAAAAATTAGTCAAGCATTACCGTCGAGAAATGCGAAGTATATTACTGTAGGAGATCACAATCATACCACAGACGTCGAAGTTTTAATACCCAACTCCGATTTAAATGCGATACAACCGCAACGTTCTTCGCATCAAGTATTTTTTTGACCATACATAATCTAAATATGGATATTTTGGATGAGTAGTTCTTGAATTGTAATGTAAAAATAATTGTAGGTATCGGAAGGCTTAGCTGACGTTGTAAAATCTGAATGCGACGTGTCGTCCGATTTGAACGCTTCTTCGGATAATAATGAAATGGGCGTTACCGACGATTACGATTCCGAAGCCGACGATGCTCGATCGTCGCAAAAGAGTTTACCTCACAAGAAAAGGATTCCGAATAAGTTGAAAAGAGGTTTAACCACAGCTCCTACTCGTACCATTCACGCTAAATGTTATAAATGTACCAAGTGCGGAGAACAATTTCCTAATCAAGCTACTTTCAATGTGAGTGTCATATAAAATATTATTATCCATTTAGAGACAAATGTACACTTTGGCGAAATATAATCACCCGCTAAAAAAATAAAAATCATGATAACTGAGGTATTTTCAGGCACATAAATTACAGCAACATTCTTCCAAAAAAAATATTTATTCCTGCGAGTTGTGCAATAAAACCTGCGCTAATCAGCTAAAATTTTTCGAACACTTGAAAAGTCATTACGAACCGCCGATGAACGCTGAAAATGTCAATCGTGCTTCCACAGCGAAAAACGATTACGAACAAGATATGCAAACCAACGACCAAGTAAATATAATTAACCGTATAAGCGTGAATTAATCGATCATCTCTATTCGCGTTGTTATCCTTTCGCTACATCGTACGTTATTCGTGAACACAGGATAGAGTGGAAGATGTCCAAATCAACGACAGCTCAGACAGTGGAACAATGTTTAACGGCGGTGAACCAAATCTTACTTGTGGTAAATGTGGGCGAGTGTTCCGGCGTCAAAAAGCTTTCGATTGCCATATGTCTTTATCGCATCCGAAACAAGAGGATATCGAGGAATTTTCCGAACCCGAAGATATGATGGAAGGCATCCGACACGTTGTGAATATGGTACCTACTGGTGACGAAGAGGATAAGAATTTCGAGTAAGTATTTCCCGTTTCGATTTTCTACTTCTATCAGTCGATGTGTTATTAAAAAAAAAATTCTCTTTTGCAGACCGTGGGAATCGACAAAAATAGAAAACGGTGTCATTCATCAAGCACCTCAAGCGACACCGCAGACCAGCGTTAAAAATGACACGACGCAAGTATCCGCCGTCGAAGTGAAAAATGAAGAAGGCGACGACTTCGACGAAGAACGCAGTAACACCAAAGCCCGCAAACAACTATCCTGTCCTCATTGCGAGCGAACTTTTATCCATCGTAATTCTTTGCTTTATCACATTCGATCGCATACTGGTCATCGACCTCATCAGTGCGAACTTTGCGGAAAGAGTTTCTTCGCTGCCGGCGCGTTGAAGGTTAAATTTGTTTGAACGTGAAAATCATTTGCTCGTACGGTTTTAACGATGTATCATTTAAATTAATTTTTCTACTTGGTTTCGCAGATACATATGAGACTTCATTCTGGCGACAAACCTTATAAATGCGAATACTGCGGAAGATTCTTTCGACAATGGGGTGATTTAAAGTACCACATAACGTCGATTCATTCGAATACGAAAATGTTCCAATGCGAATATTGCGGCAAAGATTTTGCCAGAAAGTATTCGTTGGTTGTTCATCGACGTATTCATACTGGCGAGAAAAATTACATCTGCGAATATTGCACCAAAACGTTTAGGGCTGCGTCCTATTTACAAAATCATCGACGCATTCACACAGGTAATAAGCTCGCAGATATCTTTGGCGTTCAACTTTTACAAACTAATTCATTTATATATTTTGTTGCATAGGTGAAAAGCCTCACATGTGCGAAGTGTGCGGTAAACCGTTCAGAGTACGGTCCGATATGAAGAGACATATGAAAACTCACGGCGACGTGAGCGTAGTTAACGTTTTAACAGATTTATCAAACAGCACGTCCGATAACAATTCTCAGGATGTAAGAAATAGTATGTCGTGCTTGGTCGATAACCAAGAAATGACCGTGGTGGTGGAAAAGCACGAAGAAACCAGCAATAACGCTATATCGGATCAGGAATCCGATCAAAATTCCAAGCCAGTCGTCACCGCGGTGTCCGATTCGGGCACTCCGCTTAATTTAAACGTCAAACCATCGCAAGCCGCCGCTGAGGGCTTGTACAACTATTCGCGGGAAGAAGACTTGGTGGATAGAGAAAACACCGGCACATTGTACGTTTGGATACAAACGAACCAAGATGCAATTCTCCCCGATTCCTAACGGAATCATGGTATAATAAAGAATGCAAGATGGTTGTCGAAAAACCGTCGAACTTGCACATGCAGGTGCAAGCAGGTACTCGCGAGATAAGTATGCCCGACCGATTAGGATCCCATTCATCAAATTACGATCTTTTTGGTAATTTTTGTATGTGAAATTCGAGATTGCGACGGTATACCTCACAGGCCTTTAGCCTTTACAGATTGTCGCAATCTTCGAAAAGTTCAGGTTGCTGTTTTGATCGTTCTTGTCTTTTATGTTGGTGTTTTTAATTCGGGAAACCGTAATGAGTTGATTTTTGTTTTTAGCCAGTCTAACATCGAATGAATGGGTATTTTATCGGTGGGTCAGGAATCGCCGAAGATGTTATCGTCATCTTTTCGACAGTGAGAGCTAATATTTTAACTGAAATTTAGTTAGAATGTTTTTTAAATTGTCATTTTTATAAATATGAATAAGCATTCGATGTTGTAATTTGTACGTGTATAATCGTGTAATTATGTGGAAATAATTCATCCATTCGTAATTTATATTGAAGACTTACCTTTTTCTAATTTATGTTTATTTATCCATTTGTTTGTATTTTTTCTCCAATTTTTTTTTTTTTTTCTTAATTTAACGTTTATAATGCAGGGTTTTAAATGTTTACTTTTAGCACAATGAATGTGCTTTCATCATACTCTAAAAGTTCCAATTTGTAGAGATGACACAATTATGATTGTAAATGAATTAAACGAAGTTACTTTTTACACGTTTCGTATGTATCTCTACCTGGTACCCATTTATTTCGCGTTCTTACTAATTCAAGCGAAACTGCATTCTATTGAAAACAATTTATTAACGAAAATGATAAAAATTCAATTAAATTTACGTTCGAAGGCGGCAATAAAGAATCCGTTGGTACAATCGAGCTCTGAAATGGTCCTTATGCATTTCTCACCAAACGAGTACTGTGGTAAACCGACGCTGGACCAGTTTTTGAAAATTTTCGGGCAATTGATCAATCGAAAATCATGCGCGTAGGATAGAGCTTCTTCGACAACTTTTTCGTTTTCTTCAGCGTGAATCGAACAAGTGGAGTAAACTACACGTTTCACTGATGGGAAATCAGTTAAAGCGTAACGTAATAACTTTCCTTGTAAATTGGATAATCCCTTTAATCGCTTTCGTAACTGCTTTTCGTCACTCTTATTTTCTTCGCGATCAACTCGAGTCAACATGCCTATTCATAACCAACAGAAACGTACTTTAGGATTCGCATTTTCAATAACGAATATTATGAAACATGTATTTACTACTCGTATGTATTATGTCTAGGCAAAAGTAATTTCAACTTGGCTTACCCGACCCCGAACAAGACGGATCTAATAGAATATATTCGATTTTTGAGCAATCTACTTTCGCTCGGAATACATCGGCTCTGATAGGGGTGACACAATTCGCTTTGCAACGGTGAATTGTTTCCTTTAATGTCACAAAACGGCTTCGATCCCTTTCTACCGCAAAAAGTTTCCTATTGAAAAAATTGTAGTTGATTACAAGGTACAACACTGAAAAAATGTCACATTTAAAATGAACTGCTGACCCTTTGTTTTTCATATAAGCTGCTAAATGAGTAGTTTTCATTCCCGGAGCAGCGCACATGTCTAGAACTGTCGAACCTGGATCAGGAGACAAAACACGCGCAGCCATACAGCTCGCCTGTAAAATTTTCAAAATTACAACTTGAAAACGATTTTACTTATTAAAAACAAAATATAATTCGAATTGTGCTATTACTTTATCTTGCAGAACAAAACTACCATTACGATATAGATTATTTTCGGCGAAAACGGTGCCAAACGGAAACAGCAACACTTCTTCTAAATGGTAGTCTCGAATGAAATTGTTCTCTTTCAAATTCGACTTTACCAATTCGATATAGTCGGCGTAAGTGTCTGGCGTTCTTAGCAAATTCCAAGCATTTTTTTTGAAATAATTGATAACGGCCTCTGGATTCTGTCGTAGCGTGTTTATTCTGATGTATCGAGGTCGCCAAGCTAAACGTGGGTAATCGTAAATTAAAATTCAATGAAAATATTGTAAGCGTAGCGAATTTGAATCGCTACCAGAAAGTTTTCGATTATTGTACGTGTCGTGTTAACAAACCAGTTTGTAAGCATTGCTCATCCTCCACTAATTCGTCCTGTGTGACGGCTGACGCAAGTTCTTCTTTATATTTAATAATGGTTTGAATCGGTTTCGAATCTCCTTGTAGCAGTTTCTTGCCCCACAACAATTCCGTAACGAGAACAGCTGCCAAGTTTTGATCCATGTTGGTCTCTTTAGTCAGAATTTTCGTATTCTCAAAAATATTCTGGATAATTTTATTATGGTGAATGGTTTTTGATACCAAAGCCATGATGCCTTTCTTATTCTAAATCCAACACATTGACAATCTTTATAGAACTTGAATAATTTAAACAGAAATAAGAGTAAATACGTATAACGCTTACCGGGTGTTTGATTCTACCCACGACGCTTTTCACATTTTCCCCGGCTCTGACTTTGGTCAGTACGGCTGCCGCAGATTTATACAATCTGGGAACTTTTATCGAATGCTTAAGGGCGATTTTTGACATGATCATTCCAATGTGACAGTCATCATGTAGATACGAACGTAAAATTTAGTAAAAAGAAACGAAAATTCGTAATTATTCGCAACGAACTTTGTAAAGTACGAACAATATTATTTCATTTTTCACATTCACAAGTTATCCCTTATCACTAATTATCAGTAACTTTGTTGTTGTTATTCAGTGTTGCCAGGAAAGAGGCTCCGTTGAATTTCATGACTGACAGACGACGACGAGAATGAGAACCACTGATGAGTATTCAAAATTGGAGGGGAGGGAAGGGTTAAATCAAAAATTTTGTAATATCCAAAATTATTCCCAAGCCTTCAAGCTATAACTTTTGTTTGAAGTTTTTTTTTAATAGAACCCCCTCCCCACTGATTTTGCACAACAATTCGAAGATATTAATTAAAAATCCCAGATAAATCAGCGAGGAAGGTACCGATTAAAAAAAATTTCAAATAAAAGTTGTAGAGCAAGATCCTAAAAACAATTTTGGTCATTATAAAAATTTCGATTGGATCTCACCCTTTTCTCAAATTTCACATAATATTAGGTAGATACTTTTTCAAAATTTGTCGAAGGGATCTAATTGAAAATTTTTTCAAACAAAAGTTGTAGATTGAGGTCCGAGAAATAATTTTTGTTATTATAAAATTTTCGATTAGACCCTTCCCTCCCCTCCAATTTGGCATAATGGCTTGGACACTTATATTATTAAAAAATTGCGAAGGTAGAGGTCAATTTGAAAAAAGTTTCAAACAAAACTTGTAGCTTGAAGTCTTGGAAATAATTTTAGTTATTACAAAAATTTCGATTGGAGCCATCCCTCTCCTTCAATATCGAATAAATTACACGTTAATTGAAAGAAATTTTTCAAGTTCAGAATCTGAACGGATGGAAGTAGGTGGTGTGAGCAATTCCGTTCATGGTCATTACAAATCCGAGCCACTACTCACCCAGGCGGGTGGAAATAACAACACCCCTTCTATTGAGGTGAGGGTTAGTTGAGGCGCTGACTCATCTTATTTCATTGTGATGTAATGATGAAACAATGTGGCTTGATCGCTTGATCGGCCTTTGAATAAGTTCCCATACGCATTTTAAATAAAAATAAAAATAAATTCTAACACTAGTACATCAGTGTTTTCTAAATAATTTATTAAGCAATAAAGTATTCCTTCATCTACATAATTCCAAATTCCGTGCTCATGACCAAAGTTTTAACGTTTGAAAAAATATGTCAACGATATTGGAAGGGAGAGGGGGCTAACAATATTCATTACCTTATTCTTTACAATGAACATTTTTATGAAAAATAATGACGAATAAAGTAAACATAACGAATGGAAAATTATGACATAGTCTTCGAACGAAAAAAATAAAACGAATGGCTAATGGCAGTAAAGTTTTTTGATGAGATCTCACACAACGTAAGCACATCAGTCTGTTGACAATCACCACGCATTAATCTCTCTTCAAATAACGTCAAATACGATCTTGAAATTTTACAAAGACTGCAGTAAGAAATAGGAAAAAGGTTACAATCATCCCCTTGTGATGTGATATATGATATCAATGCGATCTTACGACGATTTTTGTTAAATTGAGACAGTCTGAATTTTGCGTTCTAACACAGGACAAAAATCTGGCAACAAATCAAGCACAGATAGAACTGGATTTACATCTGATTCATTTTCGAAATGCAATAATTTCGATGAAAAATCCACCAAATTTTATACCACAAAATACATAATTATGTAAGTACTAGGTAGGTACCTACCTACTTGATAGAAGACACCTAATTCACAATTTTTGTTAGTTAGATTAAATCTGAGCCCCAGAATGGTTTTATGCAGATCACTTTCTGGTTTTTCGAATTGAAAACGAACGAGAAAAAAAAGGTGAAGGATAACCTCGTATCGACGAATGACAATCAATAATATTGAAAATTTTGAATAAAGTCGAAACTTCTGAGTAATGTGAACAGTTCGCTCGGCGATATCATCATAATTATTATACGCTGAAACCATTCAAAGTGTATGTTTGGCTTTGATTAGACCAGCATGACTGCTAGCACCTATCGACGACGTTGATTCTTCCAATGAGTCAAGATCGAGCGCAGATTCGATCATTGTTGTATCGTAAAGTAATTGCAATTTACTGGCGCTCAAAGGTACCAACGAAAGCGTATTTTTATCAGTGCTCAACGCCTCCACGTCGTCTAAATCTAAATCAATTTTGGATAAATCGACGGTTGTTTCGGCTGGTGTTTGTAAATGAACGCGCTCTGTTTCGTCGCTTTCGTATATATTCGATCTGGTTTTGATTGAAGTGTTTTTTTCGTTTTTACCTGCAACAGAGAAATTACCATTAATAACTCGCCACGTAAATTTATTTTTCAAGCTACTAATTTATTCTATCGTGCGAAATGAAATAGTTGTGCAATTGAAAGTTGACATTTTTCAAAGAATAATAAGTACGTAACGTACGAATTACCTGCGATACGATATTCTTGCCGTATTGTTAGCGTATAAAACAAAAGCTTTATAAGTTAAGTCTGATAAGTTGAAGAAATACATTTAATAAGTAATTAGTATAGGCTGATTTTGCGTCATTGGGAATCAAATCTCGTATCGAGTTTATTTTTAATAAATTTTTTAGAAACACGAGAGGAATCGTGAACTGGCACGAACGTTGGGGGTACAAAGGTGACGGTATTTAAAGCGACTGGCTTTATGCCGTCATTCGCCGAATAACGGTCGTTCAACGAAGGCGAACCAATGAAAAAATCAGAAAACGAATAAGGTACTAATTGAACCGGTAAAGATAGTCGATGGCGATTTGATTCGGTTTTATACTTGTAATGTGGTACGCTATGTCGGTTAAAAGAGTTTCGATCTAGTATAACGAATGAACTATCATTATCCGGATCGGAAGCGTCGTTATTCGCATCGCAACCATTACTATCGTAATACAAACCGTATGCTAAAGAAGGTGATGATTTTTGAACTGAAACTTTGCTAAGTTGTTGGCTAGGTATCACAGAGGAGGAGTGCTGCTTCGCATTATGTTGATTACTCGAATGCGATTTCACGCCGTTCTGAAATTAAAGCACAATTATAGAACTACAAACTCGAAAATTAATCGTCTCATTTCACAATCACAACTACCTACCATTTGAAAAGGTAATCCGTTCATGTTCGATGGCGCATAAGTTGTATTCGTAAACTTGGCTGGTTGCCTCTCTTGAATTGTATTTTTATGAACGGCATCCGGCATCACAAAGCCTTCGCTATCTGTTAAAATACACATAAAATAAGAAAGTTTGTAGCGTGTATTGAATTGTTTCCGTTTTCAAAACATATTCATTTTCGGTGGAAAAAAATAGATCTATTGCTTAGAAATTTACCGATCAAACTCGATGGAAAGGGGCCGCACAATACGTAACAGCAATTTAAACAACCATTTCCAAAGCTGTACGGATTACGACTGGAACCGCCTCGTTTATTGGAGAATGACCCTTTAATCTGAAACAAAAAATAAAAAAATATATATTACAAGAGTAACCATCAATTTCAACTTTATAATCTAAACTACAATTAGTAACGACGAGAAAAAAAATTATTAAAATATTGCTCATCGAACTAACATCTTCGTTAGTGGTTTGGTTTGAGGCGGCCAAATACGTATGAAATCCTGCTAATCCAAAAACACTCCAACAGCTGAAGAACGTAATTAAAATGACAACAACACTAGCCGGTGAATCGGCAATAGCTTCGACCATCATTCGTTTCTCACTTACTGAAAACGAAAATTAAAAAAAAATTAGGGGAGATCTCGTAATACGTAAGATTGTAATACGTGATAGAGTGTAAATACTTACAAAGATAGAGATGAGTACAAGTACAAATGAAAACAAATGCAATATAAAAAGACAACGTAACAGTGAATAAATAAAAGTAACGGTAATTTCGTCGGCCCACGCAGTTGCCGACCCAAGGACAATGGTGATCAAAGTGGTCTAAATCATACAAACATAAAATGCAATTTTTCAGTTATAGTCAGCTTGTAAATTAGGGAATAGATTACAATGAATTTGGCGTCACTTACCCACGCAATTATCACAGAGACTGCAATGAGAGGCTCTCGGAGGTCTAAAAATCTTACAAGTGAAGCAATATTTCAATTTGACACTTTGACCCTTTATCATAACTTCTTTGGTTCGTGGTGGAGGACGCTCAGCAGACATCTCACCGCAAGAAGATATCTCTAAACATGCGATAAATACGGGTATTAAAGTCGTGTAGCACTATGCGACAGAAGCGTGGAATTCACACTGCGTCAATCGAACCCTATCGAACTTACTGATTTGTTTTTCTATGTACATAGCTTCGTCAGCGGTAGCTCTGGGTATTATTCCAGGATCCGTAAAACTGGTTCGAAGGAGTGTCGACATCACAAATACGAAAAATATCACCGTGATAATAGGAATATAAATACCTATTTCTCTCGTTAGATACGGACAACTGCGAATTGAAACTTTGGATTAAAATCAAAGAAAGGCGGTATTCAAAGAGATCAGCGCACCCGTACTTACTCAAAAATTAAAAACAGAAGCGTGGTACCAACAATTAAAAATACGTTGACGTAAAACACTGTGACATCTGGTCCCATAATTACGCGTCCATCCAAGCAGAATTTATTCCTGCCAGGGAACACTTCCCATTTTTTCGTAGTGTGAGACATGATGGTTCCGACATCGATGTAATACTCTGCTAAACAAAAAGAATCGAATCGACCATTCGTCTCGAGTAAATACGACATTATTCTTCGTGTATTAAATATATTACAAGGAAGGAAAATATTACCAGTATTATCAACAAGTACGGTTTCGCAAAACCGTCAGTTAGCCCAGCAACTTGTAAGATATCTTCAAAAAACTACGTCCTTTGCTCCTTGCTGAAAAATTGTAAACACATGGATCCCGAAATACGCTGTAATCTTCGATCATATCCAAGCACTCGAATTGAATTTATACACCGTGGAACATGCAACGGGTTAGCGCGGTGATGAATAATTTGTAATTTGTACGAAATGAAAAACTAGTAGAACTTTTCGAAATTTGAAAAAAATGATACAACATTTGAATAAAGCAACGATTAAATTGTACAAAATTCAGAAACAAAATGAATTAATGAAGCAGTTGTTAAAAAATTGATGGGCGCAGTGATCAATACACGAAATTTACATTTCGATATCAATTATCATTTTATCAACACAATCAACACTCACTCTGTGTGCGTGTGTTCCTGTGTGTGTGTGTAGATCTGTGTAGATGTGTTTTCGTATTGTTACCGGAACCGGAACGACCGGAACCTGAAACAGGCCTAGCTGAAACTGAACCGTAACGGTAACGTGAACGATCACGATTCACGATCTCACGCGATCTCACGAAAAGAAAAAAAATCCAAATCCAAACAGAAAAAAAAAATCGAAAAATTCCCTTTTTTTTTGTTCATTTTTTCCTTTTTCGAAAGTGATAATGAATTTAAAATATTCTTACCCAGTTTCTACTTTCTATAATTAATTATAATTGATTTTTTCTTCAATAATTGTCGAATTCGAGAGTCTAATTCGCAATTGTAATTAATTGTAAATCTATCGAAGAATTTTTGCGCACTCAGACCTTTGGACCTGCCGGCGTGGATACTGTGTAGTTTTCAGTTTTGTAATGAAGTGAAATGTGCGAAGTGCGACGTTTGATAATTATTTTTAATTATTAATTAATAATCCGTAAGCGAAATTATTAATCTGAATTTGTTTTAATACTAATTATTTACGAATGGTGAGATGACCGATCAATTGTAGTTTTTACTATATATCGTGTCATGTTCTGTTCATTATTTATGAGCAAAAGTTTGTAATGTAAATATCGGGCTTGTTTGACGTTCCATTATCATCATTTTGCTGTAATTTGAATTGTTCTCTGTCTTCTTGTCTACGTTTTATTGATGAAAGATCCATTCTGTAAAATGGAGGTAAGGTGTCATGTACCTTTAAGCATAAGTTTGCTGCTAGATAATTTGTTCAAGTTGTATGTTTTTGAAATTCGTAGGTTGCTCAAGATCAAGAAAACGACACGACGACGAAATCGGTCAACGATTTGGCCATCGAAACTCCGATGAATCATCCGTTGGAACACGAATGGACATTGTGGTATTACGACAATAATAAGAATAAAGATTGGTTGGAAAATTTACACGAAGTGTACACATTCAGTACAGTCGAAGATTTTTGGTGGTAATTTAATTGATAATTAATTTGATTATACGAAAAATCTTTCTGCTATCATTATTCAGTATCGCATTTTGTTTCCGTATATTGCAGTTTATTCAATCATATTAAACCTGTTACAAATTTATCAATTGGCAACGATTATTCGCTGTTTAAAAAAGGCATCAGACCTATGTGGGAAGACGACCACAACAAAAAAGGAGGCAGATGGTTGCTCAACATGGACGGTAGAATGAATAGAAACGACTTACACGACTTGTGGCTGAATTTAGTGAGTTCACGCTTATTTTAGAATTATGTAATAATTTGCAAATGGAGTTCATGTTGTCTGGCTAATTTTCGTTTCAGCTTCTTTTCATGATTGGAGAATCTTTTGACGAATTTAGCGAAGAGATTTGTGGCGCTTTCGTAAACGTTCGTAAATTGGATAAGATTAGTTTGTGGACAGCTAATGCAGATAAAAGAAACGAAATACTTGAAATTGGGTAAGTCGAGTTTTGCTCGAAGTAGACACCGGATCGTGATATACGTATTTGGCGTTATCGTTATTCATATTTTGCTTCGTCACCTCTTTTTCAGGAAAAAGTTCAAGAACGAGTGCTTACATCTACCGCCTGAAATGAAAGTAATTTACGAAACACATTTGGATTCTCAAAAGAAAACCGGATCCAGAGCTAAGTTTTTACACGTTATTTGAGTCCACGTACTACTATTGACGCTATCTCTTTTGAATTGATTTTTAAAAACTTTGTAAAAATTTTTAATTTGTAAAGTTCTCATTATACTGAATATCAGCTAACAATTTATCGAATTTTTTTTTCTCGTCAAGCTCGAGTGATCGTACGTACGAGTACTTATCGTTATCGAGTATCGAAGTTGTTTTCTTTATATTTTATAGAAGACGATTATTTATGCGCTAGAGAAGAATTTGTCTTCTTTCTATCTGATGTTCTGTACTGTTGTTATCAATGAATATAATTATGTACGTTTATCGTTAGGTACTCGTAATAATTCTAGAAAATTGTTAATGAAAGTTTGGTACAGGCGTAATGATGAATTAAAATGTACGTAGAAGAAAATGTATTCAGAAAACATGACAAATAAAAAAAATTACACATATATTTACAATATACATACATAGATTACTTGTTGGCCGGTGTCGCGTCGTTTTCGCGTTTCAAAACTTCTTGTTCGAAGACGTTGAATTCGTGCAGCCAACGCGAATCTTTTTTCATTTCTTTGACGTGTTCTTTCAACAAAATTTTCACAATTTCTCCTTTAACTTTGTTACCTTCGGCAATAAACTCGATAATTACGAAGGAGCCTGGTTTTATCCATACGGCATTTCGGAATTTTGACGGCATCGATACTAAAAATTGACGATCGTCCGTTGTCCGCACTTCGTACAGGTGGTTGCCTTGCACCTTGAGCACTTTTACCAATTTGTGATCATCCTTGACTTCCACATCGCCGCTCAAAATTTCGTTAAACACGTATTTCTTTTTGGACATTTTGGACCTGAAATAAAAAGAGAAAAAATACGATAATATTTACGAATCGAATAAAAATAGTTTTCTATTATTATCAACTACTTTAACTAAATTAAAAGTAACGTCAATACAGCCGTCCAACTTGGGATGCTGAACGATAGATAATAGGCAGAAATGACGAACGAAAAAACAAGAAAAAATCGCAGTCGTCAAATTCAACTTGCCTCGCTTCGCTTACTGCTTTTCGTTTCCAAGTTTCCGATTTTCGCGTTAGCTTTTCGAATGGAATCGACAATATCGAGCGATTCGCCGGGCAAGATTCCGTAACCTTTGGACAAACCATGAGGATTGGAAGGCGTGACGCAGTCGTGGGTCGACTCTTTCCGCAACACCGTGTCCACTTCGACCGAAGAGAAGAACGCTACGGATTGCGGTAAATCGCACATACCTAATCTTTGAACGCAAAAACTTCTCGTCAACAGGTTGCTAACGTGTAAGGCTAAAGCTACTTGGTATTTTTGGTTTTCGGGCACCATGTAGCGCACTTCGTCGTGGAAACTGAGACAAAATCTAATTCTCGAGCCTACGAGCCAACGCATGCAGACGAGCAACAAATGAAGAAAGTCGACGGCGCTGCTTTGAACGACCCAGTTGATTCGGGTGGGCATGAATTTCTGATCGTTGTTGGCCGTCGGTTCCAACGCTTTCGTTAGCCGGGCGCCCAAAAGCGGCGTTCTCGGTTCGGCGCTGCAGGCGATCTCTTCCAAACTGTTGAACATGGCCGATTCGCTGCCGTAGCTCCATTTGGGCGGCAGGAAGAGTTCGTCGACTTGTTTGTTGTACAGCGTACACAGCTGGCGAGCGTTCACACGGGTGAAGGTTCGCTGCCGATGTTCCACCAATACGTCCGGCTTCAGTTCGTAAATACGTTTACCTTTGGTGTTTTGCAACATTTTGCGAGCGATTTGCGCGGCGGTTTTCTCCTCGACGCCGGGAATGAACTGCTTCAGCAGCCGATTGGCGAACTTCTCGCCGGCGCCGTAAATTCTAGCGTAATTGACTATCTTGGCGTTGTTACGAGACACGCCCATCGTCTTGGCGGTGACGCTGTGCATGTCGGTTTGGTCGGCTTTCTGGCCGCTCAGCGTCATCCAGCCGAACGGCGTGCATCCGTGCTCGTTGGCTCGATACGAATCGCCTATCAGCGAAGCGATCCACAACTCTTGCGAGTCGACGTCGGCGCCGACGATACTGTAGCCGGGCGGCGCTTGTATCATAGCTCGCAGCTCGGAGCCGATTCGTTCGTCGGTAGCGTTCGAAGCGGTCATCCACGTCGATTCTACGGCTCGGCGGGTCAACGTTCCGCAAACCACCACCATGGGCAGGATAACGCCCAGCCCGCCCACGTACTGCGACGACGATTGCAAATCGGCCGGCACGTTTTCGTCTTTCAGCCATACGACGAACTGATTTGCGATACGATCTCTGTTATTCTTCCAGTACGACAGTCGACGACTGATTTCGATCATTTTGATCGCGTTTTCGCTGCTGCCTTTCATTTCGGCGTCCGAAAATTTGTTAATGAAATCTCTGGCCAGCGGATTTCCCACGTTCAATTCGGCTCCGTTTTTATGAGGCAGTTTTTTCAGACCGCAAACTAATTTGCTGCCGCCGTCACCTCCGCTCGCGTATTGGCGTAGCTTTTCGCAGACCTTTTCCACGTCTATTTCGCAATCTCGAATACAATCGGCGTCCTTCATTTTCAAGTAGTAACGAATAAATTCGTCGGAGGGAAACACGGCGGCCTCCTCGTCGGGTAGCCTGATTTGCGTTTCGTACGGCACGATATAACACCAGCCGCACTCTTTGATATGATGCAAAGGCATGTAGTTCCACGTCAGCGAAAGTAGCTTAGGCACCACTTTCATCGAGGTGCTGATCAACTGCGGGCCCGGACTCCAATCTGATGCGCGCGGAGGCGAGCAAAGTTTTCGATACCATTCCGGGTAGCCGGCCAGATGCGGTATCCTGGCCGGTAACCTTTCGCCCGTTTTAATCAGCTCCGCGAATTGCGTTTGCAATTTTTCGATTCGCTCTCGATCGAATTCCATTTCGATTTCGTCGCTTTCGCTAACGACGGCCGCCTGTCGATTGGAATTCGTTTCGATCGTCGTCGCCTGGTCGCCGCTTTTCTTCGTTTTCCTCGTAGTTTTAGGTTTAGGTTTCGCTTTATTCAGCTTGAACGGTTTTAGGTTCCAGTTTTCGCTCCACAGCCACAGATCGGATTTATAGCGTTCGTCGTGCAGCAGCTGGCAGCTTTTATCCACCACTTGAGATAGCAATAACTTGGCCTCGACGTTCATATCGTCGTAAGTTTGTTGCGAATTTTCAACGTACGTACTCCAATTACGGTTTACCGGAAGGTAACACACGCTCAGCTCCAGCATGCCGGCCAACGTGACCGGATGAGGAAATCGCTTCAAAAACTCGGGCCATAAATGGGTCAATATCGTATGCGTGGCTTGGACGTCTTTCGCGCAATACGTCATTAAATTCTGGAAATCGTCTTTGATGTCTTTCATCGAACCGGTCACGAATATGTTTCTGTCTTCTTTTTTCAAATCGCCACCGCAATAGAATTTATACACTTCGCTCAAGCTGTTATTCAACGAGGTTACTTCGGACCAGGGTTCCTCTTTGGCGTGGCCGGTCTTCAACATTAATTTCTGATAACTGGTCACGCCGCTTATGGCGATGTGTAACGACATGGTGTCGATAAACCGGAGCGCTGTTTTTTCCAGCCAATACTGCTCTTTGATTCGAGCTCTGTCGAACGATACGTTATGGCCGATGACGATTTTCGGTTTTAAAAATCTATCGTCCAATTTGCATCCTTTGGCGTTGGACGCGCTTTCCAGCGGTATTAAATCGTCGATCGAATATCTATTCATTTTTTTCTTACTGATCGCCTTCCTTTTAGCGCATAGGTCTTTGCTCGCCCAGCTATACCAGTGAGTGGGACTAACGGCCGTTGCCATTACCGGAGCTGCTCCTTCTGCGCAGCAAATTTCCACGTCGAAAATTAAACATTCTTCGTCCGGATAGTCTACGCTTACCGGTTTGCCATCGACGTACTTGGTCCAGCCGGCGCAAAAATTCCATTCCGACGGCGCAGGCGGAATAGGATTTAGCAATCGATCGGTCATCAATTTATAAGACTCGCTTTGCTGCCGGCCGAGCTCGTAAAAGTGCTCTTCTATATCTCCGTTCAAAATATCTGGTAATTTTAAATCGACGTCGGGTAGTTTTTGCAGCGGTCCGGGTAAACCGTGCTGTTTCAATTCAGCTAGCGATTTTTCCAGCAATTTTTCGTCGCGTTTGATCCGATGCTCAGCTCGACCGAAAATCTGTTTGAAAAGCGACCGAGACAGCATCTGAATATTCAAACTGTTGACTCGAAAATTGTTTTCGGTTTGAGTGGCGTCTTCGGAAGGTGGTAAACGTACATCCGATTCGATGGAAGTCTCACGCAAATTCGGAACTGCCAGATCGCATTTGGAGAAAGTGTTTGTTTCTTTGATACCGGATAGTTTGTCGACGTGAGCGTGTCGACAAATTACACCTCGTGGATTCAGCGATCGGATGAATTTTCGGTTCATTTTGAGTGTTTTCAATGCATTATTAAACTACAGCGACGGAAGACGAATCGTTAAAATTTTTACAAGAAGAATATTAAGTATCGAAAAAGCATCGGAACCTTACCTTTACAATATTATTTCAGCATGACGTAAGTTTCGCAATTCACATTACGGCCTCGCAGCTAGGTGGCTAGGTGTACGATATGATATAATTTTTCACGACTTTACGTATTCATTCGGCATAAATCAACGTCTTTGAACTCGCATAAAATAATGATTAAATGATTTTACTTTAATCAAATTTTCAATTTTCGGAATTTTCTCTTCTCAAACAACATCGAGCACATGATTCTTTGACTATGTGGCAACACTGCAACACTAGTATTGTTATCAATTTTCAACCTGATAAAAATTTCCCAATGCCCAATCAGTCTCAGACTTGCAATTGCAAAATATCAAAATTGGAGTGGAGGGAGGGGTTCAATCAAAATTTTTGCCATAACTAAAATTATTTATAAAACTTCAAGCTACAACTTTTGTTGGACAATTTTTTCAAATGGACCCCTCCCTCCCCACCAATTTTGGATAATGTAACTTGAGTTAGTCAAAATAAGTTACATTACCCCAAAATTGGTGGGGAGGGACGGGTTCATCTGAAAAAATAATCAAACAAAAGTTGTAGCTTGAAGTTCTATGAATAATTTTAGTTATGACAAACATTTTGATTGAACCCCTCCTTCCTCTCCAATTTTGATATCCAGTATCTAATGTAGTGACAAGTGCGGACTTGGTAAAATTCAAGAGTAAATGTGACACATTCGTAGTGTTTATAGACGCAAGTGTGATGTCCAATGAAATTCGCGTATTCTTATCAAAACTCGCGCAATTGATGGAATTGGACCACGTGACTGTCACCACTACACAAACATACCACCAACACATTCTTGAAATTTTGGTAATTCGAATTGATAAAAAAAAATTTCGCTTGCACGTGATTTTTAACATCTCATTTAAAAAATAATTATTAATTAGTCGAGTGTATTGTAATTTTTCCAATTAGTGCGGATGAAATGTATTCAGGTATGTAGGCACAAGTAGCAGTTAGGAGTTGACGTTTTCAATGCTGCATTTTTAAGATCTGATAATTATTTATAGTTCGTGAAATGTCGCGTATACCGCTTTGAAACGCAGATTAGTAGTTCTACCCAAACAATTACTATATTTTCAAACCATGGCTAATCCAGATGCGAGCAGAGAAGGAGATGTTAAGAAAACACATCGGAAACCACGCGCAGGTTTGTTTTATGTACTACCTTACACAGTATAGTTATTTTTATTTTGATATTGCGATAAAATTTCTTATACATTTTTTTTTACTTTTTCAGGAAGGAAAGCGGATAAAAAAAATAAAAGCGATCCAAACGTTCAAAACCTGACCGCCAAGCAACGTAATCCTAAAGCGTTTGCAATTAATTCGGCTGTTCGAGCGGAAAGAAAGTTCAGAAGGTGATAAGAACCACCAAGACGCTAGAAAAATCTATGTAATAATTTTCAAGTAGCGTACTAATTTGCGCTTTAACGTTTTACAGGCATCAAGATCTCGATACCAAAAAACAACACATTCCTTTAATCGATCGCACTCCTTTGGAACCTCCTCCTATCGTCGTTGCGATAGTTGGTCCGCCGAAAGTTGGTAAAAGTACCCTGATGAAATGTTTGATAAGAAATTTCACTCGGCAACCGCTTTCTACCATTAAAGGGCCAGTAACCATAGTTTCGGGTAAATATTCCCAGTTATTATGCTGTTTTACCATTATAGAAATTGATAATTTCAACGCATTACTTGTTGATTCAGGCAAACGTAGAAGAATTACATTTATAGAATGCAACAACGACATCAACAGTATGATAGACATTGCCAAGATCGCCGATTTAGTATTTTTGATGATCGATGGCTCGTTCGGTTTCGAAATGGAGATATTTGAATTTTTAAATATTTGTCAGGTTTGCATCGTGTCTTTCCTCATTTCGCAATGATGCGGCGGTCGAACAAAACTTTTGCGACGTATGTACTGAGCTTGTATTTGTATTTGATTTTTCGATAGGTGCACGGGATGCCAAAAATTATGGGAATACTCACTCATTTAGACATGTTTAAAAATAGCAAAACACTCAAACACACTAAGAAGGTTTTAAAACATCGATTCTGGACCGAGGTGTATGCCGGGGCGAAACTTTTCTATTTATCCGGCGTTGTACGAGGCGATTATCTCCGTAACGAGATTGAAAGATTGTCGAGATTTATTTCTGTTATGAAATTCCGTCCGTTAACCTGGCAAATATCTCACTCTTACGTACTAGTCGATCGAATGGAAGATTTAACGTCCCAGGAGTTGATTCGCCAAAACCCCAAGTGCGATCGAACTGTAAGCTTGTACGGATACGTTCGAGGAATACCTTTGAATAAGGATAACAACGTTCATATACCGGGTAACTAACGATGAAGACGTTTTAAAATTATGCATTGCAATTTCCAACCGTCTCAACGTGCTATTGCTATAATTATTCGATTTTGTTTTAGGATGTGGCGATTCTAAAATCTCCAGCATTTGTTTTCTACCCGATCCGTGCCCTTTACCAGATAAATTGAAAAAGCGAACGTTGGTGGACAAAGAAAGATTGATTTACGCTCCTTTTTCCGGCGTTGGCGGTATTGTGTACGATAAAGATGCTGTTTACGTCGATCTCGGTGGAAGTCATTCTCATAAAAAGGTACACGATTAAGGCGTCACTTTGCTTTGCGTTATTTTTTCGGCCAAGTTACGAAATTTTGTAACTAACTTACTCTTGAAACTTATCGAATTTGTTCGAAATCGTCTTTCAGGAAAAGAACGAAGACCGACCGGAACAAGAGTTCGTGACGTCGTTAGTTGATACGAAGCAAACGCTAGATGCTAAACTACAACAGAGCGAATTACAGCTCTTCTCTAACGCTAATGTCATAACTTCTCGCGACTTTAACGAGTAATGATTACATTATATTACCAAGTTATTTTAAAAGTTGCTGTTCTGTGGTGCATCGAAAGGTGTAATACGTCAGTATTTATTGTTAATACCCGAGCGTTGAACGTTTCGATTTTTCTAGCGGTGAGAAAAATGAAAAAACTTTCGAAAACGTCGAAGAAAATGGAAGAACAAGGCGTAAGGTCATTTTCACTGACGATGAAATCGATGAGAATGACATGGACGACGACGACGAAGACGAAAGTGACCATGGTGTTGAGGAAGTTGAGGAAGAAGACGACGAAGATGACTACGAAGTCGAAAATGAAGAAGAACTGAACGAAGAAAACACCGACACCGATGAATTGAGCGAAGCGCAAAAATTATCGCACGATGACGATGACGACGATGATGAAGTTAAATGGAAGGCCAACTTGTCACAAAAGGCTTCCGATGCGTTTATAGCGAGACAAAACACTTCTGCGAACTTATGGAAATTAGTATACGGTAGGTAATCCTACAACTTTACTTTGTGTGTTTGTAATTAAACCATTTTTTATATGCATAAATATATTTTATGTTAGATTTTAAAGAAAATGACGACGCCGAAGGAAACGAAGAGAACGAAGAGAGGGTCGACGGATTGTTCAAAGTGGTTAGCGCCAAAAAGAGAGAACTTCTTCGTGATAGAGATACGTTGAATTCGGAAGACTGTAGCCGATTTGTCATCTCTTACATTAGAGATTGGTCAGACGATAAGGTACGTAATTATTTGACAATTCTGTATTTTCATTATTCTCGCGTTGATCATTTCAATTTTTCAACTCACAGATTCGCGACATTATTCGAGACTATTTTATCACTGGCAAATGGAATAGTTCGGAAGATGCCAACGAGTTGTTAAGATTAGACGCTGAACGTAGCGTAGATTCGGAGGACGAATTATACGGCGATTTCGAAGATTTAGAAACTGGAGAAAATTTCGAAAGCGAAGAAACAAAACCACCAGTCATCGGTATAACGCATCCCTTTTCCACACAGTTATCGTCCGCGTCGCTCGAAAGCTATTTTCATAATACGTATTTATGTTGTTTTCAGAAAAACCGAAACGTGAACTTAGTAAAACTGAATTGATAGAAAAGAAAAAAAAGTTGAAAGAAAGGTTCGATGCCGAATACGACGACAATGACGGTGAGAAAGGAAGTTCGTACTACGACGATTTAAAACAGGAAGCCAGTAAACAGGCAGAAGTAAGTACTGATGAATCAATCGACGAATGTATTTCTTGTTTGTTTTGACTCGAATAATCACGTTATTTATTCGTAGCTGAATAAAGTCGAATTTGAAGGATTAGACGATGAAATTCGCGTCGAGTTGGAAGGTTACAGACCCGGCATGTACGTGAGACTGGAATTGGAAAAAATACCGTGCGAATTAGTCGTCAATTTTGATGCTACTTACCCGTTAATTGTCGGAGGTTTACAGACAGGCGAAGAAAATATCGGATTCGTCAATGTGAGTTTTCTTGCTTTTTTAATGTTTTTTTTTTTTTTTTTTTTTTTCATGCATGCTCTTATAATAATAATATGTATGTTTTCGTCAATCTTGTTTCTCAATTTGAAAATTTGCAGGCTCGCGTTAAAAAACACAGATGGTATAACAAAATATTAAAGTCAAAAGATCCTATTATTATTTCACTCGGATGGCGTAGGTTTCAGACATTACCTGTTTATTATAAATTAGAAGATAACTTCAGACAGCGGTTCGTGCTTTTTGCTCTTTTCTCAATTAGAATAGATACGTACATTTTTTTGACAACATTGCCGATGAATAAAATTATTAATTTTTTAGAATGCTGAAATATACGCCAGAACATGTGACTTGTATGATGAACTTTTGGGGCCCCTTGACTAAACCGGGGTCTGGGTTTTTAGCAATTCAAGACATATCAAATCGACAAGTACGTAAATGTTTCATCGAGTACTTTATTTACGACTTTTTGTGAATAGCTCGCTAAATAATTTTTTATTTTGCATTAAAGGAAGGATTTCGTATCATTGCTACGGGAACGGTGGTAGATGCCAATCAATCGGTGCAAATTACGAAAAAACTTAAATTGGTCGGAGAACCGTTGAAGATTTACAGAAAAACTGCTTTTATTAAGAATATGTTTACTTCGGCTTTGGAAGTAGCCAAATTCGAAGGAGCCAAAATCAAAACAGTTTCCGGTATCAGAGGGCAAATTAAACGAGCTTGTAGTAAACCAGAAGGAGTATTTAGAGCTACATTTGAAGACGTCATCAAGCTCAGCGGTTGGTAAACTTATTACTACCTACGACGAGTTCGTAAACTTATTCGAGATAGTAAAGAACGTCTTCTTAACGTATTTTATCTTATTCAGATATTGTGTTCTGTCGTACCTGGTGCAGTGTGGACGTTCCTAAATTTTTTAATCCCGTTACATCGCTTCTGTGGCCAGTCGACGAGAAAAACAAATGGTTGTTGATGAAAACCACTGGGCAATTGAAACGAGAAAAAGGCGTCAAGGTGGACCCGCAAGTAGATTCATTATACTCGGTAAGAAAACTAAAAATTGAAAGCAGTTCACTCCTTGCCTCGTGTCGTGTTAACATAATATAATAAACTGTCTTGTTTTAGGAGGTTCACCGTAAGAAAAAAGTCTTCAAACAAATTAAAATTCCAAAACGTCTTCAAAGTCAGTTACCGTACAAGTATAAACCGAAGGTTGAAAAAATCGGAGCGAAAAACGACGCCAAGAAACGATTAGTGGTTGTCAGAGATGCCCACGACGTCAAGGTATGTATATGAATTTGGAACAAAAGCAAAAATTTTCTTCCTTTCGTTCGAAATATGTAGTCATAATTTTTTTTAAAATTTTTTAATTGAAGATGAAAAAATCTAATGATTATTTTTTTCGTTTTATAGGTTTCGTCATTATTAAGAATGGTTAGAACTAATTATCAAGATAAACAAGGGAAGCAAAAGCGCGAAGTGAAAGATCGTGCAAAAGAATTTAAGAAAAGCATAAAACTTAGCGAACAAATTCGGCAAAAGAAAGAAAAAGAACGCAGAAGAAAAGTATTCACCAAACAAACCAAGCGTGAAAAAAACTCGAATAACGCAGAACGCTAGACGCCTATTTTTTATATAATTATTTCAATAAAAGTTTATAGTTTGTTTTTATCCAATTATTTCGTCGAGGCATATTATCATTTAAAATTAATTTTACTCGATTCGAGATCTTTTAAATAGATACCTATTACCTATGTACGTGTACCTAGAATTGTTCATTTTTCGTAATCGTACGGACTATGACTAGCTCCTAGTTTTCACTGCGGCGTTAGTGATTGAGCTGAATTTTTTTAAGTCCAAAACTATATAAACGCCTAATATGCGAAATTAGAGAGTATAGAGGGGTCCAATCGAAATTTTTATAATGACCAAAATTATTTTTGAGATCGTAATCTAGAACTTTTGTTCGAAAATTTTTTCAATTCAACCCTTACCACTCCCCAATTTTTAATAATGAGTATCTATGTATTAATATGAAAAATTGGGGGGGGGGGGGGGGGGGGTTCAAACTGAAAAATTTTTCCAACAAAAGTTCTAGATTAGGATCTTAGAAATAATTTTGGTCATTATAAAAATTTCGATTGGACCCTCCCCTCCCCTCCCCCCTAATTTTGCATATTAGTACGAACTGATATTATAATTTTAATTTTAATTTTTTTTTGAATTTTATGTAGAAGATAACGATTAATGCTGTACTTGTCCGCGTATTAACTGGATGAATTCCTGAGCAGTAATTTATAGTTTTTGACTAACGTCTAGTTCTAGTTTAATAGTTTTGTACCATAGAAATAATGCGCAGTGATGCCAATTTCGAAATAATTGTTTCTCGGCTTCAGTCAGCTGAATGAAGAAGTGTGCGTGTGTGAGTGATTTTTTATGATTATGCAATGCGCACGCGGGAAGCTACCTGTTAAATAGGATTGTAAATTTTTGTTCACCTCACCTTGATATCCATCATTATTCAGTTGTTTTGTTTGTACTTTCGTTATTGTTTATAAAAATTTTACTCTCGGTTACTTCGCAGATTGCGGTAAATTTTATGCATCTTCAGTGAATCGTATATTGTGCGGTACTATCTCGAGTTGAAATATTTTCTGCCGTTTTCATTCTTTATGTATTTCATAGTGTACCAAGGAAAGAAATCATCTGTAAATTCAGCTGGTAATTAGTAGTTATTGTTCGTTAGGTATAAAATTATTCTCGATCGTACGGTTAGCGATAGTTTTTTGAAATTAGCATAATTCATGACGTTAATCGATATTCTGCTAGTTTCGTCGCATAAAGCTCAGATTCCAGCGATTATTTCAGGTTACATTTGTTGAAACTGCGTCGTTTACTTAGAAGCGCGTTGCTGTATTGATTTTTCCAAGTTCGTAATATGACCGAGGTTCGTAAACGTCGAAATGGACAAGAAGATGAGACGGAGAAATTACTCAGCGATGGCGATCATGTAAGCATCTATTATAATATTAGAGAATTATACCTTATCATTTTCGTTGATGATTAACGAAACGCTCGTCTAGTTGTAAGGATAATAATAAAAGACTACATTTCAGGTATCCAGTATATCTGTAAAACGTCCAAAAAATAATAAGAAGATTTTTAATATTTATCACAATAATATACGTCGATTCAAGAGTAGAACTATACTAAATTCTGTTAGAAATGTTTCGTATTTAAGCGCAAAGTCGCAAGCGCTGTGTTGCTTGTGTCGGGGATACGCTGTTTGTCCCCATCGATGTGGTAATTCGGTGAGTACGGGGAATCGGCTGAAATCTGAAATCAGATATCACTTCAGAATCAGAACGCACGATATTCTTGAAAACACTAATAATACTAATATTGGTGAAGGATAAAAAATGCATTTCTATAAAGTTTGGTGTCTTGGTTCTCTTAAAATTCTACGTTATGTTTCCCTCTGGCACTGGTTCTTACGATTCCCTCACCAAACGAAAAAGCCCCGGTACCGCGATTAAAACAGCACTGTCTCTTTATATCTTATGTTACTTTTCGGGAGCTTATTTACAATAAACTTAATCGCTTGGTTAAAATGAAAATTTCCGTTATCCCGAGTAGTGTTAATTTTTCATGTTTTATTGTTTCAGCGCGACGATGTGGACTCGGAAGAAGACAAAAATGTCGATCTTTCCAATACGATTCCTTCCGGTACAAACAAAATGCCACATATCTTGGAATCAGTTTTGAATGGCTTATCCGATCGGTAAACTGGACTATGTGTAGAGGGCTATGGGAAATGTTTCCGTTTCTTCGTAATCAAAAATTCAAAGTATTATTAATTTTTATGTTTTTACAGGTGGAGAAATTGGATAATTAGATTTATATCCACCGTACTTTTAACAGTAGTATTTTTGATGATCATTTATGGAGGACCATTGGCTCTCATGATAGCGGTATGATTCAATTTCACCATTCGACATTTGTTAACGCTAAAAAAATAACGTTTATTTCAATGTCGGGGTTTTTGTAAGACTTCTTAATTCTCGAACACTCGCGCACGCTCGTCGCTCATGCATGCTTGTGTTCGTAAGTTGTGTTGATTTTTGATTATCGTCGTCGGTTTTTTTTTTTTTTTTTTTTTTTTCTAGACTTTGGCCGTGCAAGTGAAATGTTTCGAAGAAATTATCAACATTGGCTATTCCGTTTATCGGATTCACGGTTTGCCATGGTTCCGATCTCTTTCGTGGTATTTTTTGATCACATCCAATTACTTCTTTTACGGCGAAAGTTTAATCGATTATTTCAGCGTTGTGATAAACCGCACGGTGAGTTTTGATTTTGAGGTCTATTTCGCAACATCTGAAGTAAAAATGATGACTGATTTTCCCTTCTAACGTGCTCGTGTTTTTTTTTTTTTTTTACTAACAGGACTTTTTGCGGTTTTTGGTGAACTACCATCGCTTCATTTCATTTTGTTTGTATATCATCGGATTCGTTTGGTTCGTTTTGTCGCTAGTACATAAATATTATATGAAACAATTTTCATTATTCGCCTGGACCCACGTCGCCCTTCTAATTGTGGTCACTCAGAGCTATTTGATCATACAAAACATATTTGAAGGACTGATATGGTAAGTTTTTCTGAACCGTGTACCGCGTAACAATCGACGATACGTTCATAATGTATTGTGTGCTTCACACTCGTATTTTTTGCACTGAATTAGGTTCATCGTTCCTGTTACTATGATAATCATCAATGACATATGGGCCTATATTTTCGGATTCTTTTTCGGTCGTACTCCACTCATCAAAGTGTCGCCCAAAAAAACGTGGGAAGGATTTATCGGAGGTGGCTTCGCTACCGTATTTTTTGGCGTATTGGTGAGTAATGGTGATATTTGCACGTGTTCGTTTACGAAATTTCCATTCGCCAATTCATTACGTGTACTCGTAATTTTTAGCTGTCGTATTTTCTATGCCAATTCGAATTTTTCATTTGTCCGATCGAATTCAACGAAACTTTGGGTCGCATGACAATGGATTGCGAGCCTTCTCCTTTATTCCGACCGCAAGAATACGCGCTTCCTCAATTCCTTTCGTCAGTTTTGCAACTGGTAAAATGTTTACAAGATTCGATAGTTTTATGCGGGCTAGGTGGCGACGTCTATTAATTATTTTTACTATCATTATTCCAGCTACGATTGAAAAAGACAATTACGGTGTATCCATTTGTCTTGCATTCGTTTTCGATGTCTTTATTTAGCTCGGTAATTGGCCCGTTCGGTGGATTTTTCGCAAGCGGATTCAAACGTGCGTTTAAAATAAAGGTAAATTGCTCGCTTATTTCATTTCTGCGTTGTCTCTTGACAAAAAATTATCGCTGTATGCGAGCAACCGGTTCGAATTATTTCAATTTCTTATTTAGGATTTCGGAGATGTTATACCTGGTCATGGTGGAATAATGGATCGATTCGACTGCCAATTCCTTATGGCTACGTTTGTGAACGTTTATATTTCCAGTTTTATACGTTCTCCATCTCCACAAAAACTACTGCAACAAGTTTGTATACATTTAATTCAAAATATTCGAATATCCCACTCACCCCGTTAATATTTTCTGCCTACTGTTGAAATATTAGGTGTTCGCATTAAAACCGGAACAGCAACTGCAATTGTTTTATGCTTTGAAGGAATCGTTGGAAAATCGAGGCATATTGAGTATACGTCAAGATTAATTTTTTTTATTTTAGTCTTGCTTCTAATTAGTTATGCCTCAGTCTTGTATTTTATTCGTTTGTTTGTTTGTTTGTTGTTTGATTGTTGTTTAGGGCAACTAGTTTAATTTTTTAAATTATTTTTCGCGTCTGTATCGGTTTTAGGTGTTTCTAAAATCACTATTTCAAAATTAACGTTCTTGAAACATGATACTTCTCGTAAATCCAAAATTGTACACGTACTAATTCTGGACAAGTGTGTAAAGATGGAAAGAAGTAATTTCGTGTGAAAAAAGTTTTTAGAGATAATGAAAAATCTTATTGTCTATGATTAAATTTTGTCATGTGAATTTTCCGTTGGAAATCTACGATTTTTCGAATTTTGATCGAGAATTAATTTTGAAATACCGTTACAAGGCGTTTTCCCTATAAATGTAATAATTGGTTGTTGTAGTCGAGTACTTATATATCTTTCGTTATTATATCTATTATTATATTCCCATCAATACCTATTGACGAACATTTTCCCATCCATTTTACTGTCTAAACGTCTTCATTATTGGAATGGATCTTTTCTTCGAGTGTATCGGTGTAGTTTTCATTTCATATTGTTATTTACTGTGAACAACGATGAATATTGAATAGTGAAAATCGTGAGTGTGTGTAAAGTCTTGTGTGTTGTTTGAATTCAAAGTAAATAACTCAGGAACACGTCTTCTGTTACCTACCTAATCTGAAAATCGTGATTTTTTTCCCGTTTTTTGTTTTTTCAATCGATAACCTAACGAGCATTCCAGCGTAATGCATTTATTCTATCAGCCTTTGGTTATTGTCATTCAAGAAATCGTAGTTAATCGTCACTGCTTGAAATATGTTAGAAATACGCACCTTAATGGTTAGAGTTTTCCATTTTAAAATATGCATTCGATGATTTATTTAGAAAAGATCTATTTAAACATGTGGAATTGAACGTGTTGATGAAAATCTTACACATTCAGTATGTTACATGTTCATTTAAATTTTTTTCTACATTACCGCGTTCTGTTAATTTTAGGTCTTCATTTTCTGAAATAAGATATTATGTAGGTGTCAACAGTCAGTCGAATTAGGCTTCGTTTTGTATAGAAAAAGAAAAAAAACCCTAGACGAGTTTAACTTGTTTTCTTGTTTGTTCATAGTACCTATTCCTCTCTGAATATTTTTTAATATTAGTAAATTGTGTTTATAAGTATTTTTACTTGTAAGCTCTGTTCTTATGTTAAAGGATTTCGTATCTCGATCAATTGATGTCATAGGGTTCTTTGAAATTATCTTTGTAAACTAGTCATTTATGTTTACGTTAAAGTTTTTTTTTTTTTTTTTTTTTTTTTTTTTTTGTTGTATGAATCCTTTTTTATTTTCTTTTTTTTCTGGCCACTTAGTGGGCACGTCTGTGATTGTACTTCGCATTCAGTAATAATGACTTGTGTGCTAAAAGATATTTTTACTGAAACTGAATGCTGAATGAGAAAGTAGTCATTTCATGTTTGAAACTATTTCATACGACTTCGAACTAAGTACTTAAAAAATTTAAATAAATGTTTTTGAAGTTGACTTCATTATTTAAAAAAATAAATATAATACATTTTCTACTAGATGAATTAATATAAGCAGTGAGCGATATTATGGACCAAGGACCATTGTTTAATTTTTGGATTATTCGATCGGAGGATGTCTGTAAAAAAAAAAGCAGACGAGTGCCTGCAAAAGTACACGATAGGCAACCAATTCGACTTCCCGTTTTCAGCAAAAAAAAAATTAAATTTTGTTTTTTCGTTCTGCCATCACTGAATTGAATTGGTGTCGTCGTTTCTGATTGGGTAGTGATGCGAGTGTGATAAGTGATAACAGTAACACTTGGACTTGGTACGATTTATGAGATTTGAATAAAATCATAATTATTTACCAAGCTACATTTTTATTAATGTACCTATTATTATAAGATTTATAATTTAAAAACGTACTAGTAGAAGAATTAATTCGCGTAATTTTTGAAAACTCCGATGATTTAAACGAACAAATATGTCTGTACAACTTTTCTGTTCCAACTTTGAAGTCAATTGGAATCGTGCTGAAAGTGAGTACCTATAATTATGTGCTAAACAGAATTAGGAAGAAACGTATCGAGTAAATCTGCTGTTGGTTATAGAAAATTGAAAATGCAACCGAGTGATCCGTGCACTATCAATTGGACGGAAGACGACGTAGGCGTTTGGTTAACCAAAAAGAAGTTGTCACACGTCGTAGAGATATTCAAACAACATCGTATCGATGGCAAAGCCTTACTTCTCTTGACTGAAAACGATGTGGAATACGTGGTGTCGAAAGATGTAAGTTACATGTTTTGTATCGTGTGTCCATGTTTACCTTAGTACATTCGAATTGTTGGTAATTTGGAAATTTCTTTACTTTTTTGTAGCCTATCGGTCTCACGAAAAAATTATATCTTCAAATTCAGCAACTGAAACTGGACAATAAACAGATGTTGCTGGAAAGAGGATACGACCCAAATAGCTTACTTTATATTCCAAATAAACTGTACTTACGTTCATCAGGATTCACGAATGTCAATGTCGTGGAAGGCAGCGATTATTATAAAAGACTGAACTCTAAAACCGAAGTAATTTAATTGCGATCCGATTTCAATTGATCAGTAGCGACGAAAGTGCAAACTCGATTAAAAGAGATGATACATTTCAGGTGATAGATCCGTTGAGCATTATGCATAATTGTAATGGAGACTACGTCTCATCTGTACGCGATAACAGTTATCAATCATCCAGATCGTCCGAAGATGGTCATCCCGTTATATTGAAACCAGAGGTAATTTCAGTCGTCGTATCGACTATCGAATAAGAATTAGAATATCCTTACTTAATAATATGTGCATACTAACGCTGGTACATCATTGCAGTTTACCAAGGCGGTGATTGCTTTAGCTTATTTGTTTCTGGTTACGTGGATTACGTCTTTTGTAATGGTGATAGTGCACGACCGTGTTCCTGACATGAAACGTTATCCACCGCTGCCTGATATATTTTTAGATAACGTTCCTTACATTCCGTGGGCATTTCATATGTGCGAATGGACAGCTACCGTTCTGCTGATTATATGGCTCGTGGTATTGTTTTTCCACAAATACAGGTAACACGAAACCTTACTCAAAGGCTGTACATATTGTTGTTGTACATAAGCATTCGAGTAACTTTATATCATTCGATTGTTTTACCTGCTTCGAATTCGTTCGGATGATTATCATTAACGAAACGGCCGCTCGCCGTTCCTTTTGTTTGCAGATTCATTTTATTACGCAGATTTTTCGCTCTCTGCGGGACCGTATTTTTGTTGAGATGTATAACCATGTTAATTACGTCACTATCCGTTCCCGGGTCTCATTTGAAGTGTAGTCCCAGACTATCGACTTATACCTCGGGTATTCACGCGTACCTTTTTATTAATTAATTTTCATTTTACATCACCTCAACGTATACACATTTTCAAACGGTATTTAACATTTTTTTTTTTTTTTTTTTAGAATATCTGTTGGGCGATATCGTAAGTAAGGTGGCTCAAGCGTACACTATTTGGCGTAACGCCGGACTATCAATTCGCGGTGTACGAACGTGCGGAGACTACATGTTCAGCGGGCATAGCGTCGTACTGACCATGTTGAATTTCTTCATTACCGAATGTAAGCGCGCCAAATCGCACATACATACCCAATATTTATGTACATCTACTGTACACGATTGCAAACCGAGAAATTCGTTTTATTACAGATACACCGAGGGATTTACATTTGCTGCACATCTTCACGTGGATCTTAAACATGTTTGGTATTTTCTTCATTCTTTCTGGTCACGAACATTACTCGATAGACGTATTTATCGCGTTTTACATAACTTCTCGTCTGTTCCTTTACTATCATACGCTGGCCAATAACCAAGCGTTAATGCAACGCGACTCCACTCGAACTCGTATTTGGTTCCCGTTATTCAGTTTTTTCGAAGCTTCTATCGAGGGTATCGTTCCAAACGAATATGAAACTCCGGCAGAAATTCTAGAAAATCTCTTCGTATGCGGTAAACACCTATGCGGTCATGTGTTACACATGAAAACTGTAACGCTGGAAAAATTACATGACATGAAGACCAGATCTAATCGTAGTACCTCGAGCAGAAGGCACTCGCATAAACGCTCGAAAAAGCACAAATCTTGACCAAAGATGTTCAAAATAATTTAGTTAACAGCTGTAAAAGTACCCACTCCACTTGGATACGTTCTTTTGTTTTTCAAGTTGAGTATTTTTGTAATATTTGTATTTACATAGCTAATCAACTTTCACCCTTGGTTATAGATACGTAGACGTACCTCTATCCATTTTCGAGTAATTACGAAAGTCATACATTTTACATTTTATATTATGTATTTGTACGTAGTATCGTACCATCGTACGGTTTTATGTAACCAAGTTACATACCCGTGTTGTACCTACCTACCTACCACCTACGAGTGAGAACCGTCACTCCCTGTATTTGTCAAAAATAATAATATCTATCTATCTTTTTTTATTTCCTATTTATTTTTTTAATGCTGTGTTATTAGTTTAATTTTAAAAATCGTTGTGATATAAGTTTTGTATTTGTTTTGTAATTTTTTCCCTTTTTCGGTTAAATTTTTTACCCCAGAATTCGAAACAATACCTACTTTTTTCGTTACAATTTAAAACTATTTTCACATTCGCCTTATGGTGTATTTATGTTCTTTCTTTTTTTTACTCTTTTTTTCTCGCCATTTGAAACAATAATTGTACGAGAATTACTCTTAATATTATGTCGTCGACGCTATTGTAACATTTTTCAGTTGTGTGCTGTATTTGTAGGCACACAGCACATACACGTATGTATTTTCACGCGTATGTTGTGTACGTTGATGAACTATTCTTCTGTAGACGTCGTCGCGCAAACGTTTTAATATTATTCGTTTCTTTTCCGTCAAGTCCGCGACAGTAAAAAAATCAAGAAACGGCCGTAATAAAATACCTATACCTATTGCCTACATATTATTTTTACTACCGTTTTCTCATCGGTATTGCCTATAGATTAGGATTACTTATCGTTAATGAAAAATTATACGAATGTACTGAATACGTAGTACCTTACGTTAACGAATACCCATTATGTTACCAATGTCCTTGTACCGTTGTTGCATGTGTAGCGTATTATTACCGGTACACGCAAAATTAGTTTTCCGTCAAAATTGGTACCTCTAACTCACCTCTAGCTACAATATTTATATTACCTATCTATGATTCCTAAAAATCATTTGGTATTAAATACCTATTTTTTACCCTCGATATTCGCGTCGTTTCTGTTAATTCTTTCACAAAATAACAACGACCTTCATTTATTTGATATTATACTACCTACAATAACTTTCCCATACACATTCAATTTTTTTTCAGTCAACTTTCTTCTTTCTCCCTATCCAGAAATTGTTCACTGAGCTTCGGTGAGCTTTTGAATGAACCTCTTTTACCTCTTGTAGGTGTACTTATCGACACATTTTGAATTTTGTAATGTGAAACGTTTTAATAAAGATCATTTTCCGCTTGCGCTGCAGTTTTTTCAGTTCTCGTACCTATCATGAAATGAAACGAAATTCCCATTTTTAGTAACGTCAAGTTGCGCCGAAGGAAAAATCAGTATTCAGTACCTAGCCCCACCAAGATGCACTATTGTAGTATACGCCATATTCTGATTCGATCAATTGCAATTGCATTGTGTTAAAAAGAGATTATTGTCCATTAATTCAGCATCATCATTATCATCATCGTACAAATAAAAATATTCAGATGAGAGAACGTACGTATTTATTTAATTTATTTCGGTACATGACTAATGGTAATGAGCTTGTGTGTGGTATACATAATATTATGTAGAAAAAAAAAACAGTCATTTAATGAGCAAAATAAATGAAGGAAAAATAGGGGAAATTTCCAATCAAGGATATCGTGTCCTTTGAAACAATCATTCATCTAGTGGTCAGAAATTTGTTTTACATATTATTCGACATTGATAACAATCGTCAAGTTCGTTCGTACAAAACAGTATCAAGTACTTCGGTTTAATGATGACAAAATTGCAGATTTCCGTCTTCCTAACGATCCTTCGATTTCCGCTTTCACGTAAAAAATTATGTACTAATTACGGGCACCTGAAATACATATTTTTGTATAAGTATGGACTTACGTATCTATATCAATGTTACATGAATCGGTCCGTTGATATGAAAAAGTGAGACTCGGTAAAAAAGTTCGTCACAACATAAGAACATTTTTAGCTGATTTAAAAAAAAAAAAAAAATTTTCATCAATTTTTTTATAAAAATGTATAAACTTTTGAGTTTTTTAATTTTGTACCAAACGTTTCTAGTGAAAGTGAGTAAATGATTTTGATATTTTTCAATTATACATTGAGTTGAGAAAAAATAACCCCCTGCTTTTCGGTACCCAAGTAAGTGGGTAGATACCTACGTATTTTTATTTTTGTTTATTTTCACTTTCAGGGAGAGAATAAGCTAATGGCGACCATGGTGGAAACTTTCATGGACTGTATGAGCCAAGCTCCTGAAAACTTTTCATTAGGTGAGTTTAGCCTGTTTTAAGTATTGAAAAAGCAGCGGTTTAATTAACAGTAGTACGTTTTTTTATACCTTCTTAATAGATGTTTGCCAAGAAATGGTTCGAGAAGGAAACGACAATACTCATGCTAAATATGATGCTTGTAAGGTACGTTGATGATTTTGTTCGAATTTGTTTAATTTTCGATGCTATCCTATCGATCACAAAAAATATGTTGTTTTTATTTTTTTAGTGCCTCGGAGCTTGTACATCAAAAAAATTGGGAATAGTAAGTAAAATATTTTTTTTAAATTCAGAGTAGTAACGTCACTACTGTAATAAAATTCTTCTTCAATTTTGGTTTAATTTAAAATTAAATAGATGGATGAAAACGGCGCAGGAGTGAGATCGAAATTCGAAGAGTATATCACACAACTGGATAATGAAACTTGGCAAAAAGAGGCCAAGAATATACTGGAGAAATGCTCGAATAGTAAGTGGTACACATAATTATCGTAATTTGCGTTGATTTTTTTATAATATTCTTCCGCAGTAATTAACCACCTTATTATTTTAATCGTACAGCTCCGGGAAAAAATTGCGAATTATCTTACAATTTTATGGTCTGCACGATGGAAAACTCTCAAATGGTTAGAAATTATTTTTACAACTCGGATCTCCCAAAAAAAGAGATTATTTATCATCTAATTCAATCATTTCAGATACGAGATTTTGTGAAAGCGATGACCGGAGGAAACAAAGAAGATGAAAAATGATCGCAAGTTTTCAATGAAATATCGAAACATTGGGAACACTTATCTATATACCGTAGCACTTGTAATAATGTAACTAAGTAAACAAATTCATTTACTCAATATAGATGTCTTTGACTTGTACGAACGTTCTTCACTTTCTCCGTCGAATTAAACGAACATTCGGCACTGAGCCTCTCCAGTGTTTGATTCATCACCGCAGTTTGCGGATTTTTCAAAAACGATTCCTCCTTCAACGTTCTCTTGAACACGTCGATGTCTTGAATTCTGTAAATATTGAAAGTCAATTTAGCAAAGAGTCAATAATTAATCACGTCACTTCTAGAAAAAAAAAAAAAAAAAAAAACGAACAAATTATTATGGCGTATTTTGGTCGCCTGTTTTCGCGGACGATTCTTCATCTTTTTATTGAAAGTTTTTCGCCCAACTTGCTTTTTCGAAAGAGGCGAGCCATAATCTGATTGTAATACTTGTTCAGAGTTTTTTCCACGCATAATGAAATTCTTGTTAGCTCGAATATCTGTGAACAGTAATGCTTACATTAATTTCAGGTATACCAAGCAATCATCTTACCGCTTCTTCTATGGCAAAATTTTTTATTACTTACCAATCGTTGTAGTAGTCTTATTCGTGTCCTTCAACATTTCATTTTTTCTACTTTTGAAAACAGATTCATCGCTTCGTACATGAACACGATCGGTACTTCCTTTTGTAGGCAAGATAGACGTTTTCGATTTTTTCTTCGAAATAGATGACTTACTTATTGTTACACTATTCGAGCAAAGGGCCTTATACTTCTTTCTTAATTTTCGTACTTTACCCATTTCACAGAACTAGCCGAACTTATATATTGCTAAATATTATATTATTGCGAAAATAATGAAAGGAGCGAGCGAAATTGAAAATTTTCAAGAAAATTTTGACGTTCATTTTTGTGATATGATAACAAAGTGTTTATAAATAAAAAAATCAGATGATTTTCGAAGGAGGAAATGAGGGAAATTCCGAACAATTTTTGCCATCACTGAATAAACGACGTCCAATCATATTACTATGTGATAATATAAAACAATCTGATTGGTTAAATTTTATTCGTATTTTCGCTTAGCGTTTTCGTCACGAAAAATTGAAATTTGATATAATTGGGCAGCTCGAGTAGAAAAGCGAAAAAATGACAAATTTTTTTGATGATGACGATAAACGCAAAAATAGATGATTGTAGAAAATTTTTGTATTATTTTTTGATGAAGAAAAAGTCCGAAGATAATACGAATACGATGATAATGAAATATTTCGAGGCCTAGTTTGCTGTATAATTTTCGTTCTAGTTTGTATTGCGCGAAAAAAAGGACTCGATTGCGTTGGTATCATTCGCGACAGACTGGAGTATGCTGTGAAATTCAACCTCGTAAAACTTTGAATGGTCCTCATGGAAAATGGAAGAATGGATTCAAAACGCGAAACCTCTGCGGAATCGGATCGTTTCATCGTGATAAGTGGTAAAGCAATTGAACCCTGTTTCAACGCTGATTGTACTAAGGCACTGCAAGATGTAGACAATAGTAAATCCGCGTCAGCCACAATAACGAAGGCATCTAATTTAGACAGTAATTTCACAAAATGCAAAGGTTCTACGATCGGCGATGGCAACGAATTCGCCCGCGTCGCGAATGGTGAAGATTTGTCCTTTGATTGTGAAACTCGCACATGTAATACCTCAAAGACAAATTCTAGTCAGTGTAATACAAATTCTCAAAATTCATGCTGTAGAAATGCGGAGAATTCAGCATCTATAAAAAAGTCACAAACCACTAACCCTCGATGTTCAGAATTCCGTAATGTGATATTGCCAGAAATTGCAACGAATCTACGAACTGCCGAAGAAATGAACGGCGCGTCAAGTGAAAACGACGCTACACAAAAAATATCTTGGGCCAACACGGCGGATCCTCCTTCAAATACTAGTACTAGTTGCAATAAAGAAAACGTGCACGATAATAATTGCGAAATTTCCTACATCTCGTACGAATCTGAGAATCAAATGCCTGATATAATGAAATTGATACAAAAAGATCTCTCAGAGCCTTATTCTATTTATACGTATCGTTACTTTATTCATAATTGGCCTCATCTATGTTTTTTGGTAAATAACGTCACTTTCTTACTCTTTTTTTTTTTCTATTATTTCGAATTCGTCTCTATTAATATCGCATTCGCATCTTTTACTGATTTCATTTGTAGGCAGTAAGCAAAGGGAAAAGCGTCGGAGCGATTGTTTGTAAACTGGACCTTCACAGAAAAATTATCAAACGCGGGTACATAGCGATGTTGGCAGTCGACGAAGGTTTCAGGAAAAAGGGAATTGGTAAGATCGAATTTGTATTCCTTTTGTAATAAAGCAATTCGTCGATACACGTTCAAAATAATCAACGAGTATTCTTGGTTTCAGGTTCAAATTTGGTATTGAAAGCTATTAGAGTTATGGCCACTGAAGGTGCTGATGAGGTGAGTTCGAAGTAGTTTATATTTTTTCTCATCATTGCGACGAGTATTGTTTCAATTGAATTTCGCACGAAAGTTCATTTTAAAAACTTACGCTCGACCTCGATAATAATTTTATTGCGCGTTTTCTAAAAGTAGGTAATATTCGTTTGTTGTAGGTTGTACTTGAGACTGAAATCACAAATCAGCCCGCCTTACGACTTTACGAAAACTTAGGATTCGTTCGTGATAAACGATTATTCAGATATTATTTAAATGGTGTGGACGCGTTACGTTTGAAATTATGGTTGAGATGAACGAAAAATATTCGGACGCAACATACTAAAGAGCTAAAACATTGTTAATTAATTTATAATGTGTTTTTTTTTCTTTTTTTAGAGTACATACCTAGCTACGGATCTACTTATACCTTAATACCTATTTGAAATTTGAATTCTATACCTACATTGTTCATTTAAAAACTAATTCGGTGATTCGGTGTTCATATTGTGAAAAAAAAAAAAGAATTATTGCCGATGGTTATCGTCAATTTTACACATCAAGGGGTGTAATGTACACGTTTCCCGAAAATTTACACCTCCGATGAACTCGAATTATTTTCTCTAAACCAAAGGCTTTTTGAGTTCAAATTTTGAATGGTATAAATTTGACCTCTAAAACTATTCGTAAAACGGAAACGTAAAAATTATCTCGAAGCTCTGGATTGTTAAAATTTTGCCATTGTATGTATAAGTACCGTTATTCTGTACTATCTATGCCTACTTGCCCGTTATTCGATTTTTTTTTAAAATTCATGTCTTTAGGAATATGATTTTTTTTTCTTAATTCGTAATGAAAACGTTTTGTTTGTTGGATCGTGGTACAAAAGACAAAACAAGGTAGCTAGCTACACGCTTCGCTATGTATGTGTTGAACGATTTGGTTTCTTGAAATACAAAGTAAACATTGTTACCGTTTTAGATTTATTTTCTCTTATTCGGTTTAGCTTTACATCGAAATCTTGTATTCGGTGAAAAATTGAAAAATGTAAATCCTTTCTGTTGCGAACTTGCGATGTACTTGACGAGGCGATGCGACTAGTACCTTTTTTATTTACTCGTGCAGACCTCTGGTGCCTAGCCGCCTGCTCAGGCCTCAGAAGGCTCCTCGTAAATTAGTACTGTTGATATGTGAAGTAGTGGCTTCCGGACTCGATGGTCTTTATTGAACGGAGCGTTCCAATTATTTTTTCAGATACTCGATTCGAGGTGGCGATACGCTCGAATCTATGCTAACTTCATGATATTCAAAGCTTGGGTAATAATTAACTAGGGTAACTATTTACCGTTCGAGTTAGTTGGTAGTATTTTTATTATTCATACTCAAAAGAAAAAACCAACGAAAGTGGTATAATTATTTATTTTATAATAATAATTATTGATCATTCAGCAATGCGTAATTTTTTTGTCATACTCGTGGCTACACTGACTAGGTGCAACGCATGTTTTGATGGAGCGGAGGGAAGTGGTGTGGCGTGGTGTCGGTGTCTTCCTTCCTTTTTCATCCAGTCCGATCCAGTCTATTGTATTCATGTATTGTATTGTATTGTATTGCATTAATGCGGTAGCGCAGTATTTTGGTAAAATGGTAATGGTGCCGGTATCGCAATTAAGTGTAAGTGTATCAATGGAATAAACCTGTTGAATGTGAACAACCGGCAACTCGTTCGATGTTCGGTTCGGTACACCGCACCGTCGTTGGCTGGATGCGTCGCGTCGTCTCAGTCTGGTAAGACCAGTCACCAGTCGTTCGATAGAAACGCGCGGGTAATGGTGGCAGTTCGGTTTCTTTCTGTTTCTGTTCTTTTTCATTCTCTAATATAAAATCTACAATTATTTTATTCGAATTCAATTCGTGTGTTTTGCTCGATTCGTGTTTTGCGTTGCCGGTAATATTGAAAATATTTCGCGCTGTGATAGCCTAAAATATAATTGCGTGTCCGAGTACGAGTGTTTGGATAACTTGATCAAATAATCTCGCGAAGTACACCCTAAAATGAATGGCGTTATCCGGAATCCTCACGAACGAATTGTAAGTAGACTTACCGATCGATGTTTAATTCAGTTATAAGACATAAGACATAATCAAACCAGTATTAGTAACGATGATTTTTCTGAATTACTTTAAATGCATGGGCACGGGAAGGAAGAACGTCCAACGTCGCAATGCCAATGTTGGTCATTGTATTCGTTTATAATGGCTTTACCGCATGGCATAAGGCAGTGCCTAATCGTAATTAATGCGACGATCGTTAGAATGTGGGTGCATAACAACAGCTGTAGACAGTAGACACTGTACCTAAAGTTGTATGTCATTGCGTTTGTTTGTATCAAGTTTTCGATGTGAAGGTATGTACTGTTACTGTGCAATACGAGTGTGTTGCTGTTGATCATTTACGTATTACTATACAGGTACGATGCACTATCGTTTTGTCGTCTACCGAAAAGGTAATAGGTCATAGGTGTACTTGGTTTGGTACTTAAGTAGATATATGTGTGTGTGTGTGTGTGTGTTGGTGTAGTTGCATTATATTGTACGAGTATAATGTACGTTCGGATCAGGTATTAGGTATGACTGGACTGCATTCGTAATTTCGTATTTTCGTGACAGCTACAGCAACGCCAATCAACAGACTATTACTGGACTCGACTTATTCATCATATTATTGTCAAGTACAAGTGCGATAGTAAGCAGCTAAGCACCAAGCACTAATCAGCGTTTGCAATGTTATTGAAATGAGTAAACCGTGTACATTTGGAACTGCCGTACCTACTATCTTTTTTTTTAAGCAAACATACCTATTATAATCGAATCGAGTCGAGTGCGGAGCCGGAGTAAGATAGATATTGAGCGCAAATTGTAGCCTAAGTATGCGTATACACTCACACAGTTACACACACTCATCACCTGAGTATGTTTAATTGTTTATGTTTGTACTATGTGTATGTAGTACACCTAGAGTATGCCGCCGCCGCCACCACCGCACATCACCGTAGCCGATTTTTATGTGTACAGTGAAGCAACGCAGCATTGCGAGGAGTGGCGGCAGTGGCACGTAAGTCCTAACAACGACGTGCCATTGCCATTGAAATTAAACCATTTGCAAGATGCATTGCGTATTCATAGTATAAACGTAAACTACGAGTATGAGCAGATGAGTTTGTTAATTTGTTGTTAATTCGTATACAACAGCATTACCGGCGTGTGTTCGTTTACAAGAGGAACCGAGGGAGGGGGAGGGAGGTGGCACTGAAATTTGAGGAAAGGAGGGATCCAATCGAAATTTTTATAATGACCAAAATTATTTTTAGGATCTTGCTCTACAACTTTTATTTGAAAATTTTTTTAATCGATACCTTCCTCGCTTATTTATCTGGGATTTCCAATTAATATCTTCGAAGTGTTGTGCAAAATCAGTGGGGAGGGGGTCCAATTTAAAAAAAACTTCAAACAAAAGTTATAGCTTGAAGACTTGGGAATAATTTTGGGTATTACAAAAATTTTGATTTAACCCTTCCTTCCCCTCCAATTTTGAATAAAATAAAATAATGTCAATCGAAACTTGAAAGAAATATTTCAAGTCCAGAGATTCAGTTGATTCATTTCTATGAACTAGGCACCCACCCAGGCGGGTGGAAATAACAACACCCAAAAACATATTATGATACTTTTAAAAATGTTTGTTCTCGCTTCGCTCGGGCAGTATTTTCTCTGTTCTTTTTTGATATCTATTGTATCATATTGTATGCTGCACATTTTTCGTTCAAGAGTCGAATCTTTTTCAAAGTTTTCGCCCTCGCTTCGCTTGGGCTGTGTTTCCTTTAAACGTTTTTTGAAAATCGATAGTGCAAATGGGAAGAAAAAATATATTTCCTTGAAAAACCGAATATTTTAAAATTTTTGCCTTCACTTTTTAGGTATCAATAGTATGAGTTGGAAAATTTCAGTGATTCAAGTTGACATTTTCAAATTTCAATGATCCCCCCCCCCTGAAAAATCGTTTCAGTTTGTTCCTGATCGTCGGCAAAATCATGATTTTTCGTCGGCAAAACAGAGAGTTTCACCCTCCCCTCCCCTCCCCCTCAACAGGATGCCTTCAATCCGTCACTGGTAGGGAACCTGAAGAAAATGAAACGAGGAACGACCAACCAAATACCTAGTATACCTACAGCGAAAACTTGATTATAATCGAACGATCGATGCGGCGTCTAATCAACTTACGATGAGTAAAAAAGCTAGATGGCTGAAGCAATAGAACAATAATAAGAATAACTCGAGTATTTGTACATGAATAATGAACATTACGTATAAATTATTGTAGTACATACACCGTGGTTGTGTACGAGTAGATGTACGTCTACGTACGTACTACGTACAGGTACCTAATATTATTTTTTACGACTTGCACGCTCGTGTTTGATCGCAGGACGATGCGAAAACAACAAGAATCACTAAATAATCGGCCTCACTTTTATTGCGAATAATTATACTTACCTATATTGTCGGTGGGTAAAGAGAAAATTGGCAATTTTATTAAACATTTTGACTCGCCCTTCCACCGCCACCTAACTTTTCCATCAACAGAAAAGAAGACAGCGCTTATTTTCGAAACTTCCCCTCCACAAGGAGTGGAAATTTGTAGGTACCAAATCGGTTGTTGGTAGGATAGACGTCTATTTCATTAGAAAATTCGTGAAAAAATTTACGATAGTCATCGACGATTAAAAATTATTGATCGTTAACGTGGCTACGTGCCTAACCTATACGAGTATTCGTATGCGATGCACGCGTTATTGAAGTATTAAGTAGACGGTAAACGGTGATTGGTTGTTACATTATGGCCATAGCTGCACCGTACCTGTTGGGTTAGCTGATGAATGTACTCGCCACAGCCATAGCCATATCCATAGCCATAATACGTACATATATACTCGTACCTTGAACTAGGTAGAGGTACCTAAATTCCGAATGCAATGGACGGCGACTGCGACGGCATCGACGTCTCTACGTTACCATGTACGGCGAATAATGATGTTAGTTTACTTTGTGCTGCTGCATATGATGTCATAGTCGTAGTTTGCTACGCGACGGCGACGTAGAAATCGTAAATATCTCATTTACTTTTACCATTACCACCATTACCATTAGTATTACCTGCGGTGCGGTCGGTGCGATGTAGTCTGCCTCAGTGCCTCTGCAGCGCATACTGTATTGTAGTTGGTTACTTTTACCCGCCTCTTGGCCCTCTTAACAAAACTCAAAAGTACGTTGTCGTAGATTGACAGCACGCTGTAGATAATAGACGTATACTTACGCTTACCTGGTCAGTAAAATTTGACTTGCCCTCTTTCCAGTCGCTTACCTCTTCTTTGCACAACTGTACAAGAAGCTGAACTCGGTATTGCAAACTGTGAACTAACCATGATACAGTAGCAGCTAGGTACCTGGTACCTAGACCTACCTAAACAGTGCTTGGTACGACCGTACGAGTAGGCGTGATTACTGCTGAAGTGCTTACTTTAGATATACTTACGTTATTTTACCTATTTGAGATTAAGTATGGTACCTACCTCGTACCTACCTAATTTACCTCGTCGGTTGATCGTCTCGTATTTGTTGGAAATGTAAAAAAAAAGAAGAAAACAAAGAATAACGATTGAAGAGTATTCGCAATACTCGTAATACGAACGCAAAATATGGCACCTAGACCTACTTACATTTATCAAACCGAAACATACAAGGTTTCAGAAACAGATTGCGCACGTTAATTCCGAAAAATTATCAGCGGCAGTGCAAAAGATGAGATCATTGTTTTTTTCTTATCAGGTATTTGTTTTATTGCGACGTGCTGTTGTGGAAATGAAACGATGACGTGAAAACGTTACCTAACTAGGGATGTAACAGTCATGCTTGCAATTATTATTCGTTTGTGGTAAGTAAAAATTGCGGGGAAGCTGGTGTCAAAGTTTTCACGCCGTTTTTACGACGAATAGGTACGTCCAGAATCGGATTGATGGGTATGCAGGGGGTGGGGGGGGGGGAGGGGGATGCCTTCAATCCGTCACTAGGTACATCATTGTACGAGTATGTTGAAAGCGTTGCCTATCACGTATTCGAAGGCGCAACAGGCGTACACGATACAAGTATGTACTGTCACTGACGTTAGGACAAAATAAATAATTTACTTACGTTAGTCGTTGTAACCGCAAATTTCCTCAGTAGGTATCTAATTATATTGTAGATTCGTAGGTAATTGATAGAAGTATTCGTGCGACGTGCCCACTTTTAATTGCGCACTATCGAATCGCTAGTTGGAGTAAGCTGTACAATACTTCATCGAGCGTTTGTTTTAAATGTTACAGGATGTCATTATAACGGAGATAGAAGAGGGACAACCGTGTCTCACGTGCGAAACCAGATGTCCAGGATTTCAGTTTCATAAATGGAGGTGAGTAATCGAATCGCATTCCTTACTTCCTCTCGCTCGTTCATTTCGAGAATTCGACACCTACGTCTACGTAGCTGTAGGTCCTAGCTTAGCTAGTTTAGGAACAGGAACTCGTACGTATGGGATGCAGATGCGGCGCGGCGCGATATCTACCCATCCTATTTCAGTATTTGCGAACGTTTCGTCGCATCTGTCAAACTCGAGTCTGGTTAATTTTTCTTCGAATTTTATTGCACATAACATTTTTTACTAAGTATATCTATGACATGGCGTGGCGTGAAATTTTGAATTTACATAAAATTTACGAACGTATCTAGTATATATTTCAAATATAAGTACAGCAGCTTAGAGTTCTACAATTACAAATACCCAGCTCGTGCCCATAATTGGGCGAGTGAGCTAGTAGTAGTAGTAGTAGTGTACCTACACTACCTATCCCTGCACTCTGCACTGCACCTGGCTCAGCTAAAGGCTTAAGCAGTAACAAAGTTACAACGTTTAATCAACTTTGATATATGTACTCGTATACGTAGGACATGACGTACGTCTACGTATGGATACTGGTAAGCGTAGGTGAAAGTATCTCGAGCCTTTATCGTATTCTATTAGGTGGTGTTCGTGGCCTTAGTTCGGTGGTTAGTTTGTTTTGCGACATTCCGTGGCTGTCACTTTCAACGCAAGCGAAGCACTCGAGTGCCTCTGTTCTGTATGTCTACGTAAACGTACGAGTATACTAGTATGATACTAGGTAGACTTACGAGAATTTCATTCGTGGCGTGCTAATCATTTCCGGCGTGCGTTAGCGTTATTTACATTTACGTATTTCATTATCAACCGACTCGAGTTGCCAAAACGTTGCGAATACGAAGCGCAAATACCGCGAAAAAAACACATAATTACCTATTTAATATATGTATGGATACAGCATACAGCTCGTGTATTTGTTTGTGACTTTGTGTATTCTGCAGTTGGTGTAATACTGCGATAGGTTAGTAGTGTGGGTGAATTTGCCTGCTTCTACGTACTCGACGATTGGATCCCCGCAGTACTGATTTTTTGGCACCATTGAAAATTTGCTAAATCCAATACTTCGTACATAGGTACGTAAAATTCGAAATTGGAAGGCAGGGAGGCGTTTAACCAAAATTTTTATAATAACCAAAACTATTCCTAGGAATTTAAGCTACAACTTTCGTTTGAAATTTTTTTAATTGAACCCTCCCTCCCCACTGATTTGGCATAAAATTACGAAGATACTAATTAAAAAATGAAATAGTGAGAGAGGAAGAGGCTAATTTGAAAAAATTTTCAAATAAAAGTTGTAGCTTGAAATCCTAGGAATAATTTTGCTTATTACAAAAAATTCGATCGGATCTCTCCTCCTCCGATTTCACATAATGTCAGGCAGACGCTTTTTCAAAACTAGTAAAGACGTCCAAATGAAAAAATTTTCAGACAAAGTTGTAGATTGAGGTTCTACGAGTAATTTCAGTTATTATATAATTTTCAATTAGACCTTCCCCTCCCCTCAAATTTAGCATAATAGGACTTAGATCACTTTAGATACTTATAATATTATTAAAAACTGGTGAAAGTAGGGGTACAATTGAAAAAATTTCAAACAAATGTTGTAGCTTGAAGTCTTAAAAATAATTTTTATTATTACGAAAATTGTGATTGGGCCGCTCCCTGCCCTCCAATTTTGAATTTACGCACTATACGATATTGAACTTAGTAAATTTTGATGGTGCCAAAAAATCAGTATTGCGGGGATCCAAACGTCATACTCGTAGACATTGATGAGTAGGTAATTTCGTGGGCAAATGGCACTGGTGCTTTGTGGATGTATATACGTAGACGTACGTACGAACGTACCTACCTACCTACCTACCTAGTTACTTAGCTGCTCTAATAGGTGGTTGAAATTCATGTAAACCCTTACAAATACCTACTCGTAATGTGTCTAGTTCCCAAAGTTGTGTGTACCTATCAAAAAAGTGAATGTGAAATGTGAAGTGCAATGAGTACCACAAATAGAAATATTACGTACATAATATAATATCACTTATGAAAAGTACAATTACGGTTGGGATACACTCGATGCCGGAAAGCGCTTCGTACGAAGATTAACAAAATATACTTCACGCGAACCTAAGACGCTACATGGTATTGTATGTACTCGTACGTACGTTACGTAGATAAACGGGCGAAACGCGATAGCGATCGCGATCACAGAAACAGATTCGCATTCGCCACGAGTCATCGTTAAAAGTGTTCGTTAAAATTGGACGAGAAACTGGGACTGGATCTGGAGCTAGTGCCAGCGCCGCCTCCGGCGCCTTCTTGTCTCGATACGACGGCGTTGAATCCGTTGTCTTTGTCAGAAGTATACTCGACCAATCGCATGCTACCGTCTGGTTCCAGTAACGAATACGCTCCCTTAACTAAGTCCCCGTCGCGATGCTCCCATTGACTTTTGATGTCGTGAGTTTCCGGATCGTGCACAGCGTAATCGTATTTGTATTGAGGCGGTGTCTGCGGGGTGAAAAACGGTATCCTCGGATTAAACTCGTGCCATGCAGTGTTGTGCAGTTCCCTTTTTTCTTTGAGTAAAGTAATCATTTTTTTGAAGAAAAAAATATCTATTTCATTAGAAACAACAATCAGTGTTGTAAATAATTTTTTTTTTGAAAAAAATTGATTTTTTAAAATGAAAAGTTTGGTCATTTTTTTTTGTAAAAATTTGTCTTTTTTTTTTTGAAAGAATTTGTCTTTTTTTTTTTGTAAAAATCTGTCATTTTTTTTTGTAAAAAATTGTCACGAATTCATGATAATTTTTTTACACAACAAACTATAGGTGCAACTGAAGCATCGTATCTCACTCATCTCGACCCTATATCTGCGACGCAACGTTGGGCTCGGCTCGAGCTCGATATTTGCTGAGCTCGGTTCTCGGTTCGTACTTATCATCATCACCGATGAATTTATCTCTTTTGTACATCGAGAAAATTAACAATAATTTCACCTCATCAAACTCTCGCAAAAAATTCCCAAGTATTTTCTCATTCAAATTCTTGTTTTAGGTAAAAAATTTGGAAGCAATGCCAAAATATGTACAACGCAAAGCGTAGCTACTAGCTACCTACTTATCCGTAATTATGTGCCTAATTTCGTTACTTACGTGAACGTCGGACGTTTCTTCTTTTTCGTTGTCGTAATTTACAAAGACGGGTGCGGGCGAAGCGAACATTTTGCCGATCAGTACCATCATCGTAAACGCGACGGTCGTGCCGAAAACCTACGTAAAGACATACCCGTTCTATTTGTACTGTGTAGCCTCCAATTATATTTGTAGTACCAAAGGTACTATCAACAGAAGCTGGGCAGCGATCTCACATTCGGGCCCATCACCTACCTGATAAAATTTCATTTTGCTCGACTGAGTTAAACACTCGGCTCTGATACCTTGTCTCGTTCTTGACGTACGACGACGTGTATAAGACGTTAGGTACGGTGCAGAAACTCGCGTTTCAGATGCTTACGAATCAGTATCTACACGACGTATTGCGGACGAACGGTCGGATGCGCGAAACTATACGCTTCCAGCGTACCTACGATTTAGGCTAATCTGTAATCAGTAATCACACTAATGCACTGCACAAGTCGCGTAGTTCGCGATGATTGAACGGTCAATCCGCAATTACACACGTTTTATAGGTACGCAAATACCATACCATACTGTACTATATTATATTATATTATATTATATTATACTATACTATACTATACCACACCGTGCAATACCAAATACCTGCGAGTACTACGTATATTGTTTCGATTGCTCGTATATGCAGCTCGTACAAAAATATGAATACCGTAGGTATGTATAGGTAGGTGTAGGTAGGTGTAGGTGTAACGTATTGCTGTACTGCGAGTACGTAAATCGATCACAATATCAATACATAACCTATAGACCTGGTGTCCCAGTACCTCTACCAACTATATAAAGTATATCTATACAGCTATACTTATACGCGTACAGCTAATCTATTGACCGTCTACTGCCCTCCAGTCTTCCTCTACAGGTTACCGTGTCGTATCATATCGTACCGTATCGTATCGTATCGTACCGTATCGTAAAAATTGATATTTATATTTCGCAATTTGTTCTCTTTTCCACGCTTAACCCGTTACCCTTGTTCTCGCTCTTCATACGACACCTCGGCGGCCCGACCCCACATCCCCGAAGTATCAAACAAAGAAAAAGTACTCGACGTTCAAAAGGAGAGTGACGTGACGGAGAAATAAACTATAATAATTATTATACTATGTGTAGGTCTAGGTAGGTACCTAACCATCTACCTATGTACATAAACGTACACATAGGTAGGTTAAGTATGTATTGGATGTTGCCATGCTGAGTATTATTGGGTATTGGATATACCTAAACCTATGCGTATAGATATATATTGTATGGATAAAGTTGCCTCTATTTTAGACAATAAACGGTACAGTGGCTTCGAAAAGGTCAAAGTTGCTCCATTCTACTGATGTGAGACGATCTACTTTACCAAACTTGCCGTTCAATTCAGCAAGGTGTCACACCCATAGTCTGAGTTATTGGCTTTTTCCTCTAGATCTTGTCATGATGTTCCTTACCCGAGTGGTAGTGTTTTCTTTCATGATAATAATCGCGATGTGTCTCGCAGCTGTGAACCTTTAGCTCGGGTCACTAACGTAAGCATAAGTACGAGTATTTAGGTGTTTACACGGATGAATGTCTGTTATGGACGAGGGAACACTGCATCGCTGTGACAGCTAAATTGAGCAAAATTGTATATCCGCTGAATTACCTGTCCAGTTGGCTTTCCAGAGCTCATCTATCGAGATTTTATAGGGTAGTGTTTGAGGGAACACTAAGGTATGCGATTGCAGCTGGGGGGGAGTGGTGCTGACTCCAGTTGGACCCATTACCCTTCTTATGCTCCAAAAGCGAACTGCTCGTTTGGTGGCTGGTGAAAGCTGGCATTTCCCCCTGCCAATTTTCCATGATCTTGGTATAGGTTACAATGTTGTTATTCCACAGGTTTAGATGGAGATACTTTCAGCTTTGTGAAGGGTGGGGGATGCACCTGGCGATCTGAGTCTGGTGTAGCTCTCCTGCCTGCTTCGAAGAGAGATAGGTCGTTTTCACAATTTCGATATTTTACTGTAGCTCGTCAGTTAGTCACTATAACGATGTGTCTATATCTATCTACGTGTACATCGAATACGTGTTAACCATCATGGACGAATGATTGCGTGTATAAACTGATTCTTTCCTTGATCATGATGAGTGCTTGAGTACTTTGGACTGTGCGCCCTTCTCTCCGCTCCTTCGGTCTTCTTCAATTGACCCCGCCGAGCTGCCCCTTCATCAAATTCGTTTATTTATTCTTTGTTTGTTTTGTTCTTTTTTTTCTTACTTAAATGATTGGGTTCGATTCTCCGCGTAGGTTTCCGGACCTTCGCTCACCCCTGCGTATGTGTAGAGGGACCGTTATACATAATTGTTGTATCTTCGTGTTTATCGAATAAATTGCAATTGAATTGGATTGAATTGAAATGTACGTGGTAATTTTGGCGATGTCATTTTACTTCTTTATATGTAAGTAAGAAATTTTTCTATAAACGTGAATTATTATTAAAGTCCTCGTAGATAGGAAATGGGAAGGTGCGGTGTGTAATCATTGGTGTCTTGATCCGGGCCGTTGAAAGCCAAAGAGAGTCGGGGGCAACATTTTTTTTGGGCTCCCTTTCAAGGACATTGTTGACCAAAAACTATGTGAGTTTTCCAACTAGAGTTGAAAAAATTTAATTGGAGCCCCCTGGCAAAATTGCAGGCCCGAGGCAAAGTGCCCTCTTTGCTCCCTCTCGATGGGCGTGGTCTGAGCGTACCTACTATCTTTTCTTACAAAGTGAAAAGCTAAATTCAACTTTGCAACTTGGCCAAACTTAGCTGTTTGTTTTGTTTTACACTAGTATGTAGATTAAGAGTACATTTGGAAGCATTACATGCGGGTGTTACGCTGTGTTTGTTCGTATCATTTTGAATTAGATAGCTACTCGACTACTCGAGTTACCTGCTTTTCCTCGATAATGTTACTAGGTTATAGTTGGTACCGTCATTAGGTCGCGTCAGTTGGCTTCGGCTGAAGCATTGTACCAACAGAGGTGCGGTGAGGTGCGGTAAATGTTAAATTCGTTTTGTTCATCGGCTCGCGATAATGGCAGGGCAGGCAGGCAGCGAACGCCGTCATTACGTAATACCTACTTACCTCACCTTAAAATAGTATAGATGATAGAAATACGCTCGTAAAATATAAAAAAAAACACCCTCATCCCATCCCCATCGCACCCTCCGAGCTCATCTACTCGACTTGGTTTACCATTTACTCGTGTTTCACCTCGTCTCGTTGTTTCAACCGTGATTGCGATTTGCGTACGCCCATATTTCCACCGTCGCGTCATCGTCGCTTCCCTTTCGGCTTTCGTCGACCTTTCGCTTATAATTTCACTTTCTTCCCGGCGGCGGCTCGCTGGCCCCGCTCCCTCCGTGCCTTGGTTAGACGCAACGCGACGCCTTTGCACCTAATACCTTACACTTTCCACCTTACCTTTACCTTACTATACGCGCGTTTATATCCTTTTTTTTAATATTATATACTCCATCGGTGTCTCTCTGTTTCTTTGGAGTCTCATCAACGACTAGGCGGAGTTGATTCGATAGCTATCGGTTTCGTTTAATCGAACCGTCGATTTATTATCCTTATATTTGAACGTTTCGATTTAAAAAACTCGACGCGGCGCGGCGCGGCGCGGCGCGTCGCGTCGCGTCGCGTCTGTTACTTCTGAAAACGCGTTGGCAGCCTTTGACTGACGCGATTAACATTTTCAACGAAGTAGCCGCTCTGTTTACTTATTTATACCTGATCGCTTTATTCGCGCGTAATTTCGCCGCTTCGTTTTCATGTAAGTAACCGGTACTCGATCTTTCGTACTTTTTCATCGCCTCGCTCGAGCTTTCGATCGACTTTTAAAATAGTAAAGTGTAGTTTTCAGTCGTTTTGGTGGTCGCATCGCGGGTTTGGCTCTTTGCATCTGGCTAACTATTCGTATAGGTACGTCTACGTACCGTGTCGTACCTAGAGCCCGTACATCTTAGTACTTACCTACTCGTACTTCGTACTTACTTTTAAGTTGGTACCTAATGTGGTAAGTGATGGCCGAGAGGGCGGTTTACTCGTTTACTTGTTATTTCTAAGTTATCACGTAGGTACTAGGTAGACAGAGGCGCCTTGACAGGCACACTGATTGGCTAATGGCTGCTGCCTGCTACACTCATTTGTAATACGAGTAATTCATAATATTGCAAGACGTGGTATGATCATGTTGAAATCGAAAGTGATACGTACCACCTACTATACCTATGTACTGAATATCTATGTCTTGTTACGAATACGAGTAAAATCAAAAAAATGCTGTACGGGCGTTTTCGGCTACAAAATTTTGAGAAAGGGCGAATTCGGTAACAACCTTTTTCGGCGGTAATGAAATGAAAATATCGTCGTCATTCTATCGACACAAACGCCCTAATAAATGAAGTAGATACCTATTTTTAGTCGTTCTAATTTTTCTCTCGTATTCTCGAAGCGCCAGGTTAGCTCATTGCAGATTTGCTGCGCGGCGCGTTGTCGCCGCTATTTTATTTGATTTTGTTTCGTTCTTTCGGTCGAATGAGTTTTACTAAGGTATATAACGCAATCTCGGCGCGACGCGACGCGACGCAACGCAACGCAACAGAAATGTGTGGACAGGGGCAATGGCATTAAATTTAGGTAATTGGGTATTATCTGTAACACTCGTACTCGAAAGTACTGACATACCTCGATTTTCGCCTACTACCTAGGTATTTGTCACGGTGTACGTGCACGTGTAGGTACTCGACGTATTGTAATAATGTAATCCTACCAAGGCTGTACCTGGTAGTTGGCTCTGGTTGTATAGGTGCCTATTGGACTCGTGTGTATTCGTGGTGCATCGACGTCTGCGTCTATTGGTGTTGACTGTTGAGGTTACTTAATGTGCAGTTATCAGAGCCTTGAACTTGGAAAATACCAATTTTCAAAGCGTCGTATCCTCTGTATTTTCAAAGATAGGCAAATTTTTTATAAACCTCGTAATTTTTTAAAATTTTATTTTTCAAAAAGTTAGAAATTGGAAGTTACACGTTACACCTGCGTATTTATTTACCACACGTTTCCTCAACGAAATATTGAAATCCTCGTGTCTCACCAGCACCGAAATATGTTGCGAGGTGCCTTACTTACTACCTAGGCGATTCTTTTGACTTTTGACAGGAATTTCTTGTCACTGTGACTCCTTCAATTTCAAAGATAGGCATCACAATGTGATTATAATATATAACTTCCTTTGCACTTTTTGGAATTGCTGTCCACTGGCAGGATGGAATTCTTTTTCGAATGAAGTATTGCCAACCAAGTTATGACCTGGGTAGGTTAGGATTTGGAAGGACAGTAAGCAGGGCGTCGTGCGAAGTTGTTGAGTTGATACGAGTGCAACGTTGTGGAGCCGGAGCAGAGCAGAGCGGAGTGGCAAATGGTGATTCGTCGTAAGGTTTCGCTTCTTTTACATTGGCATTGTCGCTTCGATGCGATGTTATCCTTTGTGGATAATGGATAATGGTTAATGGATATCGAATTCCAAGTTGCGGCAGTCAACGCGACGTGACGCGATTCCGCACCGTATACCTAACCTACCTGGCCTTCCTATTTGCTGCAACCCATAGCGTACGGGGCATACGTAATTTATTCGAATCGCGCCCGTTGATGATGATACCTTGGTGCATTACACTGTGGACATACCTAGTAAGTGTAACATACTTACACTTACCTGGGGGAGTGGCTCTCCTCCGGACTTGAATGTGTAACACAAACTGAAAATTTGTAATGCAATATGTAGTAGTAAATTATAAACAGAACGAGGAATTGTTTTCCTCATTTTCAAGCGACGTTTTATATATGAAAAAATCAGAAGATTTCTACTGACAATCGAGGATGCATTTGCAGAAAATAAGGAATCATTTGGCTGAAGATCGGTAGATCGGGGAGAAAATCAGTATAGCTTTGAGAAAAAAATGATCTCCTGAAAAATCAGAAGCATTGGCAACGCCGCGGGCACAAGTATGACATTGCGAAACCTTAGAATAATATATGTGCGGGCGAGGTGAGGTGAGGTGAAGTAGAATGTGGTGTGACTAACTCGAGTACGTAGAGCTAGGTATTAGGTAGTATGTTTACACACTACACGTACAGGTACCTGAAGGTGAATTGTGTGCTGTGTGCATATCTTGCTACACGGTGTATGTATATTGTATAATGTATATCTATGTACGAATACTTGGAACCAACTACGAGTATTAGTAATACCTAGTTAGTTGGTTAGATTGATTAGTGTTGGTCGGTCTTCGGTTCGCATTCGCGATACCTACCTGTACCTACACCCAGCTACTCGCACTCGCTGTCGTATCGCACGGTATCAGTTCAAGTACCTATCGTGTTCGTTCGATTACGGGTTTTGTTGCGATCCTCTCCTCTCGTCTTTCAGCGTCGAGTAGTATCCTATCAGTATACGAGTATATATACACAGCGCGAAATTTGCTCTCCAACAACGCCATCGCTCATCGCCACTGTTAACGTTAGGCGCCAGGTCCAGGTCCAGGTCCAGGTCCAGGTCCAGGGCCAGAACGGTGACTAGCATTCCACCAGTGTTTTTTTTTTTACGAATTACCTCGATACACAGTCGAATGAAGAAGTCGCAGTCCAGGGTTAAAGTTCAAAGACAGTGTTCTTGAGATGGGTTTTACAGAAAATTCGAGTATAGAAGCCAGTTTAAAAGACGTTGCAGACGCGCATTCGACGACATTCGTCAAAGCCAGGCCGCGTCAATTTTGGTCTTGCGACCATTCTCATCGTCCGAAGAATACTCCAAAATTTCCTTCTCGCGAAAGACATTACGCAATTCGAAGGAAACCGGCGAAAAACGCCGTTGTTCCGCTGGTTAACGAGTGATAGTGGCAATGGCAGTGACCCTGCTGGCAGCAGAGATTTGCGATAAGTAACACGATCGCGGACGACGGTAACAATAAGCTTACAGTTGGATATCGATACCTATTAAATTCTACGTATTCGTCGCTCGCAAGTACGTCTGTCTACCTAGCAGAGATGAGCGCGGATATATCCGTATCCGAGTATACCCGGTTACTTTTGTATCCGCCTAAAAAAGCGGATATATCCAACGGATAAAAGTACTCGGATAATCCACCGATATATCCGAATACTTTTATCCGTAGTATTAAATTGAAATATTTTATTAAGTAGGTACCTAATAGAACAGTGCGTAGAGGTAGACTCACTTATCGCGTATATTGAAGCGTACATAAGGTAGTGGTACTGAGTTGGGTGTCAGACACTTGCCGAATGACTCATAACTCATTCAAACCCCTTTAAGATATGGTCATTGTTACCTTTCCCTGCCAATTTCACCTAGCGTTTTTTGCGATAAGAAATGTTACCTATCCGAACTGAACTGAACTGGTGCACTAGTGCACTATTGTAGCCAGAGGCGTAGCGTAATGATTTTTTGAGGGGGGGGGGGGGATATACCTTCAAAATGCCAAATTTTCATAATACTGAATTTGCCAACTTGAAACTCAAAATTGCCAACTTTTTGACTTTTTTAACATCTCCGAGGTGGGAAACGTCCCTTCTAATCTCTCCCCCCCCCCCCCCCGGTCGCTACGCCCCTGTTTGTAGCACACAATTTTAAAAAGTTGAATTTTTCAAACTGACATTTTTTTCAAGTACACTATTGGGCCCACCACCGTCCCTTCGGTGCATCCAAATGAATTTTTTCAACTGAAATTTTGTTCAAGTACCCTATTAGGTCCACCCCACTCCTTGAGTGCGTCCTTAAACACTTTTAGTTACGTATAGGTAGAGGTACCCTAAATTAAACGAAAAAAGTATTTTCTCCAATTCTGAATTTTTTTCCAAATACCTACTGGTGTAGGTCAACCCCCTCCCCGCCCCATGGATTTGTCACCAAAGTCCTAAATACTTTTGATATTCAGATAAATCTAGTAAAATAAAATTTTGAAAATACGCGGATACGCGGATACTTTATCCGCGTGTATCCGCTCAGGGCGGATATATCCGAGTACCCAAAAACACGTATCCGCGCTCATCTCTGCTACCTAGTACCTACCTAAGTAGATTTTAGATGTATGTACCATTGTACCTCCCTAGTACCTGGCTACCTACGTAATTATGGGTGTGTCTGTGTATGTATTGTATATGTACGCGATTTATTTCGTCCAAAATTTGGATGTACACCCCGTACCCGGTACCAAACGTATCGATATCGCTTTTAAATTGTCGTAAAAATAAAGGGTAATGGCGAACGAAGAAATAAAAAATGACGATCGCGATGGACACGAGACGAGGGGCGATGCAACGACGGTCATTTCGAAAAATACGAGTATTAACCACGACCACGACCACGACCGCGGATAAACAAACGAACGCAACGCAACGCAACGTTGGCACGCGTCCATCAGGTTAATTCGCGTTCGATGTCGATGCTGCCGCAGCCGCAGCGTACTTGAAGTACGCTTAAGCGATCGCGGTCGCGGTCGTGGTGTTTATGGTATCGGTACTTGGCTTCGTGCACGACGAGTAGGAGTAGGTAATCTGCGCTTATCTGTTTAATGTTCTCAACTTGACGTGTGGCGAGGGCGCGCGGCGCGGCGCGATGCGGAGTATCTAATCTTACGTATTTGTACTCGCGAGTACATGAACGTGAGTACCTACCTAGTACCAGTTGATATAAGTACATTTATATATATGTATATATATATAGGTATAGGCTTCCGGACATGTCGGCCACCTTGCGGGTTATTCTTACATTACAAGTCAGCCACCTCGACTGCAGGGTTTCACAAACTCCGCGCAACCCTTAGAAATCAAGTCACAGGGATGAACGCGGGCTCTACAATTAATGCACAGTGTGTAGAATCACAAGCACTGACCGAGATGTACGGAAATATGCCGAAACTAGATATACACGGCCTCAACTTTGACTCATAATTTTTCAGTATTTTATCGACGCGCAGAAAAGTTATTGATACCAAAAATTTTAGTACACTGCAGGCTTATACTTAATCTGAAAACTTATTTAAAATTTGAATTAGGTAGGCCAATTTTTTAATTTTTTTCCGCAAACTTCATCCTAAGAGTCTCATTATTTTTTCCAATGCGTATTTCTTGTATATTAGATCGAATCTGTGATTGAAATTTTTATAAATTAATTAGAACAGAGTCGAGAAATTTTTTTCAATTTTGACATTTTTCGTAAATTGGACAAATATATATGAAAAGTGGCCGAGATGTACGGAAACGGGCAAATATATATATATATATATATATATATATATTACACTTTACGTAGAACAAAGAGTGTCTGCAAGACGTACCTGGTACCTACTTATTGCAAACTTACGTATGGATATGAATGTACCTATACCTACAATAGGTAGAGGAATCTACCTATACGTAACGTACACGTACAGGTTGCTCCATCTGATCTGTAATGTTTTTACTCGTATTTCTATTTTTACCTCATAAAGATACCGCGGTAGAAAGAGATACACCGCACCACACACGACGACGCATACCTGAGGACGAAATTTTGCTACGTGCTTTCAGAATTTAGAGTTTTCTGTGCGACAGCGTCGCGTAGGGTCTGTTTTTGTACTTGCCGACTGCTTTGTAAATGAACGCGACCGTGACGCGTTCTTATTAGAATTTTATCGTTTTACGAGATGAGATGATACGAGACGAGTTGTTGATTTTATAAATAGATGACACAATTCGCAGCGTATGATGCGTAAATGTTGTGCGGGACGGGCTCCCCTAAGTATTACGTACGGGTACGTAACGTACATACGTGCGTGAGAATCTACAGAAAATGACCTCCCTAAGAAAATAAATAGTATATAACGAAAGCATTAACCCCTTGTAAACCTACGAGTAGGTAGGTAGGTAGGTAGGTAGGTAGGTAGGTTGGTAGGTTGGTAGGTTGGTAGGTTTAGGTGACGGCGTGAAAACGGCCAAATCAAATTGAAAAATGATAAAGGCAAAGGCCGCGGGGGCGACGGGTGGCAGGCAGTGGCATGAGAAGAGGAAATGATTTGCTCGGTGTGGGAAAACTTGGTTATGGCTGGACTGCGGCTCGACGATGGTGAGGGAGGCGGGCGGACGCAGTTTGGCCGAGCAAAGGTGCGAGTTAGGCGTTTAATATACGTAAGTAGGTATTATAAATAATAATATTGTTGTTGGAGCAACGTGACGGCCTGACTGGGCGGGACGGGACGGGACGGGACGGGATGCGATGCGACGCGACGCTACGCTACGGTGTCGATGCCGATGCCGGTAAATTCCCGCTAGAATGCGCCATGCTCACGTGCTCGTCGTTCGAGTCGAAAATTTCTTTTCTCGCTCTAGTCGTTTCTCATCGTGCGAAATCCCGCGTACTTTAAAATCTGCGAGCGCATCGTGAATAGCGAGTACGCGACATCGACATCGACATCGCACCGACTCCTTGTTGTTATCGCGAAATCGAGCTCGCGCTTTTTATCATCATCGCGTCGCGTCGCGTCGCGTCCTTTACCAGCTGTCTTCATTTTCCACGTGTTTTGCTCTTCTTCGTTTCAGGGACACCGTCGCGTCGGGCGTCAGTGCACCGTTGATGATTGTCGACTCTCGATACTCGATCGTACATTGTTGTCGTTCGTTTGTTTGCTTATAAAAAAAACTCTGAGTACATATTGGTATATATCGTTTCGTTCTGGTTCTGGTTTTGATTTTGATTTTGGTTCTCGCACTCGTATTAATCTACTCTGCTACTTGAACAGTGCAAAATACTCGTCGCGATAACGGATTGTCATTGTTTCCCTTTCGTAACCTCGTCGCGTCCCGTCGCGCTGCTAATCTATCGCACAGACTACTCGTCTGTGTTTTTAGCTCGGGACAAATTCGACGTCGAAACGAGTGTCGACGTCGCTTCCTCGTTATCTTGTCCACTTGGTTCAATTTAGAAGCTTATAGAAGCAGCGAGCCCGAGCAGCAAGTGCTAGTTAGCTACCACCTACCACACTATTTGGTAATATCTTGTTCATTGGGGATGACGACAGCGAGCGACCCCACACGACACGCATCCTGTTGCAAGATGAATGGTCAATGGTTGTCATAGTTATTGCGATGGTCTGTGGTCAACTGGTCATCGTACTATACGAGTGACATATTATGTACCTACAGTACACAGTACATGCCTTCCTTACTGTATATTATGTATGTATATACTATGTACCTCCACCTATCCAGTCAAATACGAGCGACATACATGTTGCGTATAAGTTTGTGTCGCATATCGATAGGCAGTGGCATGGCATGGCGTGCGCAGAGGTAGGTATCGCCATTGCCGGACTTGTCAGATTGACCACAACCACATGGAAAAACAACCGAACAAATGTCCACCACGCCATTGCAATTGATAGGGGTACAGCGATACACCTTACCCATTGTGTGGTGTACCTATGCGATAAGTTACTTTGGCCTGCGTCTGCATTTGCGATTTGCCCGAAACGAACCCGAGCCTTCTTCCTCATCTACAATCAGTTTACCTACAACTACAACAACGTAGATACTAACTGTACTTGTATATTGTATTGCAAGTTCAAGACTCTGGAGATCGTATGGTGTTCTTTTGTTCGGCCTTCTAAGCTACCTCGCTCGTACCTACTACCTACCTACTTATTTACCAATATACCTATATTACGTATTGCAGTAAATAATCATCCACCCGAGTGTTATTTGAAGCACAGAGAACAGCGTAGCACTAGGATAACTACCATTGCCCCTGCTTCTGCTTCTGCTTCTGCTTCTGCTTCTGCTTCTGCTTCTGCTTCTGCTTCTGGTAGTCGTGGGTACTTCTCATCTTCAGCGTCAATTCTCGCGTCTGTTGATCGACGAGCGTAAACGAACGATATGTACCTTACCTATATACCTGTGTAATAATTCGAGCGACGAAATACGGCCACGTCGCATTAACGTTCCAATAACGATGATTAATTTTTCAGCTTTTATCGCATTTGCTTGATTAAGAGTACGTCACGCCGCGCCGCTCCGCGCCTCATCTCGCAGATGAGCTGCGATGAAATTCATTAGTCACGCGATACACTTACGCTACACGCTTAGGCACTTAGTTACTTACCAAAGGCGCAAATATCACCTACGTACTTGTAGTCGTAGTCGGCTAGTCGCATATATACATACTACATGCGAGTAAACGCAAACCCTCCTCCTCGATCTCGTTCCATGCGATGCATCATCATCGCCAAACTACCATGCAACGAGTCAACGACACGTTGAGTTGCGTTGCGTTCGCCGTTCGTCGATCACGATTTGATCCTGATCGAGCGATTACGAATACTTGCCACTTGGACCAACGCAACGGCCAGGGATGGAAGAACAAGGAGAATTTTGTTCTTTGCGCGTTCGTTTGTTTTCAAAATTAATTTAAATTTGTTTTTTCGTTTGAAAAGTCGTGTTCCTGATTCTGTTCTCGGTTCTTTTTCAAAAAAGTGTTCTTCGTTTTCATTTTTTCACTATTTTTCATTTTTAAATTTTTTTACGAAGATTGATTGAATGATAATATGAATATGACTGAAGTCTGGAATGAGGAAACAAGAAGTCCAGGTACAGATATAAACCTGTTTTAATGAAGATATGATAATATGAATTATAATTTGAAAGAAATGTATTGGAGATCAGAGATTTGTGTGATGAATTTCTTTAAAATAATTGAGAACGAGAAGCAACGACGACGAAAGGAAAGCTATTCCTCTAATATCCGATCGTAAATAGGTACCTCTACCTATGCACCCACCTTTCATTAGATGACCATCTTTGCGTACGAGTAACCATAACCCCTAAACACAGTGTACACTCTATCCCCGTATTTACGTGGTCGAAATTTTGCTACGATTCGATGCGAAATGCTTATGCGAATCACAAAGTTCGGGTTACACTATACACCTTATAATTATGTAGTGTGGATACTAGTAGACACGATACGAAGGTTCGTCTGGATAACTGCACCGCGCCGTGTACCTTTACCTACGTATACTTTTACGAGTGATGGTTGAAAATGAACCTTGGAAACGAGCAACCCTGTATCATATCGCATCGCATCGCAGTCGACGTCGGCGTCGAATTTCAAACGCTGCTGTCACCGTTGTCATTACTCATTACCACTCTTTAACACACGATACGATGCCATTTATCATCCACGTACACCGTGTTCAACTAATTCCAAATTTTCAACTAGGAAATTATTACTCGGTAACACTGATTCGCCATCATTTTCGTAGTACAATCAGTGTTACCAAATGATGTTTTATCAATCATTTCCCAGAATAGGGGATTCGGAAGACCGCCACCGTCGCGTCGGCTTACGTTTATTAAAGGTTACGCTTACGCGGCAAGCTGTTAAATGTGACCTTTTTGCGTTTCAGTTTTTGCCAACGCCAAGGTGTCTAATGCTTTTATTATAGTTTCCTGCGCTCTGCGTACTTCCGAAATATCAGATACCTACTTGCGTAGTAAAGAAATAGGAATAGGTATGTTCGAAAATTTGCGTGTCTCAAATTCTAGCGAGCTTATTTTTTGCACTGAAAAACCAGTGTTCGGTGGTGAGTTGGTGCGAAGGAACTCGGTAAAAAAAAAAATTACATTACGTAGATTCGTAGGTATAGTATAGAAGCCTTTGTCAAAGCTTTCTGCAAGAATATAAGAAAATGCGTAGGGTCGGTGGTATCTGTCTGTAGCTATTAGCTATACACGTAGGCACTTAGACAGGTATTTATACTCCTTAACGTACAGCGTACGTGTACGATATATGAAATAACCCACCCTCTGATAATGGGTTATTTTTATTTCTTTATCGTTGAACCCGAAGGCCCGTCGCGTAGGGCGTAGACTTGTCTGCGCGTCATACGCCGGTCAAATTGGGCTTTACGTATACCGTTTATAGATGTTTCCTTTTAGGTTCTTTTTGTGCCTGCGAGATTAACAGTTACACGTTTCATTATATAATGGTCTACTAAATTAAAATTTTCAGTACCTACGTAACGAGCATATGTCACACCTGCTATTTTTTTAGGTAGGTATACATTTTATCGGGAATTGGATTTATTTTTGATGAAAATTTCACAAGTGAAACTAATACGTAAGAAGAAATACAAAATGCTGTACGCGTACTATAGTCCGCTGTAGGTCTAGGTCTCCGTTTAGGTATACGTACACGAACGGAAGTGATTTTCAATACAATCCATCCAATTCGATCCAAACGGAAAATTAAGAAAGGCGAAAAACGCTTCGCAAACGTCGCGTCGCTTATCGCCATTTGTTTTTTTAGGCACGCGACTGAGAAAGGTAGTGAAGGCGAATGCGAACGTCCGCGTTCATTAATCTTTATCACCACCAGCCGATGAAATTGAAAAAGGAAAGAATTCGATTGAAAGAAAATCGAAATTTAATTCCTAGTTTTCGTTCGTCACGTTCGTCGTCGACGACTACTGCTATATAGTACCTCTACCTAGACCTACCTATCTGCTTCTACGTCTGCTAGGCTGTATGATATAGCCATCTCTAACGTAATATACATATATAATTGAGCTTGAAATTGGATTCTTATGTGCCGCTTGTACCACCCGTATACCTGGGGGTTGAAAAGTCGCAAATTGCTAGGAAAAAAAAATCGAGATTTTCGAATTACAAAAAAACCAAGTACCATCTGCTTGGTACGAAAACTGGACTCGCAACGACTCCACCTATTGAAGCGAAAAGTTTTTCCACGAAGTAAACAAAAAAAAAAAAAAAAAATCAATCAATCAATTTTATTTAACCGGTTCGCTGTACGTACACTATATCACGGATAGGTAACAGAACTAAAAGTAAGGGGGAAAAAAAAGAAAACACGAGGGATTTAAACCTCAATTAAGGACATCTTGAGCAAGTCTTGCACGAAGACGACGATTTACAGTGGATACCATGAGATACTGGAGGTCATCCATTGAACGAATTTTAGCGATGTTGGAACGGCATAAGTTGGTTGAAAAAGATTTAAGCGATTTAAGGCCGATTTCCTTCCGAATTTGAAAGTTACGAATGAACCAAGGACTACGTGTAATTATTCTTAAAAGTTTTGTTTTGAAATCTCTCAAGTTTTTGAAAGTTAAGAGTTCGAAGTACCAATCCAAGAGATGACACCATAAGTTAGAATAGGTCGTAGTAACGCCGTGTAGAGAAGTTTTCCACTGTGTACGCGTAGGTTGAGGTTTTTTTTGTTGAGTAATGGATATGGATATAACATGCGAAGACGACTGACTGTGGTTTTCAGTTTTGTATCAATATGTTCGTTGAAGTTCAGTTTTGAATCTAGATGAACGCCAAGATATTTAACAGCATTCGATTTCCAAGTAATTACGGAGTTGTGTATGGAGAGATTCCTTGAAGTTTGAATTTTGCGTAGAGCAAATATTTTTGCTTCGCTTTTGTTAGGGTTCAAGTCTAGCTTCCAATCGACGAACCATCTGACGCAGCTATCGCTGTAGTTTGGATATCGCTTCGTCGAGAGTTTCTTCTTGTGAAAGGAGGCATGTATCGTCCGCGAATTGAGCGATTGTGGAGTCGTTGACAATTTGGAAGTCCGAGCAGAATATGTTGTAGAGGCAGGGACTGAGAACGGCTCCTTGAGGAACTCCGATTTCTATTGGTCTAGGTGTTCACATTACGGAACCAAACTTTAAGATAAATTTACGATTGAATAGGAAGGATTTGATTATTTTAAGTAGAGAGAAAGGAATTTTAATCTGAAGGAGTTTATAAAGGAGGCCGTTGTGCCATACAGAATCAAAAGCACTTTTGACGTCAAGGAAGATAGCTGCAGTGAATTTCTTCTTTTCGAATCCGTCGTTAATTAATTTACAAATGCGGTGGACTTGATAGGTTGCTGCGTATTTAGAACGAAACCCGAATTGATGAGGTGGAAGGATTTTTTTGTGATTAATGAAGGATAACAGGCGTTTAAGAATTATTCTTTCAAGGATTTTTGAGATGGAGCAAAGTAAACTAATTGGACGCTAACTGGAGAGATCATTTGCTGGTTGTTTGGGTTTAGTAATAACAATCATCGCAGCTGTTTTCCAATAAGTTGGAAAATAAGAAAGTTTTAAGCAGGAATTATAAATTTTACAAAGTTGAGATATGCAGTTGGAGGACATATTTTTAAGCATTAGATTTGTTATACCGTCGATACCAGGAGACTTTCCGGATTTTAATTTCTTAATCAGATGTCTAACTTCACCTGGATACGTTTTCTTGATACGATCAGTTGGGGAATTATTGATTGTGGATGGGATATCACGAAGAGGATCATTGGATAACTTATTTCTGACTGGCAGTTTTTTGTCGAGCAATTCGCTTCTAATGTCTTCTTCAGTTAGCGATAGAGGAACATTTTTCAGAACAACTGACAGACGTTCGTCATAACGATTATGATAGGTGAAATATGGCGTATTGTTGTCGTCGTAAAATTTGGTTAGCGAACGAAAATCGTCAATGGTTTCAACGTGAATGCGAATGTTTTTTCCAGAGGTTTTAGTCGAGAGTTTATTGGACGTGTGCTCTTCGATGTTTGAAACTGCAAGTTTAATGTTGGAGACGTTAGAAAGAAAAATTGGTGGAATTCTATACTTTTTCTCAGCTTGGGTCACATTGGAATTGTTAGAGTCATCTGCATCAGTAGGTAGTGAAGAAAACGCAGCGAAACGATTTTTGGTAACGAATGATGACGTTTTCTTTGGAAGAGGCCTTTCCGACGAGCCTTTGGATGGAGGGTCTTCCGATTCTTTAACAATTTTTGGTTTTGCTAGGGGATTTTTATTATTTCCAAGAACTGATTTTAGCTCTTCGACAACGAGCTTACTCTGGTTTGATACTTTTTCTTCCATGGCAATTTGAATGTTTACACGTAAGAGGAGATGTTGACGCTACGGCGTCACAACGCGAACTACCAAGTAAATTGAAAATTTGTTTATTGCAGGCTTGTCAACGTTCAATTTTCATTTTAAAAAATCGAAATTTCTCAATTTGTTACGGTTAAAATTGATTTGTCTACTTACATACGTATTTTGGTTAAAAAAAAAAAAAAAAAAAAAAAAAAAAAAAAAAAACCGCGAGGGTGACGATGTTACGCGACCGATCGTCTCTTCCACACAAGTACGTAGACGTGTACATAGCTTTTCGTCTTCACTTTGTTTACTTATTTGCAACGATTTTCGTGAAACGCCCTTTTTATAATAGCGTTACGTTAGGTCGCGTCGCTTCGAGTTGCCAAAAACAATAACAGGTATGGTATGCATGCCGTGCTTCTGCTTACTGCTTACCTCTACTACATAGTTGACGCTTTTACGTAAGCATTTGTACGTGTGGTTGTGACTAATCTACAGCCGGGGCTGGCATGGCATCGTCAGTCACGTTGCATGCGGGAAACAAATAAATATTATGTACGTACGTTTCGTGAAATTACGTATAAGAAACGTCTTCGTACGCATTTTTTCTCCTTTTATCAAGTCGCAGCCGGTAGTGTGCTTCTGCTTACATGCGGATACTCGTTCATACGTCTACGTATGTAGGTAGAGATACCTCTCTACCTAGTACCTATCCACTTACTTACCTACCTACGTACGTACGTACGTTCATTTCGTCGCATACAAAACACAAACTTGCGTTTGTATCGCTGCGTTGCAATTGATTATAATTACATATGTACATACGCGTGTCGTGTATATGAATACGATATAAGTACAGTATCTACTATCTAGGTACTGTTGTTCGTCAGTGTACGAGTAAATATGAACGTTTTTACTTAAATGTTACTACTTTTCGAAATTCGAATGCCGCAGTTTGCCAAGTTTGGACGACTGCTTAGTGCTTGTGCTTACGCTAACGCGAGCGAGTAGGTAGAGGGTACGTAGACGTTACATTTAGTCGTAGTCGTATAGTCGTATACCGTAGCTACATAGGTGTCGAGTCTTGGAAGGACGTTCGTTTTCAAGCTGTGCTGTGCTGTGCTGTACTGTACTGTACTGTACTGTACAATTTTCATCGCAGCTCGTTTAATTTTTAATTTAGCCATCCCATTTCCCGTACACGTGTATCTTCGTTTTTACGGGCAATTTTTACATCCCCCTTCCACCAGGCCCTCGTTATAATTCGAGATTCTCACATTGATAAAATAAGATAAACACTGGTCAGTTTATATCGAATGTTACAAACGTCTTATGAAAAAAATGCCACGAGGAAAGGTGTCACATACTCTTGGTCACCCGGTAGGTAGGTAACTTGCTGAAAATGCCGCTTCAACGCGGCGATGATCGATCACGATTCGTACTCGTACTTACTGAAGTATTTTACTACTGAAGTGTACCGAGACCAAGCACAATCGATGATGACGCTTATCTGTGGTCTATTGTTTGAATTGTTATCGGGGCATCGGTATCGCAAAACATAAAAACGCAGACAAAGGCTTCAGGCGATAGTGATATCGCGTGAGTAATCGAGCAGTCTAGAGTGTCGTGTCGTGTCGCATCGCATCGCATCGCTTCTCACAATTAGCTGTTTTACTTCAATTTTTACTACATCTACTTGTAATTACCCAGGTAGTGTGAGTGAATAAGTTGGCGATGATGTACTCTTATTTCGGTGTGGTGTGATGCGAGTCCTACTCTCGCTGTCGCTCAAAGTCAAAGTCAAAGTACTCGTATACGTTCGAATGTGCCCGTCGTCGGTCGTGTAGCGGTAGCAGTCGCGATCGCCATTCATTATGAAGGTGCTGCTGGATAGTCGACCGTCGTTTCATCACTGCCCGGCTTTGGTAAACGGTTTCGACACGAGCTTAATACCGTGGCCGGGATTGAAGTTCGCTTGCGTTAAGGTGTTGCAACTGTACGGCAAAGTATTCGACCAAACCGAGCTTTGCGAATTGGTTATAAGGTACGCGCCTATCTCTCTCTATTTTTCTAGGTATTCATTGGCTAATTTCGCTCTCGAGTCCGCAATTCTTCACTCGAGATGTGCGATCTGCGCTCCGCCGCATCGCGTCTTCGCATCATTGTACATAACACGACGCCATCGTCATATTCTACATTTCAATACACGTACACTACGTACTTATTAGTAGGTATAAATAAGTATAAGATGGCTTAAGGTACATATATGTATGTATCGGAGACAAAATCTAACTAATTTTACGTATTTACCTATACCTACTATACGAGTATACTCGAGCACCTTCCAAAAACACCATCCAATTGATAACCCTACATACACAGGCGCTGCGCTGTACACGTACACGTATACAATACACGTAGACGCATCTACGACTGCGTATAATTATACGCTTTAATAACGTAATCTAAAATATTCGCGATTTTGGTTGTTTGTAGGAAAACTTGTAGCAGCTGTAAATGCCCGAAAGAAGCGCACGATATTTACCACGAAGAATGGGTCAACGTTAAAGACCGACTCGGTTTCAAATCGCAAGAGAGCGAAAAAAAATTATCTCGCGATCATCTGATAGAAGGTTACACGTGGGTGCCGCCTGGTATTTCTAGTCACAAGGTAGGCTACCCGAGACTTACTTACTTACTTACCGATTTTCTCACTTCGCAATTTACAATACCTACTTATATACTCGTATGTGGCACTGACAGGTTGAACAGTACTTTCGTTGTTTACCGCAAAATAAGGTACCAAAGATCGGCACGCCCGGAGAAAAGTATCGAGATAAACAGTTGGTTTACCAGTTACCGAAACAAGACCTCGCCTTATCCTACTGCAAAAACGTCGAACCCAAAGATCATCAAAGTTACGAAGACTTTATTAACGCGCGTAACGAGATCGCCTTGGATATCGCCTATGTCGAAGAGTGCTCCGTAAATACGGTAAAGATGCGACACTTTGACCGTGTAGTCGTGTACCTAGAGCTAGACCTACCTGTATACGTACCTACGTACTACGTAGGTACGAATTACGAATTACGAAATTTTTCTATTCGACAGAATTGCCCCAAGTGCGAGGAAACGCTGCAAACGTCGTCGTTGGCCGTTTTGGCGCCGAAATTCGGCGATTCGACGCTTTGGCATCCCAGTTGCTTCGTATGCACCGAATGTGATCAACTACTGGTAGACCTGACGTACTGCGTTCATAATGACAAATTATACTGCGAAAGACATTACGCCGAACAGTTGAAGCCTCGATGCGCCGCATGTGACGAGGTCAGTACTCACTACTCAGTAGCTCCATACGCTGCTACCATACTCGTACAGCGTACACCTCCATGTACTGTACCTTACCTACTCATCTACTGTTCTTACCTTCGTCTGGGTATGTACGTATTTGTATAGTATACCTACTTATACTCGTACCAGCGGGTACTTGTTCAAGGTACATTTACATACGAGTACAATGAGTGCATAGGTAAGGTATAGATAATTATACCTACTAGGGAGTAGTGAAGAAAAAAAAACATATCTCGATATCTCGGATTTTGAAGATACTCAAAAGGGTGCAGGTTCATTTTGAGTTGAATATCACCCAAAATTTTTCCCAATCCTACCTCAGAGAGGAGGAGAGCCAGGGGACCTCAAAGTAGGGTCACCTGCGTAGTATCTTGAGAACACCCCTGAAAAAGTGCAATTTCAGTTTCACACACACACACACCCCTCCCCTCGCCATCATTGAACTAGAAATTTGATATCAATTTTTTCTCTCTATGATTTTAGAATTACGAAAAATAAGAATCCCATCTGCTTGGTTCCAAAACTGGAGCTTAAGGAGCTTCTCTTTTGGTGCAAAAAATTATTTCGGTTGAAAATATTTCATAGCAGGGTTTCCAACTTTCGATTTTCTTCAAACGTAAATTTTTACCAAATAATGATAGAGAAATTTAATCGAAAGTTGGAAATCATGCTATGAAAATTTTTCATATTTTCTTTTTTTTTTATCGCAACTAATAATAATTTTTTTGCATCAATAGGGCCCTTCGAATTCAGTTTTGGCACCAAGCGGATGGGATTTCCTTTTTTCATAATTCGAAAATATAGATTTTTCGGCGATCTGCAACTTCCGCTTTTTACTAAAAAATTGTAAAAAATAAAAAGTTGCTTGGTATACTGTTCGTGAAACGTTCCGTGGAAAGTGACATTGAAATAGCGCGTTTTGAAAACTACAACTTCGCCTTCGACGAGAGTGCGTATGCAATTTTATTAACTCGGCCGAATTTCTCGCGCGTGTACGGTACTTTGTTGTGTTTGCAGGCGCAAGATGTTTACGTTTATTTTTATTATTTTGATATTTGTACACGTTTCGATAGACGACGCGACGTTGGCGCTAACACGGACGCTAACAGGTGGATGCTGGGTCCGTGGCCCATCAAATGGAAAGCTCATTTACGAAATTTAACGTTCATCGCTCGCTTTGAATTTTATAACCAAATGCGTCGTAACTAGGTATACAATATACATAATAGGATAGCCGGCACTCGAGCTATTAATTACCTAGACTGGAACGACCGCAAACTTTTTTAAAAGTTGTAAAAGATTCTTTACTTTTGACTCGAAATCAGCTCCTTATTTTAAGCAAAGTACCTAATTATCTGTATAAAACAAACCCCTTACTCATCCTGAAATTTATGCAAAAAAATACTTTTTTTTTCATTCCGGGATTTCAATTTTCTCAAAACTGTCGCTCTCGCTATGCTCGAGCAGTATTCCTTTTCTTTCTTTTTTTTTTTTGTTTGTTTTTTTTTTGTAGCGAGGACCTTTGCAAGATCGAAACGAAGAGAAGAAATTCAAAATGTTCTGATCCTCTTCAGTGACTAGTCCCTTTGTTTGGATTAAAATTTAATCGATTCGAATGTGAACGAGTTGAAAATTTTCAGTTGTGGGAGTGGAAAATTCCTTTCGGTTCGTTGCTATAGTCTTCTGAAAAATGTACCTCGAAATTTTTTTCGCTGTAGCAGGTGTCGAAAGCTTGAAAAAATCCTTCTAATTTAAAATCATCCATTCCCGCATCCACCCTAACAAAAAAACGAATTCGAAAATGATTAAACAAACCCCTGAAAAATGAAATGCTTTTACTTACTCCGAAAAAAGATGATTGACTAACAGACCCCTTACTCCAAAAAACTGCTCATTTCAACAACAAAAAAAGTCGTCAAAAATAGACCCCTTCCTCCAAAAAAGGGTCGTACGAATTTGGAAACTTGGTTGTATAAAAGTCATACTTCTTAACTTTTCAATCCTAATAGACTCCGTGAGAAATGATGGCGCTTGTGTGAGACTGTGAGAGTAACGGAAGAAAGTTCCAAGTCCGATTCGCTGAATTTATACCTATACCTATTGTTTACAAATTCTTCGAATCTAATCCAAGTGGTGATTAATAAGTGCGTCAGTCTCACCGCCTCGCGCCCAGACCCAGGCTCACTCGTATCGCTATATGTAAAAGTGCATATACTCGTATGTGCGAAAGAGATTGAGCTGCAGTTTGTGATAACGACGGTCGATGGGAGATCGTATCGTGCCATATTCTTGTCTAGTATAAAAAACATTTATATACACTTACCCATTACCTATGTACATCATTTTTTATTAGTAACTCGCGGCTCGCTTTCGTTCGTAAAACGTTTAAAAATCCATCTCGAATATTGCCAAAAAACAAACACACACGCAACTTAATTACCGTTATATTAGTAAATTATTTCGTTTCGTTTCGTTTCGTCTATTAGATTAAGATATTTCTAGAATAAAACAGTTCTGTAATGACGTCATTGTCGAGTAAATTGCGCCCATTTCGAATTGCAATGATCAACCTCTTTTCGAGTCCATCGAAAGACGCGTTATGTACCTGTCTTTTTGCGATTTTCCTCCCTTCGATCTCTTAACGACAGTTAAGGTTTGGTAGACCATTTTACTTCTACGAAAGAGTATATGATGAGAAAACCCCGTTTCTGGTGATAAACTCCTTTTCAAGTCAATTACAAGTTTCGTGTGCCCATTTTTTCGATTTTTATCCATTTCACCCAGTCTAACATCCCTTTGGCAGCACCTGTGGTAGTTGGTACCCTACCATATTCGAATTCAACGTAAAAAATATTTCTATTATACGTCAATTTTACCTTTCAGTTTCGGCCTACGCTACGTATGCTCGGATCGCAATGTTGACAAAAATTTGTTTACTTTTGAGGTTTGGCCGAGCTTGAAAGCGCAGCAATAACGGCGGATCGGCAAACTGATGGTTTTGAGGAAGAGAGTACATAAATGTATATGTCGTAAACTAACTGTCGAGACCGGTCTCAGATTCTAATATTGTCCGCCAATTCCTCGCCAGGTGGGGCAAACGATGACACATACTGTTTACAGTTCAGAGGTACATCGAGAATGGCAACTCTGAAACATACTCGTACTGCTCACTTACTACGTAGGTAGTAGGTACTATTGCGCATAGGTTTTTGGTACTTGGAGTCTTTTAGCGAGGTACATCTTTTATTCTGCTCGACGTAGGGACGTACGAGTATGCGAAACGGCGAAAAAATATTGCGTAAGGTCAGCTGCTTCATGTACACGAGTAAGCTTAACGTATTCGTTTTTGTACAGCATACAGCATACAGCATACAGCATACAGCATACAGCATACTGGTCTATGGGCTGTCTGTGCCCTACATTTGCTATCTCAACCCGAACGTCGTGTCGCGTCCGCGTACGCGATCTCCTCGATTCTTACAATTTTTTGCACACGCTACCAACGAATGAGCCAAATATTTTGCAATATGTTGCTATTTTCTTTATTTTTTCTTCTTCTCTATAATTCTATGCTCGCGCTATAATACGCGTGTAAGTAAGCTTCCGTTGATACTCGTATTTGAAATTGAATTCGTAAATTCTTGTATGTAGCTGTAGGTATACGAACGAGTACAATTCGACTCAATTTTTCCTCGAGTAGATTTTTTTTTAAATCGAAAAATATCGTCTTTCGATGTAACGCAACGTTCTCGTCCATGGACCGATTTAGGTAGATGCTGTTAGCGTATTCTGTCGCTGGTCTGATGGCCTGTTAGGCTGCTGTCGGTAGGTTAGGTATACTGGAACACGACTTTCCCATGTGTACGTCCCAACAATAAGACTTGAAGGTGGTAGAATAAGGTGCAATATGTGCAGGTACCTAATTAGCATTTGAAGCGTTGCTATCGCCGTCATCGTGTCATGTCTCGTTACTACTCCTGTCGGATGATCAAGTAGGTAGGTGGGTAGGTGAGTAAGTCCTGGGAAATTGCTGAAGGTATCATCTTACGATCTTAGGTACGAATTGAAAAGATTCTGAGAAAACCTATCTATAATACTTATATGTATACCTACATTTCTGTACACTTGCAATAGAATTACGTGCGTATGCCTAATTGAACGTAAAGTCGAATACAGTCATATATTGTAGGCAGGCATACTACCTATTTAATATGCCAATTTTTTTAGATCGCAAATTTACTTTCATTTAAACGTCTCATTTTCTCTAGTGGCGTGGCGTGGCGTGGCGTGGCGTGGCGTGGCGTGACGTGGAATGTATAAAACGCGAGTACCTAGACCTACGTAAAATGGGTATACCTACGCCCGAATAATTATTTACTCGTAGTTGATAGAGCTAAATGACGGGCGAGCGGAGCGAGGCAAAATGATTATCGCATAGTGCGGCAGTGGTAAATACGCGTGGACGTAGACTAGATCTTGGAAGTACGTATGTAGAATAGAATAGAGTAGAGGCAGAGGCAGAAGAAAATTGTAACAGCCAACACGAACGAAACGCGTATACGTACGTGCGACCGAGACTCTCGAGTGGAGTGTGAATTGTGCACATTGCACACGGCACTAGAACCACAAGTTGCAAACTCGCGAATGATGTAAATTTTAGACCGCTTTTAGAGCGGTGATTGAAACGCTGGATGGTTAATTTCTGTTTATGACGATACGAGATCGAAATTGGCGTGGGCGTCGCAGCTGTCGTTTTTTTTTTTTTTTTTTTTTTTTTTTCGGAACATCGCCAACAACGTCGCGGCCGTGTCCGCCCGCCCGCCCGTCGGTCCGTCCGTTCATTAAGCATCCTTTTCAATAGTACCTCTTTACGTATAATGCTAACCTGTCCAGATAGGTACCATTTACCCTGCGCCCAAACAGGCCCAATATAATATTATACTCGTCGCGACGAAATTAAATTTATAAACAAAATGCTACGTATTACTTAATTATATCCTATACTTGGGATACAAAACTTATTGGCTTCTGTCGGCTGGCTGGCTAGGTATCTACCTACCTACTACCTACTACCTACTAGCTATCCTTAATGCAGTATCTCGAGTAGCGACTGACTATAGTATCATTAGTATCTTAACGAGTAAAATTGGATCGGTTGTTGTCGATATTGAAATTTTGCAAAAATGTTCGAGAAAAAAAATCTACCTCTTTTTCAGTAAAATTTTCTACTTCTACCAAAATTTGCGAGAAATCTTCGAAAATTGTGTAAAAAATCGGCTATACTGGGCAGGGTACGTATTGCGAGTGCTGACTCTCGACGCTCTCAACTGTTCCGTTGAGCTGCTATAAGTGTGAGGTGTGGGCGATCGAATGATGGACGATTACAATAAATCACTCTCGAGTCGACTCGCGTATTTGTTAATCGCTGGCTCGACCTTGCAAGGTGTTTTGCTTGCCGGTTGTTTCTGTTTTAATACCGTACGAACGCGAACGCAAACCTAAAGCGATTTCATATGAATTTGGTGAAAAACTACAAAATTGAAACCAAACTACACGTTTAGGGGCTCACCTTCCCCCAATACTTGAGTTAGGGATCCGAAGTTTTTAAATTTTTTTTAGCATAGTCTGGTGGCAGGGCCGCTCTTAAAGGGGGCAGCGGGCAGCTTCCCCCCCCCCACCATATTTGAAAATTCTGTGTTCTAGTTGGAAATTTTCGAACCAGACAAAATAAATGGGGGCTGGAGTCTCAAAAACAATTACGGGGGGTGGCCTAGACGATGTTGACGCGTTGGATTGCGACGAGTTCAGTTCAGTTCAGTTGAGTTGTACATGGTTGTTTGATTGTTTGTTTGTTTGTTTGTTTGTTTGTTTACAATTTTCAGTACGTAGGTATACGTACGATATTTACGGTTCGAGTTATCGTACCTACAGCTACGTGTTCCGTGTTAATGACAATGAACGCGTAGTAATGTTGTGTACTTGAAAGTTTGCCTTTCGTATGTACAGAACCGTTCGCATTCGCGCGTATGTGTGCGAGTATGCGTAATTGTGTAAGATTGGTGCTGCGATGCATCGTAGCGTCTGCATACCTACTCGTAAATATCTACGAGCAGTTTTGCACCCTGCCCTGCCCCGCCCCGCCATGCCCCGCCCCGCCCCGCCCCGCCTCGTCACGACACGCTACATTACGCTAGCTGGTGCGAAGGTTAGGTAAACAATTGATACGAAACGTACTTATTTTTTTGAATGAATCCCACGATTGTCGAATACCCGCGCCTATTTTTTGAGATTTTATTTTTCGTTTTCTGTTTTCGTAATTATTCTTCGCGATCATTACGCTGTGGCGTATTTACATAACTTTACAACATTTTATTTACAGCAAGTTATTTTGATTGCACCTTGTTTGGGCCTTTGGGGCAAATGGGAACATAAGTTCTGTGGCAACGAGTTATAATAATCTCAGTCAAAAGTATATAATCCATATTATTATATAAAATTCGAGTCGTGTCTGTTTGTCAGTAACGCTAAATATTCAAAATTTCAGACTGAGTTTACTCAGCCCCCTTTATAGCTAGGAAGCTAATTTTTTTTTTTAATCGAAAGCTATCGATGAGTACATTGAAGCGAACCTAAAGGGAGGGGCAAATTTCAAATTTGAATTCACCAAAATTTTGGGGGGAGGTGCTAAAATTGAGATATCGAAAATTTTGAGAAATTAGTTTCTTTCCAATTTGAATCTAACTTTAAATCCAAAATTTGAACCACTTCAGTCTCATAGTAGGGGAGATATGCCTCAAAAACCAAAATTTTGGGATGTTTCAACCCCCAGCCCCAAATTTTAAAAATAACTCAACTTCAACCACAACCCCTCAAGGCATATCACTCTCACATTACCTAGGTCAACTTTGAACCCTTTTGCCCCCATAGGGGAGGGGGTACTTGATAAAAACAAAATTTTACTATCTTGCGATCCGATGGTCCAATTTCAATTTAAAAAAAAAAACAATGGTTGTAGCTTCACAGCAGGTATTTCGTGTAAAAATTTGAAAAAAATCGGTTGATAAATTACGCCGCAATGACATGATACATTTTGGAAAAACGGCAGCGTTTTGAACACGTTTTGGTTCGTTGTACGTATAGTACATAGTGGTTACCGCCGCACCGTTCAACGCGCATGCGCGTGAACTGGAGTCATGTAACCTATTCTGGGCCGCGAAGCGCCCCAGGGGGCGAAGCCCCCTAGTAAGGAATAACAATCTAAGACAGAAATGAGCTTGGCTCTTCGCGTTCGCGCATTGAAACACATTGCTTTAGCCTCGTTATTGTTTTCCTTTGCTTCATTGTTTTAACTGATATTGGTTGTAGAAGGTTTCCACCAATCGTAGAAGTCGAAAGAACGAAGTCGAGGAAAAAATGACAAGGCCAGAGCAATGTGTTTCAATGTGCGAAGAGTTATCATTGTGATTTTGTATAATTAGAAAATACTTTTTCGAAGATTTAATTACCAAGTTTAGTACTCACCTACTTTTCAGAAATGAAGTAATTTTCTAACGATTTAGAGCATATTTTCCATTGCTCCTATGTGCCCCAGGCATGTTCCTCTTTGCCCTGGCTGCATTGGGGTAAATAGAGACAAACGAATTGCTTCATTGTAACTCAAATTTGAGGAGTTTGTAGACTTTGTAGAGTCCTTACAGCATTTCTGTTGTTATTGTTATATAATTTTGTAGCCAAAGGATGTAGTTGGCTTTTGAAACAAACCCCAAGCCGCAAGAGTTCTCTATCTCCGTCCAAAGTCGAATTATTGAAAAATCTGCGAACTGTTCTTTTTTGCCTCATCAGTCCTCCCTTACCTATATAAGATCGGGTTTTACCTGAATTATGAGCATTTCGCGTCAAGAAAAAAAAAACCATCGAGAACCTGCAGTGGTTAGATTTAAAAAAAAGTTAGCCCAATGTCATTACGTCATTAGTGATAATGGTGCCGATTGGAAATATTGATTTTTTTCCAAGTTTTTAGTACTTAAGATGACAGATCTCACTGAGTAGAGCCAGAGGCTTCCGCGGATGCTCAAGTACTCGCAGTTTTGGAGCAGGAGCACCCACGGTTTTCAAACTTGGGTTGCTGAGCACACCCGGTTTTTGAGCTTCTTCTGTGTACATTCAAGTGAAGAAAGACTCGAGCACCCAGGGTTAGAAAATCTGAGTGACGCCACTGAGTAGAGTAGAGCTAGGAACACCAAAAGAGTGGAAATCGATTTTTTTTTTACCTACTAGGTCCCTTTTGTTATGCCTTCCGGGTCACATATTGCGTTACATTGGTACCTGGACTCTCGTACCCGTAAATTAGGTACTACAGTCATCGCCTTGTCGTTCATCCTTCCACAACCATCCCTTGTTCATACTAGAACGTTTTGTCAACATTGCATCGAGATGCGTCGCGCCGCGCCGCATCGCATCGTATTGTGACATTGACCCGTTATGCGGAATCAGTGCAGCGACTCGCCCCCTCTTTCCTACTCTCGTCGCTTTAACGTGCACTCGTGTAGGTTCGTACTTTGTACAAGTGGTACGCGTTTTTCGTTCTGACTTTGGTTTTGGTTTTGACTAGTGCTTACACTCGATTAACGAATAAGCGCGTTAAAGTTCTTCGCCTAATACAAATTATGGACACACATTATCCGACCGATGATGGATACGATTGGCCGGTGTCGGTGTAAATAAAATAAACGATAAAATTGTAAAATTTAATTCTGAAAAACGAGAATAAACGCCACCCCGCTCCGCTCTACTCTGCTCGGCACTAAAAAGAAGCCAACGAGTTTAATTTAGAATACATATTTGTAGAATTTAGCCCGAGATGGTGCAGGAGGTGCACATACGTCGACGTACGTGAGGTACAAGTACAACTCGTACTCGCGTCCGCGTCCGCGTCCGCGTCGCTATAAATAACTCATTGGCCGTCGTCCTGGCCGCCGAAGCGACAAAACGGCGCGCCGCGTGATTTTTAGACGCTCGCTGTGGTACCGGCACCGGCCGGCTGCTCTCGATTACGAAGCGATGACGTCGTTTTCATATTAACACTTTGGTGCTTGGCGCAGAGCTGCCCAAAGTGGTGGTGGTGGCATTCGCTTTGGCTTCGGCTTTTTCTTTTCCCCGAATCCAAGGGGCGACTGCCACTGCTTTCGCCCCGATCCTGGCGTGACGTGACGTGGTGCGGCGTGGCCCGACGATCTTGCGTTCCGCGCTTCCAGGGCTAGACGTCCCACCTTTTTCTCCCCTTACGAAGGGACGGTGGTGCGGAGGCGACCAAATTTCACATCTTTTTTCGTTCGTTTTGTATTCGTGTACCATTTAGCGAATTACAAAGCCTTTAGTATAATATACGTTCGCTGCTTCGTAACCGTACCTAGTCGTGGTTTCGCGAGCGTTTCGCATTTTTCGTTCTTTCTCGTACTACCTATCTCGGGCGATATTCCGCAGTGCATAGTGTAACCGTTCGACTATAGCTATTCGATTTGCGCTTTTCGTGTCGTGATTTTTTTGCCGAGTTTTCGTTGTTCTTTTTTTCTTTCGATAATCGTAAATCGTTAGAATGGCCGACGTCGACTCGTTCTCCTTTACCACCACCAAGGTTCGCAAAACCAAGAAAACGACGTCTACGAAAAGACGCGAAAGTACCGATGGCGGAAACGCCGAAGTTACCATCACCGAAGTCACTGAAAAAGAAAACCATATCCCGTCTCTCACCAATGGAACCCCGCGCAAACAAAGGTATTTGCTGGTATCGCGGACGCCACGCCACGCCACGCCACGCCACGCTACGCGCCACGCTGTGGTTTTTGCTCGCGTCGCACCTCCTGCGACTGCGACTGCGACTGCGATTGCCACAGCCACAGCGTGTTGCGCAGCACTCCTATTCCACCTCTTTGCATTAGACATCTGTCTGTCTAATCAGTTTGGCCTTTGTTGACAACCTTTTTTAAAATTGAAAATTACCGCCAAACACTAAATTTGTATAGGAGTTAGACAGTATTTGTAGGTACATGCAAATACTTGTAGGTACATTCGTAATTAATGAGAAATTAAGCCGCGTGACTAAAAAAAGCCTTCGTCTTTTATCGGAAAATTTGTTCTCAAGACTAGACTGTACTATAAATTGAATAAAGGGACGCGTCTACTAAGTTTCTTCTTGTACAGACTACAGTTATGTAATAAATGATGTTAGGTAATTATACGTATGACATGTGCCAAGTGCACGTGGACGTCCAATTTGAGGGTAACATTAATTTAATATTCGAATGGCATGGCGTTTGCTAAAGTGCGATCCCTAGGTATACCAGCAAATACCTTTTTTTAATACGATATCGGTAAGTATCTAGGTACATACGTAGTACAACTTATTATTTATACAATATTAGGGTGGAGTGTAAATAATCGATGGGCTTTGATTTTGCACATTTTTTGAGTAACTATGTTGTTCATACAGGAATGGAGCTATGGTGTCTCAAAGAGGAGTCACTTTAAAAAAAAACCACTTTTATTTTGCGTTTTTGACCCCCCCCCCCCGCTCCCCCCCCAAACAAAAGCTATAACGCGGACTTTGTCCTTTTGAATTATATTCTAATTCCCTTTTCTTGTCGAAAAGGGAAAAAGGAGTGGATTATATCCCAAAAATTTTACTCGTTATAAAATTTCCCTCCAGCAGAGAAAAATGGTCGATTATGTCCTAAACATCATATGCGACATACTCGCACATCCCACCACCCTCGATTTTATGGTTGCAGATCTGTATTTTTCATTCAAAGTATCGCGAAATTGTTTTTTCGTCTAACGTAAAAACTATGCTTTCTATGAAAAAATAAAAAGTACCTATAACGAATTAGCGACCAATCTCGTATTAGAGCATAAAATTTCTTACTCAGTAGGCACATGTCTTAAATGTTACGTTGACTGTTGACTCGATATTATGAGAGAGAAAAAAAGAAAGAAATTAAAACACTTTTTGTTGAAAGAGAAAAGTTCGAAGTTTCTGAAACTATCAACCCCCCCGTGAACCAGGAATTCAGTCGTAAGCCTCCTTTTTTGAGGCAGAGGCGTACAAACTTGGGTATTGCACGTGGAAGTAGTTCGGTTCGTCTAAATGTTCTTCTTTTCCTCGAAACGCGACAAGTTGGTAATTACCTAGGTATATTTTATGTGGCGCGGTAGTTATTGCCATTTGTCTGAATTTTGTCTCGGTACATCCACTACATTTACCAAAGTTGTACCTTTTCGTGCTCGTACTCGTATCGCATCGCTGGTTTTTTCAGTCGTGTAATGAAAACTGAAAATCGAATATACCTATGGTTACGAATAAGTAGATATTTTACAATTACAAGATATTTGAATGAAACACTTTCGAATATAAATGCTTTCCTCCCTACCTGGTACCTACTTACTTTGCAGATACTCGCAGCATTGTAGGTAGTCGTATGTAGGACGTAGGTGTAGAATCGTTAAAAAAAAAAAAAAAAAAAAAAAAAAAACAACCGCAACAACAAAAAAGGTTTGGGTTAAATTTTCTTTTTACACGCGATTCGTTCGTAATTTCGTATTTTTTGAATGTGTGTTTCATTGCAAAGTTGCTATTCCGAACACCTATAGACAGTTGAACGAAAACTTACGATATATTTTTTTTCATTCATTTTGCAGCTCATTTTTAGCGGAGAGTTCACAAAAGCCATGAACAAGGATTGGCATTCGACGCATTTCTGTTGTTGGCAATGCGACGAATCGTTGACCGGTCAGAGATACGTATTACGAGACGACCACCCGTACTGCATCAAATGCTACGAATCCGTTTTCGCAAATCCTTGCGAAGAATGCAACAAAATTATCGGAATCGATTCCAAGGTACGTAGACTCTTGTCTCGTCTTACTCGTACACGCCTTTCTTTACTTTTCTTACATTCTTCTCGTTTTGTTATGATTAAAGGATCTGTCGTACAAAGATAAACATTGGCACGAAGCTTGCTTCTTATGCAGCAAGTGTCACGTATCCTTAGTCGATAAGCAATTCGGATCGAAATTGGAAAAAATATACTGCGGCAATTGTTACGACTCTCAATTCGCTTCAAGATGCGACGGTTGCGGCGACATATTCAGAGCAGGTATGTAAATATATGTATTTACGTCTACGTACACAGGTGTACCTATCGCACATGGCTCAGCGTGCTTCTCGCTCCTCGCTCGCTTCGTATAGACTGTCTACTAGGGCTGTTCGGGGATTCGGCGTTTAAATGGAACCGGGTACTCGATTCCTACCCGGTTCTTGAAAATTTTCTGTGGTATGCTTGATTTTTGAATCAAAATTTATTGTTTTATATACAATTTGGTTTCGACTTTATTAATCGAAGTGTTTTTTATAGTTTTCTGAGTTTTCGACCAATTTTAGACAAAAAAAAAATTGTTATGAAAAAATAAAAAATTAGCCACATTTATGCAATTCGACAATTTGTCACAATTTTTTATGAATAAGATCGATTAAGATAAGGAACCGGTCCGGATTCGGGTACCCGGTTCCATAGGTAAAAATATCCGAATCCACGTACCCGGGTACTCGAACAGCCCTACTATCTACTTTTAATTACCGACTAACAAACTTGGTCTATATATACCTATTCCTTTCGTAATTTCGTGGCTGACTTTAGAGTTTACGCCGCGCCGCGTCCTGTCTCGTCCCTCTTAACGCATCGTATCGCACCGAACCGTACCGTGTGTTTTCGTTCATTATTATTCATCGCCGCCTCGCCGGGTGTTTTTTTTTTGTTTTTGTGTTGTTTTTTTCATTTTCTCCAAAAAAAGAACAAACGCGTGTGCACGCGTTTGGCACTCGACACGTTGCACCGTATTAAAAGATCGTGAATCGTGTCACACACTATATAATGCCTAACGTAAATGGTAATATTTGGCAACATTTCAAACACAGTCGTTCATTAACGAAACAAAATGTAATAATAACAATAACAATAACAATAACAATAATAATAATAATAATAATAATAATGATAATAATGATAATAATAATCGAATAGAAGAATGTTATATATGAAATGAAGAAAATGAAAGGGGAAAAAAGGCGCAGGGCTACTGGGGCACGTACATAATTTATCTTCGCGTTCGCTGGAGAAATGGAGAATTTGGTATGGTGTGACATTGCGCGACGAATCGCTCTAAATAATGTCTTCTTTCCAATATTCGCGAATCGAACAATACCCGACGCGACCGTGATGGTCAAAAAAAGAGGGAAAGTTTACTTTCGTTTTTTTCCCTATTTGTCGCGTTGTCGTGTCACGCCACTTCAATTTCTCGACTCGACAGTCGACGCCAGCGTCCAACGTGCTATTACTATTAGTCGAGCCGAGCACGTGACGAATTTGGCACGAATCCACGATACGCGGATATAACAATGTAAATAGTTCTGTTTTCCACCCGCACCCCCGCAACCCCTACCTTGTACGTTTTGTACTCCAGGTGCAACGCATGATTATTCTTCTACTAGTGTCTTGTTTCATTTCACTGTCGCATATTAGGATAATCCGATAGTCGGATAATAGGGGAGAAAATTATTTTTGTGTCGGATAATCGCAATTGGGGGTCTACTGTATGCGAGTCTTTGCGAGCAGACCACTCAATTGAGTGACATACCTATTACCTACCTAATGGTACAGTGAAGTACTTACAGAAAAGTAGTAGTACTCCCTGGAGTAGAGCTCGAGTGGTGACCGGTGCTGTCAAATAGATTTGATCGAGGTAGACGTAGACTACCCACTATACGCACAGTCGCACACCCACACCCACATCTCCACACCGCGACCACATAACCATAGAGTACTTTGGCGGATATTTGAAAGTTTGCAAAACGCGATTATAATTTATGAAAATTTCGTCGTCATCGCCCGGTAACCTTGCCCGATATTTGACGGGCCCACCGCGCCGTTCCTTGCTCGACGACCGACCTACCAACCGAGCGATATTACGAGTACATTAAACACAACTCCGGAACACCCACTCGCGTTGCGCTTCATTTTCGCAAACGCGCAAGGTCTCACTCGGTACACCACCATTATCTACCTGTACCTGACGCGTCGCGGCGTCTACCCCTATCTTCAGTACACAAATGCTTTATGCGTATGCGGCACATATTTTATTTTATACTGGTTCTCTGAGGAGCTTTTTGAGCTGTTGAACCAACTTACGACTGGCACTGGGTCTATGTAGGTCTGTTGCTGTTACGGTTTTCTCCGTATATGTAGGTACGGTACAAGGTCATCGTTTTCGTATCCGTATATTTACGCGCTCGAATAAACTTGGCAATGGCGTTGATGGTTGATGGTTAATATAATGGTTGATATACTCGTAGTTGATGGTACGTCGCGTCGTCGTCGTGCAGGTGGTAGGTGGTAGGTGGTTATGCGCTCGCTGCCTGCCTGACGTCGACGATGACGATGACGACGCTCGCCTCGCTTCGTCGCGTTGCCCTGCCGAAAGGTCAGATCACTCCGCCGCGTCCCGTCGTGCCTCATCCCATTCTCACTCCCATTCCCTTGCCTTGCCGTGCCGTCGCCGACCTTAATATTCGTACGTAACCAGACCTAGCGCTAAATACTCGTTGTATTGTACTTATTCGTTACTCGATACTCGATAGTTACTTGTTACTCTCGTACTCTTTATATGAGACCCTCTACACTACAACAAAACATAAGCAATATTGTCGTAGGTAGTCCTAGTCGTCGTACTCGTACTCGCATAATATTCGTAATTTTTTCGTGTGTGCGTGTGCGTGTGCGTGTGCGCGCGCGTCTGTCTGCCTGCCGAGACGCCGAGTATCGAGTGTCTACCGCTGACTGCTCGCACGTTGTCATTCTCGTTGGTACTCGTCAGTCTCGAGTCGAGTTTCCAGTTCCACTCATCTTGTTTTGTTTGCTTTGCTTGTGAATCCGTCACGCCGTCAGTGTCGCGTTCGTCTTTACTTTCGCTATTCTTACGTTCGTTCGTTTCGTATCAAGATTCACCGTCGCGTCGAGAACTCGGTGTTTTTCGAAATTTACGCAGTAATTCCTCCTCCTCCTCCTCCTCCTCCTCCTCCTCCTCCTCCTCCTCTCCCCCCCCTCCCACCAGTATTATAACGAAGAACGAGAAAAATCGCGACTATCTTAGCAACGATGGCAACGGACGTGTTAAATAACAAATTTCGAACGACTTTACATATATCTACGCCGACGACGGCCAAGGCGACCGTGACGCCGGTTAAAATAAACATCGAAAATAACGATCCGGACGTGGCCGTATTGAGCGCATTTTTGCCAGCCTGCTTGATTACTCCGAATACTAAAAATGACTTCAAATGCGCCAGAATGGAAGACTGTTTTTACGGCGATCCCAAACTATCGCCACCCGGTAAATACGATCGAGTACACCTCCCTATATCTACCTATAACTACCTACCTAGTACCTCTAGTCTCTAGTTTTCTGAGTTTGTTTACAATAATGCGTGGAAGTGGCGGTTTATTGTTAAATTTTACCTAGTCCAACGCTGCATACGTAGACAGATAATTAATACTCGCAACTGCGAAGGAGAGGTTTAATCGGAAATTTTGTAAAGAGCAAAACTATTTCTAGTACCACAATCTACAACTTTCGTTTGAAAAATTTTTCAGTCTGACGTACCCCTCCCCCAATTTCGAATTAGTATGTACATAGACGATACATAATGTTAGGTATGTGAAATCAGAGTAGAAGGAGGCGTACAATCGAAATTTTCACAAGAACAAAAATTATTTCCAGGACCTTAATCTACAACTTTTGTTTGAAAACATTTTTCAGTTGGCCCTTTCCTCCCTCACACCTACAATTTTGAATATTACGTACCTAGACCTACGGAGTGTTATGTGAAATAGGAATCGAAGGAGGGGTTGGATTGAAATAAATTTCAAAAAAAAGTTGTAGCTCGTGGTTCTAGGAATAATTTTAACGAACGATTACAAAAATTTTCATCGGACCCCTCCCTCCCTTTCAATTTCAAATATTGGATATCTACATAATTATATGTGGTATTGGATTTGAAGAAATTCAGCAACTCGCCACTCCCATGTAAACAAACTCAGCAAACTACATAGGCGCTAGTTTTGGCCGCTTGATCACTCACTTACCAGCTGTAAGAGTGTATAAGAGCGGGATGAAGGGGGGGGGGGGGTATAATCGCGGCTACTATTCTGTACTGTTTGTAATTTTGGTTATTAGGTTATGCATGTTGAAGCGTTGTTAATAATTCTCGTGGTGTAGGCTAACCTTGTTACGTGTCTTTGCAACGGCTCGCTCGTGGCTCGTTTTCTCATTTTTCATTTCACTACTCGTTGCTTTGATCGATTGTTCGTACACCTCGCTCGTGTTTTTTGTGTACGACGCGAAGCACCGACACACGCTTTTAGACAAATTACGGACTACCTAACTAGGTAGCTGATTGAAACACGCTGTAATTGCACCGCTAAATATCAACGAAACGGCCGGTCTGGTGCTGCGGGGAAGAAGGCCGAAAAAAAAAGGGACAAGGTTAAGGGGAGCATACACCTATACCTTATAGCTGTAGGTAGGTCTAGATGCTCGATTAGATTTTAAATACTTGGTACCTACCTACATAGTTATGGTATACGAGCATGTATGTAAGTTTACGTATTTAGGTGTTTGAACTGCGAAAATCGTGACGATTTGCCAATTCGCCAGTTGTGTACTTACTACATACATAAGTACGTAATCTGTCGTTTATCGTTTATGGTTTACAGTGTTTATGATTTAGCTAATGAAAGACGTTGCGTGGCCTGACCGAGCTGAAGAAAACAAAAACATACGTACTCGTACGTACAGGTATTTAGGTACTACGACATACGTATATAGGTACTCGTAAGCGATGCCATGCAAATTAATCGTTTTCGTTTTGGTTGATTACATGCGACGTGATGGGGTGGGGGTGGGGGTGGGGGAGTAGGCGATGCGATGCGATGCGGGGATGAGCACGTTTGAAAAACATCATTACGTGCTATTAGATCTGTGCGGGACTGCGCTGCGCTGCGCTGCACTGCACTGAGGCTGACTAATGCCACTAATGGTTTGCAGCGTGACATCGCGATGCTCGTTGTATTTATTCGTTCATTCGTGTATAATTCGCGTGGTTTACACCTTCGACTATTATACGCGTCGTCTTAAAATTAGGTATTACAGCAGTACTAGGATGACGCTGACGGTGACGATGACGATGAAGGAAGAAAACCAAAATAATAATTAGTAAGACAGGTTGCTGCAGAGCAGAGTAGAGCAGGAGTGCACTCGCACTCGCATCGCGCAACAAGTACCGTCCATCGATACCGGTACCGGAATTGGTTTCTTCTTTACTGTATAAGGAAATGGTGAGATACAAGAAGGTCGTCGCGTCTTCGCGTTTACCACGCGCCTTATGTAGTTTTTACTTTTCTTTTTCCGCTCAACGTTCGCGATATCACCATTCACCACAGGCGCAGGCACAGGCTCCTCTTCTTCTTCTTCTTCTTCTGTTTGACGTCCACGTAGACCGAATTGCCCGATTCAAAAAATACGAGTAACGACACCATCCCGGACCGGTCCGGACCGGCGCCAATTTCATTGTTACTCGTAATACCTATTACCTACCTAATCGTAATCGATCCTCGATCGTACTCGCGTTTAGGGTCCCAAACTGGGCCGTGCGCCCACAAGTACCTAGCTACATGGCATCTATCTAACAACCAGTCATCGTGTCGCTTCGTCGAATGACTATAATTTCTTTTACCGCTCTAGTTGAATGTAGACGCCCCGCAGTCGTCGATCATTTTTTCCATTTTTAATCGTCTGGCGAACTAAAAATAATGTACTGTTTTAGCGCTTTTTCATTTCACTGGCTACGCATTTCTGTTTTCATCTTAACCATTCTAGCGCTTATTTTTCACGCATCATTGCACCTATACCTAATAATATCTAGACTTTCTAACACTGCGCTATAAATCGAATCGAACGAATATGTAATTCTATATCCGAGTATTTACGTTCGACAGGTACGAAAAAGATGGAATACAAGACCAGACAATGGCACGAAAAATGCTTCTGTTGCGTTGTGTGTAAAACTCCGATTGGAACGAAAAGTTTTATTCCGAGAGAGCAGGAAATCTACTGCGCAGGTTGCTACGAAGAGAAATTCGCCACCAGATGCATCAAATGCAACAAGGTACCGTACCTAGTACCTACTCGTACTAGTACGAAGCGAACCCAACCAAACCGTACTCGATTACCTACGTAAATAATACATATAATACGTTACAAGCGCTTAGCAGTCGGTCGAATACGTACGTGTTGAATAATTTGCATACTCGATTCGCCGTTCCGTGTCGTGTCTCGCGAATACGTTTTTATACGGCGAACCGAGTATGCAATTCATTCGACATCGACATCTTACGCTGGGCGAGCGTTAGGAAGGGGTTCGTTGTTTGTTGTTGAATTTTACCAAGTCCTGCAATTCTACGTTGATACTCGAAATTGGAGGCGATGGAAGGGGTCCGATCAAAATTTTTCTAATAACCAAAATTATTCCTAGGATTTCCAGCTATAACCTTCGTTTGAAAATTTTTTCAATCAAACCCCTCCTTCTCCATCAATTTTGCATAACACTTTGAAGAACTTATTCAAAATTAGACGAATAAGCGAGGAATGGGTCAATTGAAAAAAATTTCGAATAAAAGTTGTACATTGAAGTCCTAGAAATGGTTTCAGTTATTATAAAATTTCCTATTGTACTCTTCCCTCCCCTCTAATTTCGCATAAAACGATTTTGGTATTTATATTATTAAACACAGGGCGAACTAGAGGTCCAATTGAAAAAATTTTCACAAAAAAAGTTGTCGCTCGAAGTCCTAGAAATAATTTTGGTTAGTATAAAAATTTCGATCGCACCCTTCTCTCTGCTTAAATTTTGAACATCAAGTATCTATGCTGTATTGCACTTGGTGAAATTCAACAACGATCCACTTCCATGTGAATAAAATGAGTAAATTAGATACTCGTTAGGCGGGCTACGTTACGTGACCCGACCGATCAAACATGGTCGCGTATCGTACCTAGACCTACGAGTTGAAGTAATCGAGTATCGTTTGATCGTCGTCTTCATTATTAGTACGGTGGTTATCGTTGTCGTTGACCGATGATCGATGATCGATGATCGATAGTAAAATTATTGAAAATTTCGCTTTAGATCATCACTAGCGGAGGTGTAACCTACAAAAATGAACCGTGGCACAGAGAGTGCTTTACGTGTACGAACTGCGACGCTTCGTTGGCTGGACAGCGTTTCACTTCTCGCGACGAAAAACCGTACTGCGCCGAATGCTTCGGAGAATTATTCGCCAAACGATGCACGTCTTGCAGTAAACCGATTACCGGTGAGTCGCCTGTCCCTGTCCCTGTCCGTCTGTTCGCCCAACTCTCTACCTACCTGTTCTTACTGTGTTTTGTTTCGATTTGGTCGTATCGTCGATTCGATCGTAGGTATCGGCGGAACCAGATTCATTTCGTTCGAAGATCGTCATTGGCACAACGACTGTTTCATTTGCGCTTCTTGTAAGACTTCGTTAGTAGGACGCGGCTTCATTACGGACGCGGACGACATCATTTGCCCGGAATGCGCTAAGCAGAAACTTATGTAAACCACCAGTCAGTCATCGCGCCCCAGCACCCTTCACCGTATCGCACCGTACACCGTTCTACTCTACCTACCTACCTACCTACCTACCTACCTACATACCTACCTGCCTAAACTACGTATTCGTCTCAGCACTCGTATGTCGTGCGAATGCGAATCGATCTAAAATAATCTCACTCTCACGCGGCATAGCCGATGTTGAGAATTATTACTCGATCGTAGGTACCTACCTATTCGTACCTATTTGTACTCGCCAATTGTCTATTTATTTGTACAAGTACGATCGCATTAATGCGTAATGCGCGACATACCTATTACCGTACATTGTATTTACGAAATACGAAACGACTTTTCTCTCAGAAATGCTGTACAACATCGTTGATTGTTTTCATTGTTCTCCGCCAATTTGTTCGTCGTTTTCGCCTTCTATTCTCTCTGTATCTCTCCCCACTCTTTTTTTTATATGTTAGATATTTATTTCTTATTTCTATTTTTTTTTTTTTTTCTTTTTTGTTATCCTTCTTTCCTTCCTGCCTTCCCTCATCACTCTTTCATTCTTTCTTTCCTTCCTTCATTGCGTTTCCTTTTTAATACGCGCTCTGTACTACTAACTTTCGTCGAATACTCGGTGCCATTTCATTAACCGAAGTACGTACGTAGGTGTTTTTCAAATACACGGTCGCGCCGACGTTTTAAAACAAAAAACAAAAAAAATTTTTTTTTTAAAAAGATGAAAAAAATCGTCGAGATTGATTACATTCCTGAATTATTCAACTTGCCCGCTCGATGCGAGTGGGTGCATCGAGAATTAGTGGCGCGTCCGTGTCAGATCTACGGTACCTGCGACGGAGTGTTTAACCATTCGATTCGCTTCATTTCGCTATTTGACGGCTGAAAAAAAATAACAAATTCAAGTTACCAAATGATATGATACGCATTTTACCATTTATCTACATTTATAATCGCGCCTTTCTTTTACGTATGTGTACTTATTTACGAGATTATTTTTTCCCTTTTTAATACCCTTAAATTTAAGACGAATTGCTATTCTTTTTTTTCTTTTTTTTATTTATTATTCGTATTTTGTATTTGGTTATTAATTTGGAGGTACCGATTTAATCGCGAGTATTAACGTAGAACTTGGTATATTCAGTTTCGATGTCTTCTGGTGACGTATTCGCGTTGAAATGCGAGTAGGTATTTATTTTGATTTTTGGTAGGTACGCGAACGTTGGTTGACTTTAACGTTGTTGCTGGCGTTGGCGTGGAGGAGAGAGTGTTGAAACGAATGTCGTTCAACGAGTTGTAAAACATCCGGATATAGGCTACGTCGTCGTGTCGCGTAGTTTTACGTAAAATTACGCTTCTTACGTATCGCATTCGGGTACCTAGACTTACCCACCTACAGTAGGTATTTACGTATTTATTTTCATTCGCGTATTTATTTATTCACTCATTTTCGTTCGTTCGCGATTCATGTTCTCTCATTCGTTCATTCATTATGACCATTATCACTCTCAGCATTTACCTATACCTACTTAATTTTTTGATTTGATTAGTTTTGTTTCGCGTGTGTGAGTTTTTTCTTCTTCTAATTTATTACCTATTTTACTGGATAGGTGCCTATGTCATAAATACTCGCGTACGTACGTACGTACGTACCAACTAGTATTTATCAGCGGATTTTCAACTGGTACCTACTAGTTTTTAAGTTACGTTAAAGTGCAATAAATTACCTACGTAAACGTATACATACCTATCTATCGAATAGAGCATCGTAGACCTACACCTATATCCCTATATATGTACTACCCGCATGTAACCCAAATTTTAACTCATCACTTATAAGGACGTGCTGCTAATATAAAATATTACAGTGAAAAGCTAACTTTTATTTTTTCGATACAAATGTAACTTAAGTTATACCGTAGATTATTTCGCCTTGTTATATCATTATACTTTTTTTCGTTCTTCGCGGGTGATTTTATTTACTATCACTGTAGCTGTACCTACTTGATTCTTTCAGTATATATGTCGTCTCGCATTCGAGTTGTAGATCGTGGTTGTAAGGCGACAGATACCTAGTGTATGAGTTTAGGTTACATATAGGTCAAAGTCCGATGCGAGTTGTATCCCGATAAGTATTTAGGTAGGTACGATACGACGTGGCATTACGTACGTCGTACACGTAATCACCTACAAGTACGTCTGTGTGGATAAATGTTTGTAGGTTTGCGTACATAAGATGCGAATGCGAGTCGGAGATAACTAATACACGCTTACTTCGGTCGAATCACGACCTTTGTACGACGACGAACGTGCGCAATGTGCGACGTCATCGTCAATTTATTCACGTAGTGATACGTCATCGTCATAATATCATACCGTATACTTACGGTTAGTCGATGCAGCATTCAATTCGGTAGATTTTATCTACGAAAGGTTCTAGTTTCGCAGATTTCCAGTCCTTATTAACTCGTTAATTCGTTATCATTTTTCTGGAAATCTATTCTCAATATTGAAAATGATTGTACCCACGATGCTATGCTCAGATGGAGGCAGGCCTCATAAATAATGAAAATGGTGGAAAATTCAATTACCTAGTATCCCTACCTACCTACCTACCTACCTACCTACATACTCGAGTCGAGTCAGGGCTGGTGGAACGGAACGGAACGGAACGGAACGGAACGTTTCAACCGAAACAGAACGCAAAAATTGCTACTTGAACGGAACAATAACTTGGAACGGAACAATATTATGTTCGGAACGAATCAATGTGAACAGAACCGAACAAAACGTTTGAAAAATGATTTGTTCCGTTCTGAACAGAACAATATAAATTTGTTTTGTTCCAATTGTTCCGTTCCAATCGTTCTGTTCCAATCGTTCGGTTCCGAATTTTCATCAAATTTTATACTCTATAAGTCTATATTGCAACTTGCAAGCAGCATTACTTTAGTTTTCCCTTCTGGCTTCTGGCCTTTTTGTTTTCAATTGAAAATTCAGGAGGCAATAAATTTCAATTTTTAATTTAATCAAATTTACATTGTGATTGTGAAATTAAAAAAAAAATTCACAATAAAATAAAAAAAATTAATTATCAGAATTATTCAGATCGTGTTTTTTTCTCAATTTTTCTCATTTTTTTAATTTTTTTTTTTTTAAATATCACATTTCTGAAAGTTTTGCTTCTTGCTTCTTGCTACTTGCTAGTTGCTTGTGACTTTGCAGCCTGCAATGAAATTTTAAATTTTAAACAAAAAATTACATTCAAAAATTCGAAACTGAAACGGAACGGAACGGAACAAAAGTGGAACGGAACAGAACGGAACGGAACAAAACCGAAATGGAACCGAACAAAACAGAACGAACAGAACAAAACCAAAGTGGAACTTTTACTATAAAACCAGAACGGAACAATTTATCGTTTCGTTCCACCAGCCCTGACTCGAGTAAGCTTCCGGTTGATAGACTTTTCTCGTAATTTTCAACCGATCTTCGAGCCCTTTTCACCAATTCACTGGTATCGGTATAATCGTAATACAGGTGCAACACGAGTAGGTATAACGTATATGTAGTTTGTAGACTTGCGAATTTTTGTTGTTCGTAATTAAAATTGGTAAATTTGAAAATAGTTTGCGCGTACTGAAACTTCACATAGGTAATTAAATCATTTTTAGAAAGTACGGTTATTACATATTGTAGAAGACGTGTGTGATGGATTATTATTCGTGTGAAATGAACTAATGAGGGAACGAAATAATGAGAATGACTATATTCTCGACTGATACTCTGGGAATTTAGAACAATATCATATCACGTGATTCTATACAGTCATACATAAGTGAGCTATTCTATATTTTCGATACTGTTATATCGACCATCGATACTCGTAGGGTAGTATTATTCATTTCATTACAAAACTTATGTTATTGAAATAATAGGTAATTAAAATAATTACAAGAAATCGTTGCGGTACGCGGGTGCGGCGTTAGGCTATGGCATGCATGCGTGCGTGCGTGCGTGCGTGCGTGTGTGTGTTGTGTTTGTTTACACTCGACGTAAAAATATGTTGTTTGTTCAGTTCAGTGCTCGATTTTTTTCTGCTTTGATAATTGCTACAATGCTACTGTAGCTGTCGGTACGAGTATGTGACTGTTTAGTGTTTATAACATTAGTTGAATTATGAACGGTAATTAATTTGGTGTCTGCCGATGCGAATTTATTGCAATTAGCTGTTCGTGATCGTGGTAGTCGAACCGAGAACCGAGTCATTCTTTTTGGTACGGTTCGCGTCGCGTCGCGTTGCCAAACAGGTGCCGCAACTACCTGTAGTGTTATTAGCATTTGATATGTTTTCGAGGTACCTTTTGAAAGCTCATCGTGCAAACTTTAAACAGATACGCGGTCCCGGTCCTCTACTCGACTATTTACACTTATGCTCGATAAGGCATTTTTGGAAGGCTACAATATGCGAAGAAAATCGATCGGTCGTTCTACGAAACGAATCAATCGGCGAAACCTTGCAATTTCCTTCCGTTTGGTTAAGGGATAATTGCCGCTGCTCCGAATGTTTCAGTTCCACGCTGCATTCGAGAATTATACCGTTGTCTCGTTTCACTTCTCGTATTCTTCCCAACGCTGTCGAGGTACATAGTACATACCTACTACATTACGCTGTACTGTACTTTACTGTACAGTAAACGCTATATTTCCAAGTTGGTAGTTGGTTGTATTATGTATCTATAGATAATCGTTGCGGACGAATATTTCTCGTACGCGTACGGTGTACTAGATGGTAGATGCTACCAAGATTGTACGAATTCTAGATTTAGTTCTATATACAATTATAGACGATTACCTAAGCACGAGTGAATCAACGTAATATACGAGTAGCTACTAGCTATAGTATAGATTGACAAGTTTAAGAAGCTGACAGTAGCGTTAATTTTTTTCTTTTTGCAGTGTCGAAAAGTAGATGACGGTCGAACCAGCGTCAGTGTACAATGGCCGGACAAACACCGCAGTATTTACTCCGTCGACTGGTTGAAGCTGCACAACTTCGACGAAAGCGCGCAAAACACCTGGCTACGCGAAAATTGCAAATTTGACAAGATCACTTGGAACTCGAGCAGTTTCTACACCGGCGTACGTTATTTTTCTTTCGAAAAGCTTTTGACTAGGTGAGTAGTGGTCTCATCGGGAAATGCAAAAGTACTATAACTAGGTACTTATGTATGTAGGGCGTATAGAGGCATAGGATCGGCCCAACTTTCGTGGATGTACGTTACGTAGTTTTCAGTACCTATATCCGCCGATTTTATTTTTAGCGATTACGAATTATTAGACTGGTTGACGACGTTAAAGGAAAGAGGAATAGCCATCGTGAAGGATGCCGGTCAAGATGAGCGATCCATCGAAATACTATCTCGACGAGTCGGATTCATAAAAAGAACAACTTACGGGTACGAGTACAAACCATCTACCTAAACCAAGTATCTAGTTAGCTTTACTTGCAGGCCTACGTACTTGGTACATGAAAGCTAAAAGCTATAGATAAAAGAAATAATTAACTCGCGCGGTGATACGATATAAATTAATTATACCTACGTATATAAGAAGCGATCGTTGTTGTTGTTCTTAAATACTAATCGCATTTGCAGCAAACTGTTTCGCGTTGAAGCTGATGACAATTCTACCAACGCCGCTTATCGTTCCGAGTCTTTGGAATTGCACGTAGACCTGCCGTATTACGAATACTGCCCCAGCGTAAGTGCGGTTAATGTACTGTAGACGTAGGAGTATAAGACTAAAAGTTTAGTATACCTACTGCATCGGATTTAATCAGAGCGCCATCACTATCACTATCAGTTTCGGCGTCAGCGCAGCTACAGCTGCAGCACTCATAATTATTTCGTTATGCACTACGGTGGTACCCTCTATACCTACGTGATAAATCTCACCTCGACGTGTTTTTTTTTTTGTGTGTGTGTTTTTTTTTTTTTTTTTGCAATTTCAGTTTATTATTTTACATTACGTGGTGCAGTCGAATAATCCAAACGAAGGCGAAAATTATTTGGTCGATGGTTTCGAGTTGTGCAAACAGATGCAAAATTACGACAGAAGCATGTACGAGACGCTCGCCAACACCGTCGTCGAATGGACAGATTTATCTCAACACGATCGATACGAAATGCACCACATTCATCGGGCGCCGGTTATATGGTAGGTAAGTTAGGTACCTACCTATACAAAAAAGCGCAGGTACAACGCGCTAGTAACGTCCGGTTTACTCGCCGCGATGATCGTCGTCGTTGTATTATACTAAATTAGATACGAGCGAGGGGTCCGGTCGAAATAAGAAATTTTTATAATAACCAAAGTTATTTCTGGGACTCGAAGCTATAACTTTTGTTTGAGAACTTTTTCAATCGGACCCCTCCATCTACACTGGTTTTGCACGACACTCTGAAGATACTATAATTCAAAATTAGAAGAGTGAGCGAGGAAGAGACCGATGACGTCGATAAATGATTTACTTTTGTAAAGTAAATTATACCATTGGTTGCGTTGCAGTCTAGATTCGCAAGACAACGTGGTCAGAGTGAACTTTAGCCAACATCAACGAGACGCGCATCTCAATACGTCGGTGGAGCAGGCGAATCGTTGGTACGATGCCATGAACTGGTTCTTACATCTGGCATTGCTACCGAAAAATCTAGTTAAGCAAAAAATGCAACAAGGTAAGAATCGACCGTATGATTCGCGGCGTTGGTTTATACTCAATTTACGATACCTACGTGTAGGCAGAGGCAGGCAGGCAGGCAGGCAGGCAAGCCAGTGCAAGCCAGTAGTGTAGAGTAGTGTGCTTACGAACCGAGTACCTACGTTGGGTTAGGTAATAGGTATTCGTATTCGACCGAATATATTGATACGAGATGTGTAAAAGTAGATGTGTACTTTACTGTTAGTAGCAGGTTCTAGGCTTCTATAGCGTCGTGAAATTAATGTGCGAGTATCCAGGTAGCTGTAGCTGTAGCTCTAGCTACAACTGCTACAAGTCTGGTACCTACGCATGTAGTCTATCACCCAACTTGCAATCTGCGCATAACGCGTGTTTTTCCTTTGTATCTATAGGAGATATGTTGACTTTTGACAATTTACGCGTATTGCACGGCCGAACAGCGTTCGTCTCCAAGAGATGTTTGATCGGAGCATATTTGGACGCCGACATAGTCGACTCGAGAATACGTGTACTACGTTCCAAGCTGAAAAGCTCGGCCACATCATAGCCTACCTACCTACCTACCTATAGTATACATTTACATACTTACATAAGTTGTTCTTGACTGCCTAATATCGACGTGGTAGATATTTTAAATTTACGACATTACTACTAGGTACGGATCTTGATCCGGCGTTACATAATATACCTATACCTACTATTTATATAATACCTACTTATCCTTTGTACTATACCACATACTGTACGAGTACGAAGAAAAAAAAAAGTTTTTAAAATTTTTTTATAAAAATTTATTACTCTTATTACACGCGTCAAGGCGTCATTAGGGTAAAAAAAAAGAACTTACGACGATGAGCAAAGAAATTCGAGTACGTAGGTACGTACGTTACGTAACCAAATAGGTACATACTCGAGAGTTTACCTAAGTCTACAGTATTGTAACGTACCTACCTATTACGTAATTAAAATTAAGATAGATAGACGATAAAAATGCCCAACTAAATAGATAGGTACTCGCTACAAATTCGCAAGTACCACCAAGTTGAAGAGATCTCCATAAATCGTTACAACGTACGTTATTTATACGGAAACTATACGTATACCTAGGTAAATACATACGAACCACCTCGTATGTAGTACAACTTAACGTACTAGGTACTAGGTATATGTACTAGATAGGTAGACGAACGTAGACGTAGGCGTACGAAATTAGATAGGAAAATAGTCTAAAGAGAAATATGGCACGCGCGGTACGTCATGGCCACGGCCACGGCCACCGGAGAATGTGCGAGACACGCAGACTGGACGCGACATCAAGGACGGCCTATCATACGCGCTACACCTATTGTTTGGATGCGGATTGAATTTCGGCGCCGGACGATTGATAGTAGGAGCCAGATGCGGCGGCCGATGGGTATCCGGGATAGTATTGCGGGATGTACGGGTAGTTATAGGGGTAGGCGGAATACGGCGTGACCGGCGAAGAGTACGGTACGGCGGCGGCGGCGCCGCCAGCGTATCCGACTCCGGCACCGACACCGGCCGGCGAATACGGCGAGCCGGAGTATTGATAGGCCGGTGCGCCCGCGTAGTACGGCTGAGGCTGATATACGGCCGCCTGGTACGGATTCGGTTGGTATTGGCTGTAGTACGGCGAAGCGTACGTTTTACCGTAGTACGACGGATAGTACGGGAACGGAGGCGAGCCTGAAACGCAAACGCAAAAACATTAGAAACCACGTAAGGTACGCGAATATATCTACTACTCGGTAGTCGTTACTCACTGATGGCTCTGCCGCCTCCAAAGTGTATGCCGGATAGGTCGGATTTTTGCAGCACGTACGGTCCCGGATAGGCGGATAGTACGTTGGCGCCGCCGCCGGGGCCACCGATCACGTGATGCGGAACAGCCGATCCGTGAGGCACTTGATCGCCGATGCCGCCGGCCGACTGTTGGTCTTGAATTTGGGACGAGCCTTCGGATAGGCCGCCGTTGCCGCCGTGATGGAAGGCTTGTATGTAGTCGTGCGCCGACACCGAAGCGTCTTTGTAGGCGCCCGAGCCGGAGATAGGTCCGCCCAACGTGCCGGTCAGTGGCTCCGCTTCGGTTTTAATTCCCGAAATTAATACGGTCAGAAGTACGGATGCTGGAACCTGCAAAATAACAATTCAATTCGATTCGATTCGATTCGATTCAATTCAATTCAATTCTAAGGGCCGGTTGTACGAACGTGGATCAAGAAACGTGACGTCGGTCACGTGGGCTTGATCCGTGGTTTGAACCAATGATCGCCTGTTATTTGGCGGATCAACCACAGATCAGTATCGAAATATTTTCGTACAACCGGGCCTGAGTGTGCCATACGGGATAATGCGACGGAACAATCGCATCACGTCACGTCGATACTACGCTATAATCGCTATTCATTATTAATTTGGCTCGATGATCGATAAATACGAGAAGAAGATGCACTCGCTCGAGTAATACCGATAGTCGATGATTGAATCTATAAATTCGTATACCTACCTACGATAAGTAACGCAGAACGCACGTTGGTCGTAAAAAGCAAAAAAGAAAGATGGGTGGACGGATAGACCCTTGGACAGATAGATACCTAGATAGATTAGACAAATAGAAAGAAAAAAGACTCGTTACGTACGCGTACGTAGCGTAGCCTAAGATGACGCGTTTAATACGTAATTTTTTTACGAATAGATAGAGTATGGCGAAGTAAGTCTGGTTGCATCGCGTTCATTGACACGGACGCGGACGCGCGACAACATAGGTTTGAACGGTGATGGCGAAAGCGAAACGTTGGAAATTTACCAATTTGCTGACAGATATCGGTATGGTAGGGTATCTTTGACTATATACAATAATGGACTGGTAGGACAGCTAGAATTCCTTAGCAGAAACCCCAAAAATCTCGAGCGGAAAAAATTTTCAGTACGGGTATGCTGGTTCGCCATTTTGCGTAGTATTGAATTTTATATTTGCTCATAACTCTGAAAATACGAATTTAGCAAAAAAAATGTCAAGAGATATTTTTTGTATAAAATTTAAAAACCGTTCGATTGCAATTAAAAAAATTGAATTTGGTTTGAGTTGAAAAATTTTGAAAAAATATCAAGGCACAATATGGCAGCCCAGCGGTTCTCTACTGTGATATTTCACTGTTTTGGCGCATGTGCAGAAGATTTTTTTCCACTCTGCCTATGAAATTGCATAATCGGAACGCCGGCATATCGGATCAAAAATTTAACATTGCTCTTATGGGGCATTACCAGTCCATTATTGTATATAGTCAAAGTAGGGTATAGATGTTTAGGAAGATGGTCGTATACCGGTATACCGCACCGTACGCGTACGGCGCGTATGACTACGAGACCTATAACTCGTTACTCACTAATGAAACCTTAGGTACATGGTATGGAAACGTCAATAACGATCGAGTGAGAATGACCAAAGAACGCTCGCATTCGCAGTAATTACCAATGCGGCGCCGAAATTTGAAACGATCGCATCGTTAGACCCTTGCCGCATATCGTCGGTGGCCCGCTAAATGCCTCTTATGTGCAAAAAATAAAATTTTACAGGAGCGCATAAAAACCTCCCAGTAATTATAATTTTCAACATAGACCCTTGAATTAAAAAAAAAAAAAAATCACGTTCATCTACCCCAGTCCTTATTTCAATTCATTTTAGTGATTATTTTGTTCATTTAGTCATAAAACTGGTTTTTGTTTGAAATTTATACACATAGGAGGTTTTTTTGATTAAAAATAAGTCACATAAGAGGAATTTAATACAAAATCTTAATTATTTAGTTTTTCATTTTGAACAACAAAAAAAACATAAATTGTTTTTCACTATTTTTATCATCATTATCAGCAACATAGGTGCACATACCGGGTTCCCAAGAATATGCTGACCACCTACGTCATCGATCTACGCATTGAGCCAATCAGGTAACTAGAAATGGTTATCTCATTGCTCTGATTCGTTGATCGTTATGTAGGTGGTCAGCATATTCTTGGGAACCCGGTAGGAGGTATTATACGAGACCAATTTTTCAACAGCGGTAAAAATATGACCTAAGAAGATGAAATTTTCTTTTTATTCGACGCAGTTTGACGAGCTTTATCCAACGAGCCAAAAAAACTATTTTACGTAAAATTGTCACATAACATTATCTATACGCAACGGTTAGGCCTAAGAGTAGATATATCGTATTCGACCAATGTTGTCCCATCCATCATCGCCTTTTGTTCGCGTTGAAAATTCACACCAACTATTACGAGTATGTCACAAATTACGTACGATTTGAAAACGTTCCCTTTACGTAATACGTAATACCAATGAGTAGTAGGTAGGGTAAGGTATTAGCTACACTAGCTTTGCTTAGCCGTACTACGTATAAGATGGCATTTGTAGATGTAGGTACCTTTAGTTCGGCCCAAAAGTCGAGTAAAAGTTTTACGAAAATTTTGAGAGTTAAAAAACGATCGATCGAAAAAAGAAAGAAAAGAGAAAATAGACCAACCGGTAGGTACGATAATTTGTCGATAAAAAGAAGACGATCGAAAAATACTTACCTATAGGAATACGAATGAAATGCGTAACTTACAGACTTTAGCAAGTAGGAGTAGGTATAGAGATGTATGTACACTTTCTCGTTAAATAAAATAAAAAGATAAAAAGAAAAAGTCACTTACGAAGCGCATGTTGAATAGATGCTGGTTACTGGTGCTGGTAGTTGCGTGAATGAGGAAACTTAGCCAACTTACTCGACAAAAGTATCGCGAAAAGTGATCGCACGATTCGGCTACGGTGAATCTTTTATAGAAAAATCTCGCACATCGAATAGGAATAGGACTCCATAATATATTGTACCGATACTATAAGTATAAGATTCGGTAACACGGCGCACAGGCGATTACGGTACGGGGTGCGGTGCGGTGCGGTGCGGTGCGGTGCGGAGCGGCTATGTACGCAGCCTATGCCTATGCCTATTGCAACTATGAGTGTGACTGACACGAACGCGGAGAGGGGAAACACAGCATCTACGAGTAAGAATATAGTGTAGGTAACGCGGCGGCAAGCGTATGCGAGTCTGCTCGTCGCATGTCTTCTTGACTAATACCTCATATTAAACTACTAAAAAGAAAAAAAAAAATTGAAAAAAAAAATACGAAACAACTAACGTATGCAATTAAAATTACTAATAATGGATAATGTCATTGCTTGGTCAGTGCACAGGCTGGTCAAGAAAATGTGGAACAATTCGTCCATGCTGGGCGCCAGATCGAAGTGATCAATTTCTCGCCCAAGCAATTACATTATTCCAATACGAACAAAAAAATACACGCCGAAAATATCTCATCGCAATCACTCTCTCTCGTACTCACACACACTTCGCACACGTACATATAAATCTGAAAATTAAAAACCGGTAAGAATAATACGAACCGAGAGAGATAACGTATGGTAACATTTCGCTGTACATACGTACGTACTTACGTACGATCATACGAGCGCATATACCTACGAAAATGCATGTACTTACAGCGATAAGATACAAGCTACAAACTTCACCCTGTAACTTGCACTCGGCGTACGTAATGTACACAATAGCTACGTACGATTTATCGTCTAAATTTTTCAACGAATAAACGTGCAAAAGCACCTCGACGTATTTTAGAAATAAGTAGGTACCTATCGAATGATTTTCTAGGTAGGTTCTTCGCGCCCACGTATACGAACCAACGCTGGGGCTCGAACCCACGATTTTACATATTCCTACTTAGCCTACCTTACCTAAACCTACCTAATTACTAGCTATCTGATCTTCCTAGCTTTTTACTAATTTAAACCTACCTCACAATAATTTCTAACCACGTTGTAGGCATTCAACGATGGGAAAGCCCAAATGAGCACATTTGGGCCCCACGTTCAGGCGCCATTTTTTTAGATCGTAAGCTCCCGCCAGTCTGTATTATGAGTATATTTAGAGTACGCGTATGTGCAGAGCAGTGCAGTGCAGTGCAGTGCAGTGCAGTGCAGTGCAGCGTAGTGCAGCGTGTATAACGATAGGCCAAAATTCCGAATGGCAAATCGCGAAAAAGCGTTCAGCGTCGCGTCGCGTCGTACACTCGACGTATTCGTAGTTTTACGACGCGCCGTACCAATGCAAGAGTAGGTAAGGTAAGGTACCTTTCGAAATACGTACCTACCAATTAGTCGCAATTAATCGAATTGGTGACTATAAGGACTAACGTAGTACATACTACATAGTAGAGTAGTATCAACATCAAGTATGTAGCTCTAGCGCAGTCACTTTTTCAGTTTTGGTACTTTCCTAGTAGGCCTATTACTATTCACTCGTATAGGTAAATCACACGACACGTACTCGTACTACCTTTGGTCTGGTCTGGTCTGGTATATATCTAATCTACCTCTACCTAGGACACCTAGGTAGTTGAATCGGCGAATCTATACGAAATTACGAATAGATGATGGACCGATGAAGGTACGTATACTTACTTGGCTCATCGAGACGTATGATTTGCAATTATTAATCTCGGCGTTGGAACCGCCGGCGCCGGCGGTGGCGGCGGCAGCGAACAGCGATGAAGTACTTGCAATTGTAAAGGTGTCTTTAATCGCACACGAAGTCAATTTACACGATTAAAAGATTTGTATACATTGGTACATACATTATGTTTGTGTCGTCCTCAGGGCTCAGCTCAGCTCAGCTCAGCTCAGCTCAGCTCAGCTCAGCTCAGCTCAGCTCAGCTCAGCTCAGCTCAGACAGCGGTATCGTACTCGCGCGTAGGTCTGCGCATCTAGATCGCAGCTGTAGGCCAGACTTACCGTACGCTCGGTACAAATGCAAAAAGGAAAAGTCTATATACGTCGTACTAACGAATGAGGGTACAAACATTCACCTATGTACCTACTACCTATACCTACCTGTATGTATGTAAACGTATGCACTTGGGAACTACAAAGGCCGCGGCTGTGTCAAAACGATTGGCAGTAAATAACTGGGGTGTGCGTGGCTATAGGCAAGAAGCAACCCTGCTCAACGCGTTCGTTCCGGGCACGTCTTAAAGTTGAAGCTCGAAATCTCATTCTACGTACCTCTGCCCTTTCCCGCCGCAATATCAGCTTGAAGAAAGCTGACGAGATAACTCACGCGGTTTTTATATTTTACTCTTAAAACTAATAATTGTAAAATGATGCGGTTTGTCACAATGGATGGAAATCTAATGGAATGGGCGCTCGCTTATAATCCCTCGCTTCGTCGCTTCCGCTCGATCCTCAATTTGATATTGCAGAAGCTAGGGAGTGATGGTGAAGGGAGAGAGATATAGCAACTTGGTCGCCTCGGGCTCGTTGAATGGCTAATTGAATGAGCTTTAAGACGCGCCCGAGGCGAACGCGTTGTGCGGGTTACTGCCTTTGTAAAAATAGCGATAAACGGTACGTAACTGGCTAGCTGTAGGTCTGTCGATATACGTATATGCAAACTTGGTACGGAGACAAACGCAATGGATGGAAGTCGAAGCGAAGCGGAGCGGAGCGGAGCAAAAGTAAAAGCAAACTCGGCAGACAATGCGACCACGAATGAGTTCTGACAATGAGATGTACGAGTACAAGCGTTGTAATTTGTCAACGAGAGCACAGCGAAGTACAGTTGGCATATTTTATGCGAGTACGATCGCGTATTCGATAGAGGATAGATGAATAAAGTTTTACAAGTCGCATAGAATAAATTTAGCATCTGGCTGTGTGGCTATGACTGCTGCGATAGCTGCACTGCTGCAGATAAAGCTGTTGGATACTCGTTTTGTCGCATCTCGCATCTCGCATCTCGTATCTAGATACATGAGCTAGCAGTGTATCGAGTAGGAAGAGGTTGTTGGCAATCGCCGTAGCCGCAAACAATGAAGCGCGACGACCTTGAATAGAAAAACGACGAACCCGTTGCACCCGAGAGCCCGAGTCCGAGCTCCGAGCCTAAAGAATCGAGAATCGACTATCGACTATCGAGAGCCGAGTGTTGCTGTTGCGATTCGAGACCGAACACGTGCTGGCCGCGGCCGGGCCAGGCCGGGCTGGGTCACGAAAACGAGTCGAAAACCCGTCCAGCTACAGGTCCGCGTTCGCGTTCGCGTCAACTCGAACTTAAAGTTATAAAATGAAACGAAACGTATTAAGGTAATACAAATACGTAGGGCTAGCTGCAGAGTGCAGAACTACAGTGCACATAATCCTAATGTACCTAGCTACCTACTGGCTACTGGTTTACGAATTGCGGTGCATAGCTTTAGCTATAAATATACTTGTCTTGTACTTGGCGAGTAGGTACGAAAAATTCTCGCTATTCTTCGATAAATCCCAGTACCTACCTAATACCTACCTATCTACCTTTTGTAGGTACCTCGTATACCTACGTGTATGTACTGAAGCAGCGCGTCGCGAGTACGCTCGGTGTGCGTGTAGTGAACCGAACGCAACGCACCGATCAAGCGATCACTGACCAGTTACCAACTCTGTGCTTCGACCAGCGCAGCGGCGGACAGCGTGCAGCGTGCAGCGTGCAGCGAGTACTTGGCGTCTTGGCCGCTAAACGCAAGTGTTTATGTCTACTACGCGTACAATATACTACATCTAATCGTTTTTCAACTGTCAATTTCAAGGATATTCGGCTCCGATGGTAATGGTAATACACACGAGTATACGTACATTTTGTCAGTACCCCTGCCCACGTAAAAATGTACGAGTATACGCGTATCGTAAAGTACGTACATTACATTAGTACATCAGTACATTAGGTACCTACATGGCCCGGCCTGGCCCTGGGTAGGTGATGATTCACCTCTGGTCATGGTTAAGGCTACAGCTACAGCTACAGCTACAGCTACGGCTACACATCTTCTATTGCCATGACTGAGGCAATCACTCGCACTCCCAGTCCCAACAATGAATGTAAAAGTAAAGTGCGAATGACTGACAAGTGAATCGAAATTGAAACTACACCACACCACACGTCACGTCACGTCGCAGCAATTATAGTTACCTATAGAATACGTAGCGTAGATACATTATATGTGATATGTGTACGTTTATCACCTTCACCGCCGCACAAGATGGCAGTATTATTGCAATTGCCAGGCCACGCCGCACGCCTCGCCGAATCTCGTACCCATGGCATGGCATGGCATGGCATGGCATGACGTGGCGTGGCGTGGATGGCCGGCCGGTAACACTATTTGCTATTGCCAATACGAGTACACCCGAGTACCGAGATGGAATTATTCGCTTCTCAGTTCTCGCAATAATTTCCTGGTCAGTCGTCACTTTTCGCGCGCGAACCCAATTATTTTGGACAAACCGCGATCAAACAGATACACATTAGGCCCAGTCCCAACTATGTTTTCCCATCAAATTTATTCGTTGTCCTAAGTACATACCTACTCGTATATACAATTTGATGAATAAGAAGCGACGCAACGCTACGGTTACGTTCTATGCAGTAAATGGTAATTGCCTTAGATAGGTGGTTCTGGTTGGGTATATGGTAATATGGTATGGGTTATTCGTCGAATCTTTCGCATCCATGTACCATTTGACGATGCGCACCGCAGACAGTGTCGTGTCGTCGCCCCCGTCGCAAGTCGTAAAATTCATCCGGGTCACTCTCGCGCATTCACACTTGGCCGATGCCGATCGATGTTTCGCCGATAAGCGAATTAGGTACGAATCGCCAAGATGACGCGGAAGTTAAAATCGTTCATTCATTAGATAGTGGAGAGTGTACCTGCGGGTATATTGTAAGTATGTGCGATTGTACATAGTCGCACATACCTATCTAATAGGCGTGTGGCGTGTGGCGTGTGGCGTGTGGTGTGTACCAAGCAAAACTGAAACGATGCGACAGTGATGGCGATGCTGTAAGTGAGCGATTCAGCATAAATATAACTTACCTAACCTTATACGAAATTACAACCATTTATACGGGGTTACTAACGTACTTGCACACAGACATATCTTACACTTACCTACTTATTACGAGTTCGATAGATTAGCATCGGTTCACGACTGCAAAAACGAGTTACGAGTTGCGAATTACGAATTACGAATTACGAATTACGAATACCTACCTATATAAATTTCGACGAAACGATTACGACTCACGACGAGACGAGACGCGGCTCGACAAATCGATCGAGTACGAATCCGATTCGGATTTCGATGCCGATCAGTCTCGTACCCTTCACCCTACTGTACGACTTGTTCCTCGTTATAACCTTATAGGTGTACCTACTTAAAACTACTTATTAGCAAACGCGTTTCTGCTACGAGTGTATTAGGTGTAGGTATATACCTTCGTAATGTGTAGGTAGGTAGGTAGGTAGACGTTAATAGGAAAGTACACCATCAGTACCACCGTAATTATGTACTTTGGTTGGAAAATGCGCAAGAGTGTACTCGTATCGTATCGAATAGAACATAGATTACTTGTTTGTACGAGTATTTCACTTTGGACATTGCCACTGCCACTGCCACTTGCCAACGAATACGTAAAAGCTGCACGCTCGACCCGATAGTTTAGGAGTAGGCAATGGGCAATGGGCAACGAACTAACGTAAGCCTGGTGGGCTGGTGGGCGGGCACTGCACTCGTTTTGAGATGCAACATGCAACTGACTGACTAGAATACACGCGGCGGTGGCGGCGCGGCGCTTATAAGTATAGGAAAAAACCGCGAGGTCGAATATTCAAATTGAAACGTTGAAAACTCGTTGTTCGGGAACTTCATTCCTAAGCTAATTGCAATCGTATCGTATCGTATACCTACTCCTAGTTCGTCGTTCGCAGTTCGCAGTTGCAGTCGCAGTAGCATCAGCCCCGACATTTACCTACATTAGGCCTACCTACTCGCGTATTATATATATATATATATATATATATATATATATAACCAACCGCGTAGCGTCCCGTCACATCGCGTCCGTTGTCGATAGGTAACCAAAAACTCGCATCTTCAATTTTTTTTCTCCACTACATCGAAAACGACTTCATTTCAGGGTGAACGATACCGACTACGGGACGAGTACGTACACGTTGACGTTGGCAATAAAAACAAAGTTTCGAATTTGAAAACTCAATAGGGGCTACTGGTACCGTCGCCGGTTAAGTTCCACGAGCAGCGTCACGTGATCAAACGGAGCTGCGTTATTGGTCACGCAGCTTAACCGAGGTTCTTAACCGGCCGATTTTGGCCGGTTAATCGTCGGTTAACTTTAATTGATGACTGTACAACTAGGCCTAGGTATAGAAGAGAAAAGACGGCTATGCCACCGAAGCCTCAAAATTTTTCCCACAGGCGGCTCTGGGAGTAAGATTTGCGCGCTACTTTCAATTCGCGTAAAACTCAAATTTCGCTCTCGGCGAGAAAAGAATGGTAAATTTTGTTTCCAATACACCGTTGGTAAGAGCGCGCAAAATTTATTAGGCAGTCTTCTTTTGCTCTCTATACGTATTGCGAGCTATTGCACGTTCAAATTGGAAGAAAAACTAATAACCGAGTTCGTCTGACTTGATTATTTGAAGGGTACTCGAGGGACAAGAAGTTGTTTTTGGAATTTAGATGTTTTCGAGGTTTCGTTGGATTTTTTTTTTTTAGTAAAACATAGGTAACTATGTAAGAACATCTAAAATCGGAAAACGCAACTTTTTTCTCCTTATACGTAGGTGAGAGGGACTCGGTGAGTTTTACCTGGCACTGGCAGGTGACGATATCTCGTACGAATGCGCGGATACGCACGATGCGGTACGAGTTTAATGTACCTATCTTCCTATGTAAGATGTACAAGTACAGACGTATACGTATATTACATGTACGAGGTCGAGGTACTCGTACCTATCCGTTCTCTTCTTCTGCTTCTGCTTCTGCTTCTGCTTCTGCTTCTGCTTCTGCTTCTGCTTCTGCTTCTGCTTCTTCTTCTTCTTCTACTTCTTCTTCTCCTCCTCCTCCTCGCCGTGGACAATGGAAAAATTGAACGCGCGATTTATGGACGCAGCAGGACAGAGAATCAAATTCAATAGGTATAGCAGGCGTACGAGTACGAGTATAATATAATAGACATAGAGAGATGAGATGGCAAGCAATAGCGTACCTAGTACGTATTGTAGACGCGGTGCTCATCCAACAAAAAAATAATAATAGCTAATAATACCTAGACCTACCTACCTACCTACCTACCTACTATAATAATAAAAAAAAGAAGAAAAATATGAAAAAAAAAACTTGTCCAGATGGACGCTGGACACTCGTACTCGTGTCTCGTATACATCGTAGCTATTGCATAAGCGAGTGCGAGAACTGGTATGTACGGTACGCTGTACGCGAGTACCCGCGAGTACTGCACAGTGTACAGTGTAGGTACTCGTGCGGTCTCGTCTCGTGCCCGCACGTTGATCGCGGAGCCATGGCCGCGGCCGCCGCAGCCGCAGTCAGCGAGCAAGATCAAGGATAGCCACTCGAAAAATACGCGTACGCTCACAATGCTGCGTGTCCATCGGTTGCAGGTGCAATGTACGTGGTTTACGTACATACATACATACATGCGAGCCCATTGCGTTGCCGCGCCGCTCGACTTTTACTAACTACCTAGGCGTACGCGGTCCGCGAAATGCGGCGCAGTGCGGTGTGTTGTGATGCACGTACGTAGCGTATACTACAATGCGTGCAGGCTTCTTTGTAGATGGGTATACTTACTTTTTGGGTACAGTCGCATTCGCCCCATTCCCAACGCATCGTCCACACGTGAAAACTTACTTTCTTACGTAATATTCCATTCAACTCTCGCTTTTTTTTCTTCGCTCCTTATGTTAGTCGAAAATTGAATAGATTCGATATCGTTACGACTTACGATGCGGATGCGAATGCGATCGATCGTTTACGAAATTAAATACAAGTACTACCAAAATACAATACGCGCCTGTTCGTTGTCTATTCTTTACCACGTCCAGTCTTGACCGCAGCTAGATCCACTGTCCAGCGTCGAAACTTGACCATTTTTTTGGAGGATACATTTTAAAAATTTGCCAACTGTCGTTTGAACCCTTTCATTATGTCACCGTATCTTATTAATCCGAGGTGATGCGACATCGAGTACCTACCCATATTTTTGAGTATTCTCGACAATTCCGGCCTTTCATTCGACTCGATGAAAATTTTTCCAATATCGCGCGAAATACTATCTTCTGATTTATTGTTGCAAACGTTGGGAGTGAACAAATGCGAGTAGAGTATTTTTTATGAGAAAAAAAAAAAAAAAAAAAAAAAAAAAAAAAAACTGCAAATATTTTTTCCTCGGAAACTTTGGTTGAATTTTATTTTTGTTCTGCGACCGGGGGTTAGTTCGATTTCGTAATTCGTCGCAAAATTAAGCCGGTGTACCTAGCTACCTACCTATCGTAAAAATATATTTACCTCCTTGTAGCATTGTACAGCATTCGCGTATTACTCGCCATTGATTAATGATTGGTTTCATTCTTTCTCCATGATGGATGCGATCCCCGCCCACCAACCCGAAATGATCTGCGCCGTGTGTGAAAGGTGGTATTTGCCTGAAGCAAGGAGAATTTGTAGTTGCGCTCGAGTAACAGCTAAAACAGCTTGTCGTCGGGTCGTATAGATTGCCTATACTTTGAAACTGCAGGCATGGCTTAGTGTACTCGTGCGCAACGTCGCGTCGTATAGCAGCGTAGCGCAATGTTCAGCTTTGGAGTTTGGACTACCGCGTACCGCGAACCGCGAACCGCGAACCGCCACGCCGCAACTCCAACCCAAGCTAGGTGACATGTCACGCGACACGCCTTGCCCAGTCATGTGATTCGCTAAAAATCGTAAATCTTAATTTTTCAGGACGGCGCGGCGGCGATTTGCGTAACATAAGGTACGTGTACGTAGAGACGCAGACGTACCGGCACCTAGATCCTAGATCTAGGTGCTGGGTACGAATTCGGGCTACATGCGTTGCCTAGTGCCTCCTATCACTACTATGTACGTATTAGGGCATTTACAGCCTTATACTCTTAGTCTATTATTACGAGTATTTACTTATCTCAGTCAAAAATACGCCATTTATGATTTATGGCTACGTCCATGTCTTAATCGGGCGAGTACCGTTTCCGTTTCGCTTCGCTTCGCTTCCTCTACCTAGCTACTAGCAACAACTTTACTGGTATCGCGAATTTGCGACGACAGTATTTAAAAACGCAGCCGTTAGGCATATGGCATAGGTACATAGTAGGTATAATTATTATATTTATAGTACTTATTCGAGCGATAACACTGCTCGATGGTCTGGTCGATGTAATGTACATATTATCTTTTATCTGTTAACACGCAAATTAACTCGACTTCATCTCGTATCAACGCTCGGTCATCTGGTACTGGCATGGCAGCCATCTACAAATGTAGCGCGGCTCCAGCTAGTAAAAATAATCTAACTTTTACGCCTCTACATTCGCACGCGCACAAGCGACCCTGATCTTGGCACGATGAAGGCGCCGCATCGCCGAGCCGCTTTGCAGCTTCGAGTTCGACAACGGCTACGCTACTTCGCTCGTTCGCTCGCGACCTGGTCTCGTAATCTCGTATTCGTGTATTCGTTTAATTCGTATTAATACCTCGGTCACCGGCCGCAGGCGGGCTACGGTATCGACGTTGTTAGTCGAAATGCGACAGTTTTCCACCAGATAGGTAGATAGGCCTACTCAGCCACATATTCCTAAACATTATACGCGTACATTATCTGTATACGTATAACGTTTACGTATCTAAGCCAAAGCTACTATCGTATTACGCTGAAACCGGAATGGTTTACGACGCGACGTCGAGCGAGTCGTCGTGGATTTCGCTCTCGAGTCTGGACGTCTGCGATTCGTTTCGTCCTCATCTCGACTTGCTATAAATTTTGATCGTTGTTATTGTTATTTGTTAATTTGTTCGTTCGTTTGCTGTTTTTGTTTACATTCGGCCCATATACCTACTTATTCGTAGGTCGTGTATACTCGACTCAACTCGACGAAAACTATTGGCGCGCCACAGCCGCCTCTGTGTCTGCGTCTGCGCCTTGTCTGGCAGCTGCACACTAATTTGACGTGTGAGTGACGCGATATTATGCGCGCACAACGGCGACAGCTTTAGGTACATGGGTGAGGTATAGCTGTGTTTGACTTTGATGCACCCATCGAACCGATCGAACAAATTCGCTCGAGTATTTTCATTGTTTATTCGACTATAGACTGGTTTGAGTTGGAAACAGAACGCATCCGACTGCGTATAACCTGTACATTGGTACATTGCGTAGTTGGTTCATTGGTTGCATTGCATGGAAACACTTTTAAAGAGCGATATTACATTTTACGTACCTACGAGTATCTGCAATTCTGCAGGCCTACTTACGATAGCATCGTGTTTTACGCAGTGCTACTGCTAACCGCAGGCAGGTGACTAGCGGCAGCGTGGCCGTAGTGACCTTAGATATAGATACCGTAACGTACCATACCAAAGACCAAACCATGCTGTGCCGTGCGATACCTACTCTACTGGCTATTCTACGGGTGTCTCTCTCTGTCTCTCTCTGTCTACCTTATCTAAGAAGTACGTGCGCGCAGTAAACTCGTTTCTACGACAAATTTTATTATCGTAGGTACGAATGGCGACAATTGGTTCGCATTCGACCAGATTTCCGTTTACCGGCCCGGCTCGGCCCAGCCCAGCCGATCCCTATCCCTCGACTAATGAACCCGGAACGCCGAGACCCCGATCTCGATCTGGACCCCGACCCTGACCCTGACTCCGTCTCCGTCAATCGTCGCATGCGCTCAAATTCGCACCTTGCATCTGGCTCGGTGAGCGATGATTAACCAACCAAACCAACCAAACCAACCAACTAACAGCAAAGTCGTTAACTTGCTGTGGTGTTACAGTGCGAGTATCTGACCGATTAAAATTAAATATTTGCATACCTTGTACATACTAGTGGATCTCACGCAGAACACACAATCAAGTACTTATACTCGTAGATACCAGTAAGTCTGGTCTGGGTGTATGTCTACGTACGAGTAATACGATCGTCGAGTCGATTTGCTTGTGTAATTTCGTAAAATAGAAAATTGTTCCCGAACCGTGTGGTAGTGTTTTCTTCCACGATAATAATTGCCAAGTGTCTCGCAGCTATTTGGTAACGCGTATGTATACGTATAGGTAGACGCTTATGCATATACAAATTAGACGATTACCACGGAAGAAGTAGGTACAGATACAGACACACGGAGAAAGAATAAGAAATAGGTATAATCGAGCGCATAGGAATAGATAAAAGGTACATCGTGTGATACGAGTGAAAAATAAAGGAAAAGGAAGACACGGTGGCGCGACGCGACGCGGCGATGACGAATAGAACAATAGAAGACGTACTGGAAGTAGGCTCCTACGTATTCGTAGCCTGCGGTGCGGTGTAAGATCGCTTGCCGAGCGGGCGCTTTCTTCTTTTGTGCGAAAAATTCCGTCATCAATTTAATTCACATTTCACACGTCATGCGCGGAGGTCGAGGTCGGGGTAGCGCTTTGGGCTTCATCTCTCTCTCTCTCTCTCTCTCTCTCTCTCTACGTCTACACACCGCACCACATGCTACAGAGGTACTTTATATGTATATGTACAACCTATATAGCGTATACGAGGGCCCAGTGGGTCTGGGATCTGGGTATACTCACAGTCTAGTACCACGCGCTCTCACTCGCTGTTTACACGCAATGCACATATTCAGTCGAATCGTACATGTAATTGACAATTGTAGATGTACTTATACCCTACAGACTACAATAAGTATAGATACATATACTAGCATATTGAGCGGCGGGGTGCAGTACAATGCAGTGCGGTACGGATGTATGTATTTCAATTCAGTGACACGGTACACTATTGCCCTCAGGCTGCAAAAAAAACTAAAAAAGCTGCGTGTGTGATGACGATTGATGTTTTCGCTCTTCTGCCTAAACCTAATGTAAACTTTGTATGTTCTTACATACGTATAACAGGCGTTTGAGACTTGGAGTTGGATAGACCTATAGCGATCTGCATAGGTATCTTACCTGCAAGGTTTTCTGCTACAATTATAGTAGCTCCAGCTCGTCGTTACTCCGCGTTATTGTTATTTATTTACCTACCTCTACCCTCTCTACCTACTCGAGATACGCGCCTAATTAGTAATTAAAGCGGCTAATTACGGTTCAGATATTCCAGATTCGTCTTTGGAACGTGAACGTTCATTTCAACAATCACGATCACGATCACGACTGCCATACTCGTACCTACTCGTAGTCGTAGACCGTAGTCAAACTCAAGGACGCGTTCGAGTGGCGTCGCGTCACGTCAGGTCAGGAACGTTGACCGAAACAACGAAAATTAATCCGCATTTTCGTACTCGTATTGTCGCCGGAGTCTGTCTACAGCTACACTACGTTCATTACTGAATGAAATTTAATCTACCATTTCTACCTATCGTATAGATATTCTTCAAACTCCTATAGATAGATAGGTTTGTAGGCATACAAACATTGGTGCTTATAATTACTCGATGGACTATACTTTTTAATCGAATTAATTACGCATTCCTAAATCTTTCGATTCGAGTAATTCGTACATTGGGCAAAGGGTGACAGAAGAAGAAGAAGAAGAAGAAGAAGAAGACGAAGACTAAGTGAACGATTTGTGTTGTATTATGTAAACGTGCTGAAAATTAAGTACGAGTGCGCTTTGAGGAAGATCACTGCCCGACAGCGAGTTTCCTCGTACATACAAGAGTAGAGACAGTAGAACAAGAGTATATACATATAAGTATATTAGGAATGATATAGGAGCTACACAGCACCAAGGGCAGGCCTCGAGTGCGGCTTGAGCCAGAAATGGTCAGAAAGATCGGGAGAGCGTCTATAGAAAAACCCTCCGTTCGAGTGTATATTATAGTCGTCGCACTGTCTTGGAAATCGGGTAGCCGCATATTTCTGCTGAGGGCCCAGTCAAAAGAAACTTGTCGCATTTTGGAAACCTGAGAACCAGAGATATGATATACCCCTTTCGATAATTTTTCACTGCCGAAAGCTACCTATACTCGACCATCACTCGAAAAGCCTAGGTGTAGGTATAACATAGCGAATGTAAAGAATACCCGTAACAATTGGGACGTATATGGTTTTTTATTAACGTAGAATGTGGAATTACTAACGGAATGGCAATGGCATTGGCATATAGCGTAGCATGTGCAATGGTCCTTTCATACCCGTACCAAACCAATATACTTACCATTGCCATTATACGTAACTTCGCGTCGTCCTTAATAAGTTTCGTTTGCGGTACTCACGCGGCAACGGGTACAAATACGAGTATACTATGCGAGAGCTCGCTTAATTGTTTGCGGTACCTATATCCGTATAGGCGAGCACTGAAGAAGTAAGGAGGTACTTGGGTACACAAACATATCGTCGGTTAGCTATCTGGTAGGCTCTAGCTCTGGCCCTCTGCTCTGCTCTGTTCGCATATAATTAAACACGTCCCAAGTACCGATATTGCTACTCGAACTTGTACTGCTCGTATTCGTCCATCTGATATCGTGCCCATTTCTTCTCTTCTCGTGTCTCGTCTCGTCTCTTAATGTTCTGTTGTGGTTCGTAGTGGCGCGTTAGCTGGCTGCGTTACCCGCTGCACCTAATACGTATTTGTCTCAGGATTGCGCGTACGCCTAGGTAGGAATTAAACTACCAAAACCAAAAACTCAACCAGCAGTTGTTTTTTTTTATTTTTTTTATTTTTTTTTTTGTATCTGCGTCCGCGTCTTTTTACCTACCTACATATGACGTACCTGCTCGACGTCGATGGTCGACTCGAACTCGAATAAGAAGAACCACCAGCTGACCGACGCGGTGTGGCTGGCCTGGCCACGGCGGCTACTTCACCACCACCACTGTCGCTACCGCTACCTCAACCACCTTCGCCTTCGCCTTCGCTACCGCTACCGCTACCGCCACTGCTATCCCATCGCCTCGCTGCCTGCTACACTGTGAACTGTAAAGTGGCCACTGCGGCCTCATCGTACGTGTAACAACTGGCACTAGCACTGGCGGAATTTCCTTAACCTTGACTCGATATCATCGACTGTCGCTGCGGCTACTAATCGCGCGTTCGAGTTCGAGTGCCCGTTATCATCGAGTGTTGGACAGTGATTTAAATCTCAATCATGGTGCCCTGCTATTGCAAGTCGGTAAGTTTTTCTTTTCTTTTCTTTTCTTATGTTATGTTTGTTTTTGTTTCGTCTGTTACGCTTAAGTGTACCTAACTATTTCTTATTCGACTCTCGAGCACGATTACTTGTCAGCGAAACAAATAGATTAGAGTTTTGTTCGCTGCTCTTGCGTCCAACGTCATATACGTCTGTCTCTTTATCTACTATTCCTCAAACATGTACTATGTATACGTACATCGGTTCAGTCCTGGGGTACCTAATGTTGGGACGCGTTTTAGTTGATGTGGTGTAGGTATCGTGATAACTCACCAAATGGGTGGTCGAGTTGAATTCGAATTTCGCTAGTACGAAAGCCGTCAACTTGACCTTTATGTGGCTACAGGCGTCCAATAAGTTCAAAGACTATGTACTTTTCGTATTTTCATCGAGAGCTACTCGAATCTCTCTCGCCATTATTCATTTCCCAGCATGCTCGTGTGTTTTTAGTGCAACAAAATTGGGTGGTGTGATTGACTCGACGGTTATTTTCATAGTTTTTGCTTTATTTACTCGTAATTCGTGTGTGTACTGTGTAGTTATAGTAGATATACGAGCACATACAACTAGGTAGGTATTGGTACAGGTACAGGCACTGAAACAGAAACAAGCCTCCGCCTGTCCTTACGCTAGTAACGTGCGCGTCAATAGTTGCTTACGCTTGTCATCTCGCGTTCATTGACCGTCTATTCGTTTCGTTTGCCTGTCTTCGAAACGCGATTACGATCGAGGCGAGGCGAGGCGAGGCGAGGGTACGTGAGGGCAAAAATCAGCTTAAAATATCGTTTAAAATGCGTCGGAAACGAGTTCCGACGCTGCCGATAACTTATTTTTGCACGCTTCGTCGACAGCTTATTCGCATTACGTTGCGTCCGCCAAAACTAGTTTTTCGATTCGCGTCAATCGCCGTACGTCTACGAGTAGGTACCGTACCTCTACCTATCGCAATCGGCTATATTTTTAGATATCTACATAATATCAAATTTAAACGGTCGTATGGATATGGATACTTTTTGTCACTCTTATCGCTTCATCTCTCCTTATTTCGTCCTCGAAAATTTTTCCATTTCTTTGATCGTTCGATTTGAAACTGCCGCACCGCGTCGCCGCGTCCTAGTCGTGCGCGTTCGTAAAAAAAAAATAATTAAATACAACAAGTTGGCTTAAGTAAGTAGGTATGTAAGTAAATGTATAGAGGTACTTTTCCGCGAGTACCCAGACCTGGACCTAGATCTACTTGATCAATTGCGATGAATTGTAGATATAACGAGAGCAAAGCGATATTCGAACGCAAGCCGCCGCACCGCGCCGCGTGTTTTATTAACGATAGATTTGATTGCATTAGAATAACCATACCTACAATTACCTACTCGGATAATAACGAATACCGAACCCGGAGCTGGACCAAAGCCTAGACCACTGAGACTAACGGCAACAGGTTAGCAGGACAGGGGGCAGGTGCTGCCGCCTCAGTGGGCTAGTTCTGATGAGGAACGCGCAGTTTGTGGTAGGTATTTTTTGCTCTATCAAACCACACACCGCGTAGTAATTTATTTTACGCGTTTTTTTTTCAATTCTTGAGCTTGACATCAGGAGGGGTATACTCGTATTACGTGCGCGGATATTTATGTTTATACCCACGTACATATTATAAGTGTAGCCTCTTTGAACGGCTGTTTCTCGCCACTACCTATGTGGTACGTACCTACCGAGTATCGAGGGACTAAACACCCAATACCCATACCCTTACCTAAACGTAACGTTCTTATTGAAACGCGTACCCAGCTACCCACCATACCTATTCGCCGATCTACGTTAGTAAAATTGCACTTGTCGCAGGTATGCATATGCGGCGTGTTTCTGTCTGGTTTCTGGTTTGCTTTGGTCTGCTGCGGTGTGGCGTCGTGCAAATGAGTTACTCATCACATCGTATCGCGCATATGCTGGCATGCCAAGTTCATCGACACGGTATAGGTAGCCGCGAGCCACCAGTACTCGCGTATATGTATATGTACGCGTAGAGGTATACGACGAGTATGCGCGCATTTTTGATTGCGCCTAAGAAAGCGCCGCGCCACTCCGCGCCGGCACAGAAACTAGAAGACTACCGGATTATAAATATAATATGTACCTATTAATATATATATATATATATGATGTACGCGGCGCAATAGCGTATACTATTTACTGGTTTACTTTACTTACTTGGGTTATTTTTTGCTTGTTTTTAGATACTTTTGGGAGCTTTTTTTGGCGCGTTAATTTGCGTAGAAGCGAGACCGGCTGACGACGATGTGCGACCTATCCAAGTCCACAACAATGCGCGAACTATCCAAGTCCCAAATAAATCAGACTCGGCTCAAATGTAAGTACTAACTTATGTATGTACATATAACCTATACATACGTACACTCCAACTCGCATTGTAACAGGTATCGAATCGATATGGTATAAGGTATGCAATACACATCTCACCAACTTGAATATAAACGTTGTACATATTATAATAGGTACATAGATAAACTATAAAGGGTGGCAAGTATCAACTGTATAAGAGTAGTATGTATATAGACAGATCACATTTCATGTACCAACAGCATAACTCAAAAATCTGCTCGGCTCTTGGCACATTGAAACACATTCCTCTGCTGGCCTCGTCATTATCTCTCGTGGCTTCGTTCTGTTGACTTCTACTGTTGGTGGGAACCTTCTAGAAACATAAGTCAAGAGATCGATGGCAAAGAAAGAAATGACAAGGTATGAGCAATGTGTTTCCCTGTTCCAAGAGCCAAGCTGATTTGGACTTGTGCTGTTAATACTTGAACGGTGATCCGGACTTTTAATACTTGCCTCCCCTTAACTACGGGTTTGCATAGCCAATAGTCTTTCGAGGTCTCATGCGTTGGACGCGATGAATTACTATTTATAGCGAAGCCTTGGTAGAGGGCTTTAGTTTTTATTTTCGGTGGAAATTGTATTTTTCTAAGCGGATACGAGGCGTATTATTGGCAGGTAATCGCTTTACTTGAGAAATCTAAGTGCTGGTAGAGAGGTTCGTTAGTAACGTACATTTAGAGTGCACCATGTTGGGTAGATTTTACACTCGCGTGAATCTTGTTAGGCATACAATATCATCGTCATTGATGACGTATTTATGAGGCATTCGTATGTTTAAGCGGTACAGTAGATTTTCATCCGAGAAAGAAAGAGGAGTTTTCATTTGGTTTATGTCCATTACAAATGTAGGTTACAATACCCTAACAAAGGCTCAATAGAATAACGCCCTTTTTCGGTATTACGAATTACCCCCCCCCCCCCCTCCGCAGTATACCGTAACATGTACCTAGGTACTACTACTCAATACTCCCAGCTAGCGAGGTATCTAGTATCTATACTGTAATCTAATCTAATCTAATCGAATCTGATCTATCCGGCTATAATCGTAGTGTTTTTACGCTTTCATTCAAATTGTAATATAGCTGTATATAATATACTCGTACCTGTACCTATAATGTACATACATACGCGAGTACCGCATCCACTACCGCTATCTGTCGCGCAGATGACTATTAACACCGATCAGTCAAAGGTAAGTACCCACTAACATTTGTACAAAGTAGACAATACATTAGACATATTATAGGTAATTAGCTTACGCTTATAGTCTTCACTCGATGGTACGAGAACTTACCTACCTACCTACCTAACTATACTCACTTATTCACATGCACGCTACGACTATGGTCACAGGGGGAGCAACGCGACGGCAACAACCTATTGTCAAGACGGCAAACGAAGCTATTTTACTATTTTTTTTTTTTTTTTTTTTTTTTGTTCAATTCGATCGTTTCTTTTTCGGTTATTAAAATATGTTCGAAGTAGGTATAATTATGTAGATATTCTTCACGAGTTATCGTACCATACAGGGTCTTCATTTAATCGTAGCACCCCTTCACAGATTTTCTTGTCTGAAAAAAAGGAGTTGGTAACATTTCACATTACAAACAATGCGAAATGTTACCAACTACCTTTCTCAGACAAGAAAACCTGTGAAGGGGTGCTAAGATTAAATGAAGACCCTGTATCCGATATGTAAGTAAGTAAGTAAGTAGGTAGGTAGGTAGGTAGGTAGGTAGGTAGGTAGGTAGGTAGGTAGGTAGGTAGGTAGGTAGGTAGGTAGATGCTCGTACAGTAACACCGAGTGAGTAATAATAAATGAGATAATAATGATTAATTTTCATCCATCATTTTTCACAGTAAGTATGTAAGTAAGTTTGAGTCCGGGTACGCGCTTAGACTTTTAATTTTCGTTTTCGCAGAAAACTAAATTTCGTATCGGCGATGATTTAAAACTGATGTCCTATTTTTCAGATTACAATTCAACGTGCTCGACTCAGCCAGTTACGACCAACGCGAAGAATCGTTTTCAAAAAAATTACTCTACAATTTAACGGAAAGCCGTCGAACTTGGGCACCCGCTGCTTTGCATATACCAGTTCAGGTCATCTACGATGCGCCGGTGCAAAAGTACGCGGGCCAATCGTCTACGCCGCTTATTAGACGTAATTCGAAGCAGCGCAATTTTTCCAACAACGACGACGACGACGACGACGTGGTCAACACTGTAGAGAACGATCAGCAAAAGCAAAAGCACCATTTGCCGAACGAGCCAACACCCTTGGAAATGTCAGCGTTCGCGTATGGGTCTTCTAAGGACGCAGATTCTGCCGTTTCGTTGACGTTGACGGAGCCGAGCACGCAAAAGCCCTATGATATTCGAAGCGAAAATGATAACTTGGCCGCAAAGAATACAACATCGGCGGCAGTCATCAGCACCAACGCCAACACAAACACCAGCAAAGTAGAAGTGAAAAATTCGGTGTCCAGTGGTGATGCCGCTCCCCTCATTTTGGCCGTTCGCCAAAATAATAACCGTACCACGGAAAGAATCCAAGAAAAATACATCGTTCCCATCTTGGATAGATTGAGAGAGCTGGCGCTGACTGCGCCAACGTCCGCGTTCTCACCAGCACCAGCACCAGCACCGGCATCGGCACCGGCCTATCAAAATCACGTGATGAGTCAACCACTGTGGGCCAACACTTTGCCTTCGCCTTACTTTAACGACCCGACGCGTTTTCCATACGCAGTACCGCTGCCACCCTACCAACTGTACCAGCCTCTCCAAGACCGCTTCTACGAATACTATACGAGCGCCGGCGCCGGCGGAGGCTTTGGCATTAGCCCCGATGCCGATGCGGACGCTTTCCTAAGACAATGGAACTCGCCTTTCGCTCAGTACTTTCCTATCGTGATTCGCGATCCTTTTCAGTCGGCATTGAATTATTTTTCCGATCTGGTTGAATACGGTCCGGCGGCGGACGTTTGTCGGCTCAGACGAGACGTCGTCGCCGCGGCAGCCCTCGAAAACGACCACGCCGACCGAGTCCGATACCGCGCAGCCGCGTACCGAGCAGCGCGTTCCTTCAGTCGTCGCCAGAAACGCAACGCTCGCAAAAATAACGATCGTGGAAAACACCATTTCGCGAGCGACGCTGCCGTCGGCGTCGTTAAACGTAAAGATTTATCGACCACGATGACGACCACGATCGCCTCGGACGAAAAAAAAAGTAAGGCGGCTTCTGCGCCAACGCGTGCGCGCGCTCCCGCACAAGCCAAACAGCACCCGGTCGTACCCAGCGGCGAGCCGGCAAACAACGTTCGAGGCACCGACGTAGGCCCGCAAATATCAAAATTGATCGTAAGACGCGGCGGCGTCGCCATAGCTGGCGCTGGCGGCATCGCAACCGCCGGCTCTGGCGGCACGGCTATCGTCGGACCGGGCGGCACCGCCTTTACGACGCCCGCCTCTTCTGGCGGCGTAGCGATGGTCGGGCCCGGCGGTAAAGTGGTCAAGGTGCCGGATCTGACCAACGTGTTGTACGGCCGAACTGGCGCCAATATCGCCGCTACTGGTGCCGGACACGCCACTTTTACTACCAAAGACGGCCAAGTGTTTACCACTTCAGATAATACCGGAGGCGTGGCGCTTGTTAATCCGGATGGAGGTTTGTTGGGCGTCTCTGACAACGAAAATTTGCGACTGCTGCTGCAACAGCAACAACAACAGCAGCAGCAGCAGCAGCAGCAGCAACAACAACAACAACAACAACAGAATGCGGCGAAAGCCGAATCAACCAACGAGGTGCAGTTACCAGCCGGAGCTAGATTGCTGACCACAGGTCCGATCATTTACTACAATCCGATCTACCCGGCAGTCACCGCTCCGTTGCAGACTGACGCGAGTCGATAAGCCCATCAGTTGCACCGTCACTACTTTCCCCGCTGCTAGTCTCACCTACCTACCTATCTACCTAGACTCTTTTCAACTTTCAAGAATGAGTACGTCGCTATAGGAACGGACAAAGGTACCGAACACCTACCTATCGGCGCATCAACTAGCGTCACACCGGTGACGTCTTGTGATTTGGTAAAGGAGCCATCGCAAACGCACCCAATAACTCGCAAGATCGAGATTACCACATGACGCAAATGTGGTTGGTTCGGACCCCCTCTACTCGCGTCTTCCCGCCCTTGCCATACGTTCGGCAAAAGATTGCGCTTGGCAAAATTAAAAGTAGGGGTCGCAGTGAAGAAAAAAAGCAATTAGAACTTGGAAGCTGAGAATTTTTCGTTTTGGGGCGTTCAATGGGTCATTTTCACTCCGCCTTATTTGCCAAGTGCAATCTTTCGCCGAACTTACTTTAGGATAACTTTTAGCCTTTATTTACCCGAGAAATTTCGTCGTTATGTATTCTGATCTTGGCGAGTAAACGCAAAACAACCCATCCACGAGCGCACATTCCTATCGGTTCACCTGCATCTGTCACCGAAAACCTGAGAGAAGCAAAAATTAGCGAGTGTCGTTAGGCTTGCTGGCATTGCGTCGAATCGAGTATTTGCGGTTAAATTACGCACGCGTCATGTATACGTACGTGTACCTTTTATCTGCGTATTTGCAAAGCCTTTGGACAAAAGGCGATCAAGATACTATAAATGTTGTTCTGCGCTACAAGTAAACAATGTATGGTAAACATAACCAACCTACCTACCTGCTAAATGCCTGCAATACTCCGCAAATACAAATTTCCAAGAATCTCGAGTGACAAGAAATGCCTAATACATGTGCTCTTCGTAGATACGTACGCCGCAAGTCGCAACAAGTGCATGTTACTTACATTAGGCGGACGTGTCTCATGCTACGTGCTACTCGACTGCATTGTTAGGTCCATATTTTGTGAATTCGTGATCGTTTCGAATCGAATGTACAAATAAATACCTATGTGTAAGTACAGTATGTAGATGTACTCGCACTTACGCTTGTAGTTATACTTATGGAAAAGCATTTCGACTTAAGATCTACGTATACGTACAGTCGTACACGTACCGGTACGTACCTACCATCACCGGTTGTCCATCATCCACCTGAATCTGAAATACCTACACCTTTTAAGGAGCGCATCGCATCACACCCGCTGCGCCATATTTAAGAATCAATGACAACCTGCCACATTTACTTGATAGGTATCTACGATACAACCTACTACCGCGTATCACGTAGTTGGCTAGATCAAAACCGATGATACATTTAGCCCCTGTTTAGCCTTTCTACGAGTATTTGCTCGCGTCGCATATATTCGATAAGTTTTTTTCTTGTATTGTCTTTATCTATATGTACATATATACGCTGTGATGTTCCTACTCTGTGCTACTCTTACGTAGCGGATGTACCTGCCACGTACGCCTGTAATTTGTATCTACATTTATGTTATGTTGTACCATTCTATTAAGTAATGTACCAATTATAATACATAATCTTATATTAAATTATGTTGAAGTTGATATATACTATGTTCAGAATAAGAATAAATCAACACTCTTTTGATCAAGGAAAATTCAAAATAAATAAAACAACAATAACATAGCTAATTATTGCTTGGAATTGTTTTGATGGTCGAATTCTTATTTTTCCTTTGATCCTTTCCCCTCTTGCCTTACTGTTTGATGTGGTTTTTTTTTATTCTTATTCTGAACATAGTATAGTACGCGCGTGTACCTATCTAGTATGTACCTACCTACCCTTTATATGTATCTTTTTCACGTGCAGAGGTACGTGCCAAAAAAAAACAACACACTATAAAATTTTTGAAATTTCCTAGGCGCAGTTTCTCTTTATTTATGCAATTATACTCCTCGTTCGCGCGCCCGTCGATGAAAATATTACCCAACACTAACTCTTGGGTCCTCCTTTGCGAAAAAACACCAGCGATGGTCACAGTGGTGCACCACTGATGATTTCATTCGCTGGCAAAACACCAGTAAGTAATTGTCTGCGTCTGTGCGACTGATGGTAATTGGTTGCCAGTGGTGTCACACTGGTATCAAGTTAGGTATTTCCTCGTAGAAGTGATATTTTGGTAATAAATTCCACTACACGCATCATCTAATGATTTAACAGTCTCTTATATGTATCAGTGGTGACCAGTGGTTACCAGTACCGGATGTTTTTTCGCGTAGGCTGGCTCTTACCCAACCCAACAACCCAGTCCGCCCGCGAGTACCTAGGCTTCTAAAATGAGCAAACTCGACGAAGGCTGTAGGTCTACTAGTATGTAGTGTCACTAACGAATGTTTGAAAATTTCCAAACTTACACCACCACCACCACCCCTACTTACCTGTACTTACCTGAAGGTTCGTCATTGGAGATGGCATCATCCGTCTTTTTACGTTTGGTAGCGACAGGGGGCAAGGAGGCAGTCTGATTAGAATGAAGTGAACGAAATAAACGATGATAATCTTAATGCGGGTATCTCTTACTTCTGTAGGTTGGATCGAAGAGGAAATTCGCAGTTCCGGCCACGGCGCTCGTCGTTCTCCAACACACCGCCGGCATTCTTGCCGCTGCGTACAAGAAGCGCAGAAGGCAAGAGCGTGGGTGCGGACGAAGACTTCTCGCTACATACACAAAATAGAAAACTGTCGGAGGTTATCGCTGCGACGTCAACGGATGAAACGACCCCGGTTGCCGACGTCGAATGCAAAAGCGAAAGTAAACCTTTGTTTTTGAAAAGAATTTTAAGTCGAGTCAGATCGGTGAAATCTCCGCCCGACGACGTCGCCGCAATTAAGCAACGAATACCGTCCGAGCCTATCGCTACTTCGCAACAGTCGGTCCAACAATCGCGAACGTCGCCTCTAGAATGTCGCAGCCAAAGTAACCCGTTGAATTTGAAAAATACCCTCAATTCGCAGCCGGTTTTCGAGTATTTGCGCGGCGACAAACAGTACGATTTACAACCGTCCGCTTCGTATCACGCCCCGGGCCCAGCCGCCGGCGTTTGGTATCCCTCCTTCCAACGGCAAACAGTATCGACGCCGATGTCTTTCGAAACCGACCGCGATAACATTCGCGGCAAATTCCAACCATTCGCTCCCGCCGTTTTACCATCCAGCTTCTCGTACTATCCGCACCTATCGCCGCCATCGTCATCGTTGGATAACGACTATTACCAAGCGGTGGCGGCGGCGGCGGCGGCGGCGGCGGCGGCTGCTATTCGCGAGCAGTCGTCCACCGATAAAGTCGACGTTACGCGGACAAAGGTGGATAATGAGCACGGCAGACCTAATGTAACGCAGGAGGGTACCATTCGCGAAAGTTTAGTGAGAATCAACGGCAACGGCACCGGCACACGACAAGAATGGCAGCCATCGCCACCACTACCACCGTTGACCAAAATCATATTGAGGCCGCAGGCAAGTGCAATCGCCGGTAAACAAGGAATCGCCATTTCGTCGCCTATATCGACGGCGTACGTGAAGCGAGGTGATTACGTAGAAATCGAATACCTACCGGTATCGAAAGCCAATGTCGGCGAAGGCGGCGTCGCCATATCTCGACCCGAACTAGTCATACATTTCGTCGACAGAAGAAAATAGCTTAGCTAGTTAACGATGCGAGTACCTATTTTCCATGCCGCCGCGCGCCGTCGCTGAATCTGCTGCAGCGCGGCGACCCTTTTGCTTGTTTTTTCGCTTCGTCTTCACGTTTTGCTCGTACGCTGCACACTCACCAATCATGTACCTACGTGTATATCGACGCGACGCGAGGCACATCACGCAGTTTGCGTGCTCTATTTCGCACCTACTTGCTCCTCATAGTGGTAGTTGTTCCGCTAAAAAAAAAAAAAATTGAAATGGGTAATGTGCCATCCATCGATCAATTGCCACACACTCTCTATTCTACCAACAAAATTGCGCTACATTAATTTCCTATACTGCAAATACTCGCATTCAACATCCGACTCATTTGATGGAGTCTGAATCATGCGAGCGTACAGTACGTCACATCGCGTCGCGCCGTTGTACTCTTCTAAACGTACAATTTTTCACGTTGCACATACGCATGTAGTAGTGTAACTACTTAATTGGGTGAAAAAATTAGATGACCCGATAACCACTTAGGGTGCGTGGAACCCATCTTAGCTATTTATAATTAGCAGACCTACATACCATATAATACTGTATTTGTATTACGAGTAGGTATATTTTAGACATACGTTTGTGTTTGTACTTATGTACATATTATAAGCCTTAAGTAAATAGGTGTACTTAACCTAACCTAGAACCTACCCATCAATTTACTTATAACATCAACCAATAAAGTATACATACCTTTACGTTGTCTGTTTTTTGCATTTATTCGATACTTAGGTGTCCACATAGGTACATACTTATTAGGTATATATAAAATGTAGTTGACCGATTAGTTCCGCACCACCACCACCACCACCACCACCGCCACCGCACAAAATCATATTGGAATGAGCCATCGACGCAACGAGATATTGCCTAGGAAACTTTGAATAGTTTGGTTGGTAGGTAGGTAGGTAGGTAGGTACATAGACACACGTGCTTACTCGTTTCTAACGTGGTGCAGTTCGATGTAGTACAATGCGAAGCAAAAATATTACGTACCTACATAGAACTGCATCGCACTGTAGCGTAGGTAGGTACCTGGGTACATGGTTTACGAGTTATTTATATCCCATTACTACGAATGAACTAAGAGTGAAGGACTGTAGGTAGGCTAATAGTATATTGATAGGAAAAATTCGCTGCATCAGTAGGTGTGGTAAGCATTGGGCTTGGGCATCGTTGACTGAAGGTAAAAACGACTCGAAAGACAACTCGAATGCGATGCGGTACGGTGGTAACGTGTGTATTACGTACGATATGCTTCATTTTTAATTTATACCTACGTAGAGTGAAACTGATACGCCTGTAATTTTGACTTGTTTGTCGTAGCGCAGAACACAGGGCGGCGGCGGCGACGGCCATAGAAGACGACGCGCCGCTCAAGAGTTTGCCATTCTACGGAGGCGCTAAAGGTAAATATCTTCTAATACATTCTTCGGGCCGAACGTCTATAACGCATAGAAATCCTTCGTTTTACGGTCTAAAAGGAGACGACGACGACGAAGAAGATGTCGGCATGGAGAGCGAAGGAGGCGAGCCAGACGAATCCGAATCCTCCAACAGTACCAACGGCTCCGGCAGCGGCGGTCCGGACGAAAGTGTTTCCGTTGGCCTGCCACCCGATAACGCGTCCGTAGCCGAAGCGAAGCCGGTCGGACTGGCGATCGCCGGACCCGGCGGCGTCGCATCGTCCCGACCCGTCGGAACGGCCGTCGTAGGTCCGGGAGGTTTAGCGTTGGCCAAACCCGTCGCAACGGCCATAGCCGGAGTTCAAGGCTCCGAACAATTAGTCGGATTACCGGGCTCCAAAAAAAGATACGATAAACCTAAAATTAGTCCGGCCACCGTAGCCGCTGCCGCAGCAGGCGGTGGTAGCAGCGCCGGCTCCAACAAAACCAGACAGAACGAGGAAAACGTCGTCAGCGGCCGTAGTACCAGCGACGATCACTTCGATATTTTGCAGTACGATTCCAACGATGCCGCCGTCGCAGCGGCGCAAGCTTATCACGTATTTTATATTCCTTTATATTTACCGGCTGCCCCCGCCACAGATCACAGATATTAATTGAAAATTCTTTACTATTACGTAGGCATTTCCCATTAGGAGTAGGTACGCGTACACCTAATATCGATTCGGGCACCGATACCAGAGATGCGCAAATCACCAAATTTCAGATCAGATCAAGCGTATGATCGCATCAACATCTTTTTCAAAAAATTCTATTTTCAAATTCATCGAAATAAAATTGCGCGAACTTTCTTTTGTACTTTTTTTCGGTTATTTATTTTTCAGTCAGGGGGTATTACGATACAAGTGCATAGCTAGTAACTGACCTAGATTGTAGATGAGTAAGTACAAAATAAAATGAATTCATTTTTTTTTTATACAATTTTGAAGAAAAAAATGAAAAACCTTCTCTATATTTTTATTTTTTTAAAAATGATTTTTTTAAGAAGATCTACCCATCTCTAACTTATGCCATAAGAATGTGCTTACCCGGACGGACGAACCGACCTACCTACCTACCTACCTACCTACTACCTACTTAGAATGGTACAGATATGTAAACACCTAGTTAGATCATAGTACGTATAGAATTACCAATAAAAGTGTACGTCATTCGCTCGTATCGATTTTTAATTTCCTATTTCCATACTAGTTTTTCAAAACTGCACATCAACATATTTTGTAAAATTAAAAAATTTAAAAAAATCGTAGCAAATGTATGCGCAGGTACCACTACATGCATCTATATTCCATACTTATTCGAAACATCGTACTTAAGCAAATGTATTCGTATCTATTCCTAAATCTAAGTACGAAATCATATCTAATATTAATTTATCTAGGTACATCATTGACATTAAAAACATGGCGCTAATTTACGTACTTGATCGCTAAAAAAATAAATAAGCTGTAAAAACAAAAAATAAAAGTTCGTTCGTGTTATTCATAAATTATTTTTAAAAAGAAGAAATCTTCTCATCCCCTCCTCCCATCATCAAAGCATGACATTGAAACTACTTGGATCTTTGAACAACACATTTACTTACATGCTCGATAAGTTGCATACATAACCATCTATGAAGGCAAATATTTGCCACGTACAAATAAACCAAAGCCTCATAGTTTCCCAACATATCGGATCGCCCTCGCAAGATTTTAACCCCATTACTTGATATTTGCTTCAAAAACCAGTTTCTGGTGTTTTTAATTGAAAAAGTGAAACACGACAGCATCGGCGAACTACAATGAGTGCATAAACACTTTCATCTCGATTTTTTTGGAGGCTCGAAAAACGGCAAAAAAACGTGAACTAACACCCTTCAACCAAATGTCAGATCTTCACTAGGTATATACGTAGATGGGCGTAATTTGACATGGCGAATCGATTGGCGCCATCAGTTCGGCTGTGCTACTCGTCATTTCGTCGCGTACACGCTTTTTTTGAGTAGTTTTTTGTGAATAATCATTTTAGCTAAAAAAATCGAACGAAGTGTGCTTCGCGACTAATTTTGGGTCGTACTGTTCAGTTTTGCGATCGGTTTCGTTCTGCGCTAATTTTTGGAATTTTCGCAATTTTTTTGCAACTCTCGAGGCGAATATCTCGATAACAAGGCGCGCCGCATCAAAAAACCGATACCGGCACTGAGTCGGGCGGGGTCGAATTAGTCCCAAAACACCTTTATCTCGATTTTTTTGGAGGCTCAAAAAATCGCAAAAAAACGCCATGGTTGTTAGCCTTATGATTTTTTTGGGCAAAAAAACTTTTTGTCAGATTTTCACGCGAGACATATGCAGATGGGGGTAATCGGACCTGGCGAATCGATTGGCGCCATCGGTTCGGTTGTACGACTCGTCATTCCGCCGCGTACACGCTTTTTTTTGTGTAATTTTTTGAGCAAAATAATTTTAACGCAACATATGGAAATTGGTGTGCTTTTCAACAAATTTTGTGGTTCTTTGTCCAAATTTCCAGAAGGTTTTTTTCAGCTCTGGTTTTTAATTGATTTTCTTTCGCAGTAAAAATTTTGAAATACCTATAGTTCTCATTTTTTGTTAGCTAACAATTGTTCATCTGTTGTCTTACTGAATGCTGTAGCTTTGCTGGTGTCATCGCCTTACCGGCCAATCAACTTAGAAGGTATGGCAATAACCCGTAGTGGTAAGCTCGCAGAAATATTAATATGTAAATGTTAAATAATGTTGTCGAGTTGAATGAATTCACTTACAAAAAAAACCTGGACGAAAAACTGCTCTGAAATGGGAATATTCAACTTTAAATTCAAACTCATTTACATAGCAAACATTCCTAATCGTATCCGCAAAGGACAAAATACATCTTCCTAACGCTTGAAACGATTACATGTCGCTAGATTCTAGCAACAAAGGTTTTTTATTTCTCACGCTTTAAGGGCTCAAACTCTACTATTTGCCATGTTTGCCCTATAATTATATTCTATGCAATATTATTCCGTTCCTTCTTGCTTGTTCGCTGTCCTTTGTTGTTTCAGTTATTGCCATCATATCTATCTATCTGCCATTGATAAGTAAATTACCGGGTAGATACTAATTGTCGATCGTAATTGTCTTCTTTCAGTCATACCTATACGAGGTATCTACACGTAGACCTAGTGTCTGCCTGGGTGAGCAAGGCGATCCGATGTAACAGCCGCGAAGTCGCGATGTATGTACTTGCCTATATGTAGAAGTTCTCGTCGTTGCTTTACTTCACGCGGAAAGGTGCAACGTTTAAATGTTTATCGCAAGATGAATTTTGAAATATCTACAAACAAGCAATAACAAATGTGCGGCGCATTGTTTGTACAGAGAAAGGCGACTTTATAGCTTCCTTCGACGTGACGTGACGTACGCGTATACCTATCATCGGCATTGTCGTCTTCAAGTATTCCAACAGATGGGTAAAAACGACGACGACGACGACGATAACGATAACGATAACGTTATTTTCTGCCGTGTAGGTAATTTACGAGCGCTGCCCCGCGGCCGCGACGTATTACGTCTCGTTAATTAGGTACTCGTGATCGACGAGCAACAATGAAAGACAAAACTAAATGAAGAGATAGATAATCCATTGGAAAATTCTGTATAGGTAGCTGTTGGTCAATTCTTTTTTTTTTTTCTTTTTCTAATAAAATGATGTGATTTTTGGAATTGAATTTGTTAAGCCTTATTATTGTTTTCTTTGCTTTGTCAAAGCAAGCGAATGATTAATGTTTGAGCGAGCGACTGAAAAAAGAATTGACGATGATAAAATGTGGTACCGTTATATTTGTTTTGCTCTACACTTTTTATCCGAATGCAAATTGATCCGTAGAACAAAATAAAAATTCCGATGCCGATGCCGATGCCGATGCCGATGCCGATGCCGCGTTTTCGATGCAGACTCGTTAGGGACAGGGGTAGGTGTGGCGGTGGAAGAATGTCGTTACCTAAATCTACAACCGCGAATGTGCGAGTGGAAGTAAGTATAAGTAGGTATAGCCAAATCATACGCATAAGGGCATACCGGTACCGTTACGCAAACAAAAGGTAGGTCCAGCCACGCGCATTTGCATACCAGAAGTACCTCAACCTATACGGCCGTATCTTTCATAATATTAGTACATTATTTAGATAGGTAGGTACTCGATATTGTACGACTGCGGCTCGGCTGCGGCTCCGTCGCGTCGTGTTGGCGCAATCTGCGTAAGTAGGTATACCACACGTATGCATTTGTGGTCCAAACCTAGGTGTAGGTAGGTATCTGTAGAAGCCTGATTCATTGAGAATACGACCTCTGCGGCGCGGCGTCGGCGCCGGCGCGGCGTCGGCGCCGGCGCCGGCGCCGGCGCCGGCGTCAACACCACACAGAAGAGCAGCGTAGTAGCGTCGTATATTGCTAGATCTATTAGACGTGTACCGGACAGAGTTGGAAAAATTAAACCGAAACTAGTCGCGTCGCCTCACGTTCCAACAACGAGAGAGCTCGACACACGCAGAAGTGATAATCAAACGACTCGATGGTTTTTGTTTATTGTGTAGTTATCGCGCCGCGTTGCTCATCTCGACATTCCGCCGCTTTTTCACTTTACGATATATTAATACGAGAACGCGATCCAATCCAACCATCAAGAACAAGAAGAAGAAGAAGAAGAAGAAAAAGAAAAAGAAAAAGAAGACGTCGAGGACGTATAGACGAGGACGAGGGGAGGAAGAGGGGTAGAGTTGTTATAAAACCTATATTGTAGCGAAGTACGTATTCGAAGATCGACGACCCAAGCCCAACCAACAGCCAACAGCCAAGAGCCAACAGCCTACAGCCTACAGGCAGCAGCCAGTAGCTATATAGAGTCTTCAGCTTGTCGCTCCGCGTCGCGTCGCTCGTAGCTGTAGCCTGCACCCAAATTACCGCATTCTACGCCCCGCCGCCTACCTACCTATCCGACACTCTCTATACATACGCTTTGGTTACGCGCGAACCCTTCAGTTGTCGTGCATTTTTCAACTGCGATACATCCATCAGCCATTTCATCAACTTCGTCAAATTTTTCGTCATGTTCAAGGTAAGAAATTACCACGTACCTACTATCTATTTGTATGTCGCGTCGCATAGCGTCGCATAGCGTCCAATTTTTAATTTATTAATTTTTTCAAAATTTCTCAAATATGTACTTACCTACTTACGTTAGTTTGGTGTCTCGCTTTCGTTTTTTTATTCATTTCATTTCTTATTATTTTTTAATTACGCGAATCAACGTGGGTACCTATAGGCTGAGTATATGAAAGGCGTTGTACGAAGGCTAGTGCTTGATTGGAACTGCCACATTAAAATCGAGTTCGATGATTAAGGATGAACTACTAAGATATATGCCGCGTATTAATTTGTTACATCCACCCTGAACCAAAGAACTCGATGCGAAGCTCATTTTAAAATAGGTACCTATCTACATACCCAGCTCGTACTCGTACTTTGTGATTTTGTCTTTATTTTTTTCATTCGTAAAATATTCTCGCTTAATAGAGCTAAATGTAACTTCGTAATAGTAGGCAGATACCTAATCACGTGTGAGCGACGTATATGTAGGGATGAAAGGCCTAAATGCGTAGTTTACTCGAGTATAGGATGAGACGACGACGACGACGACGACGACGACGACGACGATCTCGGTGTACGCTTGGTAAATGTATTATGAGAGTGAGGTCAATGTCCTCTACAATCTCAACTCGATGTCGCTAATAAGTACAGAAAGTCGATGATTTAGTGCTGGACTGGACTTGGAAATATTCGGCATTCGTTCCGCCTATTTTCGTCTCACCATACCTCGCTGGCGCAGTCGCCAAAGGTCTACTGCCACAGGCTACCACTACAGCCTTCACCTACGCGTACTACACGTAAATGTGCACGGCGGGGTGACGACGCGACGATTCGTTTCGCAAACTACCTAAAGCCTAAAGGTCTTCGTCTTATACGAGATGTAGGTAGGTAGACAGGGTAGAGATAGCTAGTTCCTAGAGTACCTTCACCTTTGATTACGAGTATAGTGACTAAGCGTAGACGTACGTACGCAAAGTTGCCGAAAATGCGAGCATTTTTTTTCTTTTCTTATTTTGTGACGATTAAGAAAAAGTAAAAGAAAGCCAAAAGACAAGAGTGCGACACATTCGCCTTGGTCGTGCCACATCTTACCGGCCATCTTACCACACGCGAGGTTATTTCCCCGATGCGATGCTATAGGAAACTTACGAAGATGGAGTAGCCGTAGCCGTAGCCGTAGCCGTAGCCGTAGCTGTGGATAGGCTGGTGGAGGCACTACCCCGTCTGTGACTGCGTCTGTACATTAGTCCTATGTATCTATAGTTAGTTACTCGATGCATTAAACGTAGATATTACTTAGGCGAGGTATGTTCCTCTCTTTTACCCGCCTGCGAGAAATGTAATTATTTATATCAACATACTGGTCAATTCTTCACCGAGGCGAAACCGGTTCCCTTCTTTTTTTTTTCTCTTTTTTTTTTTTGGTCGTTTTATCTCATTATTTGCTAATAATTCATCGAGCTATCTTTTAAAAGTGAACTTCCAGAAATAGGTACAGGTACGAGTATACTGAACTATGCGTGTGTAAGTACACGAGTGTCGAGGTAGACGTCTGCTGTAGCTGTACGCGCACTGCGCTGCTCTGCGTATGTACCACATAAACATACCTATACACATTACAGCGCAATATCCGCTTTATTTATTTATTATGTAGGTAGGTATAGTTACCACACAGCTATCGCCACATATTAGGGCCTGGACAGCATATACGACTTGGCATCTCTACACGCACGCATACGTATAGGCGAAGATCGTATAATAGGTACCTAGAGGCTTAGACCTACCAACTCTCGCTTCCAATCTATCCCTGAATCTGCGTCTTTATCTACCAACTTTGAGGGCCGGCTCGAGTGTATAGCTATCATGCCTTACCTCATCTTACCGCAAGTATTTTTGGCGACAAACAGCTATCCGGTCAGTACGGTACGGTACGATACGATGCGACGCGACGCGACGCGACGCGACGGGACACTATGCACGGACACGTACAGAAAAGTGGTTGCAAAAACTACTAGATTATCGTGTAATTCGTTGGTGCGACCTTATAGGCAATCATGGTCTCTTCGTATTTGCGCCGTTACTCGGGCGAGTGGGTGGATTCGTTGTTCTACCTTAGGTACTCTTAAGATTACGTATCAAGCGAACTCGCCGGAACGCTTGTTCGTACAGCGTACAGCCGTCGTCGTTACGACCATTTGACATACTTGCTTACGTACGAAGTTACAGCGCTTCCTCAAAAAAAAAAAAAAAAAAAAAAAAAAAAAAAAAAAAAGAGAGAGAGAGAGAGAGAGAGAGAGAAAGAAAGAAAGAAAGAAATAATAATAAATAAATAAAATCGAATAAAAATACGCGGCGATAATAATACGTACGACGGCGGGTACTCGACTTACATACAATACAAGTACGAGTACGAGTACGAGTACCTACCTACGTAATTATTTCGACTAAGTACATATATCGTCGCGTCGAGTTATCGGGCAGCCCATTTATGTCATTTTTTCGATAATAACGTGTAATTAGTTATCATCGTGCGCGTTGTAATCGTAATAAGCATATTCGATCATCGCATCGCGTATACTCACTCACACTCGCATTATACTCATACGAGTATACCACATACAACACAATGTAACGCAATGCAACGCGCCCTGCCGTAATACATACAAAGACGATTCATGTCGTCCAACGTCCAACAACTAATCATAATGCACTGTATTTGACTTGAGGTAGATGAGTCGAAATCATTCGGACTCTTGGCACAGAGAAACACATTGCTCCTACCTTTGTCATTTCTTTCCTCGCCTTTGATCTATTGGCTTACAATGTTTGTAGAAGATTACCACCAAAATTAGAAGCCAAAAGAACGAAGCCAAAGGAAAAAATAGCAAAGCCAGAGGAATGTGTTTCAATGTGCGACAGGGGCCGCGAGCAGCCTGTGACTAAATTAATGCTGTTGATATTTGAAACGTGATCTGGACTTATACCGTTAATACTCGTCACTCTTCGAGTATTACTCGCGTATTAGCTAGGCCTTTTTATGTATTTACCTACTCCTACATCTCGCATTATCGATTTTTATCAACTTTTTAAAATGTTCTTTTAGCTGTCGCTGTATCTTCTCACGAACGTGATAGCGTACGCTTTCGCGCTGCACAATTTTCTGCCAATAAACGAGGCGGCGGCGAAGAAAAACGTTTACACCAACTTCGTTCCTCCGTCGGCCGAAAGATTTTTCACCGCGGGGGCTCCGCCGTCCGCCAAGGCGATTGCGCCTGCACCCGCACCTCAGTTGATTCCGGCTGCTGCAAACGCGCCTTATCTCGGTCCGTACGCCGCCTACCAAACGCAGTACCCGCCTTACCCTTACAGACAACAATATCCAACTCCATACTATCCGTAAGTATCACAGCTATTCCCATATCGCGCGTAAACCTATCTATCTACCTACCTACTAACTTTCGCAATAGGGGTAGGTAAATAGATAGAGGTAGATAGGCGGGAAAATACTCGTCGTACTAACGCTTAATCGACGCGTCGCACTGGTCAGTGGCGTTTTTTATCCGCCTGCACAGCAGTTCGTATATCCGGGTGCTGTGGGACCGTCGCCGGTGGTTTACGTACCAAGGTATCCTGTTCCGGCTGAATCTGGAAACGAACAAGGAGGTTCGTCTGGTGGTGCAGGAGGATGGGGCAGTTACTTTCCTTCAAACTGGCAATCGTGGGGTTCTAATTGGGGTTCCTATTTTCCCTCTTGGCCTGGTTCCGGAGGCTCTGAAAGCGCCGAGGGAGGCGCTCCTTCTTCATCTGCCGAAGGTAACCTTTTTCATCTTTGTATTTTCCTAGCGTATGCCATGCCTAACCTAGGATAGTTTTGCTCCTACGTACCTAGACCTACGCTACATTATACGTACGATTCTTCGATTTATGCGCGTTCTTCTTTTTTTAGGCGCATCGTCTCAACCCGGAGCATCGCCCGCTTCTTCCAGTAACAGAGGAAAACCAGAGAAAATAGAAGCAACCGAGTCGACACCTGCGCCAGCATCATCTCACGACTCGGCCAAACTGGACAGTGACGACAAAAACGCCGTCACCGTCGAATTGCCCGAACAACAGTACGTTTTGTTGGGGCAGCCTCAATTTTTCGGCCAGTTGGCCGCCTTTCCCACCGACAGAGATCCGACTACATTGAACGGCGCTGCCAAAGGCGCTGTGTCCAGTTTCCTATTTTACAAGGATCAAAGCCAACAAGTCGTACCGCAGGTATAACCGCATTATTACAAAGTTTCAAAAATCGTCGCTTTTTTCTACTACTCGCCACAAAGTTTTCAAACCTCCCTCCCCGAAAAATTACAGAAAATTGAAGAATCCTCAAAAAACCAACCCCTTTCCAAAAAATTAATCGTTTCCCCAACTTCTCAGAAAAAAAAAAAAAAAAAAATAGAAATCAATTTTACCACTGAAAAATTTTCAAATTACAAAAAAAATCTAGAATTCTCAATGTTACCAATACGAAAAAGAAATTTATTTTTCGATATTCAATTTTGATTTTTTCACGACTTTCACGGCCCGTTTTTCAGCTCACAACTATCACGTAACTACCTACATATGGCGTAGTAAAATAATATCGCGATGTGACGTTTAATTTTTGATTTTTTTCGTCACCACAGAGATTCAACGAAATTTCTAACGTGCCTGGAAGCGCTTCTCTCGCGTACCAACGTTTCCTGTTGCTGTCCAAACAACGTTCCGAAGATGGTCCTAAACCAGCAAACACATCCGAATCGCTCTCATCGACATCCACTCCTCAGTCTTCATCTTCATCGGCGAATACTCAAAAAGAAATATCATCTCAAGCTAGTTCTACAAACTCGACATCTGCCGCCGCCATAACCTCCCAAACATCACCCGCAAAACCTTCAGGTTCGAGTTCGACTTAATTACGCAATACGAATAGGTACCTCAATTGGCCTATAGCGACGATAACAGACTGAATATCAATAACTGCTTACCTAGCTACCTACTTATCATTTTTTTTTTTTTTTTTTTGATTCTCAAACATCGCGTTGTTTGCGTGCATTTTACATGCTAGGAGTAGGTGACGTGCTTTTTTCATTTAATTTTCTCTTTCATTTTTCATTTTTTGAATCTCGACCTACCTACTTGTCGTGTTTTTTTTTTCCGCCTATTTTATACCTATTTTAGTGTCGACTTTAAGGATTGTACCTACGTAATAACTTATGGAGATAAATACGTTCTCATTTCTTTACTGTATAATGTTTATTTGATCGCTATTACCACCGGTATACAGTTTATATTCAATCTTTATCGTACTTGCCTACCGCATTGAATCGGATACCTACCTACATACCTAACTACCCATCGTCGATGGATAAAATTTTAATTACGAACCCAAACTCGAGCAAAATTGACGATAACTACACCCGTTTTTGCCCCGAAGCTTTGCTACTGACATATAAGGTAGTGTGTAGGGTACTGGATAGATTGTCAACTGCCGTACCATGGCGGCTGAGGCCCAAGTACCCAAGTATTGGCCTTGCTACAAAGCAAAATTGGCCGCTCGATTTGCTTTTTTATTACGGTTTCGTCTTTCGTTTACCTACCTATTTACCTAAGTAAATGTTATCCCGCAGCGGACGGCAACGGCGGCGGCGCCGAAATCGCGCAAGTAACGCCGAATGCGGTCGCGTATGCCGGCATCGGAGGCATTGCAGGAGCAGCGCCTGTTGGGACAGCTTTTATCGCCAACAGTGGTTTAGCTTCGTCGGCTCCTCGTGCGACCGCCATCGCAGGCACTTCGCAACAATCTCCAGATTTTGCCATCGTGCCGGCTAAAACTATTTCGATCGCTCGCTACACTCCGCAACGAAAATATCACATCGACACCGTCGCGGTTTGAGCGCCGATTTCATTTCGCAACCTCAGATGCAGGAGCAAAGGAGCAGACGCACATCTACCTATTCGCTTTGTTTCGATTGCTCCAGCTCCGCACTACCTAGTCCATCGTAGGTAGGTAGGTAGGTAGGTAGGTAGGTAGGTAGGTATTCATCAAGCCTGTAAAGGCTTGGCACGGTTATTTCGTAAACAATCAGAACCTTTTGATACTTGAGAGGAAATGCGTAAGTATTGCGCATAGTAGGTACCTACCTACCATCCTGCGAATGCTCGAGTGCCCATGCCATGCCATATGCCATTGACAATTTTCATATCAGGTACCTCTACCTATATAGTACGTAAGTAGGTACTTCCGTTGTAATTATTTATTATTTCAAATGAGATTGCAATAAACTTTTCTGTGATACCTACACCATAATATATTAGAGGCGCGCGAGTGAGTTCGAAATTTAAAAAATTAGCTGAACCCTTTCAAAGCTTTGGACTACTCTTGAGAATGTGAACAAAACCCAAAGCAAGGATATGTACTACCACCTCAGCGTATTGACTACAAATGAAGAATACTTGCCTAAGCATGGAAAACTGTTCGCCATCAGGTCGGTTTACTCTCTTAAGTGAATACCAGATATTAGGTTAACTTACTTCATAACTGTGCCTAATCTGGTCAATACTTTTTTTTTTTACTAATAACAAATCTTTTCTGCCTGCGTTTTTTTATAGTCGTAGATAATTTAAACATTTTCTTAAAAAACACGGAGGGTATCAACTATTAAGAAAGGAAAGAAAATTATCTAGGCATGGGTACTTCAAAATTGAATTATTCTTACTTCTGCACCCTTTAGAAACTTACGCATAATTCACGTAAATTTAAATAATACCACGTAAAATGCGCATTATCCGTCGATTCCTCTCTTGGTTTGTCAACAAGAACGAATCATTTGGTTTTTCCGAGTAGTCTCTCATTGATTTTTATTTCCGATTTAAACGGATAGGTAGTCAGGTACATATTATCTCTGGTACGCGTACCTATGGATTTGCTTTGAATAATTAGGTGGGTAACGTGGTGTGTAATTCACTAATTCGTATCGAATAAGTGTGGGAATTCACATGTCATTCTGACCGAGCAACGTAAGTAGGTGCATAGGGACAAGTCGTAAGCGGGTCCTGTTTGATAATCGATATAAAACGACACACCGCGCCATAGAGTGTGATAAACGTTTCACGTCTTTGTTGGCGGAACTAAGAAGACGACGAAACCGATAATGACGCTGCGAAATTGATATAGTACAGTATGTGATGGGATGGGATGGGAATGGATGGGATGTATGGTATATAGCGATTACGACAGGTACATACATACACTACTGGGTCGCGTCATAGCACGCGTACCATCCAATCAAATGTGTACTTACCTGAACCTAATTAATGTGAGACACGAGACAACGAAATGTTAGCCCGAGTCACAGGCCAATGCGTTTGCGTTGCGACGTGACCCAACGTAATTCAAAGTAAGTACAGGCACCAAAATCTATCTATACCTTTACCTACCTACCTAATTTCATTGTGGTGTCTAGCGTTGAATGGTAGGTTTTATGAAACAAGGAAAAATACTCTCGACTCGACCATTACGCAAAAATTTACGCGCTTAAATTTCTCGAGAGTGTAAAATTATTTTCGAGAAATAAACGAAAAGAACGCAATAGGGATAGGTCCATTCTTCATCCGATAGAGAAGATATTTTTCGGCGACGGGATGCTTTCAAATGAATACCTACCTAAAATCAACAAAGAAAAATAACGGGTCTCTAACCCAGCCAATCGAAAGACTTGTAGACGAACGACTCTGATGTGAATCACCGTCACATTGAACGTACGTTGTGCTTCCATGCAATCAACGATTTTGCGGTGTATCCGGGGAACACAATTCACTCTCGAGATTTTTATTTTGCCTATATTTGAAAATGAAGGCGCTTCAAAGCTTTCATATTTGGATTTTAAAAGTTTGATGCGCCATAGCATCTTCAAATTTTCATTTTCAAAGATGGGCAAATTTCTCTCGTCACTGTTTTTGTTTCCCTCAACCGAGTTTCTTTCACAATTTATTGTACTCTTTCACCATTGAGTCTAACTGCATAGCCTATAGGTAAGTACATAAGTACCTACACAAGTGTGTACAAGGGATACGGAAATTGATATGTACCCGTAAAATAAAACTGCCTCGTTAGATATTCAAATATCTGCTAACCTATAAGAATGTGTATGTAGTATATGATGTACAGTACACAATATACTGTACAGGTAGTGCTGGTACAGACTACAGATGCATGTGATAACGAGTGATACATGGCAGATCAAGTAGTAGGTAGGCCGCGAGGTGGCGTACGACAAAGTAACGGAACGAGTCGATTTAATTTCTAGTCTTTGGCGGCTAACGGATAAACAAATGATTAATGAAACAACACGTACCACACCACACCACACCACACCTCGCCGCATCGCACCACGACGACCAGTCTCGACTCGTCTCGTCACGCGGCGTCCCACTGCACCAAACTATTCTTTTAACCAAATGAAAAGACAGCAGGAAACAGCGGGTTAAATTAAATGCAGATGATTGAACCAACATCCTCGTCGTATCGCATTCGCATTCGCATTCGCATTTCCTTTTCAAACCACTATAGGCCGATTTCGATTGCCGTTTTGTAGTCTCGGCTATCGACTCTCTTCACTTGTTGGTAGAGTGCCTAGTGTAATATAGGTTACTAGCGGCAATAGCACGCATCTTCGTCCACATCGTATCGCATCGCATCGCAATGCAGATCAGCTCAGCCACCTCTATCGTTATCTCCCTGGTAAGTTGAAATTTTTACCTATTTATATTTCTTTCTTTTATTCTTTCTGCCTTCCAATGTAATCGATATGTACCCACTACCACTATCGAGTAATCTCACGTTGAAAGTGCCTAGATTTGACGGCCCGTGGGGGGGGGGGAGGGAGGGGGTGGTGGTGGTGGTGGTAGCTGGCTGACTGGACAGTGGGTGTGTACTATCTATCTGTGTAAATGTCCACCTATGTAGGTCCTTTTTGATATACCTACCAGATGTCTAACAGGTTGTTATTTTTTTTGGTTTTCTTCAAAAATTACCAAGTGTTTTTCCACTACCCTTCTCCACTATTTTTCATCAAGTTTTCAGACAACTACTCCCCAAAATTGACCAAAAATTAAGAAGCCTCTCCCTCTTTTACAAAAAGTCAAAACTCGCGCATTTGTAACAGAAAAATTTCAACAAAAAAAACTAGAAACCCTTATTTTAAATTTTGTTCAATAAGGGACACAACTCTATGCTCAGTTGTCAATTTTTTTGATTTTTTCGCTGAGTACTTTTATCGAATGTTCACAAAATTTGTAGCTTTTTCGCTGTTGTTTCCTTCAACTTGGGCAGAGACATCAGGTCATTAAATGTATACTTATTCCTATGTATATGAAACGCAACCAATTTAGTATCTAATCTATCTCGTTTCAATTTTATTGAAGAATAGGCTTATTGGAAAGCAGCAACTTTCTTCTCAAATGTGATATTTTTTTCATTGATGCGTCGGACGGTCTGATCAATATTACACACGTGTAGGTAATATACGTATACCTATTTACAGAGTATAGTGGTTAGCAGTTTGGCTGATGGATATGTCGTTGCCGCCGCCGCCCCAGCCGTCCAGTTCAGCTCGAATGAATCGAAACTGAGCAATTCTGATTCAAACCCAAAGGCCGTACACCCGTCGATTTGGTAATAAAATGCGCTGTTTTTGGTTAGCTTGTACGCGGCGTTTTGGTTGTGTCTCGATATTGATCGCGTATCCTTACATACTTGATTACAGGCGCAGAACTTCACGAGCGACCAGAACGGATTCGCAAGCACCCAACGAGTACGTCAGTGTCAACGCCGATACCAACGCTAACGCCTCCTTCGGCTCGGAAAACGTTTTGCCGAATGCCTTGATTCGCAAGATCGTTACGATATTAGGAAAGCGACCAGCGAGCGCGGGCATCGCTGCTGCGCCATCATCCGCGTTCGCGTCCGCGTCGTCAGCCGAGCCCAACAAACAGCTGTTCGGCGGCAAGCTGCCGCCTTTTATCGAGAGAATCATCCAACGAATACAGAATTACTTTTCGGTGTACAATCCTCCGGAGTATTTCGATAGCAATCGGCCACCACCCTCGTCGGCCACGCAGCACGCCGGAATCACGTTGATTTGTTCGAATTCGGCCGAGGCCGGCAACAACGCGAGCGAATCGGTATCGTGCAACGAAATGAACTCGTCCGAGCAGTCGGAAGAGCAGCAAGAGCAAGAGCAGGAGCAGGGTGAAACGCTGGAAATGTGCGACGGTGGTGGCGTAGGCACCGGTGCTAACGCCGGCGGCGCTGCAGCCGAATCGCAAGACGAGTACAACGTCGTGGTTACGCACACCATCGTGCAAGACAGCTCTCTGAACGTGTATTCGCCTACGCAACTAACCGCCACGGCATCCGCCGATTCTACGCAAATGGTCAGCAACGTGGTGGTAATTTTGGAGCCGGCAGCCGGCCAGTACTCGCCCCCTCCGCTCGACAATCCGGATAAGAATAAATTCTACGTTTACGTCAACCCCACTTCCGGCAACAAAAACCGTCAGCAATACGACGAGCAGCGGCTAAAAACGTGGAACGAAAGCGACGACGAAGACAACGACGCCAACGCCGACGCCCGAGACACCGCGGCATCCGATAAAGCGGAAAATTCGCGCCCTTACCTAAACACAACTTACACGGTGATCATTCGCGGCGATAAGCTTCAAGAGTACAACGACGCCGACAATTCGTCCAGTCGGCCTGAAATCGCCATCTACATTCGAAACTCGACGACCAAAAAGCCGAAAAGATGCAAGCCGACGTCGTCGACGACAGCGACTACGACGTCTCACGCCGCCGATCCCGAAACCGAAGACTGCGAGCGAACCACGAACGCACCGACGCTCGCCAGCAGATCGGTGAATCTGAGCCAATCGTCGCCGCGTAAACAGGACGCCCAAGATGACGTCGGCGACGATGATAAAACAAAGGCAGCGGCGACGACGACGACGACGACGACGACGACGACGAGTAATGACGCCAACAAAGTACCGAATATCAACCTGATGCTGGTACCGCCGACGACGTCCAGCCTCGATGACCAACAGCAAAAATCCAAGAATCGATCTTGCGCGTCCAAGAACAAAATTAACAAGAATCCGCAATTGGAATACTACGTTCTGAAGCCGGACAGCGGCAACAAGAAGCCTGCTAAATCGGACGACAAAGAGAAGCCATCGGCAACGTATTACCTGCAGAAGACCAGCATCGACGCTGCCGCTCTTTCGCAAACGTACTTGCCGCCGCCGCCGCCGCCGCTGCCATCGGTATCACCGCTATCGGATGCCCAACAGCAAAAAGAGCAACAAAATAACAAATCCGCTTTATCCGTCGATTTACTATAGCTGCGAAAAACAATAGCGAACCTCCAAATTTCATCCAATTGTCCATCGAGCCCAAGCCGCAGCCGCACAACCACCACCATCGTCCTTCTCCCTCCCAGCTCCATCGAGTAATGACGAAGTGCTTTCGTCTCAACCGTAGATACACGTGTGCACATCCATACATCCAAGCCCACTCACTGTATGTAGTGTACAAATCCGAATCCGAGAACTGGTACTATAATACCGAACGTATGTACACATTTTGATCGTACCTACCTAAGTAGGTACTAGGTAGAGATATTCGTTGTAATAATTAGGTAATTTATTCGTTTATTTAGCTAGGCTAAAAGGTGAGCCTATATGTATGTACTAGTCTAACTCTAGGTAATACAAATAATGTATCTATACGCGTACGCATTAAGTAGGTAATAGGTACGTTGTAGGTACGTACATTACGAGCGAGTACACGTGTAAGTACCTAGATACGTAGTACGTTATAAACTTAATTGTCAAGTATCTTAGGATATCAATATACAGAAAGCAGTCCCTCGTTTTTGTAGTATTTGTACACACTGGCATTTGCTGAAATGTCGCATCCCGGCCCCATAGCCGGCTGGATGCCTAATCTTTTTGTAAAAAATTTAATCAACAGGTAGGTCGGGTGTTAAGTACTTAAGGAAAGAATTTTTTTTTTTTTTTTAATATAAAAAAAAGAGGAAACGGACACTTGAAATTTTTACATACGTATATAGGTAAAGGTAGTAGAGTACAAGTCCTACCTACACACACGTATTAGTAGTATTACACTCGTAGGTACTTGGTAATAGGTTTAAGTATAGTAAAATACAAAAGGTAAGGTACCTGGGCTTAGAGTATGGTAAGACAGGACACCATAACTACACCTAAATATATTTCCAACTGTCTTATGCGTTCTTGCGAGGAAAGTAAATGCCTATGAAAGTTAGCCTATTTCTTCACTTACCACTTCAAACGATGAGTTTTGTAACGTTGGAAATGCGAGATGACGACAGCGATGCCGGTTGCGACGAATTACTTGTCGTCGATTTTACCGACCAATTATCATTGTTGCGATTACTGTCGCGGTTCTCGTTGGTAGCCGCATTGACGCGATATTTTTTGTTTTCCGTCGTCCACGATATTCTTAAATATTCCGGTTTTTGTATAACTATGCTACCGTTTTCGGTATCTGGTTCAACGACGTCGATGGAACCTTGATCGGCGTTAATCACGTTTTGATCCAAATCCGAGTGAACGAGTGTAGTTGTCGTTGTCACCGTCGCTGTCGCCGTTGCCGTTGCCGTTGCAGAAGTCAACGAGCTGTCGTCAGATGCTGCCGTCAAATTCTTCGACCTTACAAAGAAATTGCCATCGCTGCTGCCATCTTCGTCGTGGACACTGCCATTACGTCGCAGATCGTTCTGAGGAGAGCTACCAACATAACCATAGCACATTACTACCTAGTACCTACTACCTACACATTTACGTATCGTACAAGTTACGATATACGCACGTAGGAGGTGAAAGAAGTTATTTTAATTTCCCGCACGTATTGCGCCTTACCTTTTAGCGTTCGGCAGGAAAGACGCCAAAGCCTGCTGGTACAACTGGAAATGCAAATCTCTGGCTGCTTGCACTTCGGGCGTATAGTGTGCAGCATCGATGCCGATGCCGGCCAAATTTTGTCGTTGAGAAACGTCGCCGTTTTCGTCGACGATCGTCGAAGCGTCGTTGAACGGATAGGTATTGCTGGTCACGTGAAATCCGGCGCCCGTATCCCAATACTGCCTCTGTACAGCGCCAACGACAGAACAACCAAACAAAAAGTTAGTTATACTAGGGTACTATAACTAACGTAATGGGTAAACTTACTCGCCGCCATCTTTGCTATTTCCACCCGTATCCCTCCCATACCTTATCAGTCGAATCAAACTGTGAGTTTGTGTGTGTTCGTAAAAACATACCACACATAAACAAAATAACAAAGATGGCCGCGATCAATTATACCCGTTACGTAAGTTATAGTAACCTAGTTATACCAGGCGACGCGACAGCGAACGCGGAGGAAGGGGGTACCTACTTCGTATTCTAGCGAAAAATTACCTTGATAATGTGACCATACGGATCCAAGTAGCTGTACGTTCCGCGTACCGTACCGTCGGCGTTGCGTTGCTCGACTCGCATTTGATCGGGAGCGTTGAAGCCAAACACAACCTGTCCGTTTGTGTCCTGAGCGTGGAATTGGGAAACTTCCAAGTCGGGTAGAGCTGAAGAAGAGGACGCAGTCGCATCCGCACCCGATTCATCCGCTGATTTGACTACAACACCGTCGGCGACGGTGTTAGCGTTAGCGGCAAAAACTGGCCGCGACGACGGCGCCTGCGCTGGTTTCGCTTTCCACGAAACAGAATGCGAAAATAAAGCATTGGACGGAACTATCTTCGAGTATGGTACACGTATAACGAACGGCGGGTTCCTTTTCGCATGTACGCCACCGCCGAAGCCGGACTGAGCGACCGGTACTCTTCTGTTTCGAAAATGCGTCAATCTGTCGTAAGTCAAGGCGACCGGAAATGACAGAAGCTGCGCGAGAAAATTAATAACAGATTAGATTAATCAATACTACCCAACGAGTGAGTATTGAGCGCAGAAACCCACGAGTTGTAATGTAAATTCTATTACCTAGGGGGAAAATACAAATAGATGTTGTCAAATGAGTAGAGTAGGGCCAGAATTACCTACATGCACAATTGGCTACATGTAGGTATCAGTGATGAGCACGGGCACTGTTCGGGCCTGGTGTGTTGAAACACGGGTCAGGTCGGGCCGGGCCGAGCTCACACAGTTGTTCGAACAGAACAGGGCCCGGACTTTTCTTGATACATTTTACACAATAGACTGTAGGTGCGAATAAATCACCTAATCGTCAACTAAACCACGTTATCGTAGATAAGATATGCTTTCTACAATATACTAAAAAATATGACTCATATATGACGTTTGGCCCGGGTCCGCTCGGGTTCAGGCTCGAGGCCCGGCCCGACTCGGGCCCGATATTTGACGAGCTCGACCCGGGTAGCCCGAACAAAGCCCGGCCCGTGCTCATGACTGGTAGGTATATACACAAATGTACAGACAAAAAAAAACAATTAAATTTTTTTTTTTAATGAAGCAGAAGCAGATGATTGAGATGATGAAGTATGTAAGTAAGAACTGCTAAGGTAAGTAGACTACCCTAACTGACATGGTATAATAAGGCAAAGGCCTCTCCCAATCTAGCCCATTCGTTTCGATCTTGGGCGACCCTATAAAACAACTCATTTTTTATCAAATTTTTAATACCATTCCTCCATCTTAATTTTTGTTTCCATCTATTACGTTTTCCAAAATTCTGCCAAAAAGTCAACTTTTATTTGCTCATTCTTGCCAAATGTCCACCCCAATTCCATTTCTTGGATTTTACCACCTTTACCATATCCAAATTTGAATTTAATAGTTTTTTCATTCTTGATATTCTAATTTTGTCCCTTTTCTTAAAATTCAACATTGATCTTTCCATAGCATTTTGTGTTAACCAGATTTTGTTTCCCAAATTTTTCTAAAGATCCATGTTTAAGCGCCATAGGTCACCACTGGTACCACTACTACATTTGCATTAAAGACCGTGCGTTTATCCCGCTACTGTAAGGTCCCTTAAAAATCCTTCCTAACTGAAGCAAAAGCAGATGAAGTACGTAAGTAGGTATAACAACTGCTGTCTGCTAAGGTGAGTAGACTACCCCACCGGACTGGTATACCACATCTACATATCTAATTATGCTGTAAAACAAAGGAAAAGTGAAGAAAACTTACCAAAGTAATCGGGTAAAGCAACATCGTTGTCGAGCGTGCTTATATGGCTGCTGGTGGTAAAACGACGAGGTAACCGCCGAGCTGATACCGGTAGCTAATGTCTCGGTGAGACAACTCGAAATCGAATCAAACCAAATCGCAAAGGCTTCTGGACGAGCGAATAACGGGGACAGAACACACCACAGCGCGATAGTGTCGTAGCTTGCACTTGAATAGGTATTGGTTCGAGCGCCAATGCAGAGTCTGCGTCTGCGTCTGCATCTTCGGATCTACTCGTAATCCGAGTGTATATGGTTGACGTAATAAACCGTGTGAACTGGCTGGTTACGGCAAATTAGACGACTCCGATTATCGCCCTGCAGTCCAAACACAATCCTTTGTTCTAGGTCAAAGAGCTTCGAGAAGAATATCGCTTTGGCCGCCGGTTCGCGTTCGATGTTCGTTCATTGTCAACCTGAATAGCGGAACGGAGCGGGACGATGCGCTTCGGCGAATCGAATACGAATACGAAAATACCTACAAGATGAACCGCGTTCGCGTTCATCTTTATTACCTATAAATCAACACGCGCATTGTTATCTAATTTTAATCCAATACCGACGATGACGATGTCGATAGCGATAGCCACATCCACATCGAGTACGCATTTCAAATCAAATAGTCGGCGGCCTATTACGCTCGCGGCTATGGTCAGATCGGGTGCACTCTGTTGCTGCCTGTAGCCTGTAGCCATACAGCCAGCATCATGCGATGCCGCATATACCTACCTATATTGTTTGTATTCTAAAAATTGTAGATTCTACTCGCTCGTACTACATACGCTCGATGTTTTGCACCGCACCACACCGCACCATCCAGATCCGTATCCTGGATCCCACAACGTATTTCAAAAACGACATGTAATGTTGAATTTTTTTTACACATTTATGTCGTTTTTCACATCAGGTTGTGAAAATGATGTGTGTCATTATACCCACACACACACACACACACACACACCCCCCCGCCCTTCTGATTCTCAAGCAATTTCGAAAACATTCGCGGTAGTAATCTCGTTGAAATTTGGGGGGGGGGGGAGAAATTCCTTACTTTGTACGACAATATTGATTACCCGGATGCGTGGGAGAATTGAAAATATATAGGATTGTAGGTAAGGTACCATACACTGTAGTACGGTACATACCTAGATAGAGGTATATGGTTCGATTTAGCCGAAAACAAGCTACCCAAGTAGTAACTAGGTACACGTGAATGGACCAAAAATATAGGGTCATAATAAAAAAAAGAAACCAAAAAGAATAAGTGAAATGTACGTAGGTATAAATTTGACGAAAATACGTAAACGACGTTACGACGAAAACAACGATAAAAATAACAATAACAGTAATAATAATAATAGTGACGACGACAACGATGATGATGATAATGAGGATGGTATAACGTTAGGTGCGGTTTTACTGCTTTTGTTCTATCTGAACTTGTTGCAAAGCGATTTGCGTCATTTTCAGCTTACAATACTCGATGGCTTTGTTCAAAATGGCTTTTTCGGTCATTCGATGAGATATGACTAGTTTACGTATTTTAGATAAATCTTGTCGCAGTAGAAGCTGTTCGTCTTCCTATAAATTCACAAACAAACAAACACGTTCGTCTCGTAATTAGGTGAGGTAGCCTTACGTAAGGTAGGTAGATAGGTAGGTTGGTTAGGTACATGATACTTGTAATTTTGTTAGATTTTCTAGCACAAAGCAAAAATACGTATTTTTTAAATGTAACTCATAAACTATGACAATTACCTAAAGAATTGTTACAAGAGTCCTCTGTTGTGGAAAATGAAAAAATATAACTGAGATCGCGAAAATATTGAAATTTCGTGCAGTAGAAGCTGAGGATATTGAAAAAAATTTTAAATCAATCTGATTTAACTTTTTTCACAGTTTTTTCAATACCTCAGCTTCTACTGCGCGAAATTTCAATATTTTTTCGAGGTAGGTCATATTTTTTAAATCTCTACAAAAAAGGACTTGTATAATTTTTGTAAAAGTTTTAGTTTGCGAGTTTAAAAAAATTGTACATTTTTCTTTGTGCGCGAAAATTGCTGATCAGCTTACCCCCAGTTATAACGCCCTATAGCTATCCTGGACGGGGAGCACCTACGTTGTTTCGAAATATCTTTCAAGTACCTGATACAATATGAAGGAAATGTAGGTAGGTGTTCAGGCAATTAGGTGGTAAGCTAATTAGACGTAGCTTGTTTTTCTTCTAATGAGTAAGGAATATCAAACTTTTGTCAACACCGAAATAACGATCGCTCATTAGGTACTAGTGATCACGATAAACGACTTATCAAGTATCACCTCTGGTCAACTGTAGGTATTAATTACCAACCATAAATTTTTCATTTTGGTAAGGAAAAAAAAACTCTATTCAGTTCTAGTATTTTAGCAAATACGGGCCTACGGTTAGTGGCTCCTTCCATTAAAAATTGATACGTACCCCGTACCCGTACTTTTACAGTAAATGAGGAAAATTTAGTTCATAGGTGACTAGGTGAGATTTACGTACTTGAATGGTAGTAGGGTAAGCTTTGAGGAGGATGGAGATCCTGGTTTGAATGTATTGCAGTACGACAGTGTCGAATTGGACGCCTAAAGAGCTGACAGGCGCCGCCAGCAGTATTTGTTCGGCGTCGTCGCGATCCAGCCACTCGCGTAACTCGTCTGCGCAAATTCAAAAGCAAGAATTTGTACTTCTACCGTAAATTCGCGATTTCGCAATCGCAACAAGTCGTACACCTACTTACAGCTGTACTAGCCCTTACCAATCACTCTCTCTCTCTCTCTCTCTCCGCGGAATAGGGAAAGGAAAGTTTGTGCCCAAGTCGAAATATTCATTCAAAAAATTCTTCAACCACACAGGGTGGTGGGACAGATCGCACCTTTGGAGTAATGACGTTACGTTTCAAAAAAAAAAAAAAATTGATTTTGTGATTTCTGTTGTTTTGGGGTCTACTTAACACACCCTACATCCAAACCAACAAAAACCCTGAAGTCAACTTATTTTTTGAGAAGAAGTAACGTTACTACTCGAAAGGTGCGAGATGTAGGTACAGGTCTGTTCTTTGACCTAAAGATATATTTTTTTTAAATATCAATTTTGGAGACACCCCCTTCCTTTTTCGTAGCGTAATATGAGGCGAGACTAATACGGCGCCCAACCGTCAACGTTCACTAACCTTCGTTCATTTTGAAAATCCTAACGAAAGCGAACACGCTCGAATGGATAGGATCTTCGGGATCGGCTTTGATGAGGTACTCGCCGGACGGCGGCAATTTCAACTTCTTCAGCAACGCCAAACGTAACAGACAAGAATCGGAATTGGATATTCCGAACTTGACCTTGACGACGTCGTGATGATTGTCGGGGTACACGAAACCATTGTGCACCAAGAAATCCGCGTTCGAGCGTTCGCCGTAGAAAATGTTTATCTGGTCGCCTTTCGAGAAAGCGTCCGGCGCCACGCAAACGCACCGTTCGCTTTCCACGTTGTACGTGGTCGACGGTTCCGTATCTTCGACATTCTGCAATAATTCGTACCGCGCTCTGTTAAATAAGTTGCCTACAGGAGCGCCGACCGCCACTCTCGTACGATAAGAATAGGGTACCAAGCAAGTAAAGCAAGTTAGGTTAGCGCTAGCGCGAGGCGAGGCGAGGCGAGTCGAGTCGTGTTTAGTTTACCTTGTTGTTGGCGTGATTGCAGAAATCCCATACCGGTATAATAACGTTGACGGGAATCAGATCGGCGCACGGGATATAGTTTTGCCTGGTCATGACCGTCGACACTGCCCACCTGCGGCAAACGACAAAAAACACGCCACACGCGTGCGTCAACTAACCGTCGTAATTTTATCGAAATTCCACTAATTAGTACAGTACGACTAAGTAGGTAACTAACGCATCAGCGTAAGATATCCATATTGTAAAATAAATACACTATGCATTTTGACGGATTGAAAATTTTGGCAAAATCCTTACACGTCCGCGAACTGTTGAAAACGAATAAATTGGCGACATTTCAAAATTTACAACACGAAAAAACTATCCCGCTTACGCTGGAAAGCGGACCTGGACTCGAATGTAGTTGGTAGAAGATATATAAATTCATTAAATTTAAAATTGTGGCTGATAGGAAGTAGGTAGGCACTCGTTGGTAAACGGTAAGTATACAAGTAGGTACAGGTACGTTATACGCGAAGAAAGCTATGAGAACGAACTGGCGACGCGACTCGTTAATCTAATTCGATGTGAAAAAAATACCAGCGTATATAAGCGAGTAAGTAAGTACGTACCAGAAGTACCTAAACAATTCGTCGCATGACAAAAAAATTTCCCTACACCGTACGCGTAGCATGTGGGAGGTATGCGGGAGCGCATAAATACGTGTGTAACAGTGTACGCGTGAAACAATGACAAGCGCATACCGCATGCGGCTGCCGATCATTTTTCGCATTTGCGACCATAAAAAATCAGGCAGGCGGCTATTCTTGAGAAACGGATGAATCTCGCTCGCTTCTCTTTTCAATTTCAATTACCTACCTGCGTATTCGTACAATGCGTCGCGCCTCCACCCGTTCACCGCGCCATCCGCAACTAAACTATTACTCTTAGGTACGTACTGTTCACTCGACTGTAGGTAATTAGGTTATTAAATTCCGCCACACCACTCCGAACCTTTACCGCGCCAGTATACTACGAGTATTTAATAGATTTACGCGAATTTACACGCGTTTCTAACATACTATCGAAGCAGAACCACCAACATGATGTGACGTGATGCGATGCGATGCGACGCGACGCGATTGTGCACTGTACAGCACCCACGTGCGTCTTTTTCGCTCTCATTTTCACACATACTATTACAAGGCGCGATCGCATAGGTATTTACCACAACGAAGGATGCAGATGCAGACGCTGAATAAAAGAGAAGATAATACTTATAAGAATGAAAAAAAAAAAAAAAAAAAAAAAAAAGTAAAAGCGCCGAGACGCCGAGAGTGATGAAGAGGAATCACGAGAGCGAGGAAAAGAAAAAAAAAATCCGGATTCGCAAGCCGTACTTGTACTTTACTGTGCTAACTGTACCCCTACCAAGCCGCCAGCGATCTACTGTATGGTGATTGTGGACTGAGAGTAAGGCACCTGACATGACACCTAAAAGTATGCAGTCGCGCACTGCGTCCATCTGTTTGTACACGACCGACGTTCTCACTCAGGGTAGATTTATAGAGTGTTTTTTGGCATTCGTATGATTCGTAGGCTCGAGTTGAGTACGAATAATACGAAGCGAGATGAGGGACGCCTGTAGGTAAATGTCATTAGCTAGGTGTGATGGTGGGATGGGGTGAGGGTGCAATTTGCTGTGGTGCGGGTGCGGAGTTATCTCACGTCAAAACGGCTGAATCGAATTAAATAGATTGGAAGAAAGGAGACAGACACTACTATAAACCGCCAATCGTCGTCTCATCGAGCCACAATCACAACTAAAAAGAGAAAGGTCGTAGAGTTGTTATAATGTGGAGTGGAATAAGAGAGTAAGTCGCGTAGCGTCGCGTCGTCATAGAACAAGTGCGTATTAAACGGAATGAAATGGACTGGACTGGACTGGACTGGACTGGAATGAAATGAAACGAAACGAAACGAAGCTGACTGACAGGTAGGGGCAGGCCATAGAAGTGGAGACGGCGGCGTCAGTTTCGGCGAATCCGCATATGCGAGAAAAACATACGTTGGCTGACATTTACTGGAGCGTTATCTTTCAACTGTACCGTACCGTATCTTACTGTTTGCATATTCGCAGTTCGTAGTTTGTAGTTTGTAATTTGTAGTTTGCAGTCGATGATCTGCAGCGTGTAGTGTTTGTCGCATCTAACTAGTGCTTCCATTTGTCAAAACCTACGAAGGCACACGCGCCTATCATCAATATCGAAGATTCGCGTCTCATTGCGTCGCGTTTGGCAAACAAAAGAAAACCGCGCGAGCTTTTGCATCGGTGCAGCGATAGTGACACGTCGTATGGTATCTCGTCTAATCGCATGAGTTGAATTGACGCGTTTATGCGTGCCGTGTCGTAGCGATGCGATGTCGGGCAAGTTTCGTTCAATTTGCGTGCGGTCGGGTACGCGTTTGGCGTTTACGATAGAGTGCGATAAATGAACCGCAGACGAAGCGATGAGGAGCGAATTTGTCATCCTGGTCGCTGCCTCGATGTTTGCCATTGACGTTGCGGTTGCATTTGCGCTGATCACTGGCCACTGTCTGTCATCCGTAGGCTATACTTAGCTACGTCCACGTCCACTCCAATCACTTACCAACTCGACAACCCTACAAACGCGCAAATCAATAGGTAAGTAATCGACAATATTCGCCGCAATTCAATTCTTCATTCGGGTTTAGAGAGACGCCTCTAAGCCTTTGGCTGCCTCAAGCATGGTGGATGTACTCTTCGCTCTGAGGCGATGGTTGTTACTCCTCTGCCGCTTTGAAAGAGAGGTAGGTTGTCCCCTCAGTTTCGATACTTCACTCCTCGTTATTATAAGCCATCTGCCTAAGAAATGTAAGAACGAGAGACAACTGACAGCTTCATCAGACTGATTGTACAGTTACGATGGGGCTTGCACTTTTTTTCTTTGGTTCCACCATTACCCCAAGCCAGCACAATTGGCACCGCTTTTGCGGGTGTCCAGTTATACTTTTTATATCGCTTATTCGCTTTTTTATTCATTTTCATTATTAGCGACACTCTTGGTCCAACACTCTCTCCATATTGGGAAAAAGGAGGAGGGTCTCTCTTTAGTTGAAAATGGTAATCAAATTGCTGCGGATTAGTCCCTCGAGAGACTCTCAAAAAATCAATGGCCTCCTAATCCTCGACTTTGATCCTTTTCTTCGTTTTTAGGGCTTCTCCCGAATTTATCCCTTTAGTGCCAGCACAAATACTCCATTTTCGTAGATCATACAGGCCACCTATATATGTACCTTCTTTTTTGGAGCTTGATATTTCCATCCATCGTTGTAGTATATTTTTCAACTTTCTTTGATAAAACCACAAATTTCAAATGTGTTTGATCTTCTTTCCCAATCTGCATTCATTGTCCAGATTTCACAAGAATATTTTAATACAGTCCGCACGTAACATCTCATTATTCTCTTCCAGAGGCATATGCTCGCTGTTTAATTCTTCAGACATTGTTGAGGTAGCCAACAGCTGAAGCTTCATCTTTAGGCTTTCAGTCCCTGTTTTTTTTAAATTAATTTTTATCTTGCCATGCTGATTCTGTTCTAGATTACGTTTTGAGGGGGGTTACAATTTTGTAATTTTCAAAATTTGACAACATTGGTATCGAGTTTAAAACGATTTTCTAGCGTTTGAAACGACTTCCATTGTCTACTCAAAAATGTCCATAGATGTTGAATAATCTCTGTGTAAGAGGACATCCTTATATTATCGTGTTCTTTTTTTTAATATCGCATTTTTTCGGACGAGTAATCTACACCAGTTTTGATATTTGCACTCTGGTGCCAGTATAAATTCTTCATTGTCTGCAGATCCTTATCGTTAGTAACATTTACTATCTTGAAGATTTTGATCAGTTTTTTGTGGTTTACTCGATCAATAGCTTTTTCATAGTCAATGAGGCATGAGCTGGTATTTCATTTTTGCATACAAAGATCTTGGTGTAGGTGGTAACCTCTCTTTAGCACGAATCCTTACAGCGTTTTGCTCAGGTTTCCGTGTGTCTTTTATTCCATCTTAGCATCGATTATTGTCAGCAGGAGCTTCAATGCGTGACTCATCAGTGCGATGCCGATGGTTGCATATTCTGAACATACTCGGGAGTTGACTTTTTTGTTATTCTTATTCGATGCATCGTCCTCGCAGTCGCAATCTAACATACTACCGCAGGGTATGCGAACTGGAGTCAACATCCACTCCTGAGGCACACCTTCGTTATCGACTTATCGTACCTACACGTACATGCGAATATCTATCTAGCTAACGTAAGGTAATACGAGTATGTAGTTGGAACGAAGATGGCGGTGGCGGTGGCGGTGGCGGTGGCGGCTGCGGCGACGCTGAATCGTGGCACGCGCGTTGCGCTTAATTAGCCGTCTTGTATCGACATATCGACTCGGCTATCATTCGCGAGACGGTAACTAATTCGCTGAAATCGCCTCATTTCCGCGAGTTACGCAGCATTTTTTTCCAAACACAAATCGGCGACCAGCCAAATAAGCAGTAGTAAACTTCTAAATCGAAATTCTTTTTTGCCTCGTATGTTCGAATGTCGATGGTTGAGTACTCGAGTAGTTGACCGACACTACGTAAGGTACTTTACGCTTAATACGAATTAAGAACAGATAATTATAGGTAAGGTATGCCTTCCTATTAGTACGCACCCAACACATTTAGAGCTTCAGCATACCCCGAATATTCCTCAATTTCAAAAAAGATGCAGGTAACTCGAATGATAATGAAATGAGGTGACCTCGCGACCTCGAGGTGCGCACAACTGTCTACTCGATTTGGATCCTCACCCTCACTCTTCGATGCGTCCTAATAGAACATTCCTTTTCTGCAAGTAAGCACCTCTAAATACTGGTGGGGAAAGAGTTGTAAAATCATCAATTTCATCATTTGCCATCTTTCCGAAATTGCCGCTGTGTATTCATTTTATAGTCGGGTTTACCTTACGTCTACACTCTACCCACACCACTCGTAGAATAAATGAAGTGAGTAGATAGGAACCTAGCTAGAGCTACCTACATACTTGTTCCAACATACCTATCCAAGTACTATGTACATTACATATTGTAGGTATATGTGCGAGATATTCGTAAGATCTACCAAATCTATGCCACGCTATGCCGCACTTGTCAGTCTGTTCCTCTCTCTCTATGTACAGTTTACCGCATCGCCATATTGCGGGTGCCGCGACGCGACGGGTCGCACCTCACCTACACTAACTAGATACATATTAATATGTACCGTTATTTGTAGCAATAGTCGAATAGGTACATTTATCTATGTACTGCAAAGCAAAGCAATATTATACCAATACATAATATACGCATTACGTAGACGTGTGAATAGTACCCGTAATCGCTGCAGATACCACTACGAAATGAAGATGAAAATGAAAATGAAAACGAAAACGGCCATGCGAATGGGAATAAGAATGAGAATGCACGCATACATCGTACTTGATACGTAACACATACACCAACAATAAACAAATACAACGCTTATAAGGCTCACGTAAAAATATATATCTGCACGCGACTTTCTACATAAACAATAGGTACCTGCGCCTTCCTAAAAGCAGGTAATTACGTTTAGTGGACAGGGCTTTGGACAGCAGGGTACGCGTAATTCTATTACCTATGTAGACTTTCCTAGGCCACAGCAATAGGCTTGGTTTGTAAATTTGAACCAAAAAAAAAGAATCGAATAGGTAGGTACCTGGTTAGTAGATACCGTCTGAGAAAATCATAATGTTACAATTTAATCAAGTATACGATGTGTCCCAGCTCCCAGGCGACTGACTAACGTAAGCGTACTTAGGTACGAGTTAAGCCTGGTCACGGGTGTTTCCTGACGGACCGACAAATTTTGGTTTTCGTATGAAAAATGCACTGAACCAGTCTGACGCGACCGCAACCGCGACCATTTGAAATCAATTTTATCCGTATTTCACAGTCGAGCGTACCGTGGTTATAGGACTAGGAGAGCTCGAAAGCACGCGCACGTTACGTTCGGTTGCGTCCGCTATATCGATGGTCGGGAACCATTTAACGTTAACTCCGTGGTTTTCAAAAAACGACTTTTTAATGTCATTCTATAGGAAATTTCGCGCTGAATCGAATGGTATCGTCAGTTTTCAAAAAATCTCAAAGCAAACTGGCGTAAAATTGAAAAAACAAAAAAAAATTTGAATGGGACTTTTTTTGTATTTTCAACGATAACACTGGTTTCCTTTGAGAATTCATAAAAACCAATGTTACCATTCGATTCAGCACGAAATTTCCCATGTAGTGACATTGAAAAAGTAATCCATAATTATTATGAACTCAACAAAAAATGCTTATCAGTGATTGAGGGGTGAAAACTTTATTTTGCTCTACTGTAAAATTTTAAAATATAGAGTTAACGTTAAATGGTTCCCGACCATCGATATGGGTGCGATTAAGCGACAACGCAACGTCGAAATACGAGCGAGTAAGTTTGCGTACACTTTCGGCGAAAACTTTCACCGGCAAAACGCGTCGCGCCGGAATACGAGAAAAGGTCGTTAAAATTTGTAGCGCAGCTCCGCAGTGCGCAGCGCACCTCGTAGCTCTAACAACGACCCCGGGTATAGACGATAAGGTATTGGCTACAGCAAGTATACAAATACACATAATGTGCACTCAGTAAGTAGGTAAGTAAAAAATGAAAATGGCACAGCTGCGGAATCGCATCGCATCGCATCACGCTAAATGCGCTCGTTAATTAAAAGAAATCAGCGCGTATAGTACGCAGGTGTGCCTGCTGATGCTGGCGCTGGCCCTGGCCCTGGCCCTGGCCGTCAATTTAACTCGATCGTCGCATCAAGTTCAACGCAATGACCACTTCGCATCGCTGTTTTAGCATCTTCTATTTTTGCAATAAAACCCAGCCCGACGCAACTCAAATAACATCCAGTTGTCGCTATATACCTAGTTACCTACACCTAGACACATACGAGTTCTCGTATTCGTAATATTCACGCAATACATTTTAACGAAAGTCAGCTTTCTATCATTTCGATGGCGATGGCAACATCAATTATCAGAGCACCGGCTATAGCCATAGCTAGCGCTGCGCACACACACTCAACCAGACGTTATAGCCATTTAACATTACCTAGACCAACGACTACGAGTAAAATAAAGCGACTAGTTAAAGAGGTTAATGGTTCGACTATACCGTACATTTATACGTTTGTACCGCCTCAAACATCCGTACGAATAGGTATAATACACACGATTATAGATACATATAGCCATAGGTATTAGGTAGCTACGTAAATGTATTGATTCGATAGTTATGTTTTTTAGAGATGTTGGCAAGTACCGCAAATTAACGACGCGACGCGACGCGACGCGACCAGTTAGGCTGATGCCGAAATCATCCAGTCATGTCGATCAATCTCGTCATGTCGTGCAACTACTTTTACTACGAGTAGATAGTGTCTCAAACTCTCGAACAACCAATTCTTCCAAACTCAACGAGTCCGCAGCCGATCGATTAGAAATTCTCTGAACGGCAAAGTTGAATTTTTTTTTTAATTTTCGAATCAAAAAATCCTAGCAAAATTTTTCGAATTGCTGCAAACAACAACAACGCTCGACTTTGAATTGCTTGTCCAACATCTTCGCAATTTTTGTAACGCGGTAATATATGTAGGAAAATCCCCTAGGGTCCGGGTAAAATTGTAAATATTTTTTTTTTTTTCACATTTTCCTCGATAACTGAGACGAACGACGCGACGCGCGGTTTTCCTGGCGATATTCTACGATTAGGTGCTTAATTACAGCTAATTCGACAGCAGTGTTTTCGGGATAACTTTGAGAAAAGTACGCGTCATTGCGCACCTGAACACTGTAGTACCTAGGAGCGCGACTGCGGCTGGCGTAAATAATAGTACCCAGGTACTTACTCGATAGCGATAATTATTATAGATGATAGGCGACTAATTGCGATAGGAGGTAGGTACTAGGTGCCTGCCTACCTGCATCGAGTACCTCTGAGTACCTCTACCTACTCGTTCGTATTCGTGCACGGTGTACTCGATAAAAGAGTAAAAGTAGTTTCGTTCATTATCGTCGCGTCGATTTATTTTATTAGCACTCGTCTCGTAAATCGTCGCGCAACTATAGTTACCTATTAAGACTCGAGATTAGATGAAAAGTTGATTATTTTTTTTTCTTTCTTCGTCTTCTTCTGCGAAACACGTTACGATTAATTTTTTATTCGTTTATTTTTTTAACTCGGGCGAAAACGAAAACGAAAACGAAAACGAAAAAGCAAACGCTTTCACAACGAAATGACATCTTAATCATCACTAAATCGAAATCGCCGCCGAATAGCCGAATCGCCAACGCAACGGTTTTCACCTTGCACTAAATTTTCCAAAGAATTCAAATATTCCCGAAAAGAAACTCAAAACACCGGCGGACCGAAAAACTGAAGTTTTGAAATTGAAAACGCAGTTAGCCGGTAAGGGAAAAAGGAGCATATTGTATTGAGAAATGGCCGCGAATTTAGTTTTCATTTTTATCGTAATTGTAGCGCCCTCTCTCCTACACTGAAAATTTTACAGACAGCCCTACCCGCTTTTGCCACAAGAAACTTTGTTCCCGCTTCCTTCAATGCGTACAAAATTCGAATTTCACCATGGAAACAAATTGTAAAATTTTTTCGAATACATCGTTCAAAAGAGCGTAAAATGTATTATAATATAATTCTTGGATAAAAAATTGGGGTCGTCGCGATAAATGTTTGGCTTACCTACATTACACTTGGAAAATAAAATTGAAAGGTTCGATGCGACGGTCGGAGACTTTAGTTTTGTTTTCAAAGACAAAAAGAAAGAAAAGTCTCGTTGCTTGTTAGTCGTTAGAATACCCCGCATCCTCAAATTCGAAAAAAAATATATTATACTGTCGTCTTATACGGATTGCACGCCGCGCCGGGGTGCCGGCTCACCCTACATCCTACATACGTACAGGCACATTATTTTTGTTTACAACTCCGATATAAAGGAGAAAATTGAGAAAAAAAATTACCGATAGAACGAGAATTCGAGACGCGTGTAGAAAAAAAATATGAAATTGAAAAAAACACGCAAAAAAATTTCTTGCCGAAACCCGGGATCGAACCAGGGACCTTTAGATCTTCAGTCTAACGCTCTCCCAACTGAGCTATTTCGGCAGATACGAGAATTGCCCGTAACTCGAACATACAAGCGGCGCGGCGCGGCGCGGTGCGCTGTACTGCGACAATACCACGTACCACATACCCCTCGATTCCGTTTCTTTCCCCTTTCTTCTACACCTCGTTGCCAAACGCGATAAGATAACAATACTTAATACACAGTACAATATCACTATACTAATATTACTAACCAGATGGGAGGGGCTGAATTTTTCCACTACGCCCCGTCGATTATGAGCACTTTTTCCAGAAAGGCTAGACCTGAAGTTGAAATTTTCCAATTTTTTAAAATAGAAAAACTTTTTTTTTTTTTTGCGAAATGAAAAAATAATAAGAATTACGGATACTTCGTACTTGCGGTTGCGGATGAATGGAACTACGAATGGAATTTTTCAAAAATTGTAGATAATCGCTTTTTAGAAGGATACGGCCGAGTTCGCAATATGGTCATTTCTCAATTTTTTTTTTCTCGCTCGAGTACCCTTACTTTCAGAAATTAGGTACCTCGGTACGGAAGTTGGTTTTTATTCCCTTCTTGTGAACTATACCTACCTACTTTAAACATATTAATTCTTCCCTACAAACTTGTTGACATTAATTTTAATCTTTTTTTTTCTTCAAAATTACTAAGAGAACTATTATAAAAAATCTGATTACATTCAGCCTCGAATATTGTCAGACATCCTGAAATTTATATACAGACAAGGAATATTAAACGCATAAGTATAGTATGTTTCATTCTTTCAAACGTATAGTGTGGAAATAAAAACAACCAAAGCGATCCGCGTCGAGTTTTGAATTTTTATTTTTAATTTTTTTCAAAAAACGTAAAAACAAAAAAAAAGGTTGCGGTTTCCCACGCCTTATGAAGACTGAAGAGGGGAGTAAAAGTGAAAAATCATCGAAAGTAGCCTCGTTACATGAAAATGCCAACGTTGAACCATTAATAAAAATTTTTGGATTTTATTTCTTTTTCCAATTTTTTCAACAAGGTGTCTACCAAATTTTGAAAACTGAAATTTGCGACTTTTTTCGATATTTTTCTCTTCTGCATGAATTTGAATCCGAGAATTCTACATTAACCTCTCCAAAAAAAATGTCACGAGTATTTGGGTTGTTTACTAAAATCAGAATGACAGCGTTAGGGTCTTCAACAAAATAAAATTTGTACTTTGGAGGAAGGGGGTGAAAAGTTATTTCCCGTCGATTTTTCGTTATTTTTCACACTAACATTCAAAATGTTTCGAACTACCAAGTTTTCTTTTGTTTTGACTGCTGAGCTATGAGGTTCCAAGGGTGACGACGCTATTTTGAATGGGGTGAGGTGTGACACTAAAATTTTCTCATCTTTCCATCAAATATGGAAAATGAAATAATTCGATTTCTTCACAAAATTAAAAGAAAATTATTTTGATTGAATTGAAAACCATAAGAATAGTTAGGTATGTTTCAAAAAAATGAGCGAAGCGAGGGCGAAAATTTTTGAAAAAATTACACTATTAATTAACAGGGAAAAACAGAAGATATTTTTTGTAAAAATATAATTTTTGGATTACGAAAAGACAAAAAAGTGACATGTTGCCCGAGCGAAGCGAGGGCGAGAATTTTGAGAAAATTGGAATTTTTAATAAAGAAGTACTGCACATTTTTTTTGCATCAATTTGAAGATTTTCAAAAAGGTCAAGTTAATTTCGCGACTTTAGTGACCAACTTTTGAATTCGCGACTTTCGCGACTTTTAGCGTCAGTAGACACCTTGTAAAAATGTGAGTCCCAGGCATGACTCCAAGTTCAGTTAGGGGAAAAGTAAAAAAATAGAGAATTAATTATTTTCTTTGCACGTGTCACCAATTGACTGCGGAGGTCCGAAAAAAACTTGAAAAATAATTTTCAAAATAAGGACCATCGTCCGTCGTGCCTCATTCCTGCATCGATCTGCAGTCCCGCCAGAAGCATTATGATCTAAATGTACAATAGCTTAAGAGTGTAGACTTGTAACGTAGCGTAAAATTTATACAACGTGCAATCAGCTTCTCGATTCTTTATCGAAGGTAAATGATGTGGCACGTGGCTGATAGTCTGTGGCCGGGGGTGGTGGGCTGGTGGGCATTAGGCACACGCACACGCACACGATCACCGCCTGATCCGCATGAACGGTACGACACGCGAGCGTGATTCAGCGAAATACTCCAAGTCGTCTAGTCGATCGCTGATCGCTATTCGCTTCCCAACAAACAAACAAACAAACATGCTACATAGATGTAGATTACATCGAGATACCTACGACCATGCCACCAGATCCATCTTTCTCTTTTTTCTTTCTCCTACTCATTCCCATTCCCATTCTCTCTCTACTCTCTATTTTTTTCTTTTTTTTTTATTCACTTTTTTTCTCACCTCACAATCAGCTACCTTCTCCTCTTGCTTACATAATGGTGCCTCGACGTATCTTGGACTGCGGTACCATCGTACGTGTCTATCTACTCTCATCGTTCACATACAATATACACCTACAACTATCATATAGTCGCGTGCTCTTCGGTACGCGAAGGTAAATTAAGTATTTTATTTTTAACGCGTTGGTAAAAGAGTGAAAGTGACGACAAAAAGGCTTTTGGCGAATTGCGATCGACATCGAGTATAGAGCAATTCTATTTTGGTGAACCTATGTACGAGTAATACGAGTCGAGTTGAGTACTTACATATACCTATGAGACGTTTTGATTTTTAAAAAAGCAATCATCCATTTCCTCGCTTTGTATATTTTTCTCAGAAAAATTCACCGTCATTGTAAACTAGCCTTATTAAGACAAAATACGATTTGGTATGATTTGTTGCTCTCTATTGCCTTAATACTTGTAGGTATGTAGATGAAAGAAGAAAATTTGCGAGTTCGAGTGTCTTATCTTGAAACGAAAAACAACGCGAGAGCTAGATTATTCGAATTACGGCGCAATGGGTAGGCAACTTGAAAGCCAGTTGCCAGTTGCCAGTCAGCGTATCTTTAAACGCGTATTTTGGGATGCTTCCTCGTCCTGCCCGCAGTGCGGCCGAGTTTCGTGTTTAATTAACGAATACCTATGCATATTATGTAGGTAGAATATAGATGGATTAAACATTTTTATTTTTCACGTATCAATATTTTATGTAGGTACCGTACTCGCAAACATTAATTCGATATTTTTGCGCTGTTTCTCACTCTGACTATAGGTACCATGAAATCGAGTTGTCGCTCGCTGCCGATCGTACTACTGATTCTGGTCAAGTACGCGACGACCACGTCCATCGCGTCCATAGCCGAAGAAATCAATTCGCAAATAACGAATTCGAGGGGAACGCCGACGTTGGTCGAGTTCGAGTCCGAATATCAGCAGTCTCCAACCGTGAGTATCTCTGTTGATCTACACCTACGCGTAAAGAATTACGCAACGTGATACGAGAAATGTTTTATAGGTTCATTTGTATGGCGAAACTGTCGATGAGAATGATCAGGAAGATACGGCGGACGAGGCCGAATCGTCAGCTTCCGAAGTGATCGAGGTGCACGCGCTTCCCGAAACGCTCGATTCGGGAGGCGGTGGCGATACTGGCCCTGGCCCCGGTTCCGGTCCCGGTCCCGGTCCCGGTCCCGGTCCCGGAGTGCAGCGTGCTCGAAGGCGGCGACGTCGTCGACGTCGAAAACGACCGAAACCCGGCGCCGCTGCCGCCAACGTACCGGTCGGCGGGTCCGTCGTCGACCCTGCGACACCGACAGCGGCCGCCGTTAAACCGGCTCCCAACGACGGTCTCGACCTCTACTACACGCTGCCCGAAGACGAATTGCGCAAAAAACCGTTCAAGTACCGACCGAGCACCGACAACGGCGCCGCCGACACATTGGCGCCGCACGGCGACGTCGACGGCGACGAAGGATACACTCGCAGGCGCGTCACGAAACGACGACGACGACCGCCTTTTAAAAAACCGCCTCCCGTCGATTATCATCCGTCCTACACCTTGGACGACGACATCAACGGCCACGTTGATAGCGACAACGATAACCACCAATCAAGGATGCAAGCCCAAAACGACAGATTGTCGCTGCAAAATACGCGCCCGCACGACGACCTCAAACCTACGGCAAAGGCGCCAGACTCGTTCAAACAAACAACAACAACGACGACGACGACGACGACGACGACGACGACGACGCCTTTACCGCCGTTCAATAGGGATGATTTGCCTTCGTTCGAAGCAGCCGTCGACGACATTAGCGGCCAAGAAGAGGCGGGCAATTTGTGGAAAAAGCGAAAACATCCTACGGCAACGGCTGCGGCTGCGGCTGCGGCTGCCGTGCAACAAAAATCGCAGCACCGAAACGAAAGCAAAGATGCGCGATACGAATCGACGCACCAGCATCAGCATCAGCAGAAAGCCGTCGAGCAGAATGTCGTGGTCAAGGTCGAATCCGAACATCGCTCCAAACTCATCGACAATAGGAAAGAATTGTTCAAGATGCGTCGACTTCCACCCACTTGGGCCATCTTGGGACACGCTAAACACAGAACGTCCTCGTCGCTGTCGGCTGCGGCTGCAACCAGTAACGAAACCGCTTCCGAAAAAAGCGCCAGCAATAACGACGACGCTTTTCAGCATGCGCAGGACGGCGTGCATAACGAAACGATGGCCGACATCGATTCCGATGCCGAAGCCGATGATACGCGTTCGTCTGTTTCGGCGGCGACGCCACTGCCCACCTCGCCCACCACTTCTCGGCATCGACAACACGTTTCGCACGAAAACGGCGATTCGACGACCGCTATAAAGGACCGCATTCGAAAAACGGATGACGAGGGCGCCAACTTGAAAACGGTCGCGTCAACGCCCAAGCCCAAGTTCAAGTCTACATCCACGACCACACCGGCCACCAAGCCCAAGCCTCAGGTCTTTGATATCGAAGAGAACGAGTCGACGAATAAGCACACGTTGACCGGCGACGGTGCCGTTGCCGAAGACGTGCAAGAGCAGAAGAGGCTGGAACGCGAACGTAAAACGCAAGCAGAAAAGGAAGCGGCGATGTCGTTTCAACTACCGATAATCGCGTACGCCGGACAAACGCGACCGAACGATTCGTACTCGTCCGCTTCGCTGTCCGCCAACGACCGACGTTTAGCCATCATTTACGTGCCTTGCAACCAAACCGCCGACAAAATACTGTCGACTGGCGGCGCCGGCCTTCTCCTGCAGCCAAATCAGCCGAATGAAGGCGGTTTAGATGAATCGAGTACAAAAGTACACGGACCGGAAACGACGACAGCGAGAAAAATCAGCACCACTCGATTACCCAGCACTGCCGGTCAAATTTCTCGAGTCGACGACGACAACGTCGTCTCACCCGTGTCCGAGTCGCCATCGCCCTCGTCGTCGTTGTCGTTGTCGTTGTCTACCGCCAAACCAACGACGAGCTTGTGGTCGCCGTCGCCGCCGCCGCCGCCCAAGTCCTCGCCTGCTACGCCAATTAACGTCGAAAAAGCGGCTACCGTCAGCGCGGACGTCGCCAGCTCGTCACCTTCGGCGAATACGAATCGAGAAGCGAAACGATACTTGGAGCCGACCGTTTCCAAGGTCAAGTCCGAATCGCCGAAAGAAGAGCAAACGTCGCCGCTACTTCGTAAATCGTACTCGTCCGCCGGCTTTCCCAATGCCGCCTTTATGAAACCATTCGCCGGCTCCAGCAGAGAGATCGTCATTTCGTACACCAGTAGTACGAATTCGCCACCATCGCTCTTCTCCTACCACAATATCGACAGCGCCGACGAACACATATCCTTGCAACTCAACAACAACAACAACAACAACAACAACAACGACAGCGGCAACAGCGGTACGTCATCGCATCGTAAAACTTTCGAAGGCAATACGCTAATCAACAGGAGTAAGCAGCAACAACACCACCAGCACCAGCACCAGCAACAGCACGTCGAACGTAAAAAATTACCGTTGGCTGTAAAGTCGGCCATCATTATCAGCGGTGCCATTCTGGCGTTGGCAGTTTTGGGCTTTTTCGCGTTGCTATTGTCGTGCAAGATTCGACAAGCCAAGTCCAGGATGAAATGTCAACGCGACCTTTACCGCGATCAATTTCAAAGCAGCGAATTTCGACAGAGCTCGCGAAGTACTAGTCCCGTCATGTCTAAATCCAATTTCAATACTAGAAATTTCACCAATAACAACATTCAATCGCCTAACGACGTAACAGCTTCCAACAGGAACTACTATCTCTGGCAAACGTTGAGGAAAACATTCCAATACGACTGATGACTGAATAAAACGAACGTCTCTATCTCTAATTACGTCCATACGCTCGTGTAGGTACTTTTTCCCTTTTTTTTTTTTTTTTTTTTTTTTTTTTTTGCCTCACACGCTAAACCTACTACCTCTTGGTAGTACCTCGTCCGTCTACTCTAGACAGGTACTCGTCTCGTGTACGGGGTTTCGAATTTGCTTCGGTCGATCGCGGCTCAATTCCGTAGAATATATTCGTTAACGCGAGTGCGAGCACCGAGCGTAAACAGTACCTACGCTAATTAACGCTTCGCAGTAAGCCGCTAGTTTTTTTCCTTCATCTATCGCGCCTTTTCAGTGTTTATCGGAGCGGATGCCGCGTTTCTCCTGCCATTTTTTTTTTTTTTTTTTTTTCATTATACTCTATTTTTCTCTCTCGCTTTCATTAGTTTTAATTTGTCTACCCGTTACGATTCACTTACGCGATAATCGATACGTTTTCAATTTGCCAACGTACCTAATCGAGCTCGTTGCTGCATTACGGAACATGGCACCGATGTACTTAGATATAAATACCTATGCAGGTGGAGCGCAGCGCCGCACCGCACCACCTCGAGTCGTTGACAAAATTGAAAAATCGTCGCATCATGTCGCAGATGTCGACCGACGCGACCACGCGACGGTAGAAAGTTGATCATGCGCGCGCTGTGTTTCGTTACGTTACGTTTACGTAGCGCTTTATGGCTATAAGTATTACCGTACGTATGACATGTTCGCACACGGTCGACCAGGTCTAGGTAATAAGCGAAGATAAGCGCGCTTGCATATTCACGATGTCCAATTCATGCGCTCGAGGCTCGACACTGGACAGTTGCGTTTCAATTCAGATTCGAGTATTAGGTAGTAGGTACGTTCTCGTCTTCGCCAATTACCGCGGCTATTAGGTAAATATAGGTCTAGTCTACACGTATTTCACACCTTTTCGTAAGGTATCTATAGTTTCACTTGGGTAGAACCGACGCCATTTTGGGTGGGTGCAAGATGCAATACTAAAAGTGAAATAACTTGAAAACGAATGCAGTAAAACAAATATATCATGGAAAACGAAATGTAGAGAATTTCTTCCTCTTTCCAACGATGTATTAAACTTTACTTGAGTTTTCTAAAAGTTGACCGAATTTCCTACTTTGTATTGGTAGTCACTGTAACTACCAAACGGAGTTTTAATTGATAATTCAACTTTTGGAAATCCGAAGTAAAAGTTTAATACATCGTTGGAAAGAGGAAGAAATTCTCTGCATTTCGTTTCCTATGATATGATATATTTCTTTTACTACTTTCGTTGACAAGTTATTTTCAATTTTAAATATCTGCACCCGAAATGGCGTCGGTTGTACCTAAGTGAAGCTATAGTGCCCTACTTTTCGTAGAGTTGTTGCAATCGAATAGACGCACGAGGGACGTGGGTGGCTGGATACTAGGTAATTGGGTACGTTTACTCATTTACTACGCGTAGTCTGTATAGTCAGCTACACTCGGTGCATCTATCTATTCGTACGTAAATATGTATAATTTGCCAAACTTTACGCGAGCCGACAAAATCGTACCCAACTTAGCAGCTGCTGCTCTGTCTGATGCTGTCGCCTGTCAGTCACCCACACCGCACACCGCACACCGCACACCGCACACCGCACACGATACGAGTACTTTCGCAACACATACGGATGGTGGTCATCGATCGTATATAAACTAAAAAAAATTATAATCGTCTAGAGCGAGTGCTCGTAAGGTATAAGATGTAAAAAGTACGCGATCGCGAACATAATATCTTTACCTATGCACATTGTGCCTAATATACCGTAAGGCTCTTCTCAACAGCCAATCGGATTGTGATGTTTAAATTTAGCTACGTAGATAATTAATACTAATAATTATCGAGTGTACAATTGCGCGAGTACGCGGAGGTAATTTGTTTAGGTATAAGTATTATACGTTTAAGTTAAATTATTACTTCGTATCGGTAAATAGCGATTAAGTCGTAGAATTTAGAATTACCGGTATTCGAGTACCGAAGCTTCGTTGTTAATAATACATTCGTTACGACGCTATAGTAGGACGATTTTTTGTTTCATGTTTCACGATGGACGAGACCGCGAATTGTTCGATCGCCGATTATTTAGTTAATCGATAAAATTGGACGAATTCGTCGTCGCGTCTAGTTTTTCCGCCAAAAAAAATTACGGCTTACCTGTACTGCTCGAAAGTGAATACATCTCTCAAGATATTACTCGCTTCGTCCGTATTTTTCTATAAATAAAAACAAAAAAAAAAAACCGAAGATAAAACGACAAATTAATCAAGAGCATACGCGTTAAGCGTACGCGTATATCAATCTGTACCATTAGCTAATTGGAAACGAGGTAAAGTAGGTCTAGGTATTCGCGGTTGAACTAGGAAGAAAAACGAAATTACACAAACCTGAAATATGCTCCAAAAGTACGCGTATTGTCTGGTAATATTTTTGAACATTTTCAAGGAATACTCTGAAAACATACGTCTTCTGTAAAATTTATTTTTCGATTCTCGAATGAACGAACGAACGAACGAACGAACGAGGAAAAAAACTGATTCACAATGAGAGCGAAGAACAGAAGAATACGTTACCAAGCGCCGGAGAGCCTTTCAATTCGTTCAAATCGTCCAACGAAAAATAAACGCACGTGGTATACGAGCCGGGTAACGCTTGAAAATAAGGCGACCAAAATGAAGGTTTAGTCGATTTGAATTTCTCCACCAAGATGAAAATAGCCAAAGCGACGTTGGGTAATTGTTGCAACACGACGTCTTCGTTGTATAAGGTCTCTGCGAAATACGTCGTACGTTATTAATTTTCAATTTCATTTACCATTTACTATTTTGTAAAAATAAAAGTACGGGTAAATCCCGACAGCCGTTACCCATAGGTGATCCTTTAATACTGTCCACGGTAATCATAAGCTTCTTAGGAACTGACACGACGACGTCGCCTTCGACGATGCTACTGGTCGCTTGTAGACCGAAATCGTAGCCGTCGAATTCCGCTATTTCAACGTTGTTCATTTCTACTCCGTTCTCTTTTGCCCAACATTCCAGCAAACGAATCGATTCCGCCGTTCGATGTGGCAGCGATACTTTCAACTCTACGAGCGTGAAAGATACGAAAACAAGCAGAAAATGTTCAATGGTTAGGAGGGTCATGTAGGTGCCCCTGCAGCTGCACATTTCAAATGGTCCGGCAGCAGCGACATAGTGCAGCGCAGTCGAAACACCAAACACGAGTAGAGTATAATGTATTACCCGACTCCAACGATATCAATTGAGTAACGATATCGTTTATAAGCTTATGATTGTCCCATAAAGCTGACACGGTTATCTTCTGAGGAAAAGAACTGGCATCTGTAAACGACAAAATGCGTCGACATTAAACCAAATACCCGGAGCATAGGGAGTTTTTCGTTAAAATATAATATCCAAATTCAACGGCTTACGCATAAACAACGAACTAATCAAATTGCCGCGCTTTAGGTGTTTCTGCCTTGATAACTTCATCACCTTGGTTTCTTTTGGAACCACTTCGTGATTCGGTTTTGACTTCTTGTTCCGACGACTCATCGTTCTAGGTCGATAAAATGAAGGAATATAATTAATATTATTATAAAAATTGACCGCATGAAATCAAACCAACAGGCGACAACGACGACAGGCGATGGCGAGTAGATTTGAGCTGACCGGCTGACGCCCGCACCCGCAATTTGTCCTATTTTCAGAATCGCGAACCCGAACCGGCGGCGTTATTTTATATGATAACGACTTTCCATGTTCCAAGTACCTGGCAACTGCAATTGCACTGCGCTAATGCGTATTGGCGCAATTTGTAAAAAAAATCTCTCAACTTACGTTTGCGTATCAACAACACTAACACACGCGAAGAGAAAGTCGGGTCGAAAAACAGAAAGTAAATTAATTAAAATGAATTATTTCCTAATAACTTTATAACGTACAGTGCTCAACTCAAATTTTAATTTAGCTACTAGTTGGTTCATGCGTATTTCTTGCTCATCACTTCAAACTCAATTCAATTCACAGCCACAACTACACCCACAATCATCTCACTAGTAGTCACAGCCAAATTTGGATGAAGATGTGTGAGTGTGTTGTTGGTGTTGTTTAATCGCGGCGAGCAAACGCGCAGGCGCCGCGGTAAGGCTCTTATCGCTTTATATATATTTTTTTTTTATTTTTATCACTTTGCAAGAAATTTTTCATCATTCCATCGTAGATAGATGATAAAATCAAGTTATAGCTATAAATTATACTTTGGTCTTTCCTAATTTACTATTTGCCTACGAAATATCCGATATTCGGTGACAATCATATTCGGCGGAAGTGTAATTATTGTCCCGAGAATCGGAAACGATCGAGTGCAAAAATATTATCTAGTACTGTCTAGTACTAGGCACAGGCATTCCTTGGGTAAGTATGTATACGTAGACGTTATATTATAACGTCAACTATAGATGAATCGTACTCGTAACGCTATCATCATTATAGAAATTATATGTACCTTGGTGGCGCGAGCTATCAAATTTGGAATTTGAGCCCAATGGACTTGTGTTTGTTGCCATCGCCTTCGGATCCTGCATCAGCGAATGCGTTTCGTACTGTACATATAAGCTATACACCGCGTAGTTGATACTTTTCAACTTGCAAACGAAAACCAACAAACCCGCAACTCCAAGTACAGTAGGTACGCACGTGCCACGTAGTAATAAACGACGTTTCATTTGTCGTTGTTCGTCGCATTACGGCGCGTACAAATTAGGTACGACCTCTTCGACCATCCTGATACTAGTATGTAGATGTACGACTTGTTCGAAATTTATACCATCGTCGTTGTTTCAGCGAGCGCGGAATGGGCCAAGTAGAAAGTTTCAGCTCGTTTCCCGATGCCGTGGATTCGTTTCAAGACACGATTATTCGCCAAGCCAAAAGCCTTTCCGAGCTCTCTTCGCTCACTTACGAGCAATTCAACGAAAATCTAAAAGAACTCAACGCTCTGTACGTACGAGATAACATTAGATACGCGATACGCGCGCCACGTAGCGCGAGTTTTTCATTGAAATTTTGTTCAAGTAGATCCCTTCGGTGTATGGATGCGGATGGCAAACAGTTATTTTTCGCTGTCAAGATGGATTCGGATTCGTCTATTTTATGGAAGGCCACCGTGCGAATCGCCTGCGTGAGATACGATCCCAAGACTAAAGAAACGCAATGTTGCCGAATGCTGAACCTAGGCGAGTTTTTAAAAGTAAGACATTTTCGGCGACGGGCGACGAGTTTCGCTTCGTTCGTTCCTTGGCAAAATACGCATCCGCTAGATGGGCAGGCACGACGGTAGATGTTAAAAGTAATTCGTATGCTCGAACGTTGAATTTGCCCGACAGATTTTCAAAACAATCAAAAACGAAGTTGCAACTGCGCAGCAGATAGACATCACCACCGTACACGCCAATTCGTTGATTCAAAGAGTCGCGTCTGTCGTGAATAACGAAAATTCGTACGAACCATCGACCGAATGTTGCATTTGTTTGGAACGCAAACAAGAAGTCACTTTACCTTGCGCTCATAGTTACTGCCAGCCGTGCATTAATATGTGGTATGGTTTGGTAACTTACGTCAATCAGTCACATCGTAGCGTACGACGCGACGCGTCGCGCCAGCGAATCAAAAACCTTACTCGATGTTTGATTTCAGGAATGTTAATAACAATACGTGTCCGGTGTGCCGCGAAGTGATGACAAACAGCAACGAAGAATGGATATTATTCGACGCTCCGAATTCCGCCGAAATAAACGAGCATATTGCGCATTCTTTGATAAACATTGTCGCAGATTCGGCGGATTGATATTGATACGGATCAGGGGTTGCCAATGTACGCACGTACGTACGTACGTACGTACGCCGGTACATCTACGTACTACATTGTTTACTTTACCAACAATGATTTGTGATTCGCGCTTCGAAACAACTGCGTCCTCTATTTGCAAGTTTTGTTTTAATCGACTTTTTTCCAACTTTCTTACATAGCTAAGTAATTTGTTAAGTACCTATTTGCTTTATTTTTACGCGTCAATTATGACTGAACAACCTTGGAGATTCGAATAGCAAAGAAGAAAAAACTACAGAGTAAAAAATTATCGTATACTCGTAAATCAACGTAAAGACCTATTTGCGTAGATCAATGCGTCAAATAAATACGCGTAACTATGTGGAAAGATTTTTATTTTTTACGTACACTATATTAAAGTTTCGTTCGTATACTTTCGCGTACGTTACTATACCTATATTATTGTCTTGTTTATTGTTACCTGTTGAAAAATTATGGAAATAAAATTTTCGACGAATGTTTGGTAATTGTGTTCCACGCTACCCCCACGATGGACTGCTAATTTACGTGCAAGACTGAATTGCGTGGTCGTAAGTTTCAAGAACCGTAAATCGTCAATTCCAAATATTCATTGAAGAAAGTTTAGCTCAGTCCATAGGTAATTACTAATTACTCGTAGTATCAACTGCAGATTTACACACACTGCTTCGAGCGAGTAAGTATTACAAATGAAGTACTCTAGGTATTGAAAGTAAAACTAATTTCATCGTAGACTTGCAAAGCAAAACAACAATCAACGTGAGTTCATGTACGCACTACGCGCGCACATATTACATATATTTGAAAAACAAACTGAAAAAAGTAAAAATCTTCCGGTAGGTATATAAAAAAAAGAAACACCTAACGCCGATCGAAATACTTACGACCTACTAGTAAAGAAAACTCAACACAATAATAACGAGATAAGTATTATGGTATAGTAATAGTAAGTAAACGAAAAAGAATAGAAATAATAAAATTTAAAAAAATGAAAAGTAACTTGAAAGTTGAAACGGTCGCGATTTCAGATTGGAAAAAGATGGCGAGAAATCGACAAAAACAAAAACAAAGAAACAGTCTTCTCAAAATAACAGATTGACACTCGAGGAATAGGTAATAATCGAAAATCGAACTCGCTTTATAACGCGTAAAGGTAACGATTCTTCGTAGTCTTCTTTTCGACAGATTCGTGCGATTCGTAATGTAATTTTAGGTCTTTCGTATAATTCAAACATTCTTTCAATTTTCGCCTACAGATGGAAAGAGAAATAAAAGGCGAGTTAGACGGTTGAATTAAGAGCTGCGTATCTTGATAATTACTCGTACTTGTACGAGTACTCTCGTATGTACTTTCACTTACCCGATTTGCATGATATTTTTTTTCTTATTGATATTCGATGTCCACACAGAAATTTTGTCGCATCTAGGACGAACGTTCAATATAGCGCCGCAAATTTCGTCTTCGTTTTCATAAAATCGCTCTCCTATCATTAGCATTATCTACAAGACAACGTTCGTTTGTTTTTTCTTTACATAACGCATGTACAAATTACAGACACCTTATTCTAGAAAAGGCAGATTTATCTACTAGGTAAATAAATGTACGAATATTAGGCGAGATTGTAATGTGTACGAGTACTACTTCTGCGTATTCGCGTTTGAAATTTCCTTTCGACGCTTAGTTGGTCGCATGGTCGCATGGACTTGGATACTGGGCGTATTCGCGAAACAGTACCTAATTCGCAAGTATCTGATACGTGCGTAACGTACCGTACTCTACGAGTACATAACATAAACGGAAAACGAGTAGACATTGTAAGAACACTGGGACTGCGCTTCGATACTTACAACATCTAGCCAAATGTCATTTAAATCACCCGAACGTGGTCTATCTAACTTGATAATCCATCGACCGCCTTTTTCATTCATTTTGTCCTCCCACATCGGTCGAATACCTTTCTTGAAAATTGAATAATCACAACCGGGGATCACTTCCGTGGCGAGTTTAATATGATCATAAAAGCTAACAAAATATGATCAATTAGGTACATTTGAGTAAAAAAACAGGAAACTAATGTAGGTACAGGTAATTGGGATGAATTTCGAAAAAAAAAAAAAAAAAAAAAAAAAAAACTTTTTCTCACCACATCGTGATTTGCTTGGTCAACTCGACGTTGAAGCTTAGAGACGAAAAAAGAGCGGAAATTCTTGCTTGGGGTAACACTAACAAACAACCAAAACCAACTCGTTCGACAACCAGCCATGAAACCTAACCTATGCCCCGACAACGATATCCAAAAGTGCGAAGAAAAATGAAAATTGATCGCGATAACTCAAATATTTTTCACATCGTTTGTTCAAAAACAGACTTCACCTAGTCCAGCGAACGTGATCTAAATTCAATAGGTAAACGATTTTTGAATAAAATACTCGTACGTTCGCCTCGATTCTTCGTGTACATTTTGATAGAAAAATTACTTCGCTGATGGCGCTGACTCGACGGAAGAATTTTCTTACACAGTCATTTGCAAGTACAAAAAATGTTCACTGAAAACCAGTCTTAGATTTGAGAACACCGTGGTTAATGCTGTGGCGTCGTCAGCTTGAAATTAGAAAAAATATATATTAATACGGGTAAGTTCGTATAAATTTTACGTGATTTTTTTTTTTTTGAAAATAAACCTCAAAGCTGAAATCGACCTAGGTATGTTCGATAGGGGATATTATCAATCAATTTCCCAAAAGTTGATTCGAATTTCTAAAATTGTTGTTAGTGTTACACCAATTGGGGGGGGGGATTAAAAATACGGCTGTTTGTAATGCATCGTGACACGCTAACGTGCGTAATTTTTCTTTTATACAAAGTTGGCGGGAACTAATCGTGCGAGTTGGTAATAACAAACACGTAAAAAGGTCGATCGATCGATAGATAGATAGGTAATAATTAAACTAACGTAAAAAAGAAAAGAAAAAGAAAAAAAAATACGTAGGTAATAATAGCGAGACAAAATATACGGCGTTGTCATACCACCAAAAATCTTCGACTGTGCTAAAGCTAGTCACTTCTTTTTGATTCTCTTCCCAAGATTTTCCTTTATTATTTTCATAATACCAAAAAGACCAAGTATGTTCCAAAGGGTGTTTAAACAACAAATCTGGGGAAATTTCTCTGGAAATTTCGCCTGTCTGTTTAATATATTCTTGCGCCTAAACAATACACAATAAAAATTTTAGTAAACAAAATTTAATGGTTTTCAAGTAGCTAGCTTACAAGTTTGAAACAGAACGAAAAGAAATCATCTTTTCGACATGCGTGCTTAAATTTACATCTCGCGTCTACGCTTACATAATAGTACATCAGATAGATAGATAGATAGGTAGGTACTAGGTACATACATTTTTAGTATCTTCATAGTTGACGCAACACTCGTACGAGTTACTATTTTATTTCCCTTTCAAATCCACGCACAAAAACTTATTTACGTATCATATCGATAGACATTTTTTTCGACTTAGTGGTTTCTATTTTCATTATTATTAAGGTTATTTGATTATTACGACTACCCTTAGTAATTATAAAATACAATTGTAAATTAGATACATTCGTCAACCGCCTACCCCACCACCAAATCGGTTCGCAAAATGAGCGAAACGAATTTTTCCGTAGACTTCATCCTCCTTCACCCAGTGTCAAGCAGAAAAATGAGAAAAAATGCGAAGTAAAAAATCGACTCGATTCAATAGTATCGCGTCGATTTCAAAAGCGGTCCAACGAACACCTTCTATACTACTCCACGCGTTCGTATTCGTAATCGCAAGACGACGCAGCGCGACAAAAGATACTGAATTGAATCACACATGACGACCTACAAGTGACATGGAAATTTGCTACGTCGCAAGATTTGACGTAGGTATGAAAATTTCTCAAGTTTGAATTACGTATAAAATTAAACGCTTAACATTATGACACGTACGAAGAGCAGAATAAAGGCGGCGACCAGCTGCAGCGCAGCGCAGCGTGGCGTGGCCATCAGTAACGTCGAGGCGAATACGACCTGGACCGCGATCGGTCGTTGTATCGCGATCGATACCGACTACGATACGGCGATGGTGAACGTCGGTGACCGCGATAGCCGTGATCGTCGTCGTAATAGTTTCTTCTTCGCCACTTACGGTCGTCGCGAGTGTACGTAGGATTACCCATATAAATTCCCGGAGTTGGCGTATGCGCGCGTTGCGTTATAGAGAAATCGACGCGAATCCGGCGTCCGTCGATTTCCATGCCACTGCATTGCTCTTTGGCAGTTTTAGCATCGTCTTCGTTTTCGTAATAAACGAAACAAAATCCGCGAGACCGGCCAGTTTTAGCGTCGAAGATCACTTGAACGCTTTCTAAATTACCGTACTTGGCGAAAATATCGCGTATTTGCCTTTCGGTCGTGTAAATGCTCAAACCGAACACTCCGAGACACCGATTAGGTTTCGGATGTTCTCCGTTGCTTTCTCGTCGTTTCCGGCCGTAAGCTGGGCTACGTGAGCGACTTCGCCGACGAGAATACGACCGTGTTCTCGACCTCGAGTACCTAGATCGACGATACGATCGACGAGAACGAGACCTAGATCTGGATCTAGATCTATACTTATCATTACGATAAGATCCTTTAGGAGTTCGTGAACGGCTACGACTTACCGAGTCATGTGGCGAATCGCTGTAACTTCGGGAATGCGTTTCTCGATCGCCGTTTTCGCTGCGAGACGCCGAACCGCTGCGAGACGAATTCTCTTGGTCGCTCATCTTCGCACTATCGATATTTCTAAATCAACTTTTATGACAATTAGCAGCAAGCTGAAACTAATCACAACGAATTGTTTACTAACCGGGAAACAATAGGATAGTTTACTTATTCGGTACTCATACTCACCTATCACCTCCATTCAATTATTTCAGCCTGATTAGACGGAAAACGTCAAACAGATTCCGGAATCGCAATTATAATTGTGGTATTGTTTAAAATGAACTTAGATAATTACTAATAATTATTAATTACGAAATGATGCCGCTAGCCGCTATACCAGCCATACTCAAACTTCATACATTCATAGTTCACAAATGAAAGAAAGAAATCTGGATAGTGAACAAAATGGCGGTTCGTTCGTTCCGCACAACCCGGACCGGACCGAAAAACTCAAGTCACGAAAAATCGTAACTGAAACAATAACGCAGGCATGAATCATCTCGATTTGAAATTTCATTTTTTTTTTGAAAACTGCCAAAACTAAATTCAGGTACTTATCGTTTTGTTAGTTAATTCCCCCCCCCCCCCCAACCAAAAAAAACTCGACAAGTTTCTAAAAAATGTTCACATTTACAGTTCGTAAATTTCTTCTTATACTTTGATCGTATTCGTAACTAATAATAAATAGACAATTAAAATTAAAACAATAAAATAATAAATAAAATATAAATACAATAATAGGTACGTTGAAAAAAATTGCGATATCGTCAATTCGTCAAGTATCATGATTGTACTTACATGATACAATAATTATTATTACAATACGTTTTATATGTAGTTTTCAGGGATGGAAACCTGAAATCATTTCAGTTTCAGTTTTAGTCGAACAGAAACTCGAACTCGAAGTAGAAAAACAAAAAAAACGAACAAAAAATGCAAAAAAAAGGGGAGAAAAAACTGAAAACTGAAACTGAAATTCCTTTCAGTTCCAGTTTTAGTTTTCAGTTTTCAGTTTTTTGTTTTTCAGTTCCAGTTTCAGTTTCAGTTTTTCCATTTCAGTTCCAGTTAATTTCAGTTTTCAGTTTTCCATCCCTGGTAGTTTTACAAAAAAAAATCACAACAAAGGCGTACCACACAACAAACAGAATTGTATAATTTTCATATTGAATTATCGAAATTTGAACTCTCTCCGTAGAGAAAAAATTATCGTCAGTTTAGGTTGAGGTCATCTCAATGGTTGATGGTAGGAGCGTGGAAAGTAAAAACGACAGTTATGATTTCCACGCTAAATCAGCAACTAAAGCTAAATGATCCGATGGGAAAACTATACTTGGTATGGCTATATCTTTCGCAACATCTTCTTTTGTAGGGAAAGGAATCACCTATGATGAATTGAAAAGAAGAGAAATAAATAATTATCGCCTCGTACGAAAAAAAAAAATGGCAAAATTGTCACATATTGAACAGGAAAAAAAATTCAATCAATACCTGTTCTACCCTTAGAGTATCAGTTTGATAAAATATATAATCGAGACAACCAGAAAAAAGCGGCGTATAATTCGTAAATTCTGGAGTTCCGCAGGCACTTTCAAATGATATAGGATTATGTAACGATAATTTGACGTTATTTTCGGTGTCATTTCCTGAAACAAATAATGATGAATCAAAACAAATTTTGACAAAAAAAGAAAGTAATCTTTGGTATTTACAGGCGCTATCATCGAATCCTTAATTATTGTATGCTAATCATGTTTTACATAAACGTATTTTCATTTTCATTTTTTTTTTGTACATAATTACGTACATTTATTTACACGAATACGTAATAATTGCACTTATTTTCAAAGAGTAGCTAATTGATGAACGATAAAAAAATATACGTAGGCATCGCAAGGTACAACTACCCTGTAGGGACTGACGGTATATCTACATACATAGCTAATATTTACCATATTTCCATTCGTGATAAGTTTCGGGTACATGGTTCGAGGTGAATAATTTGAAAACACCGCACTCGGGCGTACTATTAAAATCTCCATTAAAAATGACGGATATTTCGCTAAGCGGATCCTGAAGAAGAAATAATTACGCATGAGTAAAAACTGCGTATTACGATTACGAAAATATGTACACGTTTTTCTTTCTTGTTTTTGAACGAGTACTATGGGAGGGCGTTCAACAAACCTCGCTTTCAAGGCGATTCAACAAATTACTAATATAGCCGAGACATATAGCTGCTTGAAGAAGTCTAATGTGGTCGGCATTCGGATGGAAATAGAGATGAGTGTTCGCTACAATCAATTTATGGTTTGGTTTGTCCAGATAATCAAGCAGAAGAATCTATAAAATTCGAAATAATCGTGCATATTATTTAATCGCCAACGTGGCACTGCAGCGGTGATCCTCGGTGTGCAGATCACGAGCTAGCGTAAGATAATGTACACGCTCGTATATAATATCTGCAAATGGTGATATTACATATACTAATAACAAAGTCTCACTTGAGCAGCTGTGGTTCGTTGCTTCAGTTCTGCATATAATGATTCGTCTTTACTAACCGCATCCCAAATATGCGATAAATAGCTCAGTTCAAAAGAGTCTTCTCCGAGAGTGAGTTTGTCGCAAGAAATCAATCTGAAATACGATGCGATATGTTACAGGTCAGTACACTACACAATCGTGAACGTAATAAGTAGGTGCGTGAGTACATTATTCTCTAAAATTATTTATGTACATATAATCGACACACCGAGAAAGCCAAAGGGGTTGGAAATGCTCACTTGAAACGAAATTTTTTGTAAAACGTAGCAACTCCTTCGCTCACTTGCCCGCCTTTTTTAGCGAATTCTCCTTCGTAACCGATAGTTTTCAAACAACGCGCTAAATCGACATCGAATATGCGGCAATCAACTTCCTGAAGAGAAATTATATCGGCATTGTAACCTGAAAAATATTCGTATCACTATCAGTATGCCCGCCGAATGGTAACTGACGTGAGCGTAGCAGCTGTTCAATTACGAACTCGACGTTGTACGCAAATTAAAAAAAAAAAAAAAAAAAGGAACCTCGATGATGAACCGAACCTCGAGCGTAATTATTTGGGAGCGAATACCTACGTACTTACCGATTAATTCTTTCATAATTAGTTGTTTTCTATAATCTATGGATAGCGCGTACGGTGCAACGTAATTGAAAAGTTCGGTTTTTCCGGTATCCGAAGACGCGTATAGATCTGCTAAAATATTATACGACACCACTCTGAAACTGTAGTACAGAAAACGTAATGAAATGATTAATGCAATGACTAACATGTAGGCGAATACGTCTATGAAAAGTGAATAATTTACTCACGAGTTTCCTGTTAAAGACGTTCGAGTGAACGCGTGTCTGGTTTCAAACGGACAAAATCCTGGTCCAGCTTCGACCACAGATGATGAGGTGATTTCAGTCGGAATACCGGCGACATCGTTTCGTACAGGCGTACATATAAGCTTCAAATTGTAACCAATGTCTCGCACAACTGGAACGTAAACGATTCCGGACGATATAAGTTGGCTGTCTTTTTGCAATACCTTGTACCAAGAATACTGCGACGCGGCTTTGTCCGTGTAATACGATACGAACTTGTTAGGATAGACAGGAAACCCAACCATAATACACTTCGGTAAGCTAATAGTTTGTATCCACGGATGGTTGATTAAAATCTTGTAACGCTGATCGCCGATCTGCAGAACTATATTCGAATCGCTGTCGTCAGTAAAAACATCCTTGCACAACACGTCTTCGGGAACCACATCGCCATTTTTAAATAAATTCACGGCGAGCGATTCGACAGATACGTCGGGTGCTGGTTCTTCAATGTTTTTAGATTTCTTGCCTTTCTTTTTGTTTTTCGTTACGGCTTCGTTCACTTTCTTCGATACGCGACTTAAAAACGAACTCACAGGTTCGGATAGATTTCTAGTGAAGTGCATCTGTTTGTCTTGGCTGACGTTCGGCGAGTGATACAAAAATGCCAATTGAAATTGATCCGAGCCTTCAATCATTCTAAGGTGAACGTCTGAACCACGCTCCATGATTGGTCTCGACCTTCCAGCCGGTAGCGACACAAACCTGAGTTGCTGCTGCTGACGGCAAAGGCCAACAGCGTATAAGTAGTTTAGTGTGGAAAACAAACTCGGTATACTCCAACACTTGATTCTACTTATCATATCACCAGATGAACACTAACATAAGAAGCGAAATTGGAGTACTTATCGATAAACTTCTGTTTCCACTACATAAATCGTTTAAGAGAAAAAACTTTTTCATGTTAATCATTCAGGTATTTGTGAGTATTCATTTCACGAAAAATCCTTAAAATCTGATCTGTTAAAATCATATGATAAAATCATTTTCCTTATCAGCATTTCAGTTATCACCACTTCAGCAGGTGTGTCTACGTTACATATACCTATTTCCCAAATTCAGTGAAATTCCCACATGGATGGATGGTCGATTTTTTTTTTACTTTAATATCATTTAATATTAATTATTTACATATATCGTGAACGTGAACTCAAAATCAATTTTATTTTCGTGATCAGCAGCCTCGAATTACGGAATTAGTCTTCAACCGAACAAAAAACCGAAAAATGCGGTAATTATTGGGAAAAAAAGAGTCGCACTTTAAAATTCGTAGGTACGAGTTTACTCCTTCAATTGTGCTGCTTATGCTATTCCTTCGACACGTAATTTCAAATTTGCCATATTTTCGCCTATAATACGCGTAAAATTTATCTTCAAAATGTATTTTCAATTTGATCAAATCGAGGTCGTAGAATCGAAATTTGTAATCCGTTTAAAGTAATTTAAACGTAGAAATCCGTTTATTTACCAATTCAGTAGTTTTATTCGCACAATAACTACTATAGGTACAGTGGTACACTTACGGTAATTACAATAGATATAAAAATAACACGCTTATTACGTACTTACAGTAAAGACCTGCTTACTAATTAAGTATTCAGGATAATCAAATTTCACCGAGTAGGTACCTATATTTATATAGTTACATATCACTTTCAATGATTTGGTAGACAGCTAGACACTTACTGTATGAACAGGTTAGGTAGGTACCATGAAGTTCTATGAAAATACGTTTACGTACCTACGGCTAATTAGCGCCAATTTTCCTTGTCCTCCCGAATGTATAAAAGTATGCAGGCCTACCTATTTATTTTTTTAATGATAACGAATCATCGGTAAGTTGCGCGAAATCTACGGGTAAACAGGTAATAAGTAAGTAAAAGTAAAATATCTACCTAAATAAATACCTACATAAATAGTCGTAATAAGTACGTTCAAGTGGTAATTATATGTATAATTATTAATTAAGTACTGCACTGAAAAAATGGATTGTAATGATTCTGGGTAAAACCCAGTAAAATTGGCGACGTATCCTAATTTTACTGGGTTTTACCCAGACTCATTACGGTTTTTGAAAGTTCATTTTTTTCAGTGTGTATAAAAGGTAACAACAACATGAATGAAAATACGAAAAGCGTGGTAATTATTCAATATTCAATTGCTGCCGTTATCAGCTAATGCTAAAGTTGTCAACATACTACGCCTATTCGGATTGACTCCCAGGTTCTCCCAATTGATCCACGATAATCGCGCAGTCAAATCTGTACAAAACATACGTAAAACATTACTTATACTTACCTACTCGTAAACCCTCCGAATGAACGATAGGTAAGTTAGATATTTCTTAAAATACACGAATTTTCGTGTTTCTAATTTTCTTCCTTTTTTATTCGACTTTTTAAATACAGTAGGTAGGTACAAATAGATAGGTAAGTTAAGTTACTTACCGCTGGTATTCCATTCTACTCTTTCGGCCAGTCTTTCACCTCTGAGGCACTTTTCTACGTACGTTAAAGGATCGCAATCTGCAGTCAAAACTTCTCTGAGCAAAGCTATATAAGCGATAGCTAATCTTAACGTATCTATTTTACTGAGACGTTTTTCATAAGGAAATGTTGGAACGTGGCCTCTTAATTCATCAAATGCCGAGTTGATACTGCTGAAATGGAAAAACGTAACGTTGTTAGTTGAATAGGTATTTGTAAGCAAACGATGAGATAGGCATTCGTATCATAAATACCGTAAGACTAACTATACCTATTAGATATAAGTACCTACATTTTCTATGTACCATTGCACCTATTTATGTACAACTAGTCCGGGTAAATGCCTACGCGTATTTATTGGTAATTGGTAATTTATTATATAGGTATAGGTAGGTACGTATGTAACGTGCTCGTACATGCGTGCCCGCTTCACTGCCTACCAAGCTACTTACCTTGAATGCTAGCCTCAGTCTATTATTACTCGTAAATACTTACATAATGTGTTGTATTGATTTGCAATCACAAGAAATCTTACAACCGCCAAAAATGGAAAGAAAAGAATGAAGTAGGTAAAAAAAAAATTGGAAATCAAGCTCGAAATATATCTGCGCTTTTTCTTCTGTCGAGGCGGATTCGGATATAGGTACCTATTATTAAAAGCAGGCATTCGTCGATGAAACTGCGCGAAAGGAGACTCCAAAAAAATCCACGAATGAAGAAGCGACTATTTATTTTTATTTTTTTCGCTTCTTCGTTGAAGAATGTGGTAGGTACACGTAGGTATGTATGTAGGTAGGTAGGTAGGTAGGTAGGTAGGTAGGTAGGTAGGTAGGTAGAAGCATAGGTATGGAATTAAAATTCACCTATCTATCTTTGTAAAGATAGGCAATGGGCAGAGGTACAGTGCAACTTGCCCCATTCATGTAAAGGGCCGAATTCATAGACGTTTTTTGAACTTAGTACTAGTGTTAGTTAGTAGACTTGAGTAAGTACAAGTACAGGAAATCCTGTACTAGCCCTTAAGTATGACTTGACACTTACTTAAGTAACACTTGGTGACTATGAAACGAAATTTTAACGAATTTTCTTTGTTTTTATAAGTGTCACTTGGCCCCCTAACTTATCCAAGTGTTACTTGGTACTCAAAGAGAGAACTATGAATTCGGTCCTTAAGCTAGTACACTTGGCAAAGTATTACTTAGTACTTGAGTAACGTCTATGAATTCGGCCCTAAACGACTATAATTTATGTATACCTAGTGGCTATGGCTACTCAAGAACCAATATGAATATGTAGGTACTCGATGTAGGCTAAGGCACGCAAGACCCCTTGCGAGAAATATATTACGATCAACAAAAAAGATTAAAAAATTTTTTAAATAATTATTTTGAAAAGTCGATTGATATTAGGTACCTACGTTAGTCATAACATAGCTAAATGTACCTACTACATACATTACGAGTATGCGGTTTTAAATTCATGTTTTCGTAACAATCGGATTGTTAATAGCTCCGTTCGAGCGTCGTTTACAGAATACTGATTTTGCAGTCTGCAATCATTCTGCAGATAGCAGAATTGTTCCAAATTTAAAAATAATGTTGCAGAATTAAACTGACCTCGAGAGGACAGTTGAATTCTGTACAGAAAACTGCAAATTTTATCACTGCAGAGAACGTTTGAACGGTATTTTGCTTTGCAGAATGGACGTTCGAATGCAATTCTGCGAATTCTGTGTGTTTTTGTGCAGATTTTTGGACGCTCGAACGAAGCTAATACTACGTATACCTATATTCGCAATTTATTAAATGTGTGGCAGTATCTAGGTACCTATCAACACTAAAAGGACATGATCTTAAATCAGTGAGGCGAAGCGGAGTTTAGCGAAGTGAGGTGAGGTATGCGCAAATGACGAAAGACGAATACTTATCCTATAGTAGGCTTACCGTTCGTGCTTACCTACATTATAGGTACAAGTACCTGGTTAGGTAGGTATGGTATTAGGTATTTTTATTGGAATATCGCGAGTGCAGCGAACGACCGAACGTAACGTTTTAGCATGTTGAGACCGCGAACGACTGATAAACCACACAACAACAACAACAACGTAACGAGTAAAATGGCGACGTATTGTTAGGTCTAAGTAGTAGGTACGAGTAATATATTTCTCACAAGGTTCTATGGGTGTAGCATTCAATTAGATACCTAACGCAAAATTACCTCGGGAAGAGAAGAAAAAAAGAAGTACACAGATAGGTAGGTAGGTAGGTAGGTAGGTAGGTAGGTAGGTAGGTAGGTAAGCAGATAGATGAATTTAAAAAAAAAAAAAAAAAAATCGAATAAACTAAGTACATAGATGTAGCGTAGTTGAGAAAAATGCGAATGAGATTTCAGTTCTCGCGAGGGGCCTTACATTTTGATAGGCGGTTTATCAGAGTTGTTTCTCGTTCGAGATTCTGACCTCAACATGCGTTTACGTTCACGAATATTGGCGGCCTGCCTTTGGACGCGATAAGGGCTGCAATTACCACCATTGAAGTAACCATCTTCGTTCAGCAGTACACTGCTGTTGTCGTGGATGCAGTCGTCTGAAAAATGAACGCAAAAATGTACTACCTAGGCTACCTAGTACCTATACCTACTACCTATAATATAGTTACCTACGCATGCAGATGCACTATGCACCGCATAGGTAGATGTAGGTTTAGGACTTTGGGTGAAATGGTACGAATTCTGACCCTCTGGAATATGGGTCTACGAGTTACGATGCAGTATACTTGTAGGTGTTTGTGTACTCGTATAGACCAGGGGGCTAAGGTGGCCTTTATTATGGAAATTTTGGAAATGTTTTCGGGATTGGGCGTAAATTGGTGACACATATGGAGAAAATAATTCCCTACCCCCTCTCCAGCTGCATTTTGAGCCATGCATGTTTCTATGTCCCATGAAAATGGGAGTCAAGATGAAAAATCATCGAAAATGGTTTCGTTACATAGAAATACCCACCTTGTGACCGTTTTGCATACAAATTTTTCAATTTTTTCAAAGCTGGAGACCTCAGACATGGCTCAAAATACAGTTAGGGGGATGATAAAAATATGGAATTATGTAGGTAGGTGGATAGGTAGGTAGGTACATTACATTCTCAAGCTGAATATGGGTATCATCTTACCAGTCATATGCTCGGCGCCGATATGATGGTGGTGGTGGTGATGATGATGATGGTGCACACCCGAAGCACCGATTGCTCGATTCGCGTATATACAGCTAGGTAAGTCGATATTATCCTCGGCCATGTGATCGGATGCGACTAGAGGCATTGTTACGCCGCCGCCGCCGCCGCCGCCGCCGCCACACGCAGTCGAACCGCTGCAATACATTACGACATGTCATTCGCGCAAGTAGGTACCGTATACCTAACTAATTACGTATTTAGGTACCGTAGGTAGCTTGTAAAATCGTATGCAACCACGAGTACGTTGCTAGAGCTACGTACGAGTGTTATAGCCTAGCCCTAGGTCTCGCAGTTATGTCCACTGCTCACATTCGTACCACGAGTAGATGCCTAATTGTCTATACCTAGTACACGATTATTCGATATCGATACCATAGGCAATTAGGCATTATTTGTTTGAGGTGTCGACCTGTAGACGCGAGGTACCCAGATAAGTATATTATATCTAGGTACACATTAGAATACATTTTCGTAATTACATGTTAGGTACATGCTATAGTTGTACGAAAGGTCGGAAGATAGGCCTACTTGGGAAGGCAGGAGACCGCGAGCCACGGGTATTTGGAACGTTGGAACAGAGTATAAGGCCCGTATTTTAAAAATTTCCTTAAGATTTCCTTATTCTTATTCCTTAAGGTAAGAAATAAGAAAAATCGGTATTTTAAAAACGATCTTATAATAAGGTTCCTTAAAATGGTATTTTAAAACTATCCTTATCTTATTCATAAGGTTTGTGAAGGTGCATTGTTGCCAAACAATTTCATCCGAGTTTCGGATATTACAACCAATAGAAATGCTGTATTTTTCTAGCATTGGCATATTGCTGGTTTTGCGCGCGTTTTGTGATAACTGATGGTGAAATTCAAATTTCTTTTTTGCGTGAATTTTTGCTGTAAAGGTCTATAAGTGAACATAGTTTCTCCGCAGAAATACCTCGAAAGAAGCTCGGATTCCTATTTTTTTGGAGTAGAAATATTTTATACCTATTTCTCCAATTTTTAAAATATTAAAAAAAACTGTTGCTTTTCCTTCAAATGAACATCTCAACTGCGTAAATAATTTGAAATTACTCAATAAGTAGGTATGTACAATATTGTATTCACGTTCATAAGCGTCTTGTACCGAAACCGAGTGAGGAAATCATTATCATTGTAATGTTTCAATGGGTTGCTGCGATCTCGCAGAACCCTGGTTGGGAATTTTGCAATTTCATTAAGCATTAACGTGTTCATATATCATCCACATTACAAAAAAATAAAAAACTTCACAAAACTTTTAAAAAAATCATTCAAAAAGTTCATTCAATTCTGATAAGAATTATCGAAATACAATAAGGTGTCCTTAAGGTACCTCGCGAGGTACCTTATTCATTTCCTTATTCCATTTACCTCATTTCGAAAAAGGAACGTTTTAAAATACTAAAAAATCTTAAGGAACGTCTTAAGGATACCTTATTACCTACTTATATTCGAATAAGGAAATTTTTAAAATATGGGCCTTATTGTTAGGTATTTGTTTATTCTTTCTATAGTTATAGTGGCGTTTTCAATTCAAAATTTAACGCTGATTGTGATTTCCATTTTTTAAATTTTTTCTGTCATATGTACAGTGTAGACAATATGACTATACTCGTACATATACGTATTGTGTTGTTTTTTTATTTATGATTGAAATTTCTCTTTGAAAAACGTATTTCTAATTTTCTACATTATCTACAATTTCTTGGAAACAATTAATTTTTATTTTAACAAAAAATGGAAAATTGATCTTTTTTGTGAACTTTTTATCAAAAAAAAGATCAGATCAGTGAATTTTTAACCAGATCAGATCAAAATAGCTATGTTCTGTACCTGGGGCCTAGGGCCTGTTTAAAGGTTGGGTATTGTCCTGATGAGGCGCGACGGTTGTATGGGTCCGGTAAATTTTTTCTTAACTTTCTCGTTGTATTTTTAATACCTACCTACTTTTTTCATAAATAGGGATAAACGTAATTTTTCTCGAAGCAGCAAAAAAAAACCTACCTACTTTTTTATAATTTTTCATTTTCATTTTCGTTTGTCTCGGGGCCTGAAATTTCACGAATAGGCCACGGCTATACCCCCACCTATTCTCTATATTTATTTTGCACTCGAGCACCTGCTCGAATTGCTTTGCATGGGCAAAAACCACGAACGACGTAGTTTTTATAAAAACATGTAGGTGCGTAGGTACTAGAAAGTGAGTATAGACGTTGGATTGGCGAGTACGTATTTTATAAATGGCTCGAAAAGTAAAATTACAAAAATATTAATTTCTTAATACGCAGACTGTAAGAGTATGTAGGCTTGATCCACAACAATGTGATATCTTCAAGTAGGTAAGTACGAGTAATCGAGTAAGTAGGTACAATAAGTACGTACATAGGTATGTATGGATTAGATATTGTAGTGGTAGGTACTAGGTAGGTCTAGGTACTTACTGGCTGCAAGATGGAGACATTCGGTTCGTCGGTATGCACGTACTATTTGCGATGACAACGTCTCCAGCGTCATCTTCGTCGCTTTCTTGAGATTTGGGCGAATTCTTCTCCTCGTGATCGTGTTCGTGGTTGTGATTATGTTGATGATGATGATGGTGGTGATGGTGCGGCGAATGGTGGTGCGATTCTGGCTGAAAAGCGTACATTCTACGGGTTTTTAAACCACCGAGTGAGTACCCGCGTGTACGAAGTGGTACGGTACGGTACGGTACGGTACGGTACGGTACGGTACGCGAGTAATGCGAGTAGGTAGGCTCGGATATTATTGCGAGTGTGCGAACAACGACCAGCGAAAAAAATATACCTTATATGTACCTAGGTACGTAGGTATGCGAAAAACGAAAGAAAAAAGAAAAAATGAAAAATGAAAAATGAAAATTTTAAATCGTAACGTCCGACTCGACGAGCAATATAATCACTTGGCAACTTGGCGGACGAAAGCTAAGTCGATAATTGAATTATTTCAGCATCGCGGTTATCGCATTCGCATTCGGGGTGCAAATATTTCGAGCGTCGCGTAAATCCATCCCCTAAATAAAAGGCGTGGCCTTTGTTTCGGTGGAAAAACTAAACGACGACTACGCAAAATGGCGTTCGTATCTTTTTCATTTTCGTTCCGTTCGAGTATCCGCTACTGCTACTGCTCCTGCTCCTGCTCCTGCTCCTGCTCGTGACGTGATATCCATCTCCATTATTCGCAGCTTATACTCGTACTCGTAGCCAGGCGTAGGCGGCTTGGGCTTTGGCCTGGCCAAAAATTGTCGAAAAAAAAAATTATTTCATTTTCATTTTGAAATAGGTGCAGGTACCGTAGGTAGGTAGGTAGGTAGGTAGGTAGGTAGGTAGGTAGGTATGCATTAATGTGGATACTGCGATTGTTGTGTGTTCGACTTCACTTATCATCTCAAATACCTATACGTATAGGCCTACTGCACGTACGCGTACGTATAGGTATAAGAGGTGTATCTACTATCTACGTGTATTGCTAAAACTCAATTTATATAGTTAGGCCTAATCTCGATGCTCGAAGAAAGTCGATAAAGGCGCCACTATATCCGGTATATCCGAAAACAAAAATCAAAAAAGCAGAAGTCATTGGGTAATGTATAGTAATCTTGTCATGTGCGGATCGATCGGTAGGTATCTCGAATAATTCGCGACGATGCGATATTCCATTTTTACTCGCTATCTTAACTATTTCATTCTTTCTTTACTTTTTCAAATTCCAACATCTTCGTGCATTACAATTACATCGTACCTACGAGTATTTCGTCTTTTGAGATGAACAATTTTAAAACACTCAAAAAAAATTGAATAGGTACCTACCTACTGAAACGTGTAGGCACTCTTTCGTTATCCTTTTAATCAGTAGCGTTGCGAAAAGATCTCGGGTTTGCCAACTAACGTAAAATTTGAAAAATTTCAATTTTTCCGGCTGAAATGAAATCGAGAGTTTTCCCAACTGACTTGGGGTATTGAAATAAGTTATTGATTTAATATTATGCCGCATGCGAGTTGGTAATAGCTTCGTTCGAGCGACCCTACACAAAGCTACACAAAGTTACACAAGTTGCACTTTTTCATCTTATATCAGCTAATGGACGAATCATATTAAAGCTTGTGCAACTTGTGTAACTTTGTGTAGCTTGTGTAGGGTCGCCCGAACAAAGCTAATGCTAAAACTTTAGGCTCAAGGGGAATTAAAAAATCAACATCAATTCTGGCGAAAAATTCAACTTCTTCACTAATTCTAGTGATTTTGTCTAAAATTTTCTTTTTTTCAGGCGGGGTGTGAGACACCCCCATACTCCCTCTAGGAACACCCCTGCTTCTAATAGGTACAGGTAGTACACTAATACTAGACTAACTGATTGTGAATAATATATTAACTTAATTAAGTAATAACAATCGTGAAATAGGTGGACAAGACGTATCCGCGTTTACGTGTTAATAAAATTGCATAACCGATTCGCCTGAAAAGTGAACTAAAATAAAACTACGTCCAGCAATGTACATTCGTTTCGCCTTATACCCTACCACTGCTAGCAACACGTCCGCGTCGTCACGTAGTAGGCAGATCCGTCGAGAGCCGAGGCAGGCCCCGCGGGCAAAAATTATTTTGGGCCCTCTTCCAAGCAAATTGTTGACCAAAAACGATTTGATTTTTCCAACTCGAGCTGAAAAAATTCAATTTGAGCACCCTGACAAAACTTTGGGTCAGAGGCAAGTTGCCCCCCCCCCCTTTCGACAGGTCTGCACGTATAGGCATCAACGAATAATTCGATTCGAAACGTGGGGTAATTTGGAGATAAAGGAGGGAAAACTCTGATTATTTTTTTTTCCTTTCAGGTGTCCAGGTACCTAACTATACAGTAACTCGAGAAATGAAAAAAAATTTAAAAAAAAAACAGAGTACCTAAGTATAAGTAAATAAACCAAACTATGGGTAGGTGAAAAGTTGTCTATAAGATGTTCATTTTGAATTTTCGATAGAATAAAAAGGATAAGTAAGTAAATTTTGGCATACGCGCTCGTGCCTATTTCAGTGCCTATAGTGCAAATGTGTAGGTACATAAAATTAAAGTGATAAGAAGATACCAGGTAGGGTCTAGGGTGCATACTGCATCTTTCAAATTTTCGATCAAATATCGCGAATTAAGCACTCGTACCCACCGAACTTACCAAGGCTGAATGAGGAAAGCTATATAACTACATAGTAAAAAGTACCTAGGTAGGTAATTAGGTATCTACATTGATATCTGCTTGCGCGAGTAAATATGTATTTAATAAATGAAGAAGATAGGTACCTACTTATTATTAAGCGAGATGATGAAACAAATGAGTTGATTTTTTTGAAAACAGTTTTAAACCTAGTCCGTTTCTTTAACAAATAGGTACCTATTATTTTCGAATCGTAATTTAAAATTCCAAGTCCATTAAGTCGTTTTGCCTTTGCCCTCAAAACGTGTAAATTGCTGGTACGATAGGATAGCAGGCATCGTTATTGCCTTCTAAATAAGCAAACTCGTAACAGAAGCAGATAAATACTGAGATACGAGTACGACGAGTACTTACATTACGAGTATAATCAAGTAGGTATTATTTTTATAGAGAATAGTAAGTACAGACTACAGAATACCAAACGGTGAAGGTATTCGCTGCAATGGCGGTGCGAGGCCTAGCATTCATCCAATCGAAACACGTACCTACGCGAGTAAAAACAACGTAGGTACCTCCCACAAACGAGGGAACGTCGACGCGACGCGACCCGACGCTAGATCGCGCGCTATGGGAAAGAAACGCGACGACGCGGGGTGCGGTGCGGTGCGGTGCGGAGCGGTTGTTTTCAAAGTACGTAACGTACGTACGTTCCGTACGTATAAAATACGACGCGGTTATTTTGTACCATTGGTCGTTTAGGAAGGCGCGCAGGCGACGGCAGTTCGCCGGGGCACCTGTAAACGACATTTGAAATACCTACTCTCGACTATAACCGCTGCCGTTGACAGCAAAGCAATTTTACAAGCTTCTAGCCTCAAAAGGGGATGTGAATTATTTCCCTTTTCCCTTTCCCTTTCCCTTTCCCGTTCCCGTTCCCGTTCCCATTTTTTTTTCAGTAGGGCTGTTCTCTGTTCGTTCGACTTCTTACCCATCTTTTGCAACCTTTTGTACGCGTCATTACTTTCAGTCTAGTGCGTATACTCGTACATTATACGCAAAGCTCTCGAAGCTCGTTTCATCACCCCCCCCCCCCCTCGCTCTCTCACTACTACAGTAGTGCGAAGGCGCCGTACTCGCAAACTACGTTTTTTTTCTCTTTTTTTTATTGCATCACCACCACCACCGAAGTCGTCCATCGTCTACTTTCGTTGCATTTATGCTGATGTCAGGCTGTCAGTGGCACTCTCCCCAAGTCGTACGCCAATGTATCTAGGTAGGTACGTATAGTACCTACGTACGTATTTGTAGTGCATACGCATACCATAAAGAGTATTTGTCCTATATTCTATGTATGTATGGAGAGCATTGGAGACATGGAGATCTAAATATCTACCTGCCCAGTGCCTACATCGCTACCTCGTAATTTGTACCAATAAAACAAAAGCAAAGATACGACGAACACATGTAGGTATAGTTACGTAGGTACATTTACTAAGTTAGGTATGACATTGGACGTATAGGTACTGGTACTATTAACTTGATGGAAGGCAAGTAGGTACGACTCAGTAGTCAGTACCCATGGTGGTGGACCGTTGTTGTTGAATTTTACCAAGTCCAATACGTAGATACTTGATATTCGTAATTGGAGGGGAGGGGGCAAACGAAATTATTGTAATGACCAAAATTATTCCTATAGGACTTCCAGCTACAACTTTTGTTTGAAAAATTTTTCAATTAGATCCCTTCCTCCTCACTAATTTCGCATAACGCTCCAAAGATACTATACATATAATTAATTAGAGGAGTGAGGGAGGAAGGGGCCAACTAAAAATTTTTTCCAAATAAAAGTTGTAGATTAAGATGCAAAAAATAATTTTGGTTATTATAAAAAAATTATCGGATCTCTCATTCTCCTCTGATTTCACGTAACATCGGGTAAATACTTTTTCAAAATTGGGGGGAGGGGTTGGATTGAAAATTTTTTCAAACAAAAGTTGTAGATTGAAGTGCTAGAAATAGTTTTTGTTATTATAAAATATTCGATTAGACCTTTCCCTCCCCTCCAATTTCGCATAATATGACTTAGGTATGGTACGTATTAGTTATTTTATTAAAAACTGGTAAAGGTAGGGGTCCAATTGAAAAAATTGTCAAACAAAAGTTGTGCCTTGAAGTCTTGGAAATGATTTTGGCTATTACAAAAATTTCGATTGGACCCCTCCCAGCCCTCCAATTTCGAATATCAAGTATCTATGTAGTATGTGTAAGTATCTTGGTCTTGAAACGATCCAATCCAAGCATGCACATTGCACATACATGCAAATCATGCATGCGCGCAATACCTACTCAGAAATCAGAAATTGCAGAGTAGAACAGCTAGAAACCGACGTGACGTGACGCGACGCGGCAGATTAGGTTCATCGTCAGCGTGCGGGGCGGGGCAGGGCAGGGCAGGGCTGGGCTGGGCTGGGCTGGGCTGGGCTGGGCGACGCTACGCTACGGAAAGGTCAATCTTATTTCGTATTACATACCTACTTATATACTCGCACTGGTTACGACGTACGACGAACGAATTTTATTATTGTTGGTACGGTATATGTACGTATTTGGCGAACGTGTACGATTGCGGCGAGAAGTAATAATTTTACGCGTGCGATAGCTGAAGGCAAATGTGCCGCTCGGTACAACGAGTATTTCAATCGAAGCCGGAAGGGGCTAAACCGTTCACGTGTCATCAATCTATTGAAAAGCTCGTGTTGCTGAAATAGGCCTAGTACTTGTATATAGCCAAACGGGCACGTGTCGCCATAATCGTAGACGGAAACTTTTCGACCATGTAATTTGTTAATCTTACAGGCGAGATTTTTGAAAAATCACTCTTCTTCTTTCCCACCCCACCGCACCCTTGCCTGCCTTGTTTCGCCTCTCTATATACTAAGTACATAACGCGCGTTTTTCTGAACATCTACATAATATATTCGCTAGTACAGGTACTCGTTCGAGCGACTAGCGATCGTAGCGCGCGCGACCACCCTATACATCCATTTACAACCCCTTGGCCCCTTGCTTCGACTGAAGACTGTTTCGCGGCTTGCCCGCTTATTGACACGTTCATAACTCGAACTCGAAATGGTCATTATTATTATAATTTTTATCTTTTCCCATCGCTTCGCTTCGTATGTACCTACTTAATCGTTCTCGTATAAGGTACGGGAAATATGTACCATCTACTTGGCGACAAAATTGGACTCGAATGGTTTCTATTGATGCAAAAGAATTATTTCGATATGAAAAAAAATAAAATAAAAAAAATAGAATATTCATTATATTATTACATACCTACTTGGTAAAAATCGATTTTTGAAGAAAATCAAAAGTTGGTATTCCTGCAATGGAAAGATTCTTGAGTGATTCTACTGAAACGATTGTTTTGCATCAATAGGAGCCATTCGAGTCCACTTTTGGGCGCCGAGCAAACGCTATTTCCTTTATTGAAATTCAAAACTTTCGATTTTCAAAGTTCTGCAATTTTTTGACCCCAAGGTGGAGGGCAATGGTGTCCAATTTCGAACTCGGTGTAACGAGCCTATTTCGTACTTTTTCTTTTATTTTTATTTACGTGCGGTTGTTTAGCGTTCAAAATTTGTTTTTATTTCCAAATTTATAATCGGCTATTTTCGGGTGTTGATATTTATATTTTTAAGATATTGTTGTCCATCAAAATCTTTGTTTTGATTTTTTTAAATTCGTGATTATTTTTTCGTAAAATATTTACTTTTGCATGATAATTCATCGAGTCACGAACTTGAATTTTATATATTGATTTTTATCTTGATTTTCATTAATTTAAATTTGATTTTTACTTGAGTAATTTGTAAAGAATTAAACAAAAAAAGAATTTTGAATTATCTATTTTTTTTATGCGAGATTTTCGTCAAGTAACAATTTCTCACATTACATCGGGTGTAGAAACTCAAATTACATTTTTCATAGGGATGCGATTTGCTGCTACGCAAGTGACCTTATTCTTGCGAATGACTAGGCTGGGTCAGCATCGCGAAATATATACCTAATTTTTCACTTTTTTATTATTATAGGTAATTATTTGTTTCCGGCATTCGCACACCTATAGTGAATGCGTATCATCCAACTATCCATTCCATGTTCCGTAAGCGTTCAAAAATCATCGCGGTTGCAATAACACGAATATACGTACTACGTAGGTAGGTAGGTAGGTAGGTAGGTAGGTAGGTAGGTAGGTAGGTACCTACCTACTATTGGTGTGTGTATGCATAGCTGCGTACGTTGTAACTGTATACATATAGATGCAATTGCAAATATAATATATTATGTATTATGTATTATGTAAACTTAAAAATTGGCGTGGCATACGTCGAGCAATAAAAAAAAAAAGTTTTAACGCCGATAATTAGGCGATTATTATTCAAAAGTATTCGTTTTAAAGTGTAGTTTGACGTGCGTGGCGTTTTCGCAGCGCAGCGCAGCGCAGCGCAGGGGCGGATGCTGTTTAGCGGCCACGTTTACTTTTGTTCGAGTTTGTTTAGTCTGCGGCGCGGACGAGTCGCGACGGCCTTTGATCGGCCGAATAACCAAACCGAATCGAATCCAAGCATCAAAACAAACGAAAACGAGGGGCTGTTTTCGGTTTTCGGCGGCCTTCTTGATGGCACACGTGACTCGAACGATGCGACTTGCGACAATCACAGCCTATACCATGTACCTAGACCTAACATTCACTTGAACTTGTCACCATCGACGCGATAAGCCTTCCCACTCTTTTTCTTTCATCGCTTTCCAATTTCCCATACGATAGCCCCTCGATGACATCCGCCATCAATTTCGCCTTGGTAAATTACTATTTTCCTTAAAATTCAATTTCTTTGAAAAAATTGTTGAAATACTTTTTTTTCTCTCGCAATAATCGAGTCCATTCTGAGTGGTTATGATGAAAAAATTCTAAATTTTTCAATTTTTTTACAGACAAGTATTTTTTGGGAAAATTTAGTTTTGTTTGGAAAAATTGCCCAAAAAAAATTCTCATTATTTGGGTCCATTTTGAGAAATAATGATGAAAAAATTCATAATTTTTCAATTTTTTTCATTTTTGGGAAAAATTTAATTTTGCCATAGTAAATTACAATTTTCCTTGAAATTTAATTTCTTGGAAAAAATTTCTAAAATTCTGAGAGTTTATGATGAAAAAATTCATAATTTTTTTCAATTATTCCCATTTTTGAAAAAAATGAATATCTCAAATATTACCAAGCATGGTCCTGTACTGTACTCGTACGACTGTCTGTGTCTGTACCTACACTTGGTCACTTACGTCACTCTTATAGGTAAGTATACATACATTACATATTAGTATAGTCCATATAATATGTAACGTAAGTAAGGGCTAACGTAAGGTTAGGCTAAGGGCTGTAAGCTGTAGCAAGCAACTAGCAAGTTGGTGTCGTACTCGTGCGAACGCGTAAATCGCGGTCGGTACGTCGAGTGCATGTGCGGTTAGACACGGGTCCGTGTCCGGGGCAACGCATCTTCCATTCGCGAATGCAAGGCGAACAATTAGATAATAGCCCTTGCTAAATGCTAATCGTCCTCGCGTACATACACACGCGTACACGCGACCAAACGCAAATAAAACCGCATTCTTTTTTTTTCTTCTTTTTTTCTATCGCAAACGCAGCTAGCCATTCATTATTCTGCTCGATCTAGTTTACCCCACGTGTAAATAATCAAAACCATACCGCGATCAGAATCATTCTATACCGAATTACATGTTAATACGTACAACGTACAAGTATCCAACCCACATAGTTACGTAGGTAGTGGATACTGGGTAGATATCTACAAATTAATCGCCTTTTACTCCAAAGTGCATATTGAAAACTCCTAATTTTGAGCCCAAATCTGAGAACCAGCATTTTTACACGTTCTTTCGACACCACCCCGGAACTTTTTTTCGAATCCCCCTACCCTACCCTTCCCTTCCAAAAAAGCCAAAAACAACCCACGCCCAGGCAATGTACCTATGTATTTGACACCAAAACTGTGCTGAAATGACTCGTACGAATGCCAAAAAAATTATCAAGTACGATAGAAAAAATTGAAAATGTCTCGAGCAACGTTACCAACTTTCGATTTTATGAATTTAAAAAAATGAAAGAAAAAAAAGCGGTACTTATACCTATTACCTACCTACCCAATTCCAAGCTAAATGGTAAAAATGACCCCTTACCACACATTTGAGCATCCACAGAATACCTAGCCTCGACGAGATTGTGACAAAATGAAAGGTTCATTTAAGAACCCATACTAGATAGGTAGGATAGGATACCTATAGGTAAATAGTATATAACACATTGCGCAAAATTTAATCGTGAAAATCGAGTGAAATGTCACAAAAATCGTATACAAAATGGCGTAAAAATAACTGAAGTAAGTAGGTAGACGATGGGTACTTATACTTACGAGTATTTTTTTTAAAAAAGACGGAAAAAACAAACGAATAGGTAAAAAAACGACGAAATAAAAACGAAATAAAACACGATCGTTTAACGCAGGTAAGCGTCGTGAAAGTTTCATTTTCGTATTATGTAACTTTGAAAATCGTTTGAAATAAGCGAAGATATATAAGTAGGTGTAAATTCTATCTTTGCTTTGCGTCAAAATTGTATCTAGGTATCTGTTATTGAAGCGAATGATGAGGTGACGGAGGAAACGTTGCATTATTTCAACTGGTGCCTGACAATAGTTATTAACGTCGCTTAATTGGCTGGGCATTTGAGCAACTTTGCAACTTTATGTTTTCTAACGTAACACTACGAGTCGGTAATAATAAAGCTTAAAGAGTACCTATCGTACCTAATACCTATCACATGTTTTTGATGCGTAGTAATTATACTTAGTACCTAGATAGGCTAGATAGTAGATACCTACATAGTAGGTAAGTCAGTCGAGTGCGTGTGTAATACGTTACGTACATCCACACGTATAGACCATACGTAGGTATTTCGTGCTCGACTCACCTACCTACTCGCTCGCTCGCTTATACCTACTTATTCATTTACCAACTTAGTTACATATTATAGGTACCTACAAATATAATTTCTATCATTATAACGTTTTAAGTACATATTATTTCAAATACAAATATTAAATGCATCGAGTAAAAAACAGCCTTTTCTTATCCTTATACGCGAAAATGTACGTCGGTCTCGGTACTGAAGTGTACGTACCTATACATACCAACGTACGTGTACGGTGTACGTATAATCCTCATTATAATTACCTATACGCGAGATATACCTAATTATCTATGTACTTCTATGTACCTAACATCTACCATACCTACTCGTATGTACCTACTATACCGCGATATACTCCTATCATTCTATGTACATAGTACATACATCAGTAGGTAGAGGTACATCGAGTACTGGTAGGTACTAGGTAGCTAGCTACAAGTACGAGTACAATGGTACAGTATAGGTAGGTATACACAGGGGTAATACGTAATACGTAATACAATACCTAAATATACGCGTTAGGGACTTGGGGATCGCGATCGCGGATAGATAGGTCTTGGTATCGAACCATCGATGGAGAAATTTGTTCGTAGGTTATAAAGTAGGTAACGCTGACATGGAGTCGCCGCCTCCGCCTCCGCCACCGCCACCGCCACCGCCACCGCCAATACTACTGGTCGAAGTAGACGAAAATTTCGGCTTACAAACGCAGCCACTCTCCACAAGAACGTAATCTTGGCCGGTCAGAGTGACAGGGCCTAACGGTATGACCAAAAACAAATAAGGCACGTACGTTTGCGTGCATTCGCCTCGTACTACATCGCATTCGCTCGATCTGAAAATACACGTGCGAACAAATCAAGTTTGACAAAAACCCTCTTATAGGGGCGGCAGGCAGGTACGATTGTACCGGGACCCACGGGCAAAGGCAAAATCAAATAAAAATGGCTCGCTAATCGCTTACTCGCAAACTTCGTAAATGACTTGTTGCAGCAGGTCGGGGAATTTCTGAACAATGGTGACCGGTTGGCCGGATGTCAGCGACACGCCGTACATCGGAGCTGTCGTGTTGTATCGCGTTTTACATAGTCTGGCCGGCGTCGATTGGCACAGATCTCTGTGACTGAAATCTCTTCCTACAGACGGTAGCGTAGCGTAGCGTGCCCGATAGAAACAAAGTACATATTATACGTATTAGTAGGTACATAAACATAGGTACATACTACATAGTAGGTACTTGATGGCTGGGTTCGGTTCGGTTCGGTTCGTTACCAGCAGAGAATAGAGAGTACCTATAGCGCGATGGCGCGGCGGTACCAATATTGGAAAATTAATTACTCGTACTCACTCGTTCGCGAAAGAACGCCGTCCGTCATCGCGCCACCACGATCTGCACGCTTTTCGTAATTCTCGAGTAAAATCTGTCTGGTGGCGAATGGATCTACGGCGTTGGCGTTGTACGATCGTCCGGACCTCGAAGATATTGGCCAGTTTTTACGAAACATTCTGGCTATAGAAGCTCTGTAAATATGTCACGATAAAGATTAACACCTCGCACTCGCAGTAACACAAGCTAATTAGGTAGCTATAGCTGCAGCATTCGGCTTTCCTCCTATTTGTTTACTTACTGCAGCTACCTATGTATGGTAATTACGACCTTACGACGCTGTAGGTCTAGCTACATAGGTACTAGATATTGTGGTTGCCAATAGAGAGAGAGAAAGAGACAATACTGACGTGAGAATTGAGATAGGTACTTGGTACTTACGACGGATAGGGAGTATTGTGCGGTCCGATGCAGTCGGCCGGATCGATTAAAGCGTCGCCCCATGTATATTTCAAATTTTTACTGTACGCTCCGCATTTTATGGTCGTTGTTGGCGACGGCGACGGCGACGGCGACGGTGACGGTGACGGTGAAGGCGCCGTCTCTTCGCATTCGTGTTCCACGCTGAGCCACAGCACAAAAAATACAATCTTCCAAGTATGATCAGGCTGAAAAAAGGAATTTACGCAACGACCATTTAGTAATTTTCAATAGAATTAGAATATTGATGTGTACCTACTTGTGTAGGTACCTAGTACCTGCAAACAACGCAATACATAGTAAGTACATAATATATTTTGTACACGTTCCGTAATCCATTTATACAGACTATACAGTGAGTAAGTAGGTAGGTAGGTAGGTAGGTATATCGAAGATAAGCAAAAAGTGAAGAGAACCTTTTTGATCGAAAATTTCATTTCCTACCACGCGGTAGGTTTACTTTTTTAATTTGCTCACATTTAAAGCAAATTATTCAACTAGAAACATCAAACCTTCGGTACACATTTCTTCCCTCCACGAAGAATTATTAAAGTTGAATTAAGTACCTATTTACAAATATTTTGGAAGGTGTGCGGATACTTTTATTTTTTATGATCTAATTTTTTACAATTTTTTTCTTCCGTCTCTCGACTCTCGCTGTAAATAAAACTATTTATCCAATTTTCCTTTTTTGGGGTAATTTTTGACGAAGAATAGGTAACGTGGAGGCGTTGAGATTTTCATCAAATGTACCTAGCCGAGATTTGGTTAGGAGAAAAGGTGAGGCGTGCGAATACTTTTTCGTTTCCGCTGTACCTAACTTGCGAGTAAATCTTACTTGACAAAAATAGTCTTTGATCGAAATAACAACAGCAAGAACAACAACAATAACAACAACCACAACAATAGGAACAGCAGCAGCAGCAGCAGCAGCAGCAGCAACGCCGACGCAAAACAAGAAGATACCGTTATGTTGGATTTTTTTTTGCGAGAGCTGCCAACAACGAACATGATCGTGTAGTACAGGTAATGCTACGTAGTACGTCTACGTACCTAAGTACACGAAAGATATTTTAAACGAGTCCACGGGCGAGGGCTACAGACTAACGTCTAGTTTGATAGTTTTGTCATTCATGAGGAGGACCTTCGATGAATTTTTTACCGAGTCCAGTGCTACATAACACTTTATATTCAAAATTGGAAGGGAGGAACGGGTCTAATCGAAATTATTGTAATAACTAAAAGTATTTGTAAAACTTCAAGCTACAACTTTTGTACGAAAATTTTTTCACTCGGGCCCCTTACCTCTCCCCCCCCCCGTTTTCAATAATGTATGTGAATGAGTTGGATTATCCGAAATTGGAGTGGAGGGAGGGGTCCAATCCCAATTTTTGTCATAACCAAAAGTATTAGTGAAACTTCAAGCTACAACTTTTGTTTTAAAACTTTTTCAATTGAGCCCCTCTCTCCCCACTTATTTTGCATAACACCCCCAAAATACTAATTAAAAATTGAAGGGGGAAGGGGAAAGGGTCCAATTGAAAAAATTTTCAAACAAAAGTTATAGATTGCAGTTTCACCAATACTTTTGGTTATGACAAAAATTGCGATTGGACCCCTCCCTCCCCTCCAATTTTGTATAATCAAACTCATTCACATACATTATTGAAAACAGGGGGGGGGGGGTAAGGGGCCCGATTGAAAAAATTTTCAAACAAAAGTTGTAGCTTGAAGTACTAGGAATAATTTTGGTTATAACAAAAATTTCAATCGGACCCCTCCTTCCCCACCAATTTTGAGTAATATAACTTATTCACACCAACTGTTGGGTGAAAACCCGCTCAAACGCTGTAAATTCCGCTTTCCGGAGGCGTCTACGTGAGACTTTCCGTTTTTGAATTTTTCCGCTACGGATAGCTGCGGATTTTGAAGCGGTTTTTTTTTTCAGTAGGCGGAACCACGCGGAACCAGAATTTTTTTGACTATGTTTTCGAAAATTTTCATCATTTTTTTGGAAAGAGATCTGATGTGTTCAGACTGATAGTCCATTATTAATTATAAAGTTATCAAAATTTGCTCTCAAAACCTGTCCAGCGGAAAACATAATCGCGCTTAATTCCGTCAATTTCGGACGGGGAAAAAAAATCGCCAACGGAAAGTCTCACGTAGACGCCTGCGGAATTTGTAGCGGATTTTCTCCCAGCAGGGCACTCATTCAAAATACATTATTAAAAACTGTGGGAAGGTAAGGGGCCCAATTAAAAAAAATTTCAAACAAAAGTTGTAGTTTGAAGTTTTACAAATACTTTTAGTTATTACAAAAATTTCGATTAGACCCCCTTCCTCCCTTCCAATTTTGAATATAAAGTATTATGTAGCACTGGACTTGGTAAAAAATTCATCGAAGTTCCTCCTCATGAACGTAAACAAAATTATCAAACTAGACGTTAGTTGATGGCTGATCAATTACACATCGAATCGAAACGAAAACAAAATAAACGCTACACGCGAGTAAGACCGAATGTCGTCTCAAGTAGCGTAGGTATGTCCTAGGGTACGTAGATAATAATCAGTATTACGGATTCGATTGTAAATATAGGTACATAAAGGTATGTATTTACCTATACATACATGCATAGGTACGGGGTATGTGAAATTAGGTACATACTACATAGGTAGATATGCGCGCGTATGGCATGGTGTGCCGGTGTCGGTACCGGCCAGCCCAGAACGCATTTTAATACGTATACGTATATAGGTTACGCGGCGCGCATTCGGATGAACCGGAAGAACCGTTATGAAGCGTCTTATTCGAACAACCTCGAGTACAGTCAACTGCGTAGACTACTCGTCGCCCTTTAATTTAGCAATTATCATTTACCTTAGCTTCAGCTCGGGCCGGCATCGGCACCGGCACCGTTTGATTGACTGTTGTCGCCTGCGGCCAGAGCTACAGCCGCAGCCGCAGCCGCAGCCACATTTACGACTAGGTAAAGGGTGTAGGTACTCGATCAACGAGAAATACTCGTACGTATATCTACAACAGACCTACCGATTAACGCGATAGAGATACCTACCCAGCCACGCCAGTATCCATTCGCTATTCAATATCCACCAGCTATGTGTATGCCATAAGTTAATATACTGTATCTACTTACATGTAGGTATCATATATTATACCCACCTCAGCCCTAGCAGTAAATTACAATTTTTCAACATTTGCATTTTTTGCATCTACTCGTAGTGTAGCAGTTATATATCCATTATCTACCATAATCTGGCTATCATCTATACCCTAATTGGCTAATTTTATTGGTTCAAGTTACTAGGCACGTTTGCAGTTCATGTAGTATCACCTTACGTTAGCTGACAATCGCTGCAAAGGCGAGTAACAACTACAAGTTGGTTATTCTCGTACTCGACTACTCGTACGCGTAGAATAGAATTACAAACACTACGGTCTACAGTATACGAGTAGGATATGGATACACCTAGACCTACATACGAGTATAAGTAGGTCTAGGTACACGTAACGTATCAATTAGGTAGAACAGATCGCCGTAGATGGTAGATCTAGATAAATACACCAGTACATCTACATACACGTATGTACAGTTATAAAACATTACGAATAGGTTCGCGGGGTATAGGCATCTAATAGCCAATAGGTACCTCCACCTACATACGTAAAGTACCTCGGTAGCTATAATTAGGTATATTACGCGCATAGCTGATATCGATAAGAAGTACATTTACTAGGTAGGTGGATAGGTATTACAAAAGTGCATTCGATTGGCCATTGGGTTTTGCTAAGTACGAAAAAAGTAGCTTACTTTGTGCGTGAGTCCAACGATCATATCTGCGAAAGTCTGATGTACGTTGACGTTGAAAACAAATCACCTCACCGCGCAGCGAAGAAGAATACACCGACGACACGCAACAAGATGATGGGCGGATGGATGGATGGATGGATAGATAGGTATCCGAATTATGAAAAATGACACGACAACAGCGGCGGAGGCGGCGTCATTTCGAAACACCGCGCTTTATCGGTATCGTTATTCGCATTCGCACGGTACAGATGCACGACGACGACCACCAAGACCAAGACCAAAGTCAACGACCCGCGATATACGGTATAATTTTGAACGGTTTAACCAGATCTTTCGAACGCGAACGACAGATACGACGAGTACCATGGGCTCGGCATCGGTTAAGGTTGTTCTTACGGCCAACGTACGTATTATAACTCTTCGATTCGAGTCGAGCTCGAGCGAGACGTCGAGTCAATACCAATTCCCAACGCAAAGCGTAATGCAGTAATGGAGTAATGGAGTAATGATCCGCAGCGACGTTGGTCTTGGTACGTATCAGCTATCTCCCAATATGATGCGACGGCGACCGCAACGATCATCGACGTCGACTAACAACTTCAACTTTGGATATTCCGAGTACCCGAGATAAGGATGACTAAGAAGAACTGAGCGAGGAGCGACTCACGCGACTGAGCACTGAGCCGATAATCGAATTGAACTGCCACGGCCACGGCCACGGCCATTACCACTGCCTCTTCTACCACGTCTTCGTCTTCGTCTCGATGGTATGGTCTCGTTCGTATCACGCTGCAGCAGCCCGCAACCACCTCTTCCTCTTGCCACCGCCACCGACCACCACCACCTCATCACCGGGACTGCTAGCTGTTCTTCTCTCAGCTCAGGTAGTATGACCATAACGTCGACATCGAGTCCTCCAGTCGTTATACCTGCCGTCTTCGATCTTCAACTCGTGTAAATTGTAATATACACTACACGACTTGCGTTTTGGACACTACGAATGTCACATTTAGCTCTTGAATTTTACCAAGTCCAGCATTTGTCACTATATAGATACTGGATATCAAAATTGGAGAGGAGGGAGAGGTTCAATCAAAATTTTTGTCATAACTAAAATTATTCATAGAACTTCAAGCTTCAACTTTTGTTTGAAAATTTTTTCAAATGGACCCCTCTCTTCCCACCAATTTTGGATAATGTTACTTGAGTTAGTCAAAATAAGTTACATTATCCAAAATTGGTGGGGAGGGAGGGGTTCATTTGAAAAAATTTTCAAACAAAAGTTGAAGCTTGAAGTTCTATGAATAATTTTGGTTATGACAAAAATTTTGATTGGACCCCTCTGCCATGACCAATTTTGGATAATACAACTTATTTTGACTTACACATGTTACATTATCCAAAATTGGTGGGGAGGGAGGGGTCCATCTGAAAAAATTTTCAAACAAAAGTTGTAGCTTGAAGTTCTATGAATAATTTTGGTTATGACAAAAATTTTGATTGAACCCCACCATCCTCTCCAATTTTGACATCCAGTATCTATGTAGTGACAAGTGCTGGACTTGGTAAAATTCAAGAGAGTAAATGTGACACATTCGTAGTGTCCATAGACGCAAGCCACCACACGAGGAGAATACTAAACGTTATTCGACCGTACGGAGAGCGGAGACGGACCTTATTTTACGCGCAGTGTTTTCGTGTTTCGTTGCACCTATGTACGAGTACTTGCCGATACCAAACAAATACGTCGTTTCTCTCGTCGTCTCGTTGCGTTTAGAAATAATCGCATCGCAACGAAAGGAAGACCGAGACACTATTGATTCAACACACGTTACGTTGCAATATATTTTACCTAGACCTTAGTACCACCTGCATACGTTTTTTACATTAATAAATTGGGGGGGGGGGAAATCCTCACTTCTTTTCGACTCTACCTAATATAAAAACGTCAAAATCGCGAAAAGTAAGGAGGAAACAACGGCCAACACACAAGTAATAGGTAATAATAACTGCTACCTAGTTTTTACAAACGCGTATATTAAACACATACAGTACAGACATTTCAACGAGTACTCGTCACGTATCTACACATTGGCCGTTCCAAGCCAAGTACGTATGTACGCGTACGCGAATCAACTCCGCACGATCGAATCGAAAATCAGACAAAAGTGCAAATTATTCGGTCGCGACAATCGATCGTCCAAGTTTCAACAAAGAGATTACGAGCTTCAACTACGGCACGGCCGAGTTATCACGCGTAAAAAGTACAGTAGTTAACATTTTTAAAAAAATGATAAAAAAAACGATATTAATAAAAAAAAAACACATATATGTACTTCTACTTACTGACGCACACGCGTCTTATACGCGATAAGAATTACGTTACATAGCTAAAATAATTCGATAATAATAGATAATAACCGAATAAAGTAAATGAAGGAATTGAAGAAAAAAAATAATAATAAGAATTAAAAAAAAGAAAAAAAAAAGAAAAACACACTAGGTAATAAATTAATCGAAATAAAACAATTAACAACGTAACGCTCTCGAGCATAAGATGTACCTTAGTCGATTATTAGATGGAAATTTACCAGACACGATTCGGCATAATACAAGGATAGTGATCGTCTACCGACCACGCGTTATTAATTATAGGTATTTTTCAGTTTAAAATTTGATAGAATTCACTTGAGTAGTTATAGCACCGCCTTTGTACGTGCCCCGCTTTTTTTTCGTCTTTTCGTGTCTGAAAGATTTGCCTTTTGTGTTGATTAAAATTTTCGCAGCTTTGTCTCCCCAACTACCGAACGAACCTCTCTGTAAATATAAATGCACGCGTGAATATAGGCGGTACTCGTACACGTACAGCCACCGCAAGCTAACTACCAAAATGGTACGATTGTAGCGGCGCTCGTAACGAGTGTAAAACAAAAATAAAAATGAAATAACGATAAATTCTCGAGATCAGGCAGTCGTTCGATCATTACTACTGCTCCGACACGATGGCCTGGCCTGGTAGAGTGTCGGTTGTGTTGTAGGTGTACTTTACTCACCACTTACGCATTAGTCGTAGTAGGTTTACTTCCGGATGCGGATACTTTAATCGTCGAATTTAATTTTTTTATTTTGCGGCTTGTCACCATCCGATCCGAAGGAATTATTGAAACCGCCGCTCGACCGATTGAAGCCGCCGCCGCCACCTCCGCCTCTTCCTCGGTTGAAACCGCCACCGCCACCGCGGCCTCCGCGACCATAACCTCCTCCTCCTCCTCCTCTGTCATTTCCTCTAAAGCCTCCACCACCGCCTCGTGCTCCAAACCCGGCCCTGCCTCTTCCTCCGTATCCTCCGCGACCACCTCCGCGTCGATCAGATCCTCCTCCGTCTTCGCCGTCGAATTTCTTACCGCCCCAAGCGGGTTTTCCTCCGTAACCATTCTCACCGCCGCCAAAACTCTTTCTGAATCCACCTCGAGAATTTTTATCATCGCCATCGCGACCACCGAAACTTTTCTTTCTAAAACCATCGCCACGACCGCGAAAATTTCTATTGCCGTTGAAATTTCCGGGACTCGATTCGTCGTTTTCGTCCTAACGAAATACATTTAAAATTACTACCAGCTATGCAACCAGTGCATGAATTCAAGATACACGTTCGTTAACGGTTACTCTAAACCAATGATTCGATCAAATTTTTCAAATGATGAGAATTTCAGCCAGTTGGCATTCCAAGCCATTAGAAATTGAAAATAACGTTCTTGTTTGTTTGTTTCGAATTACAACGTATTCATGCACTGATTCATATCGTAACACAGCCGGGACCTTTCGAGAAAAGCTATTTACCTTCGCTACATAATTTTGATCTCTCAACTGCTCGTCAATTTCAACTTCTTCGGCGTTTACTCGTCTAAATGGCTCAGAATGCCTTCTATTCCAATTTACGTCGTTCTGGCGAAACAAAAACAAAATCAAAATAAAATAAGCAACAAATCAGTTTCATCGTGATTTTGTTTGCTTATTTTTCTTTTCTTTTCTTTTTTTTTTTCTTCATTTTTCTAATTCGAACGATCATTGGTTTAAAATTTTATAGTATTCTAAGTACGTAATAAGTAAGCAAATGACAATGAGTAGTTCGTAGCGAATTTATACGCAATTTTTAGTCGCGTTCTTCGCCTCATCACTTACAAACTCCCGTTAATAGCGATTAGGTACGCTCTGTAATGATAACGATACTTACATCTTTATTATTGGCGGTATCGTTACCCTTGACAAAATTCTGGTATTTGGGCTGTTTTTTCTGCGAAACAAAAAATGAAAAATTGAAGCTTCGAAACGAAAAAAACACGCACACGAGCGCGCGTGCAATTACTCATCTACGTACGTCTTTGTAACATAGAAAAATCGTCTTACCGTCGGACTAGAAGGACTATCTGTTTCAATTTTTCGTTTCAACGGATTAACGTTTCTCTGAGGCGTTGCTTTTTGCGCTACATCTTCGTCGTCGTCCTCATCTTCATCGCCGTCGTCTTCCTCCTCTTCTGAAGATTCATTCTGCTTGTTTGAAACAACTTTCTTTACCTCCGCTGGTTTAGCTGAAACGCAAGAACACGCGACGAGTTTAAATTTTAAAACAGCTATCGATAAGAAACATCAGATATCGGTAAATGGCCTACGTACTACTGCTCGATGCGGGATTTTTAGTTACATCGTCGCTGTCGCTGTCATCGTCATCATCGCTCGATTCTTCGGTTTTTTGCGCTGGTTTCTTAAACGAGGCGGGCGCCGGCGTACCTTTGGTCGCACCCTGTACAAGTTTTCGTTTCGAGTTGACAGGTGTGACGTTTTTCTCTTCTTCATCGTCATCATCATCGTCGTCGCTGCTACTGCTAGCCGCCTTTTTCGCACTAGTTGGCGTTTTCACGTTCGTTTTATTCGCGGCGTTGGCTTTAATATTTTTTTTCGGTTCTTCATCATCATCGTCGGAAGTCGATTCATCCGAACTGTCCTTTTGCTTCTGCTGTTTGCTGACAACCGCCTTAGCGGCGATTTTAACGTTCGGCGTAGCGTTCGGCGTTTTAGAAGGCGCCGTGTTTCCAGTCGGTTCATCCTCGGAACTGGAACTTTCGTCATCTTCGGCTTCTACTTTTTTCGATGCTGTACCCAGCGGCGCCTTCGAGTTTGTCTTCGTCTTCGAAGCCGGCGCAGACTGGTCATCCGAATCGGAATCGTCATCGTCGCTGCTGCTGCTGTCAGCTTTTTTCGCAGGTTGTTTCAACGGGAGCGCATTTTTGACCGACGTCGTTTTCGACGGCGTCGTCTTATCATCTTCGTCGCTGCTCGAATCGTCGTCGTCGTCGGAAGTTTCTTTTTTCGACGGTTTGCCGATTACCGCCTTCGCGTTCAACTGAGTCTTACCAACGCTCGTGTTGACACCAGCCGCCGGTTTTTTCTTAACGCTCGGTTCGTCTTCAGAGTCGGAAGTTTCTTCGTCGCTACTTTCGGACGCGGCTACGGCTGCGGCTTTGGTCGACGGCGATTTAGCAATCTGAGTCAATTTCGCGGGCGTGCTCGGTTTTTTAGCTGGTGTTTCATCCTCGGAACTCGATTCATCGTCGGATTCGCTTTCCGGCTTCGATGTCGACTTTTTCGCAACGTTGGGTGTCACTTTGCTGATCGGTTGATTCGTCGCGGATTTCGGTACGACCGGAGTTTTCACGACCGGATTAGTTTTTTCGTCCGACGAATCGGATTCTTCGCTACTGCTTTCGGCCTTCTTCTTCGTCAAGGGCGTTACTGCAGCTGGTTTTTTGACCGCTACAGATTGCGTTTTTGACGGAGAGGTAATAGATTTTTTAACGGTCGTTTGTTTATCGTTATCGCTATCGTCGCTCGAATCCTCGCTGCAAAAAAAAAAAAAAAAAAAAAAAAAAAAGTAAATAAGATGAATTTTACAAAAGATAATAATAATAAAAAAAAACAAGCGAAAAAATAAACGCAATACCGCAGCGATGTATGTACCATACATTTTACATTATTGATAATTTATACTAAAAAATACGTTTACGTAATTATTGTATCGGTAGATTGAAATCGAGATTACCTGGAGCTTTTTTGCTTTTTACCAACTTTGTTGGCTGCAGTTCCATTAGTCAATGGCTTGATACCAGGTTTTCCCATTTTAGAGGGCGGCGTATCTTCCTCTGATTCTGCGACAAAATAAGAAGAAAATATATATAAAAACTTGAAATAAACGAAAACCAGTTACTCGATATTCGTGAAATAATAGTTACGGTGACGAACTGTTACAGTACGTAAGCTTGCGGAAAAAATCAAGCTATTGAAAATATCCATCGAAAAACAAATCGCAAGGCAAAAAAAGGACGACGCGAAATTCTTGTCGCGAGAAATTTCAAAAAAAGAAAAGAATTCGTAACAAGACTATTTAAGTACATGCGTGAAAATCAACAGTAGCACCGGTAAGGCTATGCTATACAAACACGTAAAATAGTAAATAAATCGCTAGCTAGAAAAAGTTATTTTACTAGTTAACATCGTCTCAAGAACTAATTGTATGAAATGCATACTGCAGTCGCGTGAAAACTACTTATACAGCTGCCCTGAGATTTCATCATTAATGTAGCATGGTCAACAACAACTGCTTGATAACTATTCATCGCAGAAGTGATTGTTAACGACATGCCGCCAAGAAGCGATTACAAGTTAAAGACTAAACTACCGATTACTCACCCGAACTGGAGTCCGACGAGGAAGCTTTCTTTTTTTGAGGTGGCTTCAACTCTTGTTTCTTCGAAGACGTTCTGAAATCGAAAATGGCGTTAGATTTAAACTACATAATATGAAACGCGACAAAGAGTCACGTGACTGCGGGTGCACGTCATTCTTCTCTCGTCGAGTACTTACTTTTGAAAATGTGATACGATATCCACTATTGACGGTGATCCCTTGGGAAGCGGTTTCTAAACATAAAACGTAAAATATTGTACAAACGACGCGTATTTTAAAGCAACTTTTTACATTAAAACAAAAACAAAAAAAGACTTACGGCGGAAAATTTCTTCTGGAAGATATCCGCGATAGCCGAATCCTTTTTTTTAACATAATCGTAAACGAGAGAATTGATTAGGTATTCGTCACTTTGTTGCGCCATTATTGTGGGATAGATCACCTCGATTAAGTAAAACTATTAAAACTTAGCACATGTCCGCAAGATTACAATAAAATGCTGGATACCCTACGCGAACAATTAGAACACGTGCGTTCTACAACGAGATCAAAAAATCGCAGGTAGCTACAACAATTCGTGCTTTCGGTTCTTTTGAAAAAACAATCATCGCAATCATCTTCTTTTTATCAACGCGTGTTGCACTTATCACTGCAACTTTTCATCGATGAGCTCCGAATTTCACCGCTTCGAGTGATCTTCGATTTTCACTTTACGGTGATCCTCTTACACGTTTTGTCGGAACTGCAGTCGGAATACACCGTAAAGTGGAAAATGCGTTTTCTAGATTGTCAAGTATATGTCTAGATCCAGATGCTAGATTCTCAGCTCGTCGAATTGGAAAATAATTAATTCGAAACTATTCGTCGATTTTTTTTGTTTGTCTAAATTTAATTTTTTAAATAGTAGTTTGTAAGTAAATGCAAAAGTAGTTATTGTTGGAAAATTTCTCTTCTTTTGAAAAAAATGCAAATTTCTTCCGATTTTATCGTTGGTCACTGCCGCAGTCGGGCACTCGTCAAGCCAACTCGCATCCCGTCGCACCCTTCCCACCCTTCCAACCGAGCTTCGCGGAAGCATGGAGATCGGAATTATTGTTTACAAACAATTCAACCTTCAACGATAATGATAAAATTTTGTTTAAATTTACTTTTAATTAATTTAATGATTAATTAATTGGCCTATTAATTTCATTTGCCTTATTTTCGCTTTCAGCTAGAACTCAGTTTGTCACGTAATGTAACACAGGTAGTTATCCCACGTACTCGCTACAAACTATATTTTTTGTAATCCGGTTGAATAACACTCTGTTGATTTATACGAATAGGCACTCGGTCTACGTTAGATGTTTGGATATGGTTTATGATTCTTTTCATTCGATTGCGACAAATTTACGACCAAATTCATTCGAAACGTAAGTAAATTGCATTAGTGTAGCGTTTACCTCAACGTAGGTGTACCATCATTACGACGAATCGGCGTTGTTATTGAGCTTTGCAGCGTCTATAGTTTCCGGCAGCTGCATTCCTACAGTTTACCGGTTTGCGTTGGCAACTTTTATTTGTCGCTCGATTCGATGGCATTTTCGTCAGTTGCGCTCGAATACGGCCGTTCGTTTTTATACGTGTACTGTAGCGAGAGAATTTTTGTTTGTCGCAGATTTCGGGAACGCTAATATCGGAAATCGATATCGATCGTAATGGAAGCTGATCTGGAAGCGACGGCGGCAGGAGATAACGCTCCGGCGGAGGATACGAATTCGATGGACGTTGACCCTACGAACGATACGGCAAAAGGCGCGGAAAACGTCGAATCGTCGGAACCGGCGGCCGCGAAACGAGTAGAACAATCGACAGATTCTGCGAGTCAGAATATGGACGTCGAACAACAAAACAGCTCGACTTTGTTGTTTTCTGCCAACATAAAACACGAAGAAGACGAAACTGGCGCAGCGGATGCGCTGTCGACGTTGGCTTCGGCCGCCTTGGGACAAGATCAAGCGATGAAAAACGAACTGAAAGACGTTCCCAGGGTAGCGGCTGTTGCGCCGTTGCCGGCTATAAAAATGGAAAGTTCGCCTTGGTGCGACGTAGGCATCATCAAAGGCACGTCGTGCGTGATAAAACATTTTTATCACACCAATCATACCAACGAGCACACCGGCATCAACTCGGATCAATTGCCCGATTATTCCAATTGTCAAAAGATCGAACTGCTACCGGGTACCGCGTATAAATTTAGAGTGTGCGCCATAAACGCGTACGGAAGAGGCGAATGGAGCGACGTGTCGGCTTTCAAAACGTGCTTGCCCGGTTTCCCCGGAGCGCCGTCCTCTATTAAAATATCGAAATCGGTAGACGGAGCGCACCTATCGTGGGAACCGCCGCCAGCCAATTCCGGTAAAATAATCGAATACTCGGTTTGTCTAGCCGTTAGAAATGCTACCATTCAGTCGCAAGGCGATTCCAAAACTATTACCAGCGTACCTGGTCAACTGGCGTTTGTGCGCGTTTACTGCGGCCCTCAAAATCAAGCCGTCGTATACAATTCGTCCTTGGCGGCCGCCCACATCGACACCACTACCAAGCCCGCCATTATATTTCGCATCGCCGCTAAAAATGACAAGGGTTACGGACCCGCGACCCAGGTTAGATGGCTACAAGATACTCCGTCGTCCTCGTCCAAATCTACTCCTTCTAGACGCGAAAAATCGCAGCACAATACTTCCTCGTCCAAGAAATATAAAAGCATGAACAGCTACTAGCACCGACGACGGCTCGTCTATTCGGCGAATAACTCGATTATTATACTATGTAGATGTACCTACGAAGACGACGATGGAAGAAATTAGCGGTTCGTAGAACCCGTACGTATAGGTTTGTAATCTAAATGAATCAATTTTGTAACGTAAGTAATTATTATTATTTTTTTATTTATTTTATTTCGCCTACGATTGTAATTATTATTATTATTATTTTTTTTTTTGAAAAAAGTATTCGCAATTAATTACGATATTTATTATAGTCGATTAACTGATTGATTGGTTGATGATTTAATTACATGTTCTTTTATTTCTTCGATCGTTCGCTTCTTTCATCTTATCAAAAACGACGACTTTTATCGAGTAAATCTGGTCAACTTGGTATAATCTGTTCATGTTCAAACGTCGCGTTGGTAGGTCAGGTACGTAGAATAGGCGCACCAAATTCCCCCTTTGATTTATCGTCCAAAGTCCAAACGGTATTTCTCACGAATATTACCGTAGGGTAATTTCAGATAAAAATTCTAATCTAATACTCTTTACGACGAATCTGCGATGAAAAAGATAAAACCATTTCGATCGAACGCGTAACTTCGTTAACGGCGGAGAGTAGAAAATTCCGATTCGTTTCGATCGCAAGATGAAGCGTCCGATTTTATACGGCGTATTGGTCGCGTACGCGATACTCTGTTATCCGCAAATTCGTTGCAAGAAAAGCAAAGGAAAAAAAGCGCAAACAATGCCGGAAAACGCGTACGATTCGAATATGTCTGCAATAATAGGCGAAGTAAGCGAACCTCGTCGTATCGTGTACGACTGTACGTCTATGTAAATAACTCGCTCGTTTTATTTTTCACTTTCAAGGAGTGGGCGGATAACAGCTCGAACATCACTCCCGACAACAGCGAGTATCTCATCGTACAACTGCTGAAAAAGTATCTGGATAACGATACGTTCTTCTTGGAGTTGGCCTCGGGCAACGGAGAGCGCATTACGTATTTCGCTGAAAATTTTCCCTACGTTACGTTTCAACCAACCGATTACGAGTGCGATGCGAATCCGATTAGCGACATTTCTTCGCGTAAAGCTGCCTATAACTCGAGCAACGTATTGGAGCCTATGCACGTGGACGTTCGTTCCCCTTCGAGAGAATGGTTCGATGGCGCTATACAAGAGGAAAGCGTTCATTATATGTTCGTCGCGAATTTGGTTAACACTGCGCCTCTAAGACTTGCTACGGGTACGACGTGTTAGCTCGCATTTTCTTACGTGCGTTTGTAGATTTTATACGCAAACGACGTGTATGTTTTATGTTGTCTGTCTGTTTTTTTTTTTTTTTTTTTTTTTTTTTTTTCAGGTATATTCGAAGGCGCGGCGAGATACCTGAAACCGGTCGGCTTTCTCTTCATGCACGGACCGTTTAAACTGCAAGGAAAAATATTCGGTGACGAAAACGTTAAACTGGATCGCGAATTGAGGAAGAAGAACTACGTATTGGGCTTACGAGAAGTATGGGGAGAGCTGAACGAAGAAGCGTTCGACGTTGGCCTCTATTTGGAGATGCTGTACAAATTACCGGATTACAATCAATTGCTGGTGTGGAAGAAAGACGAGGTGATGCAGTATCACTTGGACGAATCGAAAATATCGGTAGAGCGTGCCTTCGCCGAAACTCCGTTTTACGCCGACGACGACTACGCCGATGTGCCCGATAACAAATCGTCGACATACGCTTTACCAACACCCGCCGAAGACGACTGATACGACTCGAAAAATAATTTCGTTACCTAGCGATAGTTGGTAATAGCCAATAGGTTCTTACACTGCTCACTAGGTACTCGAACCAAGTACCTATCGTTTGAAAAATAACCAAGTCCACCTACGTGGTTTTTCCGGACCGACCCTTGCTTTTTCTCGCGTACAATACTCGTATAGGTACTACGATAATATTGTCCAATTCGCGAGGCGAGATCGTTGTCGTACTCGTTTTGTCCGAATTTTACCAAAATAATAATACGACGTATACGTAATAACATACTTATAATTAATTATGGGCGAATAGTACATAATGTACTGTTGTACGTAGGTACATTTTATTCGCATCGATCGCATCCCATGGCCTACTCAACTCAACTCGACTCGTAAATAGATATCTAAATCGTATGTATTATTAGATATTTTTGATTTGATAAGATACCGCTCTACGTAGGTACGAGTATAAATTATTCGGCGATGAAACAAAATTTCAATTTGCGCTATCTTATAAAGGTCGCTTTAAAGATTAAATTCGATCGTGTCAATTCGTCCTGGTTCTAAAGGTTCCATAGCTATATAGTGCTCGTGGTTAAAGTACCTACATGGTGTTTTCCGTACAATTTCGTCAATTAATTGTCAATTCGAGTCGATCAAAATGAAAATTCTTTCGACGGAGAGCTTTTTCATCGTTTCTTGGTTGACGTATGCTCATTTTATGGTATACTCGCGTTGTTCGCTGTATTCGGAAGAATTGGTAAGCGTATAATGATTCAAATATTTCAAATACCCTGACCTACAGTGACATTGCTTGGTATAAGTGCGAGTTTTGTATACAACGTAGGCAGTAGGCACCTAATAATATACCTACCTACCTACCTACCTACCTACCTACCTACCTACCTACATTGTACATTGCTAACGGTAACGTCGTGTGCCTATTCGATTAACTACATATAACAGGTAGTTGAAAAAAATGAGTATTCTTTAGGCCTTTACTTTATATGCCGTATCCAAATGCTCGCAGGTCAGATACCTAATCATAATTGTAGCCTGCCAACCTTGTCGTAGGTACCTAACAACCTATGTAGGCAATAATAATGTTCTGTACCTGTCTAGTGCTTAGTTTTAGTACTTGGCTGTTACCTATACCTATACCTAGCCTACCTAGATACCGGTCTCGCTCTGTATTTAGCCGAGTACGCAGCTAGGACTAGCCGTGTCGTTATTTTTATTTTATTATTGTACCTACGTATGTACGCTATTTACCGCAGGATCCGATCTACGGAACGAGAAAGTTCGCCACCAATAACCGGTACGTAGAGGTGATTCGCGAACACCTGAGACGTTTCTTGAAAAACGATACGACGTTCGTTGAAATTACAAGCGGAACGGGCCAACTGATCTCGTACTTGGCCGAGAAATTCCCAGCTATTACGTTTATACCTTGCGATCACGATCCTTACAATATACCGTCTATCGAATTTTACAAAAAGCTCAATATGGTGGGCAATATGAAGGCTCCTTTTCTTTTTGACGTGCGTATCGACTCGGCCAAATGGTTTAAGCGTACTTTACAAAACGAAACGGTCGATTACATTTTCAATTCCTATCTAATACATCTCGCTCCACTCGAATGTTTCAAAGGTAAGCAAACGCCTCCGAGCTGGCGCTGTACCGGCTGTACGTAGTACGTTACCTACTCTTTTCAGTTTTCTGTACCTATTTCAGCGCTAATCCGCGGAGTTGATCGATATTTAAAACACAGAGGATTGTTGTTCTTGTACGGCCCGTTTAAATACTTCAACAATACCTTCCCGGAATACAATCGAATTCTAGACCGAGAGTTGAGAGCGGCGAATCCGTTGTGGGGGTTACGAGACGCCGAAACCGAGATACGAGAAGAATTGGAGAAACTCGGTATACTACTCACCGCTACCTTTAATTTGCCCGCCGACATGCAATTGCACGTTTACAAAAAAGGCACTCGCGTCTTATGGTAGAGTTAGAGTTGCAAGCAGCATGCTACAAGTATACGACGCTTGGTACTGGTAGTTGGAAGAGATCAGTCGCAGTTTACCAGCCAATTCTTTACATCTTAACATACCTATTACCTAGTACCTATTAAAACAAGACGTATTATACATTGGTTTGCGCGTAATTCGGCTATGCTCTATGCTCGACTTTGGTAGGTATGCGTACTTACCTACACCTTACTGCGTAGGTGATTGCCATTACTTCTTTACCTCCCTGTAGCGAGAAAATTTTTTACTTGGACGTTTATTAAAATGAGAACTTGAATTTTTAAATTCACTTTGATTTTATTTCAATTGGTTTTTTTTTAATTACCCGCGACCATGACGTGACAGACATAAGTAGGTATACAATATATAGTTGAATCTTAGACTTGAACAAGTAAACGAATAGAGGTGCGGGGTACAAGGTGTAGCATAAAAATGCGTATCATAATAATTATGTACATACCAATAATCTAGGTAGGTACTTTTTTTTTTTTTTTTTTTTTTTTTTTTTTTTTTATAAGAGGGTTTATCGAATTGATAAGTATATAGACGGTGCACCAATAATTTAGATTACCCATAGTACGGCAATTCGATTAAGTACGTACATTGTATGTACATTTGAATAGGACATAGTACCCGTTGGTAATTGTCACGATAAAAGTGCGTCGTGTCATCGTCGAGTAAGTAGGTAGAACTTACTACGAGACTGTCGTCTGTCGACGTCAAAAATCCGTGCTCACTTTGTCATAAATATTCTGTAATAAATTATTCGTAAAAATCAGAGCTGGGGCGACTCAGAATCGATGGTGTGAGTCGTAAGAGTCGCAATGAATGACTCAGAGTTCGATTCACGAGTCCGACTCTTCACTTCAATGAATCGCAAAAATCCGACTCTTCTTTGAGAGTCGTTCACTTCAAACACGTGCGACTCTTATTTCGCGACTCCTTGCGACTCCTTTTCAAGATCGCGACTCCTTCCCTCGGTTTTTTAGTTCATTAGTTACGTTGTTTAATTCATCTTATTTCAAATAATTTTTTTAATTATTGTGATGAAAAAAAGAACAAAAATTAGCTGCTCATTAACATACTCTAATGACACTGTGGTAAGTAGAAATTACGTGAGGGGACTCAAAATTTGAAAAAAAGTTCATTTCAAACAAAATTTGTAGATTGAGATCTTAGAAAAAATTTTAGTTATTATAAAAATAATGCTTGGACCCTTCCCTCTCCTTCAATTTTGAATAATAACCATTTACAACTTACAAGCTGTCTAGACAGTGTTATCAAAAATTGGAGGAGAGGGAGCCAGGGAGGGACCAAATCGAAAAATATTCAAAAAAAAATTGTAACTTGATTACTTTTAACTTTTAAGCAAATAACAAAATTATCAAAAACAATTTTAAATAGGTTTTGGGGGAAAAAGTCGTAATGATCCGTAAAAAGGAGTCGTAAGAGAGTCGTTAAAAGGGAATAGAGTTGTAAGGAACCATAAAAAGGAGTCGCAAGAGAGTCGCAAAAAGAGTCGCACGAGAGTCGTAAGAAAGAGTCGTAAGAGAGTCGCAAAAAAGAGTCGTAAAAGAGTCGTAAGCCAAAAGAATCCGACTCAGAATCCGATCAACATAGCTTGAGAATCGCAATTTACTGAGTCGTAACTTTTTTTATCAAAGAATCGCGACCCAAGAATCGGACTCTCAGAAGGGGTGAGTCGCCCCAGCTCTGGTAAAAATAATTCGCGTTCCTTCGCCGAAGATTGAGTTTCCATTAGTTTCCATAAGCGTACTAACGTGGCAAGCCTGACTGTGATCGCGTATGTTCAAAGCCTATGGCTTCAGTCTTTAAAATATGAGAGTGGCTAAATCCACAACAGGTAATCACCAAAATGAACGAACGAGAATTCATATCATATTCTTGTTTGAAAACTCGTTGTCGTGGACAATGGACATTTAAAATAATTCCAAGTTTTATATTCTTCAAATTTTTCATTTTTTTTTCGTTTTCAATTTTCATTCCATTTTTGAAAAAAAAAAAATTCTTGAAGAAATTATTCATCACTCATCGAATAATTATTTATTCTTATTTTTTCCTCAAATTAAATTTTTCATTAAATATAAATTTTTTCTGTTTGTCGTTTAAAACAACTTAAAACTCATTTTAAAAAAATAATTAGGTATATATTTTTTCTATTTTTTCATTTAAACTTGCCAATAATAATTTTTTCATCAAAATGCAACCAATCTTCATTATATTTTTTCAAATTAATTTTATGAAATTTTTAATGAATATTGTTAATTAAATTTAGTTTTAAATTTTCATTTAGATTTTTAAACATTTTTCATAAAAAATTTTCATCAAAAATGCTTCTAAGTTCTAATTTCTACCATACTTTTTCAAATTTTTCTTTTGAAATTTCTTTCAAGTAAATTTTTTATCAAGTTTATTTTTCCGAAATTTTTTCCGACTTTTTTAATTTTATTTTTTCAAGACAATTGTTCATACTCCCCTCATTTTCCAATAAAATTTTCAATTGATTTCATTCTCAAATTGGTCATCAGAATGTTCCTATTTCTTCTCCGAACTGGCAACTTGACTTCTCATTCGAATTTTTCCAATAATTTTCATCATTATTTTTTAGTCTTCTAATTCTTATCGAGTAATTTCTAAATTTCTTCAAGTAGATAATTATAAATTCCAATTTTTCTTCAAATTTACTAAAATTTTAATATTCAAAATTGAGTAAGTACCTAAGTAGCTAAGTACTTAACTACTTACTGAGGCTACTGACAGTACAGACTTGTTGAAAAAAAATTGAAAAATTAAAACATAAAAAACCCTAAAAAATACCTAGGTAGAATGAAAAATATTTTGAGTATTTTGTGAAAGAATAAATTTGTTTTAAATAAAACATCAAAGTTTTCAGAAAAAAACTTGAAAAAAATTAATTTGAAAAAAAAAACTTGTACGAAAAAAAAATCATACAAAGAATAATGAAGAATGAAGATGAATAAAAAAGAACGAGATCGCCCTTACAATGTGATTACTTATTGTGGATTTAGTCACTCCCAGTATTATTCTGATTCTGTAGTTTCATTTCTTCATTTCATTTCATTTCAGTTAAGTTATCAAGTTACTTTTCAGTGTTGATGCTAAAAAATCTTAGTCTTACACTCGACCGAACAACTCGTAGTTACTTTCAATACTGTCGCTGATTCTTTCCATTGTCGAATGTTCGTCGCTAGTGAAATTTTCAGTAGGTAGGTTACTTACGTAGGCACTAATTTCCATCAGCGCATTGGCAAAATACGTGCGGTGCCTACTACTATAGTACCATTCGTATCCTGCACTAGATTACCTATCCGGTTCTTGATTATACCTACATGTTAGTACATAAAAGCCGAGTATACTTTGAGTCTTCTGACGGATGATAAGTACGAGTACATTCATTTTGGTAGCTGTGAGGTAGAAATATCGTATCGATACAAATTGAGGAAGTAGTAGGTACGAGTAAGTACGAGACTGTACGGTTTGCGAGTACACTCGATTGTACGCATAAGTATGCATACTTAGGTTCTAGGTACGTACATGTAGGTAGGTAGGTGGGTATGTAGGTAACTAAGTATCTATTTAATGATTATCGGTACTGATTTGCGTGTATGTGAAAACAGGTTATAGTAGACTCGAAGGACATAAAAGTAGAACGAATGTTGAACTTCGGAGCCGCCGAACGAAATAAAGAACCGATACTAAACGTACTAAAGAGCTACATCAAAGCTGATGACCAAGCTTTCTTCCTGGAAATCGCTTCCGGCTCGGGGCAACATGTCGCTTACTTCGCCAGCCACTTCAGAAATGTTACTTTTCAGCCCACCGATTACCATTCTTCTATGATCAGTAGCGTTTTAGCGTATAAAGAGCATTACAATCTGCAAAACGTTTTGCCCGCTAAATATTTAAACGTCGAAGATGACCCGGAAACTTGGTTAATGGGAGACTTGCGTCTCAATTCGGTGGATTACGTTTTCAATTCGAACATGATACACGTTACCCATTACAGCTGTACCGAAGGTAAGTCTCCAACTAGATACATTTACCTACCTATAAGTGTGGCTATAGCTTACGCGTCTACCACACGAACAGAACTGAAACTGAACAGAAAAATATGCGAACAAAAATGAAAACAAAAACAATAACTGTATTATAAAAACGTTAGACAGTAGGTATACAAAAACAGAAAAAAAAAAAAACTTATTCGCGCATTAAAATTAGAATATTTACGATACATACGAATGTACCTATAGCCTAGGTATTAAATTACATACATTAATACACACGTCACACGCTATAATAGCTAATATAACTCGAACTGAAGTAACCTACTACAAATAGTACCTACATACATATTACATACAAACTACTTATCGATCTACCCATCCACTCACCCACCTTCCTTCCTTCCTACTTACACCCATCAACATTATTTTGACAATTACCATCGATTTTGATTTATTACGTTTTGGGAGGCGTAGGCAAAAGAAAATTAAACAGTATGTACCTGACCTGACATATACCAATATTAGTATAGTACATAAGTGCAATATGTGTAAGTAGGGTAGGTAAGTAGATAGGTAATTCAAAACTCTGCGATCTGAGCAGATATGATACATAAATAATTTACAATACAAATGCCTAGTTGTCAGAGATAGGGTGTAGGGTACGTTGATGCTAATTTAAAAAAAAAAAAAAAAAAAAAAAAAAAAAAAAAAACGTTTAAAACAAACAAAAAAAATTGCAGACTTTCTTTTGCTTCAAACTTCCGACTGTTTTTCTTGGGCTGTTTAAAACGACAGTTGTCAGTGTTTTGTTTTTATGTTTCAAACGTTTTTGTATTTAACATGCCAACCCTAATTGTACTATCTATGCGCCGATTTGAATGTATTCCAAACCTTGAAATGAGAACCCTACAACCACCAAGCCTCTCGACTAATGTTCCTATGTTCCTACCGACGTTAAAAACATCCTAAAAGTGATTTCGAACACCATATTATTTGTAGGCTCACCTACCAACTTCTGGGCATAACATCAACGAAAACGTACCCCAGCCCCACGCATAATTACTACTACTCTTACGTTGGTGCCCGAGTCAATGGCGAACGACCAAGTTTCAGTATAATTGCGGTAGATCGTTGACGGGTATTTGTATCGTAAATAATTCGTGTAGGTTGAGTATTGAACTTAATATACGTATACGTACCTACACCAATACACATACACTAACACTATTATTTACATAGCTACGTTGTACCTTTCTATAATTCTAGTCAGTCCAGGTATAGGTAAAGGTTGTACCTATTACATTACAGTTAGGTATGCAGGTACTAGGTACCTACGTTACGGTTACGTATATTACCTAAGTACATTTATATTCCTAAACCAAACTGTACCTAAGCAGGTAAATGCGAGTTGGTGTGAGATTACTTTAGCACGCGGCTAAGTGCGAACTATGAATTTAATGCGTTTATGATTACGCTTATACGAGTACTTATTAGTTACTATAATACGATATTATTTGTACGTAGGTTTATTTCGAGGATGCGGAAGATACCTGAAACCCGATGGACTTTTATTTTTGTACGGACCGTTCGCTTATGACGGATTGATAACGCCATCGTCCAACGTACAATTTGATAGAGAATTGAAATCGAGCGATCCTTTACGCGGTCTGCGAGATGTTATCCGACAACTTGTACCGGAAGCGTCAAAACATTGCATGCGTTTGGAAATGCAACATCAATTGCCGAGCAATAATCAGCTGCTCGTCTGGAAGAAATATCGCAACACTGATTTAGGTACAATAAACGAATAGGTACTGGTACAGTTATAGTAATTGATACTACGAGTATAACGCTACGAGCAGGAGCAGGAGCAGGAGCAGGAGCAGAGCAAGTACCTAAGCGTGATGGCTGAGGCTGATGCGCGATTAATATTGTGCCTGTCCCAGGCAGTTGGTATATCGACGAGTACCTTAAACCTCTACATACTCGAACGTGCGCTCCTATGGCTCCTACGAAAGTACGAATACCCGTAGGAGCTAACCTACCTACGTAGGTATGAATACGTATTTACTTACCGATCTAATTTTATAAAACAAATATAAATCTCTTTCCGGCGTTCATTCTTCTGGTTACTTTATATCGAAAAACGCTTCGATCTGCGATACTGGAAACGAACGCGCTAATAAATGTTACCACTACTCCTAAGACTGCGTAGTAAAATGTCGAACCTGTAAAAAAAAAAAATTCCCATAAGTACTTGGATCTACTGGTACCTACATACGTGCGACGTGCGAGCTTATACGATTATCAATTACAATTACAAAATAATAGATTACGTAAGTACACGGTCGCGTAGAAATATTGAGGAGACTCTGTCTAAAATTCATCGATGGCCTTTCGGTGCGATGAGAGGCAGATGCGACACAGTGGGACATCTCAACCTTCTCGTGTTTTGAAGTACAAAAAAGCGGATACCTGCACCGTGTACCTACTCGTAATGGGTATTCTATTCTGCACTTACCGAGAGAACAATCTCCCAAAGTAAAAGGTCCCGAGTCAGGACCGCAAACGTCGAGTACTCTTCTATGGCCCCATCCACCCATGTAAAAAATGAAGGCGTTCAAATAGAATAAACCTGCGTATCGTAAAATACCAAAAATAGTTAGTTACGTACGCCCGAGTAGCGAGTACCTACTCGTACTTAATAAGCATGTACTCACCGGCTAATGCCTGAATGCAACCGATTATGTTGAATATACTTTTATTATATATCGTGTGAAAGTGACAACTTGCAAATGCCGCGATCGTCGTGAACAAGGTTACGTAGACTCCGACTGAGAAGAATATGTACGAAATTTTCCATAGCGTTGGAAAAACATTCGGATCCGTGCTCAAACCTTCCAAAGCGAATGTAGCGCAATTTTGTTGACCGTCGATCAATTTACATCTCGAATTAATTCCCAACGAAGGGTACAATGGAACCTCTGCAGGATCTCCAACTGTTGAAAAGATGACGATAAATAAAACGAACCCGTGCAAGTTTGGTACCTGCTTACATTATTATATACTAGTAATTCTTAAAATATTTTAAACGTCTATTTGGTACAGATACAGGCCCCACCGCCGTACCTCCCTTTCTAGTACGTATTTCCAGTATCCCCCTCCTTCCTTTATGAGCATCTGCTTACCAATGGATTATTATAAATACACGCGTATTAGTCACTGCGTAAGGAAGAGTAGGTATATAATAAATCGAACAATAAATACATCGAGTACTCGATTGTAAATTAATAAGTAAGTAGGTAGGCAGTATCGAATCGTCATCATCTCCGAGGAGCTCGATAGTCGATACATACCGAGGGAAGACTTGTCGTAAGCTTTATTGCCAACGATCCACCGCGCGTTATCTACAGTGAAAAACATCAAAACGAGAGAGAGAAACGACAATACCATCCACGATAAGTTTGCGAGCGTGAATACGAACGAATACATCTGAACAAAACAAAATAGAAAGTATATTATAGGTAATTATTACGAGTAGATAGGGTACTACCTGTACACATTACACATACAGTTAGGTGCCTCTGCCTACGCAAGGTATAGACTATAGATACATTACATTGTAAGAATACGGACGGTACCTAACCTACCTACCCATTGCTAACAAGTAGGTAGAGTTACTTTTCTGAAAAGTCTTATCTAAGACCTTACTTACGTTTGAAATTGTATTCTGTAACGAAAAAGTCAACAGTGAAAATACGTGGATGCCAAACGAAACGATGTGAACAGGAACAGGCGTCCGCGAAAAGAAGTCATTAAAAATTGTTCGTATCGAGTAGAGTACGTATATAGGTAGAGCTGGTCGTTAATCGCCCGCCAATACAGCGAATTTCTCGAACGACGATGCACCAACGCCAAGGATCAAATAAGGCTCGGATGACGAACGTCAAAACTAAAAAACAATCGAAACAAAACAAAAAAAATGAAGACGAAAAAAAAAATACTTCGAGTTCGTTTTTTTTTTTTACGCAGACAAAAATAAACCAAATCGCACCCACTTATAAGTTGAAAAACTAAGTATTTCGCAAATAAAGACATGCGCAGCAACAGTCTCGCATCAAGTATAATATTATCTTATATGTTTATGTACTAGGTAGGCCTACGTACTACATAGGTATGTAGCCACCACACAACACGTAGGTTCCCAAGTACGAATGAAAATAAACCGAAAAGCAGATATTATCAAGTATATCGTATAAATGCTTTTGGAAACGGCCGATACATGTATTGGGACTATTGGCAGATGGAGATATAATATGTACCTAGTGTTTAATAGGCGGGTACCTATAAATACAGCGAATCTGCACTCAAACAGGTTGATCCTATAGGTAGATCTATGTATAGTATACCGATTTTGAAATAATATTCGCAATTCAATTTGACCCGAGTACATGGGTAGACCCTGCGTGGTCGTGGGTAGGTAGATGTTTATCCTTAACGCGTATTCCATACCATTAATGCGTAAAATATAGTAAAAATACACGTGCCCATTGAGCACTACCCGCGCACACTAACCAGTGCCCTGTATTCGTGACTGTATTGTACGAATAGGTGATGGAAGGAAACGTAGCAGAAATGTAAATTAATACTACCATCAAGATCAACAAAAGCAATAAACGAAACATCTGAAATGCCGAATACCATTACGAGTAAAATACGAAATCTTTCAACTTTTGCCGCGATAAACAATTCCGCAAACAATTAAACGCGAAAAATGAAAATCGCCAATCGATCGACTGAGCGATGAATTTTGATTTTAAGGTACCTACTTAATCAATAGGCAGGTACATAGGTTAGGTGGATACTCGTACGAAAATAGTAGGTACATATATAATTATACCAACGAGTAAGTATTGCACCTACAATGTAAGTACGTAGGTACATACTTATTATGCGTAGGTAAGTACCTGCAGTCCATCGCTATAATTTCATACCGTACTGTACCGTACCGAGACCGACGACGTAGGTATTGTTTACGTACTGCGTATTTGCGTATCGTGTGTTAACTTGGAACGATACGAGTGTTACTACTGCTTGTTTACAACATTCGTTCGGTGGAGTGGGCAGCGGGCATGGGCACCATTGATATTATTACACTAATAGTATACTTATTCGTTACTTGCGAGATGGTTAATGTATAACGCGGCGAATAAGCGTAATGCAAAACGTTGACGAGTCATTTACAGCCGAGCGCTTATCCATAAATCTATAATGTTACGGATTTTTCAACTTACATTCGGATAAAATCGATCCGTACGCTTAAATAAATGACAAAAACGAAACAAACACTAGAACAAACAATCTACGTTCATTCGCGCCCACCAGTTATAACACGACTAATCAGTGTTCACGTATCACGTTCACTTCTCCGTTCAGTATCAGTATTCAGCTTTAGCATCACTCCGCGTTCAGTTCGGTTCAGTTCAGTACCAGTGTTGTAACGATGGCGGTACAAAATGAAAAACAACTAACGTCGTCGTGCGTCGTAGCAGCTGGTGGTCAAAGTGCAAACTGCAAACCAAACAGAAAACAGAAACATCAACGAGCATACCACCGACCCACCGACCCACCAACCTTTCAACCCACCGGCACTGATGGCTGATGCTGATCGCCAAGCGCCAACGGCAGTTTACATTACGACTCGCCGCACGGCGAGAGAGAAGAGAGACGAACTTAAGTAGGAGCGTAAACAAACAACACTACTCCGCTTGTTCGCCCGCCGGCGTCATCCATCGACTAGTTTTCGTTTTGGTCTCGCAACTTTTTATCGAGCAGCAAAATAACTCGTATCGTCGAATTGAACACTGATTCTTCGTCTCTCCGGCATCGCGGTACGCGCCGCGGAGCTACGCCATCTGGCAGCTGCTTGGTCACCAACTAGAGAAAGAAACTGAACCGAATTCTGCGCAATCTTTTCATCTTTCTTCTTTTTCTTTAAATAGCTATATGCCTACTATTGGCGAAATACTACTCATTCGTCGGCCAAGTTCACTCTACGAAGAAGTACTACGTAGCCGTAGGTCTAGGTAATCGACGTTATTTCTAAAATCGCGTTTACCTACGGACAGCAAAATGTCAAATGTAACCATTATCCGAAAATTAGTCGCGAAATCATCGTTCAACTTGAACGGAAATGAGTTTATACTACCTATTTGTATATGTACATTATATTATACCTACACGTGTTGCGCATACAGATACACCGTCGTCGTTATTACACCCACATTTCGGTAAAAAAAACTTTGAGCTACATGGGCGAATTCAAGGTGGCCTCTTAATATTCGTAATCCCAATGTACGAATTACCGCCGCACGCCAAATACGAACGACCTACAGACTCGCACACCGATAATAACCTTTCAATTTTTACAGTAAACAACGACAAAAAAATAAAATAAAACATAAAAAATCACCTCGAAGAAATAATTATAATCTTTCGTAAAAAACGCATAGGCGCATCGCGAAGTAATTCATTCTCATATTCAGACCCTGCTCACTAAATTCCGGGCCTAGGGACAAACAAATTTCATTTCCTCTTTTTCCTCGTTCGTTCAACTTTTAAAAGCCAAAATTTGGTTCGTTTATTGTTTACATTTTCGATTCTCGGGACAACTATAAACTGTCACACCTAAACCCATCATTAAGTAGGGCCTGATCCTACTATACCTATTGATTGAGCGCGTAAAAAGAATGATTACGAATACGACGCCCATATCTCACCATACTTACTCTTGTAGAGAGTCGACGCTGCCGCGCATATTAAAATGCGAAAAAGAAAACGAAGAAAGTTACTCGAGTTACTAATAGTAAATTGTAGTACAAAAATTATTTCACATAATTATTCGTTCGAGTAAACGCGAGGAGGAAAATGAAAACGATCCGAGACCGAGTAAAAGATGGCTCAAATCCATCAACACTCGAAGGAAATGATTAGAAAGCGAAATCCATATTGCAAACGGTGTGTTTGACTTTGTTGTACAACGCAGTTTCGCTGTTTTCTTGTAAAATAGCGTACAACTTGGAAACGTACTGATCAATATTCAGAGCGGTCGGAGTTTCACGAGTACCTGCAGAAAAACGATAATCCATGATTCGATATTAATATTCTGTACCTACACTCGAACGCGACCGGCCGCGGCATGCCATAGATTGAAAATCAATCGTACCCGGCAAAGGTATGTTGGAAAATTTTTCGACAAAAATTGCTTTCATTTTTTGCAAGTGCTGTTGAAGAAGATTATTAGACGTTTTACGTTGCAAAGTTTCGATTTGTAATTTATCGACGGCTTGTTTCATATTTTCCAGATGTTTTTCCAGTATCGCGTTTTGCTGCTCGACGTCTGTATTACTTTTACGCAACTGCCGTAATTCAGCTTCTCTATCTGAAACACGAACGTAACGCGCGTACAGTATGGAAATAAATCACGCCGACGTCATCATTCGGCCAACACGTACGACATAAAGAAAGAAAGAAAGATCGAATAAATGCGGCTCACTTTTATTGTATTCTAAAAATTCTTCGGTGAATATGGGAATATCGAATATCGGTACGTCGGCTTCTTTATCATTGTCCTGATAGGAATCAATTCGAAAAAAAATTAAGTGGCTAAGAGCTGTCACAGACACGGAAAATAAATTTCAAAATATGCTAAACTATCAATACCACTTCTTCCGTCGAATTCGTTTTAATTTTCTTTTTTTGCTTATGTTCGTTGAATTGCTTATAAGCTTCGGTTTGTTTGTAGGCAGCCATTTCTTGCATATATTTCTCACGTTCTTGTTCGGCCGCATCCAAATACATCTAGACGCCAAATATTAAAACCGTCGTAAAATTGCGAACACGAATATTGCGCCGCGTTGTTTGAGCGTAACAAATTATTATACCTGTTTTTGATCTTGAGGTAATTGATTCCACTCGTTAGCTAACAGACGGGTAATCTCCGTGAAAGATATATTCGGATTATCCGAGCGCACTGCTTCCCTGCGTTCGTTCGTAAAACGAACATAGCCTGCGTCAAAGATTCATCGTTAACGCGTAATCGAGTATTTTATTGGATGTAGGACTATAAAATATAAATATACAGTACCGGAAAGGGGTTGTCGAGGCGCAGTTTGGTCGCGATTAGCGCTTTTCTTTCTTTTCTTCAGTTTCGAAAAACTACCTCTTTTCAATAAAGAATTATCATTGGAATGGTTACCTACGTGCATTGACAATCAAAAGGGAAAAAAATAAGAGGAATATTACGAAATCCATGTAACTAAGTATTCACACCATGTATTAGATAATGTTGAATTGCTTTGTATTCATAATTAAGGGTTGAATGTGCAAGCTATAACTTTAGGGAGAAAAAAAACAAAAAACCTACCAGCTCCGTGATTAGTTGACATGTTCGAGTCTCGTCAGTTTCCTTGATGAGTGAGTTTCTATTCAACACGTCTCAACGTATGACTAATCCAATTGCTGAATCGCCTCACTAAGGAAAAGGAATAATTGATTTCGACAGATTAATGAACGTAATTAACTTGAATGAAAGTTTAATTGCTCACTCACTTTTGAACTTTTTTGTTCGAAATCGAATGATAACTTTGATAACGGAACGGCTATGGAACGCCGAAAAAAACAACAACAGTCAACGTCGGTAATTTACCGTAATTACCATTACCTGCAATTTTGTATTTTTTTTTTCTCAAAAAAATTAATGATATTTTGCATTATTTTTTGTATATTTTCATCAGGGTTGCAAACTGTTTCGAACCACCACCAATAAAATTGTTTTGGTGGTGGTTTTCAAATGGTTTTCACCACCACCACAACCAATTGGAAAATTTGTAAAACCATAACCAAATCAAAACCGTTTGCAAGCAGAAAAAATGGAAAAACCATTTGATAAAACCACAAAAAAGAGCTTTAAAAAAAAAACCACCATCACCACAACCATTTAGATTTGAAAAACCACCAAATCAATTGAATCGGTTTCTTCATTTTATTACTTTGTGTTGTTTTTTGTTCCTTTTGTTTTATCCTAATTTTAATTTAGTCAGTTTCAAAGCAGTTAATTTTAAGGTGAAACTAATAGGTGCCATGATATTTCGTTCCTTTGATTTGTGAATTATGATTAATTAATTGATTATTTGATTACTCGTTTCTTTGCCAAATTGGCCATTAAATAAAGGTTTTTTCTTTTTCAATAACTTCTTTATTTTTTAATTCATTTCTTCTCTTTGTATTTGTATTTGATATTTGATTTCTCATCACTTCATCAGTAACTCAGTATAATTGTTAATTATTGAATTAGAATAATAGAATTAAAATTTAAAACATAAGAAATGGTTCCATCTGGTTGTATCAAGTCTTCGTTAGTATATTTTTTGCTCCATTTAAAAACATGAAAAATCGATTGAAAACCAAAACCAATTCATTTGGTTTTGGTTTTACCAATTGAAATGGTTTTGGTTTTTGAGAACCACCACCAAAACCAATTGAAATGGTTTTGGTTTTTGAGAACCACCACCACCACCACCAAAATAATCAAAAGTTGAAATAACCGAAACCAAAACCAAAACCATTTCAAAAAAAAAAAAAAAACCAAAACCAAAAACCATTTATTCGAAAATTTTCAAAACCACCACCACCACCACCAATTAATTCTCAAACGGTTCGCAACCCTGATTTTCATCATTTTATATTTAGTTCAATGTTCCGGATTTGGGAATCCTGAACAGTGAATATGAGCGTTGAGTGAGAGGATAGTGAATAATGAGTATTGTTATTTTTTTCTACAAGCTTTTTCAATTTTTAAACTTAAAGCGTTTAATCAAAAGTGGAACGTGCAAAACTCGGGTCGTCGGGTCTCGGACGAACAGTCAGAGTGGACGCCAATGACGCCACGAATTTGAAAAACACGAACAGGTAGGTAACAAAATAGTCAAAAAATTCTGAAAGACGTTGAAGTTAAAACTTGAAAGTTGAAACTAATCAGCCACCAGATGACTTTACAGCCACCCATAGTCAGCGGATTACTCGATTCGATTGAAAGGGTATACTATAGTCGGATTCACCTAAGAAGGTAAGAAAAACACTTCGCGAAGCTGGATGATTTGAGAGGGAGCTGGCCAAATATTTTTTCGTTTACCCACAACTAAAAAGAGGTTTTCATTCTTGTGCGAGGTGAAGGCATGGAACAACCCTATATTTATGAGGTGTTGTAAGTGCTAGTAATTAATTATACAACGTGAAGGTATTACATATTTGTAAATTTAATTATTTTTAAAATGAATTTAAAATTGTACCTAATTTCAATGTCTCTACCTTGCACACGCATGAAAACCTCTTTTCAGTTGTGGAAATATTTGGCCAGCTCCCTCTCAAACCATCCAGCTTTGCGAAGTGTTTTTCTTACCTTCTTAGGTGAATCCGACTATAGATAGGTACTTATCATTTTCGAACAGAAGATGACAAAAAGTTACGAAAATGTATATCATTTTATTTTTCTTATAGGTTATAGATGTGTACTTACAAACAATTTATTAAAATGGGAAATGGCTTCGACCCCTTTGTTCTTGAATGCATTGAGTAACGGACGCATAGCATAGATATTAGGTACTGGTTCTGGTGTTTCGAGGACTTTCGACACCCCTCAAGGCATTTATTTAAAGTATTATTCAAATAAGGCATTGAAAAAATTAATTACAGTAAATGTTTATTCTCTTTGTCGTAATTTGATAACAGTGAGTGGAGTTGAATGGCGTTGAAGGAACATTTTGGCGTCATTACTGATTCTAACAACAATCATTGCTTATAATATAATTAGTTATAATAACGACTAGCCTCAATGCGAACAAAACTAAAATTGAAACAATTTTTTTGACTAGAGTAAAATACAAAAGTTCGTCGAATTCATAATTCAGTACATATAAGTAAGTAGGACACAAGGACAGTGAGTACCTACAGAGTATACTCATAAGCCCTTATTTATAATTCGAAATACATACCTAATATAAAAAATGGTGACAAAAATTAAAAACTTAGAAAAATTAGGAACACCTTCGTGAAACAGCAGTTGTTATTTTTAAAGATTTACACTTAAATAAAATAAACGAGCAGGTCTTTTCGTTTTATATTTTTTTGCTCGACTCGCTATAATTTTATTAATGTTATAGTGGCGTGGCGTTTTCAAACGGTAATATAAGATACGCTCCCCTTAAATTTAAGATAAATTATTTTCATTTATGTATTTCTATTCTTCAAACAAAAGATTGAAATTATAATTCGACCAATGTACAAACAAATATTTTACAGTTGATTAAGGATGTACGCACCTGTCACCTAATTAGATGATTAATTACGTCAAAATTCACCGCCTACAAACAAAGTATCTACTAGTAAAAATGAATTCTTTAAAACAGTCATTTTTTCTTAGAAAGCAAATAAAACTTTATAAATGAATGAAAAACATGATGTACGAGTAAGTCAATCTTCTATACGTATAAATTATCACTTTTTTTCTCTCAAAAATTACAGGAAATGAAAGGGAAGGAGAAATGTTTTCGATAAAAATTAGGTAGGTGTTACCGGCGGCATTTATATTAATTACAAATAGGTAAGTAGAAGTACATATTATTAATTCGATGAAAATTTGAGCAGTAAATTCATTGATATTTTTCGATTACCGATACTATGGAACCCTACTGAAATTCGACAGTAATCATTCGTGTTTAGGCACCTTCAATTCACCATTCAGCAATCGCTGTTGTCTTTTAATCTGCCATTCAATAACTAATCTTCCAATCAGCATGAAGAAAAAAACCTTTAAAAAAATGCCGTTATTAGTAATAATTACTTCACTAAATTGAAATTCTTCTAGCGAAAAAAGAATGCTCATCGATTACTATAAATCGGAATCAAAATTACATGATTTTTTGTCGACGATTTTCATAATTATTTTGATTAGATTTTCACTTCTATTATGTAGGTGTTTAAATTTGGACGTCTCAAAGACGATGACAAAAACTTTTACCACAGTTCCAAAAATAAAACCCCGCGTATGCATAATAAAATCACCAATGTTCTTTCCCCACACATGACGTAATCGTAAATTATCATAATAATTATGCACTTTGATCAATTTACTAAACGTACAATTTGATGTACCTGCGCCGATACCTGTTACACACGAAGCGCTCAAGGCTGAAACCGACTCAACTAACCGAGTTAGCATTCCTATTGTATGAAATTTGTTATTTTTTACCGGTTGAATTTGTCGTATCAATACAAGTTCAAAACGACAAAATTAATGTGTAAAAATGGTGGCTTATGTTAGTCGGTTTCAGCCTTAACCAATTCATTAATATTTCATTTTACGTAAATGTTGAAATAATTGTACAATTCTTACTAGCGCCGGAGCAATTCGTTCGAAACGGTCATTCACCATGTAGTGCGAGTATACGTTCAATGCCATCATCACTATCAATGCAATATTAGCCGCTTGTTTTATATTAGCTGGAAAAAAAAAAATTATATAAGCGATGAACGCTCGAATATCGAGTAATTAATCTACTACAGACCCGGATTAGGTGTAATTATGTCTATGTGATTAACAGCACCGAAATGTTGCGTGCATTATTGTGCCTACTATTCTACTCAGTAGATAGGTACCTAATTAGTACATGTTGTTATTTTGTTACCTTTTGGGATGACCATTAAAGCGAATCCGCAAATTATTTCCATTGTGCCTACGATCTTTCTGTACCATTTGGCTGGAATTTTGTAGCCTATCAATTCATTAAATGGAAACACTTTAGCATACTTCACGTATTCTTTTCTCTACACAATAAAAATACGATTACAAATGAATGACATTTTTGAAGAATCTCGTCAATCAAGTAATAATTATAAAGCGAATTCGAGTACTTACCATATCCTTGTGTAGTTCTTTGCTGAGAAGACACGTTATTTTTAAAATCCCCACGAATATAAAAAATAACCCTAATAAAACAGACAAACTTCTCAGTACTACCGAACCCATTTTTTAAAAACTGTAACGGATTTGGATGTCGTTTTTTAATATCAATTTTCAGAGTTGAAAAAAAATAAAGCAAACGAAGCTAGCAGTATCAAACGGTTATTAATAAGCGAGAGGAGAAAAATTCGCATGCGCGATGTGAATTATTCGCGAAATCACCAATTAGTATTTCAACATGACTATTGATCCCCTTTCACGGCAAAGTCATTTTGATTCACTCTCGTTTATAATTATTCGAAATATACTTTCTGAAAATATAGTTGAAGGAAATAAATCGTTGAGTTCGTACGAAGAGGGAACTCTGATGCTAAAATTCGTATCGTGCAATTTATATTATGTGCGTACGTTCGGTTTGTAACGAGGTCTACGTTACATCAATGTACATAATATAAAGGAAAAGAAGCGATGGCGGTTTGTTTGAAGTTGTATAGGAAATATTGGAACTTTTAAGAATCGTAATTGAACCAATTTTTTTAATAATCTAAATAATTTAATTAGAGAAATAGAGAATCATTCACACATTCATATTTTTTTTCGAAACCGGTTCACCACTATCACTAAAAATTGATAAGGAAAAATGACCTCACAACACAACAACTCACGGCCTGGTGTCTTTTCTCTTTAGGCGCGGTAGTAGTGTTTAAAAAATTGGCTAGATGTCGCTTTCGGAAGGAAAAGGAAAAAATGAAAAATGCTGCTACTATTAGCCAGACCTAAAGTCACTTTGGCGCGAAAATACTGTGTTTTCCTTTGGTGTTTTCGGAGATTTTTCGGTATCTCACAGTCTCACTCGTATTTTTTCATATTTTGGGAGACGATTTTAATAATCTCTCGGTATTTTGAGTAAAGGTTAGAAGGTTTAATACTTGAATTATTTTAAATTTTGATATAAATCGATATGTTCATACTTTGAAAAATGAGGTAATTTTATGTTTTTCTATAGAAGATGTAATTTTTGGTGTTGACGGTGAACAATCGGTACCCAACAACGCACCAAGATATCCATCGAATCCGCCATCATCTTCTGTTGCTCGCTTTTCATCTTTTTCCTGTTGCTGTTCACTTCATCTGAAATCATGGCCTCAACGGTACAGCAAACCAGCAACGCAATCACGTTGAAAGGATCTGTAAAACTGATTACCGACTACTTGAGTAAGTTATCAAATCTTTATGTACAGAAATAACATCGTACTCGATTCGATGAAATGATCGAATATTAGGTTTGTCTTGTACTTAGGTATCGTGTTCGTTATTTGGTTCTTGGTACTTTTTAAATTAGTGTTTTATAATGATAATGATTGCTGAATTATTTTCAGTAAGTATTCTTGGTTTTTATCGTTTAGCGTATTTACTTTTAGATTACGGTATAAACAATATTTTATTTCAACGTGGCATTTATCCGCCTGAATCTTTCAAAGCCGAACAACACTTTGGATTATCCATTCTAATTTCTACCGACGCCAAAATACAAACATTTTTACAAACGGTGTTCGATCAAATGAAAGGTAATACCTACGTTGATAAAATGCTACGGAATACATTCGGTAGATACCGTATTTAGACCATTCTGTGCATTTTTTTTTCCAGAGTGGATAATGAAAGAACAAATTCAAAAATTGTCTTTAGTGATTAATAGTATAAGTACAAAGGAAACTTTAGAAAGGTGGGATTTTAAAATCGAATACGAAGCTTCGAAAAAAGAAGGCGCCGAAGAAGTAACGGGAAACAAAGATGAGAAACTTATTCAAAAAGAAATCCGGGACGTTTTGCGTCAAATATGTTCCACCGTCAGTTTTTTACCGCTATTAGATTGCCCATGTTCCTTTGATTTGCACGTTTATGCGACTCCAGAAGCTGAAATCCCCGAACAGTGGGACGAACGAGGTCCTTGTTTCATTTCCAATTCCGAAGAACTTCAGCTTAAATCATTTTCAACCTCTATTCATCGCATGAACACTGTCGTTAGTTACAAAGCGGATTGATTTAAAAAAAAAATAAATAAAAAAATCTAACGCGACGGGCTACAACTTATCAAGTTAACGATAGTTTTTTTTTTTAATTTATTTTTTATTTTTTTATTCATTACATTAGTTTTTGTTTCGTCGCATTTAATTTTTTTATTTTTGTGTGATAGATCACCGCGATGAACAGTACATCGGCCCGTTCTGTAGGATTAAACAGTCTGTTCGTAGTCGATCGTTTTCGCGATAGCTACGTATTTAATTTTTCTACAATTATTATTGATGCTGTACTGATACGCGTTGGTAAATTTTATTATTAATAAAGTGTCTTTTTGCTACGTAACCCTTCGGTTCATTTAGAAATGCTGGCAAATTGGTTCGCTAATACGGCGGATTTGTTAGATATTGTTTCATTATGCGTAAGCAGTGTTATCGATGAATTTTATTGCTATGTCAGGGGAGAAAAAACAATAACAAAATGTGACGTCTACATTTTATAACATAAATTCGGTAAATCATGATTCAGGCGGGTACAGTTGAAAAAAAAAAAATAAAAAAAATATTGCTTACGAGAATATCGATTATACGTAGATAGCATTTCTTGAGCCCTGTTCGCCAGTACATACAAACGTGTAAATTGGTGCGCAATGCTGTGTTTATTATTCTGCATTAGTAGTGAGGGCTCGAGTTGAATTCAATTGGGTAGTTGCGAATTCGAAATATTTGCTACAACGAGGAGAAAGAGCAACCTCTATAACCTCGGTGACATAACCTGACTTATGTCTATGTACTGAGGTATTCGACATTTTTGCTGCCTAATTACGCTCGCCGTGGCCGTATTAAATAATTAAGCGGGATTGTATCAAATAGAATTTACAACATTTAAACTACATAAAATGTTTGAGATACCATTCTAATGATTTTCATTTTTAATAGGTACCTGTAATGAAATGAAGCTTAGCTGATCTAACGTGGAATTCTGACGTCGCCCTATGAGATGAACTTATCGATGGAAGGCGAGAAGTGGACTTTGTCTTCGCAGCGTAAGGCGTAATAGGCACTCGTACTTGGGTAGGTATACCTACTAAGAGGTACATAGTGTAGTATCACGATTGCGTTGAAAGGATGACGACCCAACAACAATGTCGCGTCGCGTCCCATCGAATGTGTACTTCATTATGCAATATTACACCCGCGTATATTTACGTATGGGTAGGTTAGGTACTTATATTTTACGCTAGTTACATTATTATATCGAAGGCGATAATTAATTACGGTTAAGTACGATTTACGTGTACTTAGTGTTGAGGGTGAGTTATGAGTATTTGAAGTTTATCGATACACGTGTCCATGTCCGTGCAATTGAGCGAAGCGGAAAGAATATGGCCAATTATCAAGCTACGAGTACGAGTATAGTATATAACTAATGGTTCGGTAGTGTGGTTTGTTGACGCGTGCCAGACGTGCGATCATTTTTCGCGGTCGCGTGGCGCTTATTACGTGAAAACTTGAAAAGTGATAGCTTAATTCGCCGCACCACTTTTCGTTCTAGTTGTGCTTCGCTTCCTTCCTTATGCGTAATGCAGCTAGAAGCTACAGGTACGAACAACGAATGTACGATGTACACACCCTTAGGTAATTTAACTACGTATTCGTCAACCGACTACAAAATACTGAAAGACTCTGCGAGTTTTTTCAAGTGCCACAAATCTACGGTACGTTACAAATAGGTATATGCGACACATTCGATTCGTATTATTCGTTTCTCATTTATGTGAAAATTGAAACGCTACGAATGTGCTGGAAAATACGACAACCGTCGCCGTATAGGAGCAGTAGCAGTAGCCGTCCGCGTCTGCATGTACCCCTATCTACCTGTGGCTTAGGCTACATTTATAAAGCTTTAATCTGAATCGAGCTTCGAGCAGTTTTGCCTCCATGTTTTGTATTGACTGATGTTTGCGCTTTGTCGCCTCGAGCTGTTGGAAATGCGAGTAGCGGTAGGTCTAGCGCTGGAGGTTTCGTACTACGTACGTATGTATGTACATCTGTGATTTGAGGGAGACAAAACCCTGATAATACAGCATCTTTGTTTGCGGTTGCGGATTATTTAGGGTCTGACATACGCCGTGGTGGCGTTTCTCCCTCGGTTGCCTATGCCTATACTTGGGTACTGCTAGGTATAGCTTTTTAGTTGCCTATACCTTTTACCTACGTGCCGTGCGTCTAGTTGATCTAGGTGGCGAACGTCAAAGACACGCATTGACCTCGTATAGATAATACATATAAAGTACCTACGTAATTATAACTACGTAACGTAAACGTACGTACTACCTAGTAAATCAACGTAGGTAATATTATTAAGTACCTAGTCGTATTTAACTACATCATATCGGTTGCCACAACCACAATCCAGATTCGCTGATGATTTTTAGCAGTCTGTTGTGTGGCATGTATGTAGGTACTAGGTAGATCGTAGATACGAGTGTAATAGCCTGTAGAGTATAAAAATATTCTATAATTATTGTGTGTATTCGTATTACAGGTTGCATGTATGCTGTATCTACGTATGCGTACCACGCCGCGCCGCATCATACCGTAGGTAGAGGTATCTTCCAATGAATACTGTCGAATGTTGAATCACGTAGATATCTCACATAAATTTTACCTAATCGTTGTACTTAATATTCGTAGGTGTAATCGCTTCGCGTCGTAATGGTGGCTGCCTAATGCTCGAGTGGTCCATTAAAACATACCTATGTCGAGTCTGGGACGAAACTAGAGAGTACGGTAGTGTCAGAGTCGACGTATAATTCAGCAAATTGACTAAAAAGAAGGCAAATCGGCGAATTTACAGCGCTGATGCATCGGGTACAAAATTCGTTTGATAAATAATTTTTTAAATGTTACGTACTCTGCAAATTTCTAAATTTTAGTTGGCACATTTTTGAATTCACTTGCCCCACCGCCCGCCGTCTAGCTACTAGCTGGTAGATATACCCTAGAGTACTTATACGTACATATAACTGTATGTACTATGTAGCAGTACTTGTCCGCAAATGAGTGCGCAAAACGACAGGTGCCGTACTCGGCACTTGGTTGCGGCTCGTGTACGCGCGTACGCGTTCATTCGGTCAAGTGCTAATCGATTTGAAAACGCATTATTACTCGCTCGAGCCGAGAGCCGCGATGAATTCAATTGATTCGATTTGCTTACATCTGCCGCGTTTATGAACCGATAGGGTACCAGTTGCCCGTCGCATCCCGCCACAACCAACCCTCGGTCGTTTTCGATTTCGTTTACGTTTTTATGCTCCTTTGATATCGCTGCTCCCTTTTCAGGCGAAAAAATAAAAATGAAAGCGAATGTCGATGTCGTCGGTGTACGCGACGTGTACGTAATATGTATACGTACGTACATATACGTCTAGTGTAGACTTATATCACGTCAACCGAGTACACAATAGCCTACATTTTCGCCACCCCTATTTTTATTTTTATAGTATCGCCGCTATTGCCATAACCATCGTAGTCGTCATCGTCATCGCCTCCGCCTTTCGCCCGCTTTACAATTCTATTAATCGTTTTTCTTTTTTGTTTAGTCGAATGGCGAATTTCACGATTAGATTTTCCACCATTACGGAAAAGTTATTCAAGTAGGTAGGTAGGTACGAATACATTGCAGACAGATTTCGGACAACTATTAGGTACCTACCTATCTCCATTCCATTGTTTAATGATTGTTTGCGTGCAAATACCTATTACCTACCTACGTACCTTCTTGACTATCTATGTATTATTATCCATTTACCACTTTAGACAACAACTATACTACTAACGAGTGGTGGAAAACGAGTTATTTTAATGGGAGTAAATCCGAGTACCTACATTTTACGTTAGTAGGTAGCCCTAACTAAAAAATATCTATCGTAGAAAATCGAAAACTAATAATCGCTGTCGAATAAAGCACAATAAGTGAAACTAGACAATTATTTTATCAAAAAAAAAAAATATATATATATATATATATATATATAATATATAAATTGATTGGATTAGTTTCTTCAAAAAAATTACGTACCTACCTATATTTTTAAAAATTTTTGAAACTATCTGATGTTTCAGGTACCTTTAGTTGGATGAGCAGTCGAGCGTAGCACGGTTCCGCCAGATGGTAACGACACTAAGAATCACCGAATACCTTGTACCTACTCGTATATCTACCGCTGCCGAACGCGAATCTAGTATCTGCCTAGTTGAGATGCGACGCGACGTAGACGAGGGTTCTGAAAAATCCGAAATCGGAAATGGTAAAAGAACGACTGTAGAACATATTTAACTGCTACCTATAGTACTTATCGTTACGTCAATTTGATGTTTTTCCAGCACGACGATCGCGATCGCGGCCTCGTCGCTTCAACGTGGACGAAGATGGAAAAATCGAATAGTCGATTCGAGTGAAATACATATTAATTTATACTCGACTTATAGGTAGGTACTTGCGTTAATATGCGAGTATGCAACTCGCACGCCTACCCACCCACCTGTCTACTTTGGTGCCTCTATCTACTACTAATTGATCGCCTTTTAGATTTTCGCGTCTACCGCACCAAAGCGTATCCGCGTAACTTAATATGCGGTAGCGCGACCGCGGCACGCGTGTCGAATGGCGGTCCAAGTGTCGCAGTTCCAGCTACCCTTTGTCTTACGATTACCAACCCTCCTTACTACCACGTTGCCGTAGCGTAGCTAGGTACATACATATAGACGGTAGACGCAAACTTTATAGGTAGGTATCTACGTATTATTACCTAATTCGTACTTGGTAGTAATACATACACGTTGCGACGTATAGTAAACGGTTTAATACACATTTCTCTACATTCATACATTATAAATGTACAATACGGACAAGAAGAACACGAATCATTTTATACATCTAATGTTTAAGTAGGTACGACGAGTATAGGTACGTAACGTATACATAATATGTATAATTTATTTTGCTATACCATAAGTTGGGTACCTACTTACCTGTTCAAGTAGGTGTATGGCACATGCAAGTACAGGTACAGCACGTACGACGTATCGAGGTAATACACCTCGTACTTTTATTTACCAATCTACTACGTAAGAGTTGAGCAAACCGAAAATGTACTAGTATGTAAATACTAGATAGCTAGATATGAGATACCTCTACTCGAATAGGTACGATATCGTGTACAGTGTACACATAATATTATGTAGTCCGTTACGTACCTTTTTGATTTTTTCACTCGAACGAACGTATATTCTACGTACTTGGATTCTATTACTACCTAAGTAGTGTCTACTTGGTGAAGGTACCTATACGTAGATGAGCGTAAATTGTGGACCAGGGTACACGTAGATTCGCTCGGTTTCGCGAATTTCACAAACAGTGAAATATTTGTTTGGGCGAATATTTGAAATTATTGTCGCGAAATGACGACGGAAATTGGGCGGCGTATTGGTTGCAATTTGTCGCGTACAAATCCAACGTAGTCGCTTTGTAAGCTATCGTACTGTCGCCGGTGGCCGGACTGAATTCCGAGCCACTCAACGATAGAGATCCGCTCGAGTCGTGTTCCAAGTCGAACCAGTCGCAGTCGCCTTCGTCGTCCGCGTCCACGTCCACGTCCACGTTGCCGTTCAACGATCGGTAGTTGGAATCGTAACGATCGCCATGCATCGAAGTATCGGCCTCTGCGCGCGTCCGAGCCTGCGACGGCGTTTGCGCCACCAATTTCGAGTAAAATTTTTCGTAATTTTGCGCGCAAACGTTTGCGTTGATGTTGAGGTTTACGTTAAACGTATCCTTTCCCCTACTGGTGAGCGTGTGATCGAGATTTCTTCGTTGTTGAGCGATCGCGCAGCTACCCGACGTCGAAGTGATCTGCAAAAATGCGATAGAAATTACGTATACGAAAGAAGATCGCAACGTACCTCTTCTATGTGTATGTGTAGGTGTAGGTGTAGGTGTACTGATATCTATGACTAGTAGTAAAATGAAACGGAAAGAGATAAAAGAGGCTTGGGCAGGCATTTTCATAGGTACTGCACAAATAGATACTCGAAAAGCTGAACTCGTCGAAGCGAGAGATCTCGATCTTGTTCGACGAAACGAAGAGAAGTCGGTCCAGGTAGTAGGTACCCACGCACCCTTCACTCTTCACTCAGTACCCAGTGGTCAGTGGCTATAGATGATATAATGTTACGATTACGACTGATCGCCGAGTCGACTCGAAAATTCGACGCTCTCGCGCTCGACCGAAGCAGTCAACTCGGCGGTACACCTTTACTTTTAGCGAATATACGAGTATCTGCTCGTAATGTATGCAACTGTATCTATTGTGCCATGTGCCGTCGCTTCAATTAGGTATTACCACCCCACGCGACCAACCGATGCCATACGAATGCCGAGATAAAATCTAAGTTACGCTATTAACCCGCATAATGTAAAATTTTCATTTTTATTTTTTATTTTAGACAATGGTACGGTACCTATTATCGCGTCTTAGAGCTTTCGCCAGCAGTTCATACTCGTATCCAGATGCCTATTTATTCGTACGAACCGGTCATACCTGCTTATGGTATGTACGCAGTAGGTAGGTACGTCTACCTACCAATCTGTTTGGCCGTAAATCGGCGCATTTCGGGAGATTTATACGACAGCGATACGTTATACCTACATACTGATTACTGACTTACGTATTCTAGGTACCAACCTTATTGCCTTCTATGCCGATGGAAACGGTGATATTTCCGACGTTCAGCGTGACTTGTTCCTGCTCTGGCTGATTGACCATGTGCAACGTTTGACTTAGAGCCCAAATGTAATTGTGCGCGAACCTCAGGGTTTCTATTTTGGTAAGTTTCGTATCTTGCGGATAAGTGGGTAATACGCAACGCAGTCTTTCTAAAGCTTCGTTCAACATGTGCATGCGATTCCTTTCACGATCGTTGGCTTTCAGTCTTCGATGTTTCTTAATTTTCATAACCTGAAAAAAATACGCCACACTAGGACTCGTAGCTTTTTTGCGTGCGCGTAACTATGGTACATAAATAAGTGTACTGTAGGTAGTACGGGTAGTAGGTAGAGCGAGTATAACCATAACGAATGAACGTCGTATCATTGATAGATACATACAAAAAAAAAAAAAGCGCGAAAACAAACGAATTCCAGAATGAAAACGTAGGTAACGAGTTGAAAAGACGTCGCCTAACAGGTAACGACGGCAGCGGAGGAGGGAAAAGAAGAAGCTGCAAAGAATAACAGGGCGGTTACAGCGAGTAGGTGCTTGTAGGAACACGCGCGCGTACGTATGTACTGTAATTAGGTATGCGTGTAATTGACGGAAGGAAGGGTTGAGGCGGGGGTGGCGTTCGAGTCGCGTAGAATACGTACGAATTACACGACGACTAACCTCATCGCCACCGACATCGACATCGACACCGCCGTGGGTCCTAATGAGAATGAGGTACCTAATACCTATAGCTATAATGGTAATAACGCGAGTAACACAATAGAAAAATCACCTGTGTGGGACTTCTGCATCGTGCGCTTCTTCTGGCTTTAGTGGTACGTTTGTTTTTCTTCGATAGCAACATTTCTTTCTTATTCGTATCGTTATCGTTAACTTTACAGCTGCCGTCGTCGGAAAATTCTAATGTACAGGAAGTGTCCACAGAAGAACTCGTTCCGGCGTATTCATCTTCCAAACAAAAACAATTGTTTAATTGATGTCCGTTACACCGAAGACGATCGTCGCCGCCTGCGCCCTCGCCCTCGCCGTCGATGTTCGTTTGCTGGGTTCGCGTTCGCGGTATTTTGGCTGCAATTGTTGCCGTCGATCTTCTTCTTCTTTTTCGTACTACTAAAACCGCGGCCGCCGAAACGTCTCCAGCTCCTACTGCGGCGTCTTCTTCTTCTTCGTCTACGTGCAAAGACATCTGTGAGAAAGAAAGCGTTTCATTAATATTATCGCATCGCGAAACCACCGATAGAAGATAGGTACATATACACCGCATTCCTATTGGAGTACATAGAATATATGTACACTCGGTTTAGAGGTAGATACATACGAGTATACCTACCTACGAAAGGAAATGGATCGTTGTTGTTGAAGTTTACCAAATCCACTACGTGGAAGCTTGGTATTCAAAATTGGAGGTGAGGGAGGGTTCCAATCGAAATTTTTTGAATAACCAAAATTATTCCCAAGACTTCGAGCTGCAACTTTTGTTTGAAATTTTTTTCAATTTGACCCCTCCTTCCCTACCTATTTCGCATGAAACTTGGAAGATACTAATTCGAAATTAGAAAACGTGAGAGAGGAAGGGGCCATTTGAAAAAAAAATTCAAATAAAAGTTGTAGATTAAGGTTCTAAAAATAATTTTGGTCATTATGATATTTTCGATTAAACTCTTCCCTCCCCTCCAATTACTTATTATGTTTTAGATGCTGGTATTATTAATAACTGGCGGAGGCAGGGGACCATTTGAAAAAATTTTCAAACAAAAGTTGTAGCTCCAAGTCTTGAAAATAATAATTTGGGTTATAACGAAAATTTCGACGGAACCACTTCCGGACTTCCTCCCCTTCCTTCACCTTCCAATTTTGAATATTATACACGTAAGTATAGTTATCAGATGTAGTACAGTATTATTATTGGACTTTGTGAAATTCAACAACGACGATCCATTTCTGTGTAAACACATTGAGTAAACTAGACGCTAGTTACGTAAAAGTACAGACTGTTTCTAAGTGCGTTGTGAGCCGAAGCACTTCTAAAGTTCTTATAGGCTCTCGTTCCCCACGTTTTTACTCCTTTGTCAGATATTCGGATATCGATATAGGCTTTGTCAACTTTATACGTAGATACTAGGGTGGAGTGAAAAAAAAACCATACCTACCTCGGATTTCGACCAAACTCGCAGAGGTGATTCACTTTGAGTTGAGTACCTCCCAAAAAAAAATTGAGCCACCCACCTCTCAGGGGAGTGGAGCTAGAGACCCTCAAAGTAGGGTCACTTTTGAAAAAAACACACAGTTTTTTTTTGCCACTTTTGGGTAGTGCCACTTACCAGGTACCTCGGTCACAGAACTAGAAAAGTACAATTTGAGTTTCTACACCTCTCCATGCTATTGATGTTGAAAATTGATATCGATTTTCCCACCCTACCAGGGTGTTGAAAAGTTGCAGGTCGCTAATAAATCGAGAATTTCAAATGACAAAAAATGGAAATAACATTTGCTCGGTACCAAAACTGGGCTCACATGGCTCCTATTGATGCAAAAAAATTATTTCGATAGAAAAAGTTGAAAAAATTTCATAGCAGGGTTGCCAACTTTCAATTTTCATAAAACATCAATTATTTTTGGGGAGAAATTTTGATGTTTTATCATAATTGAAAGTTGGCAACCGTGCTATGAAATTTTTTCAACTTTTTCTATCGAAATAATTTTTTTGCATCAATAGGAGCCATGTGAGCCCAGTTTTGGTACCGAGCAAATGTTATTTCCATTTTTTGTCATTTGAAATTCTCGATTTATTAGCGACCTGCAACTTTTCAACCCCCTGGTAGGGTGGGAAAATCGATATCAATTTTCAACATCAATAGCATGGAGAGGTGTAGAAACTCAAATTGTACTTTTCTAGTTCTGTGACCGAGGTACCTGGTAAGTGGCACTATCCAAAAGTGGCAAAAAAAAACTGTGTGTTTTTTTCAAAAGTGACCCTACTTTGAGGGCCCCTAGCTCCACTCCCCTAAGAGGTAGGGGGCTCAAAAAATTTTTGGGAGGTACTCAACTCAAAGTGAACCACCTCTGCGAGTTTGGTCGAAATCCGAGGTATGTTTTTTTTTCACTCCACCCTGGTAGATACTAGATAAGGTACCTATTCGCATATAATCAGCGGGTATCGTTGAAAATGAAAATTAAAAAAAAAAAAAAAGGTTTGTTTGTAATCGGATAGGTTCAGGTATGGGTCGTGCGCAAAATTACTAAAATGAAAAAATTGTACGCGACGCCATGGAATAGTTTGCGCAGTTCTGACATGGCAGGAGGCACGAGGCAGGGGTCATCGCTAGAAATTACGATACACTATAAACGTTAAAAGTCGTATCGAGCGTTCAACTCTCCCGACTGGACGCGGACGTGTTGCTACGCCTAGTCATTCGTTGCGTTGTCGAGAGTGGCTTATGCTTAAATATGTAGATGATAGATGAAGGTATCGCTTTGCTGCGACTTTTGATTTTTTTCCCCCGTCATATGCCAAATGTCAACGACGTTTGCGTGCCCATCCTATACGAGTACTCAATTACATATGCTATACGTTCATCTACGGTATATACGTACTTACGTAGGTATCGTATATATTCGCGTGGCCAATTGCCTGCCCGCAGATATTTACTAACTTTGAAAAGTAGCCGTCTTACCTTATCTTTTGCAAGCTCGATGAAACATCACATAGGTCGCCTGGTCGCGCAAAAAATACCAATTCAAATTTACGAAAACAAAATCGAGAACGAAAGCGAAAGTGAAAGTAATTACGCGGTACGACTCGTACTCTCGGATCGGGTACTCGATTTTTACGCCTCGCGCCACGAGCACACGAGCTAATGCAAACGCCGAATCTAACGTGATCGCGAACGGGGGTGTTCTGTTGCAAACATTGAACATGGTGTTAAAACACAAGTCGGTGCCGGTGCTGGTGCAACAGTCGAGGGTTGCGTTCCTCTCCTTCTCCTTCTCCTTCTCCTTGTTCGCGTCTCATTGGCTGGTGGACGTACTCGTACCGAGAGCGACGCGACGCGACCAGCGCCTATTAGCCGATTATTTAACAATTCTCTTTTAACGAACCCTACGTACCGCGGTATGTTTTTTCCTGCCTTTTTGTTTGTCCGCGCCTCGACGCTCGCAGCTCGCACCCCTCGCCTCGCTCGTCACTATACCCTTGCTCCACTAGCTACAGCTATAGCTCCATCGTCGATACGGTTCATACCTACCTACCTACCTACCTACCTACCTACTTACTTACTTACAATAGGTATTGTCTTCTTATAAATAGGTATGGCTCAAAAACAAAACAACATCTCCTTTGCTTCAGCTTCAGCGACGTACTGATCTTCGCAACTGGTGTCTAGTTTTCTCAATTTGTTTGCGTAGATGCGAATCGTTGTCGTTATGAATTTTAGTTTTTACCAAGTCGAAGTCCAATACTCGTATTACGTAGATACTCGATATTCAAAATTGGTGCAGAGGGAAGGGTCCGATAGAAATTTTTGTAATAACCAAAATTACGTATTCGTAGCACTTCGATCTACAACTTTTGTTTGAAAACTTTTGCAATCGGATCCCTCTCTTTCAATCGATTTCGAATAACACTCCGAAGATACTAATTAAAAATTATTATAGAAGCGAAGGAAGGAGCTAAGGGTCATTTGATAATATTTTTATAAATCTCTATTCCGTTTTTTTTTCAGCTCAAAACTCTAACTCATCAATGATTATACCCGGAGCCGCGGAGTTCACTCTTCGATGTCTGAGTTTGAAGAAGAAAAAGAAGAAAAAAGGTAGAGCTGTACACACCTGTAGATAGGCAACGCAGCGCAGCGTTACTTGTTGCGCAGATACGGCGAAGTCGACGACCAGAAGACGAGAGACAAAGGGAGGAACTTCTTACGCGTCGTATTTTTACGTAGGTATACGAAGATGTACTTATACAATGCGCACGTATATGTACCTAGACTAATGTAGATGTAAAGTAATTACACTTACACTACATATATATAAATGTATGTATACTTATAGCATACCTTGTACTCGTTTAGGGTAACCAGAAGCACTCGCCGCCGCCGCCGCGCCGTGCCGCATCGACAAGCGTAATCCCGGATTACACGCGTGTTTTAAAATAATCGCAGCTCAATTCTACAAGTCGTAGTCACCCCTCTACGCTCTATACTAGTTATTAACGCGACCCGACGCGACGTCACTAAACCAAACCAAACCAAAGGGTCCGAGTTATGAATTTTTAGTTTCGACTAACCTCTCCTTTTGCGCTACCTTGGGTACCTACTTACTTACTTACTTAGCTAGTTAGTTAGAAATTAGAATCGTTTCTAATACTTACGCCACTGCTGCGTAGTGCGTAGCCGTAGCGTACCCTACGTAGGTATGAAGGTACCTCTACCTAGTACCTAGTACCGTTTCTCCATTACTAACTAGGTAGGTAAGTAGTAGGTGTAGGTACGTGTTTCGTTTACGCGCGCGGTATGTAAGCGCAAAGTGCTGCTTCCTCGCGTTGCGCTACCCTCGCTCGGCCTTTGTACTTGAGCGACGCGACGCGACGCGACGCACGAATTTAAAAGGGCTTTACGCGGAGAGGGTACGAGTAGGTACTCGATGGAGAGAGTCCCTTCGCGCTTTTTAAAAATCAAATCCATTTGGCCATTTGATATCTCGCGACCCGCGTCCTTTTTTTTTTTTTCAACGAGATGAAAAAATGATTTTAGAACACAACAACAACGACAACACTTGTACAGCAGATCGTGAAAAAAAATGAGAAAATGTTTTAAAAAATCCAAGTCGATATCGTGTTCTTATATTCGTACGGACCTACTCGTATACTGACGTAATATTACAAGTACCTTTGCGAATACATTTTTTTCAACTCCAGCTCCAGTTGAAAAAAAAAAAAAACCAAAAAACATCAAGTCTCATTATCATCTAGCATCTACTTACCACTTCGCCCTATATTCGTATATTTACTCTATGTAATGTATTTTACGAGCGTACAGTATGGTACTGCACCTCGCCCTCGCCCTTGCCCTCGTTTCATCGTATACGTATACCTAGTGTTATTGTTACGCGGGAGGGAGAACGCGGCGCGCACCCAACGAATGCGAAAAAGACCATTGCAAACGCAGCGTGAAGAAAAGGGTTTAGCGCAGTTCATAAATTTAAACCCTTATCGGTTTACTTTGGTTAGATAGATATTTATAATTCGTACAACAATAAGCGAGTTTGCATAAATACAGCGTATAGGCGAACGAGGGGTGTGAGAAACGTTGCCCTGCTGCCGCTGCTGCTGCCGCTGCCGCTGCCGCTGCCTCTTTCGCCGTGCTTTACCTAATGTACAGTATGGTAAATATAGGTTCGCGTCCGCCCTTGTAGCTAATAAATTTTTTGCCGAATTATCGCGATTCCGCCGATTCGTCACTCGATCTGTGGCGCGGCGCGGCGCGGCGCGGCGCCGCCAAGATTTTCAACGCTACTGCGTTTCTGCTATATTACCTATACAAAATAATACATAATATATAGGGTAAGTTGCCAGTAGTTGACATTTGGACACGAAATTTGGGGTGGGATTCCATTTTTTTATACAGCATTTTTCCAAAGATGCGTTTTTTTTTAAATTTTTTTTTTTTATATAAACAAACTCTTTGGGTACCTACGTATAGAAAATCTTTCCAAAGAAATCATCGCATTTTTAGATATCTATCAAACTTGAAAACGAAAATCACTCATCAAGTTGATGAACAAACTGGATATTAACTCGCAGATGAAATAATTTTATAGTTAGTGGTATCAGCCTTACCATTTATGATGGTGAAAAAATCGTAAACATTGGCCATTTTTGGTCCAGTGTCAACTACTGGTGACTTTATCCTATGTCTATGTATATGTACCTACTTTGCTTTCGCTGTTGCTACAACCGTGACCGACCGTAAGCCGAATGGGTATCGACGCCTATATAGGCAGTACAATTTTGAAATCAGGACGCGACGCGACGCGACGATCAAAATTGGATCGGCTGAGCAAAATCAAAAGTGCACCTTGGGATGGGCAGTCGGACCTGCGTATTTATTGATTCGTATTCGTACGTCAACTACTTTTACGAGGGTCGTAAAAGAGGGTGGTAGTGAGTAGAGCAGAGCCGGAAGGGCGGGTGAACGCCGCGCCGCGCCGCGGAGCCCAGCGCAGCGGTGGCCGACAGGTGTCTCAACTGTCTATAAGTAGTACGCTAACGATGCGATGATATGATTGCGAATAAATAAGTATGTAATGTGTTTTGTATAAAACAAAACAGTACCTAGCTACGTAGCTACATAGCTACCTAAGTACCTAGTACCTACTACATTACAGCGTGTTATGTAGATATCTACGAATAATTGTGTATAAATACCTACTTATTGTATACTTGATATTTATAGTAATTAGGTACCTATGTAATAGGTAGGTAGGTATCTAATAGGTATTTACGAGTGTTACAATAAGCTACCATTTTATATTACACTCGAACTCGAAGGTAGATGGGTAGGTATAGGTACCTATTACCTACTTGTATGTACATACGTATACAATGGTACATACGTTCGTAAGTACGTGTACGATCAAGTCCTTCACTCGATCAAATTAGTATAATTAGTTACGTTACCAATCTACTGTAGTATCAACGTGACATGAAAAGTGATAAGTTTAGTACCTATTGCATTAGATTAGATTAGATAGTACCTAGACCTACACGTACTTATTTACATTTCTGAAAAATTATCGACTTTACTTTGTTTAATTTTCAGGAGCGGGAACAGACTTATCGGCGATGCGAGTCCAACCAATCAAACCCGAGGCAGACTGACGGTGCAGTGGTCTCATGGTCTGACAATGGCAAAAACCTGCGATTTGACGTGCGATCGTCGTCGTATCTTTGAAGATTTTTTTCTTATTCATTTGGCCGACTGAAGTACATGCTACATACACATAGATAGGTAGGTACTAAGTAAAAGGTACCGGCTTACCGGCTAATAAATTCAACTTACGCAGCTACGTAGGTAGGGTCAGATGTAGCAGGTGTCTGGGCTCTAGGTGCCTATTCTGTAGATTCAATACGTAGGCGTTTGAGGGATGATACGGTAAACGAATAAAAAAAGAAAAACAACATTATTACGTATAACTAAACTTACGCTTCAATAATGTACTCGTATGTACATAAGTACATATAATTAATTATTAATTATTTATTTATTTATTTACGTATACATCAGGTATTCACATAGATATGAACATTACAATACAACGATACTTACTTGGATTTGTACAAAAATTACAGGTCTATATACTACGCATAGGTATATAGATTTAGATATACTCGTACTTAATTGTAAGATGGACATTCGTAGAAAGACGCAAACTTCTAATGTAAGTAAGCACTCGAGTAGGAGGTACCTACTTTACACTAGTCGGTAGTTCAGTTGGATATGTACTTAGATACTTAGGTATACTATACACATTTTGTTTCGAGTTTACTCGAATGTAGGTAGGTAGGTAGGTAGGTAGGTAGGTAGGTGTAGGTATCTTCTACTCGTAAGATTAAAGATACCTACGCTTATATAATAATATTCGCACTGCGTACATTTCTGATCGGTCATTCGAGTACCTACGTCTACTCTACATGTTGGGTTCTTCGGTAGTTGAATCGAATCGAATCGATCGCTGAAACGCTAATACGTATAGTTGGGTACGTAGTTTAAAAGTTAGTACGATGGACTTTCCTTCAACAGAAGAGTCTCGTTGGCCGGAGTTGAACAATGTTCTCGAACAGTCGAATTATACGTCTTCCATTCGTATTTGCCGCTAGAAAATAAGCTCAGATCGCGCCTTATTCTTCTCTCCTCTTTGCGTAACTTCAGTTTACTGATTCGCATTTGAAATTCTCTTTTAAATTTTTCCTACAACACCGCATAAATCACGATTACGCTCTAAGTATGTATGTATTATGTAGACGTGTAGGTATAAATACGTATATGTCTAGCGAAGTAATGATTCGCGTTACTTACGTTATAAATGGCGTAGATGAATGGATTATAACAACTGTTACTCATGGCAAACCAATCGAAACAAAAATATATAATGTTGATGTATTTATACCTACGACAAACGTGAAAACAAATTTGAGTATGCAAGTGAAGTATGTACCTGGTAATCGACATAATAATTTGTATAGGTATGAGCATTTTATGCAATATGCATCGAGCGTATGCGTGAGTACCTACCTACCAACTGTAAATGAGTGCAAGAATAGTATGTATGTACGTACTTCATTTCTTTTCAAGCAGCGATATATGTGTACTTGCTTAATATCTCGTGTATTGTTTTATATCTACGATATTTAGATAGATACCTATAAGTAATAATGCCTAATACCTAGTGCTAGCTTACTTACCTATGTAAGGTCAATCGGGGGGAAATGAAAACAAGTACCTACTTATACTTTTTCCAATCTCATTTCTATTTATTCAAACGGGTATATTATTATTGCGAAAAAAAAAAAAAAAAAAAAAAAAAAAAAAAAAAAGTTCATTCTTTCTCTTGGTAATTATAATTACCTACTTACCCGTGTAGTAATCAACGTGTTTCCAAAATATAATCGGAAATTTGACCGAGGGTAAATAGAAACACACATGCTTACAAGTACATTCTTTTTTTTCTTTTTTTTAAAAATTTTATGCGATGCTCAGGACTGTCACTCTTTGATCATCATTTTATCAATTTCTACGATGAAATTTAAACTCACCAGTTGAAATATTTAGTTAGGTAGGTGCCTAAAAACAAAACTTTGGGAGAGAATTTTACAAATACGTAAGCATTTTTTACATTTTGCAGAATTGGTCTGGTTTTATTTACCGAAACTCCCAAAAATCTTTGGGTGATTGGAAACAGGTACTAAGGTAGCTGATTTTGGAGATGAGCTATTCGCGTTGTTCCCATTTATCCGCGGTTTTGATTCCTCCCCAAAACGACCTCGCTTACTATTTTCACGCTTACGATTATAATTATGTAGGTATAAGTACTTAGCTACTTACTCGTTAATTTCGGATAAAACACCTTGTAAAATATTATACGTTTGCAATGGTAACCAGCATAAAGCAAACAACGCTACTACAATCACCAACATTTTAATTACCTGAGAACAAATAAGCGTAATATCTACATAGGTAGGCTGCACGTAGGTATAGTAGGTACAAGGTACATGATTCTAGTTTGTTGCGGCTACCTAGTATATCCAATGACTGATAGGTACCTATACGTGAGTTCGTAGCCACCTAGGTCCTGATCTATGATCTATTAATATACCTTTGATTAATACCTACCTACCTACCTACCTACCTACTTATTTACGCAAAAATCTGTTGCGAGGGTGGAAACTTTTCCTACCTATCGAAAACTGGAATCTTCCAATTTCGTACATATAATTAAAAAGGTAAACAATTTTCAACGACGTGTCAGAAAAATGTTTTTTCGATGCGCTTTAACGATAGGATTGGATTAAACAAAACGCCCCCGCTTAATCTACTCGCGTTATATAGACGCCGTATTATAGTACGTATTTTTATATCTATGCTTGAAAACGATTTTTATCGCGAGTGTACATGCTTATGCTTACAGGAATGCGCTACGAGTACGAGTCATTGCCAAAAACATAGCCGATATTCGTTGTTTTCAAATACCCGTCGCGTCGACCGGCCATCTAATAGCAGTAAGCAGTAAAACGTGGCGATTTACTCTTACGCAGCGACTAAACTACGTACGTACTTGGCTGGAAAAAAACTGTTAATCGCAGAAGCTGACTGGGTGCTAGGTAGCTATTTTTTTGATTTATACGTATTTCGTACTCGACTCGAGTAAGTATTCGTTACGAATCGCCTAAGTACTATACGTATTACGTACCGAGGCGACGTACCTACTTACACTTAGGTACGTCTACGTGTACGACGTACGTACGTAATGTACTTCGGTTCGCGTTAGATAATTCATTTTAGTTTGATTATTCGTTGATAAACTGACAAAATGTAGCAGTAGGTAGTAGGTGTAGGTAACTACGTTAGCTAGGTACCTAATTAATAAACTCACCCTCTTTTTATTTCTCATCAAATTGGCGTCTCGATCTGATTGAGCATTTCCAGGAGTCGTGTTTCCCCATAATGCGAAACTAATGCTGGAGTAGGCCCAAATAATGACGCTCAACGGCATCACGTATTGCAGTAAGACCAGAGTTGTTCTATAAATTTGCATCGTTTGCTCGCTCAACCTGACCGTAAAGCAAAATGGTTTGTTGTTCTCTTCGGCGATGTGGATCACTTGCATCGCGTAACCCATCGGAAAACTAAGCAGAATTCCCGAAATCCATATAAGAGAGATGACTATCTGGCATTCCGTCTTCGAAGCTCGCCCCCTGCGCAAAATTTGTTTGTAAACTAGCGATCAGTCGGTAGATCTAGATACCTATGTGATCTACCTACTGTACGCATACGGCATACCTAGTATAAATCGCATACTGATACGGATTCCCATGTTGGCGACATGAATCACTGTTCAGTGTTAACGAATGAGCGAGTATACATATATGTAGTAATTGATTAGGTATAGATACCGACCGTAGGTATATGTACCTACCTACGTATTGTAAATTGCAATCACGCTGGTCAGTCGATGTACCCTTTTGGAGGATAAGTAACCGTACGGTAAAAGAGACGCGCGGAATATCGCTACTACCTACTTAATATTTTCCTATACAAATACTGCCCTGGTGACCAATGCAAACACAAACAATTAGCTAACGCGACACGGGCTCGTTATTTTAACCATGAAACTGAAATTCACTGCAGGAAAGCGAAGGAAGTACGATGAGTCGATGATCGGTCATCGGTCGGAATCATTACAAATTCTGCCTACCATAAAGGCGCAGGCAACCTATTTCACAGGTCGCATAGTTCTGCGGCCGATTACCATATGCGAAGGCGCAAACCGACGTGACGAATTTTAGTTTAGCCTCGCTCGTAAATTATTTTTCATCGTCCTCATCATTCATTATTTTATTTTTTTTTATTTTGCGAACGCCTGACAAGTGCGGGTGTATTTGGTATTATAAATCATCGCCCTGTTACTCATGTATGTAGTAACTCCAAATTATTCCAAAAGCGACCAAATTACATTAGGTATACATGCAGAGATTGGCAGATCACGAAATTTTCAACGAGATATAAATCAAGATAAGATCGCGATATTTTTCAAAAGAGATCAATTATCAAATTCATCAAATTAAAAGAACTTCCTTTTTCTACTTTTTTAGCGTTTATTTATTTTACTTTACTTTTTTAGTCAAGGGGGACGATGACAGAAGTAGTGAGCTCAGCGGTACATAATTAATAACTATAATGAGTAAATAAAAATAATTAATTATTTTGTTTTCTCGTTCCTTCCAATTGTAAAGGAAAAACGAAAAATCATTCTTCTTCCTCCATAATCCATAATTTTATTTCAAATTTTGTTGCATTTTTGAATTCGTATTTTGTTTACAACAAAATTCTATTTTCTTTCAGTTTGTTTTATTCGTGTCAAAATAACAATATTATTTTACTATTTTTTTTTTTTTTTTTTTTAAATCGATCTGGATGGGAGGGAGAGGTCCAATTGAAAAAATTTTCAGAGAAAAGTTTTAGATAGAAACCTTGGGAATAATTTTGGTTATAACAAAAATTTCGATCGGACCACTCCCTCCCTCCCTTCCTTCCTTCCAAGTTTGAAATTTCAAAGTATATATTATGTACACGGCGAAATTTAACAAATTATCTACTTATTCCATTCCATGTTAAAAAAAAATTTTTTTTAAATAAAAATGTCAGATTACTAAAAAATCAAAAAGCATTACAAATTTTTTTTTTTTAATTTTAGAAACGAAGGAACGATGAAGATGATACAATTACGAGAAAAAACAAAGTGAAAAAAACTTGCACCACAAAAACAGCACACCATCCGTGATATTTACGGTTTCGTGTGATTGGACGTTGGAAGCATTCTGTCGACCATTTTGATTTCAGTTTTTTTCTTTGTCTCGTCTTGTACTTGTTCGCGAGTATTTTTGTTGAGTTATTTATTATCAATAATTTATGTATTAGTTTTGCAATTTGCATCGTCGTGTGTGTTCGTCGAGTCTTTGTGTGTATTGTGTTTCGTTTTCTGTTTTGATTTCAATTAGTGTTTAGTGTATGTATGTTATCAAGTGCCGGTACCGACTACCGAAAAGGCTAAGCTAAACGTTGAGTTTGTGTTGTTGTGCGAGTATGTTAGTACTTTTAATTACGAGGTACGTTAAATTACAATTACATAATACATTTTGTTTGTCGCTTCGTGTGATGGTGATATTGTGTCGTTAATGAACGATACGCTCTCGCCCGTGTTGATCGTTGTGTTTTGATTTAATCATCCAGCTCGATTTTGTGTTTCGGTATCAAGTAAGGATCTTGTAGACGTCTCACTCTCAGTTACCGGCGGCGGTCCGACTCGGTGAGTTGATCAAAGATCAATTTAGTTATTACCACACTTCAGATAAATATGTAGAACCGTAGAACTCGAGTAATCAGTACTCGTACCGAGCTGTCTGTAGGTATAACAGATTGACGATTTCATTGTGTTATTTGTATGTATCATAATCTAGTTAGTTCAAAGTCAAATACAGCACCATCATCTATAGGTGCGTAGATATTCTGCATTTTGCATATTTTCGGTCTTGCACCGGAATCGCACTTCTCCGCTATTCGTTACACGTAGGCGGGTACTTCATTTTCAAATTATCTACTCGTATTTTCTGGGAAATTCGATAATTATCTGTATTATAACGTTTCTTGTTTATTGCTCGTGTGTGCGTGAATCAATAACCTTCGAGTGCATCGATTGAAATCGCATAGCTACTGGGTTATTAGAGCGATGTCTTATCACTTATCAGTGATAACTGATAAGTATGTAGATGAACAATGTACCCAGCATCTGCATAATAATATTTCTAATTATTCGGTAATTCTTTCATCAATAGTTACTCCACTCATACCGTATATTGCAGATTGCTACAGTATGAATATTATATGTATCAATGATGGTGTACTTGTGGTTATCAATGGCTTAAGTACACTTGTTTTGTGAATTGTGTAGACGGAAGTTAAAGTTGGTAATTTTCTCGTTGGTACCAAGTATTCTCTTTCACTTTTAGTATACATTTTTACTGGGGATGTAATCGATAGCGCTCTTTACTTTTATCAAGCAACATTCAATTTTTCCCACGTTTGCTTATATTTTCGATTCTGCATCCGAAATGGCGGAATCGATTCTACTTGAGTGAAGCTGTAGCGCTGTAGTGCACCAGTACAGGTACCAGCATGAAAGCATCGTTTCGTTAGCGTTAGACCAACGGTTTTAAAGTTTGGAAATTTGGAATGTGACAGAGAAGACGTAAAAAGCGAAGCGATTTGACGTGACGCATGTCGTAAACGTAGATATTTTTTTTAGTGTATGGGTCTACGTCTAGTTTACTCAATTTGTGTACAAGGATGCGGACTGTTGTTGTTTAATGTTACCAAGTCCATTACTACGTATGTAATATGTAAATACTCGATACTCAAAATTGGGAGTGGTGGAAGGGGTCCTATCGAAATTTTTGTGATAACCAAAATTATTTCTAAGACATCGAGCTACAACTTTTGTTTGAAAATTTTTTCAATTCGACTCCTCCTTCCCCATCGATTTTGCATAACACTCCGAAGATACTTATTCAAAATTAGGGGAATGAGGGAGGAAGGTGCTGATTGAATTTTTTTTTCAAATAAAAGTTGTAGATTGAGGTCTTGAAAATTATTTTGGTCATTATAAAAATTTCGATTGCATCCCTCCCTCTCTTCCGAGCTCATACATTAGGTAGATACGAATTAAAAATTGGAGGAAAGAATCGAAACCAAAGTTAGTTGTAGATTGAGGCCCTAGAAATAATTTTGGTTATTATAACATTTTCGATTACACATTCCTTCCCCTAAAATTTTATATAATTCAACTCGAGATACTTATATTATTAAGAAACTGGCGGAGGTAGGGGTTAAATGGAAACAATTTTCAATATCAGCTATCTAGGTATGTAAGGTACATGTAGTAGTAAGCATTGGACCTGGTAAAATTCAACAACAACGATCCGTTTCCGTGTAAACACATTTAGTGAACTATATAGACACTAGTTTTGTACTAAATACTTCACTTGGGTACCGCATGTATTACTGTTTGTATGTATGCTAATTCTAACGCGCGTGTTCGGTAATTTCCAAAATCTTTACTCTGCTCTAACTAATCGCGTTGGCGTAACTTTACCTACCCCATTTTTCAGTAGGTATATAAATATATTACGTACTTACTTACTACAATGCAACGCCATTTATCATTAATCAGTGTTGAAACGATGAAATATGTAGAGCGTAGGGTATGGAGCAGATAGAGGTACTCGCGAGTTGAAAAAGTGGAAGTACGACTGATGCGATTAATTACCTAGCTACCTAAATACATGGGTGGAAACGTACTTACGTAAATGGATTCAAGATGGCCCGATGTCTGTCTACAGCGATCGCTGTCAATGTGAATACGCTTACTGTAATACTCAAAGAGTGAACGAATGGACAAAAAGAACACATGAAATTAGGCAGATTCCATCTTTGTAGCAAAGCAGCTTGAAACTGGAATACATACAATGTGTATGTAGAAAAGGGATGATTAATATTTTGATAGATGTACGTATTTGTATCGTGTACGAGTAGTTAGTACTTATGTTGGTGCGTGAGGACTGCGTTGTGAGTTGAGAGTCAATGTTCGCTCGTGTGTGTAATGTACCTGTGTCTATAGTCGCCCAGAAATGATTGTCAAACACCTTTCGTGTGGCTAGGAAATTGTGCACAACTATAATTATTAGCTTTCCAACTAGATATCAGTTTGCAGCGAAAGTGATCGTCTGCTCCCTGACATTTCTATATGAAAATAATAATAATTAATAATTCCGCGAGAAATTGGCGAGACGACGAGGTCTCACTCCCCCCCCCTCCCCCTCCCCCTCCCCCTCCCCACCACTGGGTTACACTTTGAAATAGGACTTCGTAATCGTCTTTGGGTTTGGGCTCGTTAGTCGTTGAATAGCGAACAGGATGAGCTTCAAAAGCATTGTGCGGGATTGCCTTTGCTACATGAGAGTCTTTGACAATCGTCTCGGGACGAGTGTATTTTTCAGTACGAGTCATCACGAGTCAGGTAGATTGATGATTGTTACGATAAATAGTTTTTGCTCACCTCAAACGGTATGGCAAATACGGCCAATAGAAAGTCGGCCAGCGCTAGATTTGCTATGTAGTAATTGGTGACATTTCGCATTCTTCGACTACCGACGATTACCCAAATGACTAGCGCATTGCCAGCCGTCGCCAATACGGAAATCGATCCGTAACAGATGGATAATAGTATAACCATGTACGGTGGTACTTGATACAGTTGCCCTGAATCGGTAACGTTTTGCGCTGCTGGCTGCTCTGCGTCTGCTGATGTGAACGGTGTAGCATTCATCGTTGTAGCTGTCGCTCTACTGTCCGCTGGCGCTGATCGTCACTCGTTGCACAATCGCCGTCACCAACAGCCGAATACATCACCATTCGTCGGTAATCGAGGCAACGTGACGCGACATTCCAATTGGTTGGTGGCGCAAATGCGTTGTTCTGTAGTTACCGCTACCGTCACCGGCGCGGCGTCGCCATTGCGGCGCGACGGTTCGCTTCGACGACGCTATCTTTTCCACTTTGAAATTTTCCTCGTTTAGTCGCCTCTATAGCGCATTCATCTGCAAACACATGATACATACGTCGGTATAACTTACCTATAACAGTAGGTACAAATATTTACCTACTCGTACTCGATCGGATGTGGAGCTTTTCAAGACCTTTACTGGAGCGGAAAAAAAAGGAAAAGATTTCGAAGGATTTCGACCAAATTCAACGAGGTGGTTCAATATACGTTGGATATCCACCATCGTTGGTTGACGTTTTTAGACATCTAGCTAAAAGGAGGAGAAACTACGGGTGCTGTTTATATCGTCACCTGCTGGAATGAAAAGTTGTTATCGCAGACGAATGTATTTGTACCTGCGGCTGTACGTACATGTAGATAACTACTAGGTAATGCATTTATGTTGTCGCGTAATATCGGTTATACTTGAAAATTGAAACAGCAGCGCCGTACAAGTTGCTCGAGCACGATTATTTCCATATTTCATAATCGTCGCTTCGCGTCGTGAACTTTGCGATAAGACGATCGCGGTTAGCATTAAAAACGGCTGTCGTTACACCCTACGTTCGCGTTACGTTTGCCTTATCAGTTTACCGTATCATACTTCGGCACTCGTTCGTTTAATGCGTACTTAGACTCGGCTTACGTTGGTAGTAAACAAAATTGCAGGCACCGCACATCGAACGGACAACGCCAATACGCGGACGAATGACGGACGACCCCCCCCCCCTTCCCCCTCCCCCTCCCCCTTCCCTCAATCTGAAGTACAAATTTTAGTTTGTTGAAGACTCTAACGTTGGCATTTTGATTTTAGTTAACAATCCTAATATTCGTGAAAAATTGTATGGAGAGATTAATGTAGAATTCGCGGATTCAAATTAAGTACATTACAAGAGAAAAATATCACGCGAAAAGTTGCGAATTTCAGTTTTTAAAATTTGGTAGACACCTTGAAAGATTTTTGTTTTAAGTACAAATTGAATAATTCCAGTGCTACGTTATGTTAGTTACTATCTGATTTTTTTTGATTTTTTTCATGATTTTATGAAAATTGAAATTTTAAACCCCCCCCCCCCGTTTTTTAAATGTTTTATTTAGGTTTTTTTTTGGAGGGATCACCTTTTAAAAGGACACTGTTAAAAAAAGAACTCTTGCAAAAGTCCTGCAATTTTGTTTTTAGATTTTGTTAGACACTGTGATTTTTCTCTAACGAGTTGTTTGCTTCACAAGTGCTACCAATTTACAAAAAAAAAAAAAAAAAAAAAAAAATGTAATGCGGTGCGTTGCAAGTAACGTAAGTAGACACCCGGGGTACGGTACGGGTAACTCTACTTATTTATATTCGCAGAGCTGTGGAAGATTTTCAATTACGGTACAAGAGTATGTTTTATCTTTTACAATAAGTACTTGTGTCAATGTGCGAGTACCTGAGTAGGATACAATATACATTTACATATACATAGCACATACACGGTGTACCTATGTACTTGGTTACTTACAACATTCGACAGACACTTGACAATTATTAGACGCGCGCGATACGATACGATACGATACGATGCGATGCTACGCGACTCGAGATAGACGTGTCGTATACCTTTATCTAATGATACTCGTAAGTACACGCATACCTGCGGATATACGAACGTAGTGTAGCCGTCTACTTGCCCGCATGTCACCTTGAGTAAAAGAAGAAGAAAAGAAAAACACGTATTCTACACGTACATAAATAGGCATTTGCTCCTCAACTAACGAAGGACTTTTTTCCTATCTTAATTTTGCTGTCCATGTCCGCGGTTTTGTAGGAAAAATTAATTCTTTCAAAATTTTACCTCGATTAGGTACCTACTACTCGAGTACTCATCGGTCATCAGTCATCATACCAGAAGACAACTAGTTACTTTCTATCAAAACACATCGCAAACTCCGGTTCCAGTCGTCTCCTCCCCCTCCCATGGGTGGGACTGAGGACAGGGGCAGCACGCGTGTAATTTTGTACAGACTTGGCTGCGAAGTGCGCGTGTTGTGCGTTACAAGCGCGTGTTGTATACTTGTATCTGTATATTATACGTTTAGGTTTACGCGTGTGTAATATTAGTATAGCCTGTTATGCCTATGCGTGTAGTGTACTACGAGACCACGAGTACGTACAATGTGCAATGTGCATCTACAAATTGAATTATGTTTGAGCGAGTCTTACCTGTTGATTCGACTTTAAAATACGCCGCGCCACTCGCGTAAGTAACGCGCTAACGCTGGACGCACGATGGCCGTTTCGTAGATGGTGACCTGACCTGAGATGACGATGACGATGACGATGACGATGACGATGAAAAAAATTGAAAAGTTTGAACACGGTTCAACGTACCTAACTTACGAATACCTACGAGTAGATCTAGATAGGCAGATCGGATGTACGAACACGGAAACTGACACGAAGCGATTGATTTCAAATAGGTACAAAACGCCGAATAAAAAACTGCACTTGCGAAACGTAGGTGCAGCTGTACCTCGTAGATACTTATACACTGCTTGCAAGTTGCAGGAGTAAGACTTCTGTCTTACAAATAATAAGCGATAGGCGATAGACAAAGAAGTACGTATTACGATTGCGAGTGCGATAGTCGCCAAAAACTCCTCATCGGCCGAACAAGAGTAGTGTACGAGTACGCGCGCTGTACACTGTCTACGGTGTAACCGCCGTGCAAGTATTTAGTATAGCGTTGCTGGCAATGGGCGCAAGCGTAATACCTCGATCGCGGTCGCCTCAGCTCATCGCATATCGTGGCGCGGACGTGCTACTATGAATATGAATTCCATAGGTAGGTAGGTAGGTAGGTAGGTACCGAAGTACCTAAAGTCTTGCACGTGTGTAGGTATCTACTATCTAGTACCTACTATCGTTGTTGACTGCGCGTACCTACCTACATACCTACAACCATACGTATAAGAAGCGTGATAGGTATAATACTCGCAGGTATACTATATATACGTGTGTGCTTGCGGATTTATCAATTTATTGCACTTCATGTACACCCAATAAAATTACCTATTTCCGATAGCTATACTACTTTTGAGGAGGTCTTACTCGCCAGAGTTACTGTAGCGAGCTCCTAAAAAGCGTATTTTTTCTAGCCCCTTACTTCTGTCAAGTTAGATAAACATGGCGTATAGTATGTAGTATGTACATTATTGAACGAATGCATTTTTACCCGCGGTACCACCGAAAAATTAGATTGAATTTTTCGTCGCCAACAATTGTAAATATTTTATTCGATATAGCTAAACAGTAAACACACCTACGTAGTACGTACCTATGTTTTTACAAACTTAAATGCACTTACCTACTTACTTACCTACTATTCTGCGAGTAGATTAACAATTAAATTACGATTGCGAGAGCGATGAGCAATAAGAAACTGATCGTCTCGTCGTCGTCGCCTTCTTTATACAATACGTCGTACGTGGTATACATTTTCGTCGTTTTGGTTGCATACTCGCACGATAGCGCGGCGGAGTGGCCCTGCTTATTTCTGCTGGACACGACAGCGCGCGGCGCAGCCGGAAATTTCCTCTTGTCTCCTGTACGCCTCTGTATACACCTGTACCTACTTGTAGCGTTGTAGCTATTTTCACGCAGGTTTTTAGAATTTCTTTTTCAAATTTTGTGGTTTGTTTTGTTTCATATGAGTATGTTTGTATCTAATCGTGCCTACTACATGATTGTTCGATAGTGCCAATCTGTTCTAGGTATGTAATGTACCTACCGTCCATATTACGTGTTGCATACGACGCGGACGTTTTGTACATTGCATACAAACCGACGCGACTGGACGCGGCGGAAGAATCGCAATCTCTATAATCCTGAAATTGCTCGCGAATGTATAACGTACTCTACTCCTCGTAAATTTCAAAATTTTTATTTTTTATTTTTTTTTATTTTATTTTTTTTAAATTTTTTTTATCACGATATAGGTACGTATTACCCTTGAAATACATAATTGTATGTAAGATTCGTTCGAATGCCTTTACTTATCTACTCGATTCGATAGTAGTACCTACGGCATGGCTAATCGGCCTCAGGTACGGTAACGGCGACGCGCCGCGTAAGTTGTGGCTAACCAGATGCTGGCGTGTGCTGATGTTGCGGAAAGAGGTTCACCAGCAGTCTCATTTTGTTTTGAGAAAATGGCGCTAATTTCCACGACATTAAGGACGCGGCCAACGACGGCGCATTAGCCTGATTCGAAGTAGCGCCGCCGTTTTCCAACGTTTGCTCGCGCTGCTGTACCGCGGCCGCGTGAACTGCAGCCGCCATATGATTATCGTTGCTTGTAGCTGTTGTAACGCCTCCTGTTCCACCACCAGCTCCGAGCACTTGAAAAAAGAAGAAAAACGAGATAAATTCGATTCGAGTCGGGTTGATTTTATTCTACTCGTACGACGAGTAGGTATGAAAATCTCAACTTACCAGAACCAGGCAATTCGTACTCGTTGGCCGGAAAGATCTCCACCATTAAACTGATGGGTTTGATTTGTGAAAGAATCGGTTCGACTGCCGTCGCCTCGGAACGTAAATCGTTTTCGAAATGAGCCGGGGGCGCCGCCCCCGCCCCCGCCATCAACGACGGATCGTTGAACGGGTGAAAAATGGTGGTCGTCGCGTAAGACGGTGTGAAGCTGAGTAACGTCGGCGGAGGCGGAGTTGGGGGCTTCAAGTACGGATCCAAGTCGTAAGCGTACGCTTCGAGATTATCGCCGCCGCCCTGATTATGGTACATACGATTACTGAACCGATGCTGCAGCATTTGATGTTCCGACGCTGTGACGCTGGCGCTTTCCGTTTGATCGTGCAATTGAAGACGATTAATCTCTACGGGGCTGGAAGCTCGATAGTTACGAAACGGATCGGAATTGACGCGATTTCGATTCATAGTCAAGTACGGAGGCGGTGGCGGCGGCGGCGAGTAGTATCGAGGCGCAGCTCGAGTATCTGCGGTGAACATGATGTCGTCTTTCTCGTCGTCGTCGTCGTCGTCGTCGTAGTTGCTTTTATCGGCGTACGCGATCGAATTTACTTCTTCTTCGTCCGTTGACCAAGGCGATCGCTGCTCGGTTTTTTGTACCTACAAAATAATTTAAATTTCACATTCTATCATTATCGAAAGCTCAAAAGTACGCTGTGTGCTACGCGGCTGAGGACGATACGATCGAGTCTCGAATTCCCGTAAAACGACAGCGCCACACAGTGGGGCAAATCGCGATTCTAGCTGGATAAAACCCCAAAAATCAATTTCACTCAAACGAAACGAAACATATGCCAACTTACTCCTTGTAGATACCCCCTAAGCGTAGTATAGTGTTTTTGCCGAAGCCACGCCCAATCGTCGCAAACGCGAGCATCAACCTGTCTGGTTTGTATGTTTCTTTTTCTCGCGCGTTTTGTGTGTTTATTCAACTTGTTATTGCCGGTCAACGAAGGGTCGTAGAAAATCCCTGTTTGGCTTATTTTAAAGTTCGAAGTGTAAGCGTTCGAGCTATGCGTTCGATTTTGGAATTGCGAAATTATTTCTTGTAGTAAATACGTCACAAAGTTAAACAAATTTTGTACAAAAATATTATTCAAGTTGGAGCCGGAAAAAAAAGTAGGGGTTTGTAGGGATACAAAAATTCGACCATTACATACCTTTCTTTTTTTAATTTTTTTTTTTTTTAAATTTTTTTTAAATTTTTTATTTTTTTAAATTTTTTTTTTAATACTCAGACCCAGCGGTAACTCACTTGGGTGACCTCACCAAGGGGAGGTTCAAACCCTAGGAATTCTCCGCAGGGAATTTATCATCATAGTATTAACTAATTTTGACACACCGATACCAACGGTTTATACGGTGTGTTGAATTTTTGTGTTCCAGAAATAAGACGTTTTAACAGAACCTAACAATTTCTTTAATAGCCAAAGTAGTAATTTTAAAGAGAAGGTGATTATTTACATGTTTATTATATTTATTGTGTAAAAGTAACTGTCAGCCAAAGAATATGCCAAAGAGTATCCGAAGTTAATATTTAGGATCTTTGCAAAAAATTTGAAATTATAAAATTATATCTAAGGCGTAGTAATTTTAAGGAAAACCATACTGTTCGTACTGGTGTTTCATTATCTCATTGCAGAATGCGAGGAAAGTTTTACTATAGAAAGTAAGCGTATCATTAAAGTCAATTTGGTTGATATATTTTTGTCTTATATGTTCAGTATTTATACATTCAAAAATAAGGTGTACAGAAGTTTCGGGTTGGGAACATTTGCAATTTGGAGTGGAAGATTTTTTCAGTTTGGAAAATTTGTATTCAAGAAAATTACCATGACTTGAGAAAATTTGGGCAGAATGATAATCAAGTTCGATTTCAGAGTTTAAAAACGCTTTAATTTGGGGGATAAATTTATAAGTGTTTCTGCCTTTTATTGAAGTGTCCCATGAAGGCTGCCAGATTATATCAAGGCACCACTCCCTGAGACACTCAGATGCGGCTCTTTTATGTAGATTGGATTTTGTAGTAATTTGATCATTGATATTGAATTCGATGTTGAAATAATCCACATGTCTTCTGGAGAAGGTATATTCTACTTTAGGTAAATTTTTAATGTTGAACTGTCGGCCATAGGAGTTGATAACTTCAGGACTAAGTGGGATTTTATGTTTAGCCCTGTATAAGAGATTCCTTGATAAGATTTCTATGTGAAGAGGATAAACTTTTGCCAGAATTATGGCTGCATCGTGGGAGGTAGTTCTATATAGCCGGGCGATATTTAGAGAATACAGTCTTTGGATACGTGAAATGGAGGTTATTATAGCTCTAGGACGGAATAGGGCATGAGCAAACGCAGAGGAACAATATTTGTAGTTTGAGTCTATAACGGCTTTATACATGATTCTCCTTGCCCAATTAGTTTGACCCCAAGTATTTGCCGAAATTCTTTTCAATAATAGCAAGGATTTGAAACATTTTTTGTATAGGTAATCAAAATGTTGGTTCCATTTGAATTTATTATTAATTATTAATCCAAGATATTTGAAGGAAGTTTCATAGTTGATATTGATGTCTTTGATTTTGAGCAGTGGGATTTCTGGTTTTCTTTTGTGAGTAAAAAGAGTGTAGATGCATTTTTTGGGGCAAATTTCGAGTTCAAATTCGTGGAGGTATTTGTAAATGAAGTCAAGGACTTCTTCAGTTTTGTCTTTTAATATGGGAAGGCTGTTATTCCAGGTAATAATAATAATATCATCAGCATATGCTATAATAATTAAATTTTCAAAGATTTTGATGTCTAGAGTGCCATTAATATATAGTAACCATAGAATTGGACCAAGGACTGAGCCTTGGGGACAGCCGCGAGGCGATTGTTTTGTATATGGGATTCCATTTTCAAAGTAGGTAACAGTCCTTTCATGAAAATAAGATACAAGCAGATTGATTATATATTGGGGAAATCGAAATTTCAAAAGCAGGCTGATAAGTTTGGGGATCCAGACATTATCGAAGGCCCCTCTAATGTCGATAGAATTTACAAGAACATAATCGAATGTGTCCTAATTACCTCTATTATCACTGATATTGGGCTCAGCTGCCACTAGCTGCCCGTTTCAGTTCTACAGCACAAAACGTACTGAAAATATAGGAATTTTTGCATGATTATGGTCACTGATGGGGGTAAACTGAACTATACAGGTTACAAACGTAAAAATGACCTTTTTTGTCAAAGAGAACCAATTTCAGTGATTCTATGTAGTCCACATATAATAGGAGGTACCGTAGACATCGTATCAGTGGTTTCCAAAATATTAACTTTAAATCTGAGAACTACTGAAGATGAGATACAGCCAAAAAAAAAAAAAACTTTTTCATCAATTAGAAATAATTTCTGTGAGCCTAGGGCCTACATGGTCGACGCAACGTATAATTAGATACTGTTGACATTATTTCAGTGGTTTCCAAAATACTTCAAATATGAGAACTACTAAAGATAGGATATTACAATCAAAAAAAAAACTTTTTGAAATCTACACAAAAAATACAATATTGAAATGATGTATCACTCAAAAAAAAACTTTTTACTTTGAGTATTTCCTCAAATTTGAGAAAGCTGCGAGGTCTTGAATAAGTAAAACAGAAAATCGATCGAAAATTTGAAATCTACACAAAAAATAAAATAAAAATGATGTATTACTCGGAAAAAATCGTTTACTTGAGGCATGTCCTCAAATTTGAGGACCCTCAAGAGCGAGTGAAATGAAAAATTAACATCAAATTCGAATTCCTCAGGTCAAATTCTATAAGAAACACTCATTGAAAAATGAAATTTACCCGGAAATGGGTTTTGTCCACCTAGGATTGCGATTTGCCCCACTGTGCGCCATGTGGTTGGCACTCGACCGTATCTTACGTATCTATCTATACCTAACGATATCTGACGTAAGGAAGAGACGAGTCTGCGCGAATAGCCTCGTCGCGTCGCGTCGTCTGTCGCTCGATAATTGCTCGTAAAGTAATTTAAGTTTATACGTTTCACCGCGACGGAGTGAAAAAAATATGTTACAACTAGGACTAGGAGAGGAGTGTACGAATACGATTCATCTACCTGCATTCGTTGTTTTTCATCGTCGTTGTCGTCGTTGTCGCTATCGCTATCGCTATTGCTATCGCTATGGCTGTAGCCGGCACTGTCGCTATCCTTAGCATCGCTGGTGTCTATGCGAACGTCGTGCTGAGGTTGCAAAGTGGCAAACGTTTGTGTTTGACGCGGATCGGAGGCTGCGGTGGCCAAGCTCGTTTCCGCATCTTGTTGCCGCTTCAACCAACAGTCGGCGGACGACTCGCAGTTTATATATTTGATGAGATGCTGCAAGTTATTGTTGCGCGTTCGACGAGGGTACGATTCTAATTGAGCGAAATGTATCGACGTTTGAGTACTAGTCGTCGAAACTGCACCGCTTCCACGTGCGCCGTACTCGGTCTCGATCGCGGCTGTCGTACGAGTATCGGTAGCGTGGTTAGGTGCGGGTGCGGGTGCGGTTGCGGTTGCGGTTGTAGTTGTAGTTGTAGTTGCATTCGCGTAAGCGCTCCCGCCCCCGCTCCCTCCCCTATCAGTTATAACTGTTTTCAGTTCTGTGCGTCGTAGCAAATCGGCCAAACTTTGAATATTATTCTTTTTCTTGACGGCGGTAACTGTTTTCGCGATCGTATCTGCGGCCGCACTCGTCCACCTGGCGGAATTGTGCGACGGCGACGGCGGCGACGAATATTTTCGCCCGTTTCTGGACACGTTTAACGAATGCAAAACCGTCGTCGCTGGCAGTAACAAATTTATCTCTTCTATCGGCAATTTATTCGATATATTTTCAAGTTTTACAAACCCGGCTGCATTGAATACGCTCTTGTGGACAGTGCCACCTTTGCGATCGTCGTCGTCGTCGTCGTCTCCCCTTCCGCTTCGCACCGCGTATAGTCTTTCATCTTGACTTTTTTCGAATACGAAACTGGCGTAATGGTGAGACAAACTGACGGATTTTTGGTATTTATCCGCCAGCACCAAGCACATCTGCGATAACATATAAACGATCATCGATTAACCAGTGTTGAATGTCCCTGCGTAGATACTGGATACCTAGCCAGCGTATACCTATTACCTACTAGTTCAACTTACCACAAAAGTAATTACTGCGATCGCGCCTACAATGAAAACTAGCCGTGAAATGTAGATGGATGAAAAGTCGCGGCGTTTACTTTCATCCGCGTTCGTCAACTTTTCTCGCAGCAAACCGAAATCTTTGACTCCGTTGCATATCTTCGCAGGTCTTTGCCAATTGAACGACTCCGTTTTCATCATTATCGCAATGGGAGGACGCGCTAGTACCTTGCTAACGTGTTTTTCTTTCTCATTTTACAGTCGTCTTTGACGATTCGTAGGCGCAGAGCGGCGCAAGAAAAATGGGTCGTCCGGTCAGTGCGACTGGGATGTGGTTCGGTGTACAGCCACGGCAACAGCGGATACCCGTTGCACATTCATCATCTAAAAGCAAGACCCAAGCAACCTGTTGAATATCGAATATCCATAGTGACGCTCTACCTATATAAAAATACTCGTTTGGAAAGATTTCCCTTTGTTTGACAAAATATACTTAGGTATATACTCGATACGATACCTAAACGTATATTTTTTTTGAGGGCCAATAAATGATTATGCGAAAATTACCTACTGCCCTCGATTGTCCCTATTTTTTTTTCTACGTACATTCGAGTTACGTATCCTATCCTGCACTTGGGTTATCGCATATTAAATTCGTAGGCGAGGACGTCGCGTCGGTACACCTGCCAATGCCATCTATCACCAATCTACCCGTTTTACCCTTTTCTTACTGACCGGCCCCCCGACCCACCCACGTACGTATATAGATAGATATTAGCGATAATTTTGAAATAATCGTCGTACTTACTCGCATCGATAAGACTCGCATAATTTATCGGTTCGAAGTGAAAGGCGGCTACTTTAGCAGCAGCGGATACAGCGACAGCGGCAGCGGCAGCTACAATAGGTAATGCAAAGTGCTGATAGCTTTAGTTTCAAGTTGATACACGAAACTCGATCGAACGCACTCTTAAAATCGTCCAGTTACCTTCGTCTACTATTTTCAAGAAAAAAAAATGTCAAATTTTAGCTTCTTGAAAAGAAGAAAAAGACAAACACTTGGAAAACGAATCGAATCGAAACGAAACGAAAAACCAAAAACAAGAAACGAAGAGCAAACGAGCGAAAAACCAAAAAAAAAAAAAAAAAGAAAAAAAAATGTTGTCAAACTCGGCGTTCGCGTAAAACACGACTAAAACATCAACTACATATAATAATGGTAGGCTGTATTGTTTTACGAACAATATGGTCAGATGCTCGTAAACGTAGGAAAAGGCTGGATTAGCTGGTAGATAGGTGTACCTAATTATAATAAGTGAGAACAGGTAGCGAAGCGTAGAACGCTTGTAAAGTGAGTACGTCGCATCGCATCGCACCGCACCGCATCCGTCCGCGAGCGTATAATTGAAGTAATCATAATTTATTTTTTTCGCGTGTGCCGCGCCGCGGTAGTGGTTCCCGTACCTATCTCTGCGTAAACGTTTCTGCACTCGGCAGTATCTGCTTCTGCTTATGTTTCTGCTACTGCTACCAATGCGATGCGACGTGACGCATCGACACCCAGACCTTCCTAATCTCGAAGAAATTGAATTTCTTTTTCATCCAACTAACCTCGTCTTCTGGGAGCAGATTATTCCGGCGCTGCGCTATTACTTCATAATATTTGACTCGTACAACATTTCTACGCGCTGAGCTACACGCTCTGGTGTGTTTAGCTACTTATCTTCTACTCATGTTTATGCACTAGTATATCCGCGTCGTCTTAACGTACAGCCTGTTTACGTTTACGTACGCGTACTACGTAGATAGACACAGACAGCTATGTGCTTACTTGCTTTACTTACTTGATATTTTTATACACCCGTACCAAATTAAATATTATGTATTTGTCAATTGTTAGGGCAACTTGCAGCAGCGCTTGAGTACTTGATTTTTTCTCGTATAGCACCTACGTATAGGCTGGTGCTAATATACGTATGCATGCATATTTGATTACAGTCGAGTCTGTAAGTAGGTAGTAGGTACCTCTACCTACCTACGTACACGTACGACGTACGTACTTCATTACTTACTTACATACTTACAGTTGTAAAATACGAGTACGAATGAGTATGTACTCGTACTACCTAGCACTTCTGCCTATGCGTAGCCTACAAATGGAAATCTTGCAATCGCGCATCCAAAACCGCTTCAATTAAAACTACCGACGCGATGCGACCACGTTTTATTAACAAGAGCGCCCGAGACTGAATCTTGTTCGAGTGTGAATGAATTTGTATTCTTAATAAGCTGGCGTACTTTCGTTTTCATCAATTTTATTCTACACGGAAAGTTGAAAACAATTGTAGTCAACCGACTTGTTTCGGTGTCACGTTCTAATCTTTGTTATGATCTTAATTTGCGAGTAGGATCGAGATCGAGCCGCGCTATTCCGCGTTTTTTTTTTTTTTTTTTACCTAGTAATTTTAATTTTAGATTTGGTTTTTCCAAAATTTGTGATTTCTTCAAAACTTGCATTATTTTAGCTAATTTTTCAAATCAGCTATAGTAAATTGGATTTTCATTTTTCCCCACTCTTTACATAATACCTATATGTACTAATAAAATTACTCATTATTTTAAAATTTCTAAAAATGAAATTTAAAAAAAAAATCAGTCAGAGGAAGACTTTGTAATGGATTTTAAGGTAACATTTTTCATCGATTGAAAGCAATTTTGCAAAATCTCCCATTTTCCGAAAATCTCAGAAAATATAATTTATATATTTTTTTTGTTAATTCCACAAGGGAAGGGTTTTGCATTGGATTTTTTCGGAGCTTTTGTCATCAATTCCCGTGTAGCAATGGTCGACGTCGACATCCACATCGAAAACAATAAAACCCCTTATTTTTACTTAAATCGACTCTTCCTACCTTGCCGACTCTTTTTTGATCCATGAGAATGTTGCATTTGTCAAAATTTCCAACATTTTTGTAAAAACCTCGACATGATGCATCGACAAGACGACATTATTGGGTTTCTCGAGCAATTATTTCTAGAAACATTTCTAAAATTTGTTGAAATCAGAATGTTTGTATGGGAAAATTTTATTCAATCAATTTTTGCCCATTTCCAACAGATTTGACAAATTTTTTTGAAATCAGAATTTTTTTGAATGGAAAAATTTTTTTAATCGATTTTGGTCCAATTCGAGACAATTTTTCAAATTTTTGTGATTCTGGCAGTTTTTTCAATTTTTTGTTTTTTCAACCCTACAACTGTAGGGTTTCCCAAGTAAAAATTTCTAGAGAAATTTCAGAAATTTGTTGAAATCAGAATTTTTTGAGTGAAAAAATTCTATTTGATCAATTTTTGTCAAATTCCAACAGATTTGGCGAATTTTTTTCATTACCAGCAAAATTGAGAACTTTTTTGTCTTTTTCAACCCTACAATATTGTAGGGTTTCTCGCGTAATTATTTCTTGAAAAATTTCTGAAATTTGTTCAAATTGGAATTTTTTGGGTGGAAAATTTTTTTCAGTCAATTCTGGTCCAATTCGAGACAATTTTTCAATTTTTTTTTTCAATTTTGGCAGTTTTTTCAATTATTATTATTTTTTTTTTAACCCTACAACTGTAGGGGTTCTCAAGTAATCATTCCTAGAATAATTTCGTCAATTCATCAAAATCAGAATTTTTTGAGTGGAAAAATTTTTTCAATCGATTTATTGGCGACACTTCGAGGATGGCTGTTTCTTTTTTAATAAAAAATTTTTTTGGCGATTTTTCCAATGAAATTATGTTTTGGAGAATGTGAAATTGCCCATTTGTAATAAGCCAATGAAATTGCCGAAACCATTGGTTCTTATAGCTGGTGGATTGGACAAGAATAACGAGGAAAAAATTTATTTGACATTTTTCCCAAAGAATTTGAATTTTGGGAAATGGGAATAATTGAAAAATAATGAATTTCTTTTTCACAAGCTCTCAGAATGACCCGAATGATGAGAATTCTTTTCTTTTCATTATCAGTAAGGCTAGGATGTTGTATTGGATGAAAAGATAGCCTTCGTCATTAATTGAATGCAAATTGCCATTTTAAGTACAGAAAATAAAAATTTTGACAAATTCAGCCAGAGGAGGATTTCGCATTGGGTCTTAAAGTAGCTTTTTTCATTTTATTACATGCAATTTCTCTCTGTCATTGATTAACTCAATTAATTATCCTTCTTGTTCTGATCAAAAGCAAAAAAATGCGTAACTTGAAAATGTTGGAAGTGGCCGTTTGTTTGCGGTAGCTACTGTACGTGCAATAAGGGTGTGTGTTCACCACTCATGTTGAACATGTTGAAACGATTTTGTATTCCTATTAAGCTAACCTAGGTAATAATGAAATCTGCAAAAAAAAAAAAAAAAAAAAAAAAAAGTTGTTCTCGCAAATCAACTTTGCTACATTTTTATTTTTAGTTAACATCTTACCTTTAGACAACACTAAGCGTTATTACTAAATAAAAATACAATCAAACAATGGTGAAATGTTGAATGATGGATTAATAGGTACATTACACACATTGCATAATGTGAAAGAATCTGAGGGTATATATAGATACACGTTGATAATTATACATTTATACCTATACTTTTACTAACACGTATTCTTTCGATAAAATCTAATAGGAAGTTTTTTGTTTCAAAGCGAAATACTTACGGAGATAACATCGAATGTTTGAAATCCAATAGAAACGAACTACAAAAAAAAGGATACGCAGGTAATAGCCCGCTTAGGTTACATTTTTTAAATTTATGCTCGCTAAAAACAGCGATGAGAGCAAGATGCATTTTATCACATATCCCCATATTCCGTGGTATGGTTTTCAATGATTTTCAAATGATGTGAGAGCTAATCTTCTGCAATTAACGTGATTCGACAATAACCGCGTTATTTGCTTCTTCTGATGGCAAAGGAAATGGGACTAGAGGTTTTGGATACGAGTAGCCAGTTTCAACTTTTGGTGGGGGAAGATAGGTCGGTTTGGGAGGTGGTGGTGGGGGAAGATATGTTGGTTTGGGCGGCGGTGGTGGCGGCGGCGGCGGTGGTGGTGGTGGTGGTGGCGGTGGCGGTGGTGGTGGCGGCGGCGGTGGTGGTGGTGGCGGCGGCGGCGGCGGCGGCGTTTTTATGATCGGGAATGAAATGGTTGGTTTCGGATATACATACCTAGGGATGCGATATTTATTTACTAAAAGTTGAAATATGCGCTTAAAATATTCCCTTAAAAAAAGAAAATATGTGACCGCCCATGAAAAAAGGGTTTAGTGTCACATTTTGGGTGAAACGACTTATGATCAGATTCGGTATCTCTGAAGTCTTATCTATCGATCAAAACTTTTTCCCGGTCTCTAACTTCAAAAATGACCTCACAAAACCCCTTTTTGTTCTCAAAATCTTCATTTTTATTCAATTTTTAAAATCCATGAGGAAAAGGACCTAGTGTCTCGAATTCACACTTAGCGATATACAGTAACGAAACTCGCTCACAACATCCTAATAATAAGTTGAACCTAGTTGAGGATGAAGTTTGATATCATTACCATACGTCAAATTAAATTAAAATTGCACTCAAGTTGAAAATTAAGATTTTTTTACACGAAGTCCCTTTTTTCATGGATGACCGAATTTCGGGGAAAACTCTGTATAGCCCCCCTACATGTCATCGAATTCACACTAAATATTGATATGGTATAACGTCACAAAACTTGCTCAGAGTATCCTAATAAATGTTGAATCTAGTCGAGAATGATGTTTCATCAGGATTGGTGGCGATTAAAACCAATTTGCGCATAAGTTAAAACTTTAAACCCATTTATCTCGAAATTGGGTTTTTATGATCGGGAAGGAAATGGTTGGTTTCGGATACACATACATAGGGATGCAATATTTATTTACTAAAAAATGTGAAATATGCGCATAAAATATGCAACAATATTTCCTAAAAACTGGAAATATACAAACACATTCCCTATCCTTGTCCTTTGAAACACTGTAACAATAATTTTGACCTACAAGGATACCTGGATTAAGAACCCATGAAAAAAAATTTGATCAAAAATCATCAAAACACCTTTGATCAAATTTGATCAAAGATGTTTTGATCATTTTTTATAAAACAAAAATCAATAAAAATTTCTTTTAGATGAGTATGAAAGAAAGTACTCTGTAAGAGATCTCACTCTACTTCTTTCAACTTTCAACCAAAAATCAACTCCAACATAAACTTTGGAGTGTAGTAGGTATGATATGTACATAGATGTACTTATGAAATGTTTGTGAACCTGTAAATTCCGGCTCATTATATTTATATTTTTTTTTTTTGCTCCACAAATTACCTAAGAGTAGCAACTGCTACATTAAAAACACTCAAGATGCATATAATTTGATCTACTTTAATAAAATTGTATAAAATTTCATCAAAAGTGATCAAATTATATCAAATCTGGTATGGTTAACTTTGGTGCAATTTTTGCTACTATATCCAATTTGGTAGCAACATGTGAAATTCGATACACTTATCAAAATCGATCAAATTGTCTCATTGGGTACCCATAAACTTTGTCGCGATTTTTGCCAATATCTAATTTGTTAAAGACACATAAAATTGTATAAAATTTTATCAAAATTAATCAAATTATATCAAATCCGGTATGGTCAACTTTGACGCAATTTTTGCAACTACATCCAATTTGGTAGCGACTTGTAAAATTCGATACAATTTTATCAAAATCGATCAAATTATATCAAATTAGGTACAATGACTTCTGAAGTCAATTTTCTTTTTTATCCAATTTGATAGAAATTAATGAAATTTTATACAATTTTACAATTTTCTATCAAGTTGAATATAGTTGAAATAGTTCCACCAAAGTTGATTATATCTAATTTGATATTATTTGATCAATTTTTATCATATTTTATAAAATTTTATACAACTAGATATAACTAGACGAAATGTGTCAGATTTAATTTGACAGAATATGATGAAAAATGATAGAATTTGATAGAATTACATCAAAATTTTGTACAAATTTGATCAAATTTAATCAACTGTGATCATTTTTGATCATATTTTTTTTCATGGGAAATCATGAAAAGGGAGATCTCTCCAGCGTAATATAAGGGTATGAATTAAGAAATCATGAAAAAGGAGATCTCTTCAGCGTAAGATAAGGGTAAGGAGGGGTGAGAAAAAATATTCAAATAGAGAGCGTTGAGAAAAAATATTCAAATAAATAAAAATCGCACATACCCAGTTTCAATTCTCGGCGGCGGAAGATATGTTGGTTTGGGCGGCGGCGGTGGTGGTGGTGGCGGCGGCGGTGGTGGTGGTGGTGGCGGCGGCGGCGTTTTTATGATCGGGAAGGAAATGGTTGGTTTTGGATACACATACCTAGGGATGCGATATATATTTACTAAAAAATGTTGAAATATGCGCATAAATTACTGAGTGAATAGTGAATACTGAATTGGAAGTACAAAGTGTCAAACGGTCATGAAAATTCATTTGCTGCTGAAAGTCATAAAATTTTTATTTATTAGGCAAAATTTGCTCGTTTTTTCTTTCATAATTGAATTTCCTGAAAAAAATTTCGCTTTCGCTACGATCAAGCAGTATTCTGTTTTTATGCGTTAACACCCAAAATATGCAAAAGTATACTCTAACAAATTGGGCTTAATCGAGAATCTTATGAATCGTAAAGAAATTTGGCGTATACCATTTAGAGAGTGTTGAGAAAAAATAATCAAATAAATAATCATAAAATTTAATAAATTATTCCCCTTTTCCTCTTTTATACCTCCATATACGTTTTTCGCCTCTCCTGTAAAATTCATGTTTTGTGGCTTACGCAATGTTCGATCTAAGCAGTCGATATATCATTTGGAGAACGTTGAGAAAAAATATTCAAATAAATAAAAATCGCACATACCCAGTTTGAATTCTCGGCGGCGGTGGAAGATACGTCGGCGGCGGCGGTGGCCGGCGAGGAGGAGGAGGAGGAGGAGGGGGCGGCGGCGTTTTTATGATCGGGAAGGAAATGGTTGGTTTCGGATACACATATCTAGGGATGCAATATTTATTTTTATTTACTAAAAAATGTTGAAATATGCTTATTTACTAAAATGCGCATAAAATATTCTCTTAAAAAAAGGAAATATGCAAAAATAAAATATTCCCTTAAAAAAGGGAAATATGCAAAAATATTTCCTAAAAACTGGAAATATACAAAAAATGTAGAAAAATGCGCATAAAATATTTCCTTAAAAAAGATATTATTTCAATTTGTGATTTTAAAAAAAGAAAAAAAAAATCCCTCTATTTGCGAAAAAAAAATCTCCCATAACGAATTTACACAGTTTAAAGTTGAAAAAATTGAAAATTTCATTTTTTTCAAACTTTGAACTTGAATATCTCAAAATTTTTAGTGAGCACATGGGTGTTTGAGACATGAAAAATGATCTACATTTCTTCCGCTACATTTTCGTTTTTTCCCAAAGCTCTAGCACTAACCAGTAAAAAGTTGCAAAAGCTCGAAAGTTGAGCTTTTGCAACTTTTTACTGGTTAGTGCTAGAGCTTTGGAAAAAACGAAAATGTAGCGGAAGAAATGTAGATCATTTTTCATGTCTCAAACACCCATGTGCTCACTAAAAATTTTGTGATATTCAAGTTCAAAGTTTGAAAAAAATGAAATTTTCAATTTTTTCAACTTTAATCTGGGATAACTTTTTATTCGTTAAAGCTACAAGTTTGAAACAAAAATGAGGTTGTAGAGGAGAAAAAGTAGATCTTCTTACATGTCTCAAACACCTATGTCCCCACTTGAGTTTTTGAGTTATTAAAGAAAAACGCGTTTCCTTCATAAGAAGCAATGTAATAATCGCCTAATCCTAAGACGTCACGAAATCTGTACTGAGTCCTTTGACTAAATTCTCGGTATTTTATTTTTCCCACATATTTCATTCAAAACAATGGAAAAAGCAAAGTTAAAATTAGATACCTACTTCATATTTTTGTTTCAAAAATTTGAAAAATAGTGAACATTTATTTTTTATTAAGTCTAAAAATTCCTCAAAATTATGAAAAAAACCCTCATGATTGAAAAATTTCTCTCAAGATCCATATTTTTAAAGCGGTTGAAAAATCCCTCAGAAGAGGGATTATCCCTCATCACAACCGTGTTTTGGATAGAGATGATATAGGCATAGTGGAAAAAATTGATTGTATTTTGCTGTTCTGAATTTGATTTTTCAATTTTTTTCATTGTTTGCTTTTTTCAAGTTGTAGGAAATTTTACCTTATTTTTTTTAGCAAAAATTGGAGGGGCCAAAGAATTTTTTAAAGTTCCACGCCTGCCTACAAGGATTTAAGAAATCATGAAAAGGGTAAGAAGGGGTCAGGGCAACGGGAGCAGGAGCGGAAAAAAAATCAAACGGTCATGAAAATCATGATTTTTTTTTTACTGAAAAAGTGAATAGTGAAAGACTGAATTGGAAGTACAAAGTGTCAAACGGTCATGAAAATCATGAAAAGTCATGAAATTTGAAAATGGGTCATGAAAGTCATGAAATACTCAATGAATTTTTCTAAAAAATCACTAGGTCATGAAAAGTCATGAATTTTGCTGCTGAAAGTCATGAAATTTTTATTTATTAGGCAAAATTTGCCCATTTTTTCTATCATAATTGAATTTTCTGAAAAAATTTTCGCTCTCGCTACGCTCAAGCAGTATTCTGTTTTTATGCGTTAACACCCAAAATATGCAAAAATATACTCTCAACAAATTGGGCTTAATCGACTCAGAATCTTATATCGACCGCTTAGATCGAACAACGCGTAAGCCACAAAATATTCGAAAATGATGTTTTAACTGATTTGGGTAGCTTGAGGGATTCTTCATCGATTTACAAAATTTTGTAATTAAGTAACCGATCATTACCCAATTAAACGTGTAGTTTAATTTAAAACAATGTTAGTAATACGAACATATCGTATCCCACATAAACCTATTTGAAAAACAGATGAAATATAACGTCAGCCACATGAAATATAACGTAAGCCACACTTTACTTGCAAAATAGGTCATAACTTCATCAAATAAAAAGATAGATGAAATTTTTTGATTCCATCGAATCATCCTAAATTCATAAAATTTAAAAAATTAATCCCCTTTTCCTCTTTTATACCTCCATATACGTTTTCCGTCTTTCCTGTAAAATTCATGTTTTGTGGCTTACGCGATGTTCGATCTAAGCAGTCGATATACCATTTAGAGAGCGTTGAGAAAAAATATTCAAATACATAAAAAATCGCACATACCCAGTTTCAATTCTCGGCGGCGGTGGAAGATACGTCGGCGGCGGCGGCGGTGGTGGCGGTGGCCGCGGAGGAGGTGGAGGGGGTGGTGGAGGAGGAGGCGGAGGCGGCGGCGTTTTTATGATCGGGAAGGAAATGGTTGGTTTCGGATACACATACCTAGGGATGCAATATTTATTTACTAAAAAACGTTGAAATATGCTTATTTACTAAAAAAATGTTTAAATATGCGCATAAAATGTTCCCTTAAAAAAGATAAATAACTATGCAAAAATATTTCCTAAAAACTGGAAATATACAAAAAGGTCTCGGAGAGCTTATGTAAAGCTTAGGGGGTTTAAGAGGTCATTCCACCCCTCCTTCAATATTTTTTTGAAAATTATAGGGAAAAAAACAGGCAAAAATATGCGCCAACACCCATTTTTTTTCAAAATTATAGGGAAAAACAGGCCCAAATATGCGCCAACGCCCATTTTTTTGAAAATTATAGGAAAAAACAGGCCCAAATATGCGCCAACACCAATTTTTTTGAAAATTATAGGGAAAAAAACAGGCCAAAATATGCGAAAATATGCGCCAACACCCAAAATATGCAAAAATATACTCTAACAAATTGGGCTTTATGAATCGTAAAGAATATACCATTTAGAGAGCGTTGAGAAAAAATATTCAAATACATAAAAAATTGCACATACCCAGTTTCAATTCTCGGCGGCGGTGGAAGATACGTCGGCGGCGGTGGTGGCGGTGGCCGCGGAGGTGGTGGAGGAGGAGGAGGCGGAGGCGGCGGCGTTTTTATGATCGGGAAGGAAATGGTTGGTTTCGGATACACATACCTAGGGATGCAATATTTATTTACTAAAAAACGTTGAAATATGCTTATTTACTAAAAAAATGTTGAAATATGCGCATAAAATGTTCCCTTAAAAAAGAAAAATAACTATGCAAAAATATTTCCTAAAAACTGGAAATATACCATAAGGTCTGGGAGGGCTTATGCAAAACTTAGGGGGTTTAAGAGGTCATTCGACCTTTATTTTATTGAAAATTATAGGAAAAATTTACTAAAAAAATGTTGAAATATGCGCATAAAATATTCCCTTAAAAAAGGAAAATATGCAAAAAATTATATTTCCTAAAAACTGGAAATATACAAAAAGGTCTCGGAGGGCTTATGTAAAGCTTAGGGGGTTTAAGAGGTCATTCGACCCCTCCCTCAATATTTTTTTGAAAATTATAGGAAAAAACAGGCCAAAATATGCGCCAACGCCCATTTTTTTGAAAATTATAGGAAAAAACAGGCCCAAATATGCGCCAACACCCATTTTTTTGAAAATTATAGGGGGGGAAAAACAGGCCAAAATATGCGAAAATATGCGCCAACACCCAAAATATGCAAAAATATACTCTAACAAATTGGGCTTTATGAATCGTAAAGAATATACCATTTAGAGAGCGTTGAGAAAAAATATTCAAATACATAAAAAATCGCACATACCCAGTTTCAATTCTCGGCGGCGGTGGAAGATACGTCGGCGGCGGCGGCGGTGGTGGCGGTGGCCGCGGTGGAGGTGGAGGGGGTGGTGGTGGAGGAGGAGGAGGCGGAGGCGGCGGCGTTTTTATGATCGGGAAGGAAATGGTTGGTTTCGGATACACATACCTAGGGATGCAATATTTATTTACTAAAAAACGTTGAAATATGCTTATTTACTAAAAAAATGTTTAAATATGCGCATAAAATGTTCCCTTAAAAGAGAAAAATAACTATGCAAAAATATTTCCTAAAAACTGGAAATATACCATAAAGTCTGGGAGGGCTTATGCAAAACTTAGGGGGTTTAAGAGGTCATTCGACCCTTATTTTATTGAAAATTATAGGAAAAATTTATTTAAAAAATGTTGAAATATGCGCATAAAATATTCCCTTGAAAAAGGAAAACATTCCTAGGGATGCGATATTCATTTACTAAAAAATGTTGAAATATGCGCATAAAATATTCCCTTAAAAAAGGAAAATATGCAAAAAATTATATTTCCTAAAAACTGGAAATATACAAAAAGGTCTCGGAGGGCTTATGTAAAGCTTAGGGGGTTTAAGAGGTCATTCGACCCCTCCCTCAATATTTTTTTGAACATTATAGGAAAAAAACAGGCCAAAATATGCGAAAATATGCGCCAACACCCAAAATATGCAAAAATATACTCTAACAAATTGGGCTTTATGAATCGTAAAGAATATACCATTTAGAGAGCGTTGAGAAAAAATATTCAAATACATAAAAAATCGCACATACCCAGTTTCAATTCTCGGCGGCGGTGGAAGATACGTCGGCGGCGGCGGCGGTGGTGGCGGTGGCCGCGGAGGAGGTGGAGGGGGTGGTGGTGGAGGAGGAGGAGGCGGAGGCGGCGGCGTTTTTATGATCGGGAAGGAAATGGTTGGTTTCGGATACACATACCTAGGGATGCAATATTTATTTACTAAAAAACGTTGAAATATGCTTATTTACTAAAAAAATGTTTAAATATGCGCATAAAATGTTCCCTTAAAAGAGAAAAATAACTATGCAAAAATATTTCCTAAAAACTGGAAATATACCATAAAGTCTGGGAGGGCTTATGCAAAACTTAGGGGGTTTAAGAGGTCATTCGACCCTTATTTTATTGAAAATTATAGGAAAAATTTATTTAAAAAATGTTGAAATATGCGCATAAAATATTCCCTTGAAAAAGGAAAACATTCCTAGGGATGCGATATTCATTTACTAAAAAATGTTGAAATATGCGCATAAAATATTCCCTTAAAAAAGGAAAATATGCAAAAAATTATATTTCCTAAAAACTGGAAATATACAAAAAAGTCTCGGAGAGCTTATGCAAAACTTAGGGGGTTTAAGACGTCATTCGACCCCTCCCTCAATACTTTTTTGAAAATTATAGGGGAAAAAACAGGCAAAAATATGCGCCAACACCCATTTTTTTGAAAATTATAGGGAAAAAAACAGGCCAAAATATGCGAAAATAAGAGCTAACACCTAAAATATGCAAAAATATACTCTAACAAATTGAGCTTTATGAATCGTAAAGAATATACCATTTAGAGAGCGTTGTGAAAAAATATTCAAATAAATAAAAAATCGCACATACCCAGTTTCAATTCTCGGCGGCGGTGGAAGATACGTCGGCGGCGGCGGTGGTGGTGGTCGCGGAGGAGGAGGAGGGGGTGGTGGTGGTGGAGGAGGAGGAGGAGGCGGCGGCGTTTTTATGATCGGGAAGGGAATGGTTGGTTTCGGATACACATACCTAGGGATGCAATATTTTTTTTACTAAAAATAAAAAATGTTGGCATATCGTCGGCCTACGTCTAAAACCTCTTAACTCCAAATATTGAAATTTTAGAAGAGACCATAAAAAGTGAAAAACTGAGCTCATTAGAAACGTTTAAAATCGACTTTATTCATATATACGAGTAATAACGTGCTGAAGGTGCAAAAGTGTCCGAAGTTACCCCATTTTACGGTACCATTTAAAGAGCGTTGAGAAAAAATATTTAAATAAATAAAAATCGCACATACCCAGTTTCAATTCTCGGCGGCGGAAGATATGTTGGTTTTGGCGGTGGTGGTGGTGGTGGTGGTGGAGGAGGAGGAGGCGGAGGCGGCGGCGTTTTTATGATCGGGAAGGAAATGGTTGGTTTCGGATACACATACCTAGGGATGCAATATTTATTTACTAAAAAACGTTGAAATATGCTTATTTACTAAAAAAATGTTTAAATATGCGCATAAAATGTTCCCTTAAAAAAGAAAAATAACTATGCAAAAATATTTCCTAAAAACTGGAAATATACCATAAAGTCTGGGAGGGCTTATGCAAAACTTAGGGGGTTTAAGAGGTCATTCGACCCTTATTTTATTGAAAATTATAGGAAAAATTTATTTAAAAAATGTTGAAATATGCGCATAAAATATTCCCTTGAAAAAGGAAAACATTCCTAGGGATGCGATATTCATTTACTAAAAAATGTTGAAATATGCGCATAAAATATTCCCTTAAAAAGGAAAATATGCAAAAAATTATATTTCCTAAAAACTGGAAATATACAAAAAAGTCTCGGAGAGCTTATGCAAAACTTAGGGGGTTTAAGAGGTCATTCGACCCCTCCCTCAATATTTTTTTGAAAATTATAGGGGAAAAAACAGGCAAAAATATGCGCCAACACCCATTTTTTTGAAAATTATAGGGAAAAAAACAGGCCAAAATATGCGAAAATAAGAGCTAACACCTAAAATATGCAAAAATATACTCTAACAAATTGAGCTTTATGAATCGTAAAGAATATACCATTTAGAGAGCGTTGTGAAAAAATATTCAAATAAATAAAAAATCGCACATACCCAGTTTCAATTCTCGGCGGCGGTGGAAGATACGTCGGCGGCGGCGGCGGTGGTGGCGGTGGCCGCGGAGGAGGTGGAGGGGGAGGTGGAGGAGGAGGAGGAGGCGGCGGCGTTTTTATGATCGGGAAGGGAATGGTTGGTTTCGGATACACATACCTAGGGATGCAATATTTTTTTACTAAAAATAAAAAATGTTGGCATATCGTCGGCCTACGTCTAAAACCTCGTAACTCCAAATATTGAAATTTTAGAAGAGACCATAAAAAGTGAAAAACTGAGCTCATTAGAAACGTTTAAAATCGACTTTATTCATATATACGAGTAATAACGTGCTGAAGGTGCAAAAGTGTCCGAAGTTACCCCATTTTACGGTACCATTTAAAGAGCGTTGAGAAAAAATATTTAAATAAATAAAAATCGCACATACCCAGTTTCAATTCTCGGCGGCGGAAGATATGTTGGTTTTGGCGGTGGCGGTGGTGGTGGCGGTGGTGGTGGCGGCGGCGGCGGCGTTTTTATGATCGGGAAGGGAATGGTTGGTTTCGGATACACATACCTAGGGATGCAATATTTTTTTACTAAAAATAGAAAATGTTGGCATATCGTCGGCCTACGTCTAAAACCTCGTAACTCCAAATATTGAAATTTTAGAAGAGACCATAAAAAGTGAAAAACTGAGCTCATTAGAAACGTTTAAAATCGACTTTATTGATATATACGAGTAATATAGGGAGTTCTTCGGCAGAGAAGTGATAAAGGTTGCCTTTACGAGTTCCCAGGGCAGTCGGTGAACCTCGTAACTCCAAGCATTCCATGGTGGTCGATTTTTGGAGTTACGAGGTTTTCTTTTTTCCCAATTTTGAATTACTTGTTGGCTGTTTCTGAACGAAATGAACATCTCAGTGGATGAGTCTATGACTGTAGATTACATTTTTCTTGAATAATAAAAAAAATTAGTCAATTTTGGAGTTACAAGGTTTTAGACATAGGCCGACGATATACCATTTACGTTAGAGAGTGTTGAGAAAAAATAAAATTGCACATACCCAGTTTCAATTCTTGGCAGCGGCGGAAGATACGTCGGATTCGGCGGTGGCGGCGGTGGCCGGGGAGGAGGAGGAGGAGGAGGAGGAGGTGGAGGAGGGGGAGGGGGCGGCGGCGTTTTTATGATTGGGAAGGGTATACTGGGTTTAGGATATACATACCCAGTTTCTGCGTCAGATGATGAGACAAGATTAGAGGGTTTAGGATATGCGTATCCTTCATTGGGTATAAACACTTCGCTTGATATTTCGTCGGCCGCAGTTTCGAGATCATTTTGTTCATTTCTTTTCGGGTTTTCTTCGACGCTAATAAAATTTTCTGATCCAAATGCCGATAAATCATTGTTCAGAGTCACCTTGGAGATGTCTATGAATGGTAACCCCGGGGAACTTGACTGCTTGAATACACTATGAAGGGAATTACCATCGCTTGATGCGACGTCGGCTCCCTTGTCTTTTTCGCATGGACATGGCGTCGTCGTTTGTACGGCAATGTCGTTCGATAATTCGTCAATTTGCGACGCACTTTTTTCAAGTGATTGATCGGATTGCAAGGAATTATCTGGCGGCAAATAATTTTTATCCGGCGGCAAATATCCCAAATTTGTGTCGCTAGAGCTCGTTTCTTTAGGCGCTGGTATCTCTACCGGATCAATGCGCGATCCTTCATATTCTTCTGGTGGGCCGAGTATTTTATTAAAGAGCACCGTTCCCTGTGGTAATGGCGGCCTCACCTTTGTCCCTGGCAATCGGTTCAAATAACGATAAAAAGACAGAGAGCAGGGCGGTGTGGTCGAGTCGACATTGTTGGCAAAAGGCACTTGACGTTTTTCTTTCTCATTGTCAACTTCTTCGGCACAAACAAGTGTTGCAGTTGTTGCAAGAAGCAACAACAATCTGCACACTCTCTGAAACAAGAATAGAGAAATAACAGAATGAGTGGTTATCTGTAGTCTTTGTGCTTCTGATTACCTACTGAAAAAACAAAAAGAGTTTCAAGGAAGGGTTGTGTTAGTTATCGCGGTGCCTATTTTTAAATCTCTGGAATCCATAAGTAAGAGGACGCGCTACACAACCACGTATTACGCTGAAATGTAAATACTCCAGTCTGCTAAATTGCGAATGGGAGTGGAGGCATGCGGCTGGTGGGGTAATTCGCGATGTAGTACAAAGTTGAGTAGAGTTCACAAAGCCCCAGTATACATACAGGTGGTAGATAGGTACATATTATCAAGTATATGTGTACGTCCAATCATAAAGGGACCATTTGGCCTGTATTGAGTCAGGACCAGTTTCAAATACTAGATCAAATTCCGGTTAAAATGAGCCATAAGTGGAGGTCTCTAGCTTGAAAACTCCCTTCTCCAGAGACTTTTGAAAATAAAATTTGAAAAACATAGTTTTGAAAAAAACGCATTTAAAGTTTGGGGTATGAAAAATAGGGAAAAAAGTTTTAAAAAAAAGTTGAAGCGAGGGCTTTGGACACTTTTATTGGTAGAACCTCACCAAATGAAATTCCTCCCGTGCATTTTCCAAAAAATTCCAGCCGCTTCAGCTGAAGAAATGGTTACCGACGAGATGGTCCATTTTCTAAAAAATCAATTTTTAACATAATTCTATGGTGTGGAACCTTCCATCGCTTAGAAATGAAAAATTTGGATTCTTCCAATGTATTTTTTGAAAAATGTCAGCTGTTCCAGCTGGAGAAATGGTTATCGACAAGATGGTCCCTTTTCTGGAAAATTGATTTCAGTACGAAAAGGATAAATTAGATTGCTCAGGTATATCAAAAAAATGTTGTAAAGTGGTAAAATCAGTAATAACCTTATTTCAGATCGATATTACCAATATTGCCAACATATGGTCCCTTTTCCTTTTTTTTTTCCTTTTTTTTTTCAAACGAAGATATCTCAGGTTTGGAGGTTGGGCGGGGGTGGGGGTGGGGTGGGGGTGGGTGTGTAAAGTGTCAATGTCAGGAGATAGAGCAGGATTCACTCTACAAGAAACGCTAAAAGTCCCGAAATCGGCAATCTTGACTCGAGATCACAAAAACGGCTGTAGGTATCTCCTAAACTAAAACCTTCCAAATGATCCCTTTATTCTTGGATGTACCACATACATATGTATAGTATGTTTATGCATAGCAGTGGTTATTTTACGAATTATAAGTGTATGTTGAGGTGCCCAAAAGTCTACTGCCCAAGTGCCTACTGCCTATACGTTCAGAGTATATTCAAGTGTCGAATATAGCCAACTATAGCGCAACAGGTAACTCTGAAACCGATTAATCAAGTAGAGGATGAATTCCAATTTCGTCAATTTTTATTACAAATACACGTACGTTCGGTGTAGTCTTTTTTCTCTGTCGCATAAACCGGTCTAGATTATTCGTAAATAAAGGAATTCGTCCAAGACGCGTTTTACGTGGAAAGTGGTTTTCTATAAAAACTTGGATGCTGAACTGAATTACATAAATTTAATAGCGCCAAAAAATACCGCAACCGCGATCACGACTACATTTTGTATGTTTGTAGGTAGTTGTCGTCCTCTACACTTGTACGAGTAACATATCGATGAGATGCTTGTATTAAATAATTATGACCTTGAAATTAAATCGTTACGTATATCATCCGTTTGATATAGAGAGTATGCGAGATGAATTGATCACTTGTGGTTTCTCGCATGCCAGATAAATACGCAAGTATACAAATAAGTAAATGCAACTTATTAAATGTACATATCTACCTACCTACCCGCCATCCTGCCTGCCTGCCTAATCCTCTGAAAATACGAGTAGAATGTATAATATACTACGTATTGGTAGAGGTACCTGTCAATGCCAATGCCTGTATTTAAATATGTACTTTTTAACGGAATTTGTAAGCCTACATCTACCTATGCTTCGTACATTAGGCAAAGGTACGACGAATACTTATTACCTACTATATATGTACTTATAGTATTTATACTTAAAAGTTGAGCGACTTGTTTTGGAAACAAATGCCAAGTGTCCAGCGCGACGCATACGAGTAGGCCTAGCCTACTTGCGAAGAAATTTCTCGATTAATGATAATTTTCAATGAAAGGGTTAACGGCGGTTCTAGGATTTTCTCACTCTCGCCTCTCGTACGTAATTGGGATTAAAATTTTTGTACTTAATTAAAATGGGTTTAACATACACAGTTTTGCCCAAAAAGATAATTTACAATGATTTCCCATCTTTATCTTCATTTTTAGAAACCATCATTTTTTTCGATTTTCCGTTATAGTTTTTGAAAAATTCTCAAGGGTACGAAAAAGATGAAAAATCGCTGTAAATTATTTTTGTGGGCAAAACTGTGTATGACCCATTCTAATTCCAAAACTGTTTTTCAATTTTTTTTTTTTTTTTAAAGCGTAAAATATGACATTTTTTTAATGTCTCATAAAATACGACGATCTGATAAATTCTGGATTTTTTTTTCTTCAAAAAATATCAATAACGATGATGATACTTGCCAACCAGAGGCATAAACCCATTCTGTAACATTTTGGAATTTTCTTAAATTTTGATTTTTTGCAAATTTTTTGCAAATTTGAGCGCTCTTGCGCGATTGGAAGATATTATTCGATTCGATTTGATTTTTTTTTTTTCATGTATCCCCAAGACGCAACTTTTCCGCGGTATTAAATTTTGAAAACCAAAAATTTTTGATTTTGCTTCACCCTAGTATACAAGCGAATAGAACGCTATCGTCACTGTTGCTACGTATCTTGTTTTCTCTTCGACGCGACGATCTAAAAGTTAGATTTTTATTGTCCGGTTGGCATTGACATAATTGAATACTCGATTCGCGCATGGCAGCGTTTACTTGTAGGTATCTACCATCTACCTATCTACCTGTCTGCCTGCCTACCTGCCTACAATTAATTCGGCAATAGCGCAGGGTGTGTATAGCTTTACTCGTAGCGAGATTAGTTACTCAATCTTCCCTGTAGTTAATCTAATGTTGGAAAACACCCTAGCGCCGAGTGGGCAAAAAAACAGGTTGAAATTGTTGAAGGAATGAACAAGTTTTTTATGTTCACTATGTTTGCGACTTTGCGTACACTCGTGCCGCTGTAATTTAGGTTCATACGTATTGAGCGTCTGTACTTTGTAAAGCATTGCTTCGCATCGCAGCAAAATGACGCTACGATGAAGAAAAATATGGTTTCTTTTAAAATATATACCTAGGCCTAATACGTAATATGTAAGTCGACTTCAAAGTTCAAATGGTTTTAAAGGTTCAGTGTTGCTGATCGTTGTTCTTGAATTTGATCAAGTTCAATATTGAGTAGATACTTCCCACCTCCACACCAATTTTGCATGCCACTCCGAATACAAATAAAAATTGTAGATTAAGATCCTAAAAATGATTATTTTGGTTATTATAAAATTTTCGATTAGACCATTCCCTTCCTTCCCTCTAATTTCGCCTAATACTTGTAGGTATGACTTATGTTCGTATAATTTATTTTTAAAAACTGACGAAGGTAACGTAGGTGTTCAATTGAAAATTTTTTTCAGCTAAGGCTGTAGCTACAAGTCTTGAAAATGATTTGGGTTATTGCAAAAATTTGATCCAATTTTGAATGGTAAAATTCATGAACAATGATCCAAGTCCGCAATATGTTCGTAAACAAATCGAGTATACTAGAGACTGGTTCGAAAGAGTATTCTTTGTACTACAGCTTTGCCCTTGAGTTAGTTTTCATTTTTTCTCATCTTGATCGAATTCTCCCTCTCCTCCAGAAATGTAGCAAATCTGGTTTAAAAAATTGAACATTCCAAATTGCAAAATCATTTCGCTTGTCAAGGGAGCTATAATTATGCCTGCGCAACTGAATTTTCCAATCATTATGGAGAGATTTTGTCGCCCGAACCCAAGCGAACCCTAAACTATATACCTTATATGTACATTTCCCATTAGGTTTGGTTTAATTAGGAATGGTTACCTAAGGGTTGAAAAATTGAAAACTAACAAAATACGTATCGTCACTTTTTTTTTCTCTCCTTTCTCGAAATTGGCAATTTATTTTGAATTTTTTTGTGGCATTCAACCTTCCTCGTAGCGCTGTAATAGGCATTGGTATTACTTAGTTTTGGCGTACAATCTAACACGTCAAAAATTTTGGAGGTACCTAATGCGTAGATGCCGCGATTTTTTTAATTTGATTATTTCAAACTTGTTGATTTCATTCTTACAAGCTAATTCTAAAAAAAAAAAAAAAAAGGAGGGGGGGGGAGGAAAAATAACAAAGAATCGAACTGTGTGGTGTGGCATGTAGGTAACCCTTGATCGTCTTATATCGCGGTATAGATAAGCGTGAATAGGACGCGGCAAAAATAATACTCGATACGAAAATTACTAAAAAGTTAGGTTACAGGACATATAGGAGTCTAAAGCGTAAAAAAAAAAAAATACTGCAATAATAGAAATGCGATCGAGTACTCACCATTTTGCGCACGGTATATTAGTCGACGAGCTTCATCACCAAATCGCGAATAAGAATAACAACATCGACGACATTTCTCGCTGTTATTAATGGGATGAGTATTATGTAACCCGATGTGTGTGAATTTAGATTCGACATCTATTTATAATGGAGTTTGGAAGGACCTGTTTTGGTGCTGACGCTGGTACCTCTTGTTGTCGTAGGTACCTAAGTAAGTTGGGTGAGGGTGGCGAAAACGGAGGAGGGAAGAAGCGATATTGGTGGATTGGTGGTTTAGTTTAGGCTAGTCATGGTTGAGGTTGATGAATGGTTGCAAGCTGGATCACAAGCATCGGGTCGCGTCTCTTTTGCATAGGTAAGGTCGCGAGATCGATTCAAGTAACGAGTACCTGTATATGTGTATGTATGTACTTTTATCGTCACGCTACTCCATGCGATGCCGATGCGGGTAAACTGGGTACGGATCGTACTTGGTGTATGTACCTACAAGTCTATTACACGTCAGATTAGTGTGGCGTCAGGTCGCGCTGCGCCTACCCAAAATTGGTAGAGAAATGAATTGACATTTGCCTCGAAGAAAGATCACTCTCATTTTTTCAAGTATGGTACCTATGGCTATATTATACGAATGTCGGAATGTGTAAAATGATTTTTCATTTTGATTTATTTACTACGCTGCGAGAGTCCACAATGTGTCGGCGGGTTCGTGCGAATGAGAAGTAACTCTCCAAAAGAAAGGGGAAAAACTGCGTGGTCGCTACTTGGAGACGGTGATGGCTAGTTGGCTACACACTTCACTCTGCGCACTTGTTTCTCTGAGGCGGGCGGCCGTCGCTCCTTTTCCACTTTGAAATACGGATAGGGCATAGGGCGCGAGGCGTTTTCTCTGTTTCAACGCTTCATCTCGTCATTATCATCGTTTATATTATACCAAATATGCGCGAGTGGTCGCATCGCAAGTGAATCTGCCTGCTGAACGCCTGAAACTGTACCCTCACTTTTGGTGGCTCGATTGTAGTGTCCGATGCCTTCGGCACCTTCCTTTCGGGGCTGACTTCGGCACTCTCCATCTTGGCACATTATACACGACCTCTCTGGTTTTTGGGCTTTTAAAGCCCGCCGCGCTGTATTTTCGTTACTTTTTCACACAGTGTTATACCTAACGACTTTCTGCGGCCGGTATTGCTCCGAGGCTTGTTTGGAGAAGTCAGAGTACTCGTGCCTGGTGCAATTGCGGTTGTAGGCATGTAAATGTACTACGCACGTTGCGCTTACTCGCAAGTTTACAACTGCTCGTTGACTGTCGCGTATAAGTGAAAAACATGCGTATATTTCGAATATTGCAATATGGGCTCTGATCGTGCTCGCACATTATTTTCTGATTCTGGCTGTCTACCGTTAGTCGTCTGCTCTCGTCTAGGGTTGTAAGATTGTATTGACAGTGCAGGTTGTGGTCGGTCTAGTCTAGTCTAGTCTAGTCTAGTCTAGTCTAGGTGCGTCTGAACAAAGCAACGATAATTTTATATCCCTCAGGATTCGTTTCTCGGACTCTTTCGAGTTTACCCGATTTGCAAAAATTAAAAGGAAAAAACCAAACCATTTCGTATCAACAAGGTCGCGATCGTGCGTTAGTGTTGATGAAACTGGATTGACATCGCGGTGATTTATTCGTCTCGATACGTCTTACTAGTTCTACGTAAGTACGGTACCCTCTCTCCATCTATGTATACGGCGATTGTCGGCTACGGGCTGCCAGTGACTTAGTACGAGTAGATCAAAGGTTAAAACGAGTCGTTATTTGGAATCGCGTCGCGTCTTTACCGCGTGACTCGCGTATCTATATCTATACGCCATACGCAAAGTTGACATAATATCGAAGGCTGGCGTGTGCGCCATGTCACGCGGCTAGATTTACGCGCCTCGCCTGCTTAAAAAACGAGAAAAAAAAAAAAAAAAAAAAAAAAAAAAAGAAGGCATAATATCGTTTAGTAGGACAACGACAACGACTTTGTCCGCGAAGCGCAGCTGATAAATTACTTTTACATCTTCTATGGTAGAGTGTTGTGGGTCGGGTGCTGATGCGGAGAAGTACAAGCGCGAATACAAGTTTAAGGTAAACCTATACAAAACGAGTACGTAATTTACACTTTGCCTTCGTAGCGCCACCGTCTCACCGTCACCGCCACCGCTGCGTCCACCAATTTGGCGATATTAAAATCTCTCGCGCTGGTCACTGTCTCCTTTTGAAACGTAGCCAACTACGCTGCCTACTGTTTAGTGTTTATCGCTTCGTATAGCGCGCATCACAATTCTGCTTCGCGATCAGTGATGATAAAAGTACGTAAAAAATACTAAATACCGAACAACTAACTGCAGTGTCGCGTGTTGCGTTGCCTAACAACACTGTTGAAAACCGCTCCAGCCAAGTATACAAAGAGTATCTAATATTATGTATTCAAGGTGATCGTCGCGTTGCGTCGCGTCCCATCATTCCAAATATATGTATTTTATATCTGCATTAAACATAATATAAGCTCGCGTATAATGTATAATGTATAATGTATAATGTATAATGTATAATGTATGGGTATGCGTATAGCATAACCTACATTAATGTAGTTTGTACTACATCGCACATGTTCATACTATGAGTATGAGTATGAGTATGAGTATGAGTATGAGTATGAGTATGAGTAGACGTACTCGTACTTACAAAATACGTATATACATTACATACGTCCTATGTAGATACCTAGTAGATGCTTGTTAATTAGGTACTTAGACCTTATACGCGTGTACGCTGCGCTGCAGCTGTAGAGTCCACCTCGTATTCGTATGTACTTGCTACGACTACGAGTACACATACATTGTGTGTATAGCGGTAGCCTGTAGCTGTCTAAGTGTGTACTATAACTATACCGACCTAGTACCTAGCTACCTACGTCTACGTTTAAGTATATTTTTCACTTTTGAAAAAATAGGCAATTACATCTAATATGAATACTGAGTTGGTGAGGTAAGAGGTAGAGAAGGTATAACTACTCTACATAGGTACATCTACAACTGACTGACTGTATAGCAGCGCATTCACGGTATAGCGACGCGACCATACGTTTATTATAGTATATTGTACGTATGTATTCGTTTAGATGACACGTACCTATAATGTATAACACCGGCGTCACTTCTAGTTATATAACATATTCTAGACACACGATCGGAAAATACTTCATTTACGTAATTAGACATTTTTCAAAATATCCGAAATTATCCGGTGACGTCGCAGATGAAATTTAAACAAAAATCTCTCGACAGTTTTTTTTTTTTTTTTTTTTTTTTTTTTTTTTTTTTTAAATGCAAATTTGCCGACAAATTATCGATTTCTTCGAAATATGATTTTTTTTAGCGAACAAATTTCACCGACATGCTTCGAATTTACCAAGCTTTTGGCTAATTTTTCAATTTTTCGAAAAACGTTTAGTTCATTTTTAAAAATTGTTGGAAAAACTTCGCTGCAATCGAAAAGATTACCAAATTTAAGCTAAATACAATCTTTTTTTCATATAGATTTTCCGATTCTTTTTGAACATTTTTCAATTGAGGGGAGGGGGTGCACCACTAGAGGCGTAGCGTACCCGTATAAAAAAAAACTAATGGTTACCATAAAATACCATTGGTAACCAATAGTAAACATTACAATTTTAATGGTGATTAATAGTAACCATAAGTAGTTTCATGGTTACAATTGAAGATGAATGGTAATCATAAGTATTTTAATGGTTACAATTGAAGATGAATAGTAACCATCAAAATATTTTATGGTTACACTTACAATCACATGGTCACTATTGGTGATTAATAGTAACTATTAGTAACTAATAGTAACTAGCATCTTTTGATACTCGCAGATAACCCTCACTCAAAAAAATTAGTAGTACCTCCATTCAGGAACTAGTAGTTATGGATTAATTACATCGAATTTTTGTTTATATTTCTATTCAACTCTTTTTGTCGTTGAAAAATTCAAATTTTAAAATCGAATTCAACGACCTCCATTTTGATATCAATGTTGTAAATTTTGAAAATTTAAAAATTGACCCTCCTTCTAGAAGCCCAATTTGGGGTCGGAGATAAATTTAAGTTCGAAAATCTAATTCAGCGACCTCAAAAACCTACATTTCGATACCAATGTTGTAAATTTTGAAATTTTCAAAAGTGACCACCCTCATAGAGACTCATTTCGGGGTTGGGGTAAATTTAAGTTCCATATAGTCTCTATGAGGGTGGTCACTTTTGAAAATTTCAAAATTTACAACATTGGTATCGAAATGTAGGTTTTTGAGGTCGCTGAATTAGATTTTCGAACTTAAATTTATCTCCGACCCCAAATTGGGCTTCTAGAAGGAGGGTCAATTTTGAAAATTTCAAAATTTACAACATTGGTATCGAAATGTAGGTTTTTGAGGTCGCTGAATTAGATTTTCGAACTTAAATTCATCTCCGACCCCAAATTGGGCTTCTAGAAGGAAGGTCAGTTTTGAAAATTTCAAAATTTACAACATTGGTATCAAAATGTAGATTTTCGAGGTCGCAGAATTCCATTATAATGGAATTCTGCGACCTCCAAAATTGACCCTCCTTCTAGAAGCCCAATTTGGGGTCGGAGATATATTTAAGTTCGAAAATCGAATTCAGCGACCTCAAAAACCTACATTTCGATACCAATATTGTGAATTTTGAAATTTTCAAAATTGACTCCCCCTTCTATAGGCCCAATTTGGGGTCGGAGGTAAAATTAAGTTCGATAATCAAATTCAGAGACTTCGAAAACCGTCATCGAAAAGTAAATCAGTAGAAAGTATACATTTTGAAAAATACTAGTTTAAATTATTACTACAAAAATAATTATACTTTAATATTACAAAATTTAACTAAGTTCAGAGTAGCAAAAAGTGCATAAATAGACTTATAATACCACTGAAATCAACAGTCAGGGTGGTGTAGTGGTTAGAGTGATGGAATGAAAGTGTGATGGTGGGTGTATGAGGACATGGGTTCGAATCCTACAGATGGCGCAAAATTTTTTCAGCCGAATTTTTTTTTGGGGGGTTTGGTTGCTTTTATTTTGTATTAAGGAGAGCATTTAAACAAGAATCCTAACATTTTACACCCTTTTTAATGCAAAAAACATGTTTATTACATGGGGTAGTTTTTTAAAAATCACTAATGGTACTGGTAATAGTAGTGGTGACATTTGCAATTACCACTACTAATGGTGGCGAAAAAACCATTAGTTTTTTTTTTTATACGGGTAATGATTTTTTGAGGGGGGAATAATGCCAACTTTAAAATTTTTTTTTTCAACATAATACTGAATTTGCCAACTTGGAACTCAAAATTGTTAACTTTTCGACTTTTTTAAATCTCCCAGGGGAGAACGTCCCCCTAACCCCCTGGACGCTACGCCCCTGTGCACCAGCCTTTCATTTCGGTAGTTTCGTCTCTATAGTGAGAGTGTGAGTCTGCTCGTATTCTGTATTTTACGAAGCTCGCGAATTGGCTTACGCTTATAGTCGCTTACGTATAATTACATAGGTTGTAGGTAAGGTACCTAGACCTACTACCTATCTGGGCGCGGCCATCCTATCCTAGTATGCTGTATGCACTACGATTTATTAGGTACCTACCCTGGTCATTCGATTTGAAACATGTATTTATTTATTTTATACCTATTTATTTATCGATTGATTCGTTCATTCGGCGACTAATTGCTTAATTGTTTGTTTGTTTTTTAGGTGAGTGAGCTTTATGCACTTGATCATTCTATGGACTACGGATATCGGTCCCACACCTGACACCTGCCATATGCCTATACAGGTAATTTCTCAAAATTATCGAGTAGGCACAACTACGCGATCTCGTACGAGCGCGCATTTCTTTAAAATTTCCCATATACTATTCGAATTGATAGGCCTACGAATAAAGAGGCGTAGCGTAATGATTTTTTGAGGGGGGGGGGGGGGATATTCCTTCAAAATGCCAACTTTTCAATTTTTTTTCTTCAAAATAATACTGAATTTGCCAACTTGAAACTCAAAATTCACTAAAATTGCCAACTTTTCGACTTTTTTTAAAATCTCTAGAGGAGAAATGTCCCCCCCCCCCCACCACCGATCGCTACGCCCCTGCCTACGATACGTGTTGGTTCTGTCGAGTAATATGTGTATGTACTTACAGTGTACACGTCGCGTCGGTGTTTTTTTTCAAAATGTTGGCAAGTATCTGTTGCGCTATTACAGTCGCGTAGCCAGGCGGTTATTGAAGATAGATAAATCTAAGCCCTCCTCTAGGGGTGGGTTTTGGCGAGAAAATTATTGAAAAAATACAAGTTTTTTGTGTGAAAGTAAGCGAAGGTATTATGTCCGAGTGAAGCGAGTAATGGAAATTTATAAAGAAAAACGCATTCGAAAGCTGGCATTTCGTAATTTTTTCCAACTTTTTAAATCGTCAAGGAGAGCATGTTACAGCTACTTTCCCGTAATATGTACTACCGAGTTGGACACAAGTTTAGGTTTCGAACTAGGCGGTTGACGCTGGCGATGCCATTCGGGACCGGGACGACCGCGACCTTTCGCGGCTCCGAGTGACGCAACGCGACAGACGGTTTTTTAATCGTAATCCAATTATCCGAACGTCACGTTTACCAGTTGCCAACTTTTTAAATAGTTACGTATCTCGCCTCGCCTATACCACGGCTATTTGTATTTATCGAGTATATATTTTCCAAATTAGCGGAAAGGCAATTTTGCGCCGAGTTACGAAGCGTGTCGCGAATCCTCCGGGGAAATTCGCAAAATAAAAACCTAGCCTCGTCTCGCCACATTTCCATTTAATTTTAATATCTTAGGCAACTCGGTGCTGTACAGTGTACATCTACATACACGCACCGGACCGCACCGTAACTTAGCGTAGCGTACTGTACCGTACGTATTTCACCGCAAAACGTTTTCCATGTCAATCGCGCGCCGCGCCGCGCCGCGCCAGTGTTCTTTAATGCACGTCATGTCAGACGTAGGTATTTATATTGACATCTGTATCTATTAACTGTGCAAAGAAGTACCTACCCTACAGGGACGCTCCGGAAGGAGGCAAAAGGGGACAGCTTGCCCCTCCAACATTTGAAAATTTTCGGCTTTAGTTGCGGGAATTTTTAGTTCGAGTTGGAAAAAGTTGGGAAATTTTGAATTTTGGATGGGTCAAAACGTCGGAAAATCGACAAAAGTTGTAAATTTTCAAGATTTTGCCCCTCCAATATTTCGACTTTGGTTCTTCCCTGCTACCCTATCTACGAATATGTGTATTTACGATGCCACCAGAGTCAAAACATTGATAACGCGTAATACGTCAAGTTCATATTTGTCCCAAGTCGAAAGAATGCGAAAACTATCGTGTTTACAGCAAAAGGGGCCAACATCCTTATAATTTTGTAATATAAAAAAAAAAACATCTTTCACTTTTCTTTTTAACCTTTTTTTTTTTTGTTGTTGTAAAGATGATACGTTTCGATTTATTTCGACGTGACCTACGACTACGACATGCTTGGCTGACTTTGAATGAGTCGGGGCTCTGCATACCTGGCACTATACTTGTATTTCGTATAGGTATTTGTTGACGTCTACCTATAACGTGATAAGTCTAGGGCCCGGATTTTTATGCGCTTAAAATAGCAAAATAAGCGCTTATGTCAAGCGGTTAAAATCTGAAAAATAAGCATAAATATGTCAAAGACAATGATGCGATATTGGGCCCTACTTGTTGACTCGTTTTCTATGCAAATATCGCAAGAAAAATTCGCAACCAAGCCCAGGATTCGAACCCAGCGTGCTAACCGCTACACCACTGTGGCAGCGAGATTAACCTGCGATTTAGATGCATATCAAACGAGTCAGTAGAACATATTACAATGTTCAGTACCTAGATGAGCACGTTACAATGCCTGAACATTGTAATATGTTCTACTGACTCGTTTGATATGCATCTAAATCGCAGATTAATCTCGCTGCCACAGTGGTGTAGCGGTTAGCACGCTGGGTTCGAATCCTGGGCTTGGTTGCGAATTTTTCTTGCGATATTTGCATAGAAAACGAGTCAACAAGGCCCAATATCGCATCGTCGTCTTTGACAATTTAATTGGCGCTTGCCTCTCTCGGCTTTGCCGAGCTTTCTAGAAAAAAACCCAAAAATGCCCTATAAAACCCAAAAAAGCAAAAATAAGTGCTTTAAAAATATACCATCGTGGGTATCAAAATGCGCAGGTATTTTAAAATCACTTTCGAAAAACTTATCAAATCGTGCATATGTAGAAACTGAAAGAAATGTAGAGCAGAAAAACATTAAAACATTTATTTTTAAAATAAAATAATGCGAAATTCAATAAATTTGAACGCGTTGAGATTTCACAATCGAAATCGATTAGATTGAATTAAAATTAAATTATATTTTGAAAAACGCCTCCACAACTGAAAGTTCCTTCAAATTGCAACTTGAAAAGTAAAAAAAAAAAAAAATTGAAGATACAAAAAATTGTATTTTTAAATTTTTTTTTTTTGGTCAGGTTTTTTAGTTTTTTTCAAAAAAAGCGCTGAAAACTAGAAAAAAAGCGCAAAATATGCGGGTTTTTGACGTTTTTTTTTGGCAAAAATAAGCGTTTTTAAGCATTTATACCTAAAATAAGCAAAAATAAGCACTTAAAAATTTCGCCATTCGTCTCAGAATTGTATGAAACGTAAAGAAAATTGTGATATGCCCTATCTAGTGCAGCAGGAAAAAATAAGCAATATCATAAAAATCAGACCCCTAGTGATAACTGTTAACCTGCATGGTATTATCACCTACTTTGACGTACGACCTACGTCAATCACTCCTGCCTCTACCAATTGATCCGCATTCTGTTCAATGTTCTACTGATCGTACATTGGTACATTACATACCTTTAGACGTCTTGGACTTGGGTATGCCGTCGTCGCGTCATCGCCCGCCGTAGGTCTGTAACGTGTAAAAACTAATCGTTTCGCTTTTAATCCGAGGTGTTTTTTTTTTGCTTTAGTCGTTCAGCGTAGCGCCTTCGGCTATACGAATATACGGTGTAAATAATTGCATATAGTTGCGCCGCATTTTGCGACGTAGCGCTATGCCTGATATTGGTACGATACGCAAACTTATTAACGCGTCACATCGGTCGCTTCCTCGTTTCGCGTTTCGCGTTTCGCGTTTCGTTCCGTTGCAACGAATGCGAGTGTACTACATAGATATGCAAGTTAGTGGACCATTCAGTTTTGAACGCCTTTACCAGCATTTATGACTTACGTTAGAGTTACCTATCGATAATATTCACGTAATTTTACGAGACGAGCATAGTTGGAAATATAATAATTTGTATTAGAAAATATAAATGACCTGGTAGTGGTTAAATAATAATCTTGTGTCCAAGCAAACCCAGTGTGGGTGTACAGTGGAAACATACCTATAGTTGTTTGATGATAGGTAACTATACGCCGATGCACCATTTCCATTTCCATTTCCATTTTGAATCGCGAATTCGAATCTAACGTAAGAGCCAATGAGCGGCGCGGCGCCAACGTGCGCGTATGTAAATGTTATGCTATGCTATGCCATGCCATGCCAGGTTTTTGATACGAGAGTGCCGATGCGATAAGACGCGACACGGTTGCTGTGGCTATGGCTGGCTTTCGGAGGTATCCTGCCCTGCCCTGCCCTGCCCTGCCCTGCCCTGCCCTGCCCAATTCCATACCGTGCCGTGCCTACTGTCATCATTCTTGTATTGTGTGTAGCTATTTATGTAGCTATACGAGTATATACAGCTGTCACCGCGCTATCGTCTTGGTTATGTAAGCGATTCGCCAAGACTCAAGATGATACCTATACCCGGATGCTCGATTTACCCGTAGTTATTTTGCCGCACCGCACCGCTCCCTAGCCGTACTTTTAAATTTATGTACATTTACTCGTACCCAAACGTATACTTACGAGGTGTATATATATAAATGAGAATTTTTGTAATTGTACCCGCAGTCCGCTAGTTGTTTTGATTTTTCACTGGCGCTTTTCGCCATCGCCCTTTCGCGTGTTTTTCCGCTACATACAACAACTTTGCGTACTTATTTTGCTTACGCCTAGGCGTACTTTTTTAGCTCATTTTTTGCGTTGATATTGAAAAAAATGTCATCGTTCGCATCTGTTAGTTTCAATGTGTACAATCGTCGCAGCATCATTAACGTAAGTAAAACTATATCATTTTGTCGCTTATCTAATTATCTACATAATTATGTTCAATCTCCTGTTTTTGTTTTTTCTTCTTCTTTTTCGTGCTATTATTCTCCCCATTTTATTTTTGCTATTTATGTACCGTACCGTACCGTACCGTACCGTACCGTACCGTACCGTACCGTACCGTACCGTACCTTACCTATCTCGCAATTGCGATTTGACGTATGCGCGTATCTAATGCGAAGCAACAAAAATTCAGTGTGTTCTAGTTTTGTTGGTCGCTCAAACGGCATCGACAACAGCTTCCGGCAATGACGACGATAAACGTGCCCGAAGAGACATCGGTAAACATTTATGCGTATATTTCGTAATTCGTATCTAAGTACATAATACGTACCTACATTATACGTATAATGAATTATACATATAACTATTTGGTACTTGGTGCCTATAGGTAAACGTAAATTTTCTCATCCCTTTTTAGGCGGATGGGCTACACCCCTATTGACGGCATTGTTTACTTTCATTCCACACCACCATCCCCCACCCCCGGCATATAAACCTTGAAAACTACCGTTTAGATAGATATCGTCCTAATGCCTGTTGTTATTGTTTTTTTTTGCTCGGAATCGTTACGCCGCACCGAATAGGAGGATACAACAGTTTTTATCCGAATAATCAATACGGCAGTAGCGGAGCGAGCTCGGCCGGCGTAGCCGCGCCAAATGCCGCCTATTCTTCGTACTCGTACGGCAGCGGCAGCGGCAGCGACAGCAACTACAATAAGCAACCGGTGGCGGCTACCGCGAAGGCTTCTCCGCACACCGCGTACCAATCGTACAACGGATACTACGGCTACCCGTACAACAACAATTACAACTACGACTACAACGGCTATCCGAATGCGTACGCGTACGCGTATCCGTATCCGTATCCGTCGTCTTATTACAACTCGGCCGGCTACACCGGCGCTAATTATTACCCGTACAGTTCTCAATACGCTGCGTCCGGCTACAACAATCAACAATACCCTTACTCGGCGGCCGCTTATTACAACAACAACAACAACAACAACGACGACGACGACGGCCAATATCACGAGAATAATAATAATAATTACAACAACTACGATCAGTACTACAGATCCGGTTTCGCTGCGTACCCGTCTTATCAGTACGCTGATGCCGCCGCATCTCCTTACTACGCCAGCCCCGATACAGATGCCTACCCTACACCGTCGTCGTCGTCGTCGGATGCAGCCGTCTCTTCCGAAAACGAAAAGAAGGAATAGACCTACCTACTCGTACGCCTAGGCCTAGGCCTAAGCCTAAGCCTAACCCTAACGTTAGCGTAATTTAAACGTAGTCCTATCTGTTGTTAACTAATTAGTTGATTACGTTTACGTACGTGTATATATATACAGGCTACAGTTACGCTATCCTCGTAGCTCGTAGGTTATATTATGTAAAGCCCAAGCCACTGGTAAATACTTGTAAGTAGAATGACTAATGACGTTAGCTCTACTTGCTAGGTACCTATACCTATACCTAAACACTACACCTAAACGTATAGTATACAAAAATACCTAAGAAGCCTATGTTGCGAGTTATCGAGTTATCGCGTTTTTGTAGCGTTTCAATGTTTCATGTTTTATACCTTCCATATACAATTATACATAGTTACGCTACGTACTTACTACTTACGGTAGATTTGATTATTCGAATTTTTCATTCGTCAGTACACGTATTACTTTTCTGTTCATTTGTTGTTGCCGTTTTAATTTTTAGTTTCTCCTTCCGAGTAGGTAGCTTTTACATACGCGCGTATTCGGCTATTCTGCTGTAAGTTGCGTTGCGTTGCGTTGGTGCAGTAGTATATCGGTACACGTACTGCCTTACTTCAACTGGTCTTAAGTAGAACTACTCCTCGTATATGTATAGACAGACGTACGCATACACACAGTATACCATATACAGGGCGCAATAGCTTTCGTTTATAACCACGCACGGCGGCGCGGCGTATTATTTCAACGATCGATGTATTTACCTACTTACGAGTACAAGCCGGCATCTACAAAAAGAATGTAATGTGCCTACCTGTACCTAACTACCTATACCGGCTATACCTATTACCTACGCAGAACGCGCGCTGTAGGTAAGGTACCCGAAAGTTTATTAGGTACTCCTACCCTTATTTTCAACCGTGGCTCGTAGTCGTAGCCTTTCGAGTCGAGTCGCGTCGAGTCGAAAGAGCTGGAAAATTACCAAAACAATAAAAATTCCATCGAGCAAAATTTGATTTTATTCGCGTTTATAGAGTTTTTAAATTTTCATTAGGTATTATAATAAGTTTTTATTTTCATTCGAATCGAATCGAATCGAATCGCATCGATGCGATGCGATGCGATGCGATGCGATGCGATGCGATGTTTAGAACGCGGTGACAACTCCGAACTAGGTACGTAAGGCCTGCGAGCTTACCTAGGTAGGTAAGTAGGCACTTGGTCAGACATGTAATTTGATGGCGCCAAAAACATGGGAGATAGTGTCGACTGTTTTTCGACTGCGAATCCTACGTTTCGATCGTATCATCCGCCCACGCATCCGAATTTGAAATGTCGAACAACTGGTTGGACCGCGATTTTTCCTTTTCGTAATCGTTATCGTTATCGTTATCGTTATCGGATTCGGCTTCGGGTTCGGTTTCGTTTTCCTCTTCGATATACTCGAATTCCTGTTGTTGTTCGTCGTCGCCTTGGACTTCTCCGTCAGCGTCACCTTCCTCCTGCGGTTCTCGCTCCTGTTCATGCAGTAGCAGTAGTTGTTGTTGTTGTTGTTGTTGGTTTTCCTCTTGTTCTTCTTGATCTACTTCTTGCTCGTCTTCTTGTTCTTCATCCGTGGCCGGCGCCGCCAACGCGTCGTTTTCACCCGCGTCGTCGAAGAATCGCGTCAGCGAGTGCGAGTGTGAATGCGAATGCGAATGCGGATGCGGATGGTCGTCTTGTTCGGCCGCGTCTAGGTCGGCGTCCGTTTCTCGCTGATGAATGGCAGCCAGTTGCTCGACCGTCTCGTGTCCGACTTTCGGACCGTACTCGGCGTCCACGTCCACGTCTACTTCGGCGTCCGCGTCCGGGTCCGTCTCGTGTACGCGATAAACGGCTCTGGCGGGCGCCGAGTCGCTATTCTTTTCATCGTTCGTCCGTTCTCGTTGTCGCTGTCGCTGTCGCTGACGCGGTCGCGGTCGTCGGCGACCTGCGTCGTCGTCGGGCGTCGATTCGAGTGGCGTTTCGTTGCCGGCGCCGGCATCGTCCGCCGCGTTCGTGTCGTAGTCGAATTGCGGCGCCGTTGCGGTTGCGGCCGAGGCTGCCGGTAGCGTTTCGTAGGCGTCGCGATGATGACCGTCGCTACTGCGTCCGCTGCCGCTGACAAACGACGGCGGCGGCGGCGGCGACGCGGACGCGGACGCCAACACGGGCGCACGTAGATAGGTATTGACCGGTTGCGAGGGTAATCGCGGCGAAACCAGATTCTCATCCACGTACTGGTACGTATTGCCACCACCACCATCAGCACCATCACCGCCGTACCACTGATACGGTGCACCGCCGCCGCCGCCGCCGCCGCCATTCACCGTCTGCACCGGCGAGAGTGTGTCCGCCATGCCGGAGTAATGACGTTGACCGTGACTCGCGTGAGCGCCGCACGCCGTCGGCACCGGCTCCGGTAACGAGGAATAGGGCGATACCGAAGGTGAAGGCGGCGGCGGCGGCGGCGCATATGGGTCCGGCGACGTTTCGTAGTCCAACGCCGATGGTGGATAATGTTTGTGCGAATGAACGACGTGTTTTCCGCGCTTCCTCTTGCACCATTTGCAGGGTTTGCCGCGCCGATATACGCTTACGCGTTTACCTTGGAGCGGCGGCGGCTGCAGTTTCATCACGTTCAAGCCTACTTGATGGTAGGCGCCCAGCAGCGGCTTGTAGCGACGAATCAGTATTCGCGGCGAATTTTTCGCCCTCAGAATGAGATTGACGTCGCGAGGCTTGACGCCTTTGCGAATGCTCGAACTCTCGCCCACCTGCTGATTCGGATTCAAAAACTGCGCGGCCGCGCCGCCGTTTTCTTGCCACGTCAACGGTTTAACAGCCGTTAATTGCGCCGCCGTCGTCGTCTTGCCGCCGCCGCCGCCCACGTTTGGACGCTGCTTTTGCGAACCTTTAACCGTCGCCGTCGCCGCCCCAGGCGCCTTGCTCGTTTTATTACTACCGCCCGCCTGCGCCGCATTCACATTGCTCCAGCTAGGCTTGCCCGTAGCCGCGGTCGCGGTCGCGGTCGCCGCCGCCGCCGCCGCCGCCGTAGGAAAACGCGAATACGAAACGGGCGCGCTACCGCTGTGCTTTGCCGACTTTACGAGCGATGCGGACGTCGACACGGGCTTCGTTTCGTTCACGTACGGTCTCTTCTTTTTTATCGTCACCTTGTGAACCTTTTCTTGTTTCTCTTCCACTTCTTCCTCTTCCTCATGGTGATTATTTTCGTCTTCTTCGTCTTGTTTCTCGCGCTGCTCGTGGTCGTTGTCGTTGTCGTTGTCGTTGTCGTTGTCGTTGTCGTTGTTGTCGACGTCGCCGTTGTCAGTCTCCCTATTTGCGTTCCGGTTCCGGTTCCGGTTCCTCTTTCTGTTTCTGTTGCCGCTTTTATTTTTTTTTCTGATTTTGCTTTTGCGTCGTTTTCGATTCTTTTTACTGGTTCCGTGATCGCCGTCGTCGTCCTCGTTACCGTTGTTATCGTGAGCATTTTCGCGGTTCCCTATGTCCATGTCGGCGCCCACGTTCACATCCATGTTCATGTCGATATCCATGTCCATATCCATGTCGGGGTCGGCGTCCGCGTCTGTATCCGCGTTCGCATCCGACTGCTTTTCGTAGCGAGGTTTTCTGGTCGACGATTTCGCTTTTCTCTTTCTACTCACGCGTCTCGGTATTCGTAATTGCGATATTTCTTTTTGAAAATCGTCCGGTATTTGGACGTCGAATATTTTCTTGCCATCACGCGTCGACGTCGGCGTCGGCGTTCTTTTACCGTCCGAATTTTTCATTTTGGCCACAGCTACTTTGCCGCTGCCAACGTGGTTGTCGTTGTGCCTGTGACGGAGGTTCTTTTTTCGCTTCTCCCCTTCCACCTGCTCATCGTTCTCTTCTTGCTCGTGGTCGTGGTCGTGGTGGTCGTGGTGGTCGCTATTTCGTATAGGAAGACGCGAATGCGTTTGTCGCGGAACTATACCTCGATCGTACAAATTGGCCGGCGGCGAGTTTTCGTTCGATGGCCGCGCTTTATGAGGCCGTCGCGTGAATACCGCCGCTGCTTTTTCTGCCAACAAATAACACGTAAATCACCGATTAGATGGTTGCATGCGAATCGACATTGACATCGACGCTGTGTTTTCTACAATCTACATATATATGTATAGTTAATGTACAAGTCGAGACTGGGCGTATCCGCGTGAAGCAGATGAAAACTAGACATACGCGAGCGAATTTTACAGTTCTGTCATCAAGTACATAGTTTTAGTGCAGCTTGCAGGCAGCGGGCTCTATTGGCTCTCGATAATTCTGCAAAAATTACTCGCGCATCTACCGATACCGAATAGCTAATCTCAGCATCGCTGCATCCTATTCCGTACACCTACACCTACCTACCTGTACCATGTGTGTACCTAATACTGTCTTACTTACTCGCGGCACCTAGCCCTACCCTAAATTATAAACTCTTACATGTTGCGAGATACCTATCAAATTTTTGCATCGTTAGCTGTGAACTAACGTCAGTAGGTAGTAGTTAGGTAGGTAGGTGTAGGTACGTATCTTCTCGTTCGGGTCTTTGTACAAAAGGTGATTCTTTTGCGGCGCGGCGGCGACAGAAAGAAAAATTACAGGTACCTACATTCGTAGCAGTAGCGGGTGGTACAGTAGCAAATTCAGAATAAGCGGAAAGCGGAATCGACGCGATGTGAATTGGAAATGTGGTGGCGCGGCGCGGCGCGGAGCGGCGGTTGCCTTTCGCCAAAGCCGTGACACTTAGCGTCACGTTCTACTCATCTTGTGCTCCCGTATTCTTTTGCCGCCTGCCCTGGCCCCGTCGCCCACCTACGCTACCGTCGCGTCGTATCCTGTTATAAATTTATTATAATTTATTCGGTTATTATTACCTATATTACTATTTTGTTGTCGATGTAATATCGCTCGCATTCCCAGCGCTATTAATATCTACCACATACCTAATACTCGTATATCGTTATCGGGGAGCTAGTTTTTTCCTTCGTTTTTCTTACTACTTTTTTTTTTTTTTTTTTTTTTTTTTTTTTTGGCAAATTTTAGTATCTATAACCTTGTAGCGGCGCAATTACCGCCACAAAAATAGGTAAAAAAAAATGAGATAAATAAATAAATAAATAAATAAATAAAAAATTAGAGCGATGGAGAGAGAAAAAAACTCGATCGTGTTACATCAAAGCGTCCAAGTCGAATATGCCAATACGTATTAAAATGTTAATCGTACCCGTTTGAAAATAGCTCGCACGTAGGTAGCTAGGTACTACAGATAGGTATTTTTATGCGGAGAAGGAGAACTAGATCGGTGGTATTTTATTTTAATAGCCCGGCTGCCGATAAACCTATCCAGTGCCTACAGGTCGTACGTATGTTATACGTACGAATGTACGTCTACGTATACGTTCAAGTTTAGGTTTTTAGGATTGCCACTTGCCATAGCCACGCCATAAATATGGAAATACCTACATAGCTATTTTCTCCACATACCTATCAGTATTTATACTCGTATATAGCCGAGAGTATTTTCTAAATCTACGCGTTTCGTTTCTATTGGTTTTTTGATTTTTGTAATATACTTGTACGCGCGTGACGCGAGTAGGTGCGCCGTGCCGCGCCGCGCCGCGCCGCTCCGCGCTCTGTCGTAGGTAGAGTGTACGCGTAAATCTGAAGTGCGTATAGGTACACGACATGACAGCGTTGGTCGATGGCTTACCTGGAATGTACTTGGAATGGGCATGTAAGTAGGTATCTACTGATATACCTACCAAATAAAAAGTCAAAATTGGACGAGTCTAAAGTAGGCTTTGGTATAGGTAGGTAGAGATACTCGGGTACACTGGCGCTGGCGCATGCGACCAACTTTCAGCGTTGGATAGGTAACTTATAGACATTATAGGTGGTAAGATTGATTGGCAATTTGCGATGCGATGCGATGCGATGCGCGGCCGGTGCAGCATGTTTCAGTAGGTATGGTAGGTGCGTTATCGAATACTCAGCGTTGGTTACTAACCTGGATCTACGTCTAATTCCAGCAAACGATAGGAGTAATTGTCGTTTCGATCGGACGGCGACGGTGACGGTGACGCTTTACCATCTGCGTGAGTGATGCTTTTCATTACGAACGCTATTGTGCAAGCCATCGGCAACTGCGGGTACATATTATTTAAACGGTTAGAAAATGGCCGGGCGCGGGCGTGACCATTTGAAAGTACCTACAGATATTTATGTATACTTGGTATTTACATGTAGGTTTAGGTACCTATCGTACACGTAGCGTATGCACGAGACCAGACCAGAGTACGAACGAAAAAAAAATTCACGCTCGTCTTCGCCGTCGCATAAATAAGCACGTAGGTAGTACGACGTAGTCGGTTGCGCTTTTTTCCCATCTGTGCCCGCCTCTCATTGTTGAGAGTTGAGATTTACGAAGGTAACGTACGTGTACGATACGATACGATTACGAGTTATAGTAAAGGGCGGCGCGGCAACGCCGCTGCTGCGCCGCTGGTACTTACCAATAGCCTCATAATACGTAAGTACAAAAACGATCAACCATCGAACAAGCGCATGGTACAGTTGTCTGCGGCCGCTGCTCGTGCGATGCGACGCGACGCGACGCGACGCGACGCGACGCCGTCGCAGACGAGTATCGTGCGTCTATGCGTGTGGTATGTGGCGAGAACGAGGAGAAGGTCGCGCCGAGCCGATTACTACGAGTAAAACGAGAAGCGCAAAATGCAAAATTTGAAATTGTCGAAACGAAGACGGCGGCGCGGCGCGGCGCGGCGCGACGCGATGCGACGCGGCCACTGGACACTAATACGCATTCAGCGCGCAGCTGGCTGGTGGTTGCCAGTTGCCGCCCGCTACATTCGAAATTCGTAAAAAGAACAACTTTGAACTCTCTCGCTTCCTGCTTCCTTTCTTTTTACCGCGGCCGCGCTTACGACACTTTTGGCGTATCGCTCAACCTAATCTTATAGGTACTTACATATCCGCTCGCTCACTAACTCACCCACCCGCTGGTGCATTTTTTCGTCTATACTTAGAAACGGACAAGTTACGCGCAAGACACACACCGCGGAGTACGGTATCGATAGTGATCACCTCAACTTGACTCAACAGGACTAAACTGAACTGAACTGAACTCGACTCGACTCGACTCGACTCGGTGAAATGAAAGAAAGCATAATTAGGCTTCCTATGCTATCCACCTAATCCACTTGGCGGGGCTCGGCTTGTAATTACGTAATTAACTAAGGAATAGAGGAATCGCGACACGCCGCTGTAACTTTTTTAATTTCACCAACAGCCGAAGAAGAGACTGAGAAAAAACGATACGCGAAGAAAAACTCGGTTAGTTTTTCCAACCGCGTCGCGTCCGCGTTTAAACGTCTCGTTGCGCGGCGTTGCGCCGCATCTGGTTAACGTTAGCGTTAGCGTTAGCGTTAGCGTTAACGTTAACGTTAACGTACGCCAATATTCAGGTACTTGAGTTTCGATAATGCGCAGATAAATACCTACCTCCTATATAGTATACCTACTCGTACGAACTATTACAGTGAAATGAAACTGGAAAAAATAAATAAACAAAAAAATAAATAAAACAATTATTACGCGACATGTCTTCGACTTTCGATGCGGTTCGACGCGACGCGACGCGATTTTAACGTTGACGCCGCGTCTACTGCGAATAGAAGACCGCCGCCCCGCTCCGCACCGTCCCATCATCGCAAATCTATTTCTCTGTCGATGTTTTTGCCTTGCCATGGGGAGCGCAGCGCAGCGCTGCGCAGGCTCCTCAACGGAGGGTACCCAAGATTGGCTTAGGCTTCCGAATATGAGGAGTAAAGTGCAGTAAAGTGAAGTAAAGTATAGTAGAGTGAGTAGAGGAGAACGCTGCGCCGCGCTCTTCTTAACTAATTGCGCAGAAAACCGAGTAGATACTTACGTTAAGTATAATTATACATATATAAATCATTTTATGCGTACGTAAAATGTACTCGTACATACGAGTCTGTAATACGTAGCTAACGTAAGCCTACCTACCTATCTGTATGGTGGATACGCCAACGATTGCGTAAAATGGCGAGTAAGTACATACGTGTAGGTACGAGTATGTATAACTACGTACATCTACGTACTCTACGTACTCTACGTACTCTACGACCTGTACCTGTTCTGTACCTATGTACCTAGTTTTGGACTTGCGTTCTACTACAATTGTACATGCACACAATTTGGGTGGATTCTTAACTCGTACGCAGAGTGCGCACACTGCAGCATCCGCATCGCATCGCTTAGCGTAGCGTAACGTAGCCTATTATCTTCTTATTCAACTGTAAAAACGAAAGTGTTTAACTCGTCGCCTCGCCGCGTCGCGTCGCGTCGTGTTTCGTCTCTTAGATGGAGCGTAAAGACGAATGACATTGGACTAGAATGCGGCGGCGGCGTCGTATTTAGCTATGACTATAAGTCATTTCCTCGAAAAGGCTATAGAAGATAGAAGATTTGCGGCGTATCGGAAGTGAACTCGTTTGCGAAGGAAACTCGATCGGTTTACGAGGACCGAGGTCGGATGTCTTCCTGCGGCCGCGGCCGCGGCCGCCAATTACTCGCTCAATATCGATATAGAATCTATATAAATTATCGTCGCCACCGTCGTTTACTTATACTTTTGGGTTACCGTGTACCGTACATGTAAGTGCAACGTTGAGTCGCGTACCTATTGTTTCGTTAGCTAGGTTAGCTGGTCGGTTTGTTTGTTTGTTTGTTTGTTTGTTTGTTTGTTTGTTTGTTTGTTTGTTTGTAGTTTTGATCGGCGTCATCGTGGTGATGATGACGATGATGGTGAGTACGAGAACGAGTAGGCTCAAGGCTTTACCTACTCGACGCTTTTTTCCCTCAGTTCGATTCGCCAATAACTGCGCACCTACATTTATGTTTTATCTATATTATTTATGTACCTATTCTTGCGTCTTTAGTCGAATGGAATAGCGGCGACCTTACTGTTGGTGTGTTTTGCGGTGCAAACGACAAACGTTGCGACACTTTCCGTATCCGCACTTAGCGGCGACGGCGATTACCAGCGCAATAGCAGTACCTCTATTCGTAGCGGTAACAAAACCACTTCCGGTCAGTCGTCGTCACCTAAATCGAGTAAGTGATATGCGATGGATATCGTAGATGGCTGGTGAGCGTATACGTATACGTATAGGCAATAAGCATTTTGCGGAAAAATTTTCTAACCTACGTACCTCTACCTACATCCGAGTTGGTAAAACTTGACGTCGCGTCGCGTCGTAGCGCGTCTATCAAATTGCTGTATAGGAGATGGACTATACGCTACGCTTGAATTACCGGCCTATGAATACGTATAATTATCAGCGCAGCTTTTATACTTACTACCTACGTAAAACTTTTCGATGCGGATGTGTTGCAGACAGCAGCGACGTTGCTAACAACTCTTCTTCTACCGGTGGCTCTTTGAAAAAACATTCGTCCGGCGGCGGCGGCAGCGGCAATAAGTCGGCCAAGTTCATCAGCTTGGACGGCGATGTCGGATTCGGCCATCTGCCTATCGGTTATCGATACAAGTACGCGTCCAATTACGACAGCTACGTTTCGTCGTCTTACGGTTCGAGTTCGAGTTCGAGTTTGGGTTTGGGTTTAGGCCTAGGCCTGGACCTGATCGACTTGGATACGGATACGGACATCGATTTTCACGAGCCGATTTGGTTTCCGTTGCACTACGACGTCGACTTGGATCTGGACTTGGACTTTGACGACGTCGATTTAGACTTGGACTTGCTCAAGCTCAAGTACGGCCTGTACGGTCTGAATCACTACAGCTTGCGCAATCCGCACTTCAACGAGTACCACTTCCGCAGGCGTTATCGTTCGAGCAGCAGGAGCAGGCCGTACTTTCGGCCGCACCACCGTTACATGCCGCGATACTGGAAACACGATCTGGAATTTTGGGGACTCGACAACTACGGACTGGGTTTCGGCTACGATAAATACGTCTATTTGAATTCCCTATCGCTATCGACGCCCATTAGCTATTCTCACGTCAGCACCTTTTTCTAAAACGCCCCCGTCTACCGTCTACCTCTTTGTATTTACGCGCGCTGACGCGTCTCGTCGTCGTCATCCGAACGATGGCCGATGGCGAATGTCAACTATATTACGTATATAAATGGTCAACAGTCGGTGGTAACCGGTATGTAGGGGTCATTCTAAAATTTCGACAAACATTCACATACAAGCTGATATCTCATAAAATATACATCCCAGAACAAAATTTTTGGTATGTACGGAAAGAGCATAATCTCCGCTATAATATCACATACTGAACAAAAATGTGGAGTCTAACCCCCGACCCCAAAAATACAGAAAACCATCAAAATGCCCTATAGCCGTGGCTGTCACCAACCCTGATCCTCGAGTCAAACATTACATTTACTTGATCTGCTGAAAGATATCTATACAAACTTTTACACTAATTCAATGTAGAAAGGTCCCACAATAAATATTAGACCATTTAAAACACATTTCAAATTCAATTAAGCTCAAAGTTGTGTAAACGAGTTTTTTGTCCTATCGCCGTGGTCTTTTTCCTCAAGTGGTTGAGGGGGGTAGTTGTTTACTTTTAAAGTCGATAATCGGTCGAATCGATTGCTTAACGTTATAAAATTAGTATCCAGTTGTACGTTTGACGTCACTGGCTTTGATGCTGACTGCTTGGCTCTGTGTGGTAATAAATCTTTCCAAAGTATCGTTCCGGTATGCTGAGAAGTCCCTTGTCGTGGCCAGTGATAGTGAGGCCATACATCAATTTTTCATTTTGGAGTAAGCGATCTTCCAATACTCGAGTAAGTCCTATTTTAATGTAATAATTGTTTTCAAATTTCAATGCGCCCATTCCCCCCCCCCCTCCCTTTTCAATATTTCCAAAATTATGTCCTTGGTCGTGGTAGTCCAGTAGCCGTGGTTGAAAGATTTTGTGATCCACGACGAAGGACAAGTTCCATTAAAGAGCTCAGTTCTCTTCACCTAATGTTAGAAATGGGATTTAAATGAGTTCTTTCAAAATAATTTGACTTATATTCCTGCTTACTTTCTTCAAAAATTCTGAAATGCGTAATTTTCCAACCACGACTACAGGACTACCACGACCAAGGACATAATTTTAGAAATTTTGAATAGGGCAGAAATGGTTGCATTGAAATTTAAAAACTACAATTATTACATTAAAGTAACACTTACTTGAGTATTCGAAGACCACTTACTCAAAAATGGAAAATTGATGTGGGGCCTCACTATTGTCACGACAAGGACTGAAATGTCCTTCGTCGTGGACCAAAAATGTCCCCTCTCCCCCTGTGTGGCTTTTCCAGCTTGACCAACTATAGACATGTGGTCTACTGTATGTATGTGATAATTAAGCATAAAATTTTTTTCACTTTTCACATGTTCAAAAATCAAAAAAATGACTTGCCAATGTTAGTCGAAATTTTAGAATGACCCTTTATTAAGGTGCTATCTAGGTACTCGCTAGTCAATTTACTTTAAGCCCTTTGGTCGCATTCGCATCTAGTCGCTAAGGAAAGACGTTATATCGTTTTGGTTTCTTATACGTAACTAGTCCTACACCTAATGGTGTGGGTCACTTACCGTATAAATAGGTATAATCAGAGGCGTAGCGTAATGATTTTTTGAGGGGGGGGGGAGAGAGAGGGGAATATACCTTCAAAATGCCAACTTTTCAAATTTTTTTTTCAACATAATACTGAATTTGCCAACTTGAAAATCAAAATTGACAACTTTTCGACTTTTTTTAATCTCTGAGTGGGATTAGGGGGGGGGGGGCGTCCCCCCCCCCCCGGCGTATAATATAGGCTTAGGTAGCCCTTAAATAAACGTAACGTATGTAGGTACGGGGTATAAACGTACACCTACACACCTACACCCTGGAAAGTGAAAACTGTCGAATATTGCGCCAACTCCAACTCGAAGACGTCGTCTTTACGTATTTTTCTTTTCGTCGGCCAGCATTAGCGACGCGTTAGTACCTACATACGAGTAAATTGCCTATTACCTAATAAGTAGGTATTTACGTACTCGTAATATATATACCGATACAGTGCTAGCAGCGGAGCGGAGCTGCAGTAGAGTAGAGTAGAGTAAAGTAAAGTAGGTACACAACTTACGAGTGTATTTATTTGTTGCAAGTTTTATAAAGAATAAAAGTACGTGTACATATGTACATTTTTGTAAATCTACCGACTACGTATTTACATATCTACGTATCTTTGTGTAACAATTTACCTGTACTCGTACCGTATAACTCGGGCGCTGCGATGCGATGTCATTTTTAGCTAAATAGATAGATAGATGAGTGGATGTAGGTGCGTATAGTATACAAATTTCTACCAAGTTTGCTGCTGCGCGCCCGCGCCCGCATTTCCCCAGCTGGGCGAAATTTTATTTTGCCAGCCGCCGCCGCCGCCGCCGCCGCCGCCGTTGGCGTTGCGCTGCCAACCGTTACCGTTACCACCAGTTTCAGCCTGTTGCCCTTGCGATTGCTTGCGGGCAAAGTCGTTCCATCCTCCGCCGCCGCCGCCGCCATTACCGTTTGCTGTGAAAACCACGTTCAAATGTTCAAAAGATCAAAATAGCGCCCCGCTTAGTCTCAATTTTATCATTTTAAAGGCACGGCGCATTCTGGAGGTTTGAGTCGAGTCGCGCCGCACCGTGCCGCTTGTCGAGATATAAATTATAGGTAAAGCGTAGAGTTGAAAGTGCGAGTGGGGGGAAGGGTGAGGGTAGTGGAAGGGGGGGGGGGGAGAAAGGAGAGAATGCCGCGCCAAATAGATATAGAATGGCTATATAATCGACGCAGTTCGGCGCATACTTACGCGAGCCAGATGCTCGAAAAGCGGCGAAATGCACTTTCGCTCCGGGTATATTGTAATCGTAACCGTATTTGTCGCCGGTGTCGTACGCGTTGGACGAATACTGCGAAGGAGAACCGCCGCCGCCACTGCCGCGATTGCCGATTCCGTTGTTTTGCCAGCCGTTCGACTGAGCCGCCGACTGGAAATTCGTACCACGTCCGTTCGTCGCTAACCGAGGCGCTTGTTGGCCGTTGCCGTTACCATTACCGTTCGTTTGCCATTGTCCTCCTTTTCCTCCTACTCCTCCGCCGCCGCCGCCGCCGCCGCCGCTGCCACCACCGTTGCCGTGGCCAGCGAAAGCGATCGTCGTTTGCATCAAACCGACGCACGATACGAATAAAATCTGCGGGTACACGCGTATTACGTTAAAATATAAAATGAATTGCGACGAAAATAAAAACTACTGAGCTGGGTCTGTTGACGTGGGCGTGGGTGTGGGTGCTAAAAATGGGAGCGAACAGCGAATAGCCCATCAGGGTAGCATAGGTACCTGCATAATCGTCGTAAGCTATACGTAGGTAGGTGTATATGTATCTCGTACGTACGTGCTTAGTACTTACCGTTGAAACGAAATTAGCCATGCTGGGCGACTGCGACTGCGACTGCGACTCGCGAATTGGCTTTTGATAAAGGTCGGTACGGTACACAGACACACGCGTCTCGTATAATTAGCGTCAACAAAATATGGAGGCCTGTACGACGTACCTATAAATTGTCGTATGATAACTCGTACGTACAGCACTTGACAAACGACACGATACGACGCGTATAAGCTCCTCGTAGATACGAGTACGAACTACGAACTACGAATACGGCGAATTACCGACGTGCCTACGAGTACTTTTATATATGCCCGAGCTTACGTCAACCGTCGTGTATTTTTATAAAGAAACGAACGTCGACAGCCGCCCACTGACACCAGCATCGCGATCGCGATCGCCGCATCCGCTTGCGCCTTTTATCCAGTCATCGTTTTTTGTTGTTTTTCGTCGCGTCGTGAGTAGACTGTTGCGGTATATGCCCTATCATTACTACGGAATCGTACAGTACGCGCGCGCTATATGTTTTGTTTTATATCTTTTCATTTTGTTTTGTTTGTTTCGAATTTTCCATTTGGTCATCGTCGTCGTGCAGCGTAAGCGTATGCTTATAGTCGTCTTACGCGTGTACTACGAAGCGCAGGCGGAGGCGGAGGCGGAGGCGGAGACGAATATACAGTATAGTATAATATAATAACGGATAGATGATCCGCGCGACCTTAATGTCGTTCATAATCATAGTTCATACTATAGCGTCAGAGTCACAGTCGCGGTCGCGTCGAGTTTTCCTGTACACGACACGACACGACGCGACGCGACGCGATTGTACCCAGTACCGGGTGCCCAACTGCCCATCCATATACGTATTACTCCCTCATTCCGCAGTCTATGCAATCAGTAATGTGCCTAATAGACTAATTTTTCACCAATCGTCCGTTCTTACGTTGACGTAATGTAACGCATCGCATCGCATCGCATCGCATCGCATCGCAACGCAACGCAACGCAACGCAACGCAACGCAACGAAATCGACCTATGTAGAATTATTGTAGATGTAGGTACTAGGTACCTACTTGTAGCCGTGTCTACTACCGTCTGTTTACGTAGAGGTATAAACGCGCAAATGCCCAAGCTATTGGTATCACTACCAGACCATAGTACCAATAATACGCGTCTACTTGGTTTGGATGGCGATGTATGTACTATGTACGTGTACACGAGTATACGTAATAATATATAATAGGTATTATCTAGATACGAGATATGGGGTGCGTATAAAGCTAAATTTGTACTTGCTGTACTTACTTGAAAAGTAGGTACCTAGCTACCTACTACCTACGACGGAGGTACGTAGGTATGTATGTATGTATGTATGTATGTATGTATGTAAATAAGAGCAATTATCGAGTACTCGTCGCGTACTTAACCTTGCGGTGGTGTTTTCGTCTTCGTGACTGCCAAACTGATGATGACGCGACGGCCAGTCATCGCGCCTTTATTCGCTCATCAGTCGACAATGCGCCGCGCTGTACCGCGCCGCCTCGTTTCTACGCTCGGGCAATATTTTTCTTATATTATATCGTACCTATTTACTACCTACTACCTACTATCTATGTATACCGACGAATATGAATATACTTACGCTACGCCGCGCCGACTAACCTCTAGTATAGAAAGAGAGATGATCGCATCGTACACGTCTATGAAGGCACTTTGACCGTACAAGTAGAACGCTATTTACGATACGTAATATGTACTTGGGTGTACGTACATATACGTATAGACTATAGAGTATAGACGTACACTACAGTAGTGTATGTACCTACTCACTGGTATCTACATATAGGACATGCAATAGCAAAGTAGATTGGCTAGTTGTAGTACTGTAGTACTACATAGTAAATCGTAACGCGCCTAACGACTAATAATGAGTAATGAGTAACGAATTTGTTTTTGCATTTCAGATGTGCGCCGCCATCGCCATCGCCATCGCCATCGCCATCGCCATCGCCATCGCCATCGCCATCGCCATCGCCATCGCCATCGCCGCAACTGCTCAATTGTCAATTCTAATCGCACCAGCAGCACCCGCCTTGCTCTGCAAATCTAATAGTTGGAGTGGAATAATGAATTGCGCTAGGTAAGTAAAATAAAGTACCTACGAGTAGAATACCTGCAAGCGATAGGTCTGGGTACCCATAATATGGTGTATGCAGTATGAGTTTGCCTTCGAGTCCGTACATCTACATATACAGGTACAGGTATAGTTGTTGTACCGCGTACACGTTGAATTTTAATCTCGCGTCGCAATTTGAGGGTAAGGGTAGAGGCGAGAAATGTGCATAACAAGGCGTATTGCTTGTTTACTGCAGCGCCGCGCTCGCGCTCTCGTATAAATTGGTATCGTATATATCTAATGTAGGCACGAGTATTTATACGTTTTACATGTTACGCGTTACTTGTAATGTACTCGTAGGTCTAGGTACTGAATTAGACATACCGCGCCACGCCACGCCACGCCACGCCACGCCACGCCACGCCACGCCACGCCACGCCACGCCACGCCACGCCACGCCACGCCACGCCACGCCACGCCACGCCACGCCACGCCACGACCTACATACTCACTACCCGTCAAACAAAAAAAAAAAAAAAAAATTAGTGCGGCCATAGTCTGGCGGCTACAATTTCCAACTATCATAGTGTAGATTTTGGTAGGTAAACTGGCCGTGTGCAACCACATTATATACTACCCTCAATTTTATGGCAGAAATTTGTCCAAGTTCTAAGCAGTAAATTAGTTGTAACGCAGCCAGTTTTCCAATAGGTTGTTGGATTACCAATATACGTCTAATAACTTTGTATGTCAGAAAATTTACCAAGTTTCAAGTTGTAAATTAGTTGCAGGGCAGCTAATTTTTAGACGTAAGCTGGTAATCTCAGCTCTTAAATGTTTGTATTGTACTAAAAACAAGGAGTTGTCGTAGTGGCCTCGTGGCTGTGGTGTCAGAGTCTCGGATTGACGTGCGAGAGGTCTCGGGTCCGAATCCCTGCACCGACAGATTTTTTTTGCATTTTGAATTTTTTTCGTACTTTAATGTTAGCCGCGTATTAGCGGTATATTGCAACCGATATTCATAACTGCCTTAAGGCTGCAAAACAACCGTTTGAAACCATCCCAAATGGGTAGCGGCGGCTAAAATTCTTATGTAAAATAAGTTGCCAAACGGCTTATTCTAGCTACCCCCTTAGCCGCGAAACTTGTCTTTTTTTCTATAAATTGGGCTATGAAATGTTTGACGCGTACTTTTACCTTTTCGCCAACTTTCATCAACTTACTTACAGAGTCTGTTTTGTCTACGTACTCGTATATTGCCAAGCTTGAATCCAAAAAATTACGTTTGAAACTCGCTAGTCGCTACAACGTACGAGTACAACCATAGCACCGACGCGCGACGCGACGCGCTTCTTGAAGCGTGTACTAGAGCTGTCTAGGTATAGTACGCGTACGCGTACGTATGGAAAATGACATATGGCGCCGCCATCGTGTGCCGCACACAAATTTCTTTATTAATACGAATTAGCTTAGACGCTACGACGCGCCGCGCCGCCTCGCCACGGATACATCATAATAATAGGTACTCGTATATACATATTATAGGTATAGAGTATACCCACCTACACCTACACCTACACCTACACCTAGATGTAAAGTTTACCTACCTACGTTATAGCGGATATAATTAATTACATAGGTGGTATACATACGAATGTACCATTATTTTGTATTTTTACTTGCTGGAATACGTTAGGGTTGGATACGTAGCAGTAGCAGGCGGCGCGGCGCTGCGCTGCGCTGCTTCTGCCAACTGAGGGGTCCTTTGTAAAAACCACCATAGTCGAAAAATCAAATTTTACAGGAGACCGAAATAACGTGTTCAGATCAGGTTTGGGGGCGAAAATTTGATTCAGATGGTGTTAATTGATCATAAAATTTTCTATAATGTCGAGAAATGCGATAAAATTTTTTTCCAAATTTTGAAAAATTTTACCACATCCCTTTTAAAAATACCGACATGGTGGTTTTTACAAAATAATCAGCTGAAACACGTACTTTTGAAGTTGAAAAAAATTGACGATGGCCAAATTTTTTTCAAAAACTTTTATCACCATCGTCTTTCTCTTGAAATTTTAGTTTAGAAAATTGAATAAAAATTTTTTCGAAAATTTCGACTACGGTGGTTTTTACAAAGGACCCCTCAACTCGTCCCGTCTCGTGTCGTCATTTCCATTTGGAAAAATTGAAAAAATACGCTATATTAGCGAGCCGCCAAGGCCCAGGTAACGCCACATTTATGCTGGAAAAGCCTGTCGAATAGAAAGCAAGCGAGCAAGTGAGAATTGAATTTAGCCGCGCTTTAGTCGCCTATAGTCGATTACCGGAAATGGGCGAGTTGGCGAATCCCCAATTCAAGCCGATGTTCACGTAAGGCGTCAGCCAAAAGTTACGCGCTTCGTCGTTTGCGTTTTGAAACGAATTGTCACCCGACGCCGCCGACGCCGCGGCGTGAAATTGCCTTTCACGCTGATGCTGATGCTGATGCTGATGCTGATGCTGATGCTGATGCTGATGGTGATGGTGATGCGAATACGATTGTTGGGACTGCGTGATGAACGTTATCGACGGCAATGGCAGTGGCAGTGGCGTTGACAATACTCCTCGGGTAACCGTCGAAATGGTCACGATGACCGTCGCCGCCGCCGTTAAAACACTCGTAAACCTTGAATTTGAAAACAAAAACATGGACGATGAAAGGCTAGGTAACGTATACGATTACACGTCGGCGTGGTGCACGCCTTTAGCTTTACGTTTACCTAGCTAATTAGTACCTGCGGGTGCGACTACGTTACGTATATAGGTACTTACGTTAGTTACGAGTGCCGCGAGTGTACCGCACACGTCCTACCTGGCTGCCGCGCCATCTTACCTTACAACGCGAGCGACGCTTGTTACGTTTGTATTTCCTTCGTAGAGAGCTACGTGCGAAGGGGACGGGGTATGTGTCGATGTCGGTGCGAATGCGATTGACGGCGGTGCGGTGCGGTGCGGTGCGGTGCGGTGCGGTGCGATACGAACGCGTACAACAGTGAAACTGAAACGCGTGTATGTAATGCATAGGTCGAGTCGAATCGGTTAGTTGCCCCTAGCCAATTACGCGGTATGCATTTTGTTCGACGCGGTTATTTGCGGCGATTCGAATATACCGCCCATTCGACGTTCGTGTCGCGCCGCGCCGTACACTCGTCGACACGGCGCGGCGCGGCGCGGCGCGACGCGAATCCGTCGCATTGCCCGATTGATAGCAACTCGACTTACGGTCCTCGCCGCGCCTAGGTAGGTACTTGGTCGTAGTAGGTACAAGAGGTACCTTTTACAGCGCGGGCGGCAAATAAAGGGTACGACAATTCGATAAATGCGAGTTGCGGTAGGTACGTGTGTGTGTGTGTGTGTGTAGGACTGCTGTAGGTGTACTTACCTCAGCACTCGGGTCGCTTGGCCGTTTGTTCTTGACATGTTGGCCTGATCGATTGGTCAGCTCGGGCTTGGGCTCCGGCTCCGGTACCGTCTTCAGTTTTCGTTTCGTCGTAGCTTTAGTTGTTGCCAAAATATTCGCCGCGATCACTGATCAGTCGACACTTTTAATAGCAACAAGACGACGTAACACGTTGACAGCGGGCTGCGCTAGACTTGGCTAGGAATCTCATCTTCTAACGTAAGCAGGGTGCACTCGACTCGATTCGACTGGAGCGTAACGGCGGAAAATAAAGACCGCGCAAAGGGAGGGTAGTGGAGGGTCCGTTAATGGCCGACGAGCGTACAGCGCGGCGCATTCGTCAATCTGCCAGTCTCGCGTGTAGCCGACCTAATCCGCTGCTGTCGGCTATTCGCGGTTCGTCGTTAGCCCGCCGACACGGCCGGCCGCGCTGCGTCGCGTCGCGTCGCGTCGCGTCGCCGCGCCGCCAAAACAAAACAGCTCCGCTTAGATTCTGAAAAAACGGTGGAATAGGTAGCGATTGAGGTTTGAAATTTTTCGTGTCGCATTAGGAGGATGCGACGCGACGTCAGCCGAGCCGAGTACACATTTTGATGGATGGCGAGAGGTGTTGATGATTCAAGGCCAATACTAACAAACATCATTAGTGTCAAACGAAGCGACGAGACGAGACGAGACACGACCATTACGGCTAATTCCATATAAATACGTAGACGTAGACGTAGACGTAGACGTACCCACATACGTAAATGAACTCGCCTACGCTTACTAACACGTATATACGAATACGTAAGCAGGATAGCGTATGGCTGTACGCTGTAGGTAGAGGTACTTTTACATAGCGTAGCGATGCGATACCAGGCATTAACCCGAGTAGCGCGTAATACTACGTAGAAATAAAATCCCACCTATCGCGTTTAGGTTGCGCTGCGGCGCAGCTGGGGGATGTGGGGGCTGCTGTAGCTGTATTATACTCGAGTAGGTAGAGCTACGAGCTACGAGCTACGAGCTACGATTAGATATAAGTAGTATGGGGGTCACTTTGGAACAGTATGTATCTTGGTGTCCATTTCCCACGGCGTATGGTGGGAATTCGCTACCTCTCGGGCAAACGGTGATCCAAGCTACAGACTGTTCCAAAGTGTCCCAGATAGGTACCTACCTACTTTTTTTTTCAAAATTTTTTTTTTTTTTTTTTTTTTTTCAAAACTTAGAAATATTTTTAAAACTTTTTTTTTTTTTTTTTTTTTTTTTTTTTTCAAAACTTAGAAATATTTTTAAAACTTTTTTTTTTTTTTTTTTTTTTTTTAAATTTTTTTTCAAAACTTAGAAATATTTTTAAAACTTTTTTTTTTTTTTTTTTTTTTTTTCAAAACTTAGAAATATTTTTTCAAATTTTTTTTAACTTAGAAATATTTTTTTCAAATTTTTTTCAACTTAGAAATATTTTTTTCAAATTTTTTTTAACTTAGAAATATTTTTTTTCAAATTTTTTTTTCAACTTTGAAATATTTTTAAAATTTTTTTTTCAAAACTTAGAAATATTTTTTTCAAATTTTTTTTCAACTTAGAAATATTTTTTTCAAAACTCAGAAATATTTTTTTCAAATTTTTTTTTTCAACTTAGAAATATTTTTTTTCAAAACTCAGAAATATTTTTTTCAAATTTTTTTTCAAAACTTAGAAATATAAAACTTTTTTTAAAACTTTTTTTTTTTTTTCAAAACTTAGAAAAAATTTTTTTCAAATATTTTTTTCAAAACTTAGAAATATTTTTTTTCAAATTTTTATTTATTTTTTAAATTTTTTTTAAGAATAAGAGACCTCTATTTCCCCTGCATCCACTCCCTACATTCCCTATCAAAATTTATACGTGCTTGCAAATAATCGGAATCATAATCGGAATCATAATCATCTTTAAGTAAACTAACTACTGATGATAGACTAGAAATGAGCTCAGCTTTCTTAAGCTTAGAGCAACCTTTTAGGTAAAGTTTTTTGGCTTCAGCTCTCAGCTCTTTCATCGTATAGTCCTTAAAACGATTACCATTACAAGTTGTACTCAAGGTGTCCATCTTGTACGAGAGTCAGGAATAGAATGAGCAGGAGAGTGAAGTGCACCTTAATTTATAGAAAAATTTTACCCCCACCACCGTATCATTTATTAAAGAGAAGTACACTAACAACAGTATTTTTTTATTTTTAATTTTTAATTTTAAAATTTTTTTTAATTGATCTTAAAAGTTATGAAATGAATTTAATGATGATGCATCGTCCTCGAAGACCATAATATGCGATTTTAAGATCTTTGAGATTGTTCCACTTGTCGAAATCGGAATCGCAAGTGAAAAACGAATGATACCGTTTAGGTAAATGAAAGCAAAACTCATCTGTTTCGACGACAACGGAAGTGCCGTGTTGAGTTTTGCACAGGAAGAATTTGCAAACATTAAAAATGGTGCCAGCAGTGAAATCCTTGAAAGATTTAAACTCTTTCTGATCAGCGATAGCATTGATATCAAGAATTAAGGCGTCCATCTTGTACGAGAGTCAGGAACAGAATGAGGATGAGAGTGAAGTGCACCTTAATTTATAGAAAAATTTTACCCCCACCACCACCGTATCATTTATTAAAGAGAAGTACACTAACAACACATCTCGCATTTTTGCAATGGAAGCACCAGAAGATGTTAAAAAAAGTTTTGTGTTTTCAAAAAAATAACCGCCCACTACAGAATTATTAAACGTTTACCTCCAACTAACTGACTAAATAATTTTCATTAATTTTTTATTTTTAAATCAAAATTATTTGCAACCAAAAAATTTTACTCATCAAGAAAAATGAAAGTTATGTTTTTTTAATTTTCGGAATAACTAATTGCTGTTGTAAAGTAACCAAACGACGTCTACGCTCATAGTCTCGGTAGTAATCTACATCATCTATTGCATATTTTCCTAACCTAACATTCTCAAAATGTATTAGCCTTTTAAGATGTCTCTTATACCATTCAGGAAACGGTAAAAAGTCCACCTTCGTATTAACATAATAGTCAATGTTTTCAACTAATAAGATACCACGAAAACGACCTTTATACCATTCGGGTAGTGGTAAGAAGTCTATCTTATCACTATCCAGTTTCACACTCTCTATAGTCTTCAAACACGCCAAGAATTCCAAAGTGAAACCTTTCATCATGACAGTTAAGCATGAAATACAAAGATTAGGTTTAGTACCTGCTTATTATATACCCTAAAATAAAAACCGAGTTGCGCACGCGTAGATCAAAGTGTTACCTTTATATTTAATCAGTCACTGAATTTTCCACAACCTTACCCGACAACACCAACAACGTAAGAGTTTTATATCTCTTAGTCATCTTGTAAATAACTGAACGAGAGAGTGTGACATACCAATATTTATATCAATCTTCCTCATCCGATGTGTAACACTCATTATACAAACAATGATCGCTGCAACACTCGAAACAATATCCACATGTGAATGGACAATCAATTGAAACTGTTACATACTTACAACCACAACACCTACACACATTACAAAAACAATAATTCATACATCTGCAATTCATTAACTTTTCCTCAAACACATCAAACAGTACAGATACAAGTGTTACAGGAACACCTAAGGACTCAACATCCTCTACTCCTATATTTTTTACCACTACCCTAGCAGACTGTAGTAACAGAGACTCAAGTGTCTTACCCATCGCCAAGTCAAATGATACTCATACAACTTTCTTACCTGTATTTATAAAAATACACCACTCTCAAACTTTGTTGTACGTGTCTTATAACAATTTCAATCGTTAAAATGTTATCAGATATGTCCATTTTACCTAAAAAAAAAAGGTTGTTTACACAAAAATTCAAAAAATATCTCATTTAAAACAATGATGTGATGTAAAAAACATAGGTAAAGAGAGCTGCAGACTCTCTTAATAGGAACTTGATACATTTTAAATATTCAATACATGTGATGTAAAGAAATTTTCACCAAACACAGTAACTATACAAAAATTTACATGTACTACACTATATACAGTAAAACTATACAAAAATTTACATGTACTACACTATATACAGTAACTATACAAAAATTTACATGCTAAGTAAAATTTACACCAAACTACACTATATACAGTAACTATACAAAAATTTACCTGTTAAGTAAAATTTACACCAAACACGGTAACTATACAAAAATTTTCACCAAACACACGAACTATACAAAAATTTACATGTACTACACCAAACACAGTAACTATACAAAAATTTTCACCAAACACAGTAACTATACAAAAATTAACATGTACTACACTAAATACAGTAAAACTATACAAAAATTTACATGCTAAGTAAAATTTACACCAAACTACACTATATACAGTAACTATACAAAAATTTTCACCAAACACAGTAACTATACAAAAATTTACATGTACTACACCAAACACGGTAACTATACAAAAATTTTCACCAAACACAGTAACTATACAAAAATTTACATGCTAAGTAAAATTTACACCAAACTACACTATATACAGTAACTATACAAAAATTTACCTGTTAAGTAAAATTTACACCAAATACGGTAACTATACAAAAATTTTCACCAAACACAGTAACTATACAAAAATTTACATGTACTACACTATATACAGTAAAACTATACAAAAATTTTCACCAAACACAGTAACTATACAAAAATTTACCTGTTAAGTAAAATTTACACCAAACACGGTAACTATACAAAAATTTTTACCAAACACAGTAACTATACAAAAATTTACATGTACTACACCAAACACGGTAACTATACAAAAATTTACATGTACTACACTATATACAGTAAAACTATACAAAAATTTACATGTACTACACCAAACACGGTAACTATACAAAAATTTACATGTACTACACTATATACAGTAAAACTATACAAAAATTTACATGTACTACACTATATACAGTAAAACTATACAAAAATTTACATGTACTACACTATATACAGTAAAACTATACAAAAATTCACATGTACTACACTATATACAGTAACTATACAAAAATATAGTGTTTCTCAACTTTTGTCCATTCATATTTACATCACCTACTATTTATACATTTTTCTATTTACGATATCCGTATGGAGAGGTGTCAAAATCTTTGCGAATTATTCGCTTGTCAAAACTGAAGCTAAACTTTTTCGTTTGTACCTTGTTTAACAAATTCTTTGTGGCCTTATCACGTACAATGTTGGTGTCAACAGTAACTACATTTGCAATATCACAATCGATCAACTGTTCCATGACAGCACCTGTGATCTTTTGAGCATTTGTATGATGCAGCGTGAAACCTTTTACTTTGATACACTCTTTACCTTGGTTGGTGACGTAATGATACGATTTGGGACCAGTGGCTAGGAACTTTGTGATGTGTACACCTTCACCCAGCTCATCAGTCCACTCGCCCAACAAATCACCTGTTTGAACGGTATTGAGGCCATTGTCCACATAGATAATAGAGTCGGTATCACAGTACAGCACAGCTTTGTCCAATTTTGACAACATATCATACAGTCTAAGACGTGCATTGGCTGTAGTGTAGGCTGCCACAAAAATATTTGTGTTGAAATTGTCCTCAACAAAGACATCCTTGTACTTGTAGTTCACTTGTACCATTTCTTCAGACAGATAAGTGACACGCATGTTTGTCAAACGATCATCAAGCAACAATTTGTAAAATTTACATGGGTCTGTGATGAAATCCACATTTCCTAGATTTGTTCGTTGACCAAATTTACCCCAAAGAGAGTTCAAGCACATCTTGGCAACAGCTCTCTTACCCGGGTTAGGAGCAATCTCAGCAACGTTCAAATCTATATTGTAGGACTGTTTCACAGCTGCCGCATATGCTTCGTTGGTGGGGTAAGTATGGGGGCTAGTTTCCAATTTTATCTTCAAAAAATCTTCCACATAACCTTTCCACAATGTATTGGTGGATTCAAAATTCCATACTTCATATGTTTCCAGCACCTTATATCCAAGTTCTACGGCTTTCTTTACTTCTACTGTAGACCATGTACCTACAAACTGTCTTTCAACATCGCTGTGCGTGCACTTTTGTTTATTTTCCACAGAACATTTCAAACACAGTGGGAAAAGCAGCTTTTCATTTTTCAACATTTTCACTTTGATTGGCAACACAGGTATATACAAATTGCGTGGGGCCAACACCTTACATTTGATGAATCCAAACCAACTAGAATCGTATTGAGGGGGGTTCCTGATGATCTCAGTAGGATGACCTTTTGGATACTGGTCATAGTACATTACAGTGGGATACAGGGAGCAAACATCAATGTACTTGATTTTCTCCTTGACTCCGTCAACACTTTTCTTCAACTTGAACACCTCTGTTCGTCCACCAAAGAAAGCATCGCGTGGTTTCAAACGATCTGTAATTTGCGAGTTTATTACATGTTTGCTTTCTCTGGTTTTTTTCCACTTACACTCCCACATTTCTACAACAGTATAACCAGCAAGTTCCAATTGTTCAGAGCGATCTTTAGTTTTCTGATACAAGTCACCCATGCATTCGTTGGTTCGGCTATTTACAGTATCTTCGTCGAAGCAGTCGGGGCAACCGTGCCAGTAACAACCATGAAATTGGTACACGGTATTGGTGGTGCTGTCGAATCCATCAACTTTTGCACCACATATTCTTACTTCACCACCATTCATGGCGTGGGCAATGTTGTCATTGTTCAGTGATTTGAGCCATGAAATCGAGATTTTGGAAAACTGATCTTGCATCAAGTTTTGCAACACAGCAATCGTGTCAACTGGCAAGTACTTGCTACGATATGTAGCCATGCAGACACTTGCAATTGTGATGTATGTGCAAAACGGATCTAGATTAGCAATTGCCAAAAACTCTTTTCTCAGCTGCAGACAACCTCGGCGAAGAATATCAACGTCAGAACGGCAATACTCATAGAGCTCCTTTTTCAAATCAAACTGATAATTTTCAGCAACTCTCTGATCATGCCATTCGATGAAGGCCTTGCGTGCATCCGCATTCATGCGCTCTGGACCATAGTATTTCTTGTCAGGGATGGGACCAACGTAATCGGCATTTTCTAATGTATTAAAAAGATGAGGAAAATATCCTTTTTTCAGTTCAGTTAGTCCAAAAGTCTTGGGAAAGGCTGCAAGCGGCGATGACACAAAGTTGTGACTATCAATTATAGTAGTAGTATGGGGGTCACTTTGGAACAGTATGTAGCTGGTGTCCATTTCCCACGGCGTATGGTGGGAATTCGCTACCTCTCGGGCAAACGGTGATCCAAGCTACAGACTGTTCCAAAGTGTCCCAGATAGGTACCTACCTACTTTTTTTTTCAAAACTTTTTTTTTTTTTTTTTTTCAAAACTTAGAAATATTTTTAAAACTTTTTTTTTTTTTTTTTTTTTTTTTTTTTTTTTTTTCAAAACTTAGAAATATTTTTAAAACTTTTTTTTTTTTTTTTTTTTCAAAACTTAGAAATATTTTTAAAACTTTTTTTTTTTTTTTTTTTTTTTTTTTTTTCAAAACTTAGAAATATTTTTTCAAATTTTTTTTTTTAACTTAGAAATATTTTTTTCAAATTTTTTTCAACTTAGAAATATTTTTTTCAAATTTTTTTTTAACTTAGAAATATTTTTTTCAAATTTTTTTCAACTTAGAAATATTTTTTTCAAATTTTTTTTTTCTAAAATTTTTAAACTTTTTTTAAACTTTAGGTATCTACCTATAAAAAGATAGAAAGGAAATGCAATTGTTGATATTGAGTGTATATCACCACTTGTTGATAAACACTGAATATCAACAATTGCATTTCCTGTCTATCTTATTTTTTAAATTTTAAATTTTTTTAATTGATCTTAAAAGTTATGAAATGAATTTAATGATGATGCATCGTCCTCGAAGACCATAATATTCGATTTTAAGATCTTTGAGATTGTTCCACTTGTCGAAATCGGAATCGCAAGTGAAAAACGAATGATACCGTTTAGGTAAATGAAAGCAAAACTCATCTGTTTCGACGACAACGGAAGTGCCGTGTTGAGTTTTGCACAGGAAGAATTTGCAAACATTAAAAATGGTGCCAGCAGTGAAATCCTTGAAAGATTTAAACTCTTTCTGATCAGCGATAGCATTGATATCAAGAATTAAGGCGTCCATCTTGTACGAGAGTCAGGAACAGAATGAGGAGGAGAGTGAAGTGCACCTTAATTTATAGAAAAATTTTACCCCCACCACCACCGTATCATTTATTAAAGAGAAGTACACTAACAACACATCTCGCATTTTTGCAATGGAAGCACCAGAAGATGTTAAAAAAAGTTTTGTGTTTTCAAAAAAATAACCGCCCACTACAGAATTATTAAACGTTTACCTCCAACTAACTGACTAAATAATTTTCATTAATTTTTTATTTTTAAATCAAAATTATTTGCAACCAAAAAATTTTACTCATCAAGAAAAATGAAAGTTATGTTTTTTTAATTTTCGGAATAACTAATTGCTGTTGTAAAGTAACCAAACGACGTCTACGCTCATAGTCTCGGTAGTAATCTACATCATCTATTGCATATTTTCCTAACCTAACATTCTCAAAATGTATTAGCCTTTTAAGATGTCTCTTATACCATTCAGGAAACGGTAAAAAGTCCACCTTCGTATTAACATAATAGTCAATGTTTTCAACTAATAAGATACCACGAAAACGACCTTTATACCATTCGGGTAGTGGTAAGAAGTCTATCTTATCACTATCCAGTTTCACACTCTCTATAGTCTTCAAACACGCCAAGAATTCCAAAGTGAAACCTTTCATCATGGCAGTTAAGCATGAAATACAAAGATTAGGTTTAGTACCTGCTTATTATATACCCTAAAATAAAAACCGAGTTGCGCACGCATAGATCAGAGTGTTACCTTCATATTTAATCAGTCACTGAATTTTCCACAACCTTACCCGACAACACCAACAACGTAAGAGTTTTATATCTCTTAGTCATCTTGTAAATAACTGAACGAGAGAGTGTGACATACCAATATTTATATCAATCTTCCTCATCCGATGTGTAACACTCATTATACAAACAATGATCGCTGCAACACTCGAAACAATATCCACATGTAAATGGACAATCAATTGAAACTGTTACATACTTACAACCACAACACCTACACACATTACAAAAACAATAATTCATACATCTGCAATTCATTAACTTTTCCTCAAACACATCAAACAGTACAGATACAAGTGTTACAGGAACACCTAAGGACTCAACATCCTCTACTCCTATATTTTTTACCACTACCCTAGCAGACTGTAGTAACAAAGACTCAAGTGTCTTACCCATCGCCAAGTCAAATGATACTCATACAACTTTCTTACCTGTATTTATAAAAATACACCACTCTCAAACTTTGTTGTACGTGTCTTATAACAATTTCAATCGTTAAAATGTTATCAGATATGTCCATTTTACCTTAAAAAAAGGTTGTTTACACAAAAATTCAAAAATTTCCTATTTAAAATAGTGTGATGTAAAAAAACTTAGGTAACAAGAGCTGCAGACTCTCTTAATAGGAACTTGATACATTTTAAATATTCAATACATGTGATGTAAAGAAACACAGTAACTATACAAAAATTTACAGGTACTACACTACATACAGTAAAACTATACAAAAATTTACATGTACTACACTATATACAGTAACTATACAAAAAATATAGTGTTTCTCAACTTTTGTCCATTTTTTCTATTTACAATATCCGTATGGAGAGGTGTCAAAATCTTTGCGAATTATTCGCTTGTCAAAACTGAAGCTAAACTTTTTCGTTTGTACCTTGTTTAACAAATTCTTTGTGGCCTTATCACGTACAATGTTGGTGTCAACAGTAACTACATTTGCAATATCACAATCGATCAACTGTTCCATGACAGCACCTGTGATCTTTTGAGCATTTGTATGATGCAGCGTGAAACCTTTTACTTTGATACACTCTTTACCTTGGTTGGTGACGTAATGATACGATTTGGGACCAGTGGCTAGGAACTTTGTGATGTGTACACCTTCACCCAGCTCATCAGTCCACTCGCCCAACAAATCACCTGTTTGAACGGTATTGAGGCCATTGTCCACATAGATAATAGAGTCGGTATCACAGTACAGCACAGCTTTGTCCAATTTTGACAACATATCATACAGTCTAAGACGTGCATTGGCTGTAGTGTAGGCTGCCACAAAAATATTTGTGTTGAAATTGTCCTCAACAAAGACATCCTTGTACTTGTAGTTCACTTGTACCATTTCTTCAGACAGATAAGTGACACGCATGTTTGTCAAACGATCATCAAGCAACAATTTGTAAAATTTACATGGGTCTGTGATGAAATCCACATTTCCTAGATTTGTTCGTTGACCAAATTTACCCCAAAGAGAGTTCAAGCACATCTTGGCAACAGCTCTCTTACCCGGGTTAGGAGCAATCTCAGCAACGTTCAAATCTATATTGTAGGACTGTTTCACAGCTGCCGCATATGCTTCGTTGGTGGGGTAAGTATGAGGGCTAGTTTCCAATTTTATCTTCAAAAAATCTTCCACATAACCTTTCCACAATGTATTGGTGGATTCAAAATTCCATACTTCATATGTTTCCAGCACCTTATATCCAAGTTCTACGGCTTTCTTTACTTCTACTGTAGACCATGTACCTACAAACTGTCTTTCAACATCGCTGTGTGTGCACTTTTGTTTATTTTCCACAGAACATTTCAAACACAGTGGGAAAAGCAGCTTTTCATTTTTCAACATTTTCACTTTGATTGGCAACACAGGTATATACAAATTGCGTGGGGCCAACACCTTACATTTGATGAATCCAAACCAACTAGAATCGTATTGAGGGGGGTTCCTGATGATCTCAGTAGGATGACCTTTTGGATACTGGTCATAGTACATTACAGTGGGATACAGGGAGCAAACATCAATGTACTTGATTTTCTCCTTGACTCCGTCAACACTTTTCTTCAACTTGAACACCTCTGTTCGTCCACCAAAGAAAGCATCGCGTGGTTTCAAACGATCTGTAATTTGCGAGTTTATTACATGTTTGCTTTCTCTGGTTTTTTTCCACTTACACTCCCACATTTCTACAACAGTATAACCAGCAAGTTCCAATTGTTCAGAGCGATCTTTAGTTTTCTGATACAAGTCACCCATGCATTCGTTGGTTCGGCTATTTACAGTATCTTCGTCGAAGCAGTCGGGGCAACCGTGCCAGTAACAACCATGAAATTGGTACACGGTATTGGTGGTGCTGTCGAATCCATCAACTTTTGCACCACATATTCTTACTTCACCACCATTCATGGCGTGGGCAATGTTGTCATTGTTCAGTGATTTGAGCCATGAAATCGAGATTTTGGAAAACTGATCTTGCATCAAGTTTTGCAACACAGCAATCGTGTCAACTGGCAAGTACTTGCTACGATATGTAGCCATGCAGACACTTGCAATTGTGATGTATGTGCAAAACGGATCTAGATTAGCAATTGCCAAAAACTCTTTTCTCAGCTGCAGACAACCTCGGCGAAGAATATCAACGTCAGAACGGCAATACTCATAGAGCTCCTTTTTCAAATCAAACTGATAATTTTCAGCAACTCTCTGATCATGCCATTCGATGAAGGCCTTGCGTGCATCCGCATTCATGCGCTCTGGACCATAGTATTTCTTGTCAGGGATGGGACCAACGTAATCGGCATTTTCTAATGTATTAAAAAGATGAGGAAAATATCCTTTTTTCAGTTCAGTTAGTCCAAAAGTCTTGGGAAAGGCTGCAAGCGGCGATGACACAAAGTTGTGACTATCAATTATAGTCAAATTGATGTGTGAGATTTTCAATTCCATCAGCTTACTACCAGAGTATATTGTGGATGGTTTCACAGTGTTTTTCACACAATATTGCATTATGAAATGGCTGTCATAGCCTCGGGCATAATGTGCGATGGCTATATATCCTTTGTGACGTTTATGTATGAGCCATTCACAAAATTCATCGTTTGTATCAAATCGATGTTCTTTACCGTGAAAATCGTGTGCTACAATCAAGTTGGGCTCATGAACACCTGTCTCTTGACGACATTCATAATCAAAATATATATACTTTTCTGTGTATGTACATTTTTCATTTACCCTCGTTGATGTGGGCACACAATTTTTACAACCACGATCACACTTACCTCCCAAAGCTACCTTCCGTTTCATAAAACATTCATGTTTTGCAGTTTCTACTATCTGGCCGCAATTTTGACACTTGTTGAATCCACATCTGTGCTTAATAGGATCATCACGTTTAACCAGTTGGTTGCACCGCTTGCATTTGTACCACTTTTTACATATTGTCTCCTGGTGTTTTGTAAGACAAACATTGTTCATACAATACCGATTACAATGCTGACACAATACACGTTTCACAGTAGCAGGGTCATGCTCACGATCTGTGCATAAATAACATGGTTTTACATCTCGACAAATGTGTGCATTGGTTTTCTGATAACCTTTACAACATTTATGGCAAAAGTAAACACTACCAAAGAAACCTTTCATGTTATTTATGGTATCATAGTGTTCACCTTGTTTGTAGAGGTAGATTTTTATATCTTTTTCTTGACTTCCTCGATACAGTACAGCGTTTGCCATATCTGCACTTATTATAGTAATTTGAATGTCAAGAAGTTCCTCTGTGTGTTTGAAATCTTCCAAAGTGAAACCATTTTCATTGTATGAACCCAAACGTGTACATAATTCTTGAGCCATTCCCTTCTGAATTGGACGGCCATTTCGAATCATCTTTACCTGAGAACGTGTGAGTTGGCGACCAAATATGGTTTTGGTGTAATGTGTCAGACCTACAATTACAGCTCGTGGACCACACAACTTGTCATTATTCTTGATAGTATTGAAACACTTTTTCGTATGCAGATCATTGGCCAAGTTTATAATTTTAGTCCTTTCACCACCCCGAGGCATAGATATCATATGTACATTAAATTTACATTTTAGCAGATCAACGTTTTCATCTGAAGTCACTATTTGCATTAGTTTCTCCTTCAGAGACTCTACGTGATCCTCATTGTCATAGCCGGTAGAAATGTAACGGCCATTAAAGTCGGGATTAGTTACACCTAAATCAATTTTGTCACCTGGTTGATAATCCGCTCGTGTCTTTGCATATTCAAACATCTCGTTCAATGCTTTGGTTACAATATCAACCATTGGTAACTTGTCAAGATTTTTCTTTAACAAGATTGTATAATCTCGCATCTGCAAACCAAACTTTTTCACATGGCGAACAGCTTCTTCAACTACGTGAATGTATTGCAACGATGTACCATTCAGTGGTGGTTCGTCATCGTCGTCATTTTGGTTCGTGGTTGATGATGCACCACCACCAATGTAAACCTTTTTGGGACTGTCAGATGAATCGTCACTGCTATCTGAAGTTGAATCATCGGAGGAGTCGTCACTGCCTTCCGAGTCATCACTACTTGTATCTGACAATGACAAATTGTCTGAAGAGTCGTCACTGCTATCAGACTCATCATCATTGTCAGAACTTGTAGTAGTAGAAGTTGAATCATCCAAGGAGTCGTCACTGCCATCGGAGTCATCATCATCTACAATACTGTCATCTGACATTTCCAAATCTTCACGAAGTTGTTGAAGGTTGGCCTCCTGCTCAAAGCGTTTAAAATTATATTTATTATATACAGCAACAGGCGCTTCATAAATTTGCTGTTTCTTTAAAGCTATATCTGTAATTACCTGAGATTCCTCCTGTATTCCCAACTCTTGAACTAATTGGGCTAGCTTATCATTTCGAGGTGGTCTGATGCAATCTTCTTCTTCTTCATTGCAAATAAGCTCCATTTCAGCTACAGCTTTTCTTGCCTTCACCATAAAGTCTTCATGAGAGGACATTAAATTTTCAACCATCTTGCGTTTTTCCTTGGGATCCTCAGGTACTTGAAATAATTCTTCCACTTCAACTGGATGCTTACAGACATTGGTGGTCAGAGCATCATCAACCAGCTTCTGAATCCAATCATCATCTTCATTTTCACCATAATGTACATGATCAATGACATGTTCCAATTCTTGCATCAACAGTTGTACAGGATCCTGCTCCTCGGTAATAGAAGGTAAAACTACATCAACACCATCTTCACCAGTCATTGAGGTCTCTTCTTCACAAGTCAGAGGCTCCAGGAGTGGAGGTACTGTTGTCATCTCCTTCAAAATTTCTTCTACACCTGTAACATTTGCATCATTAGTACTACCTAACTTATAATTATCTAAACTAGCCATATAACTAGCAAGTCCTGGCTGTTGCCAACCATTCCTTGTTTTCTTATTAAATAATGTATAATTAAACGGGAAAATTTCCCTAAGAGACTTTTCTTTTTTTATACTTTTTTTGGTCCCTACTTCTTCTAAACTAGGTTTATTCTCTAAAGCTAAAATTAAGTCTTTCTTATTGAATTTATAGTAATAGCGTATACCTCTCTGTTTAGCCAAGCTTCTCAATTCTGTCACCTTATACTGTTGGTAATCAGAATGTGAACTATTTTCTAAACTAACCATATAACTAGCAAGTCCTGGCTGTTGCCAACCATTCCTTGTTTTCTTATTAAATAATGTATAATTAAATGGGAAAATTTCCCTAAGAGACTTTTCTTTTTTTTTAATACTTTTTTTGGTCCCTAACTCCACTAAACTAGACTTAAAATTATTATAAATTAATAAATTTACCAAGTTCAAGTCACACTCACTCAAGGCATGAAGATAGCGAACAGCGCTACATTCCGCATCTTCATGCAAAGCAGCAGCAGCATTAGAATTCATCGTATTAGAAAGTTGATCTTTCCAGTTCGACATCATTAGCGCTAATGAGTTCACAGAGGCAATACACCTGTATTTATAGTTTTTGACAGGTCACATGATGGAGGGGGAAAAGTGCCTATGCGCATACATGCGCAGTAGTAGATGTGCAGTAGACATGGGTATATAACCAATGTACTACATTACATTGCTTCATATCTCTCTTGTAAAGGCTTGTATCGACGCAGGTGTTTTGCAAACTGTCTAAACACCTTGTTGGCCAAAAGGTAGTCCACATTACCCAACAAGTGGTCCACATTACCCCACTGTTGGTCCACATTACCCAATAAATAGACCATATTACATGACTGTTGGTCCACATTACCCTTACTAGGTCCATATTACATGATGTATGGTTCATATTACCCACAGGTGGTCCATATTACCCTATGGGTGCTCCACTTTACCCAACATGGTTCCACTTTGGGTTCCACTTTGGGTTCCACTTTGGGTTCAACTTTTCTGAAGGTGGTTCCACTTTGGGTTCCACTTTGGTTCTGCTCTGCTGCATTTTTGGAGGTGGTTCCACTTTCAAAAAAAGCAGAACCAAAGTGGAACCCAAAGTGGAACCACCTTCAGAAAAGTTGAACCCAAAGTGGAACCCAAAGTGGAACCCAAAGTGGAACCATGTTGGGTAAAGTGGAGCACCCATAGGGTAATATGGACCACCTGTGGGTAATATGAACCATACATCATGTAATATGGACCTAGTAAGGGTAATGTGGACCAACAGTCATGTAATATGGTCTATTTATTGGGTAATGTGGACCAACAGTGGGGTAATGTGGACCACTTGTTGGGTAATGTGGACTACCTTTTGGCCAACAAGGTGTTTAGACAGTTTGCAAAACACCTGCGTCGATACAAGCCTTTACAAGAGAGATATGAAGCAATGTAATGTAGTACATTGGTTATATACCCATGTCTACTGCACATCTACTACTGCGCATGTATGCGCATAGGCACTTTTCCCCCTCCATCATGTGACCTGTCAAAAACTATAAATACAGGTGTATTGCCTCTGTGAACTCATTAGCGCTAATGATGTCGAACTGGAAAGATCAACTTTCTAATACGATGAATTCTAATGCTGCTGCTGCTTTGCATGAAGATGCGGAATGTAGCGCTGTTCGCTATCTTCATGCCTTGAGTGAGTGTGACTTGAACTTGGTAAATTTATTAATTTATAATAATTTTAAGTCTAGTTTAGTGGAGTTAGGGACCAAAAAAAGTATTAAAAAAAAAGAAAAGTCTCTTAGGGAAATTTTCCCATTTAATTATACATTATTTAATAAGAAAACAAGGAATGGTTGGCAACAGCCAGGACTTGCTAGTTATATGGTTAGTTTAGAAAATAGTTCACATTCTGATTACCAACAGTATAAGGTGACAGAATTGAGAAGCTTGGCTAAACAGAGAGGTATACGCTATTACTATAAATTCAATAAGAAAGACTTAATTTTAGCTTTAGAGAATAAACCTAGTTTAGAAGAAGTAGGGACCAAAAAAAGTATAAAAAAAGAAAAGTCTCTTAGGGAAATTTTCCCGTTTAATTATACATTATTTAATAAGAAAACAAGGAATGGTTGGCAACAGCCAGGACTTGCTAGTTATATGGCTAGTTTAGATAATTATAAGTTAGGTAGTACTAATGATGCAAATGTTACAGGTGTAGAAGAAATTTTGAAGGAGATGACAACAGTACCTCCACTCCTGGAGCCTCTGACTTGTGAAGAAGAGACCTCAATGACTGGTGAAGATGGTGTTGATGTAGTTTTACCTTCTATTACCGAGGAGCAGGATCCTGTACAACTGTTGATGCAAGAATTGGAACATGTCATTGATCATGTACATTATGGTGAAAATGAAGATGATGATTGGATTCAGAAGCTGGTTGATGATGCTCTGACCACCAATGTCTGTAAGCATCCAGTTGAAGTGGAAGAATTATTTCAAGTACCTGAGGATCCCAAGGAAAAACGCAAGATGGTTGAAAATTTAATGTCCTCTCATGAAGACTTTATGGTGAAGGCAAGAAAAGCTGTAGCTGAAATGGAGCTTATTTGCAATGAAGAAGAAGAAGATTGCATCAGACCACCTCGAAATGATAAGCTAGCCCAATTAGTTCAAGAGTTGGGAATACAGGAGGAATCTCAGGTAATTACAGATATAGCTTTAAAGAAACAGCAAATTTATGAAGCGCCTGTTGCTGTATATAATAAATATAATTTTAAACGCTTTGAGCAGGAGGCCAACCTTCAACAACTTCGTGAAGATTTGGAAATGTCAGATGACAGTATTGTAGATGATGATGACTCCGATGGCAGTGACGACTCCTTGGATGATTCAACTTCTACTACTACAAGTTCTGACAATGATGATGAGTCTGATAGCAGTGACGACTCTTCAGACAATTTGTCATTGTCAGATACAAGTAGTGATGACTCGGAAGGCAGTGACGACTCCTCCGATGATTCAACTTCAGATAGCAGTGACGATTCATCTGACAGTCCCAAAAAGGTTTACATTGGTGGTGGTGCATCATCAACCACGAACCAAAATGACGACGATGACGAACCACCACTGAATGGTACATCGTTGCAATACATTCACGTAGTTGAAGAAGCTGTTCGCCATGTGAAAAAGTTTGGTTTGCAGATGCGAGATTATACAATCTTGTTAAAGAAAAATCTTGACAAGTTACCAATGGTTGATATTGTAACCAAAGCATTGAACGAGATGTTTGAATATGCAAAGACACGAGCGGATTATCAACCAGGTGACAAAATTGATTTAGGTGTAACTAATCCCGACTTTAATGGCCGTTACATTTCTACCGGCTATGACAATGAGGATCACGTAGAGTCTCTGAAGGAGAAACTAATGCAAATAGTGACTTCAGATGAAAACGTTGATCTGCTAAAATGTAAATTTAATGTACATATGATATCTATGCCTCGGGGTGGTGAAAGGACTAAAATTATAAACTTGGCCAATGATCTGCATACGAAAAAGTGTTTCAATACTATCAAGAATAATGACAAGTTGTGTGGTCCACGAGCTGTAATTGTAGGTCTGACACATTACACCAAAACCATATTTGGTCGCCAACTCACACGTTCTCAGGTAAAGATGATTCGAAATGGCCGTCCAATTCAGAAGGGAATGGCTCAAGAATTATGTACACGTTTGGGTTCATACAATGAAAATGGTTTCACTTTGGAAGATTTCAAACACACAGAGGAACTTCTTGACATTCAAATTACTATAATAAGTGCAGATATGGCAAACGCTGTACTGTATCGAGGAAGTCAAGAAAAAGATATAAAAATCTACCTCTACAAACAAGGTGAACACTATGATACCATAAATAACATGAAAGGTTTCTTTGGTAGTGTTTACTTTTGCCATAAATGTTGTAAAGGTTATCAGAAAACCAATGCACACATTTGTCGAGATGTAAAACCATGTTATTTATGCACAGATCGTGAGCATGACCCTGCTACTGTGAAACGTGTATTGTGTCAGCATTGTAATCGGTATTGTATGAACAATGTTTGTCTTACAAAACACCAGGAGACAATATGTAAAAAGTGGTACAAATGCAAGCGGTGCAACCAACTGGTTAAACGTGATGATCCTATTAAGCACAGATGTGGATTCAACAAGTGTCAAAATTGCGGCCAGATAGTAGAAACTGCAAAACATGAATGTTTTATGAAACGGAAGGTAGCTTTGGGAGGTAAGTGTGATCGTGGTTGTAAAAATTGTGTGCCCACATCAACGAGGGTAAATGAAAAATGTACATACACAGAAAAGTATATATATTTTGATTATGAATGTCGTCAAGAGACAGGTGTTCATGAGCCCAACTTGATTGTAGCACACGATTTTCACGGTAAAGAACATCGATTTGATACAAACGATGAATTTTGTGAATGGCTCATACATAAACGTCACAAAGGATATATAGCCATCGCACATTATGCCCGAGGCTATGACAGCCATTTCATAATGCAATATTGTGTGAAAAACACTGTGAAACCATCCACAATATACTCTGGTAGTAAGCTGATGGAATTGAAAATCTCACACATCAATTTGACTATAATTGATAGTCACAACTTTGTGTCATCGCCGCTTGCAGCCTTTCCCAAGACTTTTGGACTAACTGAACTGAAAAAAGGATATTTTCCTCATCTTTTTAATACATTAGAAAATGCCGATTACGTTGGTCCCATCCCTGACAAGAAATACTATGGTCCAGAGCGCATGAATGCGGATGCACGCAAGGCCTTCATCGAATGGCATGATCAGAGAGTTGCTGAAAATTATCAGTTTGATTTGAAAAAGGAGCTCTATGAGTATTGCCGTTCTGACGTTGATATTCTTCGCCGAGGTTGTCTGCAGCTGAGAAAAGAGTTTTTGGCAATTGCCAATCTAGATCCGTTTTGCACATACATCACAATTGCAAGTGTCTGCATGGCTACATATCGTAGCAAGTACTTGCCAGTTGACACGATTGCTGTGTTGCAAAACTTGATGCAAGATCAGTTTTCCAAAATCTCGATTTCATGGCTCAAATCACTGAACAATGACAACATTGCCCACGCCATGAATGGTGGTGAAGTAAGAATATGTGGTGCAAAAGTTGATGGATTCGACAGCACCACCAATACCGTGTACCAATTTCATGGTTGTTACTGGCACGGTTGCCCCGACTGCTTCGACGAAGATACTGTAAATAGCCGAACCAACGAATGCATGGGTGACTTGTATCAGAAAACTAAAGATCGCTCTGAACAATTGGAACTTGCTGGTTATACTGTTGTAGAAATGTGGGAGTGTAAGTGGAAAAAAACCAGAGAAAGCAAACATGTAATAAACTCGCAAATTACAGATCGTTTGAAACCACGCGATGCTTTCTTTGGTGGACGAACAGAGGTGTTCAAGTTGAAGAAAAGTGTTGACGGAGTCAAGGAGAAAATCAAGTACATTGATGTTTGCTCCCTGTATCCCACTGTAATGTACTATGACCAGTATCCAAAAGGTCATCCTACTGAGATCATCAGGAACCCCCCTCAATACGATTCTAGTTGGTTTGGATTCATCAAATGTAAGGTGTTGGCCCCACGCAATTTGTATATACCTGTGTTGCCAATCAAAGTGAAAATGTTGAAAAATGAAAAGCTGCTTTTCCCACTGTGTTTGAAATGTTCTGTGGAAAATAAACAAAAGTGCACACACAGCGATGTTGAAAGACAGTTTGTAGGTACATGGTCTACAGTAGAAGTAAAGAAAGCCGTAGAACTTGGATATAAGGTGCTGGAAACATATGAAGTATGGAATTTTGAATCCACCAATACATTGTGGAAAGGTTATGTGGAAGATTTTTTGAAGATAAAATTGGAAACTAGCCCTCATACTTACCCCACCAACGAAGCATATGCGGCAGCTGTGAAACAGTCCTACAATATAGATTTGAACGTTGCTGAGATTGCTCCTAACCCGGGTAAGAGAGCTGTTGCCAAGATGTGCTTGAACTCTCTTTGGGGTAAATTTGGTCAACGAACAAATCTAGGAAATGTGGATTTCATCACAGACCCATGTAAATTTTACAAATTGTTGCTTGATGATCGTTTGACAAACATGCGTGTCACTTATCTGTCTGAAGAAATGGTACAAGTGAACTACAAGTACAAGGATGTCTTTGTTGAGGACAATTTCAACACAAATATTTTTGTGGCAGCCTACACTACAGCCAATGCACGTCTTAGACTGTATGATATGTTGTCAAAATTGGACAAAGCTGTGCTGTACTGTGATACCGACTCTATTATCTATGTGGACAATGGCCTCAATACCGTTCAAACAGGTGATTTGTTGGGCGAGTGGACTGATGAGCTGGGTGAAGGTGTACACATCACAAAGTTCCTAGCCACTGGTCCCAAATCGTATCATTACGTCACCAACCAAGGTAAAGAGTGTATCAAAGTAAAAGGTTTCACGCTGCATCATACAAATGCTCAAAAGATCACAGGTGCTGTCATGGAACAGTTGATCGATTGTGATATTGCAAATGTAGTTACTGTTGACACCAACATTGTACGTGATAAGGCCACAAAGAATTTGTTAAACAAGGTACAAACGAAAAAGTTTAGCTTCAGTTTTGACAAGCGAATAATTCGCAAAGATTTTGACACCTCTCCATACGGATATCGTAAATAGAAAAATGTATAAATAGTAGGTGATGTAAATATGAATGGACAAAAGTTGAGAAACACTATATTTTTGTATAGTTACTGTATATAGTGTAGTACATGTGAATTTTTGTATAGTTTTACTGTATATAGTGTAGTACATGTAAATTTTTGTATAGTTTTACTGTATATAGTGTAGTACATGTAAATTTTTGTATAGTTTTACTGTATATAGTGTAGTACATGTAAATTTTTGTATAGTTACTGTGTTTGGTGAAAATTTTTGTATAGTTTTACTGTATATAGTGTAGTACATGTAAATTTTTGTATAGTTACTGTGTTTGGTGAAAATTTTTGTATAGTTTTACTGTATATAGTGTAGTACATGTAAATTTTTGTATAGTTACTGTGTTTGGTGAAAATTTTTGTATAGTTACCGTGTTTGGTGTAAATTTTACTTAACAGGTAAATTTTTGTATAGTTACGGTGTTTGGTGAAAATTTTTGTATAGTTACCGTGTTTGGTGTAAATTTTACTTAACAGGTAAATTTTTGTATAGTTACTGTATATAGTGTAGTTTGGTGTAAATTTTACTTAGCATGTAAATTTTTGTAAACAGGTAAATTTTTGTATAGTTACTGTATATAGTGTAGTACATGTAAATTTTTGTATAGTTACTGTATATAGTGTAGTACATGTAAATTTTTGTATAGTTTTACTGTATGTAGTGTAGTACCTGTAAATTTTTGTATAGTTTTACTGTATATAGTGTAGTACATGTAAATTTTTGTATAGTTACTGTGTTTGGTGAAAATTTTTGTATAGTTACCGTGTTTGGTGTAAATTTTACTTAACAGTTAAATTTTTGTATAGTTACTGTATATAGTGTAGTACATGTAAATTTTTGTATAGTTACTGTGTTTGGTGAAAATTTTTGTATAGTTACCGTGTTTGGTGTAAATTTTTGTATAGTTTTACTGTATATAGTGTAGTACATGTAAATTTTTGTATAGTTTTACTGTATGTAGTGTAGTACATGTAAATTTTTGTATAGTTACTGTGTTTGGTGAAAATTTTTGTATAGTTACCGTGTTTGGTGTAAATTTTTGTATAGTTACCGTGTTTGGTGTAAATTTTACTTAACAGGTAAATTTTTGTATAGTTACTGTATATAGTGTAGTTTGGTGTAAATTTTACATAGCATGTAAATTTTTGTATAGTTACTGTATATAGTGTAGTACATGTAAATTTTTGTATAGTTACTGTGTTTGGTGAAAATTTTTGTATAGTTTTACTGTATATAGTGTAGTACATGTAAATTTTTGTATAGTTACTGTGTTTGGTGAAAATTTTTGTATAGTTTTACTGTATATAGTGTAGTACATGTAAATTTTTGTATAGTTACTGTGTTTGGTGAAAATTTTTGTATAGTTACCGTGTTTGGTGTAAATTTTACTTAACAGGTAAATTTTTGTATAGTTACGGTGTTTGGTGAAAATTTTTGTATAGTTACCGTGTTTGGTGTAAATTTTACTTAACAGGTAAATTTTTGTATAGTTACTGTATATAGTGTAGTTTGGTGTAAATTTTACTTAGCATGTAAATTTTTGTAAACAGGTAAATTTTTGTATAGTTACTGTATATAGTGTAGTACATGTAAATTTTTGTATAGTTACTGTATATAGTGTAGTACATGTAAATTTTTGTATAGTTTTACTGTATATAGTGTAGTACAGTTAAATTTTTGTATAGTTACTGTATATAGTGTAGTACATGTAAATTTTTGTATAGTTTTACTGTATGTAGTGTAGTACCTGTAAATTTTTGTATAGTTACTGTGTTTCTTTACATCACATGTATTGAATATTTAAAATGTATCAAGTTCCTATTAAGAGAGTCTGCAGCTCTTGTTACCTAAGTTTTTTTACATCACACTATTTTAAATAGGAAATTTTTGAATTTTTGTGTAAACAACCTTTTTTTAAGGTAAAATGGACATATCTGATAACATTTTAACGATTGAAATTGTTATAAGACACGTACAACAAAGTTTGAGAGTGGTGTATTTTTATAAATACAGGTAAGAAAGTTGTATGAGTATCATTTGACTTGGCGATGGGTAAGACACTTGAGTCTTTGTTACTACAGTCTGCTAGGGTAGTGGTAAAAAATATAGGAGTAGAGGATGTTGAGTCCTTAGGTGTTCCTGTAACACTTGTATCTGTACTGTTTGATGTGTTTGAGGAAAAGTTAATGAATTGCAGATGTATGAATTATTGTTTTTGTAATGTGTGTAGGTGTTGTGGTTGTAAGTATGTAACAGTTTCAATTGATTGTCCATTTACATGTGGATATTGTTTCGAGTGTTGCAGCGATCATTGTTTGTATAATGAGTGTTACACATCGGATGAGGAAGATTGATATAAATATTGGTATGTCACACTCTCTCGTTCAGTTATTTACAAGATGACTAAGAGATATAAAACTCTTACGTTGTTGGTGTTGTCGGGTAAGGTTGTGGAAAATTCAGTGACTGATTAAATATGAAGGTAACACTCTGATCTATGCGTGCGCAACTCGGTTTTTATTTTAGGGTATATAATAAGCAGGTACTAAACCTAATCTTTGTATTTCATGCTTAACTGCCATGATGAAAGGTTTCACTTTGGAATTCTTGGCGTGTTTGAAGACTATAGAGAGTGTGAAACTGGATAGTGATAAGATAGACTTCTTACCACTACCCGAATGGTATAAAGGTCGTTTTCGTGGTATCTTATTAGTTGAAAACATTGACTATTATGTTAATACGAAGGTGGACTTTTTACCGTTTCCTGAATGGTATAAGAGACATCTTAAAAGGCTAATACATTTTGAGAATGTTAGGTTAGGAAAATATGCAATAGATGATGTAGATTACTACCGAGACTATGAGCGTAGACGTCGTTTGGTTACTTTACAACAGCAATTAGTTATTCCGAAAATTAAAAAAACATAACTTTCATTTTTCTTGATGAGTAAAATTTTTTGGTTGCAAATAATTTTGATTTAAAAATAAAAAATTAATGAAAATTATTTAGTCAGTTAGTTGGAGGTAAACGTTTAATAATTCTGTAGTGGGCGGTTATTTTTTTGAAAACACAAAACTTTTTTTAACATCTTCTGGTGCTTCCATTGCAAAAATGCGAGATGTGTTGTTAGTGTACTTCTCTTTAATAAATGATACGGTGGTGGTGGGGGTAAAATTTTTCTATAAATTAAGGTGCACTTCACTCTCCTCCTCATTCTGTTCCTGACTCTCGTACAAGATGGACGCCTTAATTCTTGATATCAATGCTATCGCTGATCAGAAAGAGTTTAAATCTTTCAAGGATTTCACTGCTGGCACCATTTTTAATGTTTGCAAATTCTTCCTGTGCAAAACTCAACACGGCACTTCCGTTGTCGTCGAAACAGATGAGTTTTGCTTTCATTTACCTAAACGGTATCATTCGTTTTTCACTTGCGATTCCGATTTCGACAAGTGGAACAATCTCAAAGATCTTAAAATCGAATATTATGGTCTTCGAGGACGATGCATCATCATTAAATTCATTTCATAACTTTTAAGATCAATTAAAAAAATTTAAAATTTAAAAAATAAGATAGACAGGAAATGCAATTGTTGATATTCAGTGTTTATCAACAAGTGGTGATATACACTCAATATCAACAATTGCATTTCCTTTCTATCTTTTTATAGGTAGATACCTAAAGTTTAAAAAAAGTTTAAAAATTTTAGAAAAAAAAAATTTGAAAAAAATATTTCTAAGTTGAAAAAAATTTGAAAAAAATATTTCTAAGTTAAAAAAAAATTTGAAAAAAATATTTCTAAGTTGAAAAAAATTTGAAAAAAATATTTCTAAGTTAAAAAAAAAAATTTGAAAAAATATTTCTAAGTTTTGAAAAAAAAAAAAAAAAAAAAAAAAAAAAGTTTTAAAAATATTTCTAAGTTTTGAAAAAAAAAAAAAAAAAAAAGTTTTAAAAATATTTCTAAGTTTTGAAAAAAAAAAAAAAAAAAAAAAAAAAAAAAAAAGTTTTAAAAATATTTCTAAGTTTTGAAAAAAAAAAAAAAAAAAAAAGTTTTGAAAAAAAAAGTAGGTAGGTACCTATCTGGGACACTTTGGAACAGTCTGTAGCTTGGATCACCGTTTGCCCGAGAGGTAGCGAATTCCCACCATACGCCGTGGGAAATGGACACCAGCTACATACTGTTCCAAAGTGACCCCCATACTACTTATAGTCAAATTGATGTGTGAGATTTTCAATTCCATCAGCTTACTACCAGAGTATATTGTGGATGGTTTCACAGTGTTTTTCACACAATATTGCATTATGAAATGGCTGTCATAGCCTCGGGCATAATGTGCGATGGCTATATATCCTTTGTGACGTTTATGTATGAGCCATTCACAAAATTCATCGTTTGTATCAAATCGATGTTCTTTACCGTGAAAATCGTGTGCTACAATCAAGTTGGGCTCATGAACACCTGTCTCTTGACGACATTCATAATCAAAATATATATACTTTTCTGTGTATGTACATTTTTCATTTACCCTCGTTGATGTGGGCACACAATTTTTACAACCACGATCACACTTACCTCCCAAAGCTACCTTCCGTTTCATAAAACATTCATGTTTTGCAGTTTCTACTATCTGGCCGCAATTTTGACACTTGTTGAATCCACATCTGTGCTTAATAGGATCATCACGTTTAACCAGTTGGTTGCACCGCTTGCATTTGTACCACTTTTTACATATTGTCTCCTGGTGTTTTGTAAGACAAACATTGTTCATACAATACCGATTACAACGCTGACACAATACACGTTTCACAGTAGCAGGGTCATGCTCACGATCTGTGCATAAATAACATGGTTTTACATCTCGACAAATGTGTGCATTGGTTTTCTGATAACCTTTACAACATTTATGGCAAAAGTAAACACTGCCAAAGAAACCTTTCATGTTATTTATGGTATCATAGTGTTCACCTTGTTTGTAGAGGTAGATTTTTATATCTTTTTCTTGACTTCCTCGATACAGTACAGCGTTTGCCATATCTGCACTTATTATAGTAATTTGAATGTCAAGAAGTTCCTCTGTGTGTTTGAAATCTTCCAAAGTGAAACCATTTTCATTGTATGATCCCAAACGTGTACATAATTCTTGAGCCATTCCCTTCTGAATTGGACGGCCATTTCGAATCATCTTTACCTGAGAACGTGTGAGTTGGCGACCAAATATGGTTTTGGTGTAATGTGTCAGACCTACAATTACAGCTCGTGGACCACACAACTTGTCATTATTCTTGATAGTATTGAAACACTTTTTCGTATGCAGATCATTGGCCAAGTTTATAATTTTAGTCCTTTCACCACCCCGAGGCATAGATATCATATGTACATTAAATTTACATTTTAGCAGATCAACGTTTTCATCTGAAGTCACTATTTGCATTAGTTTCTCCTTCAGAGACTCTACGTGATCCTCATTGTCATAGCCGGTAGAAATGTAACGGCCATTAAAGTCGGGATTAGTTACACCTAAATCAATTTTGTCACCTGGTTGATAATCCGCTCGTGTCTTTGCATATTCAAACATCTCGTTCAATGCTTTGGTTACAATATCAACCATTGGTAACTTGTCAAGATTTTTCTTTAACAAGATTGTATAATCTCGCATCTGCAAACCAAACTTTTTCACATGGCGAACAGCTTCTTCAACTACGTGAATGTATTGCAACGATGTACCATTCAGTGGTGGTTCGTCGTCGTCTTGGTTCGTGGTTGATGATGCACCACCACCAATGTAAACCTTTTTGGGACTGTCAGATGAATCGTCACTGCTATCTGAAGTTGAATCATCGGAGGAGTCGTCACTGCCTTCCGAGTCATCACTACTTGTATCTGACAATGACAAATTGTCTGAAGAGTCGTCACTGCTATCAGACTCATCATCATTGTCAGAACTTGTAGTAGTAGAAGTTGAATCATCCAAGGAGTCGTCACTGCCATCGGAGTCATCATCATCTACAATACTGTCATCTGACATTTCCAAATCTTCACGAAGTTGTTGAAGGTTGGCCTCCTGCTCAAAGCGTTTAAAATTATATTTATTATATACAGCAACAGGCGCTTCATAAATTTGCTGTTTCTTTAAAGCTATATCTGTAATTACCTGAGATTCCTCCTGTATTCCCAACTCTTGAACTAATTGGGCTAGCTTATCATTTCGAGGTGGTCTGATGCAATCTTCTTCTTCTTCATTGCAAATAAGCTCCATTTCAGCTACAGCTTTTCTTGCCTTCACCATAAATTCTTCATGAGAGGACATTAAATTTTCAACCATCTTGCGTTTTTCCTTGGGATCCTCAGGTACTTGAAATAATTCTTCCACTTCAACTGGATGCTTACAGACATTGGTGGTCAGAGCATCATCAACCAGCTTCTGAATCCAATCATCATCTTCATTTTCACCATAATGTACATGATCAATGACATGTTCCAATTCTTGCATCAACAGTTGTACAGGATCCTGCTCCTCGGTAATAGAAGGTAAAACTACATCAACACCATCTTCACCAGTCATTGAGGTCTCTTCTTCACAAGTCAGAGGCTCCAGGAGTGGAGGTACTGTTGTCATCTCCTTCAAAATTTCTTCTACACCTGTAACATTTGCATCATTAGTACTACCTAACTTATAATTATCTAAACTAGCCATATAACTAGCAAGTCCTGGCTGTTGCCAACCATTCCTTGTTTTCTTATTAAATAATGTATAATTAAACGGGAAAATTTCCCTAAGAGACTTTTCTTTTTTTATACTTTTTTTGGTCCCTACTTCTTCTAAACTAGGTTTATTCTCTAAAGCTAAAATTAAGTCTTTCTTATTCAATTTATAGTAATAGCGTATACCTCTCTGTTTAGCCAAGCTTCTCAATTCTGTCACCTTATACTGTTGGTAATCAGAATGTGAACTATTTTCTAAACTAACCATATAACTAGCAAGTCCTGGCTGTTGCCAACCATTCCTTGTTTTCTTATTAAATAATGTATAATTAAATGGGAAAATTTCCCTAAGAGACTTTTCTTTTTTTTTAATACTTTTTTTGGTCCCTAACTCCACTAAACTAGACTTAAAATTATTATAAATTAATAAATTTACCAAGTTCAAGTCACACTCACTCAAGGCATGAAGATAGCGAACAGCGCTACATTCCGCATCTTCATGCAAAGCAGCAGCAGCATTAGAATTCATCGTATTAGAAAGTTGATCTTTACAGTTCGACATCATTAGCGCTAATGAGTTCACAGAGGCAATACACCTGTATTTATAGTTTTTGACAGGTCACATGATGGAGGGGGAAAAGTGCCTATGCGCATACATGCGCAGTAGTAGATGTGCAGTAGACATGGGTATATAACCAATGTACTACATTACATTGCTTCATATCTCTCTTGTAAAGGCTTGTATCGACGCAGGTGTTTTGCAAACTGTCTAAACACCTTGTTGGCCAAAAGGTAGTCCACATTACCCAACAAGTGGTCCACATTACCCCACTGTTGGTCCACATTACCCAATAAATAGACCATATTACATGACTGTTGGTCCACATTACCTTTACTAGGTCCATATTACATGATGTATGGTTCATATTACCCACAGGTGGTCCATATTACCCTATGGGTGCTCCACTTTACCCAACATGGTTCCACTTTGGGTTCCACTTTGGGTTCAACTTTTCTGAAGGTGGTTCCACTTTGGGTTCCACTTTGGTTCTGCTTTTTTTGAAAGTGGAACCACCTCCAAAAATGCAGCAGAGCAGAACCAAAGTGGAACCCAAAGTGGAACCACCTTCAGAAAAGTTGAACCCAAAGTGGAACCCAAAGTGGAACCATGTTGGGTAAAGTGGAGCACCCATAGGGTAATATGGACCACCTGTGGGTAATATGAACCATACATCATGTAATATGGACCTAGTAAAGGTAATGTGGACCAACAGTCATGTAATATGGTCTATTTATTGGGTAATGTGGACCAACAGTGGGGTAATGTGGACCACTTGTTGGGTAATGTGGACTACCTTTTGGCCAACAAGGTGTTTAGACAGTTTGCAAAACACCTGCGTCGATACAAGCCTTTACAAGAGAGATATGAAGCAATGTAATGTAGTACATTGGTTATATACCCATGTCTACTGCACATCTACTACTGCGCATGTATGCGCATAGGCACTTTTCCCCCTCCATCATGTGACCTGTCAAAAACTATAAATACAGGTGTATTGCCTCTGTGAACTCATTAGCGCTAATGATGTCGAACTGTAAAGATCAACTTTCTAATACGATGAATTCTAATGCTGCTGCTGCTTTGCATGAAGATGCGGAATGTAGCGCTGTTCGCTATCTTCATGCCTTGAGTGAGTGTGACTTGAACTTGGTAAATTTATTAATTTATAATAATTTTAAGTCTAGTTTAGTGGAGTTAGGGACCAAAAAAAGTATTAAAAAAAAAGAAAAGTCTCTTAGGGAAATTTTCCCATTTAATTATACATTATTTAATAAGAAAACAAGGAATGGTTGGCAACAGCCAGGACTTGCTAGTTATATGGTTAGTTTAGAAAATAGTTCACATTCTGATTACCAACAGTATAAGGTGACAGAATTGAGAAGCTTGGCTAAACAGAGAGGTATACGCTATTACTATAAATTGAATAAGAAAGACTTAATTTTAGCTTTAGAGAATAAACCTAGTTTAGAAGAAGTAGGGACCAAAAAAAGTATAAAAAAAGAAAAGTCTCTTAGGGAAATTTTCCCGTTTAATTATACATTATTTAATAAGAAAACAAGGAATGGTTGGCAACAGCCAGGACTTGCTAGTTATATGGCTAGTTTAGATAATTATAAGTTAGGTAGTACTAATGATGCAAATGTTACAGGTGTAGAAGAAATTTTGAAGGAGATGACAACAGTACCTCCACTCCTGGAGCCTCTGACTTGTGAAGAAGAGACCTCAATGACTGGTGAAGATGGTGTTGATGTAGTTTTACCTTCTATTACCGAGGAGCAGGATCCTGTACAACTGTTGATGCAAGAATTGGAACATGTCATTGATCATGTACATTATGGTGAAAATGAAGATGATGATTGGATTCAGAAGCTGGTTGATGATGCTCTGACCACCAATGTCTGTAAGCATCCAGTTGAAGTGGAAGAATTATTTCAAGTACCTGAGGATCCCAAGGAAAAACGCAAGATGGTTGAAAATTTAATGTCCTCTCATGAAGAATTTATGGTGAAGGCAAGAAAAGCTGTAGCTGAAATGGAGCTTATTTGCAATGAAGAAGAAGAAGATTGCATCAGACCACCTCGAAATGATAAGCTAGCCCAATTAGTTCAAGAGTTGGGAATACAGGAGGAATCTCAGGTAATTACAGATATAGCTTTAAAGAAACAGCAAATTTATGAAGCGCCTGTTGCTGTATATAATAAATATAATTTTAAACGCTTTGAGCAGGAGGCCAACCTTCAACAACTTCGTGAAGATTTGGAAATGTCAGATGACAGTATTGTAGATGATGATGACTCCGATGGCAGTGACGACTCCTTGGATGATTCAACTTCTACTACTACAAGTTCTGACAATGATGATGAGTCTGATAGCAGTGACGACTCTTCAGACAATTTGTCATTGTCAGATACAAGTAGTGATGACTCGGAAGGCAGTGACGACTCCTCCGATGATTCAACTTCAGATAGCAGTGACGATTCATCTGACAGTCCCAAAAAGGTTTACATTGGTGGTGGTGCATCATCAACCACGAACCAAGACGACGACGAACCACCACTGAATGGTACATCGTTGCAATACATTCACGTAGTTGAAGAAGCTGTTCGCCATGTGAAAAAGTTTGGTTTGCAGATGCGAGATTATACAATCTTGTTAAAGAAAAATCTTGACAAGTTACCAATGGTTGATATTGTAACCAAAGCATTGAACGAGATGTTTGAATATGCAAAGACACGAGCGGATTATCAACCAGGTGACAAAATTGATTTAGGTGTAACTAATCCCGACTTTAATGGCCGTTACATTTCTACCGGCTATGACAATGAGGATCACGTAGAGTCTCTGAAGGAGAAACTAATGCAAATAGTGACTTCAGATGAAAACGTTGATCTGCTAAAATGTAAATTTAATGTACATATGATATCTATGCCTCGGGGTGGTGAAAGGACTAAAATTATAAACTTGGCCAATGATCTGCATACGAAAAAGTGTTTCAATACTATCAAGAATAATGACAAGTTGTGTGGTCCACGAGCTGTAATTGTAGGTCTGACACATTACACCAAAACCATATTTGGTCGCCAACTCACACGTTCTCAGGTAAAGATGATTCGAAATGGCCGTCCAATTCAGAAGGGAATGGCTCAAGAATTATGTACACGTTTGGGTTCATACAATGAAAATGGTTTCACTTTGGAAGATTTCAAACACACAGAGGAACTTCTTGACATTCAAATTACTATAATAAGTGCAGATATGGCAAACGCTGTACTGTATCGAGGAAGTCAAGAAAAAGATATAAAAATCTACCTCTACAAACAAGGTGAACACTATGATACCATAAATAACATGAAAGGTTTCTTTGGTAGTGTTTACTTTTGCCATAAATGTTGTAAAGGTTATCAGAAAACCAATGCACACATTTGTCGAGATGTAAAACCATGTTATTTATGCACAGATCGTGAGCATGACCCTGCTACTGTGAAACGTGTATTGTGTCAGCATTGTAATCGGTATTGTATGAACAATGTTTGTCTTACAAAACACCAGGAGACAATATGTAAAAAGTGGTACAAATGCAAGCGGTGCAACCAACTGGTTAAACGTGATGATCCTATTAAGCACAGATGTGGATTCAACAAGTGTCAAAATTGCGGCCAGATAGTAGAAACTGCAAAACATGAATGTTTTATGAAACGGAAGGTAGCTTTGGGAGGTAAGTGTGATCGTGGTTGTAAAAATTGTGTGCCCACATCAACGAGGGTAAATGAAAAATGTACATACACAGAAAAGTATATATATTTTGATTATGAATGTCGTCAAGAGACAGGTGTTCATGAGCCCAACTTGATTGTAGCACACGATTTTCACGGTAAAGAACATCGATTTGATACAAACGATGAATTTTGTGAATGGCTCATACATAAACGTCACAAAGGATATATAGCCATCGCACATTATGCCCGAGGCTATGACAGCCATTTCATAATGCAATATTGTGTGAAAAACACTGTGAAACCATCCACAATATACTCTGGTAGTAAGCTGATTGAATTGAAAATCTCACACATCAATTTGACTATAATTGATAGTCACAACTTTGTGTCATCGCCGCTTGCAGCCTTTCCCAAGACTTTTGGACTAACTGAACTGAAAAAAGGATATTTTCCTCATCTTTTTAATACATTAGAAAATGCCGATTACGTTGGTCCCATCCCTGACAAGAAATACTATGGTCCAGAGCGCATGAATGCGGATGCACGCAAGGCCTTCATCGAATGGCATGATCAGAGAGTTGCTGAAAATTATCAGTTTGACTTGAAAAAGGAGCTCTATGAGTATTGCCGTTCTGACGTTGATATTCTTCGCCGAGGTTGTCTGCAGCTGAGAAAAGAGTTTTTGGCAATTGCTAATCTAGATCCGTTTTGCACATACATCACAATTGCAAGTGTCTGCATGGCTACATATCGTAGCAAGTACTTGCCAGTTGACACGATTGCTGTGTTGCAAAACTTGATGCAAGATCAGTTTTCCAAAATCTCGATTTCATGGCTCAAATCACTGAACAATGACAACATTGCCCACACCATGAATGGTGGTGAAGTAAGAATATGTGGTGCAAAAGTTGATGGATTCGACAGCACCACCAATACCGTGTACCAATTTCATGGTTGTTACTGGCACGGTTGCCCCGACTGCTTCGACGAAGATACTGTAAATAGCCGAACCAACGAATGCATGGGTGACTTGTATCAGAAAACTAAAGATCGCTCTGAACAATTGGAACTTGCTGGTTATACTGTTGTAGAAATGTGGGAGTGTAAGTGGAAAAAAACCAGAGAAAGCAAACATGTAATAAACTCGCAAATTACAGATCGTTTGAAACCACGCGATGCTTTCTTTGGTGGACGAACAGAGGTGTTCAAGTTGAAGAAAAGTGTTGACGGAGTCAAGGAGAAAATCAAGTACATTGATGTTTGCTCCCTGTATCCCACTGTAATGTACTATGACCAGTATCCAAAAGGTCATCCTACTGAGATCATCAGGAACCCCCCTCAATACGATTCTAGTTGGTTTGGATTCATCAAATGTAAGGTGTTGGCCCCACGCAATTTGTATATACCTGTGTTGCCAATCAAAGTGAAAATGTTGAAAAATGAAAAGCTGCTTTTCCCACTGTGTTTGAAATGTTCTGTGGAAAATAAACAAAAGTGCACGCACAGCGATGTTGAAAGACAGTTTGTAGGTACATGGTCTACAGTAGAAGTAAAGAAAGCCGTAGAACTTGGATATAAGGTGCTGGAAACATATGAAGTATGGAATTTTGAATCCACCAATACATTGTGGAAAGGTTATGTGGAAGATTTTTTGAAGATAAAATTGGAAACTAGCCCCCATACTTACCCCACCAACGAAGCATATGCGGCAGCTGTGAAACAGTCCTACAATATAGATTTGAACGTTGCTGAGATTGCTCCTAACCCGGGTAAGAGAGCTGTTGCCAAGATGTGCTTGAACTCTCTTTGGGGTAAATTTGGTCAACGAACAAATCTAGGAAATGTGGATTTCATCACAGACCCATGTAAATTTTACAAATTGTTGCTTGATGATCGTTTGACAAACATGCGTGTCACTTATCTGTCTGAAGAAATGGTACAAGTGAACTACAAGTACAAGGATGTCTTTGTTGAGGACAATTTCAACACAAATATTTTTGTGGCAGCCTACACTACAGCCAATGCACGTCTTAGACTGTATGATATGTTGTCAAAATTGGACAAAGCTGTGCTGTACTGTGATACCGACTCTATTATCTATGTGGACAATGGCCTCAATACCGTTCAAACAGGTGATTTGTTGGGCGAGTGGACTGATGAGCTGGGTGAAGGTGTACACATCACAAAGTTCCTAGCCACTGGTCCCAAATCGTATCATTACGTCACCAACCAAGGTAAAGAGTGTATCAAAGTAAAAGGTTTCACGCTGCATCATACAAATGCTCAAAAGATCACAGGTGCTGTCATGGAACAGTTGATCGATTGTGATATTGCAAATGTAGTTACTGTTGACACCAACATTGTACGTGATAAGGCCACAAAGAATTTGTTAAACAAGGTACAAACGAAAAAGTTTAGCTTCAGTTTTGACAAGCGAATAATTCGCAAAGATTTTGACACCTCTCCATACGGATATCGTAAATAGAAAAATGTATAAATAGTAGGTGATGTAAATATGAATGGACAAAAGTTGAGAAACACTATATTTTTGTATAGTTACTGTATATAGTGTAGTACATGTAAATTTTTGTATAGTTTTACTGTATATAGTGTAGTACATGTAAATTTTTGTATAGTTTTACTGTATATAGTGTAGTACATGTAAATTTTTGTATAGTTTTACTGTATATAGTGTAGTACATGTAAATTTTTGTATAGTTACCGTGTTTGGTGTAGTACATGTAAATTTTTGTATAGTTACTGTGTTTGGTAAAAATTTTTGTATAGTTACCGTGTTTGGTGTAAATTTTACTTAACAGGTAAATTTTTGTATAGTTACTGTGTTTGGTGAAAATTTTTGTATAGTTTTACTGTATATAGTGTAGTACATGTAAATTTTTGTATAGTTACTGTGTTTGGTGAAAATTTTTGTATAGTTACCGTATTTGGTGTAAATTTTACTTAACAGGTAAATTTTTGTATAGTTACTGTATATAGTGTAGTTTGGTGTAAATTTTACTTAGCATGTAAATTTTTGTATAGTTACTGTGTTTGGTGAAAATTTTTGTATAGTTACCGTGTTTGGTGTAGTACATGTAAATTTTTGTATAGTTACTGTGTTTGGTGAAAATTTTTGTATAGTTACTGTATATAGTGTAGTTTGGTGTAAATTTTACTTAGCATGTAAATTTTTGTATAGTTTTACTGTATTTAGTGTAGTACATGTTAATTTTTGTATAGTTACTGTGTTTGGTGAAAATTTTTGTATAGTTACTGTGTTTGGTGTAGTACATGTAAATTTTTGTATAGTTCGTGTGTTTGGTGAAAATTTTTGTATAGTTACCGTGTTTGGTGTAAATTTTACTTAACAGGTAAATTTTTGTATAGTTACTGTATATAGTGTAGTTTGGTGTAAATTTTACTTAGCATGTAAATTTTTGTATAGTTACTGTATATAGTGTAGTACATGTAAATTTTTGTATAGTTTTACTGTATATAGTGTAGTACATGTAAATTTTTGTATAGTTACTGTGTTTGGTGAAAATTTCTTTACATCACATGTATTGAATATTTAAAATGTATCAAGTTCCTATTAAGAGAGTCTGCAGCTCTCTTTACCTATGTTTTTTACATCACATCATTGTTTTAAATGAGATATTTTTTGAATTTTTGTGTAAACAACCTTTTTTTTTTAGGTAAAATGGACATATCTGATAACATTTTAACGATTGAAATTGTTATAAGACACGTACAACAAAGTTTGAGAGTGGTGTATTTTTATAAATACAGGTAAGAAAGTTGTATGAGTATCATTTGACTTGGCGATGGGTAAGACACTTGAGTCTCTGTTACTACAGTCTGCTAGGGTAGTGGTAAAAAATATAGGAGTAGAGGATGTTGAGTCCTTAGGTGTTCCTGTAACACTTGTATCTGTACTGTTTGATGTGTTTGAGGAAAAGTTAATGAATTGCAGATGTATGAATTATTGTTTTTGTAATGTGTGTAGGTGTTGTGGTTGTAAGTATGTAACAGTTTCAATTGATTGTCCATTCACATGTGGATATTGTTTCGAGTGTTGCAGCGATCATTGTTTGTATAATGAGTGTTACACATCGGATGAGGAAGATTGATATAAATATTGGTATGTCACACTCTCTCGTTCAGTTATTTACAAGATGACTAAGAGATATAAAACTCTTACGTTGTTGGTGTTGTCGGGTAAGGTTGTGGAAAATTCAGTGACTGATTAAATATAAAGGTAACACTTTGATCTACGCGTGCGCAACTCGGTTTTTATTTTAGGGTATATAATAAGCAGGTACTAAACCTAATCTTTGTATTTCATGCTTAACTGTCATGATGAAAGGTTTCACTTTGGAATTCTTGGCGTGTTTGAAGACTATAGAGAGTGTGAAACTGGATAGTGATAAGATAGACTTCTTACCACTACCCGAATGGTATAAAGGTCGTTTTCGTGGTATCTTATTAGTTGAAAACATTGACTATTATGTTAATACGAAGGTGGACTTTTTACCGTTTCCTGAATGGTATAAGAGACATCTTAAAAGGCTAATACATTTTGAGAATGTTAGGTTAGGAAAATATGCAATAGATGATGTAGATTACTACCGAGACTATGAGCGTAGACGTCGTTTGGTTACTTTACAACAGCAATTAGTTATTCCGAAAATTAAAAAAACATAACTTTCATTTTTCTTGATGAGTAAAATTTTTTGGTTGCAAATAATTTTGATTTAAAAATAAAAAATTAATGAAAATTATTTAGTCAGTTAGTTGGAGGTAAACGTTTAATAATTCTGTAGTGGGCGGTTATTTTTTTGAAAACACAAAACTTTTTTTAACATCTTCTGGTGCTTCCATTGCAAAAATGCGAGATGTGTTGTTAGTGTACTTCTCTTTAATAAATGATACGGTGGTGGTGGGGGTAAAATTTTTCTATAAATTAAGGTGCACTTCACTCTCATCCTCATTCTGTTCCTGACTCTCGTACAAGATGGACGCCTTAATTCTTGATATCAATGCTATCGCTGATCAGAAAGAGTTTAAATCTTTCAAGGATTTCACTGCTGGCACCATTTTTAATGTTTGCAAATTCTTCCTGTGCAAAACTCAACACGGCACTTCCGTTGTCGTCGAAACAGATGAGTTTTGCTTTCATTTACCTAAACGGTATCATTCGTTTTTCACTTGCGATTCCGATTTCGACAAGTGGAACAATCTCAAAGATCTTAAAATCGCATATTATGGTCTTCGAGGACGATGCATCATCATTAAATTCATTTCATAACTTTTAAGATCAATTAAAAAAAATTTTAAAATTAAAAATTAAAAATAAAAAAATACTGTTGTTAGTGTACTTCTCTTTAATAAATGATACGGTGGTGGGGGTAAAATTTTTCTATAAATTAAGGTGCACTTCACTCTCCTGCTCATTCTATTCCTGACTCTCGTACAAGATGGACACCTTGAGTACAACTTGTAATGGTAATCGTTTTAAGGACTATACGATGAAAGAGCTGAGAGCTGAAGCCAAAAAACTTTACCTAAAAGGTTGCTCTAAGCTTAAGAAAGCTGAGCTCATTTCTAGTCTATCATCAGTAGTTAGTTTACTTAAAGATGATTATGATTCCGATTATGATTCCGATTATTTGCAAGCACGTATAAATTTTGATAGGGAATGTAGGGAGTGGATGCAGGGGAAATAGAGGTCTCTTATTCTTAAAAAAAATTTAAAAAATAAATAAAAATTTGAAAAAAAATATTTCTAAGTTTTGAAAAAAATATTTGAAAAAAATTTTTTCTAAGTTTTGAAAAAAAAAAAAAAGTTTTAAAAAAAGTTTTATATTTCTAAGTTTTGAAAAAAAATTTGAAAAAAATATTTCTGAGTTTTGAAAAAAAATATTTCTAAGTTGAAAAAAAAAATTTGAAAAAAATATTTCTGAGTTTTGAAAAAAATATTTCTAAGTTGAAAAAAAATTTGAAAAAAATATTTCTAAGTTTTGAAAAAAAAATTTTAAAAATATTTCAAAGTTGAAAAAAAAATTTGAAAAAAAATATTTCTAAGTTAAAAAAAATTTGAAAAAAATATTTCTAAGTTGAAAAAAATTTGAAAAAAATATTTCTAAGTTAAAAAAAATTTGAAAAAATATTTCTAAGTTTTGAAAAAAAAAAAAAAAAAAAAAAAAAGTTTTAAAAATATTTCTAAGTTTTGAAAAAAAATTTAAAAAAAAAAAAAAAAAAAAAAAAAGTTTTAAAAATATTTCTAAGTTTTGAAAAAAAAAAAAAAAAAAAAAAAAAAAAAAGTTTTAAAAATATTTCTAAGTTTTGAAAAAAAAAAAAAAAAAAAAAATTTTTGAAAAAAAAAGTAGGTAGGTACCTATCTGGGACACTTTGGAACAGTCTGTAGCTTGGATCACCGTTTGCCCGAGAGGTAGCGAATTCCCACCATACGCCGTGGGAAATGGACACCAAGATACATACTGTTCCAAAGTGACCCCCATACTACTGATATATTATGTAGGCCTCTACGAGCACCGAGTAAATTTGAGCGAGTCGAGTCTAGTACGCCTAATACGAGTAACAGTAGACTAACAGTCAGTCGTCTACCGATCTACGTCTTGGAAGAAGCAGAAGCAAATAAAGATGCAAAAACCAAACGAAAAGAAGACGAGAAAAAAAACCCGAAACGAAACGAAATAAAAAAGAAACACGTTGTTGTATGTAGTTACGTACACACGGTTATAAATACATTTACAATTACATTACATTACATTACATTACATTACTATTACTATTACATTACATTGCGTTACAACGGTAATAATCACTAACGTACGTACATTTGTAAGTACCTCACTGTATACGTAGGTTAAGTTAGGTTGGCTTAGCTTAGCTAGGTACTATAGGTAGGCACAATAATAGGTATACGAGTTTTGTTGGTACCTAGGTAAAGGTATGGTACGTATGCCTAAGCGCAAGCGCAGTACGACGAGTAGGTATACAAAGTTGATGCCTGGGGTGTGGATGATGGTCAAACTGTGTCTGTGTCTGTGTCCGTGTCCAAATCATTTCGTTACAAATAAACCGACGTACAAAATACGTACTCGGCGAAGGTACATTATAGTAGGTATTGGCCATTAGGTATACGAGTAGGTATAGCTAAGTCGTATAGTGTAGCAGTAGCAGCAGCAGCTGCTGCGGCGGCGGCGGCAGCGGCGAGCTGGTAGCCTGAAAGTGGAAAGTGGAAAGTGGAAAGTGGAAAGTGGAAAGTGGAAAGTGGAAAGTGGAAAGTGATGGCGTGGCGAAGACACTTTTACTGGTCTGGGTCTGGTAGTAATTTATCTGTAGTATGGCCAACCCCAGGAGTGGCTGTAGTACGAGTAGTACGGATATCCGTAACCTAAAAAAAATTAAAAATAATATACCAATCGTACGTATCCTTGGTAGTGAATAGTAGTATATTTCAAATAGATAGGAAGTACAAGGGCTACAATTTCCTGAATTTTAAGTACTACCAAGCTCGTGCCCATGATCGGGCGAATGAGCTTAGGTAGCATACTATCTACTACAATCTAGTATTGTTAGTAGTCGTTGTTACCAACTATCTGTATGTGTCGATAGCAGCGCGAGGGAGGAGAGGAGAGGAGAGGAGAGGAGAGAAGAGAAGAGAAGAGGAAAGGGCTTGCGATGCGGTCGCGGTATAGCCTATAGCGTACGTCTACGTATAAAGTAAGAAAATTTTCTTCGTACGCGTCGCGTATGTATTTGTTTTGTTTTGTTTTGTCTTGTGGGTTTTTTCTCTCTTTTTAGTCGCTCTCGCTTCGTACCGTTGTACGACGTGCTTTCGCTCGATGCGACGCGACGCGACGCGACGCGCCGCGCACAAACACGCTTTTAATAACGCGATTGTTGTGCAGCGGCTTTACGGTATTAGCTTTGGTTAGGAAAATCTCTCGTACACGACGTAACGCGGCGCGGGTACAAGGCAGGCGGGACAATGCGGAGCAGGCTGGCAGGTATTCCATCTCATTTGCGCACCGTGATCGTGAACGTGAAATTGTATCGCCGCAAGGTTGGTGACATTAAACCGTCGCGTCGCGTCGGTGACGATAAAATTTTTGAAAATGACTCGGCGGCGCGGCGTCTAAGCCGGTGTTGTGTTGTTTTTGCGCCGCGCCTAGTGTCATCGTCACGTACGAGTACATGCATATAATAATATCATTATATATATATATATATATATATATATACGTCGTATATACATATGGAAAAAATTGGCTGTTCTCTGTTCGTGTTCGTGTTCGCGTTCGAATTGATTCGCCAATCAAATCACCATTTACGAAAGTCTGTCGCCTGCCTATTATAGGTAGAATTAGCTGTCTAGCTAGGTATTGAGTTAGGGTGTCGAGTAGGTACTAGGTAGCGACTTGTACCTACTCGTAGGATTTGAGATTTACGATTTACGATTTACGATTTACGATTTAGTGAATTAGTATAGTATATGAGTAAGTATAGGTGGTAGGTGGGGTAGGTGAATAACTATACGTACCGTAAGCGTAATAACGCGGATAGTAGTATCCGTAATACGGATACGCGTAACCGTAGCCGTACGAACTTTCGCCCTTTAACGTTTCTTGATTCGAGGACGCGGCCGCTATCGCACCCGCCGAAGACGGCGGCAACGGTGGCGGCGGTAGCGCGCCTTCCGATCCTGGCGCCGCTCCAGCTCCAGCTCCAGCCCCAGCCCCAGCCGCTCCGTTTAGTGGCGCGTTAAGTCTTCGTAACTGCTCGTCTGCCGGCGATGGGTAGCATCGAACGCTGACACTCAAACTCAATACGAGCGTTATACTAGCGACAATCTGAAATCATGAATACAAATACATATACGGTACATACAAGGTTGGTACGACTCGACTCGACTCGATAGTTAGGCTCGAGCTCATATCTAACGTAAGACGACTCTTATTGCCTAGTGCTTGCTGCCTCTGTTTTCGTTTTGGATCCAGCTTAAAGTCGACTTCGACTCGACTCGAAACACTTATGTACTTACAAATAGGTATGTACTATGTGCATTGTACGTATTCGCATATATACATACTTTCTTTTCCGACTCGCGGCGCGCTGCGTTGCGCCTAAATAACGCGATTAAAAGCGCCAACGTTTCTAATTTGTTTGTAAATTGTAAAATCAGGTAATATCTTATCTATTTAGGCGCGCCTATTCGCGATTACCTTTCTCGTAGTTTACCTAAATGTGAAAACGGATAGGCCTAACGTTGTAACTTGCCAATCGCCACTCGGGTAAAAGTATTGATTGGTCGGATAGCAGCAGACACTCAGACAGCTAGTTAAATATCTAGGTACTCGAATGAAAAACGAAAACGAAAACGAAAACGAAAACGAAAAGATTACATTAGGGTATCGATATCTCACGTAATTAGATAGGTATGTACCTAGTAACGCGTAGGTAGGTGTAATATGGCGTAGAAGCAGCAACAGCAGCAGCAGAGCAGCTCATACTCGTGTACACATCTCTGCGATCGTTCAAATAACTAAACTACACAACTAAACCTAACTCGACTCTATATAGATAAATAGTTAGATACCTACGTTATGTACACGGCGCGGTTGTACCGTAGATATTGGTCACTGGCCAGTAGCTGTAGTGCGTGTAAGTGTACGTACTAGTAATCTAATAAAAACTTACCAAAAGGTACGACGGTTTGGCGCTCATGTTGATCCGATTAGACGACGACGACGACGACGGAAAAATCGCGATCGACTTTAAAGTCGCGTTATGGTTTACGCTAATTTCGTTTGTTGGTTCGCTGGTTTTCGCGCGGCGTAGGCCTACGATCGGCGTGTGGCGTACACGGTTTATTCGCAAATGCACCGAACAAGTTAAACTGGACTGGTTAGGTAATTGACGATTGAAATGTTGACTCGCGCATTTCGCCGTATTTATATAGCGACGAAAAGCGTGGAAAAGCGACGAGGCGAGGCGAGGTGCAGGGCATGCCGGCGGCTTACGCTTACGCTTACGTTAGCGTTAGCCTACCGAGGAGTTGTAAAGTTGTGACCTTAACCTCGGGGCGAGGCGAGGCGAGGCGAGGCGAGGCGGCGTGCAGTTTCGGATGAAAAACCCTGAATCATTGAACAATAGCGCTTGGTTGTCGCATTGTCGTTTTTTACTCCCATTTCCCGTTTACTCGCGTCGTATTCGTACGAGTACGAATAGGTACGTAGACGTACCTACAGGTACCTCTCTACCTACCGCTACGTTGCGTCGCCGCACCGCTAAGATCTGCAAAAACGTACCTACTCGACCGTACCGTATAAGTTTGAAGAAGACGATTCGACGACTAAAAGACATTATGATCCTACGCTAGGCCGCGCCGCGCCGGGACTACACTAGGCGAGAGTAAATTTCTCGTATACTCGTATACGTATTTACGGTTTCGTCGGGCCGTTGTTGACGGAAAAAAATGTACGCGATAGTAAATCGCAAACGCGTTACGTACATACCATTTTGCTGCTACGAGTAATGTGGTGCGACGCGGCACGAACCTGTTATTTTCAGGTCAAGTTTGGCGTCGCGGCGCGGAAATTTTTGCCCAATTTGACCGTAACCTAATTAATTACGCGTAACGTACGGGGTAGCGTACGGTACGGTGCGGTGCGGTGCGGTGCGGTGCGGTGCGGTATAATACTATACTGGTAATTAACCACCACCTGCACACGCCATCTTCAACCACCTATGCTTAAGCGTCCGCGTACGCGTTTACGACTTTGCCATTTGATTGGCTGGCGAGTACTGCAGGTGTTAGATTAGGTGCGACGCGACCTAAGACTAGTCTATCTCTATACCGTATTGTAAGCATGAAGCATGTAGGATGTACGCGTAACTATCGTATAGCGACAGCGTAGCGTCGATAAGCTGCGCCATAATTATATGATATTGATATAAATAGGTACCATATTATACATATGTCGTAGTCGTACGAGTAGTTCGAGTACCTATTACCTACTATCTAGCTGCATTTGATCATCGCCATATTGGTTATGTGCGAATTTATATTGTACGTAATGTAGTTCAGCAGCAGCCGAACGCGGCGTTCATTCCTGCGCTGCGCTGCGCTGCGTTGCAAATTGTTCGTAGGCGGCTTTTCGTGCGCCGCGCCGCGCCGCGCCGCGCCGCGCCCCTGCCCGCGTTCCGCAAAAGAATAACAGGGGATGCGACACAACTGAAATGAGATTTAAGGTATCGCGTGGCGACGCGTTGCCACAATTGGTGGCTGCGCTGCCTATGCCTGTTGGCGGCCTTTACGCCGCGTCGCGATGGGAATAAAACGCGAGTTTTTCCTTTTCATCGTAAAGATATATAGGTTAATTATTATTACCTTAGCGGCGGCCTAGCCCCGACCCGCAACGCCGTTAATTAATATTCTCGCTATTCGAATATTTTATAGCGCAGCGCAGCCGTTACGCACGCATGCGCTTCATTTATGCGTATCGCGTGTCTTATGTCAATCTGCGTCAGCGCCGGCGTCGACGTCGGCGTCGCAGTCGGCCTTAGTACCCGATACCGCTCTTGTTAACTTGAGACTTTTTCTACTTTGGTCAGAAGTTGGATACTACATCCCCAGACCCAGACCCAGACCCGACCTAGACCCACGAAACGTACAGCAAGGTATACACTTACTCGTACTTTACTTTACTAGCTCTACGATTTGAAATTTTTTTAGCGAACCCGTTAACCACGAGTCACGACGCCTGCGCCTGCGCCTGCGCCTGCGCCTGCGCCTGCGCCTGCGCCCACTCCACTGACTATGTCGAACTCGAAATTCATTCGGTTTTGATTTACGTATGCACGTACGTATAAATACGTAGCTACGCACTTTGGGCGTCGCGAGAAGTTTTGTTGGCAGAGACAGCGCGACGCCGCGCCGCGCCGCCGTCGTCGGCCGATTTTCTTGCAACTTTCCCGCTGCTAGACAATAATTATGCTAGTTGTTGGTGGTGTCGTGTCTCTCAGGTCGCTCAAACCGAAACTATAGCGCGCCGATGACGATGACTTGATTTTGCGTAAATACCAGTAATAGGTAGGTATATACCTAGTTGGTTGGTTGGTTGGTTGATGGGTAGATCGCGAGTAGAGGCCTACTTGTCTGGCTGCCTGCCTGACTGCGAGTTTTTTTTTTTTTTTTTCAAAGTCGACGACTTTTTCGATGCGCGTCGACGCGTTCGAAAGTTTACGCGCAATTAAACGGCCTCTCGATCGTAGGCACAGCCTACTACGAGTAATACGGCGCGGTGTAGGTAGGTAATGTACCCGCATGTAGGGCTAGACGTAGGCCTAGGCCTAGGCCTACGTACAAACAGCGTTGAGAGTTGAGAGTTGGCTGCTTGTAAGGAGTACCTTAGCCGGCCGCGGCCGTAGCCAATTTCAAAATGCCTACAGCCGGTCGCGGTCGGCCGCCGAGTACACTTATAGATACCTACTCTCGTGCGTGAAATTGGTCCCGGCTCTCGCGTCAGCTCTTTCCATAAGTACCTACATTTCGAGTAAAGCCGCCTAAAATGACGATTGCGATTACTTTTCGTCGAAAAAGTATAATATATACCTATCGAGTATTTAGAATCGCCATTATGGGTACGTAATACTTGTCTGTAGTATATGTAGCCCGTGTAGCAACGTCGATGCTAATTTCGATATAAATGTCGACACATCGAAATCGGTCACTTTTCGATCGTACATGTCGACAAACCATCCACAATCGTGTCGACATGTACGATCAAAAAGTGACCGATTTCGATGTGTCGACATTTATATCGATATCCACATCGACATTTGCAATGATGAGATTTTGAAAAATATGCCAAGTTCAAATATTCGATATAAGTATATATTAAAATTACACCAAAAATAGTGTTCGAGCCAACATTTCGACATTTTTTGTCAAATACGTGGCATTGAGGCCACATTTGTAGCTGGACACATGCGAGTGCCCAACTAACATAGAGATGATTTTTAGACCTTATGTACTAATTCACAACACACTTTATCTGCGAGTATCACAACCACCCTCGAGACGTCGACAGTCAAGTCGATGCATTATTCGACCCTCGACAATCACATCGACACTATCTCGACTTAAAATTCCTCTGGTCGACACTGTCGACAGTGAAGTCGATGCATTATTCGACCATCGACAATTATGTCGACAATAACTCGACAAGTCGTTGTATTATTCAAAACTTTAAAAAAGAAGAAAATTTTGTGATTCTTTCAAAAATTATTTATTCCCGAGCTTAAAATGTTCCTATTAATTGTTTTTCGTTCTTTTTAGATATAAAATTTGTAAATTTAATTGGCAGAAATTGTCGACATAAATGTCGATGCGTTTATCGGGGAATCGATTTTTACATCGACTTGTCTACGTAGAAAAACAACGTTTTCTAAATTATAGGAAAATACTGAGAAAAATTCAAAAATTTTGATCGAACAGTTATGTTTAACGTAGAACATTACTTTAAATCTCAAATATCATTTTTAATTCATCGTTAACCGAGAAAAAAATGTGTCTGAATTTTGTCGACATAAATGTCGATGTCGACAATTGCTACACGGGAGGTTGTACTTGTAGGTATATAGGTACTCGACTAATCAACTTGGAGCGAACAAAACGCTTAGAATTGTTTCGCTGTTCGAATTCTCGTTTTGCCCCCCCCCCCCTCCCCCCCCCCCCCCCCCCCCGCCACCGCCACCGCCCCTCCCCCCGGTTGCCAATCTGCTATGGATTTTTTATTTACTCTCTAGCCTCGTTTACAAAAAATATACCTATAGGTATATATTTTTGCGGTTTTTTTCTTCAAATCAATACGTCAATTAGTAGCGAGGTGTAAACCGAAACGACTCGGTTCGCAATCGTATAAAGCCCGTTCAACTCAACTACGCCTCCTCCTTCTCATCCGTCTTTCTTCGTTTTTTTATTTCATCTTACCTTTTTTTTCAAATGCCACACGCCGCCATGCGAAATTGGCGAGAAAAAAAGGCCAAGGCGGAAAAGAAGGAAGAAAGAAAAGAACGTGGAAAAATAAAATCAAAATTAGGTAGGTAATCTCGTTTCTCGGTTTCTACCCGATTATCATGGTCGATGTTGTTGTCGTCGTCATCGTCGTCTTCGTCTCGATCGCGATCGTGGTTCGTACTCGTACTTACACTTATTTACTTACTTACTTACTCACTCGCTCACTCACTCACTCCGAATCGAAGGCTACCGAATGATAGCGTTCGTAAAAACTGTGCCGGAGACGCGGCGAGGTGCGGTGCGGTGCGGTGCGGTGCGGTGCGGCACCGTTGTTGGCCAAAAATGTAAACGTCGAATATACGTAAATAAGTTATTACTTAGTTGGCCCTTGGCCGCGTAAAAATGTTGTCAATTTTATTCTTTTACAACTTCCTAGTACCTACCTATATACGAGTACTATACTTGATATATTATATATACGTATACTTAAACAGCGCAGCGCAGCGCCAACGTGTAGGTATATTTTTCACGCGACGCGACGTAGGTAACCTCCTAATAAGTAACGTGTAACGTAAGGTAAGGTAAGGTAAGGTAAGGTAAGGTAAGGTAGTGTTGCCTGTTCCGCCGCAACCCGATTCGCGTTCATTCTTTTTCAACACATCTCGTTGTCGTTGTCGATGGTTTTTCCGTTTCCAGTCTCTGTACAAGGTAATTTTATACTCGCCACGCCGCCGCTTAATTACAAGTGTCGCATCGCGTGTAGGTACTATAGGTAGTAGTAGGTATTGCATACCGTATGTAGGTATAATATGTATATAGGTACTCGCAGTGATGGTAATTTCGAGTATAAGCGCCGATAACAAATGACTATATAAAATATACTTATACGTACATACCTCTACCTATATAATATGATATCGGGTTTGGGGTAGTGTAGTACAGCGCTCGACAGTCAATATGCACCTGCTGCTGGTATGTGCGACGCGACGCGACGCGACGCGACGCGACGCTCGCATCTCCGCTTCTCCCAGCCGCACCACCAACTGCCAACTGTAAATGCGGAAACGGGAAAATTAACCTATTCGATATTATTACGAGTAGACCTATATGTAGTACCCAGTACCTATACGCTAGCGGCTAGCGCTATAATAATAGGTAGGTAGGTAATTTAGGTGCAGGCTTACTGCTCGTATGCAACCAAAGTGAGTAGAAAGTTGATGGTGATGATAATACGTGTACGTGGCGATAGGAGTACCCAATATTTTCTTTTACCGCAGCCACAGCCGTCTTCGTGTTTGCTATACCTTACTGTCTTATTATGCGAATGCGAATGCGAATGCGAATTACCTAGTGGTACTTTAAACAATCGCATTTGTAGCTAGGTGTGTAGGTAACTTAGAAGGTAGGAAGGTACCTACCAACGCTTTACAAATTATTGACCCGTACACGTATTCCTATTTGTGTCTACTCGTACGTAGGCATATGCCTATGCCTATGCCTATGCCTAGGCCTATTACTATAATATGTATGTGTAGTTATTAAGTTATCCGTTAACGGCCAACTCGCTCTTACATTATGGCTGTTGAAAATTCCGCGGCCGCGATCCGTTCTGTACGCCCCGCCGCGCCATCGTATCATCTTTGTCGCGTCGCTTTGGCTATACCTAACCTACTAAACGTCTACCGTATACTCGTACAATGAAAATTGAAAAGGAAGAAGAAGAAGAAGACGACGACGACGACGAGAAAAACGCAACGTAAGAAATACCTAACCAAAAAGACAGAAAAAAACAAAACAAAACAAAACAGAACAAAACAAAAAACATGTATTATTAACAATAATGCGTATACTCGTATGCTTATGCGGATGGCGGATGCGTAACAATAATAACGGTAGTTCTACGCTCTAGTCTAGTTGGTAGCTTAGCTACTTAGGCCACGGAACAGCACGTCGCTTCGCGTCGTATGCTTGATTGATTACAAGAAAATAAATCACCATCGTCTATGCGCATTTTAGTTTAGGTACGTTGGTTGGTTGGTAGGAATTCATCTGGGTTTTAAATTTGGCGTTTATGAGCATATTTGAGCAATGGCAGAATTTCGAATTGCGGATTGTATTGCGTACATTTTGCGCCGCGCCGCGCCGCGCCCTACTGCTGGCTCGAGGACCGCCGTCATATTATTAGCAATTCGACAGTACGGCGAGGCGCGGCGCGACTTAGGTAAAAGGTACGCAATGCGCGATGCGATACGATTGCTCTATAAGGAGACTAATGCGAACCCGGGCGCGCGGGTCTTACGTAAAAAATGTAAAAAATGAACGAATATTAATGCCAGAAATGGACGAGGTATAACTGTCGACTCGTCCAGTTTGCGATAGATATAGCTGTCGCTGTCGTTGTGTCGCTGTCGGCCGTCTATTCGTCCACGACATAATAATAGAGACGTTCGTGAGGTTGTGGAAATTGAACGACAGCCTTATCGCCGACGCTGTCTCGGTTGCGGTTCTCGTATCCAGTTTGTATCTCTGTCGCCTTTGCCATCGTCGTCGTCGTCGTCGTCGTCGGTACTACGCCGTTGCTTTTATTGCTGTCGTCGTCGTCGTCGTCGTCGTCGTCGTCATCGATGGAAACGTCCGCGGCAGAGTCAGCGTCCGCGTCCGCGTCCGCGTCCACTACCGCATCGTCTTCTGAGCGCTCTCGGTTCGTTTGCAAATTATTTATTTCCGCTTGGCTGGCTTTTAGCGGAGCAACTTGTCTTAATAAACCGCTAATACGACGTATCTGAACAAACAAAGAAACGAAACTCGACTTGAATGAAACCGTAGGTATATACCTACATACATATATATATATATATTCTAAATAGGTAAGCCTGCCTACGCCTATACCTATGACCTACAACGTATGACGTGCGTCGCGTCGTTCGTATTCGTTAATAAAGATACGACTACGAGAGTATCGACCCATCGCCATGCGACACAACAAAAAGGATAGCGACGATGACGTCATCCGTCAATCAGCGTCATCAGTCGGCTTGACCCTTATCTTACGAACGTCGCGTCGCCGCCCGCGCCGTAGTCGTACTCGACACTCGCTCGTACCTACTCGTATAATGGCTAATAATTCGTCGAGTAGAAACAAATAAATCGCATCGCGCCAATGCGAATGCGAATGCGAATGCACTAGCGTAGGTACCTCGCTGCGTCACGTAATATCGGACGATGACGATGAACGCGATTCGATTGTAAAAAAGAGGTTAAATTAAATCCTCGACTATCGAGAATAGGACGAGCCAAAGCCGCGGGCGCGTGTTGCTCGCCTTTCAAAATGTACGTAGCTATTCGCGCGAAGCGAATTACCTACCTCTAAATACGTAAATTAAATACGCGACTAGGAATAAGACGGCTTACCAGGTGCTGGTGCGGTGCGGTGCGGTGCGCGTCTCGCTAACAAATAACTATAGCTCGATATTCGCGTACACCCCGAGTGCGTAAATTTGAAAATGAATGCACTACGAAGCATTTGAGAATTGACGACATCGCTTTACGTAATTAGCACCTAAACTTTGGCGCATGTTTCGGGTTCACCTGGACCTGCTCTGTACTTTAGACCATACTCTCTACAGTCCAATATTACGCTGACGTTAGGTATGGTATAGATGGAGGTACCTACCTACTTACTCGCGCTTTCTCCATAAACGAATATACCTATCGATATGTGCGGTGCGGTGACACGACAAAGAACGCGACGCCGAGTGCGCGCGTTTATTTAAAAAACAAACGATTATTTGCCAGTTTGGCGTGAGATTTTGCCAATTTTTACAAACGAGATGTCGCGAGGGTGTCGCGCATAGGAGGAGGAGGAGGAGGAGTAGTACTTACGTCGGCGTCGTATTGCGTTAGGCCTACTGTCGCCAAACCGTCCGCTTCATGAGTCGCGGTCGCGGCACGTTTGCCTTGCAGCGTTATCGTTTGCTTTTCGTTTGGTCGCTTTCGCTGCGTCGTCGTTTCCGACGAAGAACGTTGACGTTGTCGTCGTCGTTCAAAGTCGTAGGCGAGGTGATTGTCGTCGTACACCTCATCGGTGTTGGCGTCGGCGTTGGCGTCGTCGTTGCAACGATCTCGATGCAAGGTAAGCTTGTTATTCGAAGCGAATCGATGACCGACTCCTTTGGCTTTGGCTGCGACTATGACTCGAGTCGCGACGTCGGGTGGTGTCGGCGTCGACGTTGACGTCGTCTTGGGCTCGCGTTGCTCGTCGACGACGGCGGACGAGTTAACTTGGTCGGCTAACCGCTCTACTTTCACAATTTTCATCCATTTTCCGCGACCGCTTTCCGGATGTATGACGTATAGTAACGAATCGACGCCGCCGCCGCCGCCGCCGCCGTCATCTACACCGACGTCCGAGTCAACGCCCCGAGTTGGTAAATGACGACGATGGCCGCCGCGTTCGTCGGTACCGCTCGCGCTCGGTTTACCTTCGGACGCGTCTACGATGGCGTGTTGGTCGTAAAGATGATTTCTGCTGCTCCCGTTTCCGTTTACGTTTCGCCAACTCGGCTCTTTGTATTCGGGTTTAAACGGCGGCGACCAACTAGACGCCACGGCAGCAAAGTCGACGTGGTTGCCGCTCGACGTTTGAATCGCGCCCGTGGCGCCAATTTGATCGTAGGCCATTGCGGAGCCGTGTCCGTTGTTAATCGCCGTCGTGCGCGCGCCAATTTCACCAGCGACCGTAGTATTCGTATTCGCGCGTGTCGCCAATTCCGCTGCTGCCGCCGTCGTCGTCGTCGTCGTCGTCGTCGTCGGCGTTGACGAGTCGTCGACGACTCGAACTAATGGAAAAATTGACGCGTTCGAGTTTTCATTTCCTAGATTGATGGTGGCGACGGCGACGTCGACGTCGCCGTCGTTATTCGGTCCTATATTGATGAATCCGCCCGCCAGAACCGCCTTTCGTACCATCTTCTTGCCGGCGTCGTCGCGCGTACCGAATTTCGCGGCTCTTTTTGTTAGCGGCGATTTGCGTCCGCGATCGCGACCGCCGGTAGCCGGTTTAGAACGACGGCGTTTCTTACCGGCGTCGTCGACGTCCGTCTCGCGTAATACTTCGGGATAGCCGACCGATTCTTCTTGAAAAAAAGGATTGTCTAGCGGATCGTAGCCGAAAAACTTGATTTTATGGCATCGAATACTGTTACCGACGTTGCGCACGCGCGGTTTACCTTTGGCGGCGCCCTCCCCGACCCATTGGCCGTCTCGTTGTCGCGGCGGCGCCACATTGGAAGGCGCCTCCGGCTCCGGACATTTAACGTTGTCCGTACTTTGGTAGAAGCTCATTTGACCGGCCTTCTTGGTCGGTATCGAGTTGGGATTCGAAACGTAACGCAGCACCGAATACTTGGCCAGACTGTTGGCTCCAACGCCGCCGCCGCCGCTCTTGTACTTATAAAACGGATACTTGTCCACGTCTACGGTGATTTCGGTCGTCGAGCCGTCCATGTAAACGCCCAGCAATTGCTGGTTAGCGGCGCTTCGGATTTTTCGCGGCGCTCCGGTGTGGCCGCTGCTGCTGCCGCTGCCGCTGCCGCTGCCGTCGTCGGTGTCGTCGCTGGTTTTGTTCTCGACGAAATGATGACGAAGCGCGTGTAACCGGTCTCGATAATTCAGAGGTAGCGAGGCGCGCACCGTGTTTACCGGATCCGCGTAGTGCGCCAACGTTAGATTTTCGACGAAGCTAGCCGAGGAAGCGTAATCGACCGGATATACGATAATCTTGTCCAGTCTTTGGGAGGCCGGCTTCGATTCGACGGACGCGGACGCCGCCGTCGAGTAGTCGTTCGGTCGATACAGCGTTAAATTGCGACGAGCGCCGCCGCTCGTCGGCGACGTAGCGTTTACTACGTCGCTAACGACCACGTCTTCGTTGTTGCCTACTCGGACGCTGCCGCTGCCGCTGCCGCCACCGCCGTCGAATATTTCGTTGTTGTTCGAAGTGAAGTTTTGCTGCTGCTGCGTAGAGAGTTGTGGCGGTGACGACGACAACGTCGGTTCTTGTCGATCATGATGTTGATGTTGGTGTTGTTGCTGCGTCGGCGATGTCACCTGTTGCAGATGCGACGTTTCGCGCGGTAAATACGGATGTCGATACTGCAGAAGTTTATCGCGATCGCGGCGTTGGTTTTCGCCATCGCCATCGCCACCGCCACCGCCGTCGTCGGAGTAGGTCGCCGAACTTCGCATGGGTAACGTGGTGTGCTCAAATCGTTGGAAAACTGCGTAACGGTTACTGGACAACGTTTCGATGTCGTTCGAGTGCTGTTGATTGGGGTGGAGGTGGTGGTGGTGGTGGAGGCGGCGGCGGCGCGATTCGTCTTCGTCGACGGCGTCGTTGAAGAGCTTTTGTTGCGAGTCGAAAGACTGGTCGATTTGAGGAGGCAAATACGAGTGGCCGGACGCTGACGTCGACTTGCCCACACCGTTGAAACGATGACGACGAATCGGTCTATCCAGCCAACTGTCGGGAAAAGAAATTAAAAATAGATTGTCGTCAGCGCCAGCGCCGCCGCCGCCGCCGCCGTCGATGGCGTTGGCGTTGGTAGGACTGTCGTACTCGTGCCGAATGCTGTAGCTGGTCGATACGACGCTGTTTTGCAAGCGCGATCTTTTGGAAATTGGCGCCAACGTCGACGACGACGACGACGACGACGGCAGCGAAGAAGCTACGTGCTCGTACACGCGAATAGGATCCATTTTTCTTCGTCGTTTCGCGAGCACGTCGCGAGGTCGTTGGCTGGTGAAATTGTCGACGGGCCACTCGGTCACGCTTATCTGCGGTACGGTTGCGTTTTCGCGTCGAGCGGTCGCAACGGCGTAGCCGTGAATATCGTACGCTTCTTTCGGCGTGATCGGTATCCAAGGCGAATCGTCTTCCGAAGTGTACGACGACGTCGCGGCGGCCGTCTCATTTCTCAACGACGGCGAGTAAGACTTGAAGCGTTTACGAGCGGACGCGGCCGAGTTGGGGTTGGGGTCCGCGCCCGCGCCCGAGCCCGAGCCCGAGGTCGAGAGCGCTGCCGGCGGCGACCGGTTCGCACTCGACGTTACTATTTCGTACGGAAACTTTGTTTTAATTTTATAGGCCGTGTCGGACGACGGCATCGCTTCTGTTCGCCATTTCCTCGGCGCGTTGTTAGCTTTGGCATTGGCGTTGGAACGTACGTCGACAATTTCGTAAGGGAAGCTTTGCGAGTTGGCCTTTGGTCGCGAAAACTTGGATTTAGCGGAAGGCGCGGTCGCGTCGCCAATCGCCGTCGTCGGTTGCTTTCTCGGGCGCGATTTTTCGTACGGTCGCGTTTGATGATTTTCATTCGGTCGCTCGTTGACGGCGTATTCGCCGCCGCCGCCACCGCCGCCGCTGTCGTTCATTTTCGACTTGGAACGAAGCGTCGCCAAAGGTTTTACCAAAGTTTCTATTTCGCGCGAATTTTGCGCGTCGCTGAAAGGATTCTCGAAAACGTAGCCGCTACTGTCGATGAGCATGTTTTTGGCAAACGAACCCATCACCGGCGTCGCAGATGCAGCAGCTGCTGCCGCCGCCGCCGCAGCCGCAGCGCGTTGTTCGTTTCGCGTCGAGCTTTTAGCAAAGGCCGGCTTACGTTTAATGGCCGCGGTTCGTAGTCTGGTTAACGTTTCCGGTAACGTCGACGGTCGATACGTGGTCGGCGTTACGAGTTGCCTATTGTTATACTGTCGCGGCGGCGACTGCTCCTGCTCCTGCTCCTGCTCCTGCTCCTGCTCATGTTGCTGTTCCTCACGCGTATCTTTCAACTTCAGTTTGGACGATATTGTTTTAGATTCTTGGGCCAATTTGGTGCCACCCCCGCTATGGCCGTCGCCGTCGCCGTCGTTGTCGTTATCGCCTCTAGTCACCGTCACCGTCGTCCTCGTCGTCGTGTTGTTCTTGGTTTTTCGTCGTCGTTTGACGTACGGGGCGGAAGACGTTGTAGATAGGGTTGCCGGTGCGGATGCGGATGCGGACGCGGACGCGGACGCGGACGCGGACGACCGATGGTACGAATGATCTTGACTCGGTTTCGCGCCGTCTTTTGCCAACTTGACGTTGTTTTTGGTTTTTTGACGCGATCTCGTTGCGGCGGCGCGTAATTTCGTTCTTTTACGTAGCAAAGGTTCGTCTGGCAGGGCCGCGCTTTCCGCGTCGTTCGTCTTTTGCCTACTTTTGAACGCGTTGTCGCGTCCGCTACCGCTATTGCTGTTGTCCTTATCGTTGTTATCGTCGTGGTCGCCGTCGCCGCCAAAGTAGTTGTTCTGCGAGTCGCTGACCGGCTCGTCGGTGTGGTTGTCGGATGGCGCCAGTTCCAACGAACGATTGTCGATTTGCGCTCGGCGGCTCCCGCCGTCGTCGTCGCTCGCGTCGTCCGCCGTGTATTTGGCGGCTGCCGTCGCTGGAGTATCGACGCGAGTACTTTCGTGACGTTGGCCGGCTTTTTTGTAACCGGCGTGGTCGTAGGCCGCGTCCTCGTATCCTTGTTCTTCGTATACCTGAAAAAGCGAACCGTGATTGTTTATCTACATACGATAATACGTAGGTAATTAGGTATGTATGTACTAGGTACCAGGTGCAAAGTGCTCGCGGTGTCTACTGTCTACCTACCTAACCGATACCTTAGGCAATGGTACATATAAGACGCAATTGCGAATCTAACGTAGGTACGCTTAGGCTTCTCCCATATTACCAGCCCCGAGCCGCGGCTCATCCCTATAATCATTCTGCTACCTAATCGCGTGATAATTATTTGAACTTATAGGTATATGGTGTGCATACGTACGTAGCCCGATCAGAAATCGCACCCCAAACTTGCGGCTCGGCGTCTAAACCTAATCGCGTATTACAAATTATTAGGTAAGGTGCGGTAGCCTCGGTAGGCGCGTTGTATTACGCGTTGTTCTTGTTACGCTACGTACGACTACGCATACAAATACGAATAGCGCGAGACGGGCAAAAGGCTTACCTGCTGAGTTTTGGTGTGAGAAACGACCTCGCGAAGTCGCGGCGCATTCGCCAACTCTTCGGCGGTTTCCGCTTCGTCGATGGCCGCGCTTCTCGGCAAATGCAATCGCGTATCGTATCTGCGCACCTGGTAGTAGGTTTGTTTCGGTACGAAGCCCAGTTCGATGCCCGAGTCCGGAGCCGGCGTCGCCAGATCGTCGCGCATTCTCACCTTGACGGCGACCCGCTCGGCCGGGATTTCGTGTTCTTCGTTGTCGCCGCCGCTGTAAGCATCCGCCGCGTCTTCGTTTGCGTTTTCCAGCGATTCTCGACGGTCGCCGCCATTTGTTTGGTGATTAGGATGTCCGTGGCTCGGACGGTCGTCGTACTCGTCGTATTGGCCGGCCGACGAAGATGCCGCTGTCGCGTCAATACCGACGTCGCCCGACAGTAGGATAACGACGACGGCGGCGGCGGCGCACAGCAAAAACACTCGTAAACGACGAGTCGAATCGATTCGTAAAACCGCGCACATATCGCGGCCCGCTCGAAGCGGACAAGCCAACTCGACGTCACTTGACTTCACGTCACGTCACGCTATGCTACGCGAGGTGTATAGCGCGAATAATACTCGTCGTAGTCGTAAGTACGCCCGAACGCTGCTACTCGTACTCGTACTCGTATAATACGGCAAGCGGAAGCGCATCAATCGACACGACTCGATTCGACTCATCGATACCTACACGTCTACGTCTACGGATACGGATACGGATACGCGTGCAGTACGCATAGTCAGTTAGCGTATCTATGTACGAGTAGGTAGGTAGGTAGGTACGCTGTACAACGCGATCTAACACGCGCAATGCAACGGAAAACGCAACAAAAATCACCGCACACCTTAGGCCGGCAGATGACGAGTAGGCAGCTTTAAGGAGATGAACTGCTTGCGCCGCGCCGCGCCACCTCCGAACGATTCGCTAATTCACGACAGCTACAGCTACAGCTACAGCTACACCTATACCCCGCTGTGCACGTATATATGTACTTATGGCACAATGCGAAGAACGAAAAACCGAAACTCTACGTACTGTCGCACTACACTGCACTACACTGCACTGCACCGCACCGCACCGTACACTAGGTTCGAAGCAATTTGATGCCGGAGCTCCGTAAAATTCTACGTATTTGTATTCGCGACCACGTTTACATTAAAGCCACGCATATTTTGGTACGAACGTAAGCGAGCGCTACTACCAAATGCTTAGCCTAGGCACGGTCGGTCGTTGCGTTGCGCTGCGCTGCTACGTACAGTGCAGACACCACGATCTATAGTCGCTGCTGTCACCACCGCCGCCGCCGCCGCCGCCGCCGCCGCCGCCGCCGCCGCCGTCGCTCACGTTTGCTGGCTGTCGCGTCTGCGGCATAATTTCATCCATGCGATACGATGGAATGGAATGGGATAAAATAGAATAGGATACGAGACGATGCGTTGCGTTGCGATGCGACACGATCAGCCGATAAATTGGTTCGCGTTGGTACTGACGGACGGACGGACGGAAGGAAGGAAGTGGGATGCGGACGGACGCGGACGCGGTTCGCAAATGACCGCGAAAATCAATCTGCGAATTTGTCGAGTTTCTTGTCGAACGCGGCGCGTGCCCTGTCCTGCACACTTTTACTATTGTTCGCCCGTCCGCCTGCCCGCCAGCCCGCTTGCTAGCTATAGCTAACCTGCGAACACAAGAGCTGATAATACCTTTCACTCGAGTCGAATACGTGACGCGACGCGACCAGCAAACGTGCTTGCGTTGGCATTATCGCTCGTTGCCTGCCGCGACCGCGATCGCGGCAGCAGCACCAGTAGAATGATTAGCTCGATCGGTTGGTATAGCCACAGCCAGCCAGCCATCGAATCTACGAGTATAGAGATAGATAATGGTGTAACTGTTTAGCTGTATAGATAGATGTAGGTACTACATGAAACTGAATGCACGTACTTACTCGTAGCTGCGCACGTAGCTGGCTACAGAGAGCAGAGCACCAACTCAACCCGTCGTCGCGTCAATAGAGCGGAAAACAAATAATACCTACGTAGATAATACGAATAGCTGAAAAGAATACGAGACGTCGAGTCGAGACTACGAGTAAGACGTTGGCAAAACTCACACCGGATCTGAGACGGGCGTCGTCGAATTTTAACTCTCAACAAATGGAAATTGGCGCGCTTTTCGACTAATTTTGAGTCGCTCTGTCCAAATTTCGGGTTAGTTTTGCTTCGCAATCATTTCCACCAATTTTTGGGGCGAATATCTCCGCAACGGAGAGCCGGATCGCAATACTGACACCGGATCTGAGTCGGGCGAGGTCGAATTAGTCCGAAAACACCTTCATCTCGATTTTTTTGGAGACTCGAAAAATGGCAAAAAAACGTGAACTAACGTAGTACCCCTTATGATATTTTTGGCCAAAAAAACTTTTTGTCAGGTTTTGGTTCGCGGCACGTGTAGATGGGGGGGGGGGAGGGGTATTTTGACCTGGCGAATCGATTGGCGCCATCGGTTCAGTCGTACGACTCTTCATTTCGCCGCGTACACGCTTTTTTTGAGTAGTTTTTTGAGAAAAATCATTTTAGCTCAAAAAATCGAACTAGGTGTGCTTCGCGACTAATTTTGGGTCGTACTGTTCAGTTTTGCAGTCGGTTTCGTTCTGCGCTCATTTTTGGAATTTTTGGAATTTTTTCGCAACTCTCGAGGCGAATATCTCGATAACGGCGCGCCGCATCAAAAAACCGATACCGGCACTGAGTCGGGCGGGGTCGAATTAGTCCCAAACCACCTTTATCTAGATTTTTTTGGAGGCTCAAAAAATCGCGAAAAAACACCATGGTTAGCCTACGATTTTTTTGGGCAAAAAAACTTTTTGTCAGGTTTCGGTTCGTGGCACGTGTAGATGGGGTATTTTGACCTGGCGAATCGATTGGCGCCATCGGTTCGGTCGTACGACTCTTCATTTCGCCGCGTGCACGCTTCTATGGGCCGTTTTTTGAGCAAAACTTTTTTCACCGAAAAAATGAACGTTTGCGTGCTTTTCGACTAATTTGGGGGCCGTTCTGCCCGAATTTCCAGTCAGTTTTTCGCTCCGAGATCATTTTTTGAAATTTTCTACCAACTTGCAAGGCGAATAATGAGAAGGCACGTCGTGCCAACTTTTTCGCACGCAAATTATTCGTAATTACGCGCGTTAGGTGGTGTTTTATACTTGGTTACCTACTTACTTACCTAACAGAATTCACGTGTCCATCTTCTCTTTGCGATCGATTGGAAAAATGGGCGGGGGGGGGATCCGAGGCGGCAACAGCTACGACGAAAGAAAGCTCATCGCGCTAGTCGGGTACTGGTGCTACTCGGGAGTAAATGCTATCGCCTTTACATTGCGAGTGTACATATACATACATACATACATACATACACATACACACACACACACACACACACACACACACACACACACACACACACACACACACACACATACTATGGTTAGCATCTCGGTACTCGTCGTATAATAATCAAATCAAATCAAAGTTTATTTACATGAGATCCCTGTGCGCAATAATGCGCGAACGGGCTCATGGATTATTGAAATTACAACATTTATGATAATTAATTGAACTCGACAAACTTATTAAATAGGTATAACTAAAAAACAAAAAACAAAAAACAACAATTTAAGAAACAACAATTTGTAGAAACAAGTCATTAGTTTTATTACCTCGAAAATTTACAGTAATTTTTTTTTTTTTTTTTTTACAATTTTGGTTCTTCACAAAGTAATTTTTTTAGTGAATTCTTGAAAGATTTTAGGGATATTTTATTTTTAACATTTTCAGGAAGTTCATTAAATAAACTTGGGCCTACAAAAGCACACTGCTGTCTAGAATGGGTTTTATACCAATCAGGTACCAGTGCAACTTGGGTTTTTGCTGAGCGAGTTTTTCCCTCCTTTCTTCCAATTTTAAATTTCTCAGTATTCTTTTTCACATATAGGATAGTATTCAATTTTACCAGGTTTTCAAGCTTGAGTAAATTTAGTTCTGAAAACAGATTTTTTGTAGATATTTTTGCCCCTACTCCACAAATGTTTCTTATCGCAAGTTTTTGTAACACTGTTATACTAGAGAGGTGGTCTTTAGCCGAGTTTCCCCAGATTGAAATTCCAAAACTTAAAACTGATTCAAAAAGTACTTTATAGATTACCAAGAGGTGCTGTTTACTAAAAAATTGTCGCAAATAATACAATAGATATCCTAATTTTGATAATTTTTGTTTTAGGTATAATGTATGCTCCCCCCACGTTAATTGTTGGTCTAAATATATTCCGAGATATTTCATTTTTTTTACCTGTTCAATATAGGGGCAGTTACACATCGTGTCACATAGGGGTGAAGAATGTAGTTTAATACAATTTTGAACATTGATTATATGTTTATACCCGAATATCATAATTTTTGTTTTTTTCCCATTTAGTTGTAATTTATTAAGATGGTACCAAATGGTAATCTTTTTCAAGTCAGCGTTTATATTTCTCAATAGGATTTCTCGATTTACCGCATTGTGTACAATTGCAACGTCATCTGCGAAGCAGTAAATTCTACCTATTAGTTCCATATCACATAGATCATTAACATAAATTAAAAATAACAAAGGTCCTAGAACACTACCTTGTGGTACACCACAGGTTATTTTTACATCTTTACTTTTGGTATTGCCTATTTTAACCCTTCTTACTCTACCTTTTAGATAAGTTCTGAACCAGTCTAATATTTTCCCTCTAAATCCACATTGTTCCAATTTTTTTAGTAATATATTTAGATCAACTGTATCAAAAGCTTTAGAAACATCCATAAAAGTAGTTGACACCACATGTTGAGCGTCTAGGCAGCTGGTCAAATCTGTTATATAGTCATTTAGGGCAATTTCGATGTCTTTGTTGGGAATGAACCCATACTGCTTTTTACTAAAAAAATTTTGTTTCATAAGAAAATTTATTGTGCCTGATTTGATTATGGATTCAAAAATTTTTGAGATGGTGGATAGAACAGAAATAGGTCTATAGTTCCCAATTTCAGTTTTTTCCCCTTGTTTATAGATTGGCACTACTTCTGCGATTTTTAGGACCTCTGGAAAAATACCATTTTCTAAAGATAAATTAAACAAAAAAGTTAGAGGGGGGATTAAATGTATTTTATATTTTTTAAAGATGTCTATTTGTAGATTATCTGACCCTGAGCTCTTTTTATTTTTTATACTACACATCGCTTCATTTACATCATCTTCTAATATTTTTGCCACAAAGAAAGATTGTACACTCTGTTTTGGGGATGAGACGGGGTCTATGTTTATTTCATCGAAAGATTTTGCAATATTTTCTACCAAAGTTGAGAAATATTCATTAAAACTATTTGCAATGGTCTCCTTATTATCTTCAACACTAAGTAGGGTTCCATTTATGTTTATTTTTTGTATGTTGTTTATTTGATTGCTGCCTCTAACTTTGTTTATTACTTCCCAATATTTTCTTGTGTCATTTTTAAATTTATTTAGCAAATCATCATAGCATGTTTTTTTTATCAGACCTTCCAATTTTTTGTACTAATTTTGAGACAATTCTAAATTCTTTTTTTAAATTTTCGTCATTTGGATTTTTTTTTAAGCGCAAGATACAGTTTTTCTTTGTTTTTAGAAAATTTTATGAGTTGAGGGGAAGCCCATGGGTTTCTTTTACTTTTGCTTTTGGAAATTTTTTTAGTCACAGTAGCTTTAGTTTGTATTTCCTGTATTGTCTCTATGAATCTTTCGAATGCTACATTGACATCTCTTTCACAATAAATTTTGGTCCATTTTTCATCTGCAATTAATTGCTCTAATTTTTCTTCATTTATTTTACAGAAGTATTTAGTCGATTTTTGACTTTTCAAATCAATCCAAGATACATCAATTAGAATACCTTTGTGGTCAGTAAAAGAGCCCGTCAAACAATTGGCAGCCCAATTTATAGAAAAAACGATAGTTTGGCGGCTAAGGGGTAGCTAAAATAAGCCGTTTGGCAACTTATTTTACATAAGAATTTGAGCCGCCGCAACCCATTTGGCACGGTTTAAATGGTTGTTTTGTAGCCTTTAGGCAGCTATGAATATTGGTTGCAATACCGCTAATATGCAGCTAACATTAAAGTCCCAAAAAAATACAAAATACAAAAAAAATCTGTCGGTGCAGGGATTCGAACCCAAGACCTCTCGCACGCCGATCCGAGACTCTGACACCACAGCCACGACGCCACTTCGATAATTCATCGTTTTTAGTACTATACAAATATTTAAGAGCTGAGATTACCAGCTTATGTCTAAAAATTATGCATTTTCCGGGAAAACGAAGTGTTTTTCGCAAAAATTGATGAGAACCTAAATTGTAGAGCGAAAAATTAACTTTCGTTTAGTGTACTCGGAATTTTGATTCGACTAATATTTCTCGAGTTACGGTCGAAAAACTGATTTGAAAATTGGGCCGTCTACCAGATTTTTCCTATTTTCTCGATCAAAGAAGCGATTTTCGTAAAAATTGATAAGAACAAAAATTGTAGAGCAAAAAATATACTTTCATCCTAAAATCGTTAAAATTTCGATTCGACGAAAATACCTCGATTCATTAGCAAAAACTGTTTTTTCAGATATGCCAATTTTCATTTTTTCCTATTTCGCGGGCAAGCAAAACGTTTTTCATGAAAATTGATAAGAACTAAAATTGTAGAGCATAAAAATTCCTTCAGTTTTGGTGCTTTTAAAATTTTTGTTTCGACTAATTTCCTGAGTTATCGTCAAAAAACTCTTTATTTTCTCATTTTCGAGGTCAACGACCCGCTTTTTGTGAAAATTGATGGAAACCAAAATTGTAGATTGAAAAATTTACTCTCGTTTGCTGCAGTCGGAATTTCGATTCGACGAATATTTCTCGAGTTATCATCGAAAAACTGATTAGTGGAAAACTGGCTGCGTTACAACTAATTTACTGCTTAGAACTTAGACAAATTTCTGCCATAAAATTGAATAGCTGCCTTAAGGCTGCAAAACAACCTTTGAAACCGTGCCAAATGGGTAGCGGCGGCTTTAATTCTTATGTAAAATAAGTGGCCAAACAGCTCATTTTAGCTACCCCTTAGCCGCCAAACTACCGTTTTTTCTATAAATTGGGCTGAAAATGTGCACTATGATAGTTCGAAATTGTATAGCCGCATTGTAGTCGCCAGACTAAGGCCGCACTACCTTTTTTTTGTTTGACGGGAGGCATTCACCAACTCACAATTTAATAACATAGGATTATTTTTATTTTCTATCCCCTTTGCCATTACATGGTCAATACAAGAGTTTTTATGTATACCTGATCTAGTTGGTTCATTGTTGATACTTTTATACCCCTTCATCTGTAAGAAAGCCAAATATTCAATCGCACTAGGTGAATCCAAAATGTCAATATTTACATCCCCAGTTAGAATCGTATTTTTTTCACATTTTTCAAGCATGTTTCCTAATTCAGAGACAAATTTAGTATTATTCATTCCGCAATATTTGTAGATCCCAATCAGATTGATGATTTTATCTACATTACGAAGAACACATTTAATTGCACCAAAAGTAGATTCAGTAATTTCAGTTATCTCATGTGACAAAGTTTCATTAACATACATCACTACCTCTCCTGATCTCTTTCCTTCTCTTTCTTGTACATACATGCAATAGTCATCTAGATGATATCTACAAGATTCACTTTTCGATATCCATGACTCTGTAAAAATCATAATGTCAAATTTTGTTTGAAGGCTATCTAAGAAAAGTAACATAGAATCAAAATTTTGCCTTAAAGATCTAACATTCAAAGATAAGATTTTCAAGGACATATCTGGTAATTTCTACACAAGAACAAGTAATAAAAACAAAAACGGAGACACAAAAAACTACAAGAAATAAAATAAAGAAATTAGAATACAAAAAAGTGGTTTGGTTATCAAAGGCAATGAATTATAAGATAATAACACGAAGAAAAATAATACAGTAACACTAAAGATTTTTTTTTTTTTTTTTTTTTAAATTACTTATTTTCTTCGGAATCTAGATTACGTAGCTTCGAGATCGACGTAATCTTAACTGCTTTCGACTTTTCATCTTTACGAATAAATACATTGCAGTCTTTGGTCCATACGTATTATAATAATAATAATAATTTTGAAATTTGAAATTTATTTATTTAATAAGAATCATACAATATAGCAAGACGTATTAAGTAACGGGTCCCCTATGCCATAAAGGCGAGCGGGGGCCGGATTATTATTATAAGACCATAAATCAATACAAAACTAATCATAATAGGAATAAGTATATAAGTAAATGAAAAAAGAAACAAAAAATATAAAAAATTAGTAAATATAGGAGAAAAAGAAGAAAGAAAAAAAAGAGACAGCAAATAAATAACCAAAAAATATCTGAGGCAGAGGCAGTGGTAACTCGTGCTAGATTAAATTAAATTAAATTGAATTAGGCGGCATCTCGAGTGGGTAGTATGTACTTTCTCAGTGCTCTCCCTTGTTTAGCACCGACCATTACACGGATGTCTTCTGGGAGCTCATTGTACATCACAGGCGCTCTAAAGCCAAATTGCGCCTGCGAGTGGGCTTTCACCCAATTGGGCACACACAGCAGACCCCTCGTGTGACCACGAAGAACACGACGAGGAGCCTGCAGCCCTATTTCTTCTCTGAGCACACCAGCCAATCTACAGGTTTCTATGTGCGCCAGTACGTCCAATGTTGGCACCCGCACCTGCTCAAGAGCAGCAGATGCAGAAGCCACAGGAGGCAGTCCAGCCACCATTTTAACTGCTCGATGTTGCAACACACGAATAGGTTGCAAATGGCAACGAAACAGAATCGGGCCCAAAACACTTCCCTGGGGAACCCCAGAGCCAATCTCTGACCACGAGCTGACCTGATCACCTATCTTCACTCTCTGCCTTCTGTTTTGGAGGTAGGATGCAAACCAGTCAAGCATAAATCCACGAATACCACAGGCTCGCAATTTTTCTATAAGAATTTTGTGATTAACACTATCAAAAGCTTTACGGATATCCAAATAAACTGAGGCTACTTTCAATTTTTTTTCAACAGCATCAGTAATCTTTGTGATATGCTCGGCAAGAGCCTGTTCAGTTGACCTACCTGGAAGAAAGCCATACTGGCGCGCAGAGAAGAATTCAAATTTCATCAAAAATTTCAAAAGACGCTTTTTAACCAGTAATTCGAAAAGTTTTCCAATTGTTGGTAACAAGGAAATAGGCTTGTAGTTGGATACATCTGAGAGATCACCTGCTTTGGGCACTGGGACAATTTCGGCATTCTTAAGGCAGGTTGGAAATACTCCAGCATGCACAGATTTATTGAAGAGCTCAGCCAAAGGTTCAGAAATAACATTGGAAACTGTTTTCAACATTTTGGACGAAATTTTGTGATGGCCTTGGCTATTGCTACTTGGCATTTTATCTATGGCATATTTTACTTCACTGGGTGTTATGTCATAAAGTGCAAACGTATTTGGAAGAATTTCAGAACCAAAATTGCCAGTAGCCTCACCATTGAGTGTGACTGTGCCAGCAAAGAACTTGTTAAATTCCTCTGCAACCAACTCCGCACTTTCACCATCTGGAGAAAGCAAGGATCTGCCAACTCTAATCTTTTCCAGCCTTTTTGGCCCTCTCTGAGTAATTCTGTTGAGGAATTTCCAATACTCCCTTGCATTTTGAGTCAAACTGTCTGCTTGAGTGTTGTAGTAATTGATTTTGTCACGTGCTGAGAGGCTAGAAACCTTTTTAGATGCTAATCTGAAATTATTTTTAATGACGGAGTTTTCCGGATATTTCTTAGCAAGCTTGTATAATTCATTTTTTTCCTTAGAAGCTTTCATCAATTCGAGAGATGCCCATGGCCTACGTTTTTTAGGTAAGTTAGATCTACGCTTGACCTCAGATGCTTTACTAATACATTCACACAATTTACTAATAATAAGATTTGCATATGCATCCACATTTTTGCCCTCAACCAAAGAAGCCCAATCAATTTCCCCAACCAGTCCAGCAAAAGTATCCCAGTTTAAACGACTATAATTGATTTCATCCTTGCCAGCAGAGGAAAATGACTGTACAAATTTCAACTCCATATTTATGGCACAGTGGTCAGAAAAATGGACATCTCTCAAATTGCAATGTACTTCTGGGCGCAAAGAAGGAGCCAAGTGCATACCTTTAACAAAAACATGATCTAAACACGAATTTAAACGTGTTGGTAAATTTTGAGCACTTTGGAAGCCAGAAGAATGAAGCAGGTCAAGATATTCAGTGCAGGTCGAGGGGTCAAGAATGTTCAAGTTTATATCTCCTAAAAGAACAGAAACTTCACTACAATCACTCACTTCTTTTTCAATATCCGAACAAAATTCTCTCAAACTATCACCACAAAACCTATAAAGAAGTAGAAGTGTCACAGAAGATGAAGCAGTAGTGATTTCAGCACGCAATCCATTATACATTGAAGTACCAATTTTTTTAACCGAAGCAGTAAGATTTTTCCTAATATAATAATAATAATAATAATAATAATAATAGGTAGATAAAAAACGATTGAAAATGGATTTATTCGAAAATGCGACGCGACAAGCGATAGGCGATCGCCTGTACCCGCGCCAATGATAAAATAGATACGAAAGAAATGAAAACAACAACGAAAATAACAACAACAGTGACAATGACAACAATATCGAATAAGAACGAGAAAAAAATATCTACTTAACGAGTATTTTTACAAACTTACTCGCGTATATACGAAAAATAACTACTCTCGAATACCTTATATTTACGCGTAGGTATTTACCTACTTCGGAAGAACGAGAATAGGCGGGCGCGACGCCACATAGCGTAGGCCTATCAGTAATTAATATAGGCGTAGCGTAAGGTAAGGTACCTCTACTATACGTATACCTACGCTACGAACGCGTACGTAGACGTAGACGTAGGTAGGTATCTAAGTATATGACACGTACCTACGTTATAGGTGCACTACGTATCGGCATATTATAGTGTGTTGCGGCATGTGCGCCTACATTTACGTAGTACGTACTATTTAGTGGTATTACGGCAACGCGAGTAAAGCCGCCATCGTAAATGACGCGCCTTGCACTAGGTAAAGTGATGTGTCAAGACGCGTAGGTGGGTTAGCGTATCCGTATCGTAGGCCTATAGCTGGACGGCGGTGGCGCGACGTCTTCTTACAGAGCGTGGTCCTTCGGTCATGGGAAGCCATTCGTCTATGGTGGCCGCCGCGTCCGCGTCTCTGTCCGTATCGGCGCGATCGGCGGCCACTTGCGTGGCGGTCGACGCGGCAGCGGTTGATCGGAAAAAGTCGATAATCGGATGGTAATTGTAATTGACGCGATGATGCGGAAGCGCGCCGCCGCCGCCAGCGCCAGCGTTAGCGTCTCCGGGCGCCACCGTGTACTCTGGCAACGTTCCTCTACCCGGCACGTACACTCCTCTGAAAAATGGCGCTTGTTTTACGACTATACAATATACACTGGTGGTAGGTAGGTAGGTAGGTAGATAGGTAGCGTAGGTACCTATAGCGATAGACTTACTTGAGAATGTTGCCTTTGCTACTGGTGCGTCGGATGCCCGAGCTGGAGGCGACGCCGCCGTTATCCAAATGCTGCAGTGGCAAGACTGACGGGTGTGGCGGCCTTTTAACTTTGCCGACGAACGAATCTCGTTTCAGCGTATTATACGGCGCCAAAGGAAGCGGCGTCAAGTTGAACTTGTTTTTGATTTTCTGCGCGAGTAACACACCCATCACCCAAAACAAACAACAAACGTGTATACGCGTACTGTTTACTTAGATACTAGGTACTAGCATATAAGTGTACTAGTTAGGTAGGTAACGTATAAGACAAAGAGAGATGCTACAGCTTCGCGTATGTAGGCTTATACTGAAACCGAATTACTCGCGTTTAATACTGCACCGCTACTAGTAGCGAGCGTAATTATTGAAGATACAGGCGTAAGCGTCGCATCGCGTGAATGCGACTTTGGCAACATACGCCAACGGTGTAGGTACAGCTAGAGCTAGATACAAGAATGTATTTTGTAGTATAACTTACCGGTTTCATTATTGTAGGCGCGTATATGACGTTTGACTGATCGACGATTACGTTATCTTGCAGGTCGTTGTCTGCTGCTGCTGCTGGTTGAGGTTGTTTCGAGTTTTTCGTGGCCGCTGGCAAGAAGGCGTAGGCGTTGGCGTTAGCGTGCGCTTGTTGAATTTGACAAGAACAACAAGTCGGAACCTGCGGAATACAACGAGCAGTAAGTATCTATACTAACGTAAGCGTATCTCTACGTCACTACTTCCTAAGTACTTAGAGGTAGGAAAATGAGAGTCTGCAGTTGCGTAGCGTCTGTCCGGGTTCGGGGAATAGCTGAATACGCAACGGCTCGTAGTTTAGCGCAAATATGACGGAGGCACATTGTGTAGGTACATACATAGAGAAATACAGAATGCGTATCATCGCTGCTATCGTACCGAGTCAGGTAGATAGGTAGGTAGGTAGAATGATGCTAGGATGGGCGGGTGGGTGGATCTGGATGGATAGCGTATACGATACCTACGTAGGTATTACGAGTATGTACCTATTGTAACTTTGCGGTGCACTTTGCTCACCTTGAATAAGTCTAGAGAGAGTCCAGATTTTTCATCCCACGTCAGTAATCGATGATAATTGTATATTTGCACGCAGTGAGACTTTACATTTTCGTTCAAGAACGAGCACGTCTTGTCGGCATTGCTGCGAAAACAGACAAACAAACGATAAACGGTATCTGCGATGTACATACTTTTAGTTATTAGTATAGGTACGATTAGGTACAGTAACGTATCGGAGATTCGGTGGTCTGCTGCGTATGTAAGTAGCCAAGTATGTTGTAATGTATGTATGTAGGTAGCTAGGTAGGTAGCTAGGTAGGTAGGTAGGTGGGTGGATGGATACTTACACGCAAGTTTCTATTCTGACGGTTTGCGTGTAATGGTCGGTATTGACTATAAATTTCCAGTTGCCGTTCGTAGACTTGGCTTTTTTCGGTCTGGCGTATTTGATTTTGGAGGCGCAAAGTTGTAACGCATCTCCTCTGGTCGACGTGGACGCGGACGCGGACGCGGGCGGTATTGGCGAGCCGAGTCGTCTGCAAATTAAATTCTCGTCAAACATCTCGTATCGTATCGTCGTCGGCGTCGGCGTCGACTATACGTAAGTACAAATTACCCCTCGCCCTCCATCGAAGCCCTTCACCAGTAGAAACGCTCGATACGTAGTATAAGTAGGTGTAGTGTCGGTACCAACCTTTCTATTTCGGGACTGTGTTCGGCTGTCGCATTTTGAACAAAATCCTGGACTAGAGCTCCGAAAACGTGTTTGTGTTCCAAATTTCGAATGCTATTCGCGATACGATCGCTGCAAACAAAATAATGCAAAATTGCACGGCGTCGTATACGCTTCGAATCCCACACCTCGTACCGTCGTACCTAACTACCTATGCACACAATGCAGTATGTGTATGTCGCATAGGTAAGGTACGAGGTAGTGACGCGTGACTCTTTAGCGTAGGTACCTACTCGTAACTATATATTTAGCGGTCTAACGTAACGTAACGTCTATGCGGCGCCGTACACCGTCCTACAACCGCTTCTACTTACTGTTACTGTTTCCTATGGTGTCTACTTGGCCGCGTTACACTTTTTTTTTTTTTTTTGTAAATTGACACGTAACTGCGCTTGTCGACCAAAAAAATGTACGAACGTTACCAACTTATACCTAAAAAATATCCAACGAACCGCTAGGGTGTCGCAATGAAGTAGACAGTAGACACCGGGTGGGTGAGTACAGGTACAGGTAGATGCACGTAATACGTATACCGATATACGTGTACAGAGACATGGTGCAGCATGTGAAGGTACAGCGTGGACAGCTATAGACATAGACATAGACATAGGCTAGGCTAGGCTCACCTACCTGGGGTAAGAGATGTACGTTTCGTCGTCGTAACAGATGTTGTCGTCGAATACTCGGCATCTCTCTTGGTCATGTTTCACATTCGCAGCCCTGTCGCCGCCATCGTCATCGCTATCGTAATCGTCGCTTTCTTCGCCCGAGTTTTCGTCTTCGCTTTTATCCTCATTTTCCTTGTGCCCGTGCCCGAAGCCGTTTCCATCCTCTTTGTCGGGCGATTGCGTTTGCGTTTGCGATAGTTTCTTATTCTCGAAATTTGCGTAAGATACGTTGGCAGAAGGAACGTAAGGTGGCGGCATCATTTCTTCGAATTTTACGCAAAAAAACAGTCAGCGAAACTCGGAATATTAACGTAATTATAATTAGGCGCCCATATCTATTTATTTTGTATAAATGAGCGCGGCTACGGCTAGAGCCCTGCGCCGCGTTGAAACGATCGTATATACATAGTTATAGGCGCGCTGGCGCTGCGTTGGCGTCGTGTCACGCCGCGCCGCGCCGTCGATTTCGATATTGAAATAAAAGTTTCATTTTTCACTTTGGAAAAAAATAAACCAAATGAAACGATTCGCAATTTCAATATTGTGTAGATTTCGAGAGAAATAAATTCGAGTTACCTATTTGATTTAGTTTAGCCGTCTCGTCGACGCCGCACCGAGAAACTACTGTCATTAGCGGAAGCACAGGGCTCTATTAGATATTTCAAGCGTCAACGGCTACTATTTCTAAATACCTAAATAGATAGATAGATAGATAGTAAGGTAGGTAGATAGGCCTACGCCTGTGCGCGTACCTGGTGAAACGTTGTCATTTTTTTTACGTTCGGCGGCGGCAGAAGTTTGAATTCGTCGGCGAACGCTATACAAGACGGGACGTTGGACGTTGTTCACTCTATAACCGGCCGGTAAAGGATTGTAGTAATACGTCTAAACAAAAATAGATAGATAGACGGATAGGTATTCGTAACAGGCGTCGCGTCGATGAAATCCAGTCGGGTATACTCGTACGTTACGAGCGACTAGTCTGCTACAGTTTGTTTGTACCTACTCGTATAACTAAGTAGGTACGTATTATATTCTAGGTAGATACCTCGGCTATTTTTAGCTTTTCGCACGCGAGCTTCGTTAGACGATATGGTATCATGATACATTATTAGTAATACTAGTACGACCTACCCCGAAAGCTGTGCTGCGACCACTGTGCGGCGCATTGGCAGTGGCAGTGGCGGTGGCGGTGGCCGTGGCCGTTTGTTTCAAACTTTGCAGCATAGCGGCAATGTCTGCGCTGATGGGTAGCAGTAATTCGGCGCTTTTGTTGGACAACTGTTGTAAATTGGAATGAGATAGAGCGGACAAGAAGGACGAGGACGAGGACGAGGACGAGGACGAGGACGAGGACGAGGACGTGGACGTGAGCTGTTTCAACACCAGGGTAGCCAGGGTTAACCGTTGGGTCGGTGACATGGCGCGTATTATGGGTAAAACTTGACCAAAATTGCGTCTGATTGTCGGCTCTCTCATCGCCGTCGTCATGATTTTGTTGAAGCTGACGATACGATCTTGGGCCGCCGCTGCGCCGCTCGTTTCGTAGCTTTCGTTTTCGTCTTCGTTCACTCGGTTCAAATCGTCAACGTCGTCTTCCGCACTCTGGCCATCGCTGCTGAAAATACGAAAATAGGTAGCCGCATTAATAGGTACTCGTAGTTGACAAATATCATATCGCCGATATTGGAATCGGATACCTACACCTAGAACTTGTCTCGTAGGTGCTGAGTTAGCTTAGGTAGGCCCTAAAGTTAGTGTATCAATCTCACGTCAGTCAGTCAGTCAATCGGTCGGGTTAAGGTTGAATTTTAAATTTGAGAAACCTTATACTCCACGGTAGGGTACTCGTAGGTACCTAGTACCTACCTACTAATACTATACCTATAGTAGGTATTTGAACTGACGTACCGCGTGTACGAGTACATATATGTATATGTATGTATAGGTTTTAGTCTGCAATCTGCATACTGTACACGTGGGTACCGTATATCACGCACGCGTTAAAAGTGTTGTACGTAGGCTATACGGTAGACTACGTACGACGAGCTATTACTATTAAGTTGATGCGTTAGAATCAAAACGGTTGCAAAATTTACCGGGACGAGTTGCGTTGATAAAACGTGGCAAAGTCGACCGTTGCGTCCGGGTCCGGGTCCGAGTCGACGTTCGCTTTCGCGTTCGCGTTCGCGTTCGCATCCGCATCCGCATCCGCATCCAATGGGAAATCCTCCAGTTCATCGGGCGCGCATTCGACACCCAATTGATGCGACCACAATGACCAACAACAACTACAACAACACCACGACAGCCACAATACCTGTTGAAGCGATAACAAAACAACGTGTTTAACCAGCGCGTGATCGTTTCATCGGCACTTTCGCTACCCTACCCGCTCCTATTATCTACTCCTACTCCTCGTGCGTTAAAGTGTTACAATACCTTCTCCTTCTACGTAGTAGCACCTACAGAGTCCTATAGTCATACCTAATACATTCGGGGTAGGTCACCGGGTCATTTGGGAATGACCTGACGTCTTGTCGCGCACCTGTACCCGATTCCGATTCTCTTACAGACTGCGGTGGGCTGAGCGGGGTCAGGTTCGGTCGGGTATGGGTAGTACTAGACTATTAGTATGGTATACTTTTAGGTACAGGTTTATCTATCCTACTCGCAGCATGACTGACCTGTAGTTCAAAAGACGCGTCCGCGTCCGCGTCAACTAATAAATTAGGCGACGGTACCTATCTAATGTAATTTCCAGCTTATTAGGGACGTTCTTATCGGATACTCGGAAAAGTAGACGTCGGAAATAAACCTATCCCTTTCCCTATACAATATATTTGTACGTAGTCGTAGTCGTAGAGTCCTACACCTTTAGGTATTAAATCATCGCCGGTATACGAGCAGTAGGTTTGTAGGTTAAGTGTCTATAACTACAGGGATGGATTAGGTACGTCTACGTATCGACTCGCGAAACGTATTCAACTTTTTCACATAATACGCGTAGAACGTAGATAGGTACCATACCAACAACACCAACTACTTATTCTTTGGTATAGCATTGAGTAAAGTCAATTCCGGTAAATTATGTCCTATCAGGTATCAATGCATGTTGGTACCTACATGTACATTTGTGCACCGAGAAAGTGGATAGGTACCTCTTCCCCCCCCCCCCCCTCCCCGAAAAAAATACTGAAAAAAAAACTAAGGTCGGTAATTTGTAGGTACTTTATTTCTTTTATTTTTCGCTCGTACGCGAAGTGAAAAATTGGCGAGTAGGAGTAGAGTAACGTATGCTGTACATACGCTGTACAGTGCGCAAAAGAACCTACTACTTACCGCGAAAGTAATGCGAAATTGAGCCATTTTGACGATGGATGCGGCGCACACTGCTTAAAAATTTACGATATCTATCGGATACCCGCTTCAAGTAGGTAGGTAGGTAGGTAGAGGAAAACCTTTGGAATGGTTAGCGGTGCGCCGAAGGCATTCGTATTTTTACCAGCACAGCGCAGCGAGTACAAACGTAGGTACGAGAGGTGTTGAGACGACGCTACGCTTATACGCTACGTTTCGCCGAGTTTGCAAATTAACCAAGTTCGTAGTAATTGATAACGCCGATTGCCGCCGTACCAAAGTTCATTGTCACGCGTCAATCATTTTGGTTCGCGATGCCGAATTTCCCGTCACTCGACGTCCGTTTCACACGCGATCGCTTCGTATTCGTAAACGCACACACGTACACGTACACGTACGGTAGCTGCTAGGTAATGTATACCTACCTAGTTGGCGCGAATGTATACGTATAGTCGACCGACCGACCGACCGACGGTGCGGTGATACGAAATGCGGGTTAAAGAATATCACGCGCGAACCGCGCAAAATAATCGAGAGCTACGCGAAAAACCTTCACCTAGACGCACCATTTCCACTACGAATGTTATCGAATCGAATCGAATCGAAGTGCCTGGCCACGGCCACGGCCACGGCCACTGCCATTGCCATTGCCATTGCCATTGCCACGGTCACGGTCACGGTCGTAGCAGTTTCAAGTAGGCCTAACTTACGTTAGCTACCACCTTACCACCTGAGTAGAATCCGCTGCCCGCGACGCGACTTGCACTCCCGACACCAAAAACCAAACACGCCGCACCGCACCGCACCGCACCGCTTCATCGACTCTTCGACACGGATGCCGAGCGCATCGCGATGCCCGTAATGGTAGGTATTGGTCGCATCGTCAGCTGGCATATCGCCGTGCCATTCGAAATTTGTAGGTACCTAGTGACGCGTTCGAAATTCAAGATTCCAGATTCGGCTAAACAAAAACAAGATTACGAGACGACGTTGGTGGGTGGAAGGGCTGGGGAGGCGAGACGAGAAGCTGCGTAGCTGTAGCTGTGACCCCAACTGCTCGCTGTCGCTGTGTGCTACGTAGTCGTGCTCCTAGTCCTAGTTGCAAAACCAACAAAGTCTAACAACACTCGCGCGAACTACGCGGACACGAGTTCGGTTTGCTTAGGCAATATAGCTATACAGTCACTGAGTCACTGTCATGTCGCACGAGCACAAGCACGACGCGGATGTCGTTGATACCCGATTATTATTGTAGCGTCGTGTCGCGTCGCTTCGGTCGGGTCAGATCTCGGGCAGTGCAGCGCAGCGTGCCGGTGGTACAGAGTAGAAATCATCAACTTTAACCAACTTGACACCGGTGGTCTGGATTTCTGGATACCAGTTTGTGAAGTGAAGTGAAGTGAAGTGAAGTGAACTGACGTGAGGCGAAGTATAGTTAAGGTTGGTAGGTAGGTACGTACAGGTAGGTAGGTGGGTGGGTGGGTGGGTGGGTGGGTGGGAGAATGAATTGACGGCAGAGGTGGATGAACACTCGCTGGTCGACACTCCGGACACTCGACAGTTGCATTGTGATCGTGTGTACATATACAAGCGCGCGCATTCACTTCCGCGTCTGCCAACCGCTCGGTTCGGCTTAGGTTGAATGACTTGGAAAGATGGTCAATAAGTCGCGCTGCGCCAAGCCCCACCGAATGAAATACTTGCCCGTCCGTACGTCCCTACGTACGTACACGTAGTATCGTATCGTATCGTATCGTATGTAGGTAGTAGGTACTTGGCAGAATTAGCACATCGGCATCGGCGACGTACGATATGCGATAATAGGTTGACGGTGTTTGCGTTTCGATAGCTACGCTTAGCTTCGTAGTAATCGTGATCGACGCATTGCGCCTTTTATAGAGGCGATCGCGGCCGCATCAGCCACCTCTTCTCATTTGCTCTCAATCGACCCGAAACAAAAGCACCCGCGTATTTATGTAAACAGGTACAATATCATTCGAATTATTGATTTCCGTTCTCCTACCGACGCATCCGTCCTCCTCGTCTTAAACGGGTCGTGAATACTGAATTTCGTATTTCGCGCCAATTTTATTTTTAAATTTTATCCAAGTGGGAGGTACTTATTCGACGTTTTTCAGCGAAATATTTTGACAGCAAACGTGTCGCCGAATATGTTTTCAGCATTCGGCGAACACACGCATCACGCAACTTTTGAGCCATTTTTTGAGCCTCCAAAAAAATCAAAAATGAAGAAAACTGAAAAGCGGTGGTTAGATTAAGCGTCTCGCGTCACTCTCTAATTCGAGGTTGCCGACAAGTGGCGCCACACAGTGGTGATGATGATACGTACGAGTAATTTTATGATAATGCTATCGTTTTTTATGGAAAATTGGAAAAATGCAGAAAGAGAAACAGAATGATGGCAGGCAAAACAGATGGGAAAAAAAATTCACGATCTGATTGAAAAGAAGGACATTGCTTTCGTTGGTCATAGGGTATTGTATTGTATTCGATATTTCCGAATAGAATCAAGAATGCGGAATGAGAATGAATAAGAAGATGAAACTCGCGACGTACTGACGTGAGTAGACCTGGTACCGCTTAAATGTACGCCTATAATAATACGGTATTATAATTATGTACTATACTCAACACTGTAGGTACAGTATATTGTAGCAGTAGTATGTACTTTTCTACTGTTACGTCGCTGCCTAAGTTTACCTAATTACTGCCTCGGCAATCTGCGTTGCAGAAGCCGATCCAGTAGTACTGTCGACGTCCAACTCGAAACCTCGAAACGTGAAATTAATCGTACAGTTTGTCGTACAGCGCAGCTACGTAGGGACCTCGCAGCCGCAGCAGGAGCCAAGCCGCATCGCAAGGCCTTTTCGGTAGTAATCGATTCGATGAGTGTGATTTGGCGCAACGAACGAGGTTGGATCGTCTGTCACTCGTCGTTCCTGCACGAAATTTACAACGGTATAGAAAACGAGCGGCCGTGCTCGACTTGTGGAAAATACCGCGTCTTTCACATCGACGAGCCTTTTTTGAAGCGCGGGCAAAAAAACGCCGGCGCTGGTCTGCTCTTTTTGCGGAACGATAGGGCCGCCGCAGAGGCAAACCAGAACCAGAACCAGGAACAGGAACAGGAACAGGAACAGGACCAGGAGGACGACGATGGCGGAAAAGCGACGCCCAAACTGGGATCTTACTCGGCAGATGATTTCAAACTAAACGAGGTACTTGGCCGCATTCGTATTTCGTAGTCATAGTCGTACCTATTCGTCTGTATAAATTATTACTTACTCGTTATTACAGATAGCGGTTCTACAGACGCTAGTCGAGAAGTTTATGCGCGACTTTTTCGCCGCCAAAGTGAAGTATTTCGATGAAACGAAATGCCCGCATTCGCTGGCCGGTAACTCGTCGGCCATCGACGTCGCTAACGCGGCGCTTACGCGAGCCACTCGCTTAAGCGACGACCGCTTCGACGGAGGCAATTTAAACGAGCACGCTGTGGTGGCCAATTGGAAAGAAGAAGCGTATCTGATTCCGCCGCGATGTCGCTTCTACAATTACGACGTAGAGAAGATGAGCGAAAAACTCGGCCTCGTTCGTTCGTCGCCGCCACCGCCGTACGATTTGATACTGGTCGATCCGCCCTGGCAAAACAAGCACGTGAAGAGAAAAAACGCGTCTTCCAACGGCGCTCTGGGGTGAGTCGCTCGGCTCGAGCGTTACGTTACGTTACGTTACGCGGAGAACGTATTTACGTACTTACGCGCCCGCACTTTGAGAGCTAACCGCTTTGCCGTCTTCGCTTTCAGATACAATTTGATGGAAGCGGACCGTTTGGCTGGGTTACCGATCGACGAATGCTTATCGGCGGACGGCCTGCTGGCCGTTTGGTGTACCAATTCGCCGCAACACATCGACGAGTTGCTTAATCGCCTGTTTCCACGTTGGAATATCGAATACGTGTGCACTTGGTATTGGATTAAGGTAAGCGTGAGCGTCGACACCTATCGTATAAAATAATACCAAGTAATTTTTCCATTCGATTCTACTAGGTCACGCGCAGCACTCAACCGATTTGCGAATTCTCCCTTCGTCCGAATAAGAAACAACCTTTCGAAAGAATCATTTTCGCGTGTCGCCCCGATCGACATTTAGTGTATAAAAATCCGCCGCCAAACAAAATTCTAGTCAGCGTACCGAGCGCTATTCACTCGCATAAACCTCCGCTCGTCGGTAAGTGTCCTATCTCGTACGCCATTAATCCTAGCCGATCGACCAATTCGAATTTCGCAAAAACCAAACGAAAAAATGCTTTCCTTTTGCGTGTTCTATAGACGTCTTGAAAGAATACGTGCCCGCCAACAGTCGATGTATGGAAGTGTTTGCCAGATATTTATTGCCCGGCTGGACGAGTTATGGAAACGAAGTACTCAAGTTACAATCGTCCGCTTTGTTTAGCTGATTCTTTTTATCGTTTGCTCTAGAGTTATGTAAAAATGTAAAATCATATGTATTATACTACGCAATAAAGACGTGAGATTGGATTTACCAGTACTTTGCCTTGCGACGCAATTTTTGTTCTCTACTCCACACTATCGACTCTGCGACCGTTCTACACCTTACACCTTAAACTGGCCATCGCCTTTGACACGAACAAGAGAATGTACGTACACACGTAAGATAGGGAGGGCTTTCGGATGTTTTGCGGTTTTAATAAATGAAATAGTAAATTAAAAATACATACGTACAATACACAATATACAAACGATGAGTAAAAAAAAGAAGAAAGAATAAAATACATAAATAAATGAATAAATAAAATAAACGAACGAATAAAAAGTTTACAAAGTGGGCACCGGCATCGAGGCCGACACCGAGTTCATACGATTATGATGAGCGGCGGCGGCGGCTGCAGCTTCCGCAGGCGTCGAAGGAACGACCAGTTGAAATACAGACGAAATAGGTTGCAACGGTGGCGGAGTCGCGGCGACCGCGCTAGTCGCGCCAGGATGATGGGATAAATGTGACTGTAAGGTTTGCTGAAGTTGATGTTGCGTGACCAATATGTGATGCGGCGCGCCCGTGATGGTCTGCGTATGATGTTGATGTTGCTGCTGCTGCAAATGGTGAGATGGTGGTGGCGGTGGTTGTTGTTGTTGTTGTTGTTGTTGCTGCTGCTGCTGCTGCTGCTGCTGCTGCTGCTGCTGCAGCTGGTGATGAGCCAAGTGGTGGTGTTGCGATTGGTGGCCGGAAGCCGTCAACTGCGGCTGAGGCTGCTGCGGTGGTTGCTGCGGCGGCTGAGCGTTTTGTTGTACAGAGGTTTGCGCCGACGTCTGCGCCGTCATTTGCGAAGGCGCAGCTTGCTGCGACGATTGAGGCTGAACTTGATGAGGATGCGTCTGTTGTGTAGCAGAAGGAGGGGGAGGCTGCGAAGGCGTATTTTGCATCGATGGCGAGTGCTGAGCTTGCAGCTGTAGCAAATGATGCGAATTTTGCGCCTGCTGTAAAAATGAAAAAGCGCGAACCGGTCGGTTATAGACTATAATAGTTCGTACGAGTACGGACGTATCGGTAATACCAGTAAGTACTACTCACCACATCCATGTTGTAGTAATTATTTTCGGTTTTGAATTCCGCAACGCTGGTCCACATGCCGTGTACCGAAGACAAATGTTCAGACATTTTATGTTTTCTATCGTAAGTCATTCCGCAAATCGGACAACTGCGAAAAAAAAAAATTGAATTAATAACGCGTGAAATTGAATCGAGAAAAAAGAGAGAGAGAGAGAGAGAGAGAGAGAGAGAGAAGAAGGTCGAAGGTAGTAGGGTTTGAGACGGAGAGTGTACTTACGTGTGACAACGTCTTCGTCCTTCGCCGGCCGAATTCGGATCGTGAATACGAGTATGAGCGTTAAGATTGTATTTTTCGGCGAATTTTTTGCCGCATATAGTGCAGCCGTACGGCCGTTCGCCCGTATGCACGCGGTAGTGACGTTTGAGATGAGATTGCGAAAATACGGCCAACTTGCAAAGCGGGCAGTGAATGTTTTTCTCGCCCGTATGAGTCATTTTATGAATGTTGAAGCTTTTTTGATGAATGAAACGTTTGCCGCAAAGATCGCACTGCGCCGCGCCACGCCACGAAAACAGCGAATGAAAAAGAAGAAGCAAAAAACGAAAAATGCATACGTTCAAAAAATACGTGTACGCCTCTACGGGTACGGTACGATACGGGGTACGCTCGTACGCGTAAACGGTAGCTGCGAAGTAGCAATTTGGACTATTAGGCTCACCTGAAAACGCGTAACGCCCGTGTGGATGGGCAAATGCTTTTCCAAGCCGACTTTCTGGGTAAACGATTTATTGCAGTAGGTACAGACGAACGGATGAATACCGTTATGCATGCCGATGTGAATGTCGAGCGCTTTTTTCATCTTGTACGCTTGGCCGCATATCTCGCAAACGAACGGCCTGACGTCGCTATGCGAGGCGATATGCGATTTGAGTTCCGTGACCGTTCGCCACTTTTTGCCGCACTGGTTGCACTCGTGAATCGGCACCATGAAGGCGCGCTCACCTTTTCGATCGCCGCGTTTTCGTTTCTTTTTACGTTTTTGCTTCTTTTTGCCGTTTTTACTGTCGCTGCTTTGCCATCCTCCATCTTCGACGCCACCGCCACCGCCGCCGTCGTTTTCTTCTTTCACGTCTTCTGCGAAAGTAGCCGGCGCAAATGTTAGCGAAAATGAAAAACGAAGCCAACTCAGTAACGGTAACTCGTCGTCGAGTAGGTACTCACCTTCGCTATCGGCCGAATCGTCGTGTATCTCGACCAAGGGTTCTTCTTTCCATTCGAAGTCGTCGTCGTCGTCGTCGTTGTTGTCGTCGTTGTTGTCGTTGTTGTAATAATCCTGTTTGAAAAGTTCGCCGTCGTCTACGCCAGACGACAACGCCGCCGCCGCCGCCGCAACCGCTTCTTCGGCTTTGAAAATATTATCGTTGGTCGCGTTATCGTCCGCTTCCGATCCGAGTTTCTCCGCGTCTTTCTCTTCGAATTCCTCTTTCTTAACTACGCCGCCCTCCTTGTCGCTGTTGTCCAAACACGTCGAAACTGTCCTTTTTTTGTTGCCGCCACCTGCGCGCGTACAAACGTTCCGCATTTTAGGTACTAGAAAAATTTCGACCAAATAATTATGTAGAAATATGAAACGCTACGCGCTTCTTCAAAGCGAACCGGCCGGCCAACCTTTCGTATTCGAACGAGTTCGGCGCACTTCCAACGCCACGTCCTCGAGTTCTTCTATACTATCTTCGTTATTTTTGACCGGTCTTTCTTTTTTCATTTTTGATTTGTCGCCGAAATCACCGCGGCCGTTGTCGTTACTCTCCCAAACGTCCTGCGAAAAAAAAAAAAAAAAACGAAACGAAACGTAAAATCGAAACTACAGCCCCGGAAGGTAGGTAGGTTGCCGCGTTTTATTACTTGCGCATTTTTGACGGCGGCGCCGCCGGTGGCGGTGGAATTGGCTTTTCGTTGGTGCGCCTTGACCGGACGACCTCGCTTTCGTTTCGAAACTAAAGCGATTTTCAATTTAATGTCGGGCTGCTTGGTGTCGGCGTGACGATGGTCTTGCTCTTGGTCTTGGTCTTCGTAACTATCGGTCTGACAAGCGACGCCTTTAACACTCGGAGGCGTTTCGTCGTCGTATATTTCGCACGTTTTCAAGTAGAAAGCCTGTATTTCTCGTTTGATATCGTCGCACCGACTCTCGGCCGAATTCAATTCGTCGAACAGTTTGTAACACCTAGAACAGAAGAACAACAGACTAGCTAATGAACACCGGCCGAAATGCGCCCGTTACAAACGTAGGTACTCGTAGAACAGAACCGCGCCGCGTATCTAGTACCTGTTACATAGGATAGTACTTCGGGCCGTGACCGCGTCCAAGTCTCGTCTTAGAACTTTATTTATATTATCGCAGAGCAACGTTCCGCCATGCGCCAGCGCCGTATACAAAATATTGTAGCCGTTGTGGGTTGCGACGTCCGCGTCGCAGATCAGACAGTGCATCGCTTCGTTTGATTTTCGGCTGTTACATATGCGAAGACCACCTGCGAAATACGAAAAGCAACAACGGTGAACCGGATCAGTAGGTACCTAGACGTGTTCTTCAGCGTAGAATGCCTACGCTTTAACGTAAGTATGATAAATGATAAATGATTGACTCGGATTTGTATTCGACGATCGGTGCTGGTGTTGCGATTGACCGTAACTAACTAACTAACTAACTAACTAACTGTCGCTATCTGTTTCAATAAAATTCTTTTTCGTCCTTCGTTACAAAATTTATCGTCGAGCCGAGTGTTGGTGTAAAGTAAGTTAACAGGGGTCGGAAATGTAGGTATACCAACGACTAATCAGCCGATCGGGATGACAAAATATACAAAATTTCGCATAGATTTTTGGTTCGCATTTCGTAACGTAATCATCATTTTTGCGATAGCGCTGCGTACAAACACTACGAAATCGACGGCAATTTTCATTGTAAAAAGTTGACGACGCGCGAATAGAGAAGATGGAAAAAATACGCGTCGAATAGACCGAAGTACCTGGTAAATGCATTCTTTCCGTAACATCGTCGGCCATTTTAAGTGATTCTCAATAATGAATAAATTGCGATTCAGTCACACCGTGTCAACTCGTTATACAGCTTTCATTTTGTAAATTTACAAATTAGAATCCGAATACGATCGATAAATAAAAAATAATTACGAAGTAAAACCAAAATTAGTACCTCTAAATAAACGCGAAGTGAAGAAAACACAATTTTCGCACTTTACGGACCTCCATCAAGTTTCCTAAACTTTTTCGACACTCGCGTATTCGATAATTCGAAAAAAACAACAACATCAACATCTCAACAGAATGTAGAATGTAGGAACCACCAACGGTGGCGCGGGCGAATGCGGTGTGACACCTTCGCCGCTCGGCCCCATCTTTCGAGTATCGATTATCGCAAGCGCCACGTCACCGTAACGTAACCCGTAAGCCCGTAACGGTAACGCAAAAAACGTACCGTGAAACGAAACGGGTGCGCCGCGGTGGCGCTATTATTGTTGTTGTGATTTTCTTATCAGTTATGAGATAAATCATTGGAAAACAGAAAATTATTCAAAATTCAAAATTTGGTTTTGACAGTAGAATATAATATAATAATATATTAGGTTCCGCGAGTTCACCTTCGAGATACATATGGGGCAGAACCTCATATAAATACAAAATTTCATTCGCGTTCGTATAGACGTTGATGTGGTTGCTTCTTGCTTTCAGTACTCTCATGTGTGATGTGCACAAACACAAATTGAGGTAAGAAGAGCCAGCCCAGCCGTACGATTTTGATTAGGAAAGATCGAGTTGGCGTTTCTTATCGAGTGTAAAGCGATTTCATTTCGTACTCGTAGTATACGCGATGGCGACGAGCGAAAGCGAAAGTTGCTGCGCAGAGGTGGAAGATAACGACGACAGCATCGAGTGTTTTCAAAACTACAGCGCGTCCGAAGTGTTTATTCAAGGTTTGGCAGGATTGGTGGACCAGCAGGACGTCGAATCGATGATCCGCGCTCAAAAGCAAATGTACGCGTATTACTGGTACAACCAAGTCGCTGCAGCGCCGCGCCGTTTCATCTAACGTCGATTTACTTTCTGTTCGTAGTTTGCAGCGGTTTGAAAAGACTAACGAAATGTTATCGAATTGCAATACGCTGTCCGTGACTCGGCTAAAGGTCGCTAATCAACAATTCAAGAATTACAAACAGTTGCTGGTCGACGTGAAGAAAGATTTAGATTACACGTTCAAAAAAATCAACCTCATGAAAAGCAAGCTGCGCAGTCAATATCCGGATAGCGTAGTAGGTAGGTCTACTGGTCTAGGTGTACGTAGCGTACGTAGAAGTAGATTTCTGCGCCGCCAGCACTTGGACGGTCGATTCGCGATTCCACAGTAATTACGGTTCGGTACGTTTCAGCGACCGCGTCGAAAGCCGGCGAATTAAATCGAGGTAGCGCGGACCCGGACGCAGAAGTGGAAGTGGCCAAGTCGTCAACGTCCGAAATAGAAGAAGGAAACGTCGTACGTCCACTGGTATCGTGCGATTCGCACCAAATTGCCGCCGCCGCCGCCGCCTCCTCCTCCGGTACGTATTCCGGTAGTCGTTTCGCATCGTTTTTCTAGGCACTTCCACTCGGTTCGAGCTGAGCCTGCGTTACCGTTGGTCGGCACTCGGTGGGTTTAGGTAAATGCGAAATAAGAGTACGAGAGACTACACGTTGGGCGTATCGTCGTCGAGCATACACGTATACGCTGCGTTGAAAGAAATGAAAAATCATAGATCGCAAAAGGGGCAGTCCTTTTTTTTCTTTTGTATTTTTTTTACAATGACTAGATTTCAACTGGTTTTCGATCATTTTCAGGTGCAAAATGCCAAACAGAACAGGCGGAGAAAAAAACAGAAATAAGCGACGGTAATTCCAATTCGAGCGAAAGTGGAGAAGCCGACAGTCACGTGGAGAGTATTAGTATTTCCACATCAGATACGGCGTAACGTAATGAATTCGATGCCAAGTTATGGCGCCTTCCATTCATATCGGATATTGCATGTGCTCTTTGTTTTAACAGAACAGAATAGCTAATCATCGCGCAGCACGACGCCGCGCCGCGCCACCAACCACGTCGTCTGTCGTCTTGACAGACCAAATCACTCGATCAGTCGCAATGCGAAATGCCGACGAGTACGAGTACGAGTATATAGGTACTACTATTGTAATAAGTGTACAAGTAAAAAGTACATACGCTTAAAATTCGAATCAATCTTATTAAAAATCATGGCCAAGTAGAATGGTTTTTAAAATTTATAGAAAAACAAAATGTACGTATGCGATAGATAGAATGAACGAACGAACGGATGAATAAATAAATTTGTAGTAATAGAATGTAGAATAAACTATAAATTTAAAAACCAAGAACAAAACCGTTCGATACAAACGTTACGATTTACAAAATTAGATATTATGGTAGGTAAAGTAAATTTCAATCGTCTGAATTTTTTTTCCTTACAAATTTAAAGCTAAACATACAAACGAAAACTAATAAATTCTTCTACATAAAATGGAATTGGAATACACGAGGGGGAAAAAGGATAATGATAAAAAGTACATACAGACTGTTTGCGAAACGCGCAATCAGTGACGACGTCTCGTAATTCATTTAGGTATAATATAAACCATAAACACAGTTACATAGTAAGCGCGGGCGCTAATCATTTAGGACGACGCTTGCTTTTTGTGTATCTCTTGCAAGTGTTTTTTAAATTCTTTCGGATTCGACCACATCGTAGCTGCGTCTTCGTTTAGCGGGCTGTCGTTATTCGGTTCTGCAAACGAATAACATTATAAAGCTGGTCTAGCAATTATTAGTAAAAGCGCGCGCGCAATTGTGTAAAACACGATATAGGTATTCTAATATTTTAACTAACTGTCTTATAGGTAAGTATTTGTAAGTAAGTAGAGTAAAATGAAATGAAATAAAATGAAAAAATTACCCCCAAGCAGCGACTGGATTGAGATTAATATAGTGCGCACGTCGTATAGTGCCGACCATTTTTCTTTCAGTATGTCCAAACAGATATTACCGTTATTGTCGACATTCGGATGGAAGCACGGCGTGGTGAAACGTACAACGGGTGCCGTATACGGATAAGTGTGCGGGAACTCTAATCTCAATTTATACGTTAAACCTTCGTACACCTGTAAGCGTAAAGAGGTACTACGATAATAAAATATTATATACGCAAATACGCAATTGACAAAAATTCGGTAACACCATCACTCACCGTATCGATAGGGCCCATAATCGTGGCGACCCAATAAAACAAATTTTCACCATCTGGGAAGGCGGAAACGCTTTTCTCTCCGGCCGTCTTCGCAAAGGTATTCGCGAATAACATGAAAAAGAAAAAAACAAGCCGTTAAACCGAATCAAAATTATATGGATAGGCATAGGCGTACGTGACCAAATTGACTGCTAGATTTCATTACCATGAGTGTCATCAATTCCGACTGTAACCTGCAAATAATACAAAGAAATGAATCATGAATCAACCAACGGTACAGGTAGGAACATACATATTAAAAATAACCGAGACTATAATAATTATGTACTGTACACTACACGCGTGTACCTACTTAATGTAGGTAATAACCGTTTTACGCGACGCACATTTGAAAAAATCTACGTAGATACGATGATAAACGCGTATAAATTGTTGTTGCATCGAACGGGCTTGCCGACGTAATTAGAAATTTTTTCAAAGAAATAGCGAACGATTGTATTAATACGAGGTAGGCATTTCTTAAGCGTAATATCCCATCGCAATTTCGCAAGTAAAAGGCTACCAACTTGGATAATAACGACGTTTGATAGAAGAGCCAACCGTAGGCTGCTTCAACGCGTTATTTTCTACCAATGAAAGTACCGCTACATCGCGTATAGATCTGTTTTCAACGACTTATTTTTATTTCTACTTATGTACTAGACCAAATACTAGACGTAAGTAATACGATCGACGAATGGGTATTGACAATACTATCCAAATTCGATAATCGATAACTTCACTTACCGCTTAGTGACCGCATTCAAATCGTGCTTTTTATTTAGTTTGTCTTCTTTCAAGACCGAATTCAAAGTTCTGTTTGAAAGTGAACTGTTTTGAGACATGGTAACGCAATCTTCAACTTCCACTCGCACGCGAACACCGAATACACGATAATTTTCAAAGATGACCGTTGAAGTTGCAATGTATAACCAGTTTCAGATTGAACAGTATCGGGCAGATTACTATGAAAAGAAACGTAATGTATGGTTAGGCGTTAGGTACAACGAATGTCACTTACTTCAGCAGTAATTAGGTACGAATTATATTTATACGTTCAACTACAAAGCATAACTAACAGATACCTGAATCATAACGGTATTTAGGTGTAAGTTCCACTGTTGTGTAGATGCAAGTTGGCGCTTTCAATTCAAAAATGCAACGATTCGAGTTCAAAATTTAAACAAATTCTTCAGCCAAAAATCTCAGTTAGGTAATTATTATCATAACTTTTTTTTTATTAAAAAATCAAAGTGGCCAGGCGGAATCGCGGAAAACTCTCATTGCTTGTTTTAGCTTTAGCTTTGTTTTTTTATAGCGGATTATGCACAATCTGGATTTTAGATTGTGAGGGTTTGTGCGAATCCATTAATCTGCTCGATGAGTAGATTATGAAACTGGATTATGGCAGAGCTGAGCGACTCAGAATCGATGAAGTGAGTCGTAAGAGTCGCAATGAATGATTCGGAGTTCGATTCTCCAGTACGACTCCTCACTTCAATGAATCGCAAATGAATCACAAAATCCGGACTCTTCTTCGAGAGTCGTTTACTTCAAACACGTGCGACTCTCATTTTCCGACTCCTCGCGACTCTTTTTTTCAACTAATTCCCGACTCACTCCCCCGACTCCTCCTAAACTCTTATTTTTGTTCTCATACGATTCTTTTACAACTCTTTTCTCTAAATTTTTCTTTTCACTTTTCAAATTTCATTTTCATTTAAAAACTAAAATGTTCTGTAATTTAATTTCTTTTTTTGTTTTTTTAGTGCGACATATTTATTATTTTTCAATTTTCAAGTACAGTAATCAATTATAAATTTATAAATTGATCAATAAAATTTATTTTAACTTTCATGTTTCATATTCTCGTAAAAAAAGGAAAAGCTAAAAATTTTTGAAAAAAAGGTTACCACAGTATCATTGCCTTTTGTAGATCTTGTGTGTTTAAAATAGATTTCGAAGTTTTTCATCACTGAATGATTTTGAAACAATAATTCGAAAATTAATTGAAATCAAAACTAAACTAACACAACACACGAGGTTGCACTACCTATGAATCGCGGAAAAAGGGAGTTTGAGAGATGAAAAGAGTCGTGATATGAAGAGTTGTGAATCAAAAGAGTCGCAAGTAAAAAAAGAGTTGTGAGTAAAAAAGAGTCGCAAATTGAGAAGAGTCGTGAATCAGTTTAATGTTCGACTCTTAGTGATGAGTCGATTTTTTCAAATTTTTTTCGACTCCTTGTGAAAAAGAGTCGAACTCAGAGTCGCTCGCATGCGACTCTCGCGACTCACACTCGAAACTCTGAGTCGCGCCAGCTCTGGATTTATTAGACACCTCCTGGTATTAAAAGGTACCATGTTGTTTCCCTCAGTATTAAAATACATTTTAATACCATCAAAATGGTCAAAAATGGATATTAAAATTAAAAAGAATATTTTAATTGGATTAATCACGTGGTAATAACCTGAAGAATTACCTTGAAATTACCATCTAAAAAAATAAAATATGGGATATCGATATCCCTGAATAATTTTATTAATTTCAAGTATTTCTAGCTTCTAGTCTAGGGTATTAATACCAATTTTCATTCAAATTAACATTTCTAAACATCATTACATCACTTAAATCTCGTTTTTGCTTCAAAAAAATAAATTATATTTTGAAAACGGGAATTTCCGGTTTTGATGATGGTGGGGACGTTCCCGGGAATTTCCGGGAACAATTTCCATTCCCGCAAAATGGGAATTTCCGTTTCACAACACGGTGCACAATCCGGATTTTGGATTGTGAGGGTTTGTGCGAATCCATTTAATAATCTGTTGGATGAGTAGACTAACGTCTAGTTTGATTGTTTTGTTTACATTCATGGGGTGCAACTTCGATAAATTTTTACCAAGTCCAGTGCTACATAATACTTTATAGTCAAAATTGGAAGGGAGGAAGGGGTCTAATCGAAATTTTTGTAATAACTAAAAGTATTTGTACAACTTCAAGCTACAACTTTTGTTTGAAAATTTTTTCAATCGGGCTCCTTACCTCCCCCCTATGAGCAGAGAATCGCGATTCACTGAGTCGAAAATTTATTTATCAAAGAATCGGACTCTCAACATAGGTGAGTCGCCCCAGCTCTGCTAAGAAGTATCTACTATGATACAAAAATCACACTAAATTGTTTGCATGCAGCGTCGACAGTTCCAGTCAAGTCCCCCGATCGAAGCGATATTTCTCTATTACGAATTTTTGTCCTTCACAAGCGAAGAAGCTGATATCGCATGTTTGGAGACGATCATGAAGAAACTGTCATCGCATCTAGGAATTATGTACTGAACATATTTATTATTTTTAATCAGTTTCTAATGTTGTTTAATTATGTAACTGTATCTATGTTTGTTTTCAGCTATTCCAAATTGAAAGGAAAACGAACCCCTTCGCTAAGTGAGCTGGATGAAGATCTTTCTGGAACGTTAGGACTGTTAGCAGGGCCGGATTTAGGAAAAAAATGCCCCAGGACCATATAATTACTGAAAGCCCTCTTGCCTCTTGTAATTTTCAATTTTTAAGTGATCTGCCGGTAGCCTCTTTTCAGTGAAGGGCCTCTTTTGATGATGGGCCCCAGGGCCATGGCCCCGCTGCCCCCCCCCCCCCTAAATCTGGGCCTGACTGTTAGCTAAATGTTAGATTAAAACCTTACATGCATCGTCGTTGTTCTATAACCATTCTTCGGTGCGTTTATCTTTAAATGAAGATTTAAAAAAAAAAAAATAAAATAATGATGGACTAGAAATAATAGGTATATCAAGTTACGCTGCGCTAGAAAAAAATTTACTCGTACATTCCGCTATACAAAATTTATAATTATTACGTTGTACAAAATTTGGGTGGCGCTAGTAATGCGCCAAAACGTGCAAAAGATGATTAATAACGATCTAATAACGCGTTTACGCGCACCTACACATAGGTTGCTGGGTTGGATCCGGGATCCGGGTGCGGCGGTACGCGATAGGTCTGATTTCGATGCGACCTCGGTGGTACGGTCTGATCTGCAGTACATACGTAAGTTACGGTGCACGGTGCTCAAATTGTAGCGCAAGATTAAAAAGATCGGTGCGCTTTTCTCGCTAATTCTTTCATTTTCGCAATCAACCACTGCAACAAAACGATCGAAGAAAACAAGTTGCGTTTAAATCAGCGCACGGTGTATAATAAACGCGCTATATTAATGGCGTCTGTATTTGTACATAAATTTTATACAAGATATTGTACGCGTATGACCTGGACGTACCATTCGTAAATCTTTATCCGACACGATCAGTATTTTCCCTTTCGAAGTTCTTTTGAAAAGTGATCCGAAGGCTGCGACGGGCGACGAAGCGGGTCTTCTGCTGCCATCGGCCGCATCTACTCTAATACTGACTCCGTATTCGCTTTCAGCGATACCGTCTTCTTTGATTTCGCTCCACGTGTACTGCCATTCGATCTGCGAATGAAAAGAAATAGAAAACACATTTTCTCGATTCTGCGCCGCGCCGCTGTCTACCTACTCGTTCATACGCGCCTATCACTCACCTTGATATTGTCGCTGAAAATATCGCTCGATTTTACCAAATATATAACGCGATTGTTTGTGACCAACAGAACTTCTTTGTCCGGTTGATTGCTATCGGCCATCGGTAAATGGAACACGTAATCGTCGGTACTGATGAATTTGCCCTTTTCGGTGTTCTAAAACACACACACACACAGAATAAATAGATGAGGTACGATAGGCCTAACCAGTAACCACTGGCGATAAGACGTTTAACACTACGTCGTAGCGTGTTCCCTTACCAGTAGTAATTTTATTCCTTGGGCATCTTTTCGCGAGTACGGAATAACTAGGCCATTTTCTCTAAAATAACGAGGCAATCTGTATCTGCTAATTTCTTCCGAAAACGAAGCCACCCTGAGTCGTTAAAGAGAAACGAAACGAAACGAAACGAAAATATAACAACAACAGTAGACAATAGTAGACCAATGTACTATGCTAAGTAGGTAGGTAGGTAGGTAGGTAGGTACGACGTACGAGTCACGAGAGTAGAAATTGAAACGGAATAATTAGTGACGAAACGTACCTTCGCACTACGTCGACGGTGCCGCTAGCGAAATCAACGACACCCGATGCGGGTCGCATGAATAAACCTACCACGCCTTTACCGACGCCCTTTACAAATCCTTCTACACCATCCTCTTTTGCACCAGAAATAGGTTTACTTATGACACCTCCGACGCCTTCGACAACGCCCTGTAAATATAAAATACTCGGGTATGGTATAGGTATAAGTATATAGGTAAGGTACTCTCGCAGAGTCGTCACTCACCATAACTAATCCGCGACTGCCTTCTGCGATACTGGTGTGCTGCTGTGCCAGTCTTTGGCGTCTTTTTTTTTGATATTCTTCGTCTAAAGTTAACGCGGCAATACCTTTTCCTAAGCAAAAGCAGGAAAGAATGAGGCAAAAAAATATTAAGAGATACCTATCGAGTACGTCCGAGTCGAGCAGAGTTGCGCCACGCCCATGCCCATGCGTGATAGGTTATCGCGCGAATATTCGTACGCAGGGCAAAGCGGAAGTTGGATGCGTTAGCGTCTAGCCGCTTATATACGAGTAGGAGGTAAAATTAGACGGTACGTTTAACGAAACGAAATATCGATTGCGAGCGCAGGCTTACCCATTGCACCGGTAATTCTACCCACAGCACCCGCTGCTCCGCCAACAGTGTGTCCGAACAAACTACGAACGCCGAGAAAAACTCCTTCGGCGAATTCGCTGGGACCTTGAATGGCTCCCTTAAAAATGAAAGAGTAAGCGATTAATCGAGTACAGCAGACGCGAGCTTAGTAGTAGGTAGGTGGGTAGAAAAACTCAAGTCTACCTGGAAAGGCTCGTAGAAGAAATCTTCGACTCCTTGTTTCAAACCGGTCACCAAACCGAATGGATTTCCTAGTACGTCCAAACCCAATACCAAAACGTATAGCTGCTTCACAAACTGGCCGATGTAGTGGGTCTTCACTTCGGCCATCAGCTGAGATTGCGAGTAGAAGGTGTGATTTCTTTCGAAATACGCCAATCTATTGTAATAGCATAAATTACGTATACGTACGAAGAAACGAGGCGGCGACGCGACGCGACGCGACGCGGTGCCGGCGCTAAATTATAGTAAAACACCCGAGCTAGCGGTAGCCCACCGTTTGGGTCTAAGTACCGGTGGAGTACGTATACTACGCGAGCCATGTGTTGGAGGATTACAAAAGGCATATTCGAAAAGAACGAGTAACGAACCTGAATACGACGTCGTTAACGTCCGTCAGTGTGACGCCCACGCTTTGCGTGAGAAGATTTACGATTGGCAAGCCTTGCTGCGGAGTACCGTCGTTGGCATTTTCACCGCACAAAGAAAAACTAACGTGTATCTAGAGAAAAGAATAGGTGTTCTGTATCAAGTTACAAACTAGCACTCGGTAGCCACTAGTTAGTGAGTTACGAAATTTTAGCGGTACCAACCTTCAGCGGAGAAAAGTGAAGCAAATCGTAAAAATCTTGACTAGTCACCGATGAAATGTGAACGCCTAATGGTTCCATGTACACGTGTTGATCGGTTCGAAATTGCGCCAGCTATATTTAAAACGAAACGAATTTATACCGGAGTATACGTAGCTAACCTACGGCTTCGCACATCGCATTTACGTAGCACGTACAAAAGTACGTCTAAAGCAGGTCTGCGAGTGCGTGCGTCCGTGCGTGCACCGAAATAGCGGCTGATTAGTGATTACTATATGCATTTATGTACGAGTATATACCACGTACGTAGATTGTCGTCGAGAGAAAAATTTTAAAGATATATACTTAATCGAGCTTACAGTCTACGTTGTCGTCTACACGTTCACGTACCTCTTCGTCGTCCGTTACGCGATCGGCTTCCAAAAATTTTACCAACGCATTAACGAAACCTATATCGATTTTAACGTGAAATTCTTGAACGAGCACTTTGAAATATTTGAACTGCTTGACTGCTCCGGCCGCGTTTTCGTCTACCCTTTGTACAATACTCAATTCGGCGAAAGGTTTTTCACGAGCTGCGCGCGCCATACCCGAAGAAAAAAGTCGCCAAAATTAGGAATTTCCAGTTAAGGCTAGATCGCGTTACGTTGTGCAAAACAACGAAACGAACCGCGACGCGATGCGACGCGACGCGACGCACCTCTCTAGATACGTTCGTAGTAGGTATAGAAAGTAATTGTGCGGATTCGCGGCATCGCGTTGCTACGCAGTACGTAGACGTACTAACCGGAGCTGGAATTCTCGTCGCTGGTGTTGGCCACGCTTTTCGGCGGCGGTACAGGCGAAAATATTACTGGAAAAACGCAATCGTAAATCTGATTGTCCATCTGTATTCGGTTTATCTTGGCGTGGATCTGCTTGTAACGTTCGGACGATCTGATTTGCAACCATAAACCGTTGCTGTACGTTCGACGAATTTTTTTAACCGCCGGTTTCACAATATATCCGTCGTTGAAATTTACCTTGAAAAACGAAAACCACCGTAGATAGATCGATATACTTGGTATAGCGTATATAGGTATTAGGTACAGGTAGGTACGTAACTAACGTTCGTAAAACGCGCAGAAGGAATTCGACTGTGCGTACACAATGCTAACGAGTCGATGCAATGGCGAAGTAAATACTCATCGTCCAACATCGCCACCGTCACCGGTACTGACATTTACCAGATAGGTTTTTTGCATTACCGTTATAGTAGAATCTTTCGCGACGACGATTTCTTGATCCGAAATTAAGGACGTATCGTCTTTGTCGACTACGCGCGTCCTGTTGCGATAGTTGACGTACGCTTCTTCTAGTTGCTTATTTAACTGCTCGCTGGCCGGCTTGAATCGTTTTCCACTTTGTTTCTGTACTTCCCACACAACCGTAGAGCTGCACCGATCGATCGGATCGATCGCGTTGAAAATACACGCAAATACGCAAGTAATACGACCATTTCGGCGATGAAATCAAATTCTACGAATAGCAGCCGCAGCCGGCTACCTACCTGGAGACGCTGATGTACAACAGTTCTTGTTTGGATACGTTGTTGACCAACGAGAATCCTACGCCTTTCAAGTTCAACTGAATTTCTTGTCGAGTTTGCTCGAAATCGGCTATCGCCTCGATTTCCTTAACCACGAACGGATCGGCGGTAATCAACAAGACGCGCTGCATACCGTTCAAAAAAGAAATCCAATAATTTTTCTCGTCGTCGTCGCCGCCGACGCTGTCGCGTTTACGTAGTTCGCCGACGCCGTCCTACGACCAAAACGCAAAACCAAATCGCACAACGTTTACATTTCCATTCGAGTACTCGACGCAATGAAAATAAAATCCCAACCTCGGTCTCGGTACGTACCGTTCGAAGATCGATGTTCGCATTACCGGCGTTCGTTACGAGAACCGCGTTCTCCATGTTTGCGGCAGACCAATTAAACAACAGCTGATGTTTGGATTTCAAAGAAACCATTTCGCGACCGTAATTTTCTAGTGCGCTGCGCAAAAACAAAGCCAAACGATTAAAACAAGTGTGCGCAGTTAGCAGCTATCCGCTACTCGCCATGCCAATCTGCCAACAACGCAACGTATAGTTACGTACGTACAAATAGGCGTAGGTGCGAGTGAACCTATCTACTTAGGCTACTTACCCATTTTTGTCGCTAGTGTTATTTTTCAAATCGACTTCGGCGCATTCGAAAGTCGAATCGGTATCGTTGATAATTAGAGCGGTTGCCATTTTGGGCTGGAAAGCGGCTATGGCTACGTATACTCCGCCTTCGGTAACTTGAACGTCAGCTTGTAGTCCGCCGTACTGTCGACAAGAGCAAACAAGCGAACATGGTCGCATCAAACCACAACGCATTACGCAACGCAGCTACCGAAACCGACACGAAAGCCTCTTACCGAATTATATAATTTCAAAGTGTGCGTTTTGATTTTCAAGTACGAAAAAGACGTGGTCACTTGAACGGTATTCGCGATGCGTAGTTCGAGAAACTTGTCCGAGTCTTGTTTGGCGATCGGCCAAAACGGAACGCAAGCTCCGCTCTCCACCTGCCAACGATACGTAAAAAAAAAATAATGGGTAAATAATCTGTAGGTAGGCCTAAGGCAATGGCAATGGCAATCAGATAGATTGGTTTCGTTACCCGAATCCAAGCGGCGTTTCGAATTCGGCTTTCTCGCAATTCCACAGCGAACGGACAATTGTTGGCCAACGTGAAGAAAGGCGAAAATATCACTTGTTTGGTCAGCGTGTTATAATTTAGTCTGATGTACACGCCCAACTGAAAGACGAAACGACAACGTTGAAATGTGTACGCGCGTAACTACGAGTAGCAATACTACAATCATACGCTGGCGCAATGGGAACACAAACTTGGTAAATTTGCGTCGAGTACGAGCAGAAAACTGATCCCGAATTACCGGCCACGTCCATCGAAAATTTATCAGACCACTCGCCGTCGCCAACTCTAACGCAGGCTTTTTTTTTGCTGAAAAACGATTTCTCTTTAAACGAGAATAGTATGGGTTCTTCGAAACGAGCCGGATGGTGTAGAATCATGCCGCCGTCTTCGACGCCCTACAAACAAAATACGCGATAGCGCATATATTCGCATTCGCGTAATAGCACGCGCTAGATAGTAAAGTACTAAAGTAACTGTTGTTGCGTGAAATACGCCGCGCCAAAAGCGTGGCTACCGTACCTTGTACGATAAATCGAGCCCGCTTTTATTCACCATCCAGTACGGACAGTATAAGGTGAAAATCATGGAATCGTCGCAGTTCCTATACCATACGCCCAAATTCAACGAAAATGGTTTCTCGCTATCGAACGACGTGAACGTCCAAACTGAAAATACAGGCGCGTCCGATTTGATCAGCTTCTTGCAGGACCACACCTTATCCAGATAGTTGTCCAACTGTAACCGGGGCGACCACGAAACGAAATTACTACTTACGTTAGTCGCGTCGCCTTCACTACGTAGTACCTACAACACGGCTTACCCTTAACACGATGGTCGAATGGTCCGGCTCGGCGGTGCATACGTTGATATTTTGACCCGGTTGCAAACGATGTTCGGCTGCGATTCCTTGCAAACAACATACCACCTCTACGGGCAGGAAATTTTTGAAAACTAACGTCGGTCTGAGGCGTATACTATACGCTGTGCTGGCGACCGTGTAACACGTTGTATTCTCGTAGTACACCTGTTCCATCTCTCCTAAAATCTAAAATTTGAAAGAAAAAAAAGATGAAAAATGAAGTAGGCCTAGGCCTAGGCCTACCCGCGTTAACGGCGCGGCGCTGCCGTGTACCAGTACGTACTCGCATGAAAAACGGATCTTCGTTTTCGCTATTTTTCGAAATACAACGCGCTTGTTTCGAAAACGATACGGTTTTTTGAAGATCTCTCCATACGACCGGCTCGGCCGTCAAGTGATACCTTTAACGATGACATAACCAATAATTATCGATTACACTACGATAAGCCAGAGCACGACCGTCGACCAAGCCACATCCACGGATACGGTGCGGTGGTGCTCTCGAATGAAATCGAATCGCAATCGCTTACCGTTCGGGAGCGAAAAATAAGTGACCTTTTGAATTGTAAACCGCTTCGACGGGAACGTTTAGATACTGCGAAGGACTCACTTTACCTACTGGCTCGAGTTTATCGTTTTTCATCGAGTACACCAGCATATGGACGTTGAAGTGATTGTAAACCTGCGCGGTTTGAAAAATGTAAAGCACACCGTACGCCATACGCCAGATAATATATTATGTACAAAGACAGACTAATGAACGAGACTTACGCGTACTACGCTACGTATGGTTACGATGACGCTGCCGTCCACGACGTCCACCTCGGAAATTAGACCCCACGTCTCGGCTAAGCCGTCGTTAGATTTGACCGTGAAATATCTTTTGTCAGCTCTGCATACGGGTAACGTCAACTCTTTGTTACGACATACGATCTACCATGCAAGAACAAGAACAAGAACAAGAAGAACAAGAAGAAGAAAAATAAAAAAAAGAAAAACAACAACGTAGTAGGTAGTGCTCCTATCTGGTACTTACGGTGATGCGCAGAAAATCCGTATTTCGCTGCGTTATCGTATTTAGTTCGTCTAATAAGCAGCGTTCTTCGGTATCGGTATTTCGAGCATCATCGTCTACGCCACCGGCGATTACTAGTTTTTTTTTCGATAAGCGTACCTTTCGACCTTGCGATACGACAATATGAGACGACGACGATTCGCGCTCATTCGGTCCGTCTACCAGCTGCAAACACGTCCGACCGACACGTAAGTAAAATAAAAAATAGTCGGTCGCAAGTCGCACGTTGGCGAGATGAGAAATAGGTAACCGACTCACTCTGAACAGTTGATCGTCAGCTAGCGATAATCGAACGTCGGCTCCGAATTCGTTAACTAGTACGTAGCAAGACGAGCCGTCAATTTCGTGCAACGACGACGACGTGGATGTGGACGTCGAAGCCCCACATTTATCGCGTACGACACTGTTGAAGGACTGACTAAGTGTTTTCACCACATCGAGGCAAGTCTTGGTGAAAGTTACTTCGATTCTTTCCTGAAACGGGTGTACGTAGTAGAGTAGGTAAGACTAAGAACATGCGAGTAAGTAAGTAAAATACAGCGCAGCGTAATGAGACTTACGTCCGAATCGAAATGTAACCACAACAATGGTTCTTTTTCGGCGATAGGAAGCTTGCAAGACGTCAATGTCGTATCGACGACCGATACATCCGCTTCGCAGTAATCGTCGTTTTGTGGCGGCGGCGGCGGCGGCGGCGGCGGCGGCAACGCTTTGTTCAACATTTTACACTATAAAATTATAAAATAATTATGGTAAAAGGTAGAGTCAGAGTGTGATCGAAAATGTAAACTGCGCCAGCTTGGCGCACAACGCAACGTAACGTTTACCTGAAACTGTAATTTCCAAGGTACGCATTTCTCGCGTATCAAAGAATTGTCGCACGGCCGAAGAATCGGCTCGATTATCGGTTCCCACATAGCCAATCGAGTATTGTAATAAGCAATTTCCAAGCTGATGGAACTCTCCAATGTCAACTGCCGACAAACGCGTAAATAAATAAATGAATAACAAACTTCAACAGCTAGTACATACGTTACGTGCCATACGGTAAGGTGAGCTCGTTCGAATTGAACGCGCGCGCGCGGGTCTATCTACAAAAGTGTCTTAGTACGACTCACGTGTTGGGCGGTTTTTTTTACGGTTGCTCGGAAAGACGAATTCAACGCCAACAATGGTATGGTTTTGGTGCCAACGCCGGCTTCCAAAGTAACTCGCACTACCGGAACGGCCACCATCAGCGTATCGACGCGTTTTTCATTCGGCGGAGACTTGCTGTCCGCGTAAGCGACTAAAGCGTCTTCGCCTTCTTCTGAAATACGAAGTAAGCGTACCACCCGAGTTACAACATACCAGACTCGGATATACTCGCGTACGATAGATACGTAGTTTTAATACAGTACCCATTTCCAAAAACCAGTATCCGTCGTCCTTTACGCTCTTCTGATTCCACACGTCCGAGTAATCGACGCAATTCGACTCGCTAACGCTAGACTCGTCTTCGATGTTTGGCACCAAAGTCGACGAAATATTACTCAACAAAGCGATCGTACCTGCGACGATTCGCAACGCGACACGGTAAAAAAGAAAAAGAAAATTAAATTAAATTAAATCAAACGAAATGAAATCAGGCCCAGTTCGGATTCGAAGTAACGCGATGGTGGGTGAATATTGGGGCGGGGGGGGGGGGGAGGGGGCAGAAGATGTGGGTGTGTGGGTGTGTGTACGTATTAGGTATTCGAGACCTTACCCGCCGTAATCGAAACATTTACACGGCTCACGTTCACGTCCAAGTGTAAATTAGCGTTTTCGGAGGAGGCGCCGTTCACGTCGATGCTCAAAGGATGAACAATCTGTACTCGGACACAAACGAATAGATTAAGTCGCAGTCGCGTCTACAGTTGCAGCGCTATCGACACCGACTATTCGAGTTGGCCGTCGTTTCACTCACCAACGATGCGCTCTGACTTCTCTTCTCCGGATTGTAGCAGCAAGTATAAAGTTGGAAATCGCGCAACACGGCGTTAATCGCTAAACGGTCGCCGCCGTCGATCATTTCTACATTAACGTTGGCTTCGTTCTGCACAAAATACGCAAACCTAAACCACCGTCGCTTACTTACGCCGCGCTCGCGACCAACGTTCACTTACGTTTAAAATGATGGCGTTCGTATCGATATCGTCCAGATTTTCCACTAAAATGATATCGGGCTTTTCTAAAATCAAACTGAATAACATCACCGTCTCACTTCCGTCCAGCGTTGTAGCTTTGATCACTTCGCCGCCTGCGCCAGCCTACAAACAATTGCAACGCTCGCCAGGTGAGTAAGTATGACATGACTAAATCGTGCGAGTAAGATCTATATCTACGTAGTAGTAGAGACGACGCGTCTTACTTGCGAATAGGCGGTATCGTGCTTTTTAACGTTGGCTGCGCATTTAGCAGCCGGCGTCGTCTTATTAGCGGCCGACTGAGGCGCGAAAAATTCTTGAATCTTGGTTATATGATCGACGTTCAAAATCAGTACGAAACTATAGACGTGCGTTTTTACTGCAAGTCCGCCGACGCCGAGGTATAATCGATGAACATGCGAAAAAAAAAGAAAAGCGAAATCGATTAGTCGACGTAATTGCGTACGTACGTATTGGCCGAGTAGGATCGTCTAAATTCTTACCGTTGGTACGATTAAGGTGATTTTCGAAAATAACGTCTATCATATTGCGGGCGGCGGGCGTTTGACGAATGGCTGGCGGCGACTCGGCTGCGGTCAGCGACTTTCTTTGCATGTAACGCTTGACGGAATTGGCGATTTTCGACGAGCGCGTGTCATCCAGACAGCAATTAGATAACGAAGCGTGCACCGCGATACGCGAATCCGACAATATCGAACCGCTCACCGACAACAAGGACAACGTGAATTTCGCCAAGCCATCCTGAAATCGACCGATCGAATAGATAATATTAATGGGGAAAAAGGAAAACAGACGCTGACGCAGACGCAGACGCGATCGAAGATTAGAATAAAAAGGCACCTTTCTATCGTTGACTACGGTGTACAAATCGATGGTGACATTTTCGATGGTCATTTCAAATTTTACCGTAGTTCTGACGCGTTGTTCGTCATCCGTAGTACCGATACCATCTTGTTCGTTCAACACTGCCGCTGTAACCGTAGTCGCTAACAACGCGCCACAAACGCAAGTTAGATAGCTATTCTAAATACATACATACATACATACGAGTATACGCTACAGCGCGCGTACGTACGCGGACTGACTTTAGAACACGTCAACGCATTGCGTGCGCGTGCCGATCGTGTTACCTACTTTGTTCGTCGGCGGCGAAACGCGACTGCTGGCGAGCATTTTTCTGAGAAACGACGACGCCAGCGGCGGCACTGCCGCCGCTTTTCCGAGTTTCCGCTTGCGCGTTCAAGTTTTCTTGTAGCGTTTTCATTACTACGTCGTAATCGTGCGACGTGATCGCAATCTGAACGCGTACGATGTACGTACGAGTAACATATATATATATATATAAGACGAACAAATTAGCCCAAGTACAAAGTGACGGCATATATGTAGGCCAAATGAAATTTACTCACGTGTATGGGACAGAATTCGCCGTAAATATCGAAATCGGCGACCTCGTCGAACCAACCGACTGATAGATTACGCTTGATTACCAGCTGATAATTTACCGGTTTCAACAACGTATGCTCGACAGCCGTTCGACCGTAGTTTGTTCTGAAAGAGAGTGAGAAGGAGAGAGGCGTCCGCATTACGCGACGTATTAGTACTTGAGAAGTAATCGACGGATGTTTCGCTTAGCGCGTGGGCTTTTACCTGATAATTTGCATATCCTTCAATATGACGGAAACTTGATCGATGAGCGGTTCGTGTTGCGAACGAGTGGAAGACGAGGTCGTATTCGTCGACGATTTGGGCAATTTCTTCAACGCATTTTTCACACTCAGATTACCAAAATCGACGATAAAAACTTGATCGCTGCGACTGTTTTGTGGCACCAAAATGACCGGAGCCTACAACGACGAAGAGACGCGTTGGAAAATTAGCTATTAACCGCAACGGACGTCGAGATAACGCGGGTCGTCGTTCGTCGACACTTATTAGTTATTACATACATCCACGAAAATATCTAAAAGTACGCGGGTCGAAGATTGATAGACTTGTTGCACATTCATCTTGGCCGAGGCTACAGCCGCTGCCGACACTTCGGCCAACATTTTCTTACTGCTTTGAAAATTGTTCGCAAAGTGCTGGAAAATAATATAACAAATCAGCACGGCGCGGCGCAGCGTTCAGAGGGAAGAAAGATAAACTAAAGATGAGGCACAGTGACGCTAGTCCTAGTAGGTACGGTTCTCTCCTTACCAGCACATCTACGAGAAATTCGTTAATGAATACGCAGTGCAACGAGCTCATTTGCATTTTCACCGAAACGTCGAAATCACTTTCGGAACGCGCGCCATCCGACGCTTGGTCGTTGAACAACGTGACGACGGCGTTGAACGCTTGTTTCCCTTCGACCACGTAGGCCACCTGCGAAACGAAACCACCGTGTGTGTAACGTAAGTGAACAGGCCGGCAGGTAGGTAGGTAGGTAAGTAAGTAGGCGCATACATTTACATATTCGTGACGACTGGCTAGTCGTACACGTACGCTTATAAGTAAGTTCAAGTTAGATTAAAGTAGTTACCAGTATATACGCGGGTAGGTATAGCTTCGTCGATACTTACTCTATTGTAAATGGTTTCGGTGTTTAAATCGCACACGCTAATCGAATGTAGATTAGCATCGATGACGGTGCACGACTTGTCGATTCGAGTAGACAATTGTAATCCGTTCACGTACATCGAAGCCAATGACCTGCGCGCCGTTTGTAGACATAGTTGTATTTCGTCCAGGCAAGCGGTCACCTGAATTTCGGTAATCGGGCCGGCGCCGTCCGACGACGCCGAATATTCTGCCGCTTTCGAATGAGATCCGGCTGCGTAAACGAAAAAAAAAAAAAAAAAAAAAAAAAACATAAGCAACAACCATAGGTTCGCATTAGCTCGTTACAATTTTAATTATATTGTATTTTGTTACACGCTACATACTCATATCGGATAGCTGATCTTCGACGATGGCGGCTAAGGCGGATTTAGTTTTCAATTTTCTAGATTTCTTTTCAACGGCCGCCGCCGATGTAGAAGAACCGACGCTACTCTTGCGCCTCTTGACGGCGAGCTTGGCGGCCGAATTACACGAATGCAAGTGCGACGCCGAAGTGACGGCTGCGGCATCGGCATTAACGCGAGCATTTTCGGCGGCGGCGGTAGATAATATATCGAGAACTCGCGCGTGCAAATCTCCGACCCACTGTATCGTGCTCATGATGGCGTCTTGATGAACGATGGCGTACAGTTTGGTGAATTCGACGGCGAGTTTTACGGCCGTCGAATTATAAAGCTGACGAAAGACGGGCGAAGTCTTGTCGGCCTATAAAAAGCGTAACCAAGTACGTCGATGTACGCCGACTAGACCACACTAGACTAGACTAGACTAGACTAGACTAGACTAGACTATAGACTAGAAAGCGGACAGCCGAAGCGCGATATAATACGTACGATTAATAATTTGCAAAAGAACAGATACTGATCGGAAGTGCGTCCGTCGCAAACGGGCGTACTAATCGCCGGTATAATCGAGTCTCCGTAGTTTTGTAACAACGAAAGTTTTCCCAACTTGACGGATATTTCGCAAGCGTACGCTCTTTGAACGAAACTCAACTGCAGCGTGACAACGGACGCTTCGATTAACGGCGTTTTCATCGGCTCGCGTTGAACGTATACGGTGAGACCTGCGCCATGCCATCGCACACGTAAGAGCAAGTGAGTTATCGTACCGTTACCACCGTGTACCTCTACCTACCCTTAAAACTGAAATTCGCCTCCAAATTCGTATAATCGACGTTGAGAATCGAGTTGGACACGGGCGCGGTGTGATTCTCTCGACTCGCCGTCGCCGTCGCCTTCGGTTTACCGTACTTCCTAAGCGTAGTGAATTGCAAACGATTGAGAGATTCCAATTTCTGACGCAGAGAAGCGGCCGAGTCGTAAAGGGTGGAAGCGTCGTCGTCGTCGTCTTCGTCATCTTCGTTGCCGCCGACGCCACCGTTGGCGAGTTGAGCGATGGTTTGCTTTTCAGCCGCGGGACTTGGTAATGGAAGACTGACGATCAGCGATACCACTTCCAACAACGTCGTCTCTACGCATCGTTATCGAAAAAAATTTATATAGGTAAGGTACTCGTTCTTACGATAATACAAATATACAAAAATGCAAATACGTATCAACGCCCGCTGTAACACGCCCTTCCTTCCTCCCATCAGCACACGCATACGCCGCATTACGATGGATCGTCGTAAAATCGCCCACGCCCACTCACCGGTAATTTTAACGGTCACATCGGCCAAACTGCCGTCGATTTTGATTTTAGGCAAACGCGGATCATCTTCGACCACGCACTTATAAATATCCACGTACACGCTGGTCGGCTGAAGAATGTGCGAATCGCCGCAAGTAGAGCTGCCGCCGTCATCTCCCATCAACGGTTTCCACTTTTGGCCGGCTTTCAACGAAAGTATCTGCGTAATATGCGAAACGAAACGATACGATAAATGATGCGATGCGATGCGATGCGATGCGCCGCCGACGATATTTACCGGCGGTGCGGCGCCGGAGTGAGCAGGCTCACCTGTACTTCTCCTAGGCAAATGCTAAAACAATCGTAACATTTCGACATCATTTCGGTAAATACTTGATCTTCGGAGCTGCCTTCTTTCAGCATTCGTTTCACGTTCACCGTCGCGCTGTCCTTATTTTTCGAAACAACCGTAATGCGACCCAAATTTATAACCAAAGCCATTTCGTTGCTGTAACACACATACGCGCATACATTTACATACGTACATACGAATTGAGGCGGGCTTTCGTAAGTACATCACATAGCTGTGTTACGTCGTGTGTACTCGCAGGCGCACTTACTTGGTATAAAACCCGCCGAAAGGAAGAATCAAGTAAGGCGCCATCAAATCGACTTTTAAATCTAGCTTGGTACTCTTTTCGATGGCGTACTGAAGTTTGACTGCGGATTTCTCTTTCATTTCTTCGAATTTGGTATTGGCTGCCGCTTGTATTCTAGCGCGTAAAAAATACAAATCGCTTCGTTCGAGTAGTCACATTCGTACTAGTACATATACGTATTACGTATACGCGTAGCTAAGCTACTTACTGGTTTTTCACCGTCGTAATGTCGTTTTGAGGAGTGAAAACTTGAAGAATTTTGATTACAGTCTGAGCGTCGTAGACTACTTTCAAAGGGCGCAGCGTAACGTGCAACCGTTGGTCGTACTGGCCATCTTGGGGATTCGTTTCGAAGAATACGTTTAGAAAATATCGCTTGTCGTCGACGGCGCTTTTGTCGTCATTTTCGTGGCCTGTCCACAATTTCGAACGAATAATTTTCGGCACGATTCCCCGTTGCAACGTTCCCAACGTTTCAAACGACTGCATCGTTAGCGATACACTGCGCAAATAAATATATACACGTAAAGCGACAAGCTAGAGGTACTTGAAAAGTGCGCTAAAACGCCGACACCGACTTTTTAGCTGATTAAACTTACGCGTACGACTGGGCCGCGGGTCTTTGATTTATCGAAACGTGCGCTTCTTTGAAATGCACCGTCATAACGCAGTTGGCATCGCTGTCGCCGCTCGATCGAATCTCGTCGTCGTCGTCGATCACTATAATTTTCAACGCTTTCAATACGAATTCCAGACGAATGGCCACAAATGACGCCGGATACAACGTCGGTATCAGACTTTCGTGGTAGTCGATAGCGCGATACAGTTTTTCTTTCTCTTCGTCGTTCATCGCGTTACCAAATTGCTTGACTATAAAAATTTTTAATAAAACAGTAATTAGTAAATAAACGCGACACGTCATTTTTCAGCTTCGCACTTTCTCAGTTTTCAATATTGACCAAACCCAACCCCATTCCACCAAGTCAATCGGTAGTGAATAGTGATGTAACGCGCAGCGCAGTTACCGATATTAGTAGTAAGGTTTTGATCATCGCCGTCCTGCTGGTTGGTTTTACCAGCAGATGAAAACCAACCGCCAAACCAGCCGCCGCTTTTCTTGGTCGTCTTTAGTTGTTCGGCGTTGATACGTCCTTCTCTTTCAACCTGTTTAAATTCGAAGAGGAAACGCGCGTAAGTCGCTCGCAATTAAAAGTGGCCAAAAATATCTTTCGGTTTCTAATCACCGCGCGACGGCGCGAGTCCGAATTCAATTTCAACTACAATACGTACACGTGACGCTAAGTCACTCTAGCACCTACCTCGTTTTCAACTTTTTGACGCATTAGAACGATATTAAAAGCGTCCAAATTACGTTCCAACTGTTCCAGTTCTTTAGTCAACAACTCGTTAGGTTTTTCCGTGATTTTACGACGATAAGCGACCACATACTGCTTGCACAACGTTCGATGGTGTAAGATGCAAGTCCAATCCCAATTACGAGATCTTCTTTTAACGTCGTCTAGAGCGCAAGAAATGGCGAATCTCCACCTGCCAACGCCGAAGCCGAAACCGAAACCGAAACCGAAGCATAAAACAAAAACCAAGCAAATCAGATTAAATTGGCACATATTTGATAAAATATGATAACGAAAGGCAAACAGCGCTACATTAACCGACCATTCTTTGTAATGTCCTTTGTATTGTCGCAAATCGGGTCTGTACTTGCGGAATGGCGACGCTTTTGCCATTCGATCGAACTGTTCTAACAAGGCTATCAAATCTTGAAACTGAGACTTCCGTAAATCTAGACCGAACAACGAAATTGCAAACAAACTCGTCTCGTACAAATGTACATCGCATGGTAGGTCTAGGTACTCGTCCGAACAGACGCTAAACGCCAAACGCGCGTTTTAGTTTAGCCCTTACTTAAAAGCAACTGCTCCAAAACCAAGGACAAAAATATCTTCGGCGTGATGAAATTTAAAAGTTCAGGCTTCGAGTTCACTTGCAATTTGGCGTCCGAATTGATGGGACCCAATACTAAAAAAAAAAAAACGGTTTCAAATGGTGCCAAACTACCGACCTATCTACTTTCCTAGTCTAAAGTACCAAATAGAATACGATCTTGTCAAAGAACGTAGGTAAACACTCACTGTAATTATAACCGACGGTTCGATGAGTTTTGCTGGCGATTCCTTCGACAAATAACGTATTCATCGTTTTACCATCCTTTTCTGCGTTCGTGAAACTAGTAGGATCGGTATTCCAATAAACGGATAAACCTTCCATGACCATTATCTAAATTGCAGCGTGAGGTAAGTATTCGCGTAAGTAAGTGAGTAAATAAGTAAGTAAGCGTACGACTTTCGAAGCGCAATAATTCAAAACGAAAACGAAAACAAAAGAATTCGGTTACACGTACTTTGTAAAATAATGGCGATTCTTTCTCGGGTACGACGTAGCTTTCGCAGCATTCGTTGGTTGTGTACATTTTCAGCGTATGCAGCGAAACGCCGATAGAAAATGGGCTTTCTGGTTTCGTGATACGATCTTCGTACCTTACGTGAATATCGCCGATGAATATTTGGACGTTTTTTATAATTTGCGCCGTTAATTTTTCGACAAACGTGTCGTTCACCTGCTGATTATCTAAACGAACCGAACATAGAAATGTAAACCTAAGCATAGTCGACTCGTTTCGTTTTTAGCTAATAAGTAGCGTAGGTAGGTAGGTAGGCCTACTATGTAGTAGGTGTGTGTTACTACACCACACTACACACCTACATTCCAAGCGATCGGCGTTCGGCGAGCCGCCGCGCGCGTAGCGTTACCTTTTTCTTTTTCCTTTTTTTTAGCTTCTTCTACTTTGTTAATCATCGCTTGTTTGGCTTCTTGCCGCAATTTTTCTTCTTTCTGCGCGTCATACGTGATATCTTGAATAGGATTGACTAGCAAAAATAAATTCTCCACCAACACTTCGACCGGAGCGGTGTAAATATTCTTCCAAGGGATTTTCAAAACCAATTTACCTGGTAAGACAAAGACAGGCGGGCGATTAAAATTTCAAGTATTAACGAAAGCTTACCGCCGAAATACAAAAGCAACTTATCGCATTCGTTTTCGTACCCAAATGGCCGTAAACCGTTTTCACCGGCAAATTCAAATCGTCCAAAGCGCTGGGTTTCAACGATAAATTCTTGAGCGAAACGTCGCCTGCAATCGGCAACAAAGAACAAAGAACAAGCTCGTTATTCTCGAAAGTCAAACATTCCGAATAAGTAGGCGATATTTTCGATAGTATCAACTCACCGCCCCATATTCCAATCTTCAGCTGCGAACGATCTAGATTTTCGACGTAATCTCCTAAAAACTTGTTCAGAATATCTACCACAATCGATTCGAAGACCATGGTGTAAATGTGGTGGTAAAGCGATAGCGATAGGTAGACGTAGACGCGCCGTTTTCCGCAACCGCGGCGCAGCTAAACCTAGATCGACTATGTACGACTACGAGCACGAGCGATGAAAAGTACAACTGGCCAGTTGGATACCTCTACATCTACGTAAATGTCGGCGGCCCTCCGCACACTCGGAGCGTTCGCTAGTAAAATAATATACCACTTGTATATATTTTGCGACAGCTGGATAAGGATAAATCTAACAAGTAGCCAAGTTTTTCGTTCGCTTTACCCTCAGTTTCACGAAAGCGGAAAGACGTACACAAGCGTAATACTGCGCAACTAATGACGACAACTCGGTATTTTATCTAACGAGAAAATATATTAGGTATTATCAAATCGATCTCGACGTTAACGAATTCGCACACGTACGTTTTGCGATTACGCTGTTGTAGCGCAGAGTTGGACAAATGATTTGATAGAATTAACATAACAAGATTGAAATGCAGAAAATCAGGAAAAATACTGCAAAACGTCTTACGTAACAACTTGCCGCAGCGAAAATAGATGATGAAAATATAAAAATAAACGTTAGAAAAAAATCGTAAAACACATAAAAAAACGAGTGCCGATAGTGTCACCAACAACAACAACAACAACAACAACAACAAACTTATCAATCCTCAAAAGTCAGAACCACAACATTCAAAAAACTGAAACCGAATCCGAGCTCGAGTTGGTGACCAGAAAAAACTCAAAACACGCAGTGTTGTGAAAGTTCCCGGGAACGAAGTGTTGTTCCCGGGAATTCCCGGGAACAGGGAATTCCCGGGAATTCTCAAAATTTTCCCACTGAAATTTGATTTTTTCTTCTTAAACGTTTATTTTGTTTTATTACTCATTTTTTAATTGAATTTGTAAGTTGGAAACTACAAAAACAAAAATACTACTAAATAAAAACGGATTAGATACGAATATTGTGTATATTTTTGAAAAATATTTTAAAAAATCACGTGGTAATAACCTGAAGAATTACCTTGAAATTACCATCTAAAAAAATAAAATATGGGATATCGATATCCCTGAATAATTTTATTAATTTCAAGTATTTCTAGGGTATCAATACCAATTTTCATTCAAATTGACATTTCTAAACATCATTACATCACTTAAATCTCGTTTTTGCTTCAAAAAAATAATTTATTTGAAAACGGGAATTCCCGGTTTTGATGAAGGTGGGAACGTTCCCGGGAATTCCCGGGAACAATTCCCATTCCCGCAAAATGGGAATTCCCGTTTCACAACACTGAAAACACGGAACAAAGGAACGGAACAATGACCGGAACGGACCGGAAACACGTCGGATCACACGCAGACGCATGCACGACAAAAACCATGACTCGACCATGACAAAAACAAAGTAAAGAATAATATTATTGATAACAAACACGTGATTTAAAACTTTTTTTTTTTTGAAATATTTGAATTTGAAATTCAGTACGGTTCAATTTTACTCCGAAAGTTTCAATTCTTTCATTTCCAGCCGAAACTTTGGAGATGACAAAAGGCAAGACTGAGAAATGAAAATCAATACCTATTATGTGTAGTACATTGTTCGTTTGTTTCAACGGCTGAACTATTAAATTAATATTCGGATATTCGGGCAGAAGCTAGTCCTCGATCTTTATTACTACAGCTAAAGCATCATCACTCATCAGTGGTTATCTGTCTTGCGAGTTGGTCGTTTCTGAGTAGACACGGTAGACAGCAAGCAGTGATAGCGAGCGGTTACCATACCACAGCCATGGTTCTTCTCAGGTTCAGTAGAAGATATCTCGTCAGCATATCCGCCGGAACACGTATCGTCAACCATTACTCTACAATTTACGCAGTCTCTTCAGGTCAGTGTTTTCCTTTGTACGCTGCCGAGTTAACCTAACCTACCGACAGTGACGAAATTATTGCGACGTAATCGAGTTTGCGTTTGCGGCGGTGGTGTACAGGATCGGGCAAAAGCGGCGTTGCTGTAGTCAGAGTGTCGGGAAAGCAATCTTCTCTGGTCATCACACGCATGACCAAATGCGAGCAATTGCCACCCGCGAGATTGGCTATATTGAAGACCATACGCGATCCCGAAAATGCGCAACCTCTCGACAAAGGAATCGTATTATGGTTTCCTGGTACGTAGATCTACTCGTAGATGATAGAAATCGTCATTGTCGTATTCTCGACTTTCGTTTCGTCTAGGTCCGAAAAGTTTCACCGGAGAGGACGTATGCGAATTACACGTTCACGGTAGTAAGGCGGCGATTCGAGCGATTTTGCAAGCGTTATCGAAACTGAAAAATTTCAGACCGGCTGAGCCAGGTTGCACTTACCCATCTACCTACGTACCTACTCGCTTAGTGTTACTTATTTACCTTACCCGCGGACTCGTGCACATTTTTTCAACAGGCGAATTCACGAAACGCGCGTTCTACGCGTCGAAATTCGATTTGACCGAGGTAGAAGGCCTGTCCGATCTGATTGACGCGGAAACCGAAATGCAAAGAAAACAAGCCCTATATCAGATGGAAGGTTCGTTGAAGCAAATCTATCTCAACTGGCGATCTACAATTTTACAAGTGAGTTTCGACCTTCGATATGCGGTTGGCGTTAATTTACTAATTACTCGTAAGACGACGAATCGCGCGCCTAATAATTTGCGGATCCGGGTGTTTTGTTATTCGATTACAGAACCTGGCCCACGTCGAAGCTTATATAGACTTCAGCGAAGACGAAAATATCGAAGGAAATATTTTAAGCGTCGTACGGAATGATCTGCAAGAGCTGAGTCGTCGCATACAGGCGAGTGTGTGTGTGTGTGTGTGTGTGTTTGCGTGAAATACGCTACAACGCGACCATCTGACCATCTAACCGCTGAGGCTGGAGGCTAAGCTAACGTAATGCGCGTTTTCTTTTCTCCTCGTAGGAACACTTGAACGATTTCAGAAAAGGCGAAATCTTACGAGAAGGCATCAAAACTGCCATCATCGGTTCACCGAACGTCGGCAAAAGCAGCTTACTAAACCTTATTTGTACGTTCGTTTTACTACTCGACTTGGTTTACGAGTATTTACGCCGCCATACGTAAATAGTAAGCGTCTTTCCACTCGACGGCGAATAAACAAACGTGAAAACATTCTTCATCCTCGACGCCATCGACTCGATATATGTAATCGTAAACGCGTGCGATTGGTTCGAAATTGAAATCGTTTATTCGCTGTCGAGTGAGACAGACGATAACTCGGTTATCTATACCACATACATAGACTTAGCCGGTGTACGAGTACATATAAGTTTAAGCGTTTGTTTATTCGAACGGTGTTTGTACGCAGCGTAGGTGAGAAACCGGCGGCCATAGTCACAGAAATAGCGGGTACGACCAGAGACGTCGTCGAAAGTACGATCAACATTAACGGCTTCCCGGTCGTGATGGCCGATACGGCCGGCATCAGAACGGACGGCGTCGAAAATATCGTCGAACGAGAAGGTATACGTCGCAGTATGAAAGAAGCGGCAACCGCCGACCTGATGCTGTTGGTGATGGACGCGCGAGACGTATTTCGCGATATCGAAGACGCCGACGCCGCTACCGCCATGTACGATAAACTGGTGTGTTATCGCGACGCGTACGCGAAACGATTAGGCGTTGAAGAATTGACGCGTAGTGTCCGCTGTTTGACCATCGTTAACAAAATGGATTTGTTGCCGGAATCGCGGACGCGACTTACCCGCGACATCTGCTCCAAATGGCGTTCAGAAGCCGAGTTGGTCTTTATTTCGTGTAAAACCGAAGAAGGAATCGCCGATTTGTTGAAATCCATGTGTCAACATTTCGACCAATTGTAAGCGGATGCGAATGCGACTTTAGTTTTACATATAAGTATTTGCGTATACCATACCGTATAGATCGAGGATCTAATTTATGCTTTTTGGTTGGTTGGTTGCAGATGCGGAGTACCGAGCAAAATGAATCCGTCGTGTACCAGAGAGCGTCATCGACATCATCTGCAGCAAACGCTATACCATACCATCGAGTTTTTAGCATTATCGGAGGCCGCGACCGAAGAAAACATTCTGTTCGCTGCCGAAGAGCTTCGATCCGCCTCCAAAAATTTAGGAATCGTAACCGGCGTCGTGGTTACCGAAGAAATTTTAGATACGATTTTTAAGAACTTCTGTATCGGTAAATGATTTTTACGGGCGCGGTATCGCGTAGCGCGACGCGACCATTTCGTCTAAAAATACTACCCGCGTGCTACGTAATACGTACATCGATATTCGTAAATAATCGAAGCGAAGCGACGCGACGTACGTTACGTATTAGCGCGGATTTGGTTGAATTTCGAGAAAAATGTAAATTATCGCGTATTCGAGAATCGGGGTTAACATTACAAAAGTGTACGCTAAAAATATAGGTATGCAACAAGTTGGTGCCCGCGTATCTACTTTATTTTTCGTTCGCCCTAATCATACTATCTAACGTAAAAGAATAAGATGTTGTAAGTACCATATAGTCGCGAGTTCTTTCAAATAAATGTACGTTAGTACGTATCGTTTTCTTTTTACGCGCGTATACAGTGTAGTACTTTTTCATTTTTCAGATTCCAAGTCGTCGTCGTCGTCGTCGTCGTGGATTCTGAAAGTTGGTTTCGAGTCTTATTCGACAACTAAACGTAAACACGTACCCACCGTATAGGTAAGTCGAGAAAGGCGTTGCAATTTTACGTACCTACAATATGAGAGCGAATAAATGCGAGCCGAGTACAGCGCGTATGTACCTTTTACCTAGTACCTACTCGTTCAAGGTGAACCGCAGTGTACGCGAAAAAGAAGTATCTAATCTACGAATACCTACTCGTTAGTTGGTACGGTTACGGTGCAATTGTGCACAAATGAGAGTACCTACGCTAGGAGCGCCAGAAGAGCAAGAGGCGAGAGCAACACTGTAAGAAACGAAGGATAGAAAGAAAAGCGGTCCATTTGTATTTTGCCCTTTTTTGGAAAAGCTGAAAGCTGAAGGTACTCACTCGTACCCGTAGGTAAGGTACCTGTCACCTGTCACTCGTATTTATAGGTGTACCCAGCTACCCAGCTACCTGTACCTACATCGCAGAAGATTACTCGATACTCGTTGTGCTCGGTAAGTCTAACGTAAGTAGAAGTACTAAGTAGGGCAAGTTCCAAAATGAGTATTTTACGTACGAGAGTAGTAGTGTTAAGTATTAAACTTAACAAATGTACGAGTACGTTTCCTACGTAGTACGTACTACGTACTACGTACACGTAATTAGTTCAAATGGTAGGGTCGAGTTTGTTTCGGACTTTCGGTTTAGGAACATTTTGCCAATGTTTTTCCACAACGGCGGCGGCGATACTTTGATCATGCGAGTAGAAAGATGCGGCAGGTACCGAGCGAGGTACGTAAACGTGTAGCCGCAGTTGGTAAGCGTCTTACGTCTAGGTAGTAGGTAGGTACTAGGTACTAGCGTACTAGCGTACGCGTACATAGGTATCGCATGCGTAAGGTATCTTAGTCGTACGGTACGGTACGGATAAGTAAACCTACAACAGTTAGTTAGCACTTTTTTTTAAAATGTATTTTCCAAATGTGAGTTGGCCGAGGTGACGAGGCGCGTGTAAACCTACGGCCTACGCGTACCGTAGAAGCGGCGTGGTGCGGTGCGGTGCGGCGCGGGCGACACGCAAATTACGAAGCGTAATGCACACTGCGTGCATATGTATTATGTTATGTTGCACTGCAACGACGGGCAATGGGCCGCGACAGCTGTAGGACGAGCAGGGAGATATACTAGATAGCCTACGAGTACGACCGTGGTAATGGTAATGGTCCATCTACGACTACGATCACAAAACGAGTATTCTCCGCAGCAAACCAGCAACCGTCATCATTTATGATCATTCAACGTTGCGGTATTCATCGAGTATCGAGTCTCGAGTTTTCAAAGTCGTACGCGTTTCAAAAAAACTACCTACTCGCACACGCGCTCTTCATCGACACCTTTTGATTTTTTGCGCAAAAAAAAAAAAGAAAAAAGGAAGAAAGAAAACTTCGGAAGTTGCCAGTGTGGTGTTTTTTTGTTGTTGTATTTTTCGTATTTTGTTTTTCTATCTAGGTACTACTTACTAGTTATCATCTTTTCTTCTTGTCTTTCTTTTTTTCTTTTTTTCAATTTAAATTTAAAAGAGACGGTATCGCTTCCATATCTTACGTCGCACCGCCCGCCGTTACCAGCCATTATATGTATTTGTTTTCTCGTCGTCTAGAAATTTTATTTTATTTCTCAGTTCAACGTCGAGGAATAATGGAGTGAAAAAAAAAAGTGTACCTACCTAATGTTATACGTATTTACCCGATCACCTATTACTTGGGCAAAATTTGAAAAAATTAAAGTAATTGGTTAGGTAGGTAGGTAGGTAGGTAGGTAGGTAGATAGATCTTCTCTGTTCATTATAGCTTCGTCGAGTAAGTGTTTTGTTTACATACCTATGCTATTTCATAATTTGCAAAATTTACCGGGCAAAAATAATAAATTAAAAAAATAAATAAAACGCTCCACCTGGGCCTATTAACGTCAACTTTTAACCACCTAATCACTTACGCGTATCCTCAGCCACTGACTACTGACTATAGGTCCTTCCTCATAATCGCCATCGCCATGCTAACCTCTATATTTTGGCTATACAACAACTGATATCTAATTCGTACTAAATAATATGTACCTAGTACCTACTTACTAATGGGGGAAAGGGTAACGGGCACCTATCAAGGTGTGCTACGTAGGTCTAGGTAGACAGGTAGAGGTACCGCGCGCGTGATAAGTACAGGTAGTAGGTAGGTACGGCGGCACCTATGGCGCTGCGTTTCAACAGAACGCAGGCGTTACGCGTATTAAAATCGATCACACCGGCATCGGCATCGTTAGATGACGCTAGGCACTTATTTTTCGTATTTTCTCTCATCGTTAACATCGCACGTATTTTTCATCAACGATCGCGAGGATAATTATGGTAGGTTAGATCTTAAGGCGGCGAACGTGGTCAAAAAATTACCTACCTACCTACGTCGCGTCAGCGTAATTTTGATAAAAACATACTGACGAGAAAAGAACAACACTAGCAGAAACGTACCTAATAAGTAAATAGGTACTGGGATGCACTATGCAGCTTTACTTGTTGGGCCGATTTTCGTTTTGGCTCTGCGAAAATGTAAAAGCAGCGCCAACGCAGCGAACTGATTATCCAATAGCCATAATACATACGAGTACATACGAGTATGCTCACCTAACACCTCACCTACTAGGTACCTATTCGAACAAATTTTTCTAACGAAAACAACGACGAAAGGTCGATAAAACCGACTACCCCCTACCTTTTTTTTTTTTTTTTATTTCTCCTTAATGCGAGCTAGGATCCGGTACTTGCTACCAACGATGCGACGCGAAGGCGAATTTTTTTTACTCATTTTTCTTCGAATAAAAGTACCTACAAGAGCGTAATAATTATATCCATCCGAGGAACCTCTAGCTACCTACCTAGCTAATCTGAGTACATCTACCTCTCTCCCCTCCACACCCTTCCAAATAAGATGAATTGAACGTTGGAAATGCGGTGAAATGGAGCGAATGGTGAAGCGATCGAAGCTGAAGAGAAGACGCTTCATAGGCTGCAGGTCAGTCTAATAAATCTGGTATTATCGAGTCTTCAGCCAGCGCCATCGTCAATTGCCATATCGGTAGATAGACCTATAATAAACCAGATTGATCGTATTAGGTACGGGGTGGTGTAAAAAAAACACATAGTATTCGTTTGTGTTACAACACTTAAGATGACGATGACGCGACACTTGGCTGCACAGATACGCGTATAAGTATAGGTACCTACTTACGTAGGTATCTACTTACAGTTTTACGACGAGTACGCCGCGCCGTTGTCTTGAAAAGTACATCTCGGTACCTTACCTACTCAGACGGCTACGGTCTGCGGTACGTTTCCGTTTCAGATGACAAGCTAACCTCGACCCTAACCTAACCTAACCTAACACCGGGTGCCCACTGCCCAGTAATATATTACCTTCCTCGTAACATTTTGCTTACAAATGGGTAACATTTGATCCGAAAGAAATGGTTTGCCTGGTTGGGCAACCATTCCCCAAATTTGGGTGAAAAAGACGAGACGGCAATCAGAAGTATGTAGTAAGTGATTCCTCAACTTTAGAAACTCATTCTCCAATGTTGAGGAATCACTTACTACTTCTGATTGCTGTCTCGTCTTTATCACCCAATTTTGGGGCATGGTTGCTCAACAATTTCTTTCGCCGGCTATCGAATGCAACTCGCGCAAAAAAAAAAAAAAAAAAACGAAACGAAACGAAACGAAACAACACGACCAGAACTGGTCGTACATGTAGCATAGCACAGCGTAGCGTACGTAGGTATATCGATATATCAGAGCGAGCGCGAGAGCGAGAGCGAGAGCGGTGCGGATGAGGTGCTTTCAATGACGAATTTCATGTCTCGTGTTTGCGATCGCGTTCGCTTTCGCCCGATCCGTCGTCTCGGTCTCGGTTCGATCGTAGCTAACCTCACCAAATATGGCAACTAATGATCGGCTTCGCTTTTACAACTTTGGTAAAATTACGCGGCCGCGTCGTGTCGCGTCGCGTCCTCGCGTCTCGTCGCATCGTCCTACTATTCGAGCATATGCAATGCGATGCGAATGCGATACAATACAAGACAAAACAATACACAATATCTACAATCTACATGTACGTATAAGTGTATATACGTAGCTTAAGCTATACAAGTATTACGATCGCGTCGCGTCGCGTCGCATCTCGCTCCGCCATCGCCTGAGCGTGCGCGGTACCTCAGTCTCATAGGTATACCGGTTCGTAGTACCTATTTATAAATTTTTAAAACTTTTGTCAACCCGTTTGCCTGCGCCTGCGCCTGCTACGCTACAACCAATGTCGAATTGTCCAATTTGAATACCTAGTACCGGAACTACGTAGGTATTGTTTGTCGACAACGCGTGCCACGCAGCGCCGGTACCGGCCATCATTATTAATTTGGCGCTTAGGTTGTTGCTCGTTCATTCATTTTCCGTTTCGAAAATCAACTCAACTCAACTCAACTCAACTCGACTCAACTACCTGTACATAATAACGTACTTACTCGTATAGTATACGCCAGTACGTTACGTAGCTAGGTATAGGTAACCTAGTACGTGTACGGTGTACGGTGTACGGTGTACGGTGTACGTGGACGTACAAACAAAAATGAAACACAAAACTACGCCTATGCACCTACTACCTAGACCTACAATCCTACATATACGGTCTAGTCTATCTATTGTGTAGGTAGGTACCTACTTATCTGCCCATCGAATATTGCGAGGCATACGCGGCCCGGGTACACGCCTGAACACCGGAGATGTTATTAATTTTTTTTTACTTAAACTTCCCTCGGTCTATCATATTATTACCGCGTTCGGGGCAAAAGCGACAGTAGATACGTACAATTATTACAGTATAGCGAAAAGGGTGTAGGTCTTCAGTTCACGGCTCCAGGCTAATTACAAAATTCGCTCGTGCTGGGCCGCGTTCATTCACCTATGCGGTAATAAGAATAAGCGTTGAAATCGAAAAATTGACTTATACAGCCGGAAGACGGAAGTACATAGATATGGGTATTCGGTATAAAAAACAAAGGACAGGACAGGAAGTTATCGCGGAAAAATGGAAACGCAAATAAGCTGTATGTCTGCCTTTTTTTTCTTTCTATCTATCTATCTATCTATATATACCTACCTACCAACCTACCTACGTACAGAGATGAATAAAAATTCGCATCTGTCGCGTTTTTACGGCACCATGATGACGCGGCGGATCAGGTGGATGGAATAGCGCGGTAGGCGGGCCAGCGCAGCAAATAAGCGCGAATACGCGTATCGCATCGTACCTACAACAATAAATTACTCGTATTATTACTTACCATTCGTTGTACTTGTACAATTTTCTTACAACATTAATAAATTGCAAACTTTTCTACAATTTCAGCAAACGCGACCGCGATCGCGACTGCGAGTGCGCAGCTGCTAAAAGAAACGACGTCGCGTCAGCACGATGGCCGCCGCCGCTCGAGTTGACAACGATTTAAATGCCATTCACGACGAAGATACTCTTCGACAAATGGTAAGTATTGCGAAAAATTACCATTAAGTAGGTACGTAGGTTAGGTAAGACGCGACGTACTCGTACAACTCCGTGAGCGTGACTACGTAGTACGTACAATCTGCTCTCGACTCGTAGAAAATAACGTTGATATTCGACATTGTCGTTTAATGGATTAGATACCTACTCGTAGGTACATACCTAGCTGCCAGCTGGTGCGAGAGTAGCTAGTAGCTAGCTTGCTAGCTAAAAATTCCCATTTTCGACTACGTTCGAAATTGTATTGCACGTGAAAATCGAAATTTATGTTTTCGCTACGAATACGAGTACCTTACCCACATATCTAGACTACCTACCTACCTACCTACCTACGTATGTATGTGTATAGTAGGTTCAAGTACCTATGAAATAATGTAGTCGGTATTTCGCAATAAAACGGTTGGTAGGTATTTAAAATTTGGTAGTCAGCTATAGGTACTTTGTATTATTACCTACTTACGTTAGTACACCTATTTTAATTGAAACTAATTGTTACGCACTTTTTTCTTAACGCAGTGGCAACAAGCCGAAGACTTTGGTCGCAAGAAAGAAATTCGTTTACGAATGTACAAATTACGCGAAGAACGATTAAGAAGTTACTATACGATCAGGCGCGAAACGAACAGCAGTACCGATGGCATCGGCGCCGGCGACGCTGGTTACAAGGCGAAAGCGTCCGTCGCTTCTTCGCGCGCCGAATCGCTCAACGATCGAGGTTTTATGTCGGCCAAAACGAAAGAAATTCGCGATTCCGCGTCTCCCACATTCGACACACTCGCGTACAAAGATTATCAAACTGAAATGGCCGCGGAAACGCAACGGAAGCAGCAGCAGCAGCAGCAGCAACAGCAGCAGCAGCGACTTTCCGTTTCTCGTTACGAACAGAACGAACGATTGGAAACGTCGTCGGCGTTGAGGTCTACGTCCACGTCCAAGTCGATATCGTCGACCATCGGCAACGCGGCGGATGGCGATGGCGGCCGCAGCCTCGTTCCCGCTCTCGGCAGTCTCGGCGTCGGCGATAAACAAATTCAACGAGTAAAGCAACCGGACAAGAGCGACGGCGATAATATCGATCGAATTACGACCATCGATATCGGCACGAGTCGACAGTCCACTAGCGACGAGATGCGAGATTCGTCGTTTAGACAAGAGCAGCACCGACGAGCGACGAACGAAACGACTAAAAGCACCTTTTACGAGAATCAATTGGTCGGCGGCGGCGGCGGCGGCGGCGGCAACACGAATACGAACGATTACGCGGCGACCGAGAAGATGGTGACAGTGACTGTGGGCGGCGTCCAATCGTCCGCGGAAGACGCATCCAAGTTGGTAGGCGATCGCAGCGTCGACCGTAGCCGAACTTGTAACGCGAACGACGTGGCTCGAACAACGACGACGACGACGACGACGAAGACGAACAGGCGAGATGATTACGCGAGCCACGGCGTCGACGAGACGGATAGTATCAGCCGCGAGAACAGCAACCTGAACCTACATCGATTCCAACACCAAACGGCCAATGTAAAAGACGCCGCTAACGACCGGCTCGACGATTCGTATTCGTCTACGGACACTACTACAACGTGTAAGAGCGCGTACTCCAGCAACGCGACGACAAATAAAATTTCGCAAGATGTCAGCGCCAGCCATAACGCGTTCGCCAGTTCTTTGCGAGCCAGCAGCGTCGTCAGCCCGACGCCGAGTAGCGGAGCGAGCACCGCCGGCGCCAGTCGCAGACTATCGTCGTCTAAATCGTCCATCGAACGATCCAGTCCGGAAAAGACGGCCACGTCGACGTCGACGCCTCGGCTCAGTCCCGAAAAACAGACAGTCTCGCATTCCAACGTTAACCACTCGGTCAACCACCACCACCACCACCACCACCACCACCAGCAGCAGCAGCAGCAGCAGCAGCAGCAGCAGCAGCAGCAGCACCACCACCACCACGACGACCTCGGTCACCATCTCAGCAGAAAACTAACGGCCAGCTTTCAAAATCGGCTGGTAGCGTGCGGCACGTACCAGCCGACGACGCGCAACGACGATGGAAACCGAAACCGAAGCCGAAGCCGAAGCGAATACGAAAATCAGCGCCAAAAATACGAGGACGTAGTTTCGAACAGACGACGACGAGACGACGTCTCTTCGACGATGGCGTACGATTCGGACGACTCGAACGTCACTTACAACAAAACCGAGACTACCGACAAGCGGTCGTCTAGCGGCGCCTATACGCATCCGCAACGACACCGGCCGCAGCAGCAGCATCAGCAGGACACCGTCAAATGGACGCGACGTAGTCTCACCGCCAGCGTCGCCAGCAAGGATGACGGAAAATCGGCCGACACTCGTACGCGGACGCAAACGCCAACGCCCACGCCTACACGTCGTCGATCGTATCCGCCGCGAAAATTGGACGCAACGGCAACCGCGATACGAATGGACAGCGTCGTCGATACGATCGAAGAAGACAGAATGCGCGCCGCTCGCAAAAGAGAATCGATATTACAATCGCAACAGCCGCAGCAGCGTGACCAGCGTAATACTAAAACACGCGAAAAAATCGGGAATCAGGTCGCAACGTCCGTGTGCGCGATACCGAAACCAGATCGTAGTGCTACGAAGAAAGAGACGAGCCCTTCGAATGCTCAGCTGTCGTCGCCGACGCCGAGAAAAAAGGACGCGGTAGAAGCGTCGTCGCTACAACAACAACAACACCAACAACAACAACAACAACAACAACAACCCTTACCGCCCAGCTGGAAACGTGAAATTCGAAAAAGCGTCACCGTACCGGCGGTAAAAAGTAAGACGATCGCCGAAAGGCCGAAACGCGTCGGAGACGACGATAGCGACAGCGCAACTTCGACGTCGAGTTCGAGTTCGAGTTCTACTAGCAACGAAACGGATGCGGATGAGGCAGCGCGAAGTGGCGTAACCATCGAAGAGATTATCGACGCCGATTACGAACAAGCGCTAACAGCTACGCCGCCGCTACGAAGATCAACGTTGAACGAGAACGAGAATATTAATAGGAACGATGATAAAACGTCATTTAATACGAACGCGACAATTGCGCCACCGACACCAACACAGACTACAGCGGCAGATATACGCCTAATCGACGTCGACGACCAAATTAAAAGCGTCGAACAGATTAACAAAGAGCAAAAGCCATCCAGTCATCTCGCGCATTTCGAGCTGATAAAAGAAGAGAAGGTCGGTTATACCGAAGAAGACGAGGCGAAGCAGCGGAAAATTATCAAAGAAGGAGAAATCGACGGTAGTATGCCACCGGCGCGAGTGGTACTCGGCGAGCAGGCGGCTGCGCTGTTCGAAAAGGAGCGGCAGCAGGAACAACAAAAACGGAAGCCACAAACGCTAACGCAAAGGCAACCGCAACCACAATCGCAAAAAAAACGCAGCGGAGTCTCTTTCACGGCCGTCAATAACGACGAGAATATTTCGCAAACACGTCGAACGGACGCGTACGCAATTCCAATCACAACTCCAACTCCGACTCGGACTCCAACTCCAACGTCATCCACAACCACAACCACAACCCTAACCACTGTCGGCGAAACGAAAAAGAAAGGAACGACCACGCCGACGAAAAGCTGCCGCTCTAACGACGAACGGTCGCAGAAAGAGCCGGCAAAGGTTTCGCTTTCGTCGTCTGCCGGTAAACGCGACCGCGAAATAAGTACCGTTACGACGACAATTAGGCCCAAGACGTTAGCGTCGACGTCGCCGTCGTATCGTAGAAACGCGGGAAAGGAAACTGCGAGCGAAAATAAGATAAAGGTAAAATTGACTAGCCGTAGCGAGAGCGGCGTTCCGACGACGAAGACGACGACGATGCCGCCTAGAAAAACGAAGACGATCAACGAACTACTCGTTTCGAATTCCGGGCGCAAGCGGCAGAGTAAAAATGTCGACGTAATAGAGTCGCGCCGCGCCTCCGTAACGAAAGCAGCGGACCGAGGCGTGAAACAATCGTCGACGGTCAAAAAATACCGACAAGGCCGAAGCGAATCGAGAAACAGCAACGGCGAAAGCAGCCCGCTTACAAAGCTCCAATTATCGAAAGTTACAAAGGTTGCCGACGATGATAAACCGAAACTGGGTAAATCGTCGTCGATGAAAAATTTGCCAAAGTCGAAGGAAACCCGAATAAACAATACGACGTCGACGAAGACGAAGACGATGACGATGACGAATACTACGTTGCAGTCGCCATTTGACGGTTCGACGAATACAGGTCGAAAGGACGCGATTGAGAAAATGTCGCACCGTAGCGAAAGGGCGAAGCCCGCAGTTACGACTGCTGCTGCTGCGCCAACTTCGAATGTCGAACGTTACACTTCGAAACGCGTAACCGGAACGGCGATCAAAAGACGTTCCACTCCGAGTATCGCTGTCCGCGTCGAAAGCAACGCCGTCGATAAGGCGGATTCGCGCGTCGACCGACGGAAAAATACTACCACTACCACCACTAAGACGAGGACCACCACTACGACCACCACGACCAGCACCACAAAGACGTCGGGACGACAAGCACAGCGGCGCCGAGATATAACGACGGCCGCTTTGGAAACGACCGCGACTAAAGACAAACGTCGCGTCGACAATCGTCGACCTACGCCTACGCCTACGCCTACGCCTGCACCTACACGTACGTCCGGTCGTTACGACGACGGCGGCGGCGGCGGCGCTAAAACGGCGCCGAATACGTCGAAAAATCAAATAGCTCTCGATTCGCGTAAGCGTACAACGTTGTCCGTTTCGTCTAGTTCTAGTAGTTCCAGTCGCGATTCTTTGATCGACGACGGCGGCGGCGATGGCATTTCGACAGCGTCCAATTTCGTCGACGTAGACGGAGATATTGAAATGCAAACGGAAGCGGTCTCCAGTAATCAGCCGCAATCTCAATCGCAACAGCATCTGAACGTGATCGTTAGATTGCCGTCGTCGTCGCGCGAATCAACGCCCAAACTCAATGATGCACCGCGCGGCGACGCGTCTACCGTGACAGAAGATTGCGGCGGCGACAGCGCCGACGCTGCTGGCCACGAAGACGCCGACGTAGACGATGAAAACGACGACGATGAGTTCGCTAGGTACGCGGACCACGTTGTCGAATCGGACGATTTGGTTACGCTGAAAAGGATTACCGTACCGAGGTTTGAAAAGATTGTGCCGGTGGAGGAGGACGAGCAGCAACGGCAAACTGCTGAAAAAGTTGAACAAACGCACGACCAACGGCAAACTGCGACTGCACTCGGACGTAGTCGCGTCGAGACAATTGATCAGGGTGGTTCGAACGACTCGGACGACAAGCACGACCAAAACGCAGCTCAGTGCCGCAACGTAAGACAAACGAAAAAATTCTTTGAAAGTATCGCGACGATGGGCGAAGAAGAAAAAAAGAGCGCTCCTCGATCGCCACCGCCGCCGCCGCCGCCGCCGCCGCCGTCGCGAAAAACGGATAAGAACGCCGAATGGAGGGCTGTTGCCGCCGCCGCCGCCGCCGCCACCGACCAAACGGACCGGCATAAGATCGTTTCGAAAAAGCTGTCCGAAAACGATTACTACGCATTCGTGCGAGAACGCGGCGCCGATGCCGATGCCGCGGCCGCTGCGTCCGCTTCAGCGAAACCGAACCGCATCGAAATGACTACGATCGAAGTGAAACCTAGCACGCAATTCGATCATACCGCTATTATTAGATTCGACGGAATCGAAAAGTCTCCTTCGCCATCGCCGCCACCACCTCCACCATCATCTTCGTCGCAACAACAACAACAACAAGAACGGAGCCGTAGCATCAGCGCCACTAGTCGAGCCAGCAAATCTCCTAGTCCGTCGAAGGATGGTCGCGCGTCGACGCATTCGTACGAGTACAAACGACAACGCGGTACTCGCGACTACAAGAGCCCATCTCCGCCATCGCAGCTGCAGCAGCAGCAGTCGCCAAACCGCTCCAAAGAGACGTCTCCGACAAAATTTAAAGGTCGCACTTGGAATGAAACCGTAAATATCGAAGACATATTCGACTTGGAACTGCTTCGTACGATGGTAGGTGATCAACGATAATTTTTAGGTGTAATACTACCAATAATTACCAAAGTAGAATTTTAAGTAGGTACCTACGTAGAACATGGCGACATACCTATCCCAGCCTAGGTATAGGTAACCCTTACTTTCAACATGGCGATTTTGTTGCAGCTGGAAGAAGCGACTAGATACGATATCAGAAGTAGAATTCGCGCTCAGATTCGATCAATTCGACGCGATACCGAGTTGAAAAGGAGAAAATCGCCGGATAGTCGTTCCGCGTCGCCGGAAAAATGTTCGCCGACTGCGAATACCGCCGCCGCCGCCGTCGCCGTCACCACCAACGCCACAATCGATCGTCGAGATGGGGCGAAAAAACGGTTGTTCGCGACTGGCGCAACGTCGACGCCGACGTCGCATACCACAAACCGCGTCATTTCGTTACGCGATTTGACGACATCGGCCACCGCGGCTTACTCGAAATCAGGTTAGTCCAACAGCCAATTGAAACGATATAAGGTAACGTTAGAGTATATTATGTCGATATATAGCGATAGCGACAGAAGTCACCGACGACGCGACGACGGTAACCAACTAACCGGGTACGGGTGTGAATGCGAGTGCGGTAACGCCTTCCTTCCAAGTTTCCAACTTGGGATAGCCTGTAAGTGCCTATGTCTAACTAACTACATAATATACAAATAAAGACGAATACTCGCCCCATGGTGTTAGATGCCCTCCTATCTACATAAGTTATCGTACTATTTTTAACCATTCTTTTTGCACGCTCGCTTTTAGTAAAAACGACTCGCGAACAATTCTAATAGTAGGTGCGCTGGTACATATATGACGTAGGTAATACGCTCCGCAACTTTGTACGTATACTTACGTACACGTACAAATACGTAGGTAGGCCGTAATTACGAATACGAAATAATTATACGAATGGTACGTAAACGCAGGAATAAACGGCGAGTGCTACGCGACTTGCGCGACCAAATCGCAATCGCAGTCCATCATTTCGGGGTACGGAACTGGTCCGACGGACGAGAATGGAAAACTTTTGTTCGGGCTGCGAGCGTTGCGACCAGATTCAAATCGCTTCCAAGGCGAAAGCGAAAACGTAGCAAACAACAACAACAACAACAACAACAACAACAACAGCGGTTGGTTGATTTTTGATTTTGTGGTCGATCGTGCTCGTCATCGTCGCGTCGTCGTAATCACCACCACCACCACCACGACCACCGTTGATCTGCTGCGACCGAACAAACTTAGTGAATTTCGCAATTTCATTTCAGATTTGCATCGCGACGACGGCGTTAGCGATGACAATCATTCGGCGCACATAACAGATAATTCGGGTAGACCGTTGTTCGGATTGAAAGCGATCCAGCGGAATTTGGTAGACAGTTCGCTCGCGCTCGGTACGCGAATTACGTACCTAATTACGACTAGGCTAATAATATAGTAATATGTACCTGCATACCGCCATCTTCGCCTAGCTTACTACCATACCACCAGTCCATCTAATGTACGGTATCGGTAGACTCTTGCAACGCAACGTGTGTTTCTTTTCAATTTTTCATTCGCCTACTGATTTTCTTCTCACCGTACACGGCGCAGCGCAGCGCACATAAGTACCTACTCCTAACTGCGTGTGCGTATAGCAATCCATACCTAACCTGAAACAATATATTCGGCGTAAGTAAGTCGCAGTCGCATCGTCTAGTAGGTAGGTACCTACTAACATAGCATCGAGTGTAGTGTAGCATAACTACCTAGATACGTATTATAATCGCTATATATATATATATATATATATAAGAGCTAGGTATTTACCTACCTACTACTGCGAGACTTGGAGCAGATTAGCTACATCGCGAAATGAACGAAGCGAAGAAATTAGAAAATTTGACGGGTAGCGTCGCGTCGCTGTTTTCCCTTTAATTTCTCAAGTTTCCCGCTGTAGGTAGGTAGGTAGGTAGGTAGGTAGGTAGGTAGGTAGGTAGGTAGGTAATTTGGACACGTCGAGTTGAAAGTGTATTTTACAGGTGCGGACATTGCGAGAAATGATACGGAGACGACGTTAACGCGGCGGACTGCGAATGCGAAATATAGTAGCGCAACAGCTAAAGTGGATAAAGACGAGGCTAAATGGTTTAGCGACACCTCGGTTTACTGTTCGCGAGCTGCGATGGTGAAAACTACCGACAAAGAAGGAAAAGTACGCGTGTTGGGAGAAGAAATTCACGGTAAGTTTGACACCGATGCGACGCGACGCGACGTAGCGTAGAACGTAGATGTAAGCTATACTTACATATAGGTAGTAATAGACATTAGTACGTACATTAGTATAGGTATTAGGTGATGGTATCGTATCCCACCGTCCTACCGAAAGCGCAATTGGTCAATCTACCTACGTACTTACGAATGTAGTATACTCGTGTTTGCAGGACAAGCGCACGCTAGAAACGGAGACGAGCCGATCGGTAAAATCACTCGCACCACAGTTAGCTACGAGACTGCGAAGCCAACACCGAGCGCGCGTCCCGGACGAACACACGAAGCGGCGGCGACGGCTACGTCGAAATCAAAAATTTGCGGCGACAAAGTGAAAGAGCGCGGTTTCGATCTCGTTAATGGCGATCGCAGATCCAGATCCGATTCGTCGTCGTCGTCCAAACTGCTTTCGTCTACGAGTAGCTTGATTCGAAAAATATCCAACGAACGCTTCGAAAAAGCTCAACGAAAGTTCAACCGCAACCAAGGCGAGCAGCAGCAGCAGCAGCAGCAGCAGCGCTCGGACTCGGCTACCGCAACTAAGACTACGAGTACGACCACGACTACGACCACCAAAACTTCGGCTACAATAGACATCGAACATCGTTCAGAATCGAAGCGACGGCAGCAGCAGCAGCAGCAGCAGCAGCAGCAGCGGCGCTACTACGGCGATGTTGACCGCAATGGTAATCGCCTCCGCGACAGCAACGACCAAACCTCGCTTACTCGACACGAGCAAAATAACGGTGAGTCGTCTGTATAGTATAGGCTAAGCCCGTATCCGCTCGCACGTAAAATAACGAGAAGAGGTTTCAAAGTACAGGTACACATACCTGCCTATACACTACGCGTACGTACGTACGTACGTACTACGTACATATGTAGGTAAATTGCGATGGCGCAGCTAGGCCTGGCCTCTACACTACCTACACCTAACGTAAAATAATTATACACGTACGACTATACTCGTTGAAATTTGAAATCGACAGTTTGTAGACGCAGCCCTAGCCCTAGGTCTAGATCTAGATCTAGATCCAGCCCCAGCCCCAGCCGCAATCGCACGTTCTCGACGAAAGGCGGCGAAGATGGCGTACGCCATCGTGGCACGATGTCGACGAAACTAACCTCTCACGTTGATGCAAGTAGTGCCACCGCAGCGTCCAGCGGTAGTCTTAATCTACATCATCATCATCATCATCACCACGATTACCAACAACAGATGAAACAGTCGCAAACGCAATCGCAGTCGTCGACAAGCCACGCTGAGCAGCATCATCAACATTACGCCACGCGGCAATCGTCGCAATCTTCCTTTTCTGTGAGTATTTATATACCTATTAGGTACCTATCGTCGCGTCGTTTACAAGCTGGCGATCGCGACAAGCGGTTACATTTTGTAAAGGAGCGGCGCTATAATTTAGGCTACGTAGGTCTAGGTAGCTATCGTTCGCCCGCGTATATTTCATATACTCGTACAAATTACGACCACGAGACAGGTTCGGTGCGGTCGAGAATCCAGTATCCACGATGAGCGAAATCGTAGCCAAACTCACGTTACGTTTCGTTACGTTTCGTTTCGTTAGGTTAGGTTATATTAAAGACGCCTTTCGAGTTTACGCGTATCGACAAAAATTGGCAAATAAACGGTCCCGATGCGATGAGAAAATGTTACGTAGATCATTCGTTAGATAGACACGTAGGTACTAGGTACTTGGTTGGCGGTTAGTTTCGTTTTCGTCTTTCGTGTTTCGTATGGCGGCGGCGGCGGCGGCGGCGGCGGCGAAGAGCGGACTGGACGAGACGAGGAGAAGAAAAAAAAAATTGAACGTCGCAGTGACGGCGTCCGCGTCCGCGTCGTCTTCTCCGTCGCAGTTGCAAATGTAAAAATAGACTATACTCGTCGTACAAGCGCTAACGTACGCTGCACAATCATACCTATTTTGGTGCGACTACGATACATCTCGTGTACTACACTATACCACATTCTATACGTACTCGTACGTCCACATTTTCATTTTTTTCAATACGTAACAATTAATCGAACGTCGTCGTTAACGTTTACGTTTACGTTTACATTCGCCGCCGCCGCCGCCGCCGTATCGTACTCTTTCGCAAAAAAATCGACTAAATAACACAACTGCTTACTAGTACATAAACCTATACGTACATTTATGTACCCACACGTACCTGCCTACGTAGGTACTCGTACTCGTACCCGTACGTAACGCCATAGGTACGTAAAAAACACTATATACGCATACATACGTTAGATACCTATCTACCTAACTAGTAACTACCTAGTACCTAAACGCAACGCAACCACGCTGCGTCGACTGCGCGATAGGTGCGTTGGGGACGCGACGCGACGCTAACTATACTCCGATTTTTATTCACGAATATTATACTCGCAGAGATAATCGTCGCGAGTTTTTACGAATTTTGTATTTACCATGTTGTTCATTGTTGACGTCGTTAATGTTACTCGTACGTTTACCGTTCGTACTAGCGAGCTCGTTTAAATGATGTAAGTACATACATTACTACATAGTACATATACATATATCGGGCATGTACCTAGTACCTACAGTATGTATGCCTATACCTATGCATGCCCTTCTTCCTACCCATCTACAGATATAGAAGATATAGCTATTGGCTATAGATATATTTGTACGTACGTTCGTCTCGTCTCGTCTCGTTTCGCATCTCTTGGTACTCGCACTCGTACTTGGCCGCCAAAGTTGTTAATAAGCGCGTATTATAGCGAATACCCAAGTACGTAACGTATGTACGTAGTTAGTGTGTGCAGCGCCCAACGTATAGCACCGTCGCGTCGCGTGGCGCCGCGCCGCTGCGCTGACCACACCGTGTATCGTTCTATCGTTCCGTCTCAGTCGCTCCATCGTATCGGTTCGGTACTCTGTACTCGGTATTTACAGAATACAGATTTTCTCATCTTATAGCTTTGTCGACTTCTAGTCGTCTTAGTTTTGGTTGTTGTTGTTGTTGTTGTTGTTGTTGTTGTTGTTGTCGTCGTCGTCGTCTTCGTCGTTTTCTTCTTTTGTTTTAGTTTCCTACGGGTGGTTGAAAATTTCGTCGCATCGATTCGTTTTCTTTTGCCAATAAATAGAAATCTAGCCAGAGTGTAAAGTAGGCGCACACACCTTACGAGATACCTATCGTACGAATCGAGTATATGTTCATGTTCTGATATACGTAGACCTACTTAGCTAGGTACTAGGTAGTCGATGCGATGTCGATGGTTTCGAATTACGAGTAGTAATCGCGACAAGTATTGGTAATTCGTAGCTCGTAAACGGTAACTCGATCGCGTCGCGTCGCGTCGCGAATTAATTACTCGTACGTCGTACTACGCGGTTATCAGTTCTGAACTGAAGTGAACTACTGCGCTGTGTGTTGTACATACGTTGATATTTGGCGCGGCTGCATTACAGTACCTACTATGCGAATGTCCAACGAGCCAGCATGTATGGAACCTAATCGCTTCGCCGACAAAGTGCCATTACCATTTAAGATACCTAGGTACGTGCTCTCTGCTCGTTCTCGTTTATGGTGTCGCGATTCGCTATAAACCATCTACACATCACATACACATACACATATCTACGCGGAATACCTACGACTACGAGCGAGGAACACGATACGTCGATACACGTAAACGTTCACGTCACTTATGTTAGATAGATGTATGTAATGTAGATATCGCGTAACGAACCGCAACCTTTTCGTTTTCGTAACCTACGTACTTTACCTATCCACGCGTATACTCGGCCTGCGACTATATACTACAAATTATTGTATCTATACGTATTGGTGGTATTGTTGTTGCAGCAGCAGCAGCAGCAGCAGACATCGCGTATTTATCACAAAAATCAACGATTACTCGACCAGCGAGTGTACGACGAGTTAGAGACCGAAGTCCAAGTCGCCCAAGTGGGAGCCGGGACCGTGGCTATATCTCGTAACGCTATGACGTCCACCGCAGATTCCGATTCCGCAACAAAAAGTAAGTAATCGTCACGTTCGTATACGATTAGCGCGAGTTCCGACATCGCGACGAGACGACGACGAAACTGAGGTACGTTGCGTAGGTAGGTAGGCAGGCAGGCAGGCAGGCAGGCAGGCAGAAAGACAGGTAGACGGCTATACCTAGTATCGCATGATGCGATACGGTAGCCACAGGTACCTACCTACCTACCTACCTACCTACCTACCTGCCTGCCTGCCTGCCTGCCTATCTACCTACTTGCTCGCTTGTAGTGTAAGTTACTTACGCTTACGTTAGATAAGCGTGTACGAGTATATGCGATCAAATTCGAATCGCAATATTACGAATGCCTATACATACGATTGCCCACCAATTGACCATCCGCTGCGATGGCACGATCGAATATCCACACGTACGCGTACACGTACACGCATCCCTGTACCGCGAGTAGGTACATCTAACTGTCTATATATATCAACCGATTGCATCCGCTCTGCTAGATATTCGTTACTCGTACCGTCTGCACTTTTCGGCGAATCGTATTAGACGAGACTAGGACACAGATGTAGATGTAGATGTAGGTAAGTAGGTAAGTACGTAAGTATTTAATCGCGTGTGATGTGATGTGATGTTTCATGTAATGTACGTACCTTACCTTACCTATATATGTAATTATGTAGTACGTATACCTATTACCTATTACCTATTACCTACGTACTCGTACCTACACATACGTTACCTACCAAAGAACGCGGTAAATGTATAAACGCGACACGGTGCGGTGCACGTAACGTACGACACGTCGCTATATACCTACTACCTATTAGGTATTACCTACTCTCACACGGTGTGTATGTACACTATATGTACTGTAGGTACATTACATACCGAGTGATCGAAGCATCTAATCAACTATCAATCTACACAAGGCGTGTTGCATTGCGCGCGTAGCGTAGGTTTAAATGGTTTAGGTGAACGTAGACATACCTAGGTAGGTAAGATATACGAATATTACGAATTAGGAACGCGGCGACGCGACGCATCTGTACCTATTCCTGCGTGATCGGTGTGTAACTCTAGGCTCTAGGTACTGGTATATTGGTATTGGTAATCCTCTAGTCCTAGTTGTAGTCGTATAGTCGTAGTCGTACCTTCAACACGTCTACGAGTGCGTTTGTATCTGTATCTGCGTCTCTGTGTCTCTGCTTCTCTGCGCGTCCACTCGTCCATCCAACCAGGTACGTTTAATAATTACTTTACTTTACTTTACTTTACTCTAATTTAATAATACCACCGTACCGTCTACTACGCTAAACCCAATCGCTTTTAATACCCCCCCCCCCCTCCCCCCCCTCAACGATTTTAAAAATTATACGTACGTTACAAAGTATGTGTATGTGTATGAATGTACGAGTACAGAATGTGTGAAACACGTCATGTTTGCAGGGTGTGCGGCGGATCCCAAATCGATACGAGCGTCCGGCAAGAAGACGCAGACGGCTACTCGAGATACGACTACGGTGGCCGATTTACGTTTGAAAAACGGCGTCGTCGTCGCCACAGTTCAACCGCAACAGCAAACCAACCAATCGACGGCGACGGCGGCGGCGGCGGCGGTCGTTGCCGCGGGCGAAGACTCCGGAACCGAGTCTGGGGAGGATTTGCGCCTGCTAAATCCGCAACTTTTGGCCGAAGTTCGCGGCGCGTTGAACAAACTGGAAAACGCTTTACCCAATTTGGAAGCGGCCAGACGTACCTCTATAATTCCGTTGGTTAACAAATTGCAGTCCTGTTTGAAGATTAGCGAATCGCAGACGCAGCCAGCCACTCCAACCACGCTGGCCGACGTCGACGCCGACGCCGGCGGCGCATTTTCGCCATCGCCGCTGCCACCGTATACGCAAGCGGCGTTGCCCACTACGGCCGGTCCCGCCGCCGCCGCCGCCGCCGCCGCTACCGCTTCGCCAAAAATTTGTAAAACGAGACATACGGTGGGCGTTAGTCGAGAAGAATTGGACGACGCGCGAAGGTGGTTAGCCGTCGCCCGCAACGTTAGCCATCAACTGGACGACGAGGCGACGGCGGCGTCGACGCTGCCGCTGTCGCCGTCGCGCATGAATTACGAATCAAACGGCGGCCGCAAGGTTTACAAACCGGTAAAATTTACGCCGACGTCGGCGTCGTCGTCGTCCGAGTCGGCGCTCGATTCCTGCACGAAATATAACGCGTTTACGCGACAACGAGTCGCCGAAGAATGTTCGTTGGGCTCGTCCGAAGCCGATTCTAGGAGAAAGGAAGGCGAGTACTTGGGCAGCGACGAAGGCGACGTTTCTAGTACGGAAGAAGAGACGACGGGCGACGACGCCTACGGCGCTCAGGACCTACGCTTCGGCCACGTCGTCAAAAACCAACAGCCCAAAAAAATACCGCCGACGCGATTTCAGCGTAGAAATAGTAAAAGCACTCGTATGAAACGAGCAAATACCATCGATGTGGCAACGACGGCGACGGACAGCGGTCGCTGCGACGAGTATTGGTATTCGGCCGACGAAGATGCGACAGCCGCCGCCGACGACGACCAAAAAAGCTCGGTGAAAATTGCGCCGCCACCCAAGCTGCAGCTAAAAACGGAAAACGATAAAAAATTCGCCGCCTTCCTGGAACAAACTAGACTAGACGAGTCGCAATCCAAAGCCATCGCCTACAATCCGTCGGCGGCCGGCGGTCTCCAGTGGAGTAATCGTTTTTCTCACATCAAGACCGCCTTCGAAAGCGCGAAAACGCTCGATTCTCCTACTCTGCCGCTGGTCGCGCCATCGTCGGCGCACGCGTGCGCGCCGACGCCCAAGTCGACGTTGGCGTCGGCGCATCGCCACGTGCCCGGCTCTCCGTCGTCTTTCTTCAAGCCTATACCTCAAAGTACGTCGTCCGCCGCCGCCGACGCCGCCGTCACCTCTTCCCCTTCCACGCTACCTCGTCGATGTTTCACTCACGCGCAAAAATCACCCTTCAAACCGGTTACCAAAGTAGCTCCGTTTCATACCCGTTCGTCCGCGTCGTCGTCGTCGTCATCGGCGACGGCGGCTGCCCTGCTGCTCGATCAGCAAGCACGAGTGGATAATCAGCCTCCGAAAACGTACTACTACTCTCCGATGACGGACTCGACCAACTCGGCGGCGTTTGTAAAAAAGATGACGACGAAATCGCCGCCGCAATATGCCTTCGACCAGCATCAGCATCAGCATCAGCATCAGTACGGGCACGCGTCGTTCGGCGACACCGAAAGCTCGAGCTCACGCAAAAAGCCTCTAACTCCGACCGCGTATTACGCCAAGACCACCGATTACTTCTTAAACGAGCCCAGCTCGTATCTGGGCGTACACGGCATCGGCGTCACCAGTCAACCGTGCTCGCCGCTGCCCGCCGCCGCCATATCGATTCGTCAACCGTTTGCTGGCGGCGGCGGCGGTGGCGGCGGCGGCCAGTCTCTACCGACGTCGCCGAATAACGATCTGCTTCAAACGTGCGCATCCGCCCGACAAACGTATCAAGCTCGAAATGAGAATCATTACCGCGATGGCGACGGTCGTCATTATTTGCCCAAGGAAACGACCAAGTCATCGTGGAATAGCTATCGACCGATGGAATTTTCCGAAGAACGCGCGCCGGTCGCCAAAATCATGGGTAAACCGCAGCAGTCCGTAGCCGTCGTAGTCAACGACAAAACTAATTACCGCCAGCATCAGCATCAGCAGCAGCAGCAGCAGCAGCAGCAGCGTAACTTTAACGCGACAATAGCCGGAGCGACCATCGCTTCTCCGTCCAATACTTATCAAAAACTGGCTGAAAAATCGCCTAGTTTGCAGAATTTCACTAAAACTCAACCGAAGGCTTGGTCGTCGCAAAAAAATGTGGCAACATCGACGCCAGCGGATGCGACGTCGACGCCCACTTCGCCGTCGTCGCATGCTATAAAAAAACAAGTTAAAATATTGGCGTTAAACGAGAGCGAGGAAAATTTGCCGGAGCAATTTTTCGTACTCAATCGGAAGAATAAATTTGAAAGTTTGAACGCGGCCAACGACAGCAGCAGCAGCAGCAGCAGCAACAACAGAATCGGCGGCGGCAAAGCGTTTTTTAAACCGTTGACGGCGGCGGCGGCTGCGCAAGTGGCCGCGTCGTCGCCCACTATCGTGGTGCAGCAAAGCCGGTCGCCGCCTCAATCGCCCGTCATTATGCCGTCGGTGCTACAAAAATCCGAGTCTTGGCATCAAATGATTATGGAAAAGATGAAACAAGCCAAGCCGCCGTCTCCTATCCGGCATCACATACCGCGAGCCAAGTCCACGCATAACTTGGCCACGCTGCCCAAACAATACGAACCCGCTTTCAGCGCCCAAGACATTACCCTCAAGCAACAAACGGTCGCGCAATTTCTCAACAAAGATAAGCGATCGCAGTCGCAGTCGCAGTCGCAGTCGCAGTCGCAATCGCAATCGCAATCTCGACTAAAATTTCATTCCAACACGGTCGCGGCGACGAATGATACTCGTACGAGTTCGCCTGCAGCAGCCGCAGCCGCCGCAACCGTCAAAGTTCGCAAACTCGACGAAGATTTTAAACACGTGGACGAAGCTTTCGAGATACTCTTCGAAGAAGCTAGCGGCAAAAGCACGAACCGCTGACAAGGCGTACGGCCACGAATGCGATAGAAATTACCTACTCACTCGTAGTACATAGGTATACATAAAACCGTAGATGGCATCGGGCTATGCTACGGCCGCGCCCCGCCATCATGTCACTGCCACTGCCACTGCCACCAATCATTAGCACCGCTTAAAATTTACCCGCACAAGTACTTAACTTTATCTGCTGCATCAGCATCAGCATCAGCATCAGCAAACTATCCGCATCGTATCGTATCGTACGTGTATATGTACCCCACTCGTACTTATTCGTAGTACAAATATAACTAGCGCGTAGCGCGTGTTTACCCGACTCGACATGTTACCCGAAAGCGTCGCCGCGCCGCGCCGCGCCGCGCTGCGCCATGGTACTAGAATCATCGCGTAGTCGCTCTCGCTACGATCGTATCGTACTCGTATAGTATAAACTATAAAGCGACCATCCGCCGGGCTTTGGCGTCTGCTGCTGGAATCTACCTATTGGAATAAGTACTACGATACGCGCTGTAAACCATGGTCATATGGTAAATCTGCTGCGACTCGCTGGCGTGATACACCAACACCATACACTACATCGCAGCTATTCGTACACTTTGTCGCAGCCAACGATACGACAACGACAACGCATACGCTTACCAACTTTACCTACCTCTACCAGTAGGTAACTACGTATTACGGCGAGGCCAGTCCATATATCACGCACAGCACACGCACCTGGGTGTAGCTTGATTTTCATTCGCGTAATATACGAGATGAGTAATTAATCAACGACCGACCAACATACCTGCCTCAGCATAAGCGTACGAGTATGTGTGACAAGAACAACGCGAACAAATTCAGAATCAAAACGACGCGACGGTCCCGACTTGGCCGAGTTATCGTACGACACAAGATACAACGGTTTTTTTGATACTGCCATCGCATCGCGAATTCGCGATACGTCAAGCTGTAGTGTTGCTCGCGGCTCGCGTAATTCGTAAACATCTGCAATTGCACCGATCTCGTACTTACGACTACACACGCCTACTTGCAATGTAACATTACATAGCGAGTAATGAGTACCTATATTTTACCAAAATAGGTAGGTACCACCTAAAAGGTATAATGTCCTAGCTAAAGTCTGTCTACTCGTGTCGTGTTCAAGCGTTACCTACTCTATTACCGCGGTTTACGCGTTCGTCATTTTTAGCGTTATACTTATATAAACTCGTATTCGTACTTCTGGCGCACGTTTTTCTCGTTTTCATTTCCAATTTTCGTTACCTATTTCCAAGAGTAAAGACGCGACGCGACGTAGGTTAGGTACGTAGGTAGCTAAGCTACGCATAGCTAAGCAATAACCCATCCTACAAATACCGGTCAGGATCACCTACGTACGAGTACGTCTACGTACATCTACATAGGTCTAGGTATGGCATATAGGGCGAGTGGTTATTGGTCAAGTCCAAATCGAGACTCGAGTTATATTCGTACTCGTACTCGTAGGTAATTTTAACGTAACAATGCTCCTATCCTATCCAACTACCACGTGCTACGAACGTTCAGGTCGAGGTACCTACCTACCTACGTTACGTACCATAGCCCTTTTTTTTTTTTTTTTTTTTTTTTTTTTTACCGTCGCTTGATATTAATTGCGACCACGTATACCTCGTACGCGCGCGTGTGGATGTTCGATTAGCCTATTTCGGTTGAACGCCTACACCTACACCTGCACCTGTGCCTGTGCCTGTGCCTGTGCCTGCAGGAAATACAACTACTCGTACGTGATATTATACGACATGATATTGATAATTTAATAGCGCGGTACAGCGCAGCGCAGCGTTCGTACGTAGTAAGATGATGCGATAACTACGTCGCGTCGAGTTAATCTCGCGTAATTTGTGTGTATAGCTGCAGCGGCCGCAACAAGCGAAGAAAATACCGAAACCGACACCGACGTCGACACCTCCGACACGTCTCAGCTGCAAAGTCGCAACGAAAGTCGAATAGTTTCCACATCGACAAAAGGTAAGCAGCGCGCGTCTCTCATCCCTAATCTACGTTACGTTACGAGTACCTAGTTACTTTCTACTCGTAGTACAATGTATACCGTATGTAGAAGCTACAAAATAACGGGTCTTTCTTCTATTCTTATACTTTTCGGTTTTTGATTGATCGCCGCGCCGCCGACCCATCATCATTTCGTTCGATTCTTGGTCTTGCAGAATATACAGCGACGGGTAGCGTATTTGTACGCGATAACATAGCTTCTACCACCAGCACTACCAGCACGAGCAGCACCAGCGCCGGCGCCGGCGCCAGTAGTCGTATAATTAAAGGTACGTATCGTGCGAGCTAGTACAATAAAGATACCCAGCTGTAGGTAGGTGTAATATACTCGAATACATCCACATCGGTCCTCGGTCGTTTATCGTGAAAAAAATACTCGAAACCCGATCATCCGAAACATTTTTAACGTAGCCTATTTGATCAGCGTAGGTACCAGTAGAAGGCTAGAAGCGAGTTATCAGGCTCTCGTTCGAGTAGAGTATGGTATGGTATAGGTATAGGTATAGGTATAGGTATAGGCTTAGGTACAAATGTACAATCGAAGCACACTGACACAGCGACAAAAGGCAAGCGCGAAAATCTTTAGCATTATTGTAGATCATCTCTCCCTTCCTAAAAGAGTATGCTGTGTGATGTTTTGATCGAGCACGAGGAGAGATTGGTTATACCAAATGAAAGGACGCGATGCCGATGCGACGCGAGCATACGCGAATAGCCGAATGTCGAAAATCACGCCACTCTTCGCCTCGCCTTCTCGTACTCGTATGCAAACGAAAAGCATTTCGTCGTACGTACTTGGTAGTAAAGTCCGTGATACGAATTTGAATTTACTTTGTATTCGTTCTCGTACCTACCTACCTACCTACCTACCTACCTACCTACCTACCTACCTACCTACCTACTACACCTACGAATACGAGTATTAATACGAACCTAACGCAACTCATGTATACGCTTACAGCCAACAGTGTAACCTCGCCATTCGCCAAATTCCGACAGCTGGAAAGGCAGAATTCTTTACCGAGGTAATGAAACGCATCTTTTCATTCACGTATCCACGTATATAGCAGGTAACATGGTTTCATAGTTAACGTGTAAACGTAGGCACGCGTATCTATCGATAAACTACATAGGTAGGTGTAGTACGCGGACGCGCCTACGCTAGTAATATTCATTGTAGGTAGGTATTAGGTAGTACATACATACATATTTAGTACAATAATTGTACATTACATACTACATAGGTACGTCTACGTAGACGTACCGAAAGCAACCACGTTAAAGTAAACAGGAAACACCAACTCGTGCTATGAAAAGCGGATACAAGACTTACGTTCGTTAGTCAACCCAAACCTCCTGTCGAATATTCTCGTTAACCTAACAAATTACATTCAATTCCTCGATTGTTACACTATGTACAAACTATTATTGTAGTTCTGCAACTGCTGCCAATGCCAATGCTAGTGCCAGCGACGATACGCGTACAAAATTCAAAATCGCCGATTCCAAACTAACCAGAAGCGCATCCAGCATCAAAGATCGATTGCTAGACTGGGTTAAGGCTCAAACGAAAAATTACAAGGTAAATTACATTACGTAGGTAGATTATAACGAGTCGGTGCAAGTAGGTACTGGTAGAGGTAGAGGTAGAGGTAGAGGTAGAGGTAGAGGTAGAGGTAGAGGTACACGATACACGCCAACATGGCGCACTTCAATCAGTAAGATACGTAGACGTACACCACGTAACGCATACGATCGCGACCCAGTCTGCGTGCGGTCCACGCAATTTGTACTTGAAGGGTCAGGTCCGGCACCACAAGTCAAAAATCAGCCGGGCTCTTTGCATTTTGAAACACGTACACGTTGCTCGGATCTCGATAATGTTTTCTCGTCTTCGCCGCCGGCGTTCTCAGCCTCTTACGCGAGGCTTTTCGAAATTCGAATAGTACAAAAATAAAATAAGCGCAGCAGCGCGCGTCCAAGTCGATAAACCAAAGGGGGAAAAAAGTCGCGAAAAGTAGAGAGCGGTATCGAGTGGTTCGGAGCAGACGCAGACGCAGACGATGCGCCTACATAGTACGTGTACCTACTCGTGTAACCTATTATAACATACCTAGGTATTGCCTATGCCTACTTTTCCTACCTACCTATCTATATCTACCTATGTACATGTTGCAGAACGTTCAGATTGACAATTTTTCATCGAGCTGGAACAATGGTTTAGCGTTTTGCGCTCTCATTCACCACTTCTACCCGCACGCTTTCGATTACGACAAATTAACTTCGCAACAACGACGATATAATTTCGAATTGGCATTCAAAGTGGCCGAGTAAGCGTCGCGTCGTGTCGCCATATACTATACAAAGTCTGACCGTAAACTAACGAAAAGGATAATATAATTATCTATCGCGTCAACAGCTTACGGCGCAGCGTACAATGTACATCTCTTACGTTACATTCGTCGCTCGGTGCTCGATATTTTCGACTATCGTTTTAATTTCTTCGCGTCGTTCGCTTTAGCGAAAACCGACGCGTTTGTTACAAAATCAGCCCGTAGAATAAGCGAAAAGGAACGAACTTTCAACCCGCAACAAACGTCCAAAACTTTGTGACGAGAAAAGGCGCAAAATTTTGCATTTAACCTACGAGATCTATTTGTACGAGTGGTGATAATGTCGAAATTAATCGAATTTCAAATTAAAATTCGCACTTCTTTTTCTACAAATTTCTTTTCGTTACTTTACTGTCAGACCGAGACCTCGCTCTCCCTCTCTCACTTTCCAATTCCGTTTCCGTCGTCCGGAGTCGACGACCTTTAAAATATTGTATTTCTTTCGTACGTAAATATCGCAGGCAAGAAGCGGGCATCGTTCCATTACTCGACGTTGACGACATGGTGGCGATGAAAAGGCCGGATTGGAAATGCGTTTTCACTTACGTTCAAACCATATATCAAAGGTTTCACGCCAGTCCTGAAGCGAATAAACCGTAAATGCCAACAGGTTCGCCAAACTGCCCGCAACAACGGCAACGTCCGTACTGTGCAACTTCCTACGAGTACTCCGGTACTCGACTAGACTAGAATACTCGATAAAAAATAATTACTCGTTATAATTTATACGTACGTACGAGTAGTACAACATCTACATACTACCTAGAACCTACGCTAAATGTTAGTCGTCCACTTTCCTGTACTAACTCGAGTATAGTAATACGTATCTAGTTATCTACACGTCGCGTCGTATCGAAATCGATACAGCTATCTTACGTTTATTGTCTCTATAATTATAGTCTATACAAAGACAATCCAAATCGCATCGGTCGATCTTCACCTACATACTAACGTTTTCCGTTTGCTATACTTATCGTTCGCTTATTACACTGCGCTACGCTACGGTCTAGTAATGTCACTTTGGTCCCGTGCCTACTTGTACGTGTACCAGCTAGGTATGTAATACCGTATAAGTACTGGTTCATCTTCGTAGTATATTCGTGTACACGGCACACGTACCACCAGTGCATTACCTTCTAACCGAAATTTATATCTATTCTAGTCCCGAAACTAATTTCATCCGTTACTAACGTAAGTAGTAAGTACGTACCAAGTCTGTACAGTTGTTTTGGTACTCGACATTGCAATTGATTGCCACTTCAACTGCACTGCACTGCACTGCACTGCACCGCAAGGCAATGCACCCCGTGTCCAATAGCCCCATACATTACGATATATCACTTTCACTACACTTCTTATCGACATCTCGTTCGCATTTAATACGAAATGCCTATTACTCCTCTATTTCTATCATCACATGTCATATTACTTTGTCGCCGGCTCGCCGCCGCCTTCGCCAATGCTAAACCTACATGTACCTAGGCAGTAGGCACTACGCACACGCACTAGGCAGTGATGCGAAACACTCGCTATTTTGCGCGATACCATCGAACAACAACAAATCTACGTACATTATAACGAATCAACTATTTACTTAACAAAATAATAAGAACATAGCGTTAACGAATTATAATCAGCGCTTACCATCATTTACTAAACATATTTTTCTAAATACCTATTTATTTCAAATCGAGTAATCGAAATTTTAAATTTTAACTCGTATTTTCGTCGGATAATGCTTTTTTTATTTTTACGTATTTTACCTTTTCTCGTTCTTTGTTCGTTTTTTTTTTTTTTTTTTTTTCGTACCTTTTTTTTCTACTTTGAATTACCTAAATATACCTACATACATACGCATATTTATATATAAGTATATCTAAGTACCATGATAACTTATCATCGCGTGTAATTCAATATTCGTACTATTTACAGAATCGTAAGTATTACTACATGCATAATGCATGTCCGCGGTTCATTCTATGTATGTGTATATTATACGTTTACGTTTTAATAAAGTAATAAACCGAATCTTTCGTTCAGACTTCAGAGAGAGTGATACGTGTATGTTTATTTAGTCGTTATTATTACGCTCTAAATAAATTTAAAAATTCCAAATTGCCGGCCATGTTAACTCGGCCAAATCATGTTTTTTGCTGCTAAAAAAAAAAAAAAAAAAAAAAAAATCATTAATTTCCAGAAAAATCTTTTCAAAATTTGGAGGAGCGAAAAATCACTATTGGGTATTCGGTGTAGGTACTGAATAAATTACAATGCCGAAAATTCGAGGAAAAGGTAAATAGCTACTGACACGAGGCGGTCGATTCGTTCGCGCCGATTGGTTTCAAGGCGACGCCAAACACCGCCATTTCGTTAACGCAACGTCGAAAAACTACATATAGTATACGGAAATCAAAAAGAAAATATGCATGTACGCGTACGCAGCGTAATAAAACGAAAAACGATAATTTCGAGAAGGCGGCGCGACAACGCTTAAACGAAAAGTCCAAAATCTACTCTATATAAATATGTAATCGAATCGAATCAACTCGACAAGTCGAACAACAAACACCTATCGCAAATGACGAATAATCCGCTGTGATCGGGTTCGTTTATGACGGTGAATTGAGGATTATTGTGGCAGTGCGCGGCGTGTCGGTTCAACGCTTGCCCGATCGCCTGTTCGAGCTGCTCCAAAGAAAGGCGCGTATATAACTGTATCGGACATCGCGCGCATGTAATCAGATTCACTTCTTCGGTCAAATGCAAAAAACTACCTCGACAAACCGGACAACACACCAGTTTCGGCGCGTCCTCGAAAGTTTGATGATCCGCTTCGGTCTTACGGTACTCCTCCAATATCCAATTTACTACGTTCGCGCGTCATTTTTACATTGGCGAGAAGCGGCGGCGAAAAATAACGTGAACAATAAAACACGCGCTGTTATTGCGAGGCGGCAGCGACTGCGCGCGTATAAACGTTTATAATAATTATCTATTAATACGTACGCTGCTCTTCTACGAGTTCGTTCTCGATTTGTTTCATCCATTCTATTTCTCTTTCGATATCGAAATCGTCTTCCCGATGAGCCGGAAACGCGTTACCGTTGGAATTGCTGCAAGGTGAAACCGCGTCGATTATACCAGTAGCGAAAATACGTTCGACAACTACTCTTTTCTACGCGTAGTAGGGTAGACGGATACGTATTACTTACCATCGCGGAGGTTTAGATGTATCCAATTCCAACATTTCATCGTGCAAATAGGTACACAACGTGTCTTGGAAGTGCTCGTTATCTTCGTTCGAAGACCTTATTCGTTCGAACAGCGTTTGACGGTTTTCTTTAAGTCTATTTTTGAAACGCTGTCGGACGAAACGAGCAAAATTAGTCGTCAAGGTTTGTCGTTTTGGCACAAATCAATGCCAACGATTACTCGACAATACATACGAGACATTACAAAATAATGGAATACGTTTCGATTCGATTCGAATCGCTTACCTCTCGTAGAATGTGCTTGTATTCGATCGGCTTATTTCTGAACTTGTAGGCGAGAAGACGACTACGAATTTTCGAATCGACTCGAGGCGTCGTTAATGTTCCAAACGAAGCCATCTTATCGAGTAGACCCGGCGGTTGATCGACCGAGTAACGCTACAGTTGTTATCAATTGACTGCAGCTGCTGGTCCGCTCATTTGGTTACACCAACGTAACGATACTGAAAAGAATCGCCCGATTTATCGATTAATTAGTACTACGTATCGATAATAACATTACGTTTAATACTTAGGTCAACTACGTACTCGCGTAAAACTAAATCGCAGCATTCGCAACGCGTTACTACTTACTCGTAACCACTAGTAACGATAGCCACTTGGCCAGAGAGGACAAATTGGTAGCGACGATGTACAGGAACAGGCAACGGCGGATGATCGCAATTCGCAACTAGATTCTCAAATATTATAACCCGATAAAAATCGTCTGGTGAAGCTACGGCCAAGTCTTTTGAGACCCTGTGGAATTGGACAAGAAATAAATTAGAACTCGAGCAGAACAAAATAATCATACATAATTATCTACCTTCGTTACCTTCGTCTGATAATTTGAAAGCGAAATGCGAATCGCGAATTCTACTATGGGTAACGTATACGTATTTATTGAAACAAACTACGATAATTGATTTTTTTTTTAATAATTTACGATTTAAGATGTAACTATCGACTGTCATACATTAGTCATCCGATTGAATTGGAATTGGAAATTGGAAAATAAAAATATAATGGAGATTACTTTTCAGTAAATAAAGCGGCAAAAATGGGCAAAGATACCTAGGAACGAGAACGATTGTAGACAAGAAGACAAGACAAGACGGACAAACAAAAAAAAGAGGCATGACTACATGACTACAGTGACTCGTGACCCGTCAACTGTCCCCTTCGGTCTTTGACTATATAGTCAAAGCCTTCGGTCCTGGTCCTACCCCTTTAATCATCCCACCCAAATGAATGAAGATTTTTAGAGGTTTCGTCTACATTTCAACCTACTTGTATATACGTTTCTGTTTATCCGTGATGCCAGAACGTAACGATAACGGTAACGAAAAACGAAAAATAACGGAATTTTTTTCGTTACAAGTAACGGAACGGTAACGGTAATTTTATTTTTGAACAGAAATTGTGTAACGAAATAATAACGTTACAATAAAATGGTCTTCTATGTAACGTAACAAATAACGAAAAAATTTCGTTACGTTCCGTTACTTTTTTTCGTTTTTTTTTTTTCGTTTTTTTTTGTATTGCCTGCACTGCCAATCGCAGAAATGTTCTTTTGGTTCATTGGGTTCGTTGTAACTGGCAGTTGTTCTCTTGAAAAATCTTAATTTCACTTACACTTATGTGTAGGTACTGTGGTACTGCCAGGGCCTTGTAACGTTATTTTTTCAAATAACGTTATTTTTTTCGTTCCGTTCCGGGTTTTTTTTGTTACGACGTAATTTTTTCAGAAAGTAGGTAGCAACACCACCAAACTTGTATTATTTTCTTTTTAGTTCTTGAAGTTTATTTTATTCTATTGGACTTGATAGTTATTAATTTACATTGAAAAATGAAGATAACAATTTTTTATGATTTCTGGCTATTTCGGAAAAAATTATGTTGTAACGAAAAAACCGGAACGAAACGGAAAAAAATAACGTTACTTGAAAAATAACGTTACAAGGCCCTGTCGGTACCATTTTCGTTCCAAGTAACGTAACAAATAACGAAATTCAGGATTTTTAGTTACAGTAACGGAACGAATACCGTAACGAAAAAAAAAATTTCGTTACTGACAAAATTTATTTTTTTGAAGCAAAAACGAGATTTAAGTGATGTACTGATGTTTAGAAATGTCAATTTGAATGAAAGTAATGATGTTTAGAAATGTCAATTTGAATGAAAATTGGTATTGATACCCTAGAAATACCGGTGATGTCAGTAACGAATTTTTTTTTCCGTTACGGTATTCGTTCCGTTACTGTAACTAAAAATTCTGAATTTCGTTATTAGTTACGTTACTTGGAACGAAAATGGTACCGCCAGGGCCTTGTAACGTTATTTTTCAAATAACGTTATTTTTTTTCCGTTCCGTTCCGGTTTTTTCGTTACAACGTAATTTTTTCCGAAATAGCCAGAAATCATAAAAAAATTGCTATCTTCATTTTTCAATGTAAATTAAAATCAATAACTATCAAGTCCAATAGAATAAAATAAACATCAAGAACTAAGAAGAAAATAATACAAGTTTGGAGGTGTTGCTACCTACTTTTTGAAAAAATTACGCTGTAACAAAAAAAAAACCTGAACGGAACGAAAAAAATAACGTTAATTGAAAAAATAACGTTACAAGGGCCTGGCAGTACCATAGTACCTACATAAGTGTAAGTGAAATTAAGATTTATCAAGAGTTACAACGAACCAAAAGAACATTTTCTGCGGTTGGCAGTGCAGGCAATACAAAAAAAAACTGAAAAAAATAACGAAAAAAAGTAAAGGAACGTAACGAAATTTTTTCGTTATTTGTTACGTAACATAAAGACCATTTTATTGTAACGTTATTATTTCGTTACACAATTTCTGTTCAAAAATAAAGTTCTGTTACAGTTCCATTACTTGTAACGAAAAAAATTCCGTTATTTTTCGTTTTTCGTTACCGTTGTCGTTACGTTCCGGCATCACTGAGAAATACGTGAAATTAATAAAATTATTCAGGGGGGATATCGATATCCCATATTTTATTTTTTTAGATGGTAGTTTCAAGGTAATTCTTCAGGTTATTACCACGTGATTGATCCAATTAAAATATTCTTTTTAATTTTAACATCAATTTTTGACCATTTTGATGGTATTAAAATGTATTTTAATACTGAGGGAAACAACATGGTACCTTTTAATACCAGGAGGTGTTTAATAAATCTCAATATAATCAGAATCTTTTTTCTTGGAAATATTTTGGGAATTCCTGGGAACTTCACAACACTGGGTAACGGTAACTTTATTTTTGAACAGAAATTGTGTAACGAAATAATAACGTTACAATAAAATAGTCTTTATGTAACGTAACAAATAACGAAAAAATTTCGTTACGTTCCGTTACTTTTTTTAGTTTTTTTTTGTATTGCCTGCACTGCCAATCGCAGAAATGTTCTTTTGGTTCGTTGGGTTCGTTGTAACTGGCAGTTGTTCTCTTGAAAAATCTTAATTTCACTTACACTTATGTGTAGGTACTGTGGTACTGCCAGGGCCTTGTAACGTTATTTTTTCAAATAACGTTTTTTTTTTTTGTTCCATTCCATTTTTTTTTTGTTACGACGTAATTTTTTCAGAAAGTAGGTAGCAACACCACCAAACTTGTATTATTTTCTTTTTAGTTCTTGAAGTTTATTTCATTCTATTGGACTTGATAGTTATTAATTTACATTGAAAAATGAAGATAACAATTTTTCATGATTTCTGGCTATTTCGGAAAAAATTATGTTGTAACGAAAAAACCGGAACGAAACGGAAAAAAATAACGTTACTTAAAAAATAACGTTACAAGGCCCTGTCGGTACCATTTTCGTTCCAAGTAACGTAACAAATAACGAAATTCAGGATTTTAGTCACAGTAACGGAACGAATACCGTAACAGAAAAAAATTACGTTACTGACATCACTGCTGTTTAAATATTATGTTATATGCTCGTTATTCCAGACCTATATTTTATGACTTGACTTTAGACTGTAAGATAGCGTTCGTGTTCACTGTTCATTCAGAGTTGATTAGATAGCTTGTTTACAAATACGAATTCAGTCTGTGTATGATTCTATGAACTATGAAGCTGTATCTTGAATGTTATGATGTGCTGAACTTTTCTATTAATTAAAGACGTTTATTAAGTTTCAAGCTTTGCGGTTTCATTTCTAGCACATAGATTCACATATCTTCTTAAAATGTTATATATGTGGATCGAACACTAGAACGAATTTCAGATTCATAAATCGTTTATTCAAAAAGATTCCATTAAAAAACATCGCGAATATTCTAAAAACGAAGAGAACCATAATTCCATAATAACAGCTAAAACCATACTGAAAAAACGAACTGTTTACAAAAATACGAAAATCACAGAAGATCAGTAAAAAGAACATGACACTTGATAAATAAACAACACATTAAACAGTTAAATAACAAGTAGGTTTAACCTATACATATAATGTAACGTGCAAAGTGACTCTATAAATTTGAACACCAAAGTGATGATCGGGGGATTCGAGTTCAACGAGTTTAAATAAGATTCTGATTCACAATTCATACGAAAACTGTATAATTCGAGTAAAACTACATCTCGAGTACTTAATTCTACGAAAGCTATGAAACGAATAAAAATAGACACAGAGTGAACATTTAACACGAGATTCACAGCTAAAATATACAGAGAAATAGAACAAAGATAGGTAAAACCTATGTAACGTAACTGTAACAATAACTTTATAAACAAACGAAACTATTCTTAAAACTAAACGAAGTTTATTTCGATTCTTCTTCTCAACACAAAGATCGTTATCTTCTATCTTATCACCGTCATAAAATTCAAATTTTTCAAAACAAAAATAAAACAACCGTTTTACTGGCATTTTCATTTCTCAATTTTTTTAAGTTCGATTTTTCGATAATTATAAATTATTTTAGAATAGATAACTGTATAATTTTCGCTTCATTTCTGCTTCCGACCCTTTTCTTCCATCACGTATGCGTAACAATTTTTTTTCTGTAATGTAACCACCAGTGAAATGAAACTAACTCAGCGGGGTACCATCATCGAGTAATTCAATTATTATTTTGAAGTATAAGTATATCTCGATTGAATCTCGTCAACTTTTTTAATATGTTTCAGACTTTGGTTTTGAAATTAGCGTACTTCTTCGTCCCACTTTAAACGGACAACGGTCAGTTTCTGTTCAACTATCGCCGAATTTGTGTCGAAACCAAGTGGAAGACTGGACCGCTTATTCAAATTGAGATGGAAGTATTTCGTAAAAAAAATCGCTTTCGTATAATTTTCGTAATCGACGTGTTTGTTTTGCTATTCGTGCAAGTCCTGCAAGGAGCGTCGCTGAATTATTACTTCATTAAGCAGTTCGAGGAGTATTTCACGACGTATTTCCTTTTCATTTTAGATTTTTTTTGTTCTTGCGTATTTGGCGGCGCCTTTTACGTATCTTACGTGTATTTCACTCGGCGAGGTAACCGTACCGACCATGTTCGCTCGTTCGCGGGCGGACCGGCGCGCAAAAATTTCTCCACCAACGTGAAGAACCGTTTTCCCGAATCCGTATTCGGCGTATTACCGTTGAGCTACGTATCGTGGTTAATTTACGTAGCCGTTCTTACGACGAAAATATCCATCATCTTCGGGACGGATGTTATATTTCATATGGTCGAGCAAAACCCTTCGTTCCCGTATACCAGCCAAATATTTCAGGTATGTGAATACGCGTGCCGCGCCGTACTCCGATAATAGCGGCTTCGCTATGTCGTTCCGACATCGGCGCGTCGCTATAACTATAATTACGTATAATGGGTATTATTGTAAACCCGACGAGTGAAGGCGAAGGCGTATTCACTATTTCTGTATTATTCGCAGGTATCGGTGTCGCTGTCCAGTATCGTATTCATGCTATTGGTCGAAGGTCACAATTGGCATAAAAAGTCTTCCGAGTGCTACTCGTACGTTACGGCCGTATGTAAAAAAACTGGCATAGAAATTTTCGATTCGGCCGAGATGTTGGACTTTCTGATCACCACCGATCATCTGTGGAAACCGGTTGAAAATGCGGTATTTGTATTGGCGATTATCAATTTCGCGTTGCCGGCCATCTCGCTGTACGCGTTGAACGTATCGAATTTCGGCAAACACGTCACCGACAAATGTTTGCCGCTTCGAATAATTCACAGCGTCGCGCGACTGCTTTTAATCGATATACCATTTTTCGCCGTACGTTTACGCACTTTGATCGTTAACGAGAAAATCTCCGTCTTTATGATGAAGAACCTGTTCTACATTCTGCTAGCTGTCAGAGAATTGTATTTGGACGTGTTTATGTATTTGAAACCGATCGACGACGACAAGTCGGCCGTCGACAGAAGTAAACGCTTACCCAACAGCGAGGAGATTCCGTTAAGTAACGAGCAAACGCAAACTGACGCTAATGTCGCGAGTTGAGAAAAAGCGCGCAGACCGCTCTCAGCGATATATTCTCGTTGGCGTTTACGGATACACTTCTTAGGTACATATCTACTTATATTTACGTGTCTAGGTTAGGCGCTCGCATTCGCATCGGATGCGCGTGCCATAGGTATACTTGGAATGGGATACCAATCTGCGTTCGTTAATCTTAAGACATTTAAATTCTAACCATAATCGTATGGTAGTCGTGTAAGTGGGTATTACTACGCTCTTCCTATTGATACGTATTTTTTACAACGTGGAACTTTGATCGATCTCATTGCCAAAATCAAGACTGTCCGTGCCTCTCTCTGTTTTTACTCGAATGTCCTTTATTATTATTATTATTATTATTATTATTATTATTATACGTATCGACTTTTATTTTATTTTATTTCATTTTTTTAATTTTTTAAATATTTTACAAAACCAACTTTATATCTAAGTAAGATAATTATCTGTAGTAACGTATTTGTTTCACGTAAGTAATGCGCGTCAATATACTGGTACATTTTTAGATCAAGTTTTTCTATTCAGCCGCGTAGAATTAGAATGCGATAGTATTTTTAATTTTGCTCGATATGGCCAAACGCCGAATTGCGCGCGTACATACAGGTGGGCTGCTTTTGTCGGACGTGGACGGTCGGTCGGTTCGAGTGGTGTCCCGCACAGACCGGTGGGTCTTTGTACTACAATACACGTATGTATAGGTTAGTAATTAGGTAGGTAAGTAGAAAAAGGAAAAGGAAATCGGGAAACCGAATCATTACGAAATTTATTGTTATCTTCGGATTTGAAGTTCCATATCCAGCCCCATATTTTCATACAGGCACGAATCTCTTTTTAAAATTTCCCACGTGCTGTTCTTAAGATGCGAAATGTACTCGTCTGCGTTTGTTTGGAAAAAAATAAAAGTAAAAGCTATAATTGAAGTGTTATCGTATCGAGTCATATTGCGCTAATTGTACAACAGGCGAAGTGGACGATTTGTCGGATTTTAATCAAAAACAAACAGCCAGCATCTCGAGATAAGTAAGTTGATAAATAGCCGCTCGATTGATTTGGTATTGAAAAAACGGTTCGGTTCTACGTGCAAAGAATGATATTCATGCGTAATGGGAGAGCGTTGAAAGAAGTTGGCCCGCTATTATTGAATTTGATTGAAATTTAGGTACTTGGTACGTACAATCCTCGCGAGTGTAACTACGAGTATAATAGTACGTATGTCTCGCTCTTCTAACACCCTGGGAGATGGAGCTTTTATTCATTTTTTCTGCGGGAAAGTGGTGAGCTCTTTTCAATCGGCAGTTGATTACCTCGCCAATTTTCATCAAAATTCAAAATACGCCATCGAATTATAATGATAATGTACGAAATATTTACGTTGTAAGACGTTACGAACACTATATACTACGGTAGGTATACGTAGATGTACACCTACGTATCCTATACACAAAGCAGGTATTAATCGACTGACTGACTGACGTAGTCCTACCTCTATCTGTTTTCATTTTGTCGTTGCTGATGGCGCACGGATACGGCAAGGCTTCTATATAACAAGATTCTTCTTCATATAAATCCGACGTATCTATATCAATGATGAAACAGCAATTAATACATAATTATGCGCGTAGACGTAGATAAGTAGTACCAATCTTAATTATTTTTCAAAGGATCTTTAAATAAGGCAAGTATACTCGAGCTAACGTAAAAGACGTACCTATAGCTACGAACATACTACTTATAGGTAGGTCTAGGTAGTATGGTACAAATAAATAAGTATAATTAAACGGTCAAGAATTTACCTTGCGCTTCCGCTTCTTCTTTCTGAGTGAATTTTCCTATCGCTTTAACGAGTACAGTGGTAACCGCAGTCCATATAATTGACCACGAACAAATGGCAATTACGCCGGCGAAATTGATAAGTAAGTACTACGGAGAAAAAGTACGAAAATGCGACGACGAGAAAATGAAAAAATGGAACGCCAAGGTTTAAGAATGCCAATATGTACGTACGCAGGTCTAAGTATTTATAGGAACAACTCGTTCGATGGTAAAAGAGAATCGAATTAAGGACTTACCCAAGCGTCGTTCCTTAAATTTTTGGAATTGAACATACCATTCGATGAGAATATTTTCATTGCGACAATTCCCCAAACACCTCCTCCAAAATAAATCGGACACGCGTCAATCGGATCATCGACTGTTCAGGTAAGGGATGAATGAAGAATTACTAAATAAATAGATAGGTGTACGTAAATGAAATACCTAATGTACAATTGGAAGTTTGGAACACTGAATGTTGATGGAAACGAGTATCTGTACAATGTACATTAAACCTAATACAAATTAGCTACAAAGGAATACGCAGATGGTAGTACCTCTGCCTACATTTATATACCTACTCCAGAGTAGATAATATAGTTAAAAGTGAGGTTTACCCGTTTACCCCCACACATATCCCCAATCCCCATTCAAAGAACGCACCGCGCGATTCGTATTAAAACGTATTTAAATTTCTAAATAATAAGTAGGTATTATTAATCGAACCGATCGTTCGACCGCGACCTACGATTACGAGTACAGAAGGGTAATGGATATTTGGTACGGTATCTACTATCTGGCCCTACAATACGTACTTTTTAACAGTAGCGCGAAATAACGCAAAGCCGTGAATATTAAAGCGCCTATCGCGCCAATGATGAAAGCCTCCAGAGCGTTATACGTGACTACAGCTCCGCTTACAGCTACCTGCAACGTGAATTAAGAGTTGGGATACGTTATCTGATGATAGGTACTTGTACACTGGTACACGTCTTGTACAGGCGTATACCATTCGAGGTGCGTGCCTGTTTCCGCGTCATTAAAAGTTGGTATCGTAAGCGTAAATAGGTAGGTAGGTAGGTAGGTAGGTAGGTAGCCGTCTGTACGTCACACTTTGCTTCTTAACGTAAAACTAGCGCAAAGAATGCACGTAAACGTATGTAGGTACGCTACGTATCGAATAACCTACCATGGCTGCCAAGCATCCGTTCACTGTATTGCTGAACAACCAAAGCGATTGTTGTACTCTTATTCTTCCAACTATTAGGGCTACTACACAACCGCCGGTGCCGCCTATAATCGTGTTTTGTACGATTTTATTCAACGAATTCGCGATAATATCTGGATCGTCGCCGTCGCCGTCGCCGTCGTATTCGTCGTGGTTACCGCTGCTTTTGTTTCCGTCGTAGGTACGATAAAACGCGCCCAAGTTGAACGCGATCAAACCGATCACGGTTAGAAAAGCTCCGGCGCTAAAAAGCTGAAACGTAACGAAGAAGAGCACATTTATACGAGTATACCCGTAAGTAACTAAGTAAGTACCCGTCGTATAAGATACTTGAGATATACCCCAGCCTAGATGCGGTCGCGCGGTACCTCTAACCTTCACTCGCGAGTCATCAGTCGTCGAGTAGGTAGGTCTACGTATGGTACGTGCTGACTTACCGAAGTCGAATATATGGGAGAAATTTCAGAATTCTCGTTAAATCTGCCTTTCCTCGGACCCATCATTAGGGATGCGATAAAACACGAGGCGCCGGTGAAAGCGAAAACCACCCCTGCTCCGGAAAAGTCGGCGTAACCTAAACAATGCAACCATCCTTGCGAAGTCCAAGCCCAATGAATCGATATCGGATGAACTACGCCTATCAACATTCACCAACCGAGGGTTTTTAATTATTGGTTTAGCATATATTTAATACTCGTATACCTAGTATATACCTATAATAATAATTATATACTCGTACTACTCGCTATTGCGAGTATTATTAATTTTTTTCATTTTTTAAAGCTAGGTGCTAGGTACTAGGTACTTAGTAATAGTAACAATCCAGCCCGCCGCTCGCCTTTTGCGGCGCATAGGGACTAGGGAGACTGTATTATACGACACCACAGATCATAATACGTAGGTAGCTAGGTACGATACGCCGCATTCAATTCACGTCAGCGTACAACGAGACACTCGTATTCAAACCGTACAGCTTCGTTTTAAATTTACCTACCTTTCCTACCTACCTACAAAATAATTCAGAGTTAGTACAGATGGGTTTCTTTAAAAGTTTCATCAGGAAAACACGATATACGTACGTCACGCTAGAGACGTACTTACGTATAGAAGTGATCAGCTATACCTTTTAACGCTTGGCGTGTCTATACGTAGTGTAGTTACGTTTATTTATATTCATGTAGGTAGCCAATCGAATAAATGCGGTAGGTATACGATCGTAAATAGATAGGTAGGTAGTTAGGTCTAGGTAGGTAGATACTAGATACTAGATAGTGAGTAAAGCGTACATCTTAGCAGTTGAGCCAGTGCAGTAGCGAACAATTTGCAAAAAGTTTCAAAAAAATAGGTAAGTAAATGTAAGTAGACAAAAAGTACGGTTACCTGATATTAGTACGCTATAAATGACAAAAGTTATCGCATTACACCTTTCCAATATCACTGCCGATAGTATTGTGACCGGTGTCGCGATTACAAGAGCGTCGTATAGCCATCGAGACTGCGTTGGTGACGTCAATAACGTGCTGGTGCTGGTGCTGGTGCTGGCGCTGGTGAAGGCGGCGTCGGCGTCGGCGTCGGACGACTGATTGACAGAGCTTACGCCGTCTGCGGCGGCGGTCGACGTCGACGTCGTCGTCAAATTCCAAGAAGCGGTATAGCCGATAAAAAAATTCCCATTACTGAACGATAAACAATATCCGATCAACCAATACATGGAACAACTCGCAACTGCAATTTTCAAAAAGCTCGCTGTAAATGAGTCGAATCTTGCGTAGCGTCGCGTCGGGTATCAGGCTATCGGCAGCCGCTGGCCAAAATGTAGTTCGTCTCGTACGTATAGGTACATATTACATACGTACAAGTAGGTTTTAGAGGTATTCTGTCTCTATACCTAGACCTACCTACTATTAATACCTACGACGCGACGTAACATTAAACGTATACCTAATAAATAGGTAATAGGTACTGTGCAGTCTACGTCTACTCGACTGAGATACGGGTAAAGTAAAGTACTTAGGTACGTATTTACGACCTCACACCTACCAATATGCAAAAAAAATTTGAAAAATACTTCGGACGTGTATTTGTCGCGTACTCGACTGCTTTCGTTGCATGCTAATCCAACTTGAAATACTGCAACAACCCACCAAACACAAAGTACATGAATAAATTTAAATTACCTCGGCTATAAATGTTGTTGGGCACTATAGCTACTAGCTAGTACGCTAGTAACTACTACGTAGTACCGGGTGAACCGTAATATGTGGCACACCCGTGACATTTTGTTCATAACTTGGTAACATTGATCAAATAAGATGAACACTCATTGGCCAGTTTGCATCAAATGTTACTAACTTATGAACAAAATGTCATGAGGTGTGCCACATATTATGGTTCACCCGGTACTACGTAGTAGTTACTAGTTACCTACCGGCTACCCAAAGGCCATGCCATGTAGGTACTGGGTACATACAAAGATACCACGTACGAGTACTAACTAGGTGCCTATTTCGAAATACGTATTATCGAATTTCAAATATTGTATATAAGGCGCAGTACGTGCCGTGCCGTGCCGCGCCGCGCCGCGCCGTCCGCTCTCGAGTTTTTCAAATACGTGGGTGGGTAGGTACAATACAACAGTGCGCAACAAGTAGGTAAATATTTATGTTGTGTACCGTATGTAACTACGCACATACGACTACGTATCTACGATGTATGTGTGTAGTGTACTATGTACGTAATACGTACTAGGTTGCGGGTACTCACAAAGTAATAACAATCCGTATAATATCAAAAATTGGTCGTCGGTCGCCTGTTTGGCAGATATTAAGTCGTTTCCAGACGGAACAGCGTACATTTTGCTCGCGTACACAAACGCGAACGTGCGAGAACACCGGGCACAGGCTATAGAGATACTGGCCTGTCCTGTTCCGTTCCGTTCCCTCGAGCGATTTATACTCGATTCTATCGCCTTTTTAGACGTGTACTGTACTGTACTGTACTGTAGTACTCTAGTCCGGCGAGTTGTGTAGTGTATCCAACTATCCATGTGTACTGTGCTTGGGTCTAGTACCTACATATGTGCGACCTACCTATCAATGTACTTGTATGCATGTATGTACGTAGACGTACTCCCTTACACGTAGTAAGTAAGTACGTCTAGTCTACGTACGAACGCACGCACGCTAAACGGAAGGCTACACCGATAACTATGTGACGCGTTCGCGTATCTACACGACTTGTACCCAAGTTTTCCTTTTCCTACCTAACCTAAACCTAGGTACCTACTCGTATACGGATATCCACGTACATTACCTACATGGATTTGTAGCTCTACCTACAATGGTGTCTAATTTTGTCTATGCGTAGTCGTCGCAATATCGTACATATGCATCTAGGTATAGGTAGACGTAGCTGTAGTAGGTACCTCTACCCACGAGTGGTGACCAAGTAGTCGCCAGTTGCCAAAATATGTGGGTCTAGCTACATATACATCTATTTTCCGCCAGCTATACGACTGCTACTCCGTAATGAATAGCCGAATAGGTTAGAGGTACCACCAGGTACCTATTCGAGTCGAGTAATTCGTTTAGGTACGCGTAAGTATAGTTGGTAGGTATATTGACGCGAAACGGGTTTTTCAATCAGATATAGGTACACGGGGAGAGCATTTTTTATTATTATCATTTGAGCTCGTTCGACATACCCAGGTATATACATAATAAGTATTGTATATGCTAAGTATAGATGTAAGTATGCAAGTGTACGTCGGTTGATTCCTATATGCACAGTACCTACTTCTTACGACGTGTTGAACAAGACGTATACCTACGTAGTACGTACGTATGTATGTATGCATGCAGTATGCGCATTTGCGCAAGTATACTGATCGCCGAGTTACGTTCGCCGCAGCTCCAGAAATAATTGCAGTAGCCAGTAGATACTAGATAGATATTAGATACCTACGAAGAAACGATCGAATCGCCATATCCGTAAAAAATTGGGCAGTCGGTATAGGAGTGGCGGCGGCGGCGGCGGCGGCGGCGGTCGACCAGCAAACCCAATTCAACGGATACAAAAATGGCAGATGTAGTGGGGTCTACGTAAGTATATACCTAGTACCTACGCAGATTTATGCTAGATGTAGATGCCGATGTAGTGTAGACGACAAGACTCCTCCTCGCGGTGGAATCAACAAGAAGTTGCGCACAGCACCGATACACGTCGAACAGAATTTGAAATTTGAATTTCCGTACGCGAAGCTGAAAAATGTTAATCACGAACGTGACAAATGTAACAAAAGTCGTCCAAGTAATACCCCCACCATCTACCGACTACCCAGTACCCACGTAGACGTACTAACATTTTATGCAATTTGTACAATCTACGTAAGCATTAGAACTGTCCGAGTGTCGACTGTCGAGTAAGTATAAGTAAACGTATTGTACATCAAGGTGGAGTGCAGAAAAATAAAGGAACATAAATCTCAGATTTGGACCACAATCCAAGAAGGCGGTTGCTGATCCACCGTTAAAAATTCGAAAATTTTTAGACCCCGTCCCCGGCTCGAATAAAAGTGAACCAAGTTAAGAAGGGTGTTCGAAGTGGGGTCGTTTTCGAAATTCGAAAATGACGCGATTTTTGCCACTGTTGGGTAGTTCCATCTGCGAGGTACTCGATCCCTCGATCCTCTCTCCCCCCCCCCCCCCCCCCACTTGAAACGTACAATTTTATTCGAGTTTCTACACTTTCCTCGGCCATCGAGCTTGAAAATGGATAGCAGTTTTATTTAGCCCTTATACTAAAGAAAATACACCACCTACCTATCCGCTTTTTACTGAAACTGGGCTTAAATAAAAATCGTACCTATAACCTTGCGATGAAAACTTTTCATTTTTTCTATCGAAATAAATTTTTTTTGCATCAATACCTAGAAGCCATTAGGTATTTACTCTCAGTTTCGGTATCAAGCAGATGGTTGTTGTTGTTGTTGTTGTTGTTGTTGTTGATTTGGTAGGCTAAAAGTTGTAGTATCCAATTTCAAGCTCAGGTAGCCTAAGGAGGTGTAGTAACTCAAATTGCACTCCCTAAGCGAAATGACCAAGGTACGACGCAGATAGCACTACCCAAAAGAGGAAAAAAAACTTGGTTAGGTATATCCAGGTGTCCGCGTTTGAGCTACAAGTCTGAAATTGGAAATAACCATGCCCTTGGATTAGGTCACAATCCGATGAGATATGGCTGCACCGAGAGAAATGTAGAAAAATGTATACCTAGTGTCAATTTCCCTCAATATTGCAAAAAAATGTATACGTAGTACTACGAGTCAACGTGTAGGTATCGTATGTAAAATGAAAATGAACTACATAAATATTTACAAATAGGACTGGCAATAAGTATTTTTCTATAGGGTATGCGTAGTACTTTTTTTTGTTGTTTACTACACAACGAATATTGGGGAAAAATTTACTCTACCAAGGTACCGATAGGTAGGTGATGCTAGGTAGGTATACATTTCTCTGGGCGCGTATTTTTGTTTCAGCGTTACTCGTATCTGGCTAGGTAATAGGTATAGTGTCAGTGTTGCACCTAATACGCGTAGATACTCGCGTATACTTTTACTTACGTGGTAAGTACTCGTACTCGTAGCAGGTAGATGGTAGGTAAAGGTAGCCGAGTATAATAACTACGCGATGCGCAGTTTCTTACCACTGACGTTGACGTTGGCTTCGTTCGTCGACGAGGGAATATTTATGGAATATGAAATTTGTTTATGTTTCGTAACATCCATGCCTACGAACGGAAAAATGAAAAATCAAAACCGACTACGAACCAAGATAGGTACCAAGAACCACAAACATGGTAAGGTAGAGGTACATACAGTTAAAGTTAATACCTATCAAGGACGACGTGTACAACGTAGGTACTAGGTACATATAACTAAAGATTATTCCGATATTTACCCTTCAGTTCTTCTTCTTCGGAAGCGCGTAAAAGGTGGAATAATTTCAGCGTACCAAATAACAAAATACTTGTGGCCAATGACCAAGCCACCACGACCGTTACTCCTTCAACTTGAACCAACAGTTTCTATACGAGTACAATTAGCAGGTACACATGTAAGTAAGCTATGTATGTAGGTATTAGGTAGAGGTACTGGTATATACTAGCCTATAGCGCGCTGTTGTAATGTACACGTACACGTACACGTAACGTAGGTATATACTATTATAAGCTATAAGGAGACACTCGGAAGGCTCGGGACAAGACGCAGACGTGCAGTACGTAATGATCGGATGAATTTGAAAGGGATCGCATCGCGTTTCGCGTAAAATAATCATTAATGTATCTACTTTAGACGCGTTTGCGCACGTTTAGGTATAACAACTTATTTCGAAGGCGGATCCAACTCGAAACGAGCACCCCTATAGATTGGTAAATGAGTGGAGAAAGGCGTAGATAACCTGCACTGCACTTGCAGTAACCAGTTAACCACCCACTACCAAATTGCCTTTTCCGATAGCAAACCGATTGCGATTCCTATAGAAAAATTTCTAAATTTTTTTGCACGCCTCCCTCGTGCTGCAGAAATTTTTAAGCGAGACCTAGTTTCGACTGCTGCATGCTAGGTAGATATACATTATACCTACATAAACACGCGACTATTTACAATAATATAATATTATGTAGTAAATACTCGTAAGACTACGAATGAATTTGTAACAAAATCAAAACCTGCGCTTGAGTTGTTAAATCGTTGTATAAGATACCGCCCTTTCCCACCAGTGGTACGGCGAGCACACTCCAAATTCCGCATCCCATATGAATCGGGCTGGAATCCAAAGGATCGTCAACTACAACAACGCAAACATGTCAAATTGTCAATAGACGAACAGCGATCGTCACGTCGCGTCGTGTCGTTTGAAAATCTAAATTCGTACCACGATAGGTAAGGTACCTAACCTACGTAGGTAGATATAATACCTATTGAAACAATAGTACTAGCAAATAACGGCCCAGCGCAGCGGTGCGGTAGTTCTCCATACAGAATACGCAGATACACTTACGTAGACGTATGTAGATGTACTTGACTAGATACTTATTACTTATACGCCAACGTCCGACGTACGTACGTACGTACTTACTTTGAAAAAACAAAATCACTCCTCGTAAAGCGATGTAAACGAATCCGGCTACGAAACCAACGATAATACTCTCAAATGGCGCGTATATATCGCAACCGCCACACGAAGCCACCTGCAAGTACAAAATAAAACGAAAACGAGACCGGTGTGAAATAAAAATGAAATGAAAATGAAATAAAATAAATTAAAATAAAATAAAAATAAAAATGTATACCTAACCGCAACGATGGAGATAATTTCGCATTTTCGCGGTGTGCATGTACCGTCCCTAAAGCGCCAAAGATGCGAGTCTAATTTTTTTCAGCTTCACGATTTTTATACTAGTTTACGAACCTACAAAAGTGGCGTATGATTCAGAAAACGTAAAAACCGCAAAGTTGCAAAAAATGTGACTTTCGCGGTGCTTTGTTTTAGGGTACAGATTTATCAAATCAACACTATATATCTCGTAATTACAACTTACGAGTCCGGCGATGCCGCCATTAACTGACAGCGAAAAAGGCCAAAACGTATCGCCGAATATGCCCAATTTTCCGGAAAAAAGTACGGTCAAAGTGGACGCGGCGCCGCACATGATGGTATTGCGAACGATTCGCGCTACAGCTTCTCCGTCGTCCGGCCACGAGTAATGATTCAATGTACCGGCGTTAAATCCGCAAAATCCGACTAATATTATTATTCCTCCGATGCCTATCAACTGCGAGCGGATTACATTTTACATTAGATAGGCCTGCCATGTCCATATGTATATCTACGGGTTAAAAAATTGACTGCCTCGAAAGAGTAGCGAGAACCAAGTACATACCTATTACCTACTCGTAGGTGAGCACATTATGACGTACGTACGAGTACATTACCTACATACTTTCATCGTGGCGTCTTACCTACATCTGCCTCATACGTAGACGTACCTGCTACCTGCCTATCTACGTACCTAAGTATCCATGTGTAGGTCTACTACGCGACGTACTAGGAAGTATTTTAAGCTTCGGCTTTGAGGTTCTCGTTAATCGTTACGCTCATGCACGCCATCATCTCAAAGTTGAAAATACAACCATCTCGCAGAAAACGAGAAAAACAGTGTGTATATTATCTACCACCAGACAGACCATAACGTACCTCACCTGCCGGTAAGGTATTGCGAATTTTCGTCTACCAGTCTCTACCAGCACTGCATAATAAGAACGTTAGGTAGGTAGGTAGGTAGGTAGGTAGGTAGGTAGATAGATAGATAGGAGGGTACTAGCACTGTCTAACTAGATACCTACGTAAGACTTTCTCACTTACCGCTGACGAATGGCCTACGGTAAATTTATCGCTATCTTTGCGTTGGTCGAAACGACCTATTCTAGGTCCTATAAGGATAGAGGCGACCAAACACGAGGTTCCCGCCAGGCCGTGAACTAACATTCCGCCGCCGAAATCTTTGAATCCCAACGCGTAGAGCCATCCTTGTTTCGTCCAAGCCCAATGAATGGCGATCGGATAAATAACGCCTAAATTGAGCGGAACCAAAACGTAGTATTACTTAGTTACTATTTCAGTGTATGTATTACCGGACGGTAGGTCTAGGTACTAGGTAGATATACGAACCCGACATTAAGGCGCTGTAAACTATGTAGGCGACAAATGTACATCTTTCGGCAACCGCGCCGGACAATATAGTGCTAGCCGTCGACGCGAAAGTGTATTGGAAAAACCATTGACTCCAAAACGTATCTGGCATACCTTCGCTCGCCCACCAACACAATCCGACGAACCAATTTCCAGAGCCATACGCTAACGCGTATCCGCATAACCAAAACACGATCGAACAAATCACTGCAACATACACGTACGTACATCTACATATGTAATGTACTACGTAGTATTAAGTTATACTTACATATAGGTAGGTAAGTGGTAAAGAAACCTCTGTGACATATGAGACCCACCATATCACTTGGTCAAAAACTCAAAATGATGCCACTTTTTAGCCGTAGACTTCTTTACGAGTAACTAATTATTTATTATACGTATTTATACATACACGAATCTAAGAAATTTTTCAGCATAATATTGGTGACGTTTTTTGATTGAATAGAACCAGACTCCAAACAGGCAAATCCGACTTGCATCACTAGAAATACGATAACAAAAATAAAAACACGAGTGTAATCGTAACGCCGATAGAATAAAAATGAAACCGTTTTAACCGTTGGTGTAGATAGATAAGTATATAGGTAAAAGTATATAGAAACTAACGTAAAACGAGTATTCCATTGATGACAAAAAAAAAGTCATCCAAATTCTGGTCCGTAAAAATGACGTGGTTATTAAGAGATTGCACGTCGTTAACCAAGTGGTTAAGAATTATTTCCGTAGTGTTGCGATCAGTTTCCAGTGCACTTTCATTCAAAGTCGGCCGCACAGTTCGCAAACTACCATCGTCGCTTCCATTTCGAAACACGTAAGCTAAATAAAAATTAATAATGCGAATAAATGGATACGTAATTAGGTAGGTAGGTAGTAGGTACTTTCGTATGTAGATGTAGATGTACCTATACATACCTTTACCTACGTACCGTACGTTGTATCAATTACTAAATGTTTAAGTACACCTAATATACGCGCAGTATAATGTAATGTAGGTAGGTCTAGGTATAGAGTTGAGACGAGAGGACGAGATCCATAAAACTCTAAAAAAAAAACCTATAAGAGTTGAACCAAGTCCTTATTGTAGCCTGTAGGCACCGATAGCTGGATCTCGACTTACATTTATTTGAAAAACATCTCGCACATCTTTAAGCCTTCGGCGCGCTTTTAGAACAATTAATTCGAGATATAAAAATTCGTTTCTATACAAAAGTTATATAAATTGGCAAATTTTATCGCAATATAACTAGGTAGGTACCTATAATACAATAAAGTTAACACGTATGGAAGTTCAACTTGGTCGTCGCATATGTTGTAATGTCGTATATACTCGTACGTTATGTACTATACTCGTATCTACCTAGGTATACTTAATACTTATACGTATTTTGCGCACCTACGAGAAGAATGAAAACGGCTTATTCGTAACAAGTGTTCCAAGTTCGAACTCGCCTCAAAAAATGGCAGCTACCCCGCTATAGGATCACCAAGCGCGTGGGTATACAATTCGTGTACGTAAAACCTAAACCTACTCAACCTTCCTATACGTGTATAATTTTATTATACCATATACGTCTTATGTACGGCTATATGTATCAAATTATACTTAATAATAATTATTGGGTACGGTATTTACTTGAAAACGTCGAAAAGCTGTCAACCTGTTGACCAGGCATAGCCAGCTAATTAACGTTGCGAAACAGGAACGATACCTAGGCCTTTGGTATTGTTGGCGAACTTTCAGTTTAACACAGAACACATTTAGGTATGTCAAGAAAACATGGTTTTTTAAATTACGAACTGATTAGGTAGGTTATATCTTTGGTCATACTCGCGCATTAAATTTAAAAATTTTACAACGCTTTTTCCTTCTTTATTATTTTTTTTTTACTCGTTTTTATTTTTTGTTTCGTATCGTTTGCTACGTATCTTAACACCTTTTTGTATTACTTATCTACGTACCGCATTCGTGGGGTTGGTTCAATGACGATAATTTTTCAAGGTAATATACGCGTGAACGCGAAACCACACCCATTGTCATTACCCGAGTACCGAATAAGTACCGATTAGTTAATTGCTTCGATGGAAACGAAAATAGTCGTTCGCATCTTACGGGTTACGCGTATACGTAATTACGCATAGACTACGTACGTAGATGTACCTACGAGTATGTAATTATAGGTACTCCATACTTCCGCATTATCATAGAGGTACTTGGGTATCCCAAAAATGTGCACACCTAGATGGGTCTAAACAGAACGCTGGGTGAGAGGATAGCGATACTTGGTGATGGGAAATTAGCGATACCGCTGCGCCCTATTACTTATGTCGGCGCGGCCGCGGCCGTCCTAATCCATTCGCGAAATGCAAAATATTAAATAGGTAGTCGAGTATTACACGATATGGCACTGTAATGCAAAATATGCAATAATATCATCTCATCTTACGTTACACCTATCACCTATCTACCTAATACCTAAACCTATGTCCTATACCTATGGCCATACCTACGAGTATAGGTAATAAAATGATAAAAAGTAACGCAGTAAAAACTGATCGAAATTAAAAACTCGCGAACCATGTGCCTACAAATACATAGAGTTGGGCAGGGCACTAGTGCACTAGATATGGTAAATATTATTGGTAATACATCCGTTTGATGACGTCAACGGTCAAGTTTGATAAAATACGTAATGCCAGTATTGCTGTATCCTCTACGTAAAATTTATGTTTTTTTAATTTATTTTTAATTTTGGATATTATAATATCTACGTTTTATGCAAGTGTAAGGGTGTTGGTATACGAAATTATGGAAACGAACTCGAAACTAGGGCACTATCTATATAGGTTATACGTACGTATTTCGATTCTTTAGAAAACAATTTATTTACGATTATTTTTTGATTTTCGTTACTTTAATAGGCAGGCGTTAGCAAATGCGTACGTAAGTATGTAAGTAATAGTTTTGAGGAACGGCGCTGATATAGACTGTTCGAAAAGGTAAACCAAATCGCCTATTATCGTTACTGGCAAAACAACGTTAGGAATACGTAAATTAGGAAAACGACAAGCAACTATGTAGGTAATTATTCACTTTCATTCATTCGTCATCAGGGCTCACCTCAAGCTCAACACATGTATTTCTCGTAACATTCCAACCAAATAAAGGCAAAGTACCTAACTAATTTTATCGATTCGAAGCGATCGAGATGTTACAGGCGTGAGGCGTACTTTGTTTGTAAATGTTTTCCCCGTCGAAAGACCAAATCACTTATCGAGAAAATGTTACGTTGATACCTTTACCCGCGTAATTATATCCAATTCCCTTTCAAACAGGCAAAAAACATAGAAAGTATTCGCATAGATGAATATTTATAACTAATAAGGTAAGTAATACCTATACGTAGTACGTACTTACAATATAGATTCGTAGATGGAATAACTCGTATCTGGATTCTGGATTGGTAATAATTATTCTCACATTATTTTTTGTAATGTAGGTGGGTTGGACTCGCGTGAGACAGATAATGTAATACATTCTTTTACAATAATATCGGCGTTCAAGTTACACGATTACGACTGAACGAACAAACGTTATCTCAACTGGTTGAAATGCGACCGGTCCTTTGAGATCCATTTTCTCTGAAGAACAGAAAAAGTAAAGTGTCAGGGGAAACAAAATCACAGCGAATATGAATAAGCGCGATTATGATAGGGTTATATTATGGAACAGCTACCCATTTTCATTATAACGTAGAGGATACGCTATAGGTACATATAAAACGCACGCCGAACCGCAATGATGAAGAGCGAAATAATTTCAGTTTGCAAAATCCAAGAATGACGCGTCAATCGAATGAAATTCAAACAAACAATTCACGAGAAATTCCATTCATACTTTCGGCGACGAGTTGAAAATTAAAATGAAATCAATTTGGGTACCGCGACTCGCGTACAGTTCGAATACATCAGTGATTCATCGCCGCCAGACGCGACTGTTCAAGTATTGTTCACCTGCGAGGCTGCGAAATCAACAGCAATGAGGATTATTTATAAAGAATAAGTTCGCAATTCAATGTTGTTCGTGTTCATACTTCGTACATAACATCAGTATCTACGTAAAATGGAATTTCCTACCTGCTTCTGTACTCGAGTGAGCGTGGTCCCTTAAGCCGTAAGAATAGAAGCCTTATAGAAGCACCAGCACGCACAACTATACGCACAACCTGACATTGACAAAAACATGAAAAACTTTAAAACCATTTCCGAAAAATTTGTAAAATTGCTCAAAAAATGCTGAATCTATTATTGCAAAACAGTAAAGTAAAACTAAAAGTAAAACGCTTTTTTTCCGTCATGGTCTGCACGTCGGCGGCTGGACGCTGGCTGGACAAGATCAATCAGCAACACAATATGACACAAGACAGTAGATTTCGTAATTACTAGTAATTACCACTGGCGCGTCATTAGCCTTCCTTGAATTTCATTGGTCGAACAGCTCGCGCATGTGACTAACGTCTAGTTTGATAGTTTTGTTTACATTCATGGGGTGCAACTTCGATAAATTTTTACCAAGTCCAGTGCTACATAATACTATATAGTCAAAATTGGAAGGGAGGAAGGGGTCTAATCGAAATTTTTGTAAAAACTAAAAGTATTTGTACAACTTCAAGCTACAACTTTTGTTTGAAAATTTTTTCAATCGGGCCCCTTACCTCCCCCCTGTTTTTAAAAATGTATTTGAAGGAGTTGGATTATCCAAAATTGGTGGGAAGGGAGGGATCCGATTGAAATTTTTGTTATCACCAAAATTATTTCTAGTACTTCAAGCTACAACTTTTTTTTGAAAATTTTTTCAATCGGGCCCCTTACCCTCCCCCTGTTTTCAATAATGTATTTGAATTAGTTGGATTATCCAAAATTGGAGAGAAGGGAGGGGTCCAATCGCAATTTTTGTCATGGCCAACATTTTTTCTAAAACTTTGAGCTACAAGTTTGTTGCAAAAATTTTTCAATTGGACCCATTTCCCCTTCCCCCTTCAATTTTTAATTAGTATTTTGGGTGTGTTATGCAAAATAAGTGGAGAGAGAGAGGGGCTCAATTGAAAAAGTTTTCAAAAAAAAGTTGTAGCTTGAAGTTTCGCTAATACTTTTGGTCATCACAAAAATTGCGATTGGACCCCTCCCTCCCCTCCAATTTTGGATATAAAGTATTATGTAACACTCGCGGACTTGGTAAAAATTCATCGAAGTTGAACTTGGTTGAACCCCATGAATGTAAACAAAACTATCAAACTAGACGTTAGTGCGCATGCGCACTTTTGACTTTGGATATTAAATGATAAAAAACTCTCGTAAAGTGATAAGCGGCGTCCGAAAGTTCCATAACGAAAACGAATTGACGATATTTTTAAAAAGATTTTACCGCTAAATGATATTTATATTAATTAGAATCAGATGTGTGTCTGATATTTTCGTTAAATTTTCTAAAAACAAACGATTTATCGACGATCGAACCTACCTGGCTCGCTGATTACCGGTCTGTTACAAAATATGTGAAATGTTAGAAATCCCGAGTTTTGTTGCGAGAAAAAGTAAATTTTTTACGTCGAGTGATCGCTTCGTATTCGTAATCGTAATCGATTAATCGTATCATGTATTCGTTGGTGAATTCTGTGAAAGACGCTCATATCGACACGATATGGAGTTGCGCTTGGGGCCAGATGAGAACAAAACGCGCCCGAGTCGCGAAGAAAGATGATGGCGCGATCGACAAAAGTGAGGATAACGAAACGGACGTAGCGACAGAAAAAGAAGACGGCCACAATGGTACGCCGGTTACCGAAGAAGAGGACGAAGAGGAAGTAACGGAGATAATCGTTACAGGATCGGTGGACGATCTGGTCAAAGTTTGGAAAGTGGAGTCGGACAAACTGGAATTGTCCAAAACGCTGACGGGTCACTCTTTGGGAGTTGTTTCGGTCGCGTTGAATTCGGACTGCACAGTGTGCGCGTCCAGTTCGTTGGACTCGGTATTAATCTTGTGGGATTTAAAGGCCGGTAGTAAAATAAAAACCGTTATGGTTGGACCGGTCGAATTATGGACGATCGCGTTTTCGCCAGACGACAACTATATAATATCGGGCAGCCATTCCGGCAAAATCAACGTGTTCGGCGTCGAAAGTACAAAACTGGAGCAGACCTTCGATACTCGAGGCAAATTCACGCTAAGCATCGCGTACAGCCCGGACGGCAAGTACATAGCGTCGGGAGCTTTAGACGGTATTATCAATATTTTCGACGTTCAAAATGCCAAACTTACGCACACGTTAGAAGGACACGCCATGGCAATCAGATCGCTATGTTTTTCTCCAGATTCCAAGTACTTGCTAACGGCGTCGGACGACGGACACATGAAAGTGTACGCCGTTCAACATGCCGAAGTTGTCGGCACCGTGTCCGGCCACGCTTCCTGGGTGTTGAGCGTCGCCTTTTCGCCAGATTCCAAGTATTTTGTCTCCGGCAGCTCCGATAATACCGTCAAAGTATGGCAAATCAGCGATCTCACATGCGTACACACCTTCAAGGAGCACTCGGACCAAGTGTGGTGCGTTAAATACAACAAAGACGGATCAAAAATCGTCTCGGTATCGGAAGATAAATCTATAAATATTTACTCTTGTCCCTTACCGTGAAGAGTACAATGTCGGACTTTCAGTTTACCGTCGACGTCGACCAATTTTACGTCATTTATTTCTCGCGCCAGTATTATAATATATTGTATCGTGTGTACAGAGTCGCGTTCCGTTTTCAGGTTATTTCGTTAGTTTGTTTGTATCGTGTATTGTTTTGGTCGAATAAATTACGTACAGAATTGAATTGAATTGAATCGTCGTCGTTATTATTTCGCTCTTGGTCGCTGTCACTGCCAGCTATCACTGCCAGTTTGCGATTTGTTCAAATGGTAAAGTATGGGAGCGTGTTCGGTCTGAAGTCTGAACACGTTATTTATAGCCGCAGGTTATCGTAGAACGAAGAAACGCAGCAAACAGAAATCATTTCTACAGAAAAACAAGACGTAACGTGCGTAAATGTAATTTTATTTCGATGAGACGTTTCGTCGTCAAACACGCGAGTCATCGAAGATGTAATGTAACAATTTAAAATAATGCCAACGCTTGCGACAGCGCCACGTTACAGTTCCCTATTTTAATTCGTAACTACTGCCGTTAAAAAAGTAACAATCACCGCATCGAGAACATTCGAGTTCACAATTACCTTTCGCAAAATAATCATGCCCAAAATAATACTGAAAAATACCAACGCGTAGGTAGGTAGGTAGGTAGGTAGGTAGGCACGTAGATATAGGTACGCAATATGTATGTACTATGTACCTACTAATTAAAATCGTCGAAAGAGCGCCAAGTCCACAGCCATGCGAAAAAGTTATATAGTAATTCCAAGTATGGATATGCAAATGCACACGTCTTGTATTGTATTAGAGTAGGTAAATATGCACGGGTACCGCGTGTCACGTCGTACCTTTCATTTACGTTACCGTTACGGTAGCGAATGTCGACAAATGCAAACTTTTCTGCGGGTAATCAATAACGCGATTATAAACGAGGCAACACGAAGATGAGAGAGAACCTCGACGGTCAAGTACAATAATTAGAAAGTGAAAGATGTTTCAACGAGTAAAACGTACGGCTAAACGTAGTACATACAACGTAAGTACATACGTAATTATAAGTAGGTACGCCACCGTAAATAGTAAGTACGCGAGTCGTATTCGATATCAATAATGCTCACGTCGTTGGCGCGGCGCGCGTTAGCGTTAGTTTAAACATCGACACCGGGTTTTCTAGTGCAATCCTCGACGACGACAGGGAGAAGACGAAGGAGAAAGGAGCAAGTGTAGTAGGACGAGGAGCGGACGAAGCGCGTACTAATTTTAGTCAACGGGCGGATCGTTAATTAACGACGCAGCCGACACGACATCTTCGACGGGATAGTTTGTCGTCTCGGTGATGGCGTCGACAGTGTCGGTCGTTTTCTTTGTCTGGTCGTTTTTCTTGGAGCGATTACCAAATTTACTGATCAAATATAGAATGACGATGGGTAACGGCGTCATCAGAGCAACGGCCACAGGAACAACTGAAAGAGGTCGATAAATGAAAAAGGAACGAAACAAAAAAAGAAGAAGACAGCTAAAAACAAACCCGAACACGTCTTCTGCTCGGTAATTTTGTCAAGTTTATTGTTTGTCGCACTCACCAGTGGTAAGATCGGCTTCAGGTTGACCCAAAGAAAATCTCAACATGAATATGGCTATACCGGTGTTTTGAACGCCAGTTTCGATTGAAAGAGCTAGACGATCTTCGTAACTTCGTCTAAAGTAAACCGCTACGCACCACGCCAAAGTGTAACCCAGCAATGGTAAACACAGACCAGCCAACAAAATCTGCAATAAAAAAAATTAATAAATAAAAAAAAAAAAAAAAAAAAAAAAAAAAAAAATCAGCCGCTAACAACGCGCGACGACAACGTCGATCTCGATACATTTGCGAAATTTATAGAATCGCGGGTGACTGAACGTCGTCGGCCGCCGTCCGAAGCCGTTTTATATGTACCTACGCGCAAGCGCTACGTACCGGACGGACAATGGACATTGAGTGAAAACGCTCAGTCTGCGATTCGGCATCCACTCACCTGCCACGTAAACAATTTGAACAAGTAGAAATTGGTAACGGAAGCGAAAACAATAATGAACAATATGAGGCACGAAGAAAACGGTTTCAATATTCTCACCATCAGGCGAGAGAATTTCGGGCATTTTTTTTGTAATACGAGTCCGATGATGAGAGGAGGCAGAAGCGAAACCGCGTACGTCGCTATTTGCCTGTACGGTACAACCATGGCGCCTTTGTCGAATATAACACGGCCCAAAGTGAACGTCCATAGCGGTATGGTAACTGCAAAGTGCAAACCACCCCCGGTTACATTAATAAACGACGTCGCACGTAGGCGCACAGCCAAGTAAGTCATTGATTGTCGTGCGAAGCGCGACCGCATTACTCACAGAAAGCGCAAAAATTACTAATAGACGTAATGGTAATGCTCAAGTTCAAATTTCCACCCAGCATACAAATCCAAATATTGGATGCTCCGCCGCTGGGACTGACGCCCGTGAAGAATAAACCCAGCTGCATAGGAACAGAGTCGGCAAAAATAACTTTGCCAATTGCGAAACCGATCTGCGAAAAGCAAAAATAAACGATACTAACGTTTACTCGAATCAAAATCGTAACGCGTAATATTATTACTATTAGTTAGCGACAAAGGGAGACTTGAGTTCAGAAACGAAATTGAAGAAAATGAAATATACATCATTCGAATTATTTTTTAAAAGCAAATTTAGTCATTTTCATTTTTAAATTAATAATTTGTATTTATTCTATAATAGGTAGATATAATTTTACCCCATTTATTTTAATAACCGAAACTTCATTCATATGCGAGGGTTCATTGGACGAAGTACCTCGATCAAAAGTGAAAATCATGCGATCTAATCATTTTTATTTATAAAACGGAATCTAAATTTTGGTTATTCGAGACGTGCTCTCGCATAGTTTATTCTTTTTTTTTTTTTTCATTTCGCAGAGTATCGCCTTAAAGCTCTCGACTTGAGGTTTAAAACCATACTCCACGAGACAGCCTTTCGAAGCTTTTCATTACTTTTCATGAAAAGTGCTCATCTCTACTCGATAGCGCACGTTTATTTATATTTTTCTTTTAGTCCTCGGCCGTATTTTACTTTACGTTGAAATAACAAGAGGAAAGACGTTACGTATAGGTGCTGGCCGAGTAATTCGAGAGCGTTCGAGGTACTCACCAATGGCATGAATAAAAACTGGCACGCCATTCCGATTAACGGCGCCAGTGGTTTAGTGAAATTCTCTTTGACCGTGTCCAAATCTAACGCGCAGCCAAAGTTCACGAATATGATGGACACGAGAATCGCAACACTAGCCGTGAATATGTGATCTATCAATCGGCTTTTCCTGACAGCCGTGATCGGTATTCGGTTCGTCGACTCCCACGTTGAGCTCGCTGTTTCTTTCACGACGCTGTCTTCGAGTTTGTCTTCGGAAGAGGCTGCGAAGAAAAAGAAAATCTTATATCGTATTCCAGGTACGAAGCAACCGCGCGATTGATGAAACAATCGACGTAAAAATGAAAAAGAAAAATAAATGACGATAATTACGATCGAATACCAAGCCCATTTTGACATCTGCGTATCCCATAAACGTTGGGGTTACGTTGAACGACGACGAGAAGAATCGAGTTTCGCTGGAACCGTACTGGTCAGGCGGAAGTCGAAAATATGAAGGCGAACACGACAGTATAGGAGAGCAAACGGGTCGCACACCGCTCGCTGAGCCGCAATTCTTTAGCGTCACGTTGAAATCTACTTTGGTCGTCTGATCGATTTGAGCGGAAGTGATACGACTCGGATTGAACGTAACATTCCAATATTTACAGTTTGCCGCCGTTGACGCGACCGCAATGTAAAAGACTGATGCGAATAAGACCACGTACACTATTAGGTAATGAAAAGGCCACAGCGGACACATTTCGGATGTTCGCCCTTCTTTTTTAATCCGATTTCGATATATTTACTGCAATACTTATCTGAAACAGAAATCAAATTCGATGTAAATTGTTCGCCTCGCATAGCGCTGTACTGGTACGATATCTCAACGCTTATATAGGTAATATCGCTATCGGTAGGTACACGGTACAAACTAAATATTTGCGTGTTGTGTTTGAACTAATACCAAGTTCAACAACAACAACTTCAGTCTTCTTCAACCACGAAAAACTCTTCGAAATCATCTCGTCAATAGTACGTTACGTATCTATCTACCAAGTATCTACTCACTTTATGGTGTTACTTGATACATGAACACTGCGAATAACGATTACCTGCGGATTACAATTCATTACTTGGTCAAGTATGGAAGTGTACTTCGCGATAAGTCGCACATCCCAAAGTTATCATCACGTAGGTATAGGTACGTGTACGGTACGTGCATTATTATCATTTTGTATTATGTATACATTACCACGAAAGCACCCTCGACTCGAAAGTCTCGATAAAACACACTCCGATATTCAAAATAGGAAGAGGAACGCGATTTTTTTTTTTACAAGATTAGGTATCTAAAATTTAGAAAGTTCAGAGAGGATATTGTAGATTCTCGCCGACTTTCACCACTTTCATTCGACGATAGAAAGTCATAGAATTTAGTTGGAATTTACTGTGGTAATCCCACTCACCTGAATCCTGAGTATACGATTAACGATTGAAATTTGAAATTGATCGAATAAGATATTTTTACGATTAACTATTATCTAGTCGTCAAAACCTTGAACAATCAAAAATATTTTAATTAATCTAATCAACGTATTTATCACTCATTCATTCACTCGTCAGTCGCCACCTGTCGCCACGAATCGATAACTATCGTCACCAATCCTCACTGCAAGACTTCCATTCGGTAAAATTCGTATTATCCTCGATTTTTCGTCGTACTTTTTCGGTGACTTCTGATCAACTTGGTGATGACGCTGCACGGTCTTTGACTTCGGTCAGGTTCTTTCGTTCTTGGAATGTGGAATTTTTTTTTTTTTTTTTTTTTATTTTTTTTAAAATTTAGATCAAAGAAAAGTAAGATCCCAAGATGCAACAACATAACCAGTTGGAAAGTTGAAGAACGTTAATGAAGACAATAAAACAGCGTAAACGCGAACTAACCAACGCAACTGATTTTAGGTGTCCTCAAGTCAAAGTTCAAAATCAACAGTTTCCGGTTTGCCCGTTGCAGAAGTATAAAATTATCAATTTTTTTTCTGTTCAATTTTTGAAGCACCACATAGTTTTATTAATATTATTATGTCTTTGTTGATCTAAGTGTAAAATCGAAAAACGAGCAATAATTAAAATGATGCCGTGTATGTGCCTAAAATTGGGCCGTGAACTTCAGCTCCTGCTATGGGAAAAATAAGACGTCCAATAACCCGAAATACAAATCGACGCACTATCTCGTACGTACAGAGTACAGACCGAGCGAGTCAACTAAAATCATTTATCAATATTTAATACCTAGGTATAGTAATAGTAGGTGTAAGAGAGTGGCGGCGTAGATGGTATATAGACATAGAGCATACGTAATGGTATTACCAATACTCGCATGTATGTATGTATGTAATGTACCTACTTACTAGACGTAGACTGCAGATGACATGCTTATAAAATACAAGAAAATCGTTCAAAACTGTCGAATGTGTATCGGGTAATTTTAATTATCATTTTAAAAATGCAAAAAAAAAAAAAAAAACTGTAACAATTCTTAAAATTCAAATGTACAAACTAATAATTACAAAAAGTTCAACATTAATCAATCAGCAAGCTAATAAATATGTACAAAATATATTAAGAAGAAAATAACTCTTCGTTCGCGTACAACCAACGACGGCAACGAGTGTGTCTAGAATAAATTTCAAATCAGCTATCTTGGACGCCTCGCGGAGTCTTACTCATTCGGCGACGAAAAATGCATTTTTATTAGAATCGCGTTTCTTTTCTCGTTTTTCGCTTCGGGTAATTACCTCGCAGGTCAATTTGCCACCTTTCCAACAATTTACTCGATAGTAGGCGAGTCCTCGCAAAGTATCCGAGCATGTAGCAAGCATAAAATAGTAACGATATGAGTCAACGTGATGAAAGTACGAAAGATACTCGAATGTGAGGCGGCGATTACAAACTTTATTCAGCCGCATCTGCGTACAATAATATGTAATTATTAATTTTTTGGTTTTCGTTTCGTTTCGACTGAAATTGCGACAATAAACTTCCTCCTCCAGTTTTGGACTGGTTGTCTGCATTGTGACACCCATAAAAAAAAAATAATAATAAAAAAAAAAAAAAAAAAAATAGAACGAGAAGGGGGAAAAGATAGATGGATATTAGATAGGTGGGTGGTAAGGTAGGTTGTCCTTTTCTTCGACATCTCGATGGCATGTCGGTTTAATGAAACAGAGATAGGTAACTTGCGTAAAAATTGAATTCGCAAGCTGACTCGAATGCTTTGAACGAATAATGCGAAATACGAAACCTAATATTATTATACGCGCGAATAACCTTAAAGTGAAATCAACTAGGTACCTAGGGTATTGGTTAATTTCAAACAGACGAGAGAAAATCTCTGTCGTAATTGAGGTAAAATTTTACGGCTTTTGGCAGGGGCAATGTTTGAATCTTTTTTTCCATGCTCATTCGATACTTGAACGATAACGTGTTGGTGGAATCGTTTCGTGTGTCAGTCTGTTCGATATCCGAGCTGTTCTCTTCGCAAGAAGAATCCTCGGTGAAATCGGAATCTTGGTCACTATCGATCTCCATCGGATCATTGTTGGTACTGGTAGATTCGGCGAAGGAAGATTCGTTACTTACAGAAAATTTGCCGTCGTCGCTTTCCTCGCTGATACCGCTGTCTAATTTTTCTCTCTTCATCACCTTTTTCGGCTGACGGTCGCTCGTTGAATCTTCAGCGTCGTCTAGCGCCTGCTTCCACCTGTTGCGATGCGCGTCGCTACTAACCGACGAACAATGCTTTTTGGTGGCTTTGATTTTTGTCGCGAATCGACCTTTTCTGAGTTTAATAGCGATCTGATGCGGTCTGGATGAAGACGAAGACGACACCGTCGTAACGTTGACGTTTTCACCTGTAACACGCGACGCGGAACTATTCGATTCGGTTACACGAATTTTGGTACCTTCGTCGTCGTCGTCGTCGTCCGAACATTTATTTTTTTCTATTTTAGGGGAATCGTCGTTATCGCGGCGGACGCTACCATCGGTGACATGGACGTCGTTGATAGTGCGGCGGTTTTCGTTAATTCTACGACAAGTACTAGCATTAGCGCCAATGTCGCATTTGGTATCGCAGCTATCGTCGCCGTCATTTTTACGGACTTGATTTTCGTTAGCCTTTTCAGCCACACTGCTCGTACCGCTGTTGCTGGCGCTGCAGTCACTGAAAATACCGTCCACTCGACGAATACGAACGTTACGATCACGACTGCCAGCGTCATCGTTGTTGGACTGATGGTCCAAATCCGCAGAATCGACGTTTGGCGCTTTATTTACAGGAACGAAATCTGCATCTGCATCAGCATCAGCATCGGCTTCGGCCTCGGCCTCGGCCTCGTCGACCAACTGATGAGTTTGCCGTTGCGCTTCGATTCGGTTCACGTTATCAGACGGTATTTCATTCTCATCCGGTTCACCGTTGGCGGAAACGTCGCCGTCTTCGTTTCCAGAATCGTGGTGGAGGTGGTTACCGTTTTCGATAGCTTCGCCGCCGTTGTTGTCGTCGTCGTTCAAGTTTTGATAATTTCTCGCTAAATTTCGAATAAGCCTTTCGAACGCGACCGGGCGAAAATTTTCGAAGCGCGAACTTTGTATGGTGAACGCGCTTTCGACTCCCGTCGTATCTTCGAACACCGGTATAACGACGCAATTCTCTTCGGAATACATTTTTCGCGATCCGCTTCTCTGTTTACATTTACGTTTTTGCGTTAGTTCGGGTTCTTCGATTTCGACCAGGCTTCGTAGCAGCGACCTGACCGCTGATCGACAAATTTCTTGCAATCGCAGAGGTTCGGGCTCGGCTGCGAACGAAACAGAAGTTAGTAAGTGCACGCAAACCGTAGGTAGAGGCACCACGTATGCGCACGTAATGTACGTGCGGAATACTAACGCATTGAAATCATCGTAGAAGTATTTTTATCGGGAAATTGTAGCGTCGAAAAGGACACTGGTAAGACTGAACTGATTTCCCACGTTTCTTCGGACGTTCGAGTTATTTTCAACAAATCATCCTCGCAAGGCAACACCAAAATACCGCCGACCTGCGAAACCGTTTGAAATATTTTAATACGTATTTAACGTAGGAACGTACCGCTATCGCTATCGCCGTCGATTATATGCAACTCGGTTGGTACGCAGAGGTACGGTGCAGTTGCGCGGCGCTACAAGTACGTCAGACGACAGTGGACAGTGTAAAGCAGTTACTAGGTAGGTCTAGGTACGAATACCAACGAGTACTCAATTATATGAAATGTTTTACGTAGCGCAGATACTGACTTTCATGAATTTTTTGATGTGTTCCTGATGAGCTTCCGGGCAGGCCGCACCGCAGTAAATACGATCGTACCTTCGGTCCTGATTCAAGTTGAACGCGTTTCCTGCAACACGAACGAACGTGGTACTAGTTAAAAGAAGGACACGGCGAGGCGAGGCGAGGCGAGGCGACGCGACGTGCAGCCGATACACCGCGTACGCGTAGCTCATTCCGTACTCACCCACAACGAATACGGGTTCGCAAAACTCGAAAACGTCTACGCCGCTACAAGTTTTCTTGAACTGTTCCAATTTTTCGTAAGCGTATTCGACAACGTCCGCGTGAGCTTCGATACCGTGGTTGGTACCGTATGGACCTAAAGCACGATTCAGAAGGTTACTACAATCATAACGTGGACGTGGCGTCGTAACGACACCCACCGCACCGAGGCGATTACTCACCCAATATTAAACCAGCCAACGTGCTCAAATAGCCGGTACCGGAGCCGATGTTTAAAAAGCTGTGACCCGGTTCCAACTTTAAATGTTCCAGCACTTCGCTATAAATACAAGGAGCTGACAAGTGTAAATTTCCTTGTTTCCACGCTAAATCTCGGTACGCTGTATGCTGAAATTCCGCTAAGAAGTAGAAAGATCGATCGACCGATCGAAAAACTTTTTCCACAACGTTGGTTCGAATGTATCGCGACTTGATCAGATTGTCGATCATTTCGTCATTGTCAGCACCCGCGCTAATTGATCCGCCCATTTTTACAACAGTAACGCAGTCGCAGTCGCAGTCGCAGTCGCAGTCGTAGTCGTCGCGCTACCGCGTCTGCTTTGATATTGATAGTATGTACAGAGCCTAACTCGACTTCAACCGTCCGAATTCTGAAACATGAATAAACAAAGAAATCCATCAGCATGTACACCTATACCCAAGCCAATACACGTATACCTAATTAATCATAAATGTACCGTATCGATGATAATGTTAACTGTAAGACGGATGCGATATGATATGCGATACAAAATACGATATTTTAATAGGTACCAGCAGCATTCGAATTTCGATCGCATAATGCGAATGTGAAATATTTTCGATTGTACCCTTACCCCAACCTACGTGCATTTCGACGAAACACGACACTTACGTTTGTGACCGTGACGCACAAAATCTACATATAAATCGTCCCGTACAATTTACTAAACAAAATGCTGTAGGCAGGGCACTCGCCAAACCTTGATTTTTTTTTATTATAATTATTATGTAGTACGTAGATACTATACTAATTACTTACGTACTTTCTTCCTAAAATTTTCAGAAAAGAAATTGAGAGATGCTCATAATAATCAAAATAATAAGAAATTACGCAAATGGTTCAAGGACGTTCACCAGGTGATAAAAAACAACAACAGCAATAACATCGAGTTCGAGTCAAAATGAAAATTGAAAAATAAAACTGAGACGTAAGATGGAAAATCAAAGAAGAACATTATCAATGGTCACCCTTTTATGTGGCAATAACGATTAAATCGGACTTGAAATTGCAGTTTACAATCGACACGAATAAAATTATCCTATCCGATAAACAATGTAAAGTTCACTTCATCCTACCGAACAGTCTCAAAGTAATATTTGCACGAAAATGTATGTAAATACTACGAAAGATTGTATCTTCGTACCTATATAAGCGAGTGGCGTAGTTTTATAATTACGTTATCGCAGCTACGATAGATTGTTTACGTTAGCGTCCAAGTCGATCTACTTCGTAATTTTCTGTTCCATTTTTTTGCTCAAGTTCTACTCGTTGTCGTTGGTCACAGTCACTTTTTCTGCACTTTAAAAAATAGCACTACATCGCTTGTCGTCACAAAATATGACACTGTAACTACACCACGACGCACACGATTAAGTATTACTTTGTTATTTCGTAAAAATTAACTAAATTTTCTTTCCACCATACATTAAAAAAACGACGACGTATTAAATTTTTTTTGTTTTCACTGGTTTTCACTTTTCTAATTCTAATTCATCAGCTGATCGGTGGATTGGTTTGACAGAGGGATGGAGAGGGGTATGATGGTCCGCCATGATTATTACCGCATGCGCAAAGGCCATCCCATTCCCAGCACTGATTACAAGTGATGACGATTTTGATATTGATAAAAAGAAGGTTGGTGAAAAAATTGAAAAAACGTCGGATCACTTCAGAAAAACCTGTACTATTATTCTTAAAATAATACTTTTTATGAGCGACTTTTTTAAAAATAGTTTCATTTCAAACTGTTTTATCGGTTGGGTTCCTAAGTACTGAAAAGCTCATTATTGTGATCGCGGTTATGTAGTTTGTTGTAGTACGTATTTTTAGGTCTTGATTCGTTCGTCTTCTTTTAAACACTGCTCGAGCCGATGCTGATACCCTTTTCTTCGTACTTTTCCAATTTTGGGTTATTTGTTGCCGTTTCATTTCTGCCATTTGGCATATAAAACTTCGCAAAGTCGAGATTAGTAATTTACCAAGCGATCGCTAGTAGGAAACTAGGAAAGTAAGTAAACCAACCTCCGCTGTGCGAAATAAACATAATATGTAATATTATGCCAATGTCGAGATAGCTAATTTTTCAATCTCGAGTATGTATAATCGACATTTATATCGTCTATAATTGCACTAGTCGACTGCTCCATTTGATCGCGCGAGACTGTTTTTTGTGGCGGCGGCGGCGGCGGCGGCGGCGGCGAGTAATTTGGTGCGGCCGGATGCGGATCGTTCGAGTACTGCCGAAAAGTCGAATGTATTGAAGCTCATCTGTCGTCTCGCACTCGCACGGAACGTAGCGACAAGTTGAAATTAAAATGGTGAGTCGAATACGCGTTTCCGGTCGCAGTCCTTTATAGTTGGTAAATTTTCAAAAGTTGTCAGTGAACGCTGCTACTACCACCGACTAACCCTCCCCCCGCACCCCTTTTGTAAACTTTTTCCAGGGAGAATTAGAAATGTTGGAGAAGTTGATTACCGAATTTTACGACTGTCCGATCGGTAAAGATAGACGCGACGAAATCGGAATGCGGTTGATTGAATTTGAAAAAAAGTTGGACTCTTGGAAGGACTGCATAGGTTACATTCAACATTGCAACAACGCGATCGTCAGTTCATTCTTTTTAAGAGTTATGGAGGTACCATCGGAGCGATGAATTTTATTATTGTATAGAATCGACGACGGCGGCCCGAGCCAAGTGATTTTTTTGTTTCGCTTTCTGTTTTAGACGACGGTCACACGCAACTGGTGCAGGCTATGTGATCGAGATAAAGTAGAAATTCAAACTTCGCTATCCGACTTTTTATTCAAAAACTACTCCGTTATACCAGCTCATTTGAGTAAAAAGGTTATGAAATTGACGACGATAATCGCTAGGAATGAATGGCCGTCGGCGAGCGCCAGCTTCATTCCAAACATTACCAACGTAAGTGTCGTCGCATCGTAATAATCGCGTATACCGTATATTTACCTACATAATTATTATTAATTAATTCGCGTATCATTGTACACGGTATTTACTACGCTATCTACGTAGTATTCGCATTCGCATCATACGCGTAAATCATCTACTACCTACTGGGCGAATTACGTATTTTATTTTATATTATAATTATTATTATTATTATCAATATTTTTTTTGTTTATATATATTTCTTTTGTTGCTCCAGATGATAATTTCAAATGATTCTAGCTCGGCTTTACTCGGCCTTTCGTATTTACTAATAGCTTGCGAAGAATTGTTGTATCCTAGAGAGGAACTATGTACGGATCGTAAACTGATGATTCGCCGTGATTTCGAAACGATGATACCTCAGTTATTTTCATTGTTGCATGGTAAGCGCGCAACACTTTTACATAATCATCATTACATGGTCGTCCGGGTTTGGGCGATTTACTTCGTTTTTTACGTTTACCTACCTTCTTTTTTTCTTTTTTTTTTTTGTACCTATGTATGTTAACGCGTGTAGCTACATTCCAAAAATTCAAGTGCTCCGACATCGAAGTGAAAGTTTACGTAAACGTGCTACAAATATATTTACAATTGTTCTCGTGGACGCCTTTATCCGACGTATACACCGTCGAAATATTGCTACCTGTTTTCGAGTGCTCGATTAGCGCGGTAAAATTCCTTCTTTTTTTTGAATCGTAGATGTACCTACTAGGTAGCTCTTGTTTTTCGTCTGTTTCGCGTTATGTAATCTACATATTATTTATGTAATTTTCGGTACGATTCTAGAACGTCGAAGTCAATATACTGGCGTTATCCGTACTGAATGAGATTCTGTATAAAAACTGCGTGCCTTTCGAAAGCGTTCCTATAATTCTTCACATTTGCGTGAAATTGAACGAAATACTGACGCAAATTACTCACGCGCAAAACGACGCCTTCTCAGCGGAGTAAGTAGTCGAAAGACTCGTGTACAACACGTACACGGGCTAGGGCTAGGCCAGGTTACAATAATGCGCAACCGAAACTAGCTCGGTCGCGAATACCACGCGCCGCTAAATATATTTCATACGATCGTTTTTTTCTCCAGGTATACGAGCAAAATTTTGGAAATGATCAGCCTGATATTTTCGTCGCACTGGCATAGGATAGAAACAAATATGGATGCGACGCAAATCACGTTGTTGCTGTCGTCGTTTTTCAAATTAACTTTCGGCCACCGAATCAATTTGGAAAGCTATTACACTTGTTTGGAAATATGGTGTAATTTTTTGGAGTACCTGGCGATGCGAAATATCGACCACATAAAACAGTTGAGTATTACCCCTATGAACTTGGTACACATAATCGAGTACATATTTCGACGCGTAACAACTGAAAAGTGGCTGTCTAGTGCCTACTGATCGGTTTTGCTCTATATCAACGTCTTGTTATCGTGTTTCGTAGATACGAAGATTTGTTGGTCAGCCTTCTGCAAGAGGTTATCAAAAAGTTGCAAACCAAAGTCGACGACAGCGACGAAGACGAAGAAGATATTTTCGAATGCGCCGAAATGTTGCATAATTTATACTTGAACAATCACGCCAACGTGATCGATTCGCTGGCGGAGTTGATTCCTGAGAAAACGTTCGCTTACGTCGTAAGTGTTGTCGTCGTACTCGTAGTCGTATAATTTTCGCTACTAATATTTTGTTCGGCGCCGCAGTTTGATATGTGGAGTTCGTCCAGCGTCATGTACACGGAAATGTTGACGTTCGAAACGAGAGCCGCCACCAATGCCACCATGAATACCGAAGAAATAATGGTCGTGTTGCGCACTTTCGAAAGAGCCATTCAGATTCTAACTTCGTCGCACTCGAAGCTGGATAACAAAACCAGCACGTTAATCGTCAACCGTCTAACTCAAGTCGTAAATCTGGCGAATACGAAATGCGCGCACGCGCGTCCCGAGTACAATTTAATCTCTCCGGATTTGTTGCGAGTGTAAGAGAAAATACGTTGTTCGCAGGCGTGCCCGTTTGGTGGCGCCGACACCGACGCCGACGGCACGGCACGGCACGGCACGGAACGGAAAAGTCATCTTTACCGCTGACACCGCTTTTCTCATTTCCATTTTACAGACACTGCGAATTGTTAATGGCGTTGCCGGTGTGGTTGTGCGGAACACTCGAGAAAGACGACGAAGCCATCGCCAGCGTATTCGCAACGACACTGCCGATTGTCGAAGATGCCGGCGCCGGTACCGCCGCCGCCGCCGCATCCAACGATCAGCCGACTACGACCAGATTACAGATAGCAGCCGCCCGCGTCGTGTCTCGATTAATCGGTTGCATCAAAGACGGAAATCTGCTGAGACCGCTGTTTGCCGACGCTTCGTTCAAAAGTCTACCAAAGGAGGTAAAAACGCGGTTACCTTACCCCTAACTACGTACAAATATATATACTTGGGCCTGTTTACGCGAGTAAATGTAGGTACGTATAACGATTAACGAACGACGATGATTTAAGGCGCAGAGATTACTGCAGTGCGCGCTGTGTTGCTGGATATGTCACTGTAAAAACGAATCGTTCGACGAAAGATTGAAATTTGTGCGAAATTTATTCGAAGTTGTTACCTGTAAGAATATCGAAAATTTCAACGAGATAACGTTAATTCTGAAAGAATGTAAGGTCACTCAAGCGGAAGGAAGAGAACTGCTTTTTATAGCGTTAGAGGTAAGGCGGCGTCGCGTCGGCGGCTTGGAAATGCTTTTGCGGGCCAGGTCGCTAGCTAGTGCTAACAGCTAGTTGTACGACGCGACGCGACGTACCCTCGTAAACGGTACAGCGATATGCGCGAATACCTAATACGTTGCTTTTGTTTTTTGTTCTTGTTCTTGCTGCGGCGATTTGAAACGATCGGCAGCCCTGGTTGGAGTGCGTCGTGGACGAATATCCCAGCCGATTCGTTAGCGGAAACTATCAGCTGTGTAATATGTTGATGACTTTCGTTTTGGAAGCTTTTCGCGTACTTCTCGACCAAATGAAATGCAATTTAATCGAAAAAATCATCGCCATGTTCCAATTTTGCACCGTCAAGTTAGTATACCAGTTTGTACGTCGTATAATATGCTACGTCCATCTAATCCTTTCGTACGCGTAGGATACCGCTAGACGTGAAATTCATGGAAAGGAGCGGCATCGATAAAATGATTTCGATTTTGGTGCTATTAATCGAAAATCCCGCTTACGAAGATTACACGTCCAGCATCATTTCCATTTGCTGTAACGTTTCTTTGTCGGCCATCGAAATGTCTGACGTCGCCGTCGAGTCAAACAAGCTGCTGTGCAAGTGAGTACATGTACATAGCGCGTACGTACAGTTGGTCACCTACTTGATTATTACAAGTCGAGTCGTCGTCGTGTTTTATCCAGCATTCTACTCAACAAATGGCAGTATTTTTACAAACCGAGCCACCTAAATGCGAATAACGAATGCGAACTGCGTCACAAAGAAGAATTCGATAAAATCATGGAAATCGTTTTAAAGTCTTTGAAAAAAAATTCCGATTTGATCAATTATCAGAGTAATCTACGGTTTTTGGAACAGATAAATATGAAATGGAGTCTATACGACAAAGTAAGTTGGCAGTTGGTTCGTCTCATCGGCTCGGCTGGCGTGTGCAAACACCTAGATAATGTAGTACATGCCTACAATAATAGAGGTACCAGTGCATATACTAAGTACTACAGGTACCAGTTCGTTACGGTGGGTAACTAACGCTTTTCTTTTTTCCAGGAAGCGTTCCGCGTAAATCTTCTTCCGCAATTTTTGGATACGTTGATAAATACGCTGATCGACGGAATGCTGAATTTAGCGGACGAAATTCTAACCGCTATCTACCACATGGCCGCCGTTAATTTTCAAGTATTTTACGCCGCTTATCTTCCAAATTTTTTGCTTCACATCGAACATTTGACGACTCAACAAAAAGCTTTGTTACAAAACAACATCAACAAACAAACGGTTAGTTGACTCGACTCGACTCGGCTCGGAATTGAATTCTGATTTATTCGTATAGGTACTACTATAAGTAATACTCGTACATATAAATAAACTGATGGTACGTACAGTAGATGCATGTACGAGTGTGTAGGTGTTGGTACGCGATAGGTAGGCGTTAGGCGATTCGATACGGTATAATTGATGAATATGGGCGCGACGACGACGTCATTCGTATGTAGTACGTAACGTACATTCGCATCAACTTTGGTACCCATTAGTCGACTGCTCAACGAGTATACGCTACCTAACCTAGCATATTTGCAAATCTTACAATACGATTAATATACGCGTAGATTTGTATAGCCTGATTATTATAATAGGTACCAGTACTATGTATGTACTGTAGTATATTACGCGATACCGTACTGAAAATCGATTACGTATGTTATCGAATTTAGGATATGCCGTCGTTCGTACAAACTATCGCTCAGCTCACCAACGACGTAAGATCGTTTCAAAGGGAAAATGGTCACGGATGGTGGATTAGTTACGCGATTGGTGCTCGAGATTGAAGTGACTGCATTGCTCGGCCATCAAGATGACGCCACTCGCTCTTATTCTGCAACGATAATACGTTCGAAAAATTTTCCAACTGCCTTTTTCCACCACAAAAAGCGAATCGAAGAACGCGTCTATGAGAAGAAATCGCACAAGTTCAAACGCGTGTAATGTTACTGTTGTCGAAAAATGTTATCATCCGACATCTTTTCACATTTATCGTACGCACCCGTATATCTGTTTTACTACAGCAAGTTTTGCCTTCTAGTTGTTTTATTATTTTTTTTTTCCAATTTTTCATTCGACTTCGTTATCATTCCGTTTTATACGGCTCGGTTTTTAAATTTGTAATTTATTTTTCTATCTCATCTTTCACATTTTTTATTTTTTTGGTGAAATAAAACGTTATTTGCGTGTAGTCATTTTGCAATTTGCCATCTTATACCTAATAAATAAGTACACGTTACGTATGTAGGCCATTCATTAGGTAACCGCCCGATAGTTTACAAAAAGAGACAAAAAACAATGTTTGAAATGAAAAAGACGTGATACCATATCGTAACTTGAAGCGCTACTGTAAACGAGTTCGGCTACTCCTCGCCATTATCCAAAAATTTGCATCTGTTTGAACGACAATATTTATGACAATACGAAACAAGAAAGGTTTTTACTACGATGGACATGGACCATCTTGACCGTTGATTACGTACAAACTTTATTGATGGATTACACGCGTTGACACCAGCCGCTTGAAATACGTATTTATAAAAAGTACGATATATTACGACGATGCTGCCGGTATATTAGTAACTAATTCGTAAGACGCGTATTATCGCAAAACTCTGTTGTCACAACATCAACCATCTGCAGCCTATTTTGATACGGAAGTAGGTAGGTAGGTAGGTAGGTAGGTAGACAGGCAGTATTGCATCGAATATGGTAGGTAATGGAATGGCGATACGCTGTCGAGTTATTTTCAGCTCTATCATCGTCTCTTCAAACGCAAATGAACAGGTTGCGATGGCACGGTGATTAAATTCAGTTTAACGTTTACTTCGTTCAACGATTCGATCTCATACGTGGAAACTATCTGCAATCATCAAAACGTGAGTAGTGACGCGAGTACGTCGCTCGTACACGCGAACGTAGGAAACATACGAACCTTGTTGATGGTGAAAAACAGTTGCGCCTTGGACAGATTTCTTCCGATACACGACCGCGATCCGGCGGCGAACGGTAACGTGGCGTACGGATCTGTAACGCCGACGTATTTACCATTCGGCAAACGTTGCCATCTGCTCGGTAAAAACTGGTCGGCGTTGGGAAAATATTTATCGTTGCGACTGCAATTGTACATGGACAGGCTTATCAATTGCTGAAATTTGCGAACGCGTAATGAAAGCACAACCACGCAAGGTACTAGAGCTATACAAGTTGAGTGATATACAGGCAAGCCGTTGAGCCGTATCGTATTCGACCGGCGGTACGGCAGTACGGCTCGGCTATGCGACGTGAACGTACGTTGGGTGGAATGCGATACGAACAAATGGACGTCTCTTCGGGCAAGTAACGAGCGATGAAAGGCGCTATCGGATACATACGCATCGATTCTCTAACGACGTTCCAAATCGAAAGCGTTTGTCGGCGGCGGCGGCCGTTTTCGTTTTCGTTTTCGTTGACGTTGACGTTGGCGTTGGCGTCGGCGTCGGCGTCGCGCGTGACATCGATCAACAATCCACGTTGCACATCTTTATGCCTTCCCAATAAGTAAAACGTCCACAAAGTGGTATAGGCGTTCTGCAATTATTACAAATGTCGCATAAAATCGAAACAAATGAACGAATAAGAAAATTGCGATTATCGAGTAAGAATACGACGGTTGACGGGTACAGTATCTCCGGCGGCTATAATGAAATCCACCACTATCCGCTCAATCAGATTCGTATCGAGTTTTCGTTCCAGTAAGAAATCTAGAATGCCTTTGTCGCTGTGGCCGACGTCGTTTCCGGAAGAAATCGAAATGGCGTCGTTTACTAAACCGTTGGCTAAAAAATAACGCGCCAAGAGAGAAAAAAGTCTCGACCGGGGTACGATATGGTGCACGTTGCGTAACAATGTTTACTAACTAATTCGAACCGATTCGTCTACGGCGTCGGCAAAATCGGTCCAAATTTTCAAATTCAAACGCATGGCCAACGCAGCAGGCACAATCGACAGTTTTACGCTGCACTGGAAGATATTCTTCACGACCCGGGCCAGTTGACGAATGCGCGGTAAAAAAACGTCGGCGTTTTCGTGAAAGCGGCCGCCAAACACGAAGGACATCATGACTGAAAAACGTCAAAGGTAACCGAAACTCGAGTTAACGCCCAGCCAAGTCAAGCCCAGCCAACGCGGTAACACCAAAGTAACATCAAGTACCGAGTCGGTACTTGGATAGGTCTAGGTACACGCACACGCGTACAGTAGAAGCGGCATTCGCAGAACCGCAGATCAGATTCGTAGTTAGATAGGTATTCGGTTCACGCTTAGCTTACATACGTACATATTAGAGAGAGATTGTACAATTCTTTTTCCAAGTCCAATATTTGGCCGCCGTTACAACACCGCAACCATCTTTCAAAAACGTCTTCCACAAATGCCACGTTTCGCGCAGCGTTTGGATAATAATCGCGCGTCAGTAGTATATCGTTTAAAAATTTACGAGTTTTCAACCATTCTTCACCGTCCCTGTTGGCAGTTGAAAGCGGAATGAAAAATTCGTATACCTACTCGTTACGCAACTCGATTACAACGCTCCTCAATAATATATTATCAAATATCACACATCACGACTTGCACGTACATAGTATTCGCATTAGTACAATACATTATCGTCGGTTGGGCTTGGACCCAACCTGCAAACTCACATGAAATACAAGCCCCTTTCGTAGTTTTTCACTTTGTTGTACAACAGCCAACATTCCGGCAGAACGTGCTTCGGATAGCGACCTTCGTACATGAAAATTTTTCTCATTTCCTCGGCATCGTTCAGAAAAATACTCGTTATCGGTCCCAACTTTTCTCGGAAAATGACTCCAAATTCTCGATGCCTTCTATCGATGTAACTGTGAAGATTGTTCGCTCCGCCAGCGATAATTAAAGAAAACAACGTCCCAACAAATGGCAAGCCTCTAGGCGAGGGAATTTCGTGAAACGCTTTGGCATTGATGGAGTAATAGCGATACGCTACACGTCTGCAGCTGCACATACATACATACGGTACTATACTATACAGTATAACAAATAAACAAGTTTAGTGCCTAAGTAAAATACTAATGAAAGCGAAATACGAACTTTGGCGCGTACTGACACCGAAGCATTTTGGCCAACTTCTACCGGATGGATCAGTTCAATTCAAGTTGATCGGTCTGATTTCGAGATCGAAAAATCAAAACTCGATACAGCACGAGTTAACACTAAGTAATAAATAAAAAAATTAAATAAGATTAATAATCGTATCGATGAAAGTGGTTTTGTAAATTTTTGCAATAATGAGAAAATGTAATAATCATCGAATACTATCCTCCTCGACGGTACACATTTACTTATATTCGCTTGATTCACTTCACCAGCTGCGTTTCACGGTTTGGAATGATTCAAAATCTATCATAAATTCAAATTTCGAAAACGCAAAACAATTTCAAAAAGTGTAACAAAAATTAAAAATATAAGACGATTTAAAAAAATATATTTTTAAAAAATATAAAAATTGAAATTTTATTTTTTTCTTATCACTAAACTTATCAGTTATCACTATGGGATTGATTTGAAAAACTTCCGCCCAGGCTCGCCCATAGCTTCCGCCAGGGGTCACGTCCGATGTCTGACATCAGCCAACGCTGCCAACGGAGAGGAGTGAACTAGAAAAGCATCGACTAGAAAGTGTCAGTTCTTGAAATTTTTTGAAAATTTTGCTTCCTCATCCTCACTTCCACAGTGTATTATCAATTATTATTATTCATTATTCAAGATTCAGATTATTATAATTTTATAAATTTTGTGAATTTGCTCCTATGAATTTTACTTTTTTACAAAGTTCAGTGTTAACTGTTGCGAAGCAATGATTGCCGATTTGTAGCAAAAAAGAATTAATTTTGGTACCGTTCGTTTTTTTTTTTTTTCATTGGTTATAAAGTCTCGTTCCGTTCTAAAAAAAAAAGTCCCGGTGACATCTTCTCTGATTTTCTGCGTGTATGCTGGCAAGTCGTACTTCAATCGTTAAATAGGAGATCCTACCATATACCGTTGGATTTGCTTCACATTTCGGCTCTCTCTTCAGTTATTCTTCACGGTACTTCTTTGATTTCAATTTTTATTTCGTCGTCGTCGCTCGTCGCTCGTCGCAGTGGAAATCCTCATCCCGAGTTTGTACATTTGGGTTCTCGTAGGTGTTATCCTGATCTGTAATCGACTCTGTTGCGAGCTTGCGACTGCTCGAGTTATTGATCGTTCCGTTCGTCGAATTCTGTAAAAAGTTCTCAACTACGTAGTAACGCTATCAACCAACTAATTCCAGCGCCTGTCAGCTCTACTACGATCATCATGAAACCGTATTACACGTTGACGTAGGCTGTCGATCAACGTTGGTCATTCTTGCGCGTACAAACTCGATACATTTTTTAATGGTATCTAAATAGAGTAGAAAAACGGGTCCTAAAGTAGTAATACCCACCATTATAGTACTCTTTAGTTTATCGAGTTATTTGAAATGTGAGTCGTTACTGTTCGTATGCTATCAGTTAATGGATAGCGATCGAGTTATTTTGGTAGCCGGTGTTACGGCGGTGGCTGCCGTTGTGGGAACATTTATCCTATGGGGCCCAACGACGGCTATCCGGCCGAAAAGGAGAGGTTCGATTTTACTCGCGTAATCCGCGATTTTTCCACATTTACTTCGTCATTTATCTAATTTTAACGCTCGACCCTACTTTTTGGGTGACAACTTTGCAGGCGCCGTAATTGGCTTACAGAATCTCGGATTAACGTGCTATTTGAATTCTTTGTTGCAAGCGATGGCGTCGTGTCATTACTTCGTAGAATGGCTCAACACTCAAGAAAATCAGGGAGAAGTCGCCACCGCAATGAGAAAACTCTTGAACGGTAAGACGATTTTCGGACGGGGCTGGACATATATATCGAAAATGTTCTTAGACTAGACTACCTAGTACCTACCGAAACGCCTTACAACGAATCTGAAATGAAGTTCTTCGCTACGAATATTTCTGTTCTGTAACCTTTTTCGATTTTGACCACAGTTTTATGCGGGAATGCGGCGCCGTTCGACGACGAATATTTCGTGTCACCCGTCGAAGTGGTGAACGCTCTACACCACAGCGGTTGGAAGATAACAAACTCTCAACAAGACGTTCACGAGCTGCTTTGCAATTTGATAACAATATTAGAAGAAGAAGCGCACAAATCATGCGTAGACGTACGATAATGCTTTTTTCTTTTCAATATCTCGTACCTCTACCTTCGCGTAGTATGAATTTTTATTTTCTTATTATTTTCATTTTCTTACAGCTAATGATCAGCGTAGACGCGGTCCGAAGTAACTACTATTCGAATAAAGAAAATATTTGGCCGATTATTTCGAACGCGCGAAACGAGCAACAGTGTATTCGAGACGAAAATGTAGTCGTCGCTTCCGAAAATGATGGTAATGGTGATGGCGCCTGCGACGACCGTGATGATGCTAGTCATAGAGATCTCAGTGATGCCGATAAGCGATTAGTCAACGGCATCGGTTGCGAAGGCGACGCGTACGCGTGTTTCCACCACACTCGCACAATGTCGGCGAACGATAGGATCGCGCCCGCGATGAGCGAACTAACCGAAAATAGGTAACGGCACGCGCGCTCCACCTTTCCGCTTCGTCGACGCTGTTTCTTCCAGTACGACGTGTTAATTAGATAATACGTATTCTTTCAGAATTACTCGCCTGGCGCCGACTAGAATTAAAAACGGCCACGTGCCCAGACCGCGAACGGCTCACGACTTGAACCAAAGTCCGCGACCATCGCCGTTTCGCGGATATTTGACCAATAAAATAGAGTGTACCAAATGCAGTTACAAGGTAAACGGCTACCGCCGTCGCCTCGCCTCGCCTCGAACGACGCGACGGATGATCGTATGATTCGCAATTCGTTGTCTCGGTACTTTTACTTACCTGGGCGTATTATTTTTTCAGTCTGTCCTTAGATACGATAAATTTGATAGCATCTCTCTTCATCTACCGGAGCCGAACGAGGTAAACGCGCACACGTTGAGCAATCTGTTCAATAACTTCGTGAAAAACGAAATAATTAACGGAATTACCTGCGAGGGATGTAATAAGAACCGAGCCCCGAATGCTGAACCAGTTACCGCGCCAGCGGTTAAACTGCTACGTTTTGGAAAGGTACCCATACCGATACCGTGTCATGTATCATACTCGAGTACAAACTACAACTACGTAGGACGTATTTTAGTCTGCGATTAATTTAATTGCCTACTTGTTGTACGCGTAGTTACCGGCCTGTTTGTGCATTCATATCGTACGTACGTCTTTCCACGAATACGGCGTGTACAAGAGGCAAGATTATGTGGATTTCCCCGAGTACGTCGTTATGGATCCGTACTTGTACAAGCCGAGAAAGAATAACGCTTTCGTAAGTTATCCTCGCCGGTGATCACTGATCAGTTATTCGTCTTCGACTGCGTTTCATTTCGTCTCGTTTTTCAGACGGTGAAGAAAAATACGTCCGCTGAATCGAACAACGTTAACGCTAATGTCGCAAATGGCGATGGAAATCGTCTCGACGAATCGTCGGCGGCGCACCCAAACATATTGTACGTATTAAGTACCTCCCGATCGCGTTAGTAGCTGGTGCCACCCGTTCTTAGTCGTAACCTACCTATTAATGTTTCAATTCTAAATGCGTAGGAACTCGGCCAAACATGTATACAGGCTGAAGGCGGTGATTGTACATCGCGGCAGTCACAACGATGGCCATTTCATGACTTACAGACGAGGAACTGCCGGTTCTCAAACACAACACAGGTGCAGTGATCCAAGGTACATTATCCGTTACGCACGTTAGTTTGTTCCTTTTCTGTTTCGTTCCGTTTCGTTCCAGATCTACGTTCATTTGACGTTGACTTTAAATACCGGCGCAAAAATTTACGTGTTATACTACTTGATTAGCCGAGCGATTTCGTAATTCGTTTTAAAACTACAACTCCAAAGTTGAATCAAAAGTTCACGATACTCGCATTCGCGTTTTTTGTCAATATTTGTTGTGGTTGGGGGGTGTGTGGGGGTAAACTCGATCGTACTGTGCGAGTATAGAGTATTTACGTCGTTTCGTTTTCGAATCACTCGAAAAGTCATCCCGTTGGTGACGGTAGAGTAGTTAGCCATTAGTCGACTCAATTCGTTATTTCTATATTCGTTCGAGATGGCGCTCTAGTTGGGATTTTACTCAGTCGTCTGGGAATCTGGGATTCATACTATTATAGTAGTCGTTGCTCGTTGATACGCACTGTACTATACTGAAATCGCGATTTATTTTTGCCATTATCGCAACCACCGCCTCTTAAATGCGTAATCGCTTCGCTCGCCTTATTTCTAATCATCGTTATTAATTGCGTTGTTTTCGAATTACAGGTGGTATTTAGTTTCGGATACGGAAGTCAAGGAGACGACGTTATACAACGTAATCGCTTCGGTGGCATATGTTTTATTTTATGAAAAATGTTCTGTATTTTTGTAGCGTTTCGTCGACTCTTGTCTTTTTACCGGTTATTTTTGTCATTATTACTGTACGATTTGAAAGAAATACATTCATACGTAAATAAATAAATAAATAAATAAATAAATAAATAAATAAATACGCGTATAAATGAAAAATAAATATAATGTAAAGGAAAATTGGCGAAACAAACGTCTTCAACGTGATACGTGTTGGTAGGCATTGTTTTCTTACTCATCACGCGTAAAGAAAATACCTAGGTATAAATACGCGTTTTCCCGCGTTCCTGCCCTTCGGCGCCAACTTTTGATTGCGGACGAATAATGTTCACCTTCACCATCAACGTACAGAGGGGCGAGCACGAGTATATTATGGTCGATTGTTTGAATAAAAATAAACTTCAACGCCGCGTATCGTCGTTCGCCAATGGTTGATCCGTTTCATCGGTAGTCTTCAATTGATTTTCGTCAACTAGTATCAGTTTAATTCGGACGTCGTTGAGAAAGAATTTTCGCAGGTCTTGTTCGACCGCGAGAGCGATATTTTTCATACGTCCGCCTCCTTTGCCCATGACGAATTTCTGCATTCGTAGATTTTTACAACCTATCAGCACGACTGCCGTAACCGAACCTGCGAAACACACGTCCGTCAGTCGAAATACTCGCAATTTTCTCGAAATACGAGTAGGTACTACACGACATTTCTCTAGTCACTAGTCCAAGCAGTACTAACCGTCTTGCGATCGGTTCAGGTATTCCAAGGTGACTTTCAAATTATACGGGACTACGTTCGGCAGATATTCTAATAGTTTGGAAAACACCACGTTTTCGACGACAGAAACGTCATTCTGGTCGGTGATTACTGTTTGGTCGAACAACCACTCGCCCGGTTTGGCCAAATTTAGCAAATATATCTGCGCAAATTTCGAAAAGCACCATTAGCTACCTCTACTTCGTACACATTACCATCCGCTAGCTGTACGCAGAACGCAGTCGAATGCGATGCGATATGGCTCGTGAAGGTCGTACTTCGATATCTCCGACGCCGTCTCCGTTCAAAGCCGACACCATAAAAATGCTTTCGAAATGCGGCCAGCCGCTTTCTTTGTGAATAATATCTTGAAACTGAGATTGCGTCAACGAATCTCCTTCCACGTTCGCATCCAACTGACTGTCCGTTAGACGATCGGTAAGCTCGAGTAAATCACGTTTACTTTTAACAGCGTCCACCTAGAGAAAGGACAGGACGAGAACATTTTTCAAAACAAATCACCTGTCGGATCGCTTCGTATAACAATAAGTAAGCAAGCATGCGAGCGAGCGAGTATCTATATTATGTACGTCGTTAACGAAACTTACTTTATTTAAGATCAGGAAAGTACGTTTTCGAGGATACTGATAGAGCAATCGTAATATTTTAGACGACAGGCGATGCCTAGTAAACGTATTAGAAACATCGTGAATCACTCCGACCACGTCGGCTTCTTTCACCGCTTCTTCGCTGTGCGTTAAAAATGAGCTTTCGAGCCGATGCCTGTTGAATTGTAGCGAATAGCAAAATTAGATCACCGTCTGCGGGCTTATCCGATCGCGGTCTTTCGTATTCGCACACACAAATTTGTAATACCAACTTTTCGCTTTCATTCAAACTGACCAAGCCGGGAGTATCTAGAAATATTACTTGAGTACGGTCGACCATTAACACGGCTCTAGCGCAACACCGGGTAGTATGCACCTTGCGCGAAACTGCGAATATCTGCGTTATACATTAAGAAAATTTTCATTAACTTGGCCCAAAATATACGGCGGTTGGACATGAGACTAATTAGCTTTGTACTTACATTACGGCCTATCAATTGGTTAATTAAAGTACTCTTGCCGGCGTTTGGTACTCCAACGATGGCTACTTTTAGAACTTTGTTCTCCCATTCTTCGTTCGAGCAACGGTAGTCAAGTCGACGTCGATGAGGTTGTTGCCCGGTAACAGACTCGTCACATTTCCAAGAATACGATCGCACATGACGAAATGAGTGCGACAAATACCTCGAAGAATTGAAAAATCTAGCGCTTGCACTAGTGAAAAACATTGACGCTACAAAACGCACTTACGTCAGCTAGTATAGAAATTTCAAAGCTGAGACTGTTTTCAATTTGTTTTTGCTGATGCTATCGACTCGAAGTTTTTCAACCATATGTGGTAAAACACTGTAGCTATCGGATTTCCTCCGTTCTTCCAATGAACATCACATTATCACTTGCTTATCTGGGAAAATGTATAATTTTTTTTTAAAAGAAAAGTTTCAAGTTTGTCTGAAAGAATTGCATAAAATTGATAATTTTTTTTTAAAAGAAAGTTTGATAAGAAAAGTCAATGTTACCAAATCCTTTGAAGTTGGACGTAAAAATTGAAAGTGTGTGTGTGAGTCGGCGGGTTGGCAGTAGTGACGAAACGAAACAAACCACCGAAACGCGAAATGAAATGAAACCAGGGTCGTCACGGATCACGGAAATTTGAAACGAATCAAGGATCACTGTGGAAGTACGGATCACGGATCACAAATCAGTTGTGACCGTGCATAGGGAAAGGGTATTAGCAAATACTTTAAATTAATAATACTGGAAACTTCAATGGGGAAAAGTGGCCCCGACAAAAGCGCTCTTTTAGCAGTTTTAGCGGCTCGGCATGAAACTATTCTCAGACTTTCGACCGATCGTCATGTCTTCGACCAATCAGAGGGCGAATCACGCGACGATTAGTCGAAAACCTGGAATTAGTTTCATGCCGAGCCGCTTAGAGAGCGCTCTTCTTGGGAGTCAAATCAAAAGCATTGAGTTTCCACTTTGACTATATACAATAATGGACTGGTAATGCCCCATAAGAGCAATGTTAAATTTTTGATCCGATATGCCGGCGTTCCGATTATGCAATTTCATAGGCAGAGTGGAAAAAAATCTTCTGCACATGCGCCAAAACAGTGAAACATCACAGTAGAGGACCGCTGGGTTGCCATATTGTGCCTTGATATTTTTTCAAAAATTTTAAACTCAAACCAAATTCATTTTTTTTTATTGCAATCGAAAGGTTTTTTAATTTTATACATAAAATATCTCTTGACATTTTTTTTGCTAAATTCGTATTTTCAGAGTTATGAGCAAATATAAAATTCAATACTACGCAAAATGGCGAACCAGCATACCCGTACTGAAAATTTTTTCCACTCGAGATTTTTGGGGTTTCTGCTAAGGAATTCCAGCTGTTCTACCAGTCCATTATTGTATATAGTCAAAGAGTTTCCAGTATTATTAATTTAAAGTATTTGGTATTAGTGTCCAAAACGTAAACTTTTCAGGAGAGCGAAAACAAACTTTGGAAATGAATATCTCTGGAACGAATAGACCGATTTTTCTAAAACTTTGGGGAATTGTTACTGGGTATAAGTGAAATATTTTTCAATATTAAAAAAATGATTATGAGCGAACATTTTTGTATAATGGCGCAAGGGAAATTTGACCAAACTCAGTGTTGCCAAAAAGGGAATTTTTTTTTGTGATAAGTAAATTTTTGAAGTTTACTGATAACAAATGTAACATTGATTTTAGCAGTGATGTCAGTAACGAAATTTTTTTTTTCGTTACGGTATTCGTTCCGTTACTGTAACTAAAAATCCTGAATTTCGTTATTTGTTACGTTACTTGGAACGAAAATGGTACCGACAGGGCCTTGTAACGTTATTTTTCAAGTAACGTTATTTTTTCCGTTCCGTTCCGGTTTTTTCGTTACAACGTAATTTTTTCCGAAATAGCCAGAAATCATAAAAAAATTGCTATCTTCATTTTTCAATGCAAATTAATAACTATCAAGTCCAATAGAATAAAATAAACATCAAGAACTAAGAAGAAAATAATACAAGTTTGGTGGTGTTGCTACCTATTGGACCCCTCCCTCCCCTCCAATTTTGGATAATCCAACTCATTCAAATACATTATTGAAAACAGGGGGAGGGTAAGGGGCCCGATTGAAAAAATTTTCAAATAAAAGTTGTAGCTTGAAGTACTAGGAATAATTTTGGTGATAACAAAAATTTCAATCGGATCCCTCCCTCCCCACCAATTTTGGATAATCCAACTCCTTCAAATACATTTTTAAAAACAGGGGGGAGGTAAGGGGCCCGATTGAAAAAATTTTCAAACAAAAGTTATTGCTTGAAGTTGTACAAATACTTTTAGTTATTACAAAAATTTCGATTAGACCCCTTCCTCCCTTCCAATTTTGACTATAAAGTATTATGTAGCACTGGACTTGGTAAAAAATTTTCGAAGTTGCACCCCATGAATGTAAACAAAACAATCAAACTAGACGTTAGTGAACATTTTCTGCGGTTGGCAGTGCAGGCAATGCAAAAAAACTGAAAAAAATAACGAAAAAAAGTAACGGAACGTAACGAAATTTTTTCGTTATTTGTTACGTAACATAAAGACCATTTTATTGTAACGTTATTATTTCGTTACACAATTTCTGTTCAAAAATAAAGTTCCGTTACTGTTCCATTACTTGTAACGAAAAAAATTCCGTTATTTTTCGTTTTTCGTTACCGTTATCGTTACGTTCCGGCATCACTGGATTTTAGGCTAAATTATGAAGATTTCGTGTCATAGGTGATCATAAGATGAAAAATACATCGAAAACCACAGTGATTACAGATTTACTAGGTCCCTTTTGTCATGCCGATTGAAAATATTGACTTTTTCGAAGTTTTTAGTGATTCAGGTGATAGACCTTGGTGAGTGGACCTCAGAACACCAAAAAAGTGAAAATCGATTTTTTGGACACTAATACCCTTTCCCTATGCCCGGTCACAGTTGGGAAAAACTTGATCCGCATCGCCACGACCCCCTACACTTTAACAGGCCAGGAAGGCTAGACTTGACAACGTCGCAACGTGGGCTGACTTTTTGGTTTTTCCATAAGATGTAATGCTAATTCAAATTGCAATAAATCGAAAAATATCAATTTTACGAAAAAAGTCCAAGAGACCTTTTTTAAAGAGAATTGAATAAGCTTTCTATTGATATAGAATTTTTTTGGATTTGGTGAAATTTTTAGTGAAAAGTGAAAAATGCCAATTTCGTCAATTTCACTCAAATTCAAAAAATTCATATATGAATGGAAAGCTCTTTTAATTCTCTTTAAAAAAGGTCTCTTTGACTTTTTTTGTAAAATTGATAGTTTTCGAGTTATTGCATTATAAATTAGCATTGTGTCTTATGGAGAATCCAAAAAGTCAGCCTACGCCGTCGAGATATTACAGCGTTGTCAAGTGAGCCTTCCTGGCCTGTTAAGTGAAGGGGATCGTGGCATCACGAATCACGAATCACATGAAAAAACCGTGATCCGGATCATAATTTTCGGATCATTTTGCGGATCATTACTCTTTTCTTGAGAAATCACTTCAAATTTTGAGTAAATTGAAAAAGTAAGACTGCCATTTTGTAGGAAAGTGAATTTCTGATTAAAAAGGTTCTCTTCACTTTTTGCATATCTTCAATATTTCAGGCGCTATGAGAGAAAAATGAAAAAAACACAAAGTAAAAAGGTACTTTGGTACTTGATATTCTGTTTTTCGTTTTTCTCATATAGCGCCTGAAATATTGAAGATAAGCAAAAAGTGACAAGAACCTTTTTAATCAGAAATTCAATTTCCTACAAGATGGCAGTCTTACTTTTTCAATTTACTCAAAACTTGAGGTGATTTCTCAACATAAAAAAGTATCCGTGAAAAATGATCCTTGAGAAGTTTTGATCCGGTTCACAAATCACGGATCATGTGACAATACGAATCACAAATCACATCAGAAAAACTTGATTCGGATCACGAATCACGAATCCCCAAACTTGATCCGGATCGTGACGAACCTGAACGAAACTAAACTAAACTGGAACTGGAAAGTTGCCAAGTTGGAAACTATACTGAATCCAAACATTAAAATAATTTGAAAAAAAAATTATAATAATTTTTTTTTAAAGCAGTGGACGTTTCCTAAAAAAAAAAAAAAAAAAAAAAAAAAAAAATTGAAAGGAAACGAATACGAAATGGCGAAACCCCGAAAGGGCACATTAATTTTTCAAATTACCTGACGACCGAAGTACTAAGTAGGCATATGTATACCACGTGCCACCAACCCAATCATAAAACTAAAAGTAATAGTAGTTTATTCAACTAGGGAGATAAAATGATTTTCGACGATTCTGAGTGTTTATTGCCCGAGCGAAGCGAGGTAAATAAATCAAAATCGTTGAAAATCACTTTATATATATTTTACGTTACGAGGGAGAAACAGGCTTCTTTATACTACCGAAAGATCAGCCGTAAAAATAATTTTAATATCAACGAAACGTAACGTAGGTAGGTAAGTTAGGAAAAGTTCAACTTGATAAAATATTATTTCTCACATGTAGTTTTCACAGCACAATAAAGTTACTAAGGTACTTATAAAGAGTAACAGTATTATTTGAACGTTGTACAATGCACGCGATATAGTTAATTTTTAAGCCACCTGTATACGTCTGTAATTTTATGGTATGCTTAATGATTCAAGTATTGTACCTACCATTATTTCAGAATGGTATTTAGATTCCGGAATACAGTCTATAACATTATTATTATTATTTTTTTAATTCACAGTAAGCGTTCACTACTCGTTACCGAAATCAAGGGTTGAAATTGTTAGGTAACGCGTGATCTTACTGGCATCAACCACACCGATCACGATGGTTAGAAGGGGAATTGGAAACGTATAAAGATTGGTGAGATTTATCTGCTTCCATGCATGCGTTTTGAAAAATAAAAATAAAAACGCGGGTACCGATGTGATTCCTAACAAATGAAAGACGGTAGAATATGAAAAGAAAATTAAAAAATTAAAAAAATTAAATTCATTATTTAAAATACGATACAGAAGTGGTGGATTCGTGAAAACACACCGACCGCTGAATAAACACGGCGACTTTTGTTTCCACTATTAGTACGAGTAGTATATGCTGTAGGTATTATACATCACTCCATGATCAACGAGAACTTCAATCTTCTTCTACTCCGTCAGTGTCAACGCTACAACCCATCGTTAAATCAATGACATCTTTCACAACCATTTCGGCAACTTGCCATGCCATTTCTTCCTCAACCTACTCAACATGAAAAGAATGTTGGAAACCCACGAATCGAGTAATCACTCTTTCGACAAAAAATTAATAAATTCGACGTACTTTGTTTTCACTTCGCTGCACCCATTTTTTCATCATTTTTGAAATTTTTGACTCTGAAACGAAAATTGAAAAAAATAAATAAAGCTGCCCACATTAAGTATTACGTGTTAAAGGTGTCAAATTATGTAATAGAATTAGCACCGACCAAATTTATTGACAAACCGGTCGGATTTTAGTGACGTAAAATAACAGTGTTTATTACCATTATTACGTCCAGGATCTGGTTCGATGTCCCTTCGAAACCGTCCGAACTGGTCTATACGTCCGAAGCTCAAACCGCTATAAGTTGTACGTTGAAAAAAAAGAAGAAACAAAAAAAAAAGAAAAAAATTACGATTAACGAATAAATGTACCTTCGATGTGGACGGGGCTGCTAACACGTCTTTACGATATCTACGTACGAAATAGGTGTTCCGAGTACACGTTTATTTACGTACATATAAAGTACGAACGTATGGGAAGTAGGAATAGGTGTAGAAGAAAATTCGTCGACACACATACCTTTGCTTTCTTCGGCGCCAAATTGAATCCGGATCCAGTTTATTGAGCAGTGGTAGTTTTGATTCGACGCTGAATTCGCTGATAGAAGAAGTAGGCGAACTATTCGCAAGCGCCGTACTATGTCTAATCATGTCCGTTAATAAATGCACGTAATGTTGCGACGAAAAAAAAGGTAATAAATAACGCGATCGTAAGAATGCGAGAACCACAATCACAGCTGGTTTGAAGCAATCGAAATGAGGCCCGTTTGTTTCGTCGCATATAGCTTCTTCGACGGCGCATCGAACCCGATCGCTAAAGCCGAGAGGGCAAGTCGCTTGCAAAGATAGATATCTGAAGAAAAAGACACGCGCAACGGTTAGATGCGCAACTGGTGCACGTCGAAATGAGCCCCAAAATTACCAAATTTTCTTCTCACTTTTCGTAAATATTGATAGCTTCGGCCAATGCTCGACTTTTTTCCGAATCGTAATTACCGCTTTCTATCGAATTGCGTACAAATTTTTCGTGATAACTGGCGGCGAACCAAAATTCCACCGTATGTTGGCATCCTTCTGTCTCTAAAAACTGACAAAAATTTGACTCGCCGTTAGTCTTAGTCTAATCTACGCCGTTGCAGTTGTAAGCCTTGTCGTTTCATCTGCTTTTCTTCGACGTTTCGTCTAGTCGCGTCAAGCGTCAACAGTCGTAGCTCAACCGGACCAGTGGTCTTCTTCGCGACGCGACGCGACTTGACTTGACGAGCGAAGTTTCGTGCTTACACGCGTGTCTACCTGAATAAAATAGGACAGCGCCGTATCGTGCTGCAGCACATCTCCCAGCGTTACAGATCTGCTGGTTAATAAATCAACTTGATATCTGCAGTACCATTCGCTTCGGACAAACTCGTTCCAGTACCTGAAACGTTTCGAGTACGTTCGCATTAAAATAATTATCGTTAGTTTCTAACCGAGTGCCTAAATTTCTCTTCTCTTTCGCGCGATACGAAAGTAAGAATACGAATTATCGCGTGTGTAGATTAGCCAAACTCTTACTCGTGCAATATTTCGCTCGTTACGGGTTGCAGCGTGTTCACGTCCGCCTCGGACAGATCGTCTAAATTCGACTTATTCGCCAACGATACAATTTTATTTCGCAAATGCTCGGGTAATTTTGCGAGTTTTTCGTTGACGAACGGCGCTAGAATATTATTCGTATTCGTTTCGCCTACATTGCCGCTGCCGCCACTCGAGCAGTTTTCGAGGGGCGAATCGCTTTTCGTCGACGTCCTCGTCGCTTGCTGGCAATTGCTTACAACGTCGTCTTCGTATTTGGCCAATGTACTCGCGTAACAACTGCGACTCGTCGATATTCGACTCCATAAATGTAATATTTCGGTGGCGGCGATTTTGGTTTCTAAAAAATTCTTGAAATAATTGTATACCATTTTGTTGTCGCTACATATATCGTCGAAATTCGGATTGAGGTAACATTTTTCTAACGGAACAACATCTGCGAACACAAATAGGTAAAAGCTCGGTAAGGTAAGACAATTCCAAGTCGAACCACCCACCGCAGAAAAGCGACGAAGAATAACAATATATCTATTCCTACCGTCAACGTTCAACTCGAATCCTCTCAAGGGCCCGTCATATCGCGGATCTAAGCTGGTGACCGCGGTTTCCTTTCGCTTGGGCGAAGCGTTAACGTGTCCTTTCTCCTGAATTTTTTTCCATAAATTGAGCATCCTACCATGCTTGAGAAAAACGTTGATATCGCTTTAATGGAATGCGCGAACGAACGGTATGTACACTTGTAGCGACGATTCGATAAGTTCAGCGCGGTCATGAAGAGAAATTGTAATCGTTCGACGTCGACATCGACATTTTGTTTGATGTTTGCACAAGAAACGTTGAAACTACGATTTACTTACTGTACACCACACGATACGGAAAATATGAAGGAAAATTCGACGAGGTGCGCATTGTACCGCATAGTAAAAAGATTCACATTTCGTAAAATGTAAATCGCAGATGACCAAAATGTTGATAGCGACAGTAGCGACAGTAGCAACAGTACAGGCGGAGAGTTACCGCGGTGGCCGTGCCATCATTTTTTCCCCTTCAAGACGACCGGGAGCACGTTCACGACGAGACTATCAACTCCAACCGTTGAGAACGAATTAGTCAACTTAATAGGCACATTAAGGTATTTTCATTAACTATTTTTCACGACATAATCGACTAGAACCGCGATTCAAACATAATTTTGATTTTGAACATGTTCGATAAACTCTGCACAATATAGCTGATTTCAGTTTTCGAACCCAACGTCGAATCGTCAATTATAAAGTATTTTTATAAGGTTTTGTTTGTACCGCAATTACTATTTATTCGCAAATCGCAATTTATAACCATTTTACAAAATAATTGCTTTTTAAAAAAATAAAATGTGATGATAAGAATCACCACTACAACTAGGTACGCACCAGATACAATTACTTATACATACGTACTAATACGTACATTCGAATGAGTTTGTTTACTTCTGTGAGTTATGTGATTGGCGTAAATTTTATTCGTCGAAGATATGATTGGTGGGGTCTTTGATCTTCTTATTTTTATTTATTTTTTTTAATTCATCGAGTCGAGTTGACTTGAAATAAAATTTTGTAAAGTTAGTTGGAATTTATAAATTATAATCAAGTATTGATGTAATTATTGTACTTTGAGTCATATTTTTTATAACAGATGATAATTATACTTTTTTAAATCGTAGCCCTAGATTATGAATACTCAAGGATCGTAGCTTCACGTCTTTTCAGTGTAGGTTTCCTTTTCATTTTTGGATTTTTTCGTTTATTTTATATTTTTGAAATTTCGATTATTATTATTTCTGTATTTTTCAATTTTTGTGTTCCATCCCTCGCTCGTTCGAAACAAAATAAATGACACGATACTATCGCTTACCATAAGCGTTTATAAAATAATAATGGCTACAAGTACAACATGCAATTCAAATAAGTAGGTATCTGGAATTTGAAGGAGAATAATAATACATCAGCTGCTGTATGGCTATATGCTATAATACGAAAAGGTTACACATGATTATAGTAAATAGGTATGAAACAAAATAAATCACAAAAATTAAAAACTAAACTAATTATAGGTATAATTTAAAAATTCCGAGTTGGACTCGAGGAAAAGAAAACCGAAAACGAAGTGAAAATTGGACGCGAAGACGCCAATTCGTAAACCGAGTAGGTAAAAAGACCGTGTACGTACAAGTGTGCGCGCATGTGTAATTGCGACTTTATTCATCTCTTACTCGTAGTACCAACAAAGTTATCAATGACTAGACTAGAAGACGATTTGACATTAGTTTTATCGTCTTACTTACGCATAATTATGTACATCGTAAAACAGATAAATATCATACCTAAACGCCGGTAAAAAAAGGTTACACGCAAAATTATATAAAAAAAAAAATTACCTACCTACATCGTTTTCTCGAGTACATATTATTATATCTATATAAATCACAGATCTGGGCGACGTTGCGCGTTGCATTACCGTTTTCAATCACAAACAAGTACTAGTATAAGTGCAAATATAAATGTAAATATAAATATAAATATAAAATAGCTTTACCTACCATCTATCAACTCGCGTACCTAAATGAATTAACTCGATTACTTTACCGACGCGCGACGCGACGGTTATAAGAAATAGGAGTAACATGAACGAAGGTGAAATGCTGGCGCAAGTGCTGGCGCGGGCGCGTGGCGTCGAATTAGACGAATTTACTTTCAATTCGAGCGAAACTAGCGAAAGCGAATCTTCGGTAAGGATAACATCGGCCAAAGACGTTGCGAACGCGCAATCGCGATAATTCGAAACGCAATCTTTTTCTAGCAGAAGCATAGCCGTGGTTAAAGGTAAGCTATCGAGGTATTGCGCGTGGTCGTCGCCGTTGCCTGCGAACTCGTGTAAACGCGCGAAAGCGGACGCGGAAATGTATCGAGTAATATTGGGAGACCGTCCGTAAATCAAACTACTCGCGTTTGGAATAGCTGCGACCACTGGTCCGAGCGTCGTAAAAACGACGGGTTGCCACTCGAGCGGATCGCCGTACACTGTAACGGCCGCGTTCGCGATTTTTCGCAAACATTCCGCGGGGCAGTCTTCTAGAGTGTCAAACACGGCCCACTCGGCGAACTCGTCGTTTCGCAGCCATCGAAACAATCGAGAATACGTCGCATCGAACACGTCTTGGCACATGAATGGGCCCAAAGCGCGCGCTACAACGGAAAATAGCGCGTCTTCGGTTTCGGTAAAGTCTTGGTTGTCCTTCAGAATCTTACGAGAAAGGCTGCTGGTGCTTTGCTGAGCGTCGGAGGGCAAAACTTGCGACAGCACGCTGATCAGTTCTAGAGCGCCGGGCGATCGTACGTTGAAGTTCATCTCGTGTAAATCGCTCTCGTCGACGGCCGACAACACTGTACCGGCGACGAACGTTAAATTTTCACTCGATAGTTTGGACGCGACGCTGGACCAAATTGTTTTTCTTCGTTTCTTCTCGAGAGAATCCATACGCGCCAGCAATTCGATACAATCGAACGTTTCCGCTTCGATAACGTTCACCCGAGGCAATTTTAAAATGAAATCGGACATGGTATCGAGCATTCTCAGTGTATTGCAACTGGCATTCAGCGATTCGGTTTCGCCGCCAAATGACGATTCGGGCTCGGGCTCGGACTCGGCTGCAACTTGCCGTTTCGGTCGGTACGTCGACATCGCCTTTTTCGGTGGCCAAAGAGAGTTTGTAAAATATTCTAAATATTTACGAACACGACTGAACGACGGTGACGGGGTCGACTGCGATCCGGCGTCGTCAGTCGTTATCGTAGGTTCCACGCCGTCGAATGCCACATTACTCGTACGAGAAGTGAAATCGGCGGCGGACGCCGTCGTCGTCTCGAACGCGTACGACGGAGTGGCGGATTTTCCGTCGGCCGCATCGTCGACGATCACGACGCTAGCAGCGGCAAAAGCGGCGGTTCCCCGCGGCGAGACGAAAGAAACGTTTTCATTTGAAACGGTACTCGCACTCGAAACGGTGGCCTCGGTTTTCGGCGTTTTATCGTTAATAATAATATCGTTTCGACCGTCGGCGACTGTCGACATTTCGATGTGCCGCGTTGAAAGGTCGTAGGTCGAAGATGTCGACGAATAGTCGGAAGTGGTGACGGTGTTTGTGTCCGTGTCCGTGTGCGCGTCCGCCTGCGAGCTGAATGTAGCGTCTGATGGGCGATAATCCGTTACCTTTGAAAATGTGGCCGCTGTCGTCGCGGTCGCGGTCGCGGTCGCAGTCGTAGTCGCAACCGTAGTCGCCGTATCGCGCGAAACAGAACTCAGAGTAGACGGTGTTGCTTCGGATGGCCGGTCGGTGTCGCTACTCGGCGACGATACGTCAGTGTTCCGGTCGATCGTTGTCTCCGATATATCGTCAGCGGTGGCGCCGGCAGAGGAGACTTCATTTTCGTCGGACACCGCTCTACCTTCTGCCGGCTCGAATCTCGCAGTCGTATCGTTCAACGAGCCCGTAGCGAGTGTCGAAGTGAACGGTACCGAGCGCTCTGTTTTTTGCACATTCGCCGCGCTCGCTTCGATGTCGTCGTCGCCGCCGACGGCGGTTGTGGTGGTGATGGCGGGGAAGGTCGACGTCGTCGTCGTCGTCGCCGCGGTCGTCGCGAATGGTAAATCGATCGTTGACGACCAAGACTCGGTGGCGCTGTTGGACGCGGCTCGTTTCATTCTGACGACGACTTCGGTAGCATTACGTTTGGCCACTGGGGCGGTAGTGCGAAGCAGCAGCTCGATCGATTTGGCGTAAAACAACGCTAATCTTTGTATAGACGATTGGTACGCGACTCGTTCGTTTGGCGAAAGAATAGCCGAGCAAACCTGTAAATCGATTCGAAGGAAAGCTTTTACGATGGGATTAACTGTATACGCGTGTACGCGTGTACGTGTAACAAGAGTAATCGATTATATGGTAAGTAAGCGTTGGTTCGTACTTGGTAGAATGGTAACGATCGGGGAGGCCATTCGACGAATCGCGTGTACTTGGATTCCATCAAGTCGACGACGCGCGAACAGGTGCTGGTATTTAGTGCTCGAAAAGACGTCTCGTTCAACACGATCAGCATATCGCCTATTCTCAACAGAGTATTTTCGTCCCAAGTTGCCGGCGAACTACATCCATATTGGAAACCAATCGACAAAACATTTATTAATACTTAATAAGTATTAATAACAGTAAGTTACTAACGGCGCAGTCATACAATGAAGCAAGCAGGCTCAAGTCTGCCGCTGCATTCACCTATACGCGCAATAATGAAAAGTACCTAGTACCTACGACCATAACTGCGGCGAACGGTGCAGAAAGCTTACCCGAAAGTTTCCAATAATTTGTCGGCCCACGTTTTTCGTATCGAAAATGAGGCGCATATTCTAGTGTCGATAAATTCAGCTTCCAAAAGAAACTTGAACGCGGACGGATCAATTCTGCGTACGTATTCGTCGTCCAAGAAATGAGTTAGATTACCCAAAGTGATGAGATGTTCCATTCGTACGTCACTGTTGCTTCGATCGTTTGTCTGCCTCTGTACAGTGTACACGTAGGCGATTTAGATTCAGATAAAATGATCCGTATAGATAAATCTATTACCTATAATTATACTATTACAACATCTACATAATATACCTACGTATACATCTGTTATCTACACTCTATACAGAACGGTACCTAAGCCGTAGGTACGTTCGACTTACCACCGCATTTTTCAAATACTGCGAAGCGATCGAAGCTAGGTGAGTTCCGGTAACGGCCAGCAACAATTCGGGAAGCGATAAACGACCAATTTCCGCGACGATATAGCGACCATGTTTTGATTTTGCGATACCCGATGCAGGAAGCGTAGCCAATACGTAACCTACGTAATACTATCATAGTCAGAGTTCTACAGAAGCATTATTGTTGGTAACGTTTACCTAATTGGACTAATTACGAGTAACTAAGTATCAACTTCAACGCGCGTACATTACCTTATGGGAAGTACTACTCGTAAATATCTAGGAAAATACTATCGTAGCTGGATAATTGATAATGCGAGCGATTTAATATCTACCTAGTACCTATACAATACCGTACCGTACCATGTAAATATACATATGTAGTAGGTACTTATACTTACGTTAGATACGTATCCGAAACCGCTTTCGCTTTATAATAGATGATAGTAATGTATAATGTATAGGTAGAGGTACTCACCGCCGATTGATCTGATGTCGGCTAAATCCAAATATTGTAAAAGATCGGCTTTGAGCGGCGCAACGCTTACATTCGATTTCGTTCGCAAATAACGTAGAAAAGCACGTTGAGCGCATTTTTGTAAATCTTTCGGAAACTCCTGCAAGCAAAGTACTATAATAGGTATGGTATCTAACAAGAGTAAGAATCGGTACCTACTACCTACACGAAGCGTATCTATTTCTATATAATTATGTACTTACATATACGGCTACAACAGTAGGTAGGTAGGTAAGTAAGTAAGTAATAATAATAATATAATATAATGTAAGTAAGTAAGTAAGTAAGTAGGTACGAAGTAGCTAGTGCCAAACCTAGAAGTGTAGAACTTACGTACTGTAGAAGCGATACGTTACGTATACTCCTACCTTATTGTAGAGTTTACGTTGCTCGTTGTAGAACTGGAATATTGGCAAAAACTCGCAACTCGGTATTCGTGATAAAATTTCGCAATTAAATGCGGAAATTACCAAAGCACTCGGATAGGTTTCGTCGAAAAACTCGTGGTAAGTTATAACGTTTTGACGTTCATCCAACAACTCCCTTAGCTGAAACACGTAGGCGAGAACGCGTTTAATTTACGAAGACGACGTATTATGTAAATGTACTCTTATACGCACCACGAAACTGGGAAAACGCGCGATACGTCGTTTGAATTCTTCGTCGCCTTTGACTTTGTTTCGCAAAAAATGCCATATTTCTTCGCGATACTTTCGTATGTGAAGCGGAGAAACGGTGGCGTAAAGTATTTCGTTATCGCTGTTCTCTAGTACGCTTTTGATGCATTTCGAAGGAACTTGAAGCGTTAACAAATGAAAATAGATACGTACGTTGTATATTCGAGTAATAGCAACTCGAAGGCAAACATACAGGTAGCGATATAATTATACAAGTAGGTCTGTAGGTAGGTAGGAAGGTGGGCAGGTAGGCGCTTGAGAATAATGGATAAACTACGCTATCGCTATCGCTATCGCTACCGCTATCGCTACCGCTACCTAGACCTACTACAAAAGTAAGTATATGTACTAACGTAAGGTTAACCTACCCGTTGCGACGTTACACGCGTGAAAAGCTGCGATAGCTGCCATTTTGTTGGCACGTGCTGGAAAATATTTTAAAATATGATTGAAATGAGATTCCAACGAACCGCGTCGCTCCGATGACTCAACTAATCTAATGTAGTACGAAGCTGGGATGGCGGCCACCAGGCCTTTAACATTTAACACGCGATCTATCTCGTCCCCTTGCACTTCGTTACGACCAAAGTGACGACCGAAAATGTAGTGCCTCTGAAAATGACGAAGAAAAACATCTACTTACTACTCGTATATGTATAGGTAATAGCCCGGTGGTATACGCGTACTCGACCACAATTATGCGTATCTTATTCGCGCTCTACCTGAAGCTGAACTTATGCGCGTAGCGTATGATTAAGATGTATCCTAGATTACTCGTAATTTTACTCGCCAACGCTAATCGATACGCGAACGTTAGGCATTGCATTGCATTGCATCGATTGATTGCACATGATATTATGTAATTGCGAGCGTATAGCTATATATACGGCCGGGTATACGGCTAGAGAGTTATTAGATACCTAGCTAACCTGTAGTAAGGAGTATCTGTCCGAATCCGAACATTTTACGAGCGTCATGTTCAACTTGGACGGTTCGTCGTCGTACAGTCGCGATACAAACGCGTTCGTCTGCGAATATAATAACTTGCCAACCAAGGCGCAGTACGGCAACGATGGCGTAGAAAAATTTTCGAGCAGTCGCGCTATAATACACTCGAACAACTACGAAACAATTCAAACATACGCAACAACCACGCTATCACAGGAAATGAACTTATTACACATTAATATAAATTCCGGTCACCTAGGTGGTAGGTGTTATACCACCCAACCCAGCGATCTACGTTCAACGTTACGTTAGGTACCTACGTTAAGTATACGTACAGATGTACGTACCACATAGTACACGCTACAAATACAAATAAATACGAAATTGACGAATGATCCGACGTACCGAAATCGAATCCGTATACGAAATACGAGACATTCTCATCTGTGCAACAGCCGCCTTTGTACTTAGTCGGATATTTGCCCCGAGCGAAGGTAAAACCCTTCGAAACTATAACCTTTAAGATAGAAATGCCGCGCCCTGCACGCTTGCCAAATGCCTACCTGCCTACCTGTAAAGCTTGTGCTAATGAAATTTCATCGACGTTTCGAAGATGATTTAGTATAGCGGAAGCGGCGTCTGCTGTATTCTGATTCGCCGCTAACGAGCTCGCTATTTGAACGGGAAGCAGTCGCGATAACAAGTTGTCGGAGAACTCGATCGTCGACGAATTGCGCAAATGTTGGAAATGAAAATCGGCAATTTTACGAATCTACAAAAATAAAAGTCGGCCGCGGCCGGTTATCCAACGTTAACTCGATTCGATAGCCGCCCACGCGCTAATAGTTAGGTAAATTTCAAAAGCAAACCGAGTAGATCCTATACCTACAGCGGCTAACATTGGCGCTCGCTATACACGACGTATCGAGTATAAAATAATATTATGTAAAATACAATACCTAATCGGGTACCACATACTAGGTAGGTATCGTATAATTACGCGCCGCCGCGGGCTTGTGATTTGATCGTGGAACGTGGATTGATATGGCTAATTGGCTATTTCGGCTATCGACTAAACTAACCTGAACGGTATTCCAATCGACAGAGCGGAAAAATGCCGGATCGAATGCTCGGTCGCCGTCGAGTGCCGTCAAAATGTTTTGTAATTCGTCCATGTTAATCGTATCGAGAACCTGAAAAAAACTAACAACAACAAGGCGCATTACTCAACAGTGATAACGCGTGTACAGCATAGGCGCCGCTGCTATTCCATAAATAGGCAGTGCCAGTGCCAGTGCCAGTGCCAGTGGAAGGTACTCGGTTGGTAGTCGATGAGGTACCCGAGTACCTATTCGTACGAGAACAAGTCCATCACTCGTGTATATTAACTAATAACTAATATATCTTATCTATTATATCGTCTCGGATGCGTGTAGCAATTATACGTATTATAGAAAGCGTAACTCTCGACATCGAATATTCACCTCGAGTGCGGCTGTTGCTTAATGAACGAAACTACACGATTATTCGGGCTCAACTGCAGGAGAATCGTAGACCAACTTCTTCTCGTTAACGGCGATTGCTGCTTCCAAAACGCGTCGGCGCTGCTGTTCGCACCAGCTGCAACGTACATTCTACGCAGCAAAACACGATATTATATAGTTAGCATTTCGCGATACGATCGGATGAAAGTTGCGCGCGATGGCGATTACGAATCGTACAGAAGGTTTTTGTCCACGTCGTTGAGCGTTAACAGAAAATACGGCGGAACCGAAAGTAATAAGGCGCGATTTACGAGCAACGGATCCAACGCGCTTTCTTCGCCGACGGACGCGTGGATCAAGTCTTCAGCCACGATCTGCACCAGCCGAAATTCATTCCGAGAATACGAATTACCTGCGAACTGATTTCATTTTCGCGTTTAAAAGTATAGTACATATAGTATGTAGGTACCTAATTTATACGCTACACAGCAGTATAATATAGTTATAAGTGAAAAATTAACGTTACCCCGGCCACTGTTATATTATTCAGAAAATAAACCAGCCGCGGATCATTTTTCAACAAGTCCAACACTTTGGAAACGAAGCCGACATCTTGGCTGAAATAATTGCATAAAATCGCCCACGAGCCGACCGGTACGTCCGTCAAATTTTCTTTCTGTAAAAGTTGTCGATGAAAGAAAAACAACCACGATTAATCGATTACGATTACGACACGGTATCCTGACCTACCCTATCCTATCCTACCCTACTCAATTCTACTCTATCCGCAGCGTAGGTAGGTAGGTATAGGAAATTACGTGGAATTGCGGAACTAGATGAAAAATGGTCGTTTCTTTGTTTAATATTATAACAAAACGAACGAACCGGTATCAAGTCGAAAACAGAACGATACGACAGTAGCTGCTCGTCAGGAACATCGCACCAAGTCGAGTTTACTGGAAGGTGAAATCGAATGCCATCAATGGTCCGAGTGATTTTTTCAGAAACGCTTTCTTCGCATTCGTCGCTCGCGCAAGCTGAAATAAATCGTATTGGCAAAAATTTAGATAAGTACAAGATAGATACCCGTACCACCTACGTTACGAATACGATATCTACAGGCATTTCACGTAGAGACCAACGTTACGCGCAAGGTGCCGGGTTGCCGGACACCTATCTACCTAGCACCTACCTACCTACTTACTTATTAGGTATAAAAAATCTCAACTCCGTTGGATGGATATCGTAGGTACTTTAGGTACGTTACGCGTACCTCTACTCTACGTACCGCAATGAAACTCGTACATAGGCACATTATCGAGGTATCGTCGTTTTCGTTGAAATTTCAATTTAATACAAAATAATTATACTACGTATTTGTACATACGTATAGTATAGTATAGTAAAGGTATCTATTCTTGCGCTTACCTCGGTGTAATAGAATGAAACACGTCGCCGCCGCCGCCGCCGCAATAACGCCGCCAATTCGCATTTTAACGCAGCGCAGCGAACACACTATACGTACGTATATTCGCGATTATTAGTTCTACTTTCACCGCGATAGGTCTGTACTCTGTACCGATGTGATGTAACGTACGTACGTAAATTCGTACCGAGTCGGCGAATTAAAATTAAAAAAAAAAAAAATAAAATAAATACCTAGACCTACAGTACGGGTATCGGTAAGGTATACGCGTACAATATGATTCGTGTAATCTACTAGGAACTAGTAACTAGCTAACTACGAGCACCGACAGATCGACACCAACCACGCAATACAATACCAGTACAACAGTAACACAACGTAACGCGGTACTCGATACGATAACATACGCAACGCTAAACTACCTATGCTAGAAGGCAGTACAAGACACGCTGTATTTGGACGGACGCGATTTCCTTCTCAAACCGGTATCTAACTGCCTAGAAATACGTACGATTACGATACTACTACCTCTACCACTGGTACGGTACCCACTACCCAGCTCAGCTACTAAAGATACGATAAAAGACGTACCTACGCGACAGCGAGTTACAACCGGAAAAAACAACGACGACGAATAACACTTGCGCAGCGCTGCGGCGTAGCATTATCAGCTTGTCTCGAATCGTTCACTCCACGTACGAAGTATTACCTATTGTAGAGTGTAGACTCTTCCTCTTCGTACGCTAGGTAGACGCGTAGACAGTAGAGATAAGACACTGCACACACGGGCTAGACGCAACTCGAAGCTCGACGTTCCAAGTACATACATAGACATACGTACAATTGCGTAGCCCAAACAAAGACACGGTAAATTCGACCAATACGTTTAAATATTTATTACGAAAAAAGAAAAAGGCGGATAAAAAATATAAAAAAAAAAAATGATACAAATATTTTCAAGAGCGCACGCACACCTATTTATGTAGTATGTACCACACTATACGACTAGTTGGGATGGGTACTAGGTAGTACGGTACACGTACGCGATAGATGGGCGACGCGGTTACAAATTAGTTTTAATCGTCGTCGATTTTATTATTACGTCGTTTCGGCGAAAATTATCGATTTGTCGCCTACGTCGCGTAGCGCGTTACGTACCTATGATTGTAGTAGGTATTTCATAAATGTCGGCGTGTGTCGTCCGTCCGTTTCCAGTAGAATGAAATTCGTACTCGAAATAACGTAATCGATGACAAATCCGAAGCGTTCCTTCTTAATTGGGTCTACGAACGAACTAATGGTAGCGATGCGCGATACGCTCGTTAACCAGCCGAAATTGTAATTTTTAATCCTACCTCGACGCGGACGTTGCGTTGGAACAAATTTATCGTTTCGGCTGGTCACCGTCGCCGTTGCCGTCTCCTTCGCCGGCGTACCTTTCCAGTAATTCTTGTTTCTTTCTCAACAATAACGCTCGCTTAATTTCATCTTGCGAAGGCACCGAAACGTGAGCGACGAACTTTCCTTCGGCATTTGCCGAGACACCGTCGTCGTTCGGTTGGTTCTCATCGTCGTCCGAGTCGCGAATCTGAAACAAAAATACGAATCGTAAAATTCGTCGCCGTCGTCCGCGTCCGTTTACCGCGTAACATTATCGTAACCTGGAAACTTACAGCGTACAAGTCTTCTTCTTCGTTTTCCTCTTCTTCCGTAGGATTATCGGTTCGCTGTTTCCACCTATTGACCGCGCTTTCGATAGCTAAAAATAGACGAGTGATCGTTAACGTCGCGTCGCGTCGGCCGAACAGATGTGGCTAGCTCGCTCAAACAACCTCGCGCGTACTACGTACCGCTTTCTTCTTCCTTTCGTTCGATAGGTATTAGGATTCCGTCGTCGTCGTCTCTGTATCCGTAATAATCGGCGTCGATTTCTCTCATCAGTTCTCCTCTGGTTTTCCTCGGCGGCGGCGGCGGTTCCTGTTCGAATAATTCGCGAACGCCTGCAACGAACCGAGACGATTTATTTATTCCCATCTATTCTAGCGTACGCTTTACATACCTACGTGCCGCATAATTATGCATAGTAAAGTAGAATCGCGAACGCGTATTCCACGATACAGCCAGCTATCTCAACTTCTTACCCGGTAGATCTTTGGCCGCTCCAAAATACTTATATCCGCGATTTCCGGGAACCTCGCGACCTTCGTGATCCAACATACGTGGACCGACACGAGCGTAATCTGGTCCGCCGAGCTCCTTGATCTGCGCCTCCCAATGTCCTTTTTCGCGAATCAGTTTATTGATGTCGTCGTTCAAATCGCGTATTCGAAATTCTCCCAAACCAGCTATAGCGACAAATTACGCCGTGGAATATAAGTCGGATATATGTACGTACATACTACATAATTACGTACACGTTATTACGTAGGTACAATCCGAGCCAACGACGGCGTCGGCGGCGGCCGAATGGTTACGAAATCACTTACCGTTTTGAATTTGCGAAACCTTACGGGCGATTTCTCGAATAATTTGAATGCGCCATTTCTCGCATTTTCGTAGATCGTTACATTCTGTCGCCAGGTACGGTCTCCTTTCCTTGTCGTGCGAATCTTTGCCGTGCACTTGCGCTGCCCGCCAACGAGCGAGCGTTGTCCTATCATTGTAAAAAACAAAATGTTAAAACTCGCCTACTTGTATAACTTACCGATTCCTGATAAAACTAAACGATTGATCCGACGTTTCTTACATAGCTTTTTCTGCATTTCGTGCCTGAAACACAAATTCGAAGTCTATTATACACCTCGCATTCTCGCAGCCCGATACACTATAGGTAATTAGCTAGTGTGGTACGCGGAACCGAATAATTTATGATAGTACAATAGAACCGTATAAAAAAGCGTTTACTTACCATCTTATTGATGAATTTTTCAAGTACTTTAGCGAGATAATTAATTCAATTTTTCGGTCACCGGCAACCGGTTGATTTTCGTTGATTTTTCTAAATTTTTTTCGTTTCTTCTTTATCAAAATTATTATCAAAAAAGAATTCATAGAATTCACTGGTACGGAGATGCACTCCACGCACGTAACGAAAACGAAACAACTTCCAATCCGAACCAGAACGAAACCGAACCCGAACCCGAAACGGCAAAACCCTCGACTCAACCGTCACCGTCACGATACCATCGACCATGCGCATTGCGCATCGCATTCGCAGTGCATCGACGTTCGGCGCTTTGACTATGAATACAATAATGGACTGGTAATATAGCTGGAATTCCTTAGCAGAAACCCCAAAAATCTTGAATGGAAAAATTTTTTAGTACGGGTATGCTGGTCCGCCATTTTGCGTAGTATTGAATTTTATATTTGCTCATAACTCTGAAAATACGAGTTCAGCAAAAAAATGTCAAGAGATATTTTTTGTATAAAATTGAAAAACCTTTCGATTGCAATAAAAAAAATTGAATTTGGTATGGGTTGAAAAATTTTGAAAAAATATCAAAGCACAATATGGCGGCCCAGCGGTTCTCTACTGTGATGTTTTACTGTTTTGGCGCATGTGCAGAAGATTTTTTTCCACTCTGCCTATGAAATTGCATAATCGGAACGCCGGCATATTGCTCTTATGGGGCTTTACCAGTCCATTATTGTACATAGTCAAAGGTTCGGCGTCTCGGCGACACGTGATCGTGGTTAACTAATTTTTTAGTTATTTTACTTTACATTATTTTTAATTTTTTTATAATTTCGCTTTCGCTCAAAATGCTCGATTTTGACGTATAAAATTAATAATATCGTGTTATGTTGATCTTCTACGCAAGAAGGTGAAATGCTTTTAAAAACTATTGGTGTCAAAGTTGACGGAATGTTGACTGATATCGTGCTCGGCCATTACGAGTAAGTTTCCTCTTTGACGTACAACACTATTGTACATCATTTTATATAATATTATGCTCGCGAAATCAACTTGTTAATTTTCGCGAATACGCATTTTGTTTAGAAATAAACTGTTGATTGTAGTCACGCAAACGAAGAAATTTGGACCAGTTTTGCGAGTAGAAAAAGAAATATTCCAAGCTCTGGACGCTCAGGAAAACGTTTTCAATATTCAGTATGTATTTTTACTAATTATCGTCGTATGTAATACGAATATGAATCTGCACGAGACTTTTTTCGCACTTTCAGAACCGTATTCGGTAAGGAAGATAACAAAAACACATTGCTCGCGAGAGTATTGTGCGAAAGGATTGAAACAACCAAACCAATCATCTTAGTTGCGAATCTAAGAAATTATTCTTCGCGTACCGTGAAAGGACTCGTTCGAGTTATTAACGAAAACAAAATTTGGTGATGTAAGCAAGTAATTCCATGTCGAATGTAAAGGTTACGAATATTTATGTATTACGCTTACACTGCCCACGGAGTTGCATAATTATGTCACCGTGCCTTGAAAAAGTGTACCAGTGAGTGGTGCTAATCAAAAGTGTTCAACTGTCGAAGACTCTCGACGATGAAACGTTGAAACGTTACTTCGAACATCGAACGGGTTTTTCTGGAAACCATTTTTTGTCCGGTAGTACCTTTTCTTGAGGCATGGTCGCATACGCTCTACTTCGGGTGTAGTTTCAATTATTAGAATTTGAAAAAATAACAAACGCAAAAGGCCCTGAAGCTGAATAAAATTTGGCGATATGGCAGGGAAGAGGGTACTCGTGTACATACATAAGTCGATTGGGGTAGTCTCGAGTATATTCTCCTCATTACCTCGTTTCAGTTTTCAGAGCTATATCGCGCGACGATGACCATTTTCGGACAACTTGTGATCGGACCACCTGGCAGCGGTAAATCTACGTATTGTCGAGAAATGCGACAATTCTTAACCGAAAAAGGAAGACAAGTGGCGATCGTCAATTTGGGTAAGATCAGTAGGCACTAGGCAGTTGGATGAATTATTGTCGTCGCGTCGGCGCTATGTACTCTCGACTCTCGTTTGATTCGAGCGTTATTATTGATAAATTTATTTATTTTGTTACTGACAGATCCGGCTAACGATGCGTTACCGTACACGGCTGATATCGACGTCAACGAATATACCACTACGGAAGACGTGATGAATTTCCTTCATGTCGGACCGAATTGCGCCGTTTTATTTTGCATGGAATTCCTCGAACGTTGCGCTCAGAAAATTGCCGCGCAAATTAAGAGTAAACAAGATCGCTATTTTCTGATCGACTGTCCCGGTCAGGTAGGTCTAGGTCTCTAGCTCTCTACATTTAGTATGCCTGCCGATGCAGTCGGTTTCGGTTCCACTCGTATCCTTCCTCCTTCGGCTTCGCTTTCGTTTCGATGTTTGATTTTTGGCCGTTTCGCAGGTTGAATTGTACACGCATCACGAATCTTTGAAAAATATTCTAAAGTTTTTCGAAAACATCGACCTACGTTTATGCTGTACGCATTTGGTCGACTCCCATTACTGCAGCGATGCTGGTACGTCTACCTATTGGCTATTATCGATGTAGCTCTAGCTCTATAGCTACCGTTTCTCTTGACCTTTTATTTATCGCGCTACTTTATTTAGGTAGTACCTACCTGTAGTGGTAAAAGTATGAATTGTTGCAGGTAAATTCATTTCAACGCTGCTGCTGTCCTTATCGGCCATGTTGCATATTGGGTTACCTCATTTAAACGTTCTCTCTAAAATCGATCTGTTGCGCAAATTTGAAAACAAATTATCTTTCAACTTGGAGTATTACACGGACGTTTTGGATTTATCCTATCTTCTCGAATGTTTAGATCAAGACGCCATAACATCCAAGTAAGTACCTATACCTACTCGAACGCCGCGTCTTGAGATCGACCTTTGTTACGCATTTATTTTGCGTATATCTAATTACCTATACCACGTAGTACGTACTATACTATCCTTAGTTTCGAATCGAAACGCGTTTACGCTGGTTATGCAATGACGCGATATTGGACAGTCGGGTAGCCGTCGACGGCGTTAAATGCGAAACTATGTTTTTCTCCAAAAATCAAAACTATCGGTCGGTGCTCGTATTTTTTTGTACTACCTAACCTAACCTAACCTACCCGGCGAATGCGATTCACCGCTCCCCTCGTTCAACTAAGCCGGTTTACGCAATCTCGAGATTTGCTCGTTCGTTGAACAGCGCTGTCGACATCGACTCTGCGCTGATCTGATCCGATTGCTCGCTTTCGAATACTCGCTCGTGTGAAAATTGATTTACGCGATCAGTCTGCGGACACAAGTTTTTTGTGCTTCGTATGTCACATTCGTATGCACTTTGTTCAGATAACAAGAATTCGCTCGATGTACTACATACTATTATTTTGTACCTACTCGTTTTGATGACCGTTACCGTTGTTCTTATCGAAAATTTACTCGCACGTTCGAAATCTTTTTAGGTAGGTACGTCTACGCACCAGTCTGCGTTTCTGTGTACCTAGTAGGTACCTACGTACGTAGTAACGAGCGAGGACGATGCGCGTAAAATCGTTTCGCTATCGACTCTCACACGTCTCTGTATCTACTCGCTAATGTTCGTCGTTATCGCCCCACTGGGCCACTTTGTCACTTTTTCGCGCATACCATCGTACACATAATTATTCGTTATTCTATCCACGCCGTGTCTGTAGTCGCCCGCATTGATTATCGGCGCGGCATAAAGTGCTCGCTTTTCCATCATTCGTCGCATCTTTGCATCCGTCTCGATTAAAACTCGATCGTCAAATGCTAGGTTTAGACTAGATATGTTTTTTTTTTTTTTTGTTTTTTTTTGTAAAAGCCTTCAATTGCGATGGCTTACGTTAGTAAACGATACAGTGTACTGTAGCGTATCGTGCGCCATTTGTGTTACAGACATAAGAAACTGAACCAAGCATTAGCTTCTTTCATCGAAGCTTACGGCTTGGTGCAATTTACACCGTTGAACGTGTTCGATTCCAATTCTTTATCGAATATTGTAAATTTGGCGGATAAAGCTAACGGTTACGTCTTCAAGTGTTCGGAAGAAAGGAATATTTTTCAATTATTAACGACGGCTATGAGCAGCGCGCCGAGCGCCGCCGTTCATTCGCCGCCGCGTACCGATGAAACACGTAACCAGCGTCAGTCAGTTGCCGATCGAGACGAGAGCAGCTTATTTAACTACACGTTGGAAGATACCGACTGAGCTTTCGTATTCTGTCCTGCTGCGCTGCGCCGCTTCTTCCACCCTGATCCCCAGTTCTACAAGCCTACGACGTGCGTGTGGTCGCGGTCAATCACCTGTCGCATTTTTTTTGTTGCGCTTCAAGATACCTACATAAATTGCGAGTTTCGCGTTTGCGAATCCTTTATTTAACTTCAATAACGTTCAATTCGAATTCGATACATTTACTCTCAGTACAAAATGAACAATTTGAAAGAATTCCCGGGTACACGAGTATCTACGTAAATAAAATAAACAAACGAATAAATAGAGTAGGAAAGCGAAAAAATTAATAAATAAATAAAATTGAATAATTGTATTAACGCAAATTTCGTCTTGACGCTGATTTGGGACGTTTGAAGCGTTCTGTTGGTTTGACTAGAAATAGCATCTCTCCGTGAGGGATTCGATCGAGTGGAACTGTCGCTAAGATGCGGGATAGATGAATGAGAATACAGGGTAGGCTAGGTAGTAGGTAGCTAGGTACATACCTAATTGAATAAAATGGGGCGTTGTAGCCTTACCTACAAAACGTTTTGCGGATTTCGCATTGGACAAAGCGGGCATTATCGGACGTTGATTTCCAGTGGTATTTGCTGGCCAAGGGTGCACGATCTACAGCAAAACTTTCCGTAGTATTTATGATTGCAGTAATTTCCTTTCACTATAAGCTCGCAGTTGGCGAAAAGCGGACTATCCGTACAATCAGGACTGATGTAAACGCCTAAAATATGTACAAATCAAACTAGATTATCGCTTTACTAGGTACAGTGCAAACAAAGAGGAGGAAAATTTAGGTCGTATAAGTGAGACGAGGCGAGACGATCCATATACGAGTACGTAGGTACCTGCGTACATAATCAGGGTAGGTGCCCGCTGACGATATGAAAAACATACGTATGTGTAGCTACCATTTTAGTTTTGATTAGGTAATAACCCTCGAAATCGACCTACACTACCTACACTAGCTTAATAGCTCGTTCAAATGCGTAGTAAATCATTTATGTGACCGCTACATTACATTACCTTGCGGCGTCGATGGTGGCGATGGCGGTGTTGGCGGTATTGTCTGTCTGTGATCTGTAAAATGAATCAACGAAATCGCGTATTAGATACTATTAGCCAGTAGGTAAGGGCGGTAAGGTAGCTAAAGCTACTAGCTAGTACGCGTAAGTAGCTGCTACGACGTACATAATTATGTTTTCTGTTAACGGGTTGCACATGCAAAAACATGCATCAGTTGCACCTTTCGGATGGTAGACGATCGCTTTACTTGACATGCGAAAGCGAAGCCGGCGCGGCGCTTGTGAAGTGCGAGCTCACCTGCCCCGTTCTGCGAATGTGCGCGTTAAACTTTTTTTTTTTTCCCCCAATTTTACGTTAGTTGAATAACTCCAGTCACCGTCACCCGTTACTTACCGGCCCCATATTTCGACAGAGTTAGCTAGGTATACGCCTAGCTTTCAGTCTCGTAGGTATTCGAATTCAGGGGTAAAGTTCAACTCGTTTTTCTTTCTTTGGCTCTGTAAATTTTGGACTCGAACTTATCGCAGGTAGACGGCCAAGTCGTCGAATATGTAGTAAAATCGAAAGAAAATGTGTTTTACTTTTTTTTGCTTTTTCCCTACCGCTACCTACGATCGCATTTTTTTTCTCGAATTAACGAGCGTCAAAAAGTCGGAGTTTTTTTTTGTCGAGAAGCTCATTCGGAGGGTAGGTACGTTCGTTACTGGAGACGTGATTTTACGCCATATTACAGTTTACACCTATCAGCAATTACGGGTTCGTTTACTTATTCCACCCACCCAGACCCAATAGTGGCGAATAATCACAATAAATGAAAGACCCGGTCACCATCTACCTCGTACTAACCAGCATAGAGTTTGGGTGGATGTGTATGTGTGTCTCTCTCTCTCTCTAGTCTCTACACATACTGTGACGTATACTACTGTATGACGACGTTGATATTGTAGTCTACTATCTTATCTGTTCGTCTAATTCTAATCTACCTGCCTACATAGTACCTACCAAGTATGTACGCAATACACATAGCATACCTATTACCTATACCTTACCTATGTACGAAAAGGGTAGGTAGGTAATAGGTACAGGGTGGAATGAAAAAAAAAATTCTCGAATTTTGACCATATTCAAGGAGGTGATTCAGTTTGAGTTGAATATTCCCCCCCCCCTTCCCCCAGAAAAAACCTTCGACCTCCTGCCTCAGAGGGAAGGGGAGCTAGGAGCCCTCAAAGTAGGGAGTTTTTTTTGTCAAATTTCTCAATTTTTTTCGGTAAGAAAATAATATCGTTTCATGATGATCGAAAGTTGGCAATTCTGCTATGAAAATTTTTCAACTTTTTCTATCGAAATAATTTTTTTATATCAATAGGTGCTCTTTAAGCTCAGCTTTGGTACCGAGCAAGCAGATGGGATTTCCTTTCATTGTAACTCGAAAATCTCGATTTTTCAGCCATCTGCAACTTTCAATCACCTGGTACGGTGAGAAAATCGATATCAAATTTCGAGATCGATGGTCTAGGGGAGGTGTAGAGATTCAAATTGCACTTTTTTAGGAATGTTCCCGCCCAAGTACCATTTAGGTGGCACTACCCAACAGTGGCAAAAAACTTTCTTTTTTCTTCAAAAGTGACCTTACGTCGAGGGCCCCTAACAACCCCTCCCCTTTGAGGTAGGAGGCTAAAAAAAATTTTAGGTAGGTATTGTTCAAAACTCAAAATGAATCACCTATATGAATATTGTCAAAATCCGAAATATGTGCGGTATTTTTTTTCACTCCACCTCAAGGTTCATGTACAGTTTGCGGTGTAAGGTATTGGTAAGCGTATTTTTACCTGCGGATACAACGTTGGGAGCAAAGTGAAGCGGTGAAATCGAAGTTGTTTGAGCGTTAACGGTTGGTGAGGGCGGCGGTGGCGGTACCACCAGGTAGATGAGGAAATTATAGTCTTCCGGATCTGAGGGTATAGCTGGACCAACAGCGTGCAATGTTGTCGTCCAAGATACCGCTTTATCCATACCGTTGTACGCTTGACAAGTGTAAGGGCCTAACATCTTCAATGTAACTTGTCTAATGACCAGCGAATTATCTCTTCGTTGTTCGTATTGAGTAGAAGTTCGGGGTAACATTTTATCTTCTTTCCACCAAAGAACGGTGGGTCGCGGGTAACCATAAGCGTAACAGTGCAAGACAGAAGGCGCGTTTAGAGCTGCAACCACGCTCGATACAGAGTCGCCAATTATATCGGCGGCTTTCCGCGTAGCAGCGTCTGCACATGATATACAATTTGTAGGTACATTACATTACATTACATTACATTACGTAATAAGTAGTAATTAGGCAAAGGCATAAGACATAGGTAATGTGCTCGTGTAATAGCGGCGGTAGGCCTATCTCGCCGCACGTGTACTTTAGGTCTAGGTATACGAATACTTACTTACTGCATAGAGTGCTGCGCGAGTGTACGATGCCGAAACTCAAAATGCAAAATCGGAATCGTATCGTATCATGCGATGCCAGTTGAATTTTAAAACACATTGTGCCTTTTGGTTTGTACTTTGTATTGTATCTACCTAAATTACCTAATACCTGCCTATGTTTGTATGTATGTATGTATGTACCTACGTACCTATCTCCTGCCCTATCAAAGTATAGGCACAGCAGTATCGTAAGTGTACCTAATAATTACTTATAGAATAACCTATAACAGTATAACTGTAAGAAGGTCTACGTGCAGCATTAATCCCTGCAATATACGAGTAGTGTAAAGTAAACAAACGTACAGGCGTTACCGTATCAAATGAAAGCAATTATAGCGCAGCTCGGCAATCCGCAATTTGAAAAGCATTTTTTAAATAGTCGAAATAGGTATCGGTACCTTACCTATACCTACATATTATACACTTATCAGAAAGAAAAAAATTAGAATTGAAAGAGTTGTTGTAACGAAGATGAGTGGTTGAAGTTGGAGTTGACTCTTTTTTTGCCCAAGTTTGCCCAACCCAGAGCATTCGAATTGGAGTTTTTTCCCCCTACACATTTCACAAGTTTTTATTTTATTGTGTAAATTTTTTCAGAAAAATTTTATATACGGTTGTCAACGGTGAATGAGCCTCAATTTGTATGTAAATTCCTTAAAATGGCATCGTTCTCAAAATTAACGATAAGTAAATTTTCCGCCAGATGCTTTCATTTTTTAAACCGATACATGCGTTATTACGCCGGAGGTCGTATCGGGTTAGTTAGTTATGTAAACAGGGTGTCTGCTGTCTGGTGAGTTGTCTGCCAAACGTAACGTATTTTGGATATAACCGAATACCACTTACAAAAAACTTCATGTACACATCCACACATGTCACACTGGGTGTGTCTATCTTGATTTTTGAGAGCCAATGGTCTACAAAAACTTCAAGATATCGTCGAGAAAATGCATGAAACATTTGTAACTTTTTGAAGGGGACAAAAATAGTGTTGTAATATGAAAAACTTATCCATTTTCAAAAATGAAGGTGCTACAAAGCTTCGGAAATTGATATTTTCGTAGACCGTAATTTTCAAAGATAGGCAAAATCTAGGCATAAATCTTTTTGTTCCTCTCAAAAAGTTGCACCTATTTCATGCATTGTTTTGATGGAATTTTGAGATTTTCGTGTATTACCAGTGCACCGTTATGATTATGAATTGAGGCAGGCGATATTTTTGATGACAGGAATTTCGTGTTGCTACGATTGCTTTAATTTCAAAGATAGACATCGCAATGTTATTACGGTTTTTTTTTTCCCGCCTTTTCCTCGAAGTGCTACCCACCTCTAGCGACGAATTTTTGTTTTTGAACGTAGTGTTGCCAACCGATTTTGCTTGGAAAATCAGCGATTTCCAAAGTTTTGTAGCTCCTTGTCCTTGAGTTTTCAAAGTCAGGCTATATGTGTACATCATGTTTTTTGTTAGTCGTACTCGTACTCGATTGTATCCAAATTCCAACTTTGGCAGATAGGAAGGCAACAGGCGAGTGGTGATGGTGATACTAATAGCGATACCTCGGTAGGTACCTAATAAGTATATGTAATTGATATACTGGGTGTATGTAGGACTGTAGGTGTACTCACTTTTAACGGTCAATTTGTACTCTTTTCGATCGGCCTGACCAACTCCGTTGTCGGCGATGCAAACGTAAGAACCGGCGTCGCTTACATATAAACCGATCACTAACAAAACTCCGTCATTCAGTTTATATCTGCCGTCGGATTTATCAATCTAATCGAACACGTAGAAGAAGAAGAAAAAACATTATTACCTACTCGTACCTACTTTCCTACTTGATAACAATTGTATCCGAGTACGAATTGTAAAGTTTCAAGAACTTACAATGGTGCTTCCCCGTTGCCACATTATGGTTGGTGGTGGAAAGCCGCTCGCGGCGCATTTCAAAGTAGCGTAGCTTCCTTCTTCGGCTACAATGTCCGTCGAATACGAAGAATCTATTTTCGGAGCTCTGTTCGGAGACCGATCTACAAACAATGGTGGCGGTTGCGGTGAGGGTGACAGGGATGACGTTGGGGTCGGTGCAAGCGTGGATTCGGTCGTGTTGATGGCTGAAGCGACCGCTAATATCAGATAAATGTAAACAGAAAACCACGTATAAAAATAGATGAAGCTGAATTCGATAAGCAAGTACAGAAAACGCTTACGTTTCACGATCAGTCTTAAATTAGATTGAACCGGTCCTCCGACACCATTTTCAGCTGTGCAAGTGTACGTGCCTGAATCGATCGCATGCGAGCTCACTATTTGCAATAGACCGTCGCTACTGAATCGGTATCGATCAGTCGATCTGTCAACCTGAAAATAACACAACGTATCTTTATGAACGCGAGTGCAGAACGTGTAGCCGTCATGACCCTGGTGTCTACCAGGTAGTGAAAGTAGAAAAAAAGTAGTGATTTTGGAGTAGGTAACAGTAGTGAAAAAATCAAAATTGAAAATCGAAAAATCAATTTTGCCTACTTATAACAAAATGGCCAATTTTTTTCATTCGAAATTTCAATTTCCTCAAAACTTTGCCCTCGCCGCGCTTTGAACTTTTTGATTCAAAATATTGATACAGGTGGATATGGCCCTATGTACTGGTGGTGACACTCGACTCTGAGTAGGTAATGTGACTAGGTGGGGGTCTCGGCTACGCGGTGCTCCACTCTCGTATTCGGTTGCAGTATTAATATGTATAGTGTTCAAGCGTGTACTCTGTTTCAACATTTCTTGTACCACGAGATAGCCGTCCTTGAACAGAGTAGCTAATTGTAGGGGTTGGTTCGCGATTTGGTTAATTGCCAGTGTTTAAATGTCAACTCGGTATTAATGTGTAATTTGTCATGTGAAAGTTTCAATATAACGCGTACTTGTTACGGACTTGTAGTTATTTTGTGCAAACAGTCTCAATTATGATGCGTGGATGATCTGTGAAGCCTAAGCTCAGTGGTGATCCAGAATACTCTCTCTGTACCTATGCGGTAACCTATGCGCTACATTGGTATAGGAGAAGCTCATCTATATCGTATCAATATATTTTTTCCTTCTATTTGAAAATTCTTCTGTAGCAAAGTATTAGAATCGTAATTTTTTTTGTTTGTAGTGTAAAGGTAGGGATTTAAAAAAAAAAAAAAAAAGTCAAGTAGACACCACGTTTAACCGCGTTTTTTCTCAGTTTTTTTTTTTTTTTTTCAAGTGACCATACTTTGAGAGGTCCTTGCTCCGCTCCCTTTTGAGCTGAAAGTTCAAAGTTTTCTCTGGTGGACTTCAAAATTCAAATGAAACACCCCCTTGAATTTGGCCAAAATCAGAGATAGTTTATTTTCTCGATCCACCCTAGTGTATGTCGTTGATTTTAACTCGCGTTGTGTCGCAATGTGACCTATGATTAGACCGAAACTCACCGCGTAGCCGTCCTTTTTCCACGATATGGTGGGTGTTGGAAAACCATTGGCTCTACATCGGAGCGTTGCATAGTTTCCTTCCTCTACGATCACATCAGTTTCTTCGGGTTTCTCTATCTGCGGAGCCCTTGCTGAAAAAGCAAAAATGAACAAATAAATAAGCGGTGTAAAGTATTCGTATTTCCGCTTACGTACATGCATAGTTGCATACTCCACGGGTTTGCATTGCCATACCTTGTGGTGTCTTCCGACACGAAATTATTAGTGAGGTTCTAAAAGGTGTCTTATTTTTCTAATAAAAAATTGTATTTCCAAGCGGTTGTATATTGTATGATTGTGAAAAATGAAAATTAGAAGAGAGAGGGTTCCGGTTGAAATTTTTAAAATGACCAAAATTATATTCCCCAAGATCTCATTCTACAACTTTTGTTTGAAAAAATTTCAATTGACCCTCTCCCTCTCCGCCAATTTCGAATAATATAAGTATTTATATAGTCATCTGCATTTAGTACCATCCAAGATGGATCCACAAAGTAGGCATTGTGCAAACACAATATGTATCTCTGTTCAATTCCTATTCCTTAAGTACCTACTTACCGGAATGATTAGTTTGCGAACACGCCGTTTCGCAATCCTGAAGTGTTTGAAACCTATTGTTGTTTCCTAAGCATCCTCCGTAAATGAATTGTAGACATTGTCCGCGACCCGAATCGTAATACCACGATGGATAGTATCCGTCGCAAGGTCCAGCAATTTTTGGCAGGAAACAGGAAACTAAATTTCACATACATTCTTGTTAGGTGCGCGCTATAACTACGTAGATCTATCTATGTCTTTTTACGATAAGACAGGTAGCTAAGTAGGACTATCTGAGTTGGAGTCCTAAAACATGATACAAGCGAAGAAATACGCCATTTTTCATCTCGTATAGAGTTGGTATGGTATAGGTTGCAATTTGTATTTCTCTTCTAATTTGCGCGTAATTCTTACGTAAAGTTGCGTAGGCACTAGGCAGCAGCTTTAAAAAAATGCTCTCTTAAAAATTGTTTGAATAATTGCAAAACATCTAATAGGTCTAGGTACCAAGGTAGTGGCATCTAGTCTGTCAAGCGAAAAACCTTACATATCATAAGTACCGCAGATATTAGACCCCTGACTGTGTGATATTATCGCTTTGAAACAAAATTTCGAGTGTTTATCTTTTGCTTGACAAACTACAAATGTAATATGACGTAAATAGGTAGGCCTAGGTACGTGCGTATGTACTATGTACACATATTAATGTGCGTTACATTGATGCGTTACCTTTTGCGGGTGGTTCTACGCACGTCTTTCTACAATCGTCTTGCGTTTTAAAACGGTTATCATTTCCTTCGCATCCGCCGTACCAGAAACGAGAACAGCCTCCATATTCGGTATCGAAGAACCATTTAACAGTGAAATCACGACAGGAACCTTTATCCTTGGGTAGAATGCAAATTTCTGCAAATAAACAGTAGAAGGATTTCTTACAGTCTACCCATCCTTTAGATGCTAGAATACCAAGACACCCAACTGCGAATGGAAGTGGTAAAGTGTACAGGGAAGGTAAGAAAATCATTACTGATTCCACAAACTCCGCACCATGCGTGCTCTTGACTGCATAATGCGATTGCGTTGCGGTTGGTTTTTACAAGGAGATTGGTCAAGTGGTACTCTATGCACGAGATGATCATAATTCATAACTCACAGTAGCTGTTGAAAATCGATCAAGTACAGCGCTGTCAAGAGCATACGTGATAAGAGTTTGGTGTTTGGAATTAGTCATATCAACAGGGACAAATGGCGGCCAGTTTGGTGTCTTGGTATTCTGGTGTCTATAAACCATTCATAGCCGTAGCCTATAGGCTAAGTGTAGTTTGTGATATCTTTACCGACACCGACGGTAGGCAACTTAGTAAGTGAACTATTTATGGCTATTGTCACGTCATTATGTAAGTAGGTGCACCTGCTCCAACAACACTTACTGATGGTAGATACCTCTCATCTCAATTCAACGATTAATTATTACGCTATAGTTACTGACTCTGCATTGTTTACCTCCTGCTTTCGAAATGTCCACGCAGCCCGCGTAATTTTCACCTTGAGCTTCTTGTATACCGTCAGGGCAACAACCGTATTTGGTAGCATTGCAACTACATACGCGCGATTGGTCTGATGCTTCTGTTATTCCATCGCTACAGCATCCGAATGGGGTGTATTGACAACCGCACCCTGAAATTCCAAACAATATGCCGCGTTTAATTCAGGGCTCTCTCCAGTTAGCCTAATACGAGTATTACATAAATAAGTAAGAACAAACGCGAAAATGTTGCGTTGCTGTACTTGCAGCAGCAAAAAACACTAATGCTACTCCGCCATTTTCTTTTCTCACACAAAGCATATATAAAAATGTCCGAGTGTCGATTTCGTTTCGCAGAGGCTGCGTGAGTATTCCAAATTTCTGACATAATGATCTGTCAAGTTTGAATTCCTGCATCGAAATCGACGCTTCGGCGTTTTTGTATTTGTACATTTGCTTTGTGTAAGAAAATGGCGGACCAACATTGTAAAAATACATAGTTGACGACTCGTACAGTGTTTGCAATTGAGTAAGTGGAGTGCGTCAACCATTTTATAATAGTAAAATACTTAATAAATGGTCGCCCCATTACCGAGTGAGATGCCGGACATTATTCGAATAGAAGTAAGGAGTAGATTATAGACAGTCAAGAGGAAGACGGAAATCTTCGTGCTAGCAAATCCGTACCCTCAGTTGGTTGGTCCATGTAGAGCGCGCTACTTGTCCAATACTCCCGAGTACTTCGTGCGTTTTATACGCGTTTATATAGGGAATGATTTGAAGAACACGTAATTTTTCATTTTTTAGGGGTTCAATTTTTTTTTTTGAGATTTTTTTTCTTCAAATATATTTTTAATGCAATGTATACTAGCATTTACAGCAGAAAACTCATTAAATATGAATAATTTGTTCATCTATATCCGTACTAAACTTTAAACAGTACAATACTACATAGGTAGGTACTTGATATTCAAAATTAGAGATAAAGGACGTGTCCTATCGGAATTATTGTGATAACCAAAATTATTCCTACGACTTCAAGCAACAACTTTTGTTTGAAAAGTTTTTTAATTGGACCCTTCCCTCCACCAATTTTTATTTTTAATAGCATAATATTATAGATAATTAGTATGCATATAATCATGTCATATTTGATATTATTAAAATTGGGGGGCTAATCGAAAATTTTATAATAACAAAAATTATTTTCAAGACCTTAATCTACAACTTTCGCTTTGAAAAAATTTCAATTGGACCCACCCCGTCTCCCACCACCAATTTTTAATTTGTATCTTCGGTGTGTTGTGCAAAAATCAGTGGTGAGGGAGAGGTGCAATTGAAAACATTTTCAACCAAAATTTATACGTTGAAGTCCTAGGAATAATTTTAGTCAATATAAAATTTTCGATTAGACCCTTCCTTCCCCTCCAATTTTGATAATAGACATGACTTGGACCAACCAACGTAAGGAAATCAGTTATTTCTCCCATATAAGATTTCCGTCTTTCTCTTAACTGTCTATAGAGTAGATACACGTACCTTGTAGATTTGGTCCTCGAGCTGGTGTAATATCATCGGGACAACAGCCGTATGGCGTAGCCAGGCAGCATCCTTTCATGTTGACGCCTCTCGATGCCGTCTGATTATCAGCGCAGCATCCGAATTCTGTGTCCGAGCAAGTGGATTGATTACGAATAATTGGTGTCGTAGTTGTAAAAGAGCTGATCGTGGTTCCGTTGTCGCTTGTGTTGGAAACGCGATTTTCTTCACCAGTGGTTGTCGAAAAAAGTGGAGTAGTATCGCCTGGGCAAACGAAAGCTAAGAGTATAGAGGGTACACTTACACCTGCATACTTCTACCAGAGTTGCGATGGTATTTAAAAATACCGATTAGTAATGTTGTACGTTGTTTTCAAAGCGGTTGGACGAGAGGGTGAATATAAAACTCTTACCTACCAGAATTCTGTTCCACTAAAAAACACTGTATAACGTGTACATTGGATGAGTAGTCTGTATCAATTATTAACCTGAATGGTCGAAATTCTCTGAAACTCATTCTTATGCCGCCATGCCCTCCTTCCCCTCTTCCTATAGGTAATAAGTAGATTTCTAGCATTCTAAAATTCTAAACGGGTGATCGTATTTACCTTCGTCGGTGGTGTTCACGATACCAATGCCAGAGCCTTCGCCATCAAATTCGGGACAGCCGCTGAAATTTGGCCCAAGCGCGATTGTGTCATTGTCAGGACAGCAACCAAATCTGTGGAAATCATAATTTCGCCAACATAAATGCTATTTCAAAGCTGTATGTAGTATATGTTTGTATGTATGTATGTGGGTCTATTGTACGAGAACATACAGGTACTTATTATAATGAAAGTTTTCCTATTTAATTCGGTGAATCGAATAATTTTTTTTTTCTTCTTCATAACCCTTCTAATTTGCGTATTTGATCGGACGCTTTTTTTTTACAATTTCAATTTTATCTAAGTAGTATTTTTTTTTTTTCAATATCTATTTTTGATTCATCAAATTTCACAAACCCCAGACAAATGTTTAGGGTAATTTCAATATTTCATCATCGGGCTCATAGTTTTTTTTCTGCCCCTCGTCGCTCGCGCCATGGCGCTTAGACGGGGGTATATACGTTAAAAAATTGTTGAAAAATAAATTTCGTTCGTTCGTTCGTTCTTCATAATCCTTCTAATTTGCGTCTTTGATCGGACGCTTTTTTTTTCTATTTTAAATTTTATATTCAACGTCACTATCTAGTATTTTTTTTTCAATATCTGTTTATGATTAATCAAATTTCACAAACCCCAGACAAATGTTTAGGGTAAATCAGGCTCCGGTAATGCATCCTCAAGTTTAACGCAAGACTACCCGAGTTTATCAATTTAAAGAACGTTGTCTCAGCAAATTTGAATTTGATTAAAATTCGAGGGATGATTTGTTTTCAATTCTTCGCTGATACATATATCGATGAATAGTTGAGTAGTGGATAGTCGATGTGATAACCCAATCATCAACACTGTCTTACTTAAGTCCAGTTGTGCGTGGTTTCAAGTCTAATGTTCGCCAAGAGCATGATCACCATGGCGGCAAGTTGCCTGGCATAGCCTTATCCCTACACCTACTAGTACTTAAAATTATAGATATATGTAGATCTCTAGTCAGTACTGTCTATCTATTTTATGTCCCCTCGAAATTTTAGGAAGGAAACTCACTGCGAAGTCGCGCAATTGTATTCCAACGTGGTTGTACTCCAGTCTTCGGTCACACATAATTCTCCGTCATTGTCACATAACGTGGATCTGCGAAATAGGCATTAAAATGAAATAATACTTTGCCGCGCTAGTAGATTGATAGTTGGTAAAATACTAATAATGGCGATGAGTAAGGAGTTAATTTAGATTTACACAACGTCGAACTTTTCTCATTCACCTGTTGGTGTTGATTCTGCTGCTGTCGTTGTTTGATGAAGGGGTTGATTTCATAATGGGGGGACAACCTTGTCCGTCGTTGCCTTGGGCTGCGGATATATTATCTGAGCAACACCCGAATAAAGTGAATTCGCAGTTTATTTCCACGCAATTCTCATTATTGGGACCTTCTGCTGGTGATACTTGGTCCGGGCAGCAACCGTATTTAGTTTCTTTGCAGCTCGATATTTCGGCGCAACCTGAAATATGCGGTTATCAAGATAGATCTGGGAACGTGTACAAGATATTTTGATAACTACCGAGTTACATCAAATAAAAATTCATAATTTCTACATCCTTATTGTAATTAATATGAGTAGTTTGTAAGGAAGTAAATAGGTACGTGTGGTGTATGTATAAGGATAGAGAAGGTGTATACACGTAGTTAGGTAGTTGCGTTTTTCATTAGGATAACCGCGAATGTACATAATACATAGGCACGTATTTTCTCTCGTATCATATTCGGCAGCTGGTTATAGCTGGGAAATTATAACATTTCTCGAAGAATAAGAATTAAAAATATCATTTTGATGAAATAAATTAATAATGTAGGTAGAGGTACAAAGCAACAGCACATAACGTAAAGTGAGTGTTCATTTACCAGCGCTAAATGGTCCATTTGCTGCTGTTATTCCATCGAAACAACATCCAAATTCAGTCAGTTCGCATTTTGATCGCTTCTTTTTCTTCTTTTTACATGGCTTGGATCTTGTCGTGATTTCTGAAGCATACAAACACACACACACACACACACACACGTGTATCGACCCCTGACAATTAAGGCTACAGACAAATAGGATGTTGGTGAAAAATGTATTTTTATGTTAAGCTGTGGTATTTTCTGTAAGGGCGCATTGAAAATTGTTCAAAGTTGGAGTACTTTTTTCGTGTGACTTCTTGTTTTTACTTAAAATGGCGATTGCATTCTGAAATTTTGACCTCGCTCGCTTTGAAGTCAAACAACACTTTTATTTTTCAAGATACGAGCCGAAAGTGTACCTATGGGTGATAAGAAGCAAAACTTGATATTGGAAAGCAGACAATATAGACGCTCATACATACCATTCGTAATATCTGTAGTGGAAATTTTGAATGTAGTTTCTATAGTGCTCCAGCTTGATGATGATGATGATGATGATGAGCTAATGGCGACACCAGTGACGCCAGTACTCGCCGATGTAGAGACATCTGGCTGAGTAGATGATGCACTTGTTGTTGTTTCTGTAGTGTTATAGACGTCAGTGGTACTACTATCGGTGCTATTGGTGGTATCGATGCTACTGCCATCAGTGGTATCACTATTGGTGCTACCGCTATCAGTGCTATCGCTATTGATGGTATTGCTATCGGTACTATCGCTATCGATGCTAATGATATCTGTGCTATCACTATTGCTTATACTGCTATCAGTGCTGCTAGTGCTACTACTGCTACTGTTATATGGGGTCGTTTCTGATGGTGAGCTATCAGATACAACAGCTGATGTGGTTTCAGAGCCCACAGTTGAGATAATCGATGCGGTGGCATCATTTGGTGTTGTTGTTTGGCTATTTTCGGTATCCGAAAGTTTGGAAAATGGTTGATGTTGGCGACTTGTAGTTGCGAAATTGTCAAACTGCAAGTCAGGTTGCATTAAAAAGGCAAGGTCTGAACTAGCGGGTCCTTCATCTGACAATTCTTTTTTCTGCTACAAGTACAAACAAACCAAAGTTAGACATCTTACTTCTATACATTGGGAAGTACATACGTACATATCTACGAGTATTCATATTATAAATAGAAGACGCGGACGGTCAATGTTGCGCTGTATGCAACATATCAGTCCCTTACAGCGTTGTTGCGTAAAAAATGATGATGTAATGAAACTTCAAATTTCACGCCAAAAATAATTTTGCACAGCACGTTTTCTGGGATGATGAATAGTTAAGGGTGATAGTTTAAAATGATTAATTTTCCAAACAAACGTCAGGATAGCAAAATTGAAGTATTTGTGTATAGAATACGTGCGTGGGTTTTTTCATGTTGGGTGACATGCGGGCCACCCTATACATATATAAGTCAATGATAGATCATCTTGGATGTTGATGAAATCCATCATAGAAAATTTAGGACACCTGTCCCAAAGAGAAGTGGAGATAGGGAGCCCTTCGTGAGCAAAAGAACGAAAAATTTTCTCATCATGGGACACCTGCACTTGAGACAGTTTCGAAGTAAATCGAAGTGCTGAGTCCAATTTCTTCTACTCATTCGGTTAAACCCTTTTGATTTTTTGAAAAATTTAAAGTTGCAACTCCAAAATGAAAACACTTTCTGCCTTAGTGGCAACGAAACCGCTGTTGACGCGGGCAAAAACGTGGGCAGAAAAATGAGACTACCGCGAAAACCGAGAAAAGTGCAGTTTGAGTTTTTACACCTCCCCAGACCATTGACCTTCAAATTTGATATCGATTTTTTCACCCTACCAGGGGGGTTGAAAAGTTCAAGATGGCTAAAAATACTAGAATTTCGATTTACAAAAAAACGGAAATAACATATGTTTGGTACCAAAACTGGACTCAAATGGCTCCTATTGATGCAAAAAAATTATTTCGATAGAAAAAGTTGAAAAATTTTCATAGCAGGTTTGCCAAATTCCGATTTTTCTAAAACATCAAAATTACTCATTTTTTTTTTTTTTTTTTTTTTTTGGTAAATTGATGTTAGTAAACCACCTCTGTGAGTTTGGTCGAAAACCGAGGTATGTTTTTTTTTCACTCCACCCTAATAAGTATCCACCTGTTCACTTGGACCTACCATAGGTACTATATCAGCTGGAATTGTAACCATATCGCTTCCATCATATTCTTCACATTCTTCTTCTGTAGTTTCTTCATCTATCCTACTTGAAGGATTCACAGGAATTATTTCGTCTGTAAAATTTGTGTAAAAAACTTCACAATTTAGCAAGAAAGGTTTTCCTTATGATTATTTAGAGATTGATACTCGATAGATGAGTAATACTGTTACTTTAGATGATGTTTTCTTAATTTCTTCTATTTTTGATAGTTTTTGAAAAATTCTCATCGATACGTCAATGAAGAAAAATCACCATAAATGGCCTTTTTGGGTAATAATGTGAATGTTGAAACTATTTTATTTTATTTTAATAGGAAATTTTTAAAATTTGAAAAAAAAAATTGCGAAATGGTCATAAGGTGGGTATTACAGTAGGTATAAAAAGACCATTTTCGATGAATTTTCATCTTTATCTGCGTTTTTATGAGACATAGAAAATAGTATATTACTTAATAGGGTGCGAAAATTGAGCTTTTCCTCACAGCAGGAACATTTGCTGGACGAGCCGTAGGCGAGTCCGGCAAATGTTTTTTACTGAACGAGTCGAAGGCGAGTGAAGTAAAAATTGTTTGCTTAGCGAGCCAGGCGAGCTAAGCAAACAATACTTACTGTGGAAAAGCTCAATTCGCACCCTATTAAGTAATGTAATTTTTATCATAAACGGTGCGAATGAACTGAAAATCAAAGAACTAAAACACTGATATCGATATTATTTTCAACTTTTAACACTTTGTCACATTGTGTGTGTTACTATGTGACGCTAAGTTACTTTACATTGCGTGCGCAGCGCGCGTAAATACTGTGAGGAAAAGTTGTATTTTCCCTACTGATTTCAATGGGGAAAGTAAGTACTTTCGCACCGTGTATAATAAAAACGTAATTTTTTATGTTTTTTGAAGAAAAAAAAAAAAAAAAAAAAAAAAATTGGAAAACAAGATTGAAAATAAAATTGAAAATAAAATCTGAAAATTGGATCTAAAAATACGAAGATCTGAAATTTTGGATTCTGATCTGGATCTTTAGATTCTTGAATTTTCAATTTTTTATTCTTGATTCCGATAAATCTACGAAATCAGTGAAAAATAAACCAAAAACCAGGAGAAAAAATCAAATTGTTCCGGCTTGTTTATTCCAAGCATAACAAACTATTCACTTGGCAAATTGAATAAATATTCTTTTACTCTCATTCGATTAATTTCAATTAAAAAGTTGAAAAGCAAAAATTCTATGTATGATGTACCATTGTAGGTACCTATAAATATTATATATAGAGATACCTATTACCTATTTCGATAAGACTCACCTTCTCCACATGCTTGATTATTACACGTGTCGCTTTTGTACACAATTTTTTCTTCTTTACACTTTGAGACGTCGGCTGTCTTATTTCCCAGCATGCACAGGACGATTCTATTCTTAATTCCACCGCCGCAAATCTTGGAGCACTGAAAAAAAAACCCACAATGTCACGCAAGTTGCATCACCCAGAAATGACGAGAAATCGCATTTTTTCAAAAGTGGCTGTAATTTGAGAGCTCCTAGCTCTGCACTCCTGAGAGGTAGGAGGCTAAAAAAAATTTGGGTTTTCAACTTGGAAATGAACCACCTCCTTCAGTTTGGTCTGGAGATGTGTAATGTAATGAAAATTACCTATAGGAATATTTCCTCGAAGAATAAATTTCTTTACGTTACTAGGGAGATAAAGTGCTACTTTATATACCTCTCACTGATCTTTCGGTAGTATAAAGAAGCCCTTTTTCTCCCTCGTAACGTAAAATAATTTATCCAACTACTATAAATTTCCTCAGTACCTACGTGTAATTTATAACTTTTCGCTATATTTGGAGTTTTCATGAAAGTGCAAAACAATACAAGTTTGGCGCGTTACAAACATGGTTTTCTATAACAGAGCTATCCAAACATATAAAATTAGGCCTATGTAGGTGTTTTCGTATTTAGGCACATACATTTTTGTCGTTTTTTACTTCTTTTTTTATCAAGAAAATTTTGCTTTAAAATTTGATGTTTTAAAATAAATTTTCACTAAAAATCAATTTTTATTTTGTTCGCGCATTAGAGCTATATTTTCAAAGAAAAATTCTACAAAATAAATGGGTTCCTCGCATCATTTTGAATAAATATAAATTTCTGGTAGGTAAGTTAGTGATGAAGTTTCTCAAAAATTTCTTAAACATAAATTACCGGAAATTTACCATCTCTAGTTTGGTGGAAATCCACCATAATGTACAATTGTACATATACCTATAGTGAAAATCCACAGCACAGCGTTCAACTTGAAAAGCAACCTATTTTCAGTAAGATGTACCCAAGTAGTAGATATACCTATAGGTTTTTCAAAAACGGAATCTCTGTCTCGCGTTGATATTTTGAGTACATTACATTAGGTACCTAGCTTAGCTACCTGTCTTTTACCCAACGTAAGTACCTATACCTTTGACTTTGAGAGGTGCCTAATCGTCGGGGGTGGATAGGTAGTTAATTACTTATACATATATCATATATCTAATATACCCGTGGTAATTGTGGGAGGTATTGTATAGTATGTAATGTAATGTACTACATATTATTATGTAATGCTCGCGGACTTACCGTACTCCAAGGGCCGTAGAACCATTCGCCGTCACACTGCGCTTTACCACTGCAATTACGACTTGTGGAATATTTTTTCTGCATGTCGCATTTGGAATCATTTGCTTTCTGAACAATGTCATCTTTCAAAAAACCACAAAATACTTTTCTGGACTGTATTCCTTCTCCGCATGTAGATGAACACTATAAAAGTGGGTTGGTGAAAGACAAAACACTTGAAATGCAACATGGTGCATTTGCAATTGAGCATTTCCAAAAATATTGCATATTCATTGCCAAGCGAAAATGGAAGACGAGGAACACTACTGTCTTTTGAAAATTAATTGAAACTTGTTTCTCATTTTATGATGAAGTTTTCTCCTTGAGAAAAAAAAATTGTTTTTTGTCCTCGATAGGTGAATGATATAAGTTTTAATTTTTTTAGACCTCCGCCCTGTTGCCCTGCCCTCCAGTTTGGCTCGGTACAATTGGATGCTATTATGCGCAATCTATCAAAGCGCCATTTTTACCGTATACCTTGAATACTTCGTAAACTTGTAATAGATACTTAATGTAAAAAAATTCTTGTAGGCCAAGATTTTTTTTTCTCAAAAATTCGTGTACGATACAAATACAGCAAGGTATGTACTAAGTCAAGGCATCATGTACGTATGTATATGTACTAGCAATCGAGTATCTCACATATCGAATTTTTCACCCCACCAGGGCGTTGAAAAGTTGCAGATCGCTAAAAAATCGAGAATTTCGAATTACAAAAAACGAAAATAACATCTGCTTGGCACCAAAACTGGTCTCAAATGGCTCCTATTGATGCAAAAAAATTATTTCGATAGAAAAAGTTGAAAAATTTTCATAGCAGGGATGCCAACTTTCAATTGTCATAAAACATCAAAATTTCTCATTTCTTTTTGTTAAAAATCGATGTTTTATAAAAATTAAAAGTTGGCAATCCTGCTATGAAAATTTTTCAACTTTTTCTATCGAAATAATTTTTTTGCATCAATAGGAGCCATTTGAGACCATTTTTGGGTACCAAGCAGATGTTATTTTCGTTTTTTGTAATTCGAAATTCTCGATTTTTTAGCGATCTGCAACTTTTCAACGCCCTGGTAGGGTGAAAAATTCGATATCAAATTTCAAGGCCAATGGTATGGGGAGGTGTAGAAACTCAAATTGCAACTTTTTAGGGGTATTTTCGAGGTACCATGTAGGTGGAACTACCCAAAAGTGGCAAAAAGCTGCGTTTTTTTTCCTTCAAAAGTGACCCTACTTTGAGGGCCCCTAGCTCCACTCCCCTGAGAGGTAGGAGGCTCAAATTTTTTTTTGGGAGGTTCTCAACTCAAAGTAAACCACCTGTGCGAGATTGCTCGAAATCCGAGATATGTTTTTATTTTCACTCCACCCTAATATACCTAGTATGTAGTTAACTTGAAATTTTTTTGTTTAACGCGAGAAACATATTTTGATGGATGGACATTTTTGCCTTCATCTACTCGTAGTAAGTTAGGTAAATGTATGTACTCTTATTTATAGAAAATTTATACGAGAATGGAAAACTAACGTAAGGATGGGATATTTGTATCGAGTTGTGTATGCGCATGCGCGTACGTGCACGCATTCTTACCTCACTCCATTGCGTCGCGTACCATTGATATTCGCAAATGGACCGTGTTTCGCATTCTCTGATTAACTGTGGTCGTTTTTCCATTTTGCAGTAGGACTCGGGATAAGATTTTCCTTTCGCCGAGGTACATGCGGCATTTCGCGTTTCAAATGCAACGTCGCATTTATCTTTGCACTAGGTATTAACAAAACAGAATCACTACCAACTTGTAAATCGTATAAGGATGACGCTCGGTTGCGGAAACCGATTTGGCGATTTGTTCCACTTACATCCGACCATTCTGTAACGATCCAATCGACACCTTCGCATGGCCGAATAAAACACGGTTTCTTGGGTTCCGGCTTAGGACCGGAGCAAGCATCATCATCAACAATTCGGATCTTGCCATCAATTTTATAATAGCACTTGATCTCTCTACTTTGGAAGCCATTTCCGCACAATTTGTCGCACTGTATACAAATGATAGCAAATAGTAGCCAAATACAGACAAACTTGACGTGTTGGGTAAATGACGTATCTACTATCTAGTCTACCTACAACTAGGTATGTCTATGTACATACAATATTGTACAAGATGTGTACTTGGTAGAAGTGCAAGTATTAACTATACTGCAGATACATGATATAATAAATGCTTACGGTTTTCCAGGGACCCACGTACCACTTGGGACATGGTAATCCCACGTTGCAAGATTGTGACGTATTCGGCTTTTGTGCGATGCCGATGCTAGTCTCACAAAACCTCTCATCAATCGTACTCGATTTACCATTGGCTAGTAATTGTTCGCATTTCACCTGTAGACAGTGACAAAACTTGATCAGCATTCTCGCGAGTGGAATGAGAAATTTTTCGACTGACATTTTTAAGAAGTGACGAATTTGCCGACAAAGCAAGATTTATTCTTTCTATTAGATATTAAGCTTTGCTTTTTTTTTTTTAGCAAAAAATAAATTTTCGGGTCCGGCACTGAGACGCTATAATGTACATTTGTCGATTTGCCAACTTCTTCATCGATTTGCCGAATGCTGGAAGGGTGAGTCAACCCACGCACTCCCTGGTTTCGACATTGCTACGTAGGGGATGATCACTTTGGCATGAGGGATAAAATCAAAAAATTTGCCGACCAAGTCACATTTTTTTTTTTTTTTTCGTTTAGCGAACGAATTTTGTACCCGGATGTTTCCGCGCTATAAATTTGTAGACTAATTAATTTGGCGATTTGCTGACTTTTTAGTCAATTTACTGAATTACTTATAACCAATTGTTCGAGATGTTAGATAAAATGTGACGTGCATTCGCGAAACGTAGGTAACTAAACAAATTGATGTCTGGTGCGTACTTGAAAGATTCTGCGATTTCGCGTACAGGTATCTGTAGGTAAGGTAGCTATCTAGCTAGCTGGCTACTAGATAAATAGGTACCCACCCACCGCGGCTACGTGTGCACCGGACCGGACACCGGTATGCTATTAAGCTGTCCACCAGTCCCGTTTAGTCCGATGATTTTTTTAAATTTCGTATCATATTTTATAACAAGTTGTAACTCGTTACTCGTACGTTGGTTTTCGGTATTTATAGGTAGAGGTATCTATGTAATTTTCTCAGAAATTGCAATATTTTGCTTTAAAAAAAAAAATGGAAGAAGTGTCTGTGATTATGCACTCACGCCTGTAAGGAAATGAAGGAGGGAAAGGGGAGCGTCTCGATAGTTCCTTCGCCAGCGTACTCGACTACTAACCGCTACGTAGACCGTATAAGGCTTAAAGCACAGTGAATGCAGCACTGGATGCCGGATGCCGTACGGTATCCAGTGCTGCATTCACTGTGCTTTAAGCCTAATACGCATTGTGGTTGCGCGATGGAGAGTAAGAGCATAAGCGAAATACGAGTATCATTCTTCAAAAATTCGGAATTAAGCTCGCGTGACATTGACGGAGTTGCAGGAGTCTAAACGTCAAGCTCGAAGCGAGTCGCGAGTCTCATATCTAAAGTCTCATACCTGAAAAGTTGGCAGAATCTATCGATGGTGGAGACGTACCGTTCTGTTTTGCGTACCGTTGGTTCCGCAACTGTGCGAGCATTTTGACCATTCGCCAACGATCCATCGTGGCGGGCAAGCTTCTTGAGCGCAGCTTTGATTTCTGATCGGTTCTAAAGCCGGATCGCATAGATCATCGCTAACTACAGCGGTTTGATCGCTTTTTCGAGCACACCATACTTTTCTAACTTTATAACCTACGTGGATAGTGGATACATGAGTAGAATATACAGACGTGTAAACGTAGGTATACTGGATACACTAGAGTTAGGTAATTAAAATAAACGAATGATAAAAATTCGTCACCAGAGGGAGCTTCGCCCCCTGGACCCCTAGGTGGTTCTATTTCTACACTGCGTTTAAAAGTATGAAACATAGTACATGTTTTTACTCCGTGACAAAATGACTAAAAGTCATGTAAATTAATTTCCGTGGAAATGTAAAAATTAATAATTAATAAAAATTTGGAATATTTGACAGAATGTCAAGTCGTCGAATTAAAATTGAATAAAAATAAAAAGTACATACGTATAATATACTTGCCACAAACTTTAGTTGCTGATTTTCAACTTGGAATAAGTTTTCATAATTTTCAGGAAATGATTGAAGAGGTAGATATGAGGTTAACATGGTTTCTTATAGTAAATTTAACGAGGAATCGAATGGTGAAAACCTCACGAGTCTAGCATTTCACAAATTCATTTTACAGAACAGAAAAGAAACTCTGTATGTTGAAAACTTCGAACATAAGATGTTTCTTCTTTGTTCTGTAAAAAATGAATAATTTGTGAAATGCTAGACTCGTGAGGTTTTCACCATTCGATTCTTCGTTAAATTTACTATAAGAAGCCATGAAAACCTCATTTTTGAGAAAAATCGACTTACGAGGTTTCATCACGAGGGTGTCGTAAAATTCTACTTTTTTTCCCAACAAAATGGATTGACGAGAAAAGTAGACTTCTATACAAATTTTTAAATCAAAACTTCAAAATTTTCAGAAATCTTACTTTTACTGGTTTGAATTTTCAAAAAATTATATTAAAATTCCAACTCGAACTTTTAGTAACTTTTTTATTCGAAAGTGTTGAAAAAAGTCACACTAAAATTTATTTCATTTTATAATCATTAAACAAAAATGTAATCCAAAAAGTTTCCAGATATGTACTGCCTAATATGTAACTCACCTGACTACTGTCAGATGGACTGAACATTACAAACTACAAAGTGGAACTTTCATTGGGGGAACCCTTGAAAGCTTTCCGAAGCTCACTAGAAGGTAAACGCAGCGAATTGTCTAAGGGATTGGTGCCTCGAAAGGTACTTAGTTTGATGCTAATTGTTTTTGGAAATTTTTCCCTTTACCCGAGTACGAGTGTACAGTACACGTTGGTGTTAGTATCTTACCTCCGCCGCAAGTAACGCTGCAATTGGAAAATCCATCGTACAGCCATTGGTAACCATCCGAGTCCGTAGCTTTGATTGAACCGTTTCTAACGCTGTATTCGTATTCTATGTCGGCTTTTTTTTCTTGATATAGCACCTGAAAACAAAGGCGGATGGATAGGTACATAATATTAGTTCGCAGGCTCTCAGGCTTTGAGGGAGTTGAAATGCGCGTGGGAGTGGGTGTATTGCAGCATTTGCAGCATAGTAGCAGTCTATCACCAACGGCAACGGCAACGGCAACGGCAACAGCTAGGTAGCACGTGTATGCGCGTGCATGCAAAAATATACTGACCACAATATAAAGCGATTCCGTAATTGGACCCAACGCGCTGATCGATTCAATCGCCAAAAAACCGAGATTATCACGAATGCGATCGTAATGAAAAATCGTGCCAGCGAAGCGAAAACTTTTCGGAATATCGATCCTCCAGCCACCGTTTAAATAATAAAAATTGGACAAATTTCTGACGGCTGAAAATAGATACACCGTATGTAGGTATGTAAGAACGTATAGGTACTCGGATAAGTATATGTAGGCGGGGGGTGGGAGCGGGAGCGGGAGCGGGAGCGGGAGCGGGAGCGAGGCGAGATCCTTTACAGCGAAATTGGATCTCATCTTTCACGTCATTGTATCTGCCAACGTCTGGTATTTTGGTTAGGTAATTTAAGTAAATATGCCCATTCTGTTTTTATTACATATTTTAGATATAAAGACAGTTATAGGCAAGGCCTGTATGTAATTAACTAATTATCTTTTTCAGTAAACTTCGAGACAAGTTTTTTTTCAAAGTAAAGTAATAATTACTTGAACTCGTATTACTTTACATTCATTTTTGATATTATGCTAAATACATAATATAGTGTATTTTTCCTTCCTTATCGTCTGCCTAACTTAACTGCAACCCCGTACAAGTGCTCAATGTTATCGTGTATTACGAACAAAAAGTTTCCATTTTACTCAAAATCATGCCGCTCGGATAAGTATGTAATGTACCTACATTTACATTACATACAGAGAAGCACGCTTTAGATTTTGCTAGATGTAGAAAAAGTACTTACTTTTTGATATAAAAGATATAAACATTACTATAATCATTAGTAAAGTTGTAAAGGCTAGGTTCGAAGCGAGGCATACGCATACCTTTACCTACAAACCATTGTAGCACGAATCGTCTCTATTTTTATCAATCAAAATTCAATAAATCCTATCGTCGTTTGCGCGTAGCCACGTACGTATGAGCGTACGAGTGCAAATTAATAAGTTTTGGGTGAGTGGGTGAGTGGGTGGGTAAGTAGGTGGGTAAGTAGGTAGGTAGGTAGGTAGGTTGGTAGGTGTTATTAGTAAAAGTACCATGCTATGCCAGCGAACAAGCGGGCTCACGTGACGTAATGTTCGCTTACCTAGATAATTGTTGGAATATCGTAATTGGTGTATCTTAATATTCATCGCGCCGGCGGGTATTAATAGCAGGTCGTTGTAACCTGCAAAATACAATAATATAGATATTACTTAGATATCTGCGTAGTAATAAAAATTAACAGATTTTTACACGAAACAATTTTTTAAATTATTTACCAAAAAATAGAAGATTTTTTTACTCCAAAAAAAACCGAAAGATTCTTTAAAAAAAATTAAGGGATGTAAAAATCAAAAGATTACATAATATTTCAAAATATTTAGAGATTTTCCCGCAAAATTGAAAGATTTTTTTCTTCAAAAAAATAAGAGTAGTTTATTCGAGTTAGGTAGGCTGTGGAAATTTTTCAGTGGTGTCACAAAAAAATTGAATGACTCTCATCAGAGGACGTTCCAAACTGAGTAAAAATGACCCGCAAAATTATTTCGGCTCTCAACGTCACTGCACGTTGCCAATGAGTATAAGGAATTTCAAAAAAAATAAATAAATAAATAATAATAATAATAATAATAATAATAAAAATAACAGGACGAGATTTCAAAGCTGATTATTGTAAAAAATATATCGCACCTCCGGATTAATACAATGATGACTCAAAAAAATAAAGAAGTTCAATTTTTTTGAGTTATCATTTTATTACTCCGGAGGTGCGATATGTACTTATAGGTATAATATTTAAAAAAACCGATTTAAAAAAAAATAAAATAAAATAACAGAAACGACAACACTAAATATGAAATTGAAAATCATTGGGGAACAACTGATTCCGAATTTCGCAGTCCTCATTTTCATTTTTTCGCGCGGTAATCGGGTCCGAAATCTCGTGCTGTCGTTTTTTTCCAAACATTTTTTTCATTGTACACTTATTCGAGTATACCTACCTCGTTCTACAGCATAGGCTTAGAGCTTAGACAGTACAGACTACATAATATTATTATACGACCACGGGTACAATGTAACAAATTCGTAAAGATGTTGTTATGCAAGTCTAGGTACCTAGAGCTACGTAAATTACTTAGATTAAGCGTAGGTACCGTGCTAGGTGGGTACTCGAGCCTAAAAAAACAAAAACAAGATTGCTTACCGACTTGTAGATCGTTTCTGCTCAAAACGTCTTTAATGGTGTTACACGAAGTACCGTTTCCACCGCAAACTCGACATTTATCTTCTCGAACAGGTGAACCGAGCAAACGATCACAACCGATGGGCTGTCAACAGTCATCGATTCAGTTTAACGCTGTTCAACTACGTAATACTTAATTACCTATGTATTGTATACAAATTTATATCGTGTAGGTGAGATACGTCTAAAGCTAAAGCACGTAATTTTGTCGAAGTAACTGCAAATAGTGATGGGTGTTACTAACTGGTAACTTGAAAATTTCGGGTGATTTTCTTACAATTTTTTGGCCTCGTAGTATGGACTGAAAATGACTGAAAAAATGAGAAAAACTTGAATGTTTCGATGGTCTGAAGCTCAAACCTCGAGCCATGGTGTCATTGGTGTCCACTGTACGCATTCCCATTTCTCACATTTCACATTGTAAAATCGATGCAAATTGAGTTAGTTGCTTGTAGAATTTTGTGAAAAAATTGGATTAAAAAGTAGGATATCCTTTGAAAAAAATGCGCATCGGTTTCATTTAGCGTAAGCCCTCGTTAACAAAATCAAAAGTGAAAACAAAGCATAATGCACCGATCCGGTGCGATGGTCAGAAGTTTGTGTACCTACCCACTACCTACGTATACTCGTACGTTTCTATGCACTGGTGGTCTGGTGAGGGCTCAAGTTGAATGTTATGGGGGTATAGGAAGTTACCAGTAAGTTCTCAAAGTAAATTACCCGTCCATCACTAACCACCACAAAAAACAACAGTTTCTTTGTTTCAACAATGAAAAACGCGTGTTTTTCTATAAAACTGAGCGAATTTAATAGAGGAGAAAAAATTTCAAATACAATTGCTGTCTAATCGCATTCGCCATCTTCGATCTTCCTTCTAACGATACGACCTATCCAACTCGTGTTATACTTACGTACCTACCTACTTGAAATTTATCTGGAAGCTGGTACTGTTGTACAGAGCCCAAAAAAATACTCGTTAAAAAAGGCCAACGAGAAAACTATATACGTATCTAATTGCAAAATTTTTTGCAACAGCGGGAAAATTTGCAATTCACACTCCCCCCCTCCCCCTCCCCCTCCCCCTCCCTTCATCCCCTGGAAAAGGTATTAATTACGCCTCAGGGAAGTGGTATCATCGTGCTCCTGCCACCGTCAGCGTCACCTTCATCGTGTACACGAGTATAGGATAGGTCCAGGTACAGGTAGGTGATAACGTAATTACCGACGTATTAGAAAACTCTAACCTGCTTACCAAGCATTTTCCATTTACGCAGATGTCGGATCTTTCATCGTCGCAAGGTGTGCCATCTATGACTTGCTTTTTGTGTCGATAATAAAATCGTTCTCCGCGCGGCATACAATTCAATTCGCATTTATTTTGACCTTTAGTGTAGGGAACCCACCTAAACATAAGAAAACACAAATTGACTAAATATGTATGTACATTGTACATGTACCGTATAGGTTAGCGTAATGCATGTTTCAGTTACGAATACATAAGGTTATTATTACATACCTATACATTTTAAATATACCTAATTAGTAATTACATACGATTGCATCTACCTATTAATAATTAATGCTGCCCGTACGACTGTACGTATTCAATATCAATACTACACTTCAGGTAGTACGAGTTCTTACAATGAATACGTGCGTAGGATAGGTGCCTGCCCTACTGTTAGCATATTACTAATACACTCGAATACATCTAGCTATTGGGTGTTGATTTTTGAAGCGTTTATGTCGAATTAAGCACATCTTTTACAGTTTTACATAATTGAACCATAAATGCAACTCGAGGAGACGTAGACAAAAACAAAAATAAGGTATCACGATTGGTTGCCTATCTCGACTTTGAAGGAGAATAGATTTACCAAAATTAATCCCGTCAACTGTTAATACCTAGATAGTAGATACTCGTACATACCTGAAACAGGTGCAGCAGAGATGGGACGTAGAATATTATGCTACATACCTTTACCTACTTGATAATAAGTTTAAATAGTTACCTACCTAAAACTTATGGTACGAGTATACATGATACACGTATCTATCTACCTAGGTTCTAGTACCTAGATGTAGAAATTGTGCAGAATATTTTCAAGTTTAAACTTGAACACAATTTCTTCTTTTTTTATACAAATAATCACCACTATTGATTAATTAGCAATTCGCATGTTGACTTGGACTAAGAAATGGAAATTCACAATTCGAATTATTAGTTCAGCATCAGCAATAATCGTCATTTCTTAAATCAATCAAAATTCAATTTCAAATTAATGTTTGATGTAGAATACGTATCGAGTTCTACGTGTAAAAACTCCCATCCCTGAGGTGAAGGGTTTTTTTGGAGGAATAAAGTATCCGAATTTTGAGTTTTTAGTTTTGTTATTTATTATATTTATTTGTTTTCTCTCATCCAGCTACCTTAAATGCGGCAAATGACGAATCTTACCTAAACAACGACAACTTACGTGTAAAAGTACTTATCGAATGGAACGCTGTCGAATACGGAACACTGTTCAGCGCGTATATCCACCGCTTCCACACAATCCTATAATCAAACATTAACACGGGTCACAAATACCGAAGAGGTTAGTACCTAGGTACCTACTTTATTTACCTACACTTGAGCTATCTTTACCAACTTAATTGAGAACCTAAGTGAATATCGTAAACGGGAGATACACCGAACACGTGGATTTTATGCTGGGATGGGAAAACTGCTCGGACATGTAGCTTAGTGTGGTCACGAGGTAACTAGGTAAATGTAAGCATTCAACAATTGAACACCATTTACTAAAATCGGTTTCTTTCTATTTCGTTTTTTGCGGACGATGCCTACTTATAGAGGATCCTCGGGAGTGCGAACGCAAAAAAATTACACGTGAAATAATTTCAGCAAGGCGTTAAAATAATTAAGATTTCAATTATTTTTCGCTCTTCAAATAGGTCCTCTTTGAATAAATTGTATTCCCAAAGGGTATAGTCGTGTAAGATAGTAGGTGAATCGCCCCCCCCCCATACGCGAATTTTGAAACCAACTTGTGGAAGTTGGTGTATACATATGGTCTAAAACCCCCGTGACCAAATTTTCAGCTCACTACCTCACCCCCACCTCATCCTAAGGCGAAAAATGTAATTTTTTTATTATAATTTTTGATTTTAATATGGCGGAAGGCCCTCCAAAATCCGAATTTGGTCACCATTTTTCGCCCTTAAAATGGTCATTTTTGGTCTAATTTTTTCTATTTGTAATATACCATGCCATAAAATACACCTAAATACACCCGTTGATTTTTTCTATCTTTTCCTATTTTCATTTAAATTAACCGAGTGACTTCATTTTGGAACCCCCCCCCCCCCCCGGAGTGTCTCACGACGGCCTAAAATTCATGTTTGGACATGTTTCAAGCCGATATCTGTCATATATTGCAATTTTAGTGAAGTGAAATCGAAAAAAATTTAATTTTTCGAATGTGGCAATAAAATCAAATTTTTTCGATTTCACTAAAATTAAGTAGGTACCTACTTACCAACTTCCGCAAGTTGGTTTCGAAATCCGCGTAGGGGCCGATTCACCTATCTTACCCGGCTATATACCCTTTTTATGCGGGGCTATTACAGGGAAAAGTTGAAATTTCTCCGCATATTATCCGAGGAAAAAAAATGAAAAAAATTGAACAAAACAAATATGTACTTATAAACCGACATACGAGAAGACAGTTGAAGAGTCCATGACGGTCGAGCGCCGTTTCGTGTAGATATACTTATCACTCATAAGCGTAACTTGGGGGATATATTGGAAGGGGGGGGGGCAAAAACTTTTTTTTTTTTTCATTTTTTTTTACAAAAAAAGTAACTTTTTTCTATATTTTGCTGTAAATATCTATCAAAAAAATAATATTTGGGGGGGGGGGGCATATGCCCGCCCCCCAAGTTACGCCTATGCCTATCAGGGCCTAAGTCACCAACATGTGTAACATTGTATGTTACAATGAGAGCGATTTAAGAGGAAATGCACCGAGCTGATAAGAAGTAGGACCAGCTCGATGTACTAAGAGATAAAGGTCTTGCAGTTTGATTGTGGTGTAGATGGATGGGATGATCGTGTCGCGTGCCTGTGTGTCTGAGTTATTTCTATATCGGTTTAATTATGATGATTGGTTCAATTCGTAGTGTATTTATAAACTTATTGCTAATTAAGCTATACACAGGTTTGGTAGGCTAGAGCCATAGAATGGTTGGGATGAAGGGATTTATTTTATGTACCTAAGTTACCATGACATATGGTAAAGCAAGTATATTTCACATACTCGATGTAACGTCGAGTATGAAGTGGTCAAAAGAAAGATCACTGTTTGTAAAAGGTTACACATGTGAAAAGGGGTTGTGTACCTGCTGTCCGATATGGGTTAAGAAAATTAGCAAATCGCGAGTCGAGAGGAAAGACTAAAGAAGAAGAAACTTTCATATAGGTAGATAACTAAATTATCGCAAGAAATACTTATCGTTAGATCGACACGTATTCCCCAAATACCAAATATTCGCTTACATGAATGTTGCAAGAGTAGTATCTTTTGGAGGCACCTCTGCAATTCGAGAACCCATTCGATCTGCAAAACAGAAAAGTATATAAATTAAAAATTGATATACCAGATACCTATAAGATAAGTAGAAAAAATTGAAAAATACGAGGGAGCGGGTAGTTGAATAAAATAGGTAAACAAATTTACCCGACAGACAAACATTGTCTAACTTGGTAGGCAACTCCACCTCCGCACGAACGCGTACACTCTCCGCGCGCGATCCACTCACTCCAGCTTCCGTATTCTTGTAGTTCGCTTTCGTAATAGTAATATTCGACGTCGGGCTGGTATTGACGTCGATGTCTGGTTGCAACATCGGCATTTTCGCTGCGATGGTGATGATGGCGGTGTCGCTGCAAAGTTAACTCACATTGTAGGCCTACCACCGAGGTACTCGATGGTCAATATCTACCTAAGTACCTACCTACCTACCTACCTACCTACCTAGTAAGTATGTACCTAGGTCCAAGTGTTATGCGAGTAAGAGTAGGGAAGTACATAGTTACATATACAAACTACGTCTACTCTACGCATCTACCACTTACGCAGATACTTTTTCTTTTTCTTTTTTATTCCCAATACATTTTAGGTGAAAATGTCGAAAGGGGTACTACATTGTGTTCGTGGTTGTATGTGTATATTATACTTACATATAGAACTACTATTTGTACGTATACCTAGGTAGCTAGATTCAGTAGATAGGGGTACCTGAGAAAAATAGTTGTTAATGAGGGTCATCCTCAATTCGTCAATTCCTCATTTCCTCATGCTACAGCAGTACGAAATCATGCGAAAGAACTGACTTTGTAGCATGTACCCTCGCGTGCGCATAAAGTATGATACTAAATTTCATTTCCGTTGTGGGCTACTGCGAGTGCGAACCTCTCGTGTCCAGATCACCTTTCAAGAATTAACAGCGTAAGTCAAAATCAGGTGCACTCTTGGAACAGAGAAACACATTGCTCCTATCTTGTCATTTCTTTCCTTTGCTTCGTCGATCTCATGACTTATACTGTTTGTAGGAGGTCTCCACCAACAGAAACAGTAGAAGTCGAAAGAACGATGCCCAGGGGAAAAAATGACGAGGCCAAAGCAATGTGTTTCAATGTGCTAAAAGTCGAGCAAATTTCAACTTATGCTGTTAGTACTTGATAGGTGATCTGGACTTACATACCTACGTACCTATACCGTTAAAACTTGCCTCTTCAATTCTTCATAAGTTCATATTAGGTATATAGTGTAAGTACATAAACCTCCTACACGCCTTTATTGACATTAGGGTGTCCGGCTTTCCGTTATTTTAAAAAATTTTGAAATTAGGGAAGTTAAGTAGCTGGACCTCTTCTTCATCACCTAAAACTATTTCTAGAATTTTTTCAGTTTTTTGAAATAGAATTAAATCGATCCTCTGGGGCCTCGGATGTAGATATTTTTTGTCGAACATTTTGCTTTTGAAAAACACAGCATTTTAAAATGAACTCGCAGTATCGCAACTAGGTACTTACATATGTATATGGGAACAAGATGAAATTCTGAACAGTTTCTCGCAAAAATAAAAAATCCAATTTGAAAACTGATTTTTTGGCGGGGTTTAAAAATGGCAAACTTTAACGTTAACACGTTTTTATGCAAAATACCGTTGGTTCCTAAAAAAGTGCATTCGATTGAAAATCGATTTTTTTGGCAAAAGTTTGAAAATAAGAAATTTTGTTAATTACCTAAAAACTTCAATTTTCAATTTGAAAAAATTATAATTTTTGCATGAAAATTTTAAAATTTACTTTACTTTCGATACACTATTTAAATTTTAATTTAATGACGATCGATGTTGCGAGTTTATTTCAAAATGCTCATTATTTTTTATTAGAAAAATATTACGACCTCGCTGGAATTTTTATTCAAGGTGACAGGCGGGCCACCCTGAATTATTTTTTCAAAGATTTGGATTTGGTTCGCCTATTTGTAGACTCGCATAATATGTAGGTAGGTACTCGTATGAAGGATGTATTTGTATTCGTACGTAGGTTAGGTACCACGTTACGAATACGAACTTATTTTTAAAACATTCGTTTCCTGACTCTAAAACTATCGGACCGGCCTAGGTAAAATGTAAGGAGGAAGCAGTAAGGCGATGAAGGAAGAGGAAGAGGAAGAAGAAGAAGAAGAAGAAGAAGAATAAGAAGAAGCAGCAATAGACGCTACTGTACATACATTTATACAATATTTGCGCTTCCTTTGTAGGGTAGCAAATTAACAAAATTGTATGGTGCGCATTATACGAATAGGTACATTCGGCGGCGAAACTTGGATAATTTTTTATATTTTTTTTGGTGGTGGGGGGGGGGGGGGGGAGAGGGGTGAAATCTATAATTTGCCGGCTTTATCCGATGTTTCCGCGCTATTAATGTGACGATGAATTATCGATATAGTAGGACATCCCCTTACTCTCATCCTAGTTTCGTCCTTAAAATACAGACCCAATTTCATAGAGGTCGTAGTGTGTAGAAAATAGATCTGAACGGAGCTCCTTCACTTTGATTAAGAACGTTTACCTCGAAGAAGTAAACAGTATATTTATGTGAACTTGAAGTTTGGCATTTTAAAAGGATACCTACCTAGATATAAATCATTTACAATACCTATCTAGGTAGTATACGAGGTCGATCAAAGAAGTTCGCGGAAATTATCGTTTTCTCATCAACCAATAAATTACTCGCCATGCACCAACTCTTCGTGGCATCTTTGTGCATCATGGTCTTTCTCTTTATCAGTATGTGAAATTTCAAGTCAGTCGGATTGACTATGCATTGCCTTTGCAATATACCTACATTTATAATTATGTGATCCGTGGATGTGACTTTGATCGACTCAACATTGCTTAATCTTGCGTTTACTTAATGACAAAATGAAGATTGTGTGAAGAGTTAGTATACCTAGCCACTTATCTATTTGTTAGTCGACGAGTAAAAAATTCATTAATAAATTAATAATTTGAACAAAGGTCGACGTAAACTCTCGTTCTTCAATTTTGATCAACATTTCTTACATTATAAGTATACTTTTCTCCATAAGATGTTTACACACCTGGTCTGGGAAGCTAATCAATGAGCAAACCGGGATGCATTCATTTTGAAAAAAATGCTATTTAGGGTGCGTGGAGCGTTGGGCCTCAAGTATCTGCTACTGTACATCGGTGACATCAAATATTTGCAGAATATAGTTCCGTATTTTATACGCGCTAATTATGTATATAGGAAAGAAAATGCCGAAAATGAAACGTGCGCAAAAATTGAGTAGAGTATAGTAGAGACAGAGAGGAGTGCGGTGAAATGAAGACACTGATATCGAATTCGAGGTAGGAAAGGACAAACGATGAGGCAAAAACAGAGGAAAATGGTGACCGGGTGATCCTGTCGAAAAGGACCGCCGCCGAGCACCGACCAACGGTGATGTCAATTGGCAGGCTCTTGTCCCTCTTACTACACTATCTACTCTACGCGAGATTCATTGATGTGTGGGCACTGCTGTTGTGGCGGGGTGGGGGTGGGGGTGGGGGTGGGGGGGGGGGTATGTGTTTTTGTGTACAAGTGCAGTCTATAGAGAAGGAATGAGTGCAGAATGTAGGTACTACCTACGTACTACCTAGGCAACGTGGTCCATTTTCAGGCTCACAAGTGTACAACACATGGCACGGCACAGCGCGTCGTGGCGTGCAAGTTTGATATATGTAGGTACATATTATAGTAGTACGAGAGTAAATAAGATGATACGCTGTCTGTCTACCCTCTGCGCTTTAGCTCAGTTCGTGGTGTTAACAAAATCCAACATGTTGACCTTCGTTGTAGGTTTAGGCTACCGATTTTCTGGAATTCTTTTCATTTCGCTTCAACAATGAATTAGGTATGAATTGAAACGGTTACGTACTGGTAGTGGTACGTGAACGTGAACGTGAACGTGAACGTGAAGATACGCCATCGCCACACATGGTGGCGGCGACGGTGACCGTAATCATGCAAAGAAAGGCAGAAGCTTCGACCAACGCTAATTTGTCTATGGCGTGGCGTCGTGTCGTGTCGTACGATATTAAATTAAATGCACTACCAAGTAGGTACTAGAGGGATTACGATAGTAAAAAACACTAGCAATTTACCCAAGTATGTTTGGAGAGGAGAGAAATTGATTTTTCAAAACAATCAAAACTTGGTCATCATTTTGTCCAAAAACCAGCCCAAAAAAACAGCGAATGGGTTTGGACCGACGACTGGAAAACAGTCCAAAGAAAGGTACAAAATCAAAAATATAGGTACAATATGCAAACGAATGAATAGATGTAGGTAGAGGTACATTATTTACATCATTTTGACAATTTTTAACCAGCCCATAAGGCCTCGATACATAATTTTAATAATACCTCCCTAATTTTTTTCAAGTTGATAAAACTTTGACATTTGCGAAATGGACCGCGCAAAGCCCATAACAGTTTGATAAAAAGAAACTTGTATTGCAATAATTTTGTGATCAAACAAAAAAAAAAAATAAATAAAATGGCAAAATAAACATTTTTTTGGAAAATTTGTTTAAAAAGTTGACAGTATTTTTTTTCACTTTTTGAAATTCGCGCTGTAAATAATAGTTAACTTGATTTAAAAAAAATTACAACGAAGCGCCGAAGTGCGCCAAGAAATAACTGCCCATCACGGGGGATTGCAGAATGTTTTTGGACGAGGCGTGAAAAGGCTAATCTTGAACATACGCGTACCTAGTACCTAAGTACGTCTGAATGTACTTTTATAGTATCTATTGAAACAAAAACAAAATTACACCGAATGCTGCAGACGCTGCAGTGTACCTAATATCAAATAAATGTATTATGTACCTACTACCTAGTACCTACCTACCTACGTGTTGTTAAAGCGATTAAAACTTGTAGTAGAAAGTGTTTTTTTTTTTTTTTTTTTTTTTTTTTTTTTTTTTGGTCCCCGTCCTTTGTCAACTTACGTATCTATGTACATATTATTGTTTTCATACTCACGTGCTGAGGAGTGTAATTGTCTGTGTCGGTGGCGGCAGAGGCAGAGGCAGAGGCAGAGGCAGTCGCTTTAGCCTCATCATTATGACAAGTTATCCACGAGAATAGGAACAGTAATAACCATCTGAAATGCAGAAAGGTTCGTCACTGGATACATAAAATATGAATACATAATACGTACAAATATATTTTCCAAGTTGTTAATCCTTGAAAAAGTCTCTTCGTTTGGTACAATAGGTTTTAAAGTACCAAAATCAGTTGAAACCTTCGACGCTCGGCAAAAATTTTGCCAGGGAAAGGGAAATTTCAACTGTGTAAGCGTAAGCGTTTAGACCCCATCGTACCTATGTATGATGTACTCGCTGGAGACCTGTACCGACCTATTCAGAGTTACTTTATAAAGGTGGCTGGCTAGCAATTTACTATCGAAACTTTCGTATTGACGAAATTTTGCCAGAGTACCTACTAATATAGGCTCGGCCTAATTGTTGACTACAGGTCTACCCGTCTGCCTACTCGCAATTTAGTAAAACATTACGGTACTGTAAAATTAATAGATAGGTGGGTGAGTGGATTGGGTACTGAGAAGGTCTAAGTAAGGCCTAAGTTGAAAGTTTCGTCACTTACGAGAGAGAGCACCCCCATCCTTTTCCTTAGTCCTTAGATTAGGCAAATCATCCTAATATACCTTACCATGTACGATTTTAAGTACGTATACCTACGTAATATGTAAATTCATGTACCTACAGTGTACATTGTACACACAAAACACAAAGTAGGTAGTAGGTACCTAGACCTACAGCACCTACGTACGTATTATTTTATAATTTATAACTCAGTTCATTAGCCACGCCTCTCAACTTTAGCTCATCATATCACGTAGATAATACTTGGGTGTGCGAGTGTGTGTAGCGTAGTATCCAAAAAACAAAAACAAAAAAAAAGAGGTAATAGTGGTATGCCACTCGCAATGTCTATCACACACATCACGTGATGACATGACGTGTAGATACCAGATAGCTACAGCTAGGTACTAATTTGGGTGCACTACTGTCTACTTTCGTATAGTATTATTGTAGTACGTTGGCACCTCTCTCTCTCTCTCTCTCTCTCTCTCTCTCTATCCTAAATCCTACTGATACGTATGAATCAGAATCAGAATCAGAATCAGAATCAGAAGAGATTAGAACAACTTGCTAATTATTAATTTGCGAAACCTGGTAAAAAAAAAAGTAGATAGAGTGTTAATTAAAACAAGGTGTTACTCGTTACCAACGAGTGACATGACATGTTTCATAAAACAATTCCGATAGTTATACGTAGGCAACATTTTAACGGCATCGTTTCGAGCTGTGGTATGCAATTACTATGTACAGTAGGTACTAGGTACATACCTTTACCTAGACCTTCCTACAATACAGAGACAGACACGGTGCACCTTACACAGAGGCTTAGATATTGTGTTTTGGTTGTGTTTTATTTTTATTGTAGCGTTTTTCAGCAGTCCTTTTGTCGATTGACCAACGACAGCGATGACGAGAGAATGGGACGGGGACGGGGACCGGTACGAGAGGACGGACGAGACCGAAAACTACTCGTATAACCATTACCACGCGAACGTGAGGAGAGACTGAGAGAAAGAAAATAAAAAGAAAAGAGATTTCATTATATTTTCGTTAGCGGGCAATGGGCATCGTCTGTATTGTGTACGCTGTGCACTGCGCTGGTAACGACGAAAAATGGAAAATTATCGGCTTTAGGAAAGGTCGGTGGTCGCCTGGCCCATAATTAAGTAAACGCTACCCGTCGCGTCGTATTGTAATTCGCGGTATTTTATTCTCTAATCACAAGAATAAGCATGTTGTATTTCAAGTGTGTAAACGCGCGTTGCGTTGCGTTGCGTTGCATATCTACTCGTATGTTTTTTCAAGCGACTACATACTACATACCACATATACTACATACGTTCGAGTACAACATACTATACAAATGTCCAATATCTGAGAGCTGAGACAATAATTAGTCTCGAGCGAGGCCTGCCCATTCCGACAACTTTTTTTAATTACACGCGCGGCTATTTTCTGCACAAGTCGCTCCTCGCTCGTTCGAGCCAATATTACATAATTATGTATACACATACACAATGATCGTGTCGCAAGTAGGTAGGTAGGTAGGTAGGTAGTGTACCTACTGTATATCTATTGTTATTAGGTACGAGTACGACAAATTTTGAACAATTTAAAAGAGACGCGGCCGTGGTTCTACACAAGTGCAGAAGTGCACACTGCACACGGTGAACTGGGTGCGGGTATTCGGAGCCTTACAGATTACCTAGGCACATACTACATAGATAGGGTAGATGGTTCACAAATACCACGAAGAATTGCGATTTATTTTCATCATTTTTTGAATTTTGGACCCGGGTGGCGGGAGGAAACTAGAAGGCGGATGATCCACTTTGTATTTAGAATTAACCCGTACGAAATCAGCCATGGCTCAGAAGATTATAGAGAAGCCCGAGTGTTTCACTTATTACATTCGCGCTTCTCTATAATCTGAAGACCTATTTAAAATTCGAATTTGTCGGACCAATTTTGCAAAAATTTTTTTGCCTCGCAAACTTGATCCTATCCAGGAGTTTGGTTATCTTTTCTAACGTAGGTAAGGCGTATATTTCTCTTATATTAGATGAAAATAATCTGCGATTGAAATTCTAATAAATTAGTTAGAACAAGAATTAAATATATTAGAAATGTTCTCGTATATACGTAGCTACGACTCTACGAGTAACTTTGGTATATGTATAGAAGAGCTAGACATACGTACGCGTACGTATACTACATAATATAAACTGTATGTTGTACTGTACCAACGATCTACCTATCCATCTACTTAATTACGTACACAATCTTTTGGCATGTGTTGAAAAATGCAAAGCAGACAAGACGTCTGACGTGGACGAAACACATGCAAAATTCATCGTAGATACCTACTGTAGTCCGTAGGTGGGTTCGGGTAAATACATTAGGTACATTACTACAATAATATTACAATCATATAAACGTCTGCGTAAAGCGTAAAGCGTAAAGCGTAAAGCGTAAAGCGTAAAGCGTAAAGCGTAAAGCGTAAAGCGTAAAGCGTAAAGCGTAAAGCGTAAAGCGTAAAGCGTAAACCAATATAGGTACGCAACGCATACGTATGTATAAGTAGCTACAGTCTTTTTGGTAATAATCGTAGACGTAGACGTAGGTATAGTACAAGACGTACACTCGGGGTACACTACACTACACTATACACTATACACTAACGTGAAAATATACCCTCGCTTTCCGTCCCATCCTGTTATGTTGCGTTGCGTCGCGTCGCGTCACGGCTTTAGCATTCAATAACAAACACCAACACCGCATCGCGATCATCCAGTAAATCTACGTCATGTAGCTGTACCAAGTAGGCAATTACCTACTTGGTACCTAGGTACCCATTATAATGGGTAATGCGTAATGTACGAGTAATATCATTCTTTACCCGTCTAGTACTTGATAGGTATAAAGGCAGAGCGTTGATCGTTTTTATCAACTTTTCGCGATGCATGCCGCATGCCGGTAGTAGGTATAGGTACATCGACATACATACATACGTACGTACGTGAATAATGGTTTTGAATTTTTTTTTTTTTTCGACATACGACCTGGTATACAATATACTAGTGTTTCTCAAATGGTGGTACGCGTACTCCAAGCGGTACGCGGAGGCGATGGAAGCATAATGCAAAATGCAATATTTGAATACTCGGTACGTAAACCTTCAGATTGATGCAGGAAATGCATATTTTCAATGTTTTTCATTCTAAACCATAATTTTTTTTCAAAAATTTTCGCCCTCGTTACGCTCGGGCCACCTTTACTGCCGTTTTTGGCGCCTAAATTAGGCATCTTTGGTGATTCTGCCACCTCTCCCCCGAAAAATTATTTCGCGATGCAATTTTTCTCTTCCTCGGAGCGAAAAAAAAAACACGATACGCCTGTGGCTCTTGCATTTCAGCCATTAAAATTTTGGGGTACGCGAAAAAAAATTTCCCAGAAAGGGGTACACGAGCAAAACTAACTGAGAACCACTGCAATATACTATATGTAATTATTTATAGGTACCAAGTACGTAGGTATATAAATATCTAGATATTCGTGAAGTAAGTAGGTATAGCAGTACGATTACGATTTTAGGGTGAAAACCTCTCGCGCCTTCGTTGTAGGTCTAGGTACCTATTTAAGTGAAGACACCTTGGTTGGTGTTGGTACTCGCGTGCTATGCTGGTGCTGAACTGCTGAATAGGTAGGAGGTAGGGCATGTGGCCTGCAGTTCTTTAGTAGTTGATAGGTATACCTACGTATCTAACCTAGATCTACATCAACAACACTAATTTCACATACTCGCAACGGCGCGAGCGGCACCGGCATGCATTCCACGAGTATACGAAAACGAAGCGGTAAAGTGGGAAAATTTTTTAAAATCTACTTACCGGCGTCGGTGTCTGGGCAGGCCTGTTATTGGTACATCCATAACGGGTGGCCGACAGACAGGTACAGGTACAGGTACAAAAGCGCGCACACACACGACGACGCACGCGAGCAATAAAGAAAAGGAAGAAAGAAAGGGAAAAAAAGAAAAAGAAGTAGAAACAGAAACAGAATAGTAGGCGAGTGGAAGAGAAAACGCGCACCACCGAACTTAAAAAGTAAACCTCCGAACCTCGACTAGGACTAGGACTAGGACTAGGACTAGAAGTTGAACGAGATGAGGAGCAGCGTAAAATAAAGATAACATTACGTGGTGGCGGCGGCGGTGTCTATCGTGTCAGGGTGTAAAGATTCTCTCCGGATGGTACCGACGAGACGGCTCGGAGAGTAGAGTCCAAGTCGAAATCATTTACCGCCGCCGCCGCCGCCGCCGCCGCCGCCGCCGCCGCTGCCGCTGCTTCTACCGCCGCCGTGGTCGCGGTCGCTTCTTCTTTTACTTTACACACAAACCGATTATGCCGGCTCAGGACTCCCAAGTCCGGACAACATACGAGTAAGCAATAAGCATACGATACAAATACAAATTCACGACGCGGCGACGCGACGCGACGTACCTCCTACCTCCTACACACGCGTTTACGCTAACGTAAGACGTAATCATCGCATCGCATCGCACGTACGGACTGCGTTACTACCACTATCACTATCCTTCCAACTGTTGAACGTTTACGGAATACGGTTTACCATTTACCAGTAGATAGGTAGGTACGCGCTCTACCTAATACGATACTTACCTACGTTTGTTGTAGGTGTAGGTGTAGGTAGCAACTAGCAACAGAACTTAGGTAGCTAGGTACGAGTTACGAAAAAATGTCATTTCGGTATTCGCACTTCATTCGAGCGACATTTTTTTCGAAAATTTGCCTTTGTTGGACCAAAAACACAACCGAACCCTTGCTTACATTTTTTTCTATCAAGTTGGGTGGATGCGCAGGACGCAGGTCCTACTCGTGGGCGGTATAATACATAATTGTAGGTTGGGTACACTTGTCCCTGGGCCCAGGGTGTTTAGGGGCCGAGTAATATGTACATAAATGGTAGAAGAGTGTTACCACCAGCATCAGCATCAGCATCAGCATCAGCTTTGTATTCGCAATCGCAGTGTCGAGTGTTGAGACCTCTGCCTTTGTACATAGGTGCGTAATTCGACGACATATCGTAGTCTTTCGATAAGTACGAATTATTAGTTTCATTTCGTTTGACCAACTTCCCGATGAAGAAAATTATCGTTCTAGCTATCAGAAAAATTTCCGACATGAAAAGGAAATAACAGTGGATATGGATACGGATCGCCCACGTGAAACGGAAATCATTCGAAACCATCGTTAAAACGATAAAATAGGGATCGTTCAATTCTCCCGCGTTTCTCGCTCGCTTCCGTCCTTCGTGCCGCTCATTCCATCCATCTACTCCTTCTACGCGGTACCGGTACCTACTACCTACCTATCTATCTATCTATCTATCAATCTACCTACCTACCTACCTACCTACCTACCTACCTACCTACCTACCAAAGTAGGTAGTAGGTACACGTGTATGCGCATTGCGTATTAACAAATATAGGTTTGTACTTATAGGAGCAAGAGCCTACTTATATTCCAAGTCGATATGCCAAAGTACGAAAAACGTTCGCAATCGCAGTGCTTCAATCTCAATACCTACTCGTGTCATTTTTCGAATCCATCGCATCGGGCCGAGTGCACGTTCAAATTTCGAAATTCCTAATAAAAAATTACGCTGAATCAGGAGTGCGATGGTATCGAAGGTACCATAACATAATAGGCCGTTAGGCCTACCCTACAGTACAGTGTAGCGTTAGGAAATTTCACAACATTTTACCATGTTTTCTTCCAAGTTTAACTCGAATACCTATTGTATCAAATTTCTATATTGGGCCCTACTCCCTAGTCCCTACACTCTATAGTAACTAGGTAAAGTCTACATTTTTGAGTTAGGTACAAGTACAACAGTATCCGCGACTGCGACTGCGACTGGGTGTGTGCGAAATGTCGAAATCGCAGCAAAGCACTCGAAATGCGCCATTTTTTTTTTTTCGGCAAATCAAAACATCGTTTTTAAGTATTTATTTCGATTTCAACGTTAGGCGTAGATATGGAAACGATCGAAACGCGCGTCGCGTCGTGATTTTGAATTTTTTCAGTTTTTCTGTCCATGTGTCGCAGTGTCGCGTTGCTTGATTTTTTGGAAATAGGCGATGATAATGTTTTAGCGAATATATGGGAAATTTTGCTGTTTGCTGGAATTCACTACGTGTGTCGCAGCGCTAATCGACCAAAATCGAAAGAAAAAAAAATTTAAGGAATTTTCAAATTATGTACCTACTCGATATAGGCGCAAGCTTTAATACCAGAACGACGGACGTTAGGCAATTTGTAAAACCCCACTTAACGTGTCTTTTCTTTTCTATAAAAAATTTCTATATTACATTCTTATTAGGTATAATAGGCCGCGATGATTAGGTACAGGCTTAGGCACTTCTACTCGAAATTGGTAATGTATGATTCGACAGTAGTAGAATAACTTGATAAGTAAATAAGTACGCGTAGTTAGTGGCGTCGGAAGCATAGCACCCACGCTTTTTGACCTTTTTCTGTATAAATTCGAGCGAAGAAAGACTAGAGCACCCACGGTTAGAAAACCAGGGTGACGCCACTGCGCGTAGTGATAGGTTCGGATGGACAGGCGGTGGCGGTATACGAATGTGTACAGAGACGGATAGGCCTATGCCGGTCTACACCGTCGTAGATAAAAAAAAAAATCCCCGGACAAAGTATTTCTCATGCCCTCGAAGCTGGTCGTCTGTTTGAGTGGTCACCAAGAAAATCAATCGCTAATAAGTATACCTACGTAATTTCTGACCTCCTATCAACCACTTCAGGACCTTCGGGCCCCTTTGGACAAGCGGGTCCAAGAAGGTTTTCCCATCGACGCCGATGCATTTTGGCGCTGTTGCGCCGAAAGAATGTTTAAAAAAAAAACTTAGTCATCATCAATTTTTTCCAACTTCAAAAGTTCGTGTTTTAGCTGATTATTTTGTAAAAACAACGATAGTCGGCATTTTTAAAGGAAAAGTTGTAAAATTTTTCAAATTTAGAAAACAAAATTATCACATTTCTCGACATTACGGAAAATTTGATGATCAATTAACACCCTCTGAATCAAATTTTCGCTCCCAAACATGATTTGAACGTGTTATTTCGGTCTCCTGTAAAATTTGATTTTTTGACTATGGTTGTTTTCACGAAGGACCCCTCAATTCCACATTATTTTTGAATAACGATATAACCAACGTAACATTTCGTTTTACCAACGCAGCTCAAATTTCACATAGATAGGTACGTAATTGGTATATCCATATTTATTAATCTATTACATTTCAATTCAAAAATAAAAAAAATTAAATGAAAAAGTTTGCGTCACTCAATCGTGACATTTGAACAAAATTACAAAGCTCGGATGCCTTTTTTAAACATTGTTTTAAAGTTGAAAATGAAACGAAAAAGGAATTAGATTGGTTTTTATCTTTAAAAAATAATTTAAATTTAGTACGAAAGGATTAGTTTAATTTTTTAAATATTTTATTAATTAAATTTAGAATTTAATTTAATTTATTATTAAATAAATAAATATTAATAAAAATATTAATTATTTTATTATATTAAATTATTACCTACATATGTGCAAATAGGAACGAAAAATTCTAATTCCATTATTAAAATTTATTAATGATTTTTTTTTTAATTCAAAAAATTAAAAAGTTCAAATTAAAAAAATTATCTATTTTCAAAAACATATCTACTCATTTTTCAGAATTTAAATCTTTATCTATAAAAAAAAAAAAAAAAAAAAAAAAAAAAATGGAAATTCGAAATTAATGTTTTAGAAATCAGAATAGGAAAAAATTTATTGAATTGGAAACTTTTTTATTTAAATTATTTTTTTTGTTATTGAATTATTATTATTTTTTAATTTAAATCTTGAATTAAAACTTCAAAGAAATGTAAAAAATTCAATTTTTTCAGAATTTAATGTCAAAAAAATTTTAAATTGTAAATTGTAATTTAAATTTTTTAATTATAGGTATTTCTTTTAGTTTCAATATGAAAAGTTTATTTTTTCAAAATTTAAATTTGAAATAAAAAAATTAAATTAGGAATTTTTTAGAATTTAAATTCTAAAAGGTTTTGAAAATCCGAATAAATTACAATTCAATTCTTTTTATTAGAATTTGTGATGCGATTTATGAAACCCAAAAGCAGAAAGTATGAAAATGAAAATAACATTACAGCATTTACTACTGCAGAGCGATTTTTCGAATTTTGGTCAAACAATAAATTTTCCCCTCATTTTTGGGTAGTTGAGCGTCTGAAAACTCGTTTTCTCGGAAATTTTTAAAAATTCAAATTTGAATTTCGAATTTCAGAACTTTGAAAAATTACAAACAAACAACGTGAATACTCGAATAATGTATAGGAAATTACTGAAATTAGGAATGCGGTATTGAAAAATGAAAATATTATAAATTTCAAAATGAAATACATGTAAAATACCGACAAATATATCACTTTATCGGATTTTTTTCTCTCTAAAAATTCGATCCTTTCAAAAATTCACCTAAATTCGCTCTGCTTTGAATAAAACGTAAATATTGCAAGTTTTCAAAATCATACGATTTTTTGAAGGCGTCAATCTCGATGAAAAAATGATCTTAAAAAGTTGCCAAATATGCCATTCGATAAGTATTTTCATTTCCTAAAAATAAAATCCTGTACAAATTTTACCTAAACTCACCCAATTTTGAAGAAAAAAAAATTAAAAAACAGCGTCGCCTCCATAAAAAATAAAAATACATGGGAATTTCTCAATTATGAATTTATGATAGAGTAACTAGAACGGGTAGCGCTGCAGTTGGTGAAAAAACAAAATGTTTGCTGGCGGGCAGGTTTGCCTCGGCTACGCGCAGTGTTGTGAAACGGGAATTCCCATTTTGCGGGAATGGGAATTGTTCCCGGGAATTCCCGGGAACGTTCCCACCTTGATCAAAACCGGGAATTCCCGTTTTCAAATAATTTATTTTTTTGAAGCAAAAACGAGATTTAAGTGATGTAATGATGTTTAGAAATGTCAATTTGAATGAAAATTGGTATTGATAGTTGATACCCTAGAAATACTTGAAATTAATAAAATTATTCAGGGATATCGATATCCCATATTTTATTTTTTTAGATGGTAATTTCAAGGTAATTCTTCAGGTTATTACCACGTGATTGATCCAATTAAAATATTCTTTTTAATTTTAACATCAATTTTTGACCATTTTGATGGTATTAAAATGTATTTTAATACCGAGGGAAACAACATGGTACCTTTTAATACCAGGAGGTGTCTAATAAATCTCAATATAATCAGAATCTTTTTTCTTGGAAATATTTTGAGAATTCCCGGGAATTCCCGGGAACAACACTTCGTTACCGGGAACTTTCACAACACTGGCTACGCGCCGGGAGTTGACATTATTATATTACTCTTGTTTTATGTCTATATTACTTTAATTACTACATTTATGATTTATACTACGGATACCATTATGACCGATTCATTCGGGTTATAACAACGTTTTTACGAGTACCGACCATAGCTGCGAGCTGTATGACGTAGTTGAGTTGAATGCATATGACTAACTCGTTCGAATATGTTTACAAACGTGATTCACAAAGCGAACGTTTACGAAAGAAGACGATAAAAATAATAATTATGCCGAGTTGGCAGTACGCAGTAGATTATTCATTAACGTTATACTTAAACGTTGAGCAATGCGCGAATGCGAAAGGGAAAACGTACTTCTTTCGTTTTATTTTTTGTTCCAATAACACTACTCGCAACTCCCATCCCATCCCAGGTCCTATCCTATTCCTATCCACTATCCAGCCAGCCCGAACCCCGAAGCTCACGAACGTAGAATCGTACTCTTGAATGTTATTCAAATTCAATTCAATTCGATCAACATCCACCATTCAGTCTGCTGTATTCTAATAATTCTAAATAATATTACGTTGGTGTTTCGCTGTTAGTTTCAAAATGTTTTTCTCGATTTTTTTTTGGTCGTCGTTGTTTATTTGTTAATTTTGCTACTTCGTCCCGCGTGCGTGTGTATTGCCTTGGCTCAACTTTTAAATCGAGTTGTAGTTTTGTTTCGCGTATGCGTTCGTATTTTTTATTTTCTGTTGTTATCGCGATATCGAAATCGTATTAATTCGAATACGTATTGCGGGAAAAATTACCTATTCTTCGATCATTTTGTCGCGTTGTGATAAATGATGTGTGTAGTGCGATGTTATTCGCAATAATAGGTAATTAATATGTCGCGTTTAGTGATGTGATAAAATAAATGATAAATGTTGCGTTGCGCTGCGATACGATACGATAAGTAGTGGTGATGATGATGATGATGATGATGATGATGATGATGGTGGTGGTGGTGGTGGTGATGGTGAAGGTGATTATTCGCAGTGATACCGATATCAACAGTGCGGTGGTAGCTCACTAGCTCAGTGATATAAATGTTGTTGGTAATGTTTTCGTTTGTGTCGTTGATTCGATATACCAACCTTTAATACTCGCGCACTTGGTAAACAACAAAATGAAATCGTTGCAAATTGCAAATTATCTAATATATTACGATGCTGTGTGATGTGATTTGAATTTGAATCGGTTTCGCCAGTCGTGTTGATCGAATACGGCGCGGTGCGACGCGACGCGGAGGTATTCGTTTAGGCGCTGTAAATTCATTCGATGTACCTAAATCTTATTCAAAGGGTTTGCTCGTACTCGTAGTGAATCGCGCGAAAGACAACTTATGTAGTCCTACTTGGAATCCGGCGTCAAATAGAATCAGGCAGAGCCAGAGGAGCAGGAATCTAACGCGGACAAGAGGACTGTTCGAATTCGAAAAAAAATACGACCCGGATAGTAGGGTGTGTTTACATTCGAGCTAACCATGACAAGTCAACCGAGAAAATTTAGCGAGAAGATAGCCCTTCATAATCAGAAACAGGCTGAAGGGGACGCAGCCTTTCAACAAATTATGCGCGAAGTTACCGATGTCACGAGCAACGTAAGTGTTTATGAAAGATTCACATTTACCTCGTCTCCTAGTCGTACGTACACGTACGTATACGTAGATACTACCTGTAGTTGTACTGTACTACTTACGTTAGTTAGGTTAGGTTGGTTGGGTGAGCGTATCCTCTTTCCTCGCACTCACTGTCAGTACCTACCAAAACCTACCCATCTTCGGTAGGTAGGTAGGTAGGTACGAGTAGTTGGCCAATGCCAGTACATAAATAACCATCCGTACAGTACAAATCGCAATACGACATCAGCTACTCTACTCTACGATACATGATACCCGAACGTTCGTACATATAATACACTTATTTATATATCTTTGTACTAATTTTTTAGTCTGTACAAGGCTCAGGCGGTCGCGGTCATCTCCACAATTTTTGACGGGGCTTCATAAAGTCGCGTAACATGTTTGAGAATACCGAGAATACATAGGTACAAACAACTTCTTGGTGGGCAGCTGAGCTGCAGTGCAGACTCAACTACAACAAGGCGAAAAAAAAACCCCACAGATTGTCCAGTTTTTCTAGTTTTTAAGGTGGTGGTGGTGGTGGTGGTGGTGGTGTATCTTCTATGTACTTGCCCTTTAATAGGAGAGAGAGTGACATAAGAAACCACACGTTGATTAGGGAGACGCAAAGGTGCCATGTTAAATGCCGGACATCCTAAGTAATTATGGTGTCCTGTAATGCATCTAGGAAATTTGGAATACGTTTACGTATGTGTGACCTGGCGTAGGGAACCGTGGCCAATGTTTTCAGACTAATTATTACAAAAAACTACTTCGTTTTGTTCGACTTGAATGGTTAAGAATACAATAATTTCAATTCGAGTGGTAACTTGAATGACAATTCTCATTAAAAGTAGATTTCCTGTAATGTCTACGATTTGGAAACTGGGTTGGACACTAACCACGTTTTCCTACGCCAGGTAACACGTTTTGATGTTGATTGATAAGATTCTGCGCATCGTTGATCGTATATTGTCCGACCACTATACGATGGCGGATCCTGCCTGAAACTGCGATTTGAAAAGCCTAAACTTTTTCAAAAAGATCAGTAGTTCCCAAACAATGTGGGGGGGGGGAGGGGCTGGCGTACCACAGGGTAGTTCGTGCAAAGTGGCGCGGGTTCTCCAAAATTTTTAATTTGCCCAAGTGGCAAATATACCAAATTTCAAAACTCTATCACGTTCTGGCGGTTTTTTGGAAGAAACTGCACTTTGCCATTTAAACACATGCAACTTCACTGACAATTAAGGGCGTTCTTTACGCAACTATTGATCGCACAAAAAAATGATAAGAATAATTTTTTTTTCGAAATTTCATCAGCTACATTTTATTACTGAGCTATTTTCTGCATTAAGTCACGCATTAACGAGATAATTGCGAAAAACTGATTTGGGGGGCACATTATCCACAATTGGGGGCGAAGCAAGCGTCGTAGGGGTGGAGACTTTTAGTATGTTTAATAGGACGGGTAAATCTACCACTTTATGAAGAAAAAAAATCCTGCAGTTTATCAGAACAAACCTGTTTTAGTGACGAAATATGACGATTGACACCAATATTTCGCGATTTGGTGTTTCTTTATAAATATAACTATATGTATGTATGTATGTATGTATGTATCTACAAAATTTGTCACTGCGATAACTCGAGTTATGATTGATGAAATTAGTTGAAATTTATATGTGTGGTAGAGGGTCACTGGGAATAGAAGCCTATTGAATTTGAGCGAAATCGGTTCGCGGGTTCGCGAGATATCCGTGATTGAAATTTTCAAAACTCGATAACTCAGCAAATAAGCTAGGTACGTGATTTTTGCACATTACCTTTTTTATAGTACTCTTCAAGATCTATCAGGGTACCAAATTTGAGCGAAATCGGTAAGCGGGTTCGCGAGATATCCGCGATCGAAAATTTCAAAACTCTAAATCGGCGGTCTAGGATGATTCGTTCAATTGAATCAGTCGTTCGCGAACGATCCATTCGAATGAATCAGTCGTTTTTCATTTTATTTGAATTTGGGATGAAAGAATTGTTCGCGTAACGATTCTTTGAAATGAATCCAGTTTTCTTGAATTTTCACAAAAAATTTGAAAAAATTCGATAAAAAAATAATAAAGATCTCCAAAAAAATTTTTTTTACAAAAATAAATCTTTGAAAAATCTTTAAAGAATATCCAAAAATTTGAGATAAAAAAATCTTGAAATTGGTTGTTTGTAAATTTTTACAAAAACTTGAAAAAAATGATAAAAAAATAAAAATCTTTAAAAAATAATTTTTTGACAAAAAATCTTTGAAAATTATTCAAAGAATATCCAAAGAATTTTGACAAAAAATTGAAAGAAATCTGATGAAATAAAAATTTTCAAAAATATTTTTTTTACAAAAAATCTTTGAAAAATGTTCAAAGAATATCCAGAAAATTTTTGATTTGTGATAAAAAAAAATTGAAATCAGTTGTTCGTGAATTTTGACAAAAAATTGAAAATAATCTTTAAATAATATTTGTTTGACAAAAAATTTTTTTGACAAAGAAATTATTTTTTTTGACTTTCCTTCGAGGATTTTTTTCTGCGATGGTTTTAAGGTGTTTTTTTGGAATTTTCTGAAAATCCATCAAAATTTTACAAGCCCCCCCCCCTCTCACAGCGACACATCAAAAAAAAATCTTTGAAAAATCTTCAAAGAATATCCAAAAATTTGAGATAAAAAAATCTTGAAATTGGTTGTTTGTGAATTTTGACAAAAACTTGAAAAAAATGATAAAAAAATAAAAATCTTTAAAAAATAATTTTTTGACAAAAAATCTTTGAAAAATATTCAAAGAATATCCAAAGAATTTTGACAAAAAATTGAAAGAAATCTGATAAAATAAAAATTTTCAAAAATATATTTTTTTTTTACAAAAAATGTTTAAAACATGTTCAAAGAAAATACAGAAAATTTTTGATTTGTGATTAAAAAAAAAATTGAAATCAGTTGTTCGTGAATTTTGACAAAAAATTGAATAATATTTGTTTGACAAAAAAGTTTTTTGACAAAGAAATAATTTTTTTTTGACTTTCCTTCGAGAATTTTTTTTTGCGATGGTTTTAAGGTGTTTTTTGGAATTTTCTGAAAATCCATCAAAATTTCACGAATATCCAAAGAATTTTGACAAGATTTTCAAAAATATTTTTTTTACAAAAAATCTTTGAAAAATGTTCAAAGAATATCCAGAAAATTTTTGATTTGTGGTAAAAAAAAAATTTAGCTGATTTTTTTCTTCGAAAAAATCAGCTATTAAATTTGACCCGTTGGTAGCAGTGGGGGGTGGGAGTGATATTTCTCGACGTTTTATGACGAAATATGACGATTGACACCAATCTCGCGATTTGGTATTTCTTTATATATAACTATATGTATGTATGTATGTATAGACCAAATGTGTCACTGCGATAACTCGAGTTATGATTGATGGAACTAGTTGAAATTTATATCTGTGGTAGAGGGTCATTGGGAATAGAAGCCTATTGAATTTGAGCGAAATCGGTAAGCGGGTTCGCGAGATATCCGCGATCGAAATTTTCAAAACTCTGTGACTCCGCGAATAAGGTAGATATGCGATTTTTGCACATCACCTGTTTTATGTAACGTTACGATAACGGTATTTTAACGTTACAAATCCAATAAATCGTCGTTCTAGGATGATTCGTGCAATTGAATCAGTCGTTCGTGAACGATTCGTTGAAATGAATCAGTCGTTCTTGAACGATTCCTTGAAATGAATCACGATTCATTCAAATGAATCGGTCGTTCGCGAATGGTTTGTTGAAATGAATCAGTCATTCTCGAACGATTTGTTCAAATGAATCAGTCGTTCCAGAATGTTTCATTCAAATGAATCAGTCATTAGCGGACGACTCGTTTAAATGGATCGGTCGTTCGCGAACGATTTGTTCAAATGAATTGAAATTGATTGTTCTCAGAATATTTGTTCAAATGAATTAGTCGTTGCAAAGGATTCGTTCCAATGAATCAGTAGTTCGCGAATGTTTTCTTGTACAGTATTTTCCATTAGAAAAATATCTTATAAAATCGAATTTATTTCATAATTTTGACTTTTGGATTGATTGCAATTTTTTTGTACCTATTGAACATAATTAAACCTATTGATTTTTGGAAAATTTTAAAAATTTTTACAAAAAAAAAAGTTTAGTCCTTCGCGAACGATTTGTTGTAATGAATCGGTTGTTCTCAAATGATTCTTTCGAATGAATCACTCCTTCGCGAAGGATTCCTTGGAATCAATCAGTTGTTTGTGAATGATTCGTTTGAATGAATCAATCGTTTCCGAACGATTCGTTAAAATGAATTGGTCGTTTCCGAACGATTCCCTTAAATGAATTAGTCGTTACGTTACAAACGATTCGACCAAATGAATCGGTCATTTTCAAAACGAAAAAAAATCAGCTTGTCTACCGCAGAGGCTGCGGTAGAGTTTTTTTCATCTAATTTCCCTGGACTATTTGTACGTATTTAGACTATGCAACACGGCTCAAGGGGTCGTCCTCGTCTCTCCAATTTTTGATCGAGCGTCATGAAGTCGCATAACATATGAATACATAGGTACCACTTGTAGTGATCGGGTTGCAGATTCATCTACAACCAGGGCTGCAAACTGATATTTTTCGAGTTTTTGGGTTTCTGGTTTCAACTCCTCAGAAAAGTCATAGATCAATTGTTTAGGTTATAGTTACAGTTCTTGAAAATATTGGAAAATGGTTCTTAGTAATTGGATCAAGTTCCAAGTTCGAAAATCATTGGTTACTGATTCAAATTTGGTTTTTGGTTCAGGTTCTAAAATGGTCTGTAACGTCAGTAAATCTGTAATAATTGAATAATAATAAATTAAGTATAGTTATATTAGGTACTAAAACAAAATATGTACCTACGTATATACGAGTATGTTACCGGTTACCGTTAATGTATAAAATAACTAGGTAATGTAATACCTACACCAACTAAACAATATTGTTGATTGGAAGTTTTTGTACACTTTAACTATAGTTGTTACTTCGTGCTTAGACGAGGTGTCTTCAGTTAAAGTATGTAGGTATTACTTAATCAGTTACGTATTAAATGTGATATCTTTCGCATAAAGGGCCTTTAGCTGGTAAGACGGTGAAATCCGCACCCGAACCAATTTCGACGAAAGCTACCCAAAATGTTTGTATAGAAATGTAAAACAGCCCAGATTTATTTTTACCTCGCACCACCGCTGCTTTCCAAGATATTTCCTCCTATTGGTCGAAAAATCAATATTTTTCATCTCCAGAGGGGGGGGGGGGGTGGATGGTTGTGTGTGGTACAACATTTTTAAAATTTTCACAGAAAATGGGCATTAGCATTAGGAATAAGGGATAATACGAGTGCGAGTTTTTTTTTTTTTGTATTTACTTGATTTTCCCGAGAGTTGAAAATTTCTAAAATAGAGGGGAGGATGGGCCCGGGTATATTTGACAAAAAGAGTGAATTTTTGAAGTGAAGTAGGTACGTATTATTACTCGACTGCAAAATTTACCTAATTTTATTCTTTTCAATTAATTGCGTTTTCATAGCTAAGAATTTATTCTCATTTAGTACGTAATTTAACTAAGGACATACCGTCAATTCGTGAAATAACTATAGATAGGTAGGTATTTCATACATTCCCTAGAGTAAGTGTACGCAAATGACATCCATTTTAACACTTGCTCAGTTAGAGTATAGGTAACTATATTTATCTGGTATCAACTAATTTAACGCCTTAACGGTAACATAGGTACCTGTAATAAAATAATACTATACTAAATTACTGAGCATGTAAAACATCGCGTCGTATCTTAATTTAGTATAGGTAATGTACAAAAGATGTAGTATTTATGTAGATGTACTATTTACAGAGTATAGCATCGAGTTGCAAAAAAATTCAACGTACGAATACTTGTCAAACAGGCGTTGGAGGCTCTTTACCGAATGTTAATAATATCTCCTTTCGCAGTTATTCTCCTTCTTCTTCGCCTTCGGGCTCTTTCATGAAGGTAAATCTATACCCAATTATCTACCCTTTGCGTTGCGTTGCGTTGCCTGCATGTAAAATCGAAAAAATTATTTCACGATAAGTAGGTAGAAGTACATACGTTACATTTACGTAAATACTACGTACCATACATGCTTGAGTGTTCAAAATAGGACCCGGATCTCACCTTTCCAAGATAATTTCATCTTGCCCTTATTTATACGGTACCTCTCTACCTATATGAAAAAGATCTCGCCTCGCCTCGCCTTTATTTGTAGCTGTGTAGTGTGTATGTAGATGTACACCTTTACCTTTAGACCTATGTAGGATGTAGTTGTACGTTGTTTGTTGTGTTGTATTTTCAAAGTTTCGCTATCTTTCATACGAGTGTACCTACCGTAGTGTTTTTTGGGGCTTGTGTAGCCTGTGAGGCGTGTAGCAAGATGCACGTAAATATGTTTCCTAAAAACGTAGCGTAGCTAATAATTGCTAATCTTCTGTTTACGGTGAAGCGAAACTATTCTGATGACCTGCTCTAATGTATGGTATTTTTGTAGTATTATGGAAAAAGTCTATAACCAGTCATCGTGTCGAGTTTGCAATCTCGAATACTCTTCGAGTTATCGTTTCTCAAAGGCTTGATTTACACATTTTTATTGCGGGTAGGAGGGGGGGGGGGCTATTCGGGAAAAATTGAAAAATTATCGTTAGGGTGAATCGGCCCTTTTTTGGGTCGTATTTTGAAGTCAAATAATGAAAGTTGATTCTTAGTGTCTTGAGAATTTGATGGTAAAATAATTTTTGACCCTTTACCTCTTCAACCCCCCACGCCCCCATAGTGAGGCCAAGTCGTTGTTTTAAAAAAAAAAAAATTTATATCCTCGCAGATTTACCAATTGTAGTCAACTTGGGTTCTCATTGAGATACCGATGTGAAGTAAATACTTACACATAAATGAGCATGTAGCCCTGACTTTTATGTATAGGTAATTAGATAATTATAGGTACTAGAAAAATTTCAGATTCTTGGCATTCACTTTGATGAAAAATGACTAAAATTTCACATTTTTTCTAACAACAAAAAGAGTTGATCGTACTTGCTTAGAGTGAGAGTAAAAAATATTCCGACCTCTCGGGAGATCATCTTTTGGACTGTCTGTGTCTACTTCAATTCTAGCCAATACGTAACATCACGAAAAGCTCATCGAGAAGTAAAGTCGTGTACATGACGTACAATGTGCATTGTACATACATACTACCTAAGTACACTACATACGTAGATTTGATTTTATGAATTCTCGAATGTGCCCGATTTACGATAGTCGCGTTATTCAAGCCAACCTACCGCAAAGTGCGAGTGCATAGGCTTAGCTAATGTTGAGTTGGAAGACGCGGGTATCTATTCGCGGAATACACGCACGTGCGATGAATAGAGGTGCGGATGCGGATGCGGTCTCTGTATTTCACGATTGATTGTACTTACATTTTGTACGTAACTGCCCTGCCCTACTACAAATCTTTGTCTTTTTTGTTTTTGCCGGTACGTCCGTTGAGTACACGTACACTCTGTAGGTACTAGGTACATTAATAGATATTATTGACTGGGTGTAGGTCTAGGTACATAGCTACGTACATTAGTTGGTATCAAGTAGTGTTTTTTTGGTGTGGCATCGGATGATCGCAGCGACTACATACCTGAATAACGGTAATACGTCGTCAACAGTACGTATCTCGAAAAAGTGAAATTTTACAGGAGAGCAATTTTAGTCTTTTTCACTTATTGCTGTTCAAAATGTTCTATTTATACCCTTTTTTCATCGCGATTGAATTCCTAAAGGAATCGTATGATGTTGAGAACTTGCAATTTTGTATGTTTTATTCAAAAATGACCGAGTTTAGATGAATTTTTGAAAGAAGCATTTATTCGCATCTTACGTTGTTAAAAGAAATTTTGAGATGCAACATCGGAGGGTTTTCAACAACTAATCAGTGGTACTCGTATTTCCAATTATTGCAAGCGTAACTTTTGGACGGAGGGTGTCAAATGGACCTGGAGGCTGGACCCCAGAATTGCAGAAAACTTGAAATCGTTTGTTTTGACTTTTGAGATGCCATTGCAATGTTATTACTTCTTATTGCTACTCCAAAGGTGCGAATTATAAATATGTACGAGTATATAGATAGTTGGATACCTCTCTATATCAGCGCAGCATAACCGATGATAAAATAAATATCAATATGGCCGATTTCCATATCATCGAAATTTCAAGATGATAATTTGTTCAAACTCGAAAAACCGGATTTGTTCGCACGTTATGTTGTATTGAGCAACTCTGTCCGCGTCTGTCTTTGACTCTTTGTGTATTGTGTCTATCATCTGTATTCAATAGGTATGCACGTAGAATGGGTGTAGGTGTAAGTAATCGCAATAATTAAGTGGATGGTTGGGTGAGTTAGTAAGCGAATGGGTAGATAGATTAGTAGGATAGGTAGGTACGATACTATACGAAGTATGTATCAATGTATCATTTGTTACGAATGCACGCTACAGTTGGACGTACTACGCGTAAATATGTAATGTAGGTACTAGGTAGGTAGGTAGGTTCAGGTATAGGTAGACGGTGATCAGTAGATAGAGGTATGCCCGTCTCGGATTGTAGTTGGAAGACGAAAAGTGACCGCAGCGCAGAGCAGAATACTCGTAATTTTGTACTCGTATGTTTACTAAACGAAACGAAACGAAACAGTGATTTCGTCTTGGTCAAATTCAAATACATAGGTAGGTAGGTATACTATAAAAACACGTCCTTGAATGTTGCCTCCGGTTCGGCATCGTGTTCGTATTCGCGTTTTTGCTCGTTCGTGTGCGTATGTTAGCAATGTAACGTAATAGCGTAGCGTACTCGCACTCGCCGTCAGTGCCAAGTTCATTGTCTGTGTAAAGGTGTGCGAGAGACGAGACGAGGCACGAGGCGCGAGAGTTACCTAAACCTATACGCTTGAACCATTAGATACCCAAAGTACGCGTGCTGTTGTGTACTTACTACTTATGTTAGTGCTTACCTAGTGTCGATGCGTCGCGTATGTTACGTAAGTATCGATAATGATGTAGGTAAAGGTATGCAGAATGCACATTGTACATGCATTAGGTCTAGGTGCGGTGCATTACAATTTACATAAATGCACTTACACTGAATGAAGAAAATATATTTTAAAATGGCCACTATTTCCTCAAAACACCGTAATGAATACAGAGCCGACGTGAGAATCGCAGGAAATTCGCGAATTACTCTGAATGTGAGTTTTCACAGCGTTGATTTCTGTTTTCTATGGATGTACAATATTTACTGTTTTCACTGGAAGCTGTCACAAAATTGACCCGGTTCGACAAATTGAATGCGGTGCTGTGTTTCTTATGTAACTGTTGCATTTCATGTGTATGTAGTACATGCGCATTAGGGTGGAGTGAAAAAAAAAAAAACACCATACCTACCTCGGATTTCGACCAAACTCACAGAGAGAGGATGGTTTACTATGAGTTGAGAACCTTCCAAAAAAAAGTTGACCCCCCCCCCTCCCCCACCACTCAGGTGAGCGGAGCTGGGGACGCTCAGAGTAGGGTCACTTTTGAAGAGAGAGAAAAACGCGGATTTTCGCTATTTTCGAGCAGTGGCACCCCACCGCACCCTTCTGAAAAAGTGCAATTTGAGTTTCTACACCTCCCTGGACTATCGATTTTGAAATTTGAACAACTTTTGGTCCTCGACAGGGCGGTTGAAAAGTTGCAGTTGCTGAAAAAATAGACATTTTCAAGTTACAAAAACACGAAATACCCTCTGCATGGCGCCAAAATTGGGCTTGAATGACTCTTATTGATACAAAAAAATTATTTCGATGGAAAAGATTGGCAATTTTTCATTTCAGAGTTGGCAACTTTCAATTTCAATAAAACAACAAAATTTCCGTACTTTCTGAGGTAAAAATGAAATTTCGTGCATTCGGCAACTGCGCGATTTCGGCGTAACGTTTATAGGTACATACATTTATAGTGTGGAGAAGTACGCATCGCATCGCATCGCATCGCATCGCACTGCACTGCACCATGTGTGTGAGGTGCATTATGTAGATCTAGGTATTTATGTAAAGTATATTTACAAAGTATGACGTATAAGTACCAGTTGGAGTAGGTATAGAGGTATGTAAATGTATGAATGAGTAAGTTCAAAGTTGGTGAGAAGAGGAGGAGTAAAACTGCGCCGATGTTGAGTGGATCGAGTGCGGCGCAGTGCGCTGCATATGCATGCGTATGCGACACATGCGTATGCGAGTGGTTCAGTTCGTTACCGTTTATTGGTTTACTGTTCTTTTCTTTTTCATACGTAGGTACGTCAATACGCGATAACACGTTTTAAACTTTAAAACTTTGATAAATAAGTATCGTTCTCACAAAAATAATTACGCAATTATTTTTACGCGAACGCGATAGGATACGCGCCGCGCTTGTGTAGGGTATTCATTTACGCGTGTGAGTACCCGTACCCTAGCCTATTCCTAAATTACACTCATTGATTTGCGTTTACCTCGCCGCCGTCGCTGTCCTCGTGGTGCCTCTTGCGTTGCGTTGCGTTGCGTTGCGTTGCCAATCTCGCTGGCATGGCATGGCATGGCGCGCTGGCTTACGTTTGATATATAGGTATTTGGAAGGAGCTGAATGCCGAGTGTAAGTAATACCTGTGCGATCTACTCTACATGCAGTAGATAATAGATATTGCACATAGTATTTATGCTCGTACCTTTTACCTTGGGTTGATGGTTATGCCTATGTCTATGCCTACATGTACCTTACCTACTTTCATAGCCTGCCCGCTTGTCTGCCTACTTGATACGTAGACGTACAGGACGTACTTGATTAGTAGTTGATTAGCAAAGTAAAGTAGGCATTTGGGTACAGAATAGCGCCGAACGACGACAAACTCGAGTACGGCGTACGAGTAGTGGTACATTGGGTACATTCACATTCCTGGTTGAATTTGTAACTCCTCGCGGCGCGACTAAAGGGTGCGAGCGCGACGTAGTCGTGTCGAACGTAAGGAGTGCGCAAGAACGGCATTTCGACAGCTATACGAGTAGTATACGTCTTATTACCTATACCTACCACGAGTATAAAGACACCGTTTGATTTGTGCAAAACGATCAATCTCGCTGTGCAAAAGAGACTTATTTTGTTTTTATCCCGGTACACGTACACGTACACGTAGGTATCGGATCGGTATACCCTATTATTAGTAGGTACCTACGAGTAATAATTATTAATACGCACCTGTTGCATCTACCGCGTAATATTTCATTGGTAGAATACACTACATAAATGTTGATGGCGCGGCGGAGTGGAGAGGAACAGCGATGCGCGACACACACGCAGAGTAGTCTACATTACAAGTATCTTCGGTTTGTGATATCTCCAAGTCCCTATATTGGTACCTATGGCATGGCCTATACCTATTCGTAGTACGAGTATGACTACATACGTCGCGTCGCGTCAAGTATTCCATCTTCAAATCAAGCGGGCCAATGTATTCGATTCGATTTCAAGTTGCGCCGCCGTTATACGACGCGACGTAACGTTTTGCGCCTCCGCGCGCCGTGCCGCTCCTGATTACTTATTCCGTCGTACCTTCTGCTACCTACAATCTACATGTTTATAATATAATTTCTCTCTCTCTCTCTCTCTCTCTCTTACTCTACTGCCACAGACTGTTAGGATGCTGGTTGGCAGACCCGTTTTCAAGAATGCTCAAAAAAAGTGGCTTCTGGCTCTGGCTGACCCCCCCTCTACACGAATTGATAGGCTTACGAGTCTTGATGTTTTTTTTCTTTTTCAACATTGTTTCCCTCGTTGTTTCTTATACCTATTCTGTTGTCTCTGCTGGATTATCTGCTACTTTACTGATAGTGATATGTAAGATGATTGCCACTGATATTTTCTGTTATAATATTACGTCAACTATTCGATTATTTATTAAATTTCTTTCTCGGCTATCTACCATCTTACAGCTATGGTGGTATTTAGATGTTGCTCTACGTACGGTGGTGCTTCATTATGGACCAAGATTACGATTGTCGATATTCTTTGACGTTTTATACATTACATACCTACTATTTGGTTATCTAGATATTAATTTATTAAATTTTTCCTTTCAATATTTAAATCATCTTTTCGGTTTATCCTTATCTCCTAATTTGTTGTTTTTTGCTTCCGTATTTTCGCAAAACTCGTCAGTGGTTAGATTGTAGTTGGTATTCTTTTCTTTTTGATGTTCTCGAATGTAGCTGTAGAATGTGGACGTAGACTTCAGAGCTCGCTCGCCCAACAAGGCATGATCTCGGTATTTATAGTATATGGAGCTTTGTTGGTTTGGTACGTTACTTCACTACATTTGAAACATACTGTGGATGTTACAATAACCTTGAATTTTTTTTCACGCTTCCCCTCCCTTTGATTACGATCGAATATCGTATCAGCACCTCCTAGAATAAATCCAAATGAAACTACACGTTTGCAATATGCTATAATTTATGCAGGTACGAATATAGGTGGATGGATGGATGGATGGATGGGTAGGTAGGTAGGTAGGTAAGTAAGTAACTAATGCCATATAGTAGGTTCCTCTGCCTACCTATGTATGCATGCGTGCATTGTGTTGTGCGTGTGGTGTACACTGGTACTGTCTGATTCAAATGCTGACTGATGTGAAGTAAAGTATTGAGATGGATTTGATCAAAGCCCGGTGCGGCGGGGTGGCTTGGCGCGCGTGGTGCTGTCTATACGATTACATCGTTTGCTATGCGACGCTACTAAAAAACGTAGTTAAGGCCTCGCTCGATGTTGTTCTTTTTGCCGCATTAAATCAGAAATAACGCCAGAGCCTACTGAAAACCCGTTGTGAACGAAGTAGCGCGCATGCCGTATGTATACCTACCTACCTACTACAACCCTGCTTCTATCGAAATAATTTTTTTGCATCAATAGGAGCCATTCGAGTCCAGTTTTGGTACCAATTTTTTGCTATTCGAACTTCTCGATTTTTTAGCGATCCGCAACTTTTCAACCCCCCTGGTAGGGTGAGAAAATCCGATATCAAATTTAAAGGTCAATGGTCTGGGGAGGTGTAGAAACTCAAATTGCACTTTTCTGGTGCTATGACCGAGGTAACATGTAGGTGGCACAACCCAAAAGTGGCAAAAAACTGCGTTTTTTTCAAAAGTGACCAGGTGGCTCAAATTTTTTGGGGGAGGTACTCAACTCAAAGTAAACCACCACTGTGAGTTTGGTCAAAATCCGAGATATGTTTTTTTTTCACTCCATCCTAGTGTGTATGTAGTGGTGTGCATTTCCTATCTATGCCAGTGCGTGTGTGTGTGTGTCGTCGTTGGTCGTTTAACGATGGTAGCGCTTCCAACGGGAAAAAGTCATTTTTGCGGAGTGCCATTACTAGGTATTCTGTATATAACTTTGATTCATTCGCCGGCGCCGCATTGTCTTAAGGTTGTACCAAGAGTGTGCTGCAAGTCTAGAGACGTAGAAGTACGTTTGTCTGTCGAGTCGAGAATCCAGATCTGGCTGTTCATACCCACTATGCGGACTGGACACTATTCTTACGGTGTTTGGAAAATCCCTCGCAGCTCATCTTACTTTAGTCAAAAAAATCCGCAATCACCTAAAACCATACGCTGAAAGATGGCGCATGGCGTGACGCGGCGTAGCTATACTTCGAGGGTCTTTGCAGCGCAAGCATCCGTACGTTCTGAACGCAGTTTGTAAGTTTGGACTACGTGTAGGTCCCAGGTACTGATCGATGGTGTGGCTTTGGGTGTGTTGGCGCGGTGATATGTGACATGACGCGGTTGGGTTGAAAGAAATAACCCTCTGCATTGGTTGACGATACGCTTCAAACTTTTGAAGACGACTCATTGTCTAAATTATTCGGCACGTTTCGGGAGAAAAAGATCCGAACGAAATCCTTCAAAATGAATGGAAATACTTACCTACGCACGTATGGTCAGAGGTCAAACTGCGCTCATTCGCGAGGAAAAACATTCTCGAGCATAACTCTCTCGAAGTCGCGGTACTTGCTTCGTTTTTCCTTGCCGGAAGCGATAAACGCGAATGCAAAGCGACGAAAATCTGGCATTACTTCGTTGAACAAATGTCGCGTCCTCCAGCCAGCCAAGTAAGCGTTCGACGAAAGCTGTTTATGGCCAGTTTCAAAATATCGTCTGCCGATGATCGACCGACCGATTGATGGATGGATGGATGGATGGATCGATCGCCTGCGATTCAAGTTGACGAAATAACAAATTCGAACGCGGCGCTGGGTTTCCAATGACGACGCGATGCATAGTGTGACTGTGACTGATGGAAGAGGGCAGGCCGGATAATTGCTTCGAGTATACATATAAAGTGATACCAAGTATATAAATGAAATGGAGTGAGGCGTAATATGCTATGGGTACCCTCACCCTGTAGACTATAGAACACTCTGCTTCGAGCATATTCGCGCGTGTTCCTAATTTCCTACCCCAATTTCTGATTATGCGTGCGTCGACCCGAGGCTTGAATCTTTGTTGATTTGTCCAAGTTTAGTCTGTCTATCAACAGTAATGATGATTTCGTTTACTACGGGGCATCAGCGTACAGAAATTAATGCTTTTTTTCTAAGCACCCGTTGAAAGCTGCATATTATTAAGACGAGTCGTTTATTAACTAGCGCTTGTGCGGAATGCCCATCCTTCGGGCGACCGTAGACGAGTACATTTTTTTGTAGATTTACCTACGTATTAGTTAGTTACAGCGTAGTTCTTACTTAGGAAGAATATTTACTGAACGGTCACGGTGGAACAAGCACCAACTCGACAAAAGGTTGTGTATTATATTCGATTATTGGCCCGATTACGTTTCAGGAAAAATGAGCGTAGAAGAAAGGAGGATAGCGAGATAAGCCGAGAGGAGAAAAAATTCCATTTTGTGAACGAAAAAGCGATATGATACTTACTCGCGAATGGCGTGGCGTGGCGCGGCGCGGCGGTAAAAAGCATCGGGAGCGAGCCCGAACCTGAGCCTGAGCAGAGGCGACGAATATTTACTGGTTAGACTTTCTGCTAAAGGTAGACGGCGCGGCGGTGACAATGGAGGGTTTTGGGGTAATAGAACGCGATGGCCCAATGACCTACTAAAGAGAAATGCTCGTGTTGTGTTTGAAAAGTCTAGTATGGTGTGGTGTGTGGTATGGTACGGTGTGTAGCGAAGCAAGCGATAGCGATAGCAGCACCCATACAGATCGATATAGCGGCAAGCGGCAACGCCGACACGCCGCGCCGTCAAAAAATATTGGCTGGAAATTCGCCGTGAGCTACCGCAACGCTCGTCCGCCCCGATAAAATTTTGAGAGAACTCGTCGCGCGCTATTTTACGAGTATCTCTCTGTTTATTGGCGCTATCTACGTATAACGTGTACTACAATACATACTTTGTAGTACATCACAACGTACGACACTGCGTTGCGTTGCGTTGCGTTGCGTTGCGTTGCGTTGCGCCGCGTCGCGCTGCACTGTCGGTCGTCGTTTGTCGCAATGCAGCGCTACACCGCGTATCAGTGTCATGCCATGCCGTTGCCTGCTACGCTTTGTGTCAACGTAATACTTTTGCCCCGCAGATATGCGTACACGCAGATACGTGGTCCAGTGCTGGAAAACTTTATCAAGTATTTTTTTTTCTTTTGTCGTAAAGGGGGGGGGGGTGCAGTTTTCCAGCACTGGGATGTACATACATAGCTGCGTAAGTAGTAAGTACATCCACCAAATGAAAGCGGAGATGTTTGGATTTTCTTTCCACTATGAGGAAATTATACTGCGTGGTAGGATGTTGCTTTGCTTCGCATGCATCCTATAGTATTCTTCCATTCCTTGGGTATTATTGAACGATCGTATTGCGTAATTTTTTGTATGGGTAGTCGGATGATTGATTCGTAATTATTAGCTCCGATCATTTTCTTCCTTTGATGGACCACCTTACACTATACTAACCGGCAAAGACATCTACAAATTTGAAAGCTATTTTCTTGCTGGCTGGCTGACTGACTGACTGACTGACTGAATGAGTGGATGAGTGAGAGGGGAACGGTTAAACGCGCAACGTGTTTGATATCTTACCATGTACTTACCTGCGCCTACGTTTGTACATCTGAAAACAGAAGGCATCAATTGCCAGCACAATAGATTAATAAGAGAACCTGGTCATTTTGAAAGTTCGAATCAAATTACTCGTACAACAAATGAATCGTCATCGTCGCATCGCAGAGAATCTATCTATCTGTTAACTTACTTGCTTAGGTACCTAACCTATCTACCTGCGTCTGCGTTTTCCGCATTCAAAGCTTTATCCGATCCGAGGGCAAGAGGTTTCAATCGTTACTCGCTCAAAAGGCCGACTTGAAACTTTTGCGTTGATGTCGCATTGTTGGAGTGGTTGGACCATGTCCATGGTGCGACGCGACGCGATCGATGGTATAATTATTCACTATTCAGACTTTAGACCAGTCCCTTAGACGCGAATGCGATTGATTGAAACGGTTGCGTTGTCGTTGCGTTAGTGCATTTGGCGAACGTAAGGCAATGGCTGACTGAAACGCTGAATGATGAGGATAAAGCTACAAGAGGATAGCGGAAAGAGAAAGAGAGGTAGACTGGGCGCTTATTCATTGAGTATGAATAGGCAGTCCGCGCCGCGCCTCACCGCGCTGATTCGCCAAGCTGAATTACCAATGGAACTATGTTGAGGTGTGTGAACCGTGTACTTCTACTTCACCCTTATGCTACATCGCTGTGCGCCTGCCGCGCCGCGCCGTCTTTACAGTATAAAACGGTACCCTATTTCGCGTATAGTAACGCTGGCGCTGCTTGCGTCCCTTGGTTGTTCACTTCTTTGCCTGCCCCGTAATGTAGGTTAGTAGAGCAAAAATAACCACCGCTGTCGCAGCAAGCCAAAGCTACATTGACTGCGAGCTGGTAAATTTATACCTGAAAGTTGCCCTCCCCTGCCCCACTCTTCTTCGTCTTTTGATTCATTTTCCGAATGAAATGATTTTCTTTCATTGAATTTTCCAGCGCTGCGCTGCTACCGCGAACGCGACTACCGCCTGATGTCTAATGTCTGTGTGTTTCCGCGACGGCCGGCCAGCGCCGCGCCAACGTGCAAATACGCGCGTACAGTTTTCGCGTGTTCAGAGTATACCTGTACCTACCTACTTGAATTTTGCTTTTTGTTCAACTTCAACAGCTTCCAATATTGTATGTTGTTTTTTACGGTCTCGCTTTGGGTTTGGAGTTATTATTTGCGCTATTTGCATCCGTCCTGTTCCTGTAACTATCCCTCGCCCGGTAGAAAATGTCTGTACTAAATTGAGGACTCGCGTATCGGATAATCGATTACGAGTACGAATAATAGAAATTTCTGGCACGTTGCGTTTGTCAACTTGAAATTTTCACATCGATATAAAAATACAAAGGCTGTCCCAAAGAAGGCGAGACTGATTTCCGTGTGAGAAGGCGACGTTATTTTTCAATCAGAAAACTGAGCATTTTTAAAATTTAACGTCAATACCTATATCTTTTGAGACCTCGGTGAGGTAATTTGGGTGAAAACTTGCCGCGGTGTGCGGCAGTTTTTAAAAATGCTCACGCGTAGCCCCCTTCAATTCTTTTAACCCAACAAAAGTAATTATTACTTAATTATTACCTACCTTATCTAATAATTTTGAAGTGCGGAAAAAAAATTATTCAGGATTATCTTTAGGCACCCTGCTATTTCTGACTGTTTCCGCACCTCGAAACCTTCTTGAGCCCATGTCAGTACTGTACGTTGTTACCAGTTACCGCACACGCAAGAATTTTCATGGACGTTCGACAAGTGGCAGGCCCAAATGACTCTTGCCTATGCCTGGGTACGTTTATTCACCAAACCCTGAACCAAGTGAACCGTTTTACAAAACATCAATTATTTTTCGAGCAGTTTTGAGGAAATGAAGATACAAGTAGAGTGAGTAAAGTAATACATACAGTGAAAGAGTTGCAAAAGATGGGCGCAGTTTTTTTCTAATGTAAAGTTTGTAATGTGGAGTGTTTTTTGCTTCGAGTTGTTCGGCACCTCATTGAATTTCCAAGGGCATTTACGTTTTTAAAAATTGATATAATTACCCGATTAAGACTAGGCCACAGGCGGAGCCGGCGATGCAATACAGAGTGCCCTTCTCCCGGGGGGGGGGGGCACCACAAAGGACCTTAAATGGAAAATAGATCCGGCAAAGCAGCAAATACAATAACAGATTCCACAATTTACGAGTGTCAGTTCTCTCGGATATTTTCCGATCTTGAATGTTTTTCTGTCTACTCGTATACTTACCTACTACCCCATAATAATTGCAAACAAACTGTAAGTAGAAATACCTACTTACTTACTAGTAGCTTACTAGGAACGATGTTCAATTTCGACAATTTTTAACGCGATGTTATCGGATTGTCATACTCGTACTTTCTCGAGGTACTCGCACTATTTTACAATCAAAAAGTACCTAGTCCAAAAATTCTAAAACATCAGATCCAAGTAAAGCTATACCTATATTAGTATCGAGTCGTAGACGAGTGTGCTGTATTTTCAACGATGGGTGTTTGCACACAATACTCTCGTGTTGGGTACGATGCTTTCCTCTATACATTTTGATTAGGAATAAAAAAAAAAGGGGTTAGGTATAGTGTTCGAGTACAATATCAAAATCTCAAACTTCAAAGAGCAATCTTTTTTTCTTTCGTTTTTACTCGAAAAAGAGGTCGTGGATAAAAACACTCAATACCCACGCTAAGCAGTGTGGTATTGAATTGATACGTTTTACCTTCATGTATGTATTGATTAAAGTATATACCTAACTGGTATACCCATTATTACTCGTAGATAGATAGATAGATTGATTGGCATGTAGGTATAGATACTATAAATACTCGTACTCGTACCTATTATTATTTAATTAATGTGGAATATCGATTGATTTTCAGCCGGCTCGCAGCAATCTAGAAGAGATGCACTGCAGCAGAGTAGATTCGACGACAACAACCACCGCCGCTACAGGACAGCGAGAAAGAGGACGCAGCGTTGGCTCCGTAGGTCCGATGCGTTCGAAACCGGTAGAAAAAAGAATAGATACGTCGCCGTACTCGTGCGGCCCGTATTTATCGCCGCCCTCCACAGATCTTAGCTGGCGAAGAACTAATTCCGATTCGGCACTTCACCAAAGTGTTCAAAATCCGAGTAATACTCTCCATAGTCCAGGATCTCAAAGACGAGGTACCTCTACCTATACATTTTGTTTTGTTACGTACGTTTCTTTATTTGGGTCGTTCCATGTCAATTTGACCAGAATTTCGATCTCGTGTCTTTCGATGTCGCTCAAATTTTTTTTACACGATCTACCCATCCAACAACTCGGAAAAATGTCATTACTTTGCCCTCAACCCCCTTGGGGGGGGGGCTTTGTTTATTTCTGCAATATCTCGTAGTACTCAACTTCAGTGACATATAACTCCGCATCTATGGTACTTGGCTCAAAACTGATTTCACAGTTCGAAAGTTCATAAAATTTGGATTCAGAAACTTTTATAAAAGTTTTTGAAAGTTGGACTTTCGAATTGAAAGCTCAACTTTCAAAATTGCACTGCAAGTGGGAGCTGTAATCAAAAATTATGAAAAAATTACCATAGACGTAACTTTTAACGGTGGTCATTTTGAACGAAAGAATTTTCAAGATGGGCACTCTCAACGGAAAGGGAGTAGCTTCCCCCCAAATTCGGGCGGAAAGTTCCAAAAAATGAGTTTGACATATCGAATGTTGAGTTTTTTGATGTGCTGAACACGAATATGGCCCTAGATTTTTGATTAGACCTCACCCAAGGGCACCAGCACCCTTCCTCTTCCCTCCCTCCCCCATATGCCATGCCGAAAATTCGAAAAAATAATCTCAGTAATGTGACACATGAAATGATACGTTTTCGGAGGTGCTCAACGCGAATATGATGTCATTTTGTCGATTGGACCCCACCGAAGCCACGCACCCCTCCGCCTTGAGTTCAAAATGCAAACAAATAATCCCCATGTAGTGTGGCGTATGAAATGACGATGTTTTTGTAGGTGCTGAACACAAATCGAACCTTATTTTTTCGATTGGACCATTCGTATGCTTCGTCAGACCCCTTCTCTCTCCTAGTATCAAAATAGGTATCAAATAACGATGTTTCATTCGATTTGATTATTAATTTGCAATTTTGATATTGAATGAGGTGGGATCTAAGGGGGCATACGGCATACGCAAGGTCCAATCGAAAAAATAAGGTTCAATTTGTAGACAATTGGTAGATTTTAGATTCCATTCCATATCGTTTGAGGTAGCTAATGCAAGTTATCATGTCTTGAAAGTGAAACTGAAAAAAATCTATAATTCATCCAACCTGGAATAGGTACCTACATTTTTCTAGTGATATTTCAAAAAGTATATCTAAGACGAAATTTTAGAAACTTGATAAAGTGTAACAAAATATTCAATAGTCATCCAATTCATTTTTTTTTTTCGTTATGGTTTCCGACAGGTTGGTCATCGTAAAAGCATACTATAGGTACTAAGTATGCCAAAAAAAAAAAATCCCCATACAAACTCCTTTTTTTGAGTCCCACCCATAACGCACACGTTTACGAATAGGTAGAGTACATGAGTAAATGTAGGTAGGAGGTAGCTACTGAAATTCTGCAATTTACTACCTATTATACCTATAGGATATACTGCTCATTTCTGTCTACTCGATCAGATCATTTTGTTAATGTTTGCATTATGCGTACGTATTTTATAGTTACCACATTGGATAATCGCCAACATTACGATCCGTCTAGAACGCGCCATCTATCTGTATCGTCGGACAAAAGGCCGAGATCTTGTTGCGACGTACCAAACAGCGTACCAGATATTAAGTAAGTAAAAATATAAGTACCTACTTGGCGCGTCCCACCTATTGCATTTCTCTGCAATCCATCCGTTTTCAAATCCCTCTGTACCTACCAACGCATTTTCTGATGTACCTATTCGTTGCGCCGCGCCGCGCCGCGCCGCGCCACGCCACGCCACGCCGGTGTCCAACTTCCGCAAAGGCGCAAACGATAACGGTGACTGTGTGGTTTCTTGTTTCGCGTTGCTTCTAATAAAAATATCAATAGGTATTAGGTATTCGTTATTCGATTCGCTCGTTTTCATACGCACTCCTTTTAGCCTTTACTCGATCTTCTATGAAAAACAGGTCCAGACTAAAAATCTGCAGCGCAGTAAATGTACGCACTGTAGATTGCGTTCCATAAAATCCTGATGGCTGATTAGTCAAGCGATCAGAATTGTAAAAGACGCAATCCACAATCCGCACATTTTCTCTACTGGGCATTTTTAGTCTCGACGTGTTTTTCTTTTCTCTGCATTCTCGTACTGGTAGATGGCCCCAGCTGGTATTCTTTTGGTTTACGTCTGTTTACTTTTAGCAGCCTGGCTTGAAGATGGCGTATGCCTATACTACTTACATATGTAGCAGCTAATCAAGTTTCTACAGGGCTCTAACCAAAATAACAGGGATGCGAGACAGAACAAAGAACAAGACGAAAGTAACAAAAGACGGGGATTTTTTGGAGAATGGGAACAGAGATCATAAAAAAGAAAGGACCGAAGAACAGTGGAAATATACTCCGATGATTTTTGAAGAAAGGCAGAATGAAATGACATTGAAAATTTGACTCTTCAAAGACCAAAAATGAAAAAATGAAAACTAGATATGCTGCAACTCATCATCGTCCTTGCCTATTGCAATTCTACCCAAATTGACGATTAATTTCTCGCAAAAATTCAGCCATTGGTCAATGTATCTGATTTCTTAAAAATACAGGAACAAAGTGATCCCCAAAAATCATCATTTTTTTTAGACATTTTATCATAACTGTTGGGAGAAACCCGAAAAGATAGAAGACAGAACAAAATACAGTACCGTTGAAGTACAGAGAAAGAAAGAACGAGGGAACGACGAGAGAAAAAAAATAATTTCTCAGGAAGAACGAAAGACAGGAAGGAGAATGAGACGGAATCGAAAGACGAAAATGTCTATCATAGAAAGACAAAAAGACGAAGACTGCAGCAACAAAAATCCTTGTTCTCGCATCGCTGCAAAATAGTGCTATCTATGTTCGGCGCGAAATCTCGTGAAAATAGTTCAAAATGGATGCTGGCCGAATCCGCCCGATGGCATTCCACCGAACCTGAAATTCCTTTGATCTCCAGATTTTGCCGCGTCTCTGTTCATAACGTAATTAGATTAGAATTAGACAGTAGATGTCGCAAACATATGATTGTATTCCCCCTCTCACCCGGATTCCGCTTTGTCGTGTATTCCTTCTTCTCGCCGTCTGACTCTGATATCGCTTCGTCTGAACAGGGCGCTACGCGTTTTTATGCAAATAAAGATAAACCTTTATCCAACGAGCCCTAAGACATCATCCAATGTCAAAACCGAGTTTATTAATGTTATTATTTCATTTTCGTAGCATTTTTCCATCGCAACAAGAACCTGGTACTATTCAAATACCAATCAACAATAGTAATACCGGTTCTCTGCCCGACTTGACGAGCTTCCAGTTTTCATCGCCAATTCACACTCCTTTGGATCAAGACGATCATCAGAGTTCTACTTATAGTAGTGCGGTGAGTACAAGTATGAGTAATCGAGTATATGTCATACTGTCATAGTCATAGTCATAGTCATAGTCATAGTCATAGTCATGGATGGTGTGTTCATATTGGGCAACCAGCGAGGTCTATAAGGCTTAAAATTGTGTCTTGGAAAAAATTGAGCCTGATTGTATAGATAGTTGGTATGTCTTTTTCAACTTTTTTCGAGTTCGCTTCGCACCTCATTTTTGACGGTCTATACATTTTTTTTGTTTTGTTTCTTGTTTTGCACACTTCACATACGTACGTACACAAACGCACCACCCTGTTTGTCAAGCGTCATAGTGAAGTCCTGATGTAAACTCTATTTTTGACACCTTTACCAGTGTACAGAGAGCTTACAGAATTAGGGTACCTACTTTGTACAATATTATGTATAATCTTTTGTTAACAACTTTTACATAATATATTAAAAAAAAAAAAAAAAAAAAAAAAAAATCTTTCGAGACCTCGCTAGTTAGTCAGACCTCAAAAATATACTTACAAATAGCTATACATATACCTATACAAGCATTGTGAGTTTGTGCGTGTAGCATACCTACTTGTTCAGGAACTGAAAGCCGAATGATTTAGCTTTAGCCTTCGACTTTCGGCTTTCCAATTTTTTTTTACGACTTTCGACTTTTATTCGGCTTTTGGTTTTTTTTTTCTCGGCTATTTGAAAAAAATCTAATTATAAATAATCAGAAACGAATAACTAATTGTCGCTAGCTTAAACACGAATGATGAATGAACTTCTCCAAAGCCAAACACAAAAAATCAGCACAATGGAGCTAGTTAATGAAAAAAACCGAAAAAAGCCGATTGTTTTCGACTTTTGGCTAGCTTTCAGTCCCTGTACGACTGTACGCGTTACAAACCAGCGTCTATGTAATGGTAACCAACGGCAGTAAATAATTATTAATTGTACTAGTACTTAACCTACCCTGTATGACGACTTTTGCGTCGTGTGTAAGTACTAAGTACTGTACACAATCGTACAAAGTGTATGCGAGTTTGGTATGCGTAGGTCTAGGTATTAGGTAATCATTTTGGTCGAGTATACCTGCCATTTTTTGTTCGAACGATTTGATAGACTTATTTTTGTTCTGTTTATTTCACGTACAGAGTCCGCAATGCACTAGCCCTTCTACTTTATCGCCTACTTCACTACCACCCAGAACACCGGGAAGATTTTCATTCGGCAGTACTCCGCCTCACGAGTCATCAGGTCCACCGTCTTACGCTTCTGTTAGCCCTCCGAGTCCTGGTGTTTCGGTAAGTTCAAAAGCCAATTTCGTTTTGAATTTCAATAGATTTATTCAACTTGTAATACTTACCGAGCTAGCTAGTATACCTATGTGTACTATGTATGTACTTACCTTCAGTTGTAATCAACAACTTTAACGGTGAGTTGACTGACATTCTATATAAATAGGTAGGTAGATATTCGCAGGTCATATTCCTACAGTAGGTATAGGTATGCTTACAAAATACAAAAATATGTGTGTATTGTGATACTCTGAGGCTTTAGTTAGATATACGTAGACCTTCGCTCGTGAATTTTATATATCTATACCCAAACCTAGGGTATACAAGTTCATGTGCAAATCATTTCGGCTGTGAACGGGTCAGTCGTTGTCAACTATTGAAATTGAGGGAAAAGCGCGTTTTGGCGGTTTCAAGAGAAATTATCATCTAACGTTTCACATTGAAAAAAATAAAAATAAAAATAATCAAATCAAATAAATATTATACTCTCCCTTTCATACAGAACAAGGAGGACTCACTTTAAATGAGTAGATAAGAAGCGTCCTTGCCGTTTGGGCCCTATGTCGAATCCCAAAAAGAAATTGGAAGTCGGAAATTTCAAACCCTCCAATTTTTTTGAAATTGTCATAGTTTAATTTTCATATAAAAAAAAAAAAAGAATAGATACAGTTTTCGGAAGTCAAAATAGTTCTACTTAATTATACTTCGGTGAACTGATAGCAAAAACATCCAGAGTATTATTGAAAACTGAGAAAAACCTAATCACCTATTTCCCAACTTTTGAGTTCCCCTTTTATGTCCCATTATCACAAAAACTATGATAGATAGGTACTGAGCTCATTTTCTAAAAATTTTATTCATTTTTTATTCATTTCCAAAAAAATGTAGGGAAGAGGGTTGAAATTTCCAAATGTCCAATTTTTTTTTTTAGTATTCGACATAGGGTCTGGACGGCTCAGACACTTTTTATTCAGCTGTAGTTGGGACAAAACATTTTTTATGCTCAGCCGCCCCCCTCCTCCCCCTCCCCCCCTGAAAAACATTTGGAACAGTATTTTAATAAAAATTAATACACCGGTGGTATTTTGTAGGTCCATAAATGAAACATTATACTCCGTCCCACGCATATAGCCCGCCAGAGCAGCTAAAAGCGCCGGTATTTTTATTTTGTATTTTTTTGCTAATAAATAAATAAATAAATAAATAAAATACTCCGCCCCAAATTAAAATTCAAGAAACACATTGAGCAGATGAGCAAGGGGTTGGGAAAAAATAAGAATTTGACCAGCAAAACCATTCCAAGCAATAGTTAGCTATGTTGTTGCTTTATTTATTTATTTATTTATTTATTTATTTATTTGTTTACTTCAATTTCCTCTGCACAAAAAGGTGTTGATGAAGAATGATGATCGAGTGTTTTTTGCATTCTTAATTGGAACAGAGTATATACCTATGTAGTATGATGGCACATTGACATTCAGTTTGTAGCTATGATTCGTCGATGTTGTAACGATTAAGGATACTGTCGTTGTCGCGTCAGTGTTTATCAATTTCCATTCTACTCGTCGCGTCGCTATATGATTCATTTCCTCTGACGTCGAAGAACAAGACAAGACACCATTTCAGGAACTGATGCAGTTTCAAAAACAAGTCTCGCCTTTGACATCGTCTTGTTTTTGAAATTTGTCGTCAATCGCAATAGAAAAATTTGAAAATCGAATAATAATTATGAAATCCGTATGAATGGTGAAAAGGAAAAAAAGAAAGGGATTTAATAAGAAGCTTTGTCCAGAAACGAACAGTTTTAAGGAAGAAGAGTTTTTCTGATTTTAATTATTAAATGAAATCCAAATGAAGAAAAAAAAAAGAAAAAAAAAGAAAAAGGAAATGAAAGGGGGAAAAATTGAAAATCAAAACGAGATGTGAAAAATATAATATCGAAAATTGGAGAAAATTGAAAAATTGGTGAATAATCAGATAATGAAAATATTTTTTGAAAAAATACAGCCAAATTAATTTGAAAAAAAAACGATTCGAAAAAATCGCCACTTTATCATTTGCTTTGCACTTCAAAAAATGTGCGCGCGTCATCCGTCACTGTGGACTAGTTATGTAGTTTAGAAAAAATTGCTGGTAAAATATTGGGAAACATTTTGAACTTTTGAAAACTTTCTCCTTTTTCGTCGAGAGTTTTATTGAAAAAATGAAGGGCGTTGGAATTTAACAAGCATGTAACATTTTTTGTGATCTTGAAAATATAAGAAGATCGCACTTGAAAGTGATCTAAGATCATTAGATCTTAGGTATATGAACTCGAGTTCTATAGTTGAACCTAGTTCAACCCAAGTGTGGTTAGAAAAAATAAAAAATAAAGAAATTGAAAAAAAAAAATTGTACATACAACTGAGCCTAAGAAGTGCGACGATGAAAAGTTTCTGAAACATGTTTCGTTTTTTCGGTGTTACTGTTGATTGGACATATGGACTCGCGTTGAACTTCAATTAGGATGTAGGTAGAGGTACCTCTTATTTTCCGATCCGTACGGAACTGTTTTAATAGGATATGCTGAGGCGGGGGGGGGGGGGGGTGTATAATTGTCGTCTGGAATGTTTGTTCCGAGCGTTATCATTGCTTACCTAGGTACATTTTACATGCGAAGTTCTCATCTCTAGTTTGGTGAATTTTTTTGTTTTTTCTTAGTTTTTCCATCTGCTAAAATTTTATGAAGTAAGCCAAGATCGATGTGAAATTGAAACAAGAACTTTGAAAATACGCGTCCACAAATTAACGTAAGACGGCGGACGTCCATTATACTCGAATTCCATACCCATTTCTAGTACTCTACATAGTTTGTACCTATTCGAAACCAGGATGAAAAAAGGTTGTTTGTTGCTGCGCGTATGCGATGCGACGTGACGTGATGTGTTGAGTTTAATTAATCTTACCATCGCGTCCCAACACGTCGGTTCATACACCCGACAATTTGAATCTATTTTCGCGCATACAGAGTACCAATCGTGAAAATTTGCCGACTTTTTATAAATTTTCGGCAACATTTTAGTGAATTTTTCTAAAATTTCCGACAAAATTTCACCAAAAATCAGTGAAATGATCGATTGCCAATTTTTTTTAGGAATTTCCGAATTTGCTGACATTTTTGAAAAAATTTCAGTGGAAGTAGACGAATAAACCCCCCCCCCACACCCCCTTGTTTCGTCCCCGTACCTGTCAACAATTTGTAAAATGATGAAAACAAAAAAGTATCGTTATACTCATTTCAGTGGATTCAAATTTATATCGCATCTTAATAAGGATGGAAACTGATTGTTTGTTTTTTTTTTCTTCAAAAATCCATAAATCTCTCGAGTTGTAAAAATTGTAATTCTGATGGCAAAAGTCGAGAAAAGGAGAATAAAAAATTTCCAGCGTTGCAGTCTCACCTAAATTTACACTTTGGTATTCTATCTGACTGTAAGGGAAATGCGTTTCTACGAATATAGAGGCGCGACGACGCGATGCTCTTTTTAGTTTTTTTCAAATCTCTGTTGCGGTTTGTTGTTATTGTTGCCGCTGCTGCTCCTGCTGTTATTGTTGCTGCCGAGGCGCCGCTATCTCTGCTGATGTTGCTGTCGCCAATGTTGTGTGTTGTTGTTGTTGTTGTTGTTGTTGTTGTTTTTGTATCGTGTTACTTATAGTAGATAGGCTAATTGTGATATGGATAGGCGTTGCTTAATTATTTGTACATTGATATAACTCACGACTCACGAGTACAAATATCCGCTAAAAGATAAAAAGAAAGGAGCGACTCGATTTCAAATTTCAATAATATGCTAGAGCCGTGATTTTGCATAAATACTTACTCACTTACTTACTCTCTCTGCATGTCTGCTTCCCTATGCTGAATGCCTACTTTTAAGGAAACGAAGTGGGTACTGGGTAGAGTGAACGAATTTTCAATATCATTTTGAGATGGAGATTTTTTTAGATCAAGACTGATTTAGTGCAATATGTTGTATTTATGAGCTGATTTCTTGATATGTTATAGTCAGAGACTCCGCGAAGGGTGCGTCCTTCTTCACATTGTATAAAATTTGATAGTTTATTCACTAAACTGCTATAAAGTTTCAACTTGTATTAAAACATGGCATCAAAGTCAAACCATTAAAATAAAAATGAAGAAGTGAGCACGCCTCGGGCAGTCTCTGGCTATAAAATATCAGAAATACGGCTCATTGTTTCGCTGATTGCCGGTAAAGTAAACAAAAAAAAATAAAACTAGGAACGACGTTTTATAACAAACGTGGAATTGCATTACGTCTATTTTAACCAAAAAAGGCTTCATATTTTATTCATAACCCGAGTAATTTCTTTTAAAAAATGAAATTGAAATTACGCTCAAGGCGATCATATGGTATGCAATTTGCAACAGGAAAACACCTCCTTTAAGACTATTTAAAGATGATTTTCTGAAAAAAAATTTTAAAAAACCACGCTTTTATTTAAAGTTGGTCACTTTGTAAAATGTTATTCATAGGGAAAGAATAATGCCTTAAAAAACAAAAAATAAAATTTACTTAAATACAAAAATGTGTCATGAAAATTTTTTTTTTCAAAAATTTTCATGACACATTTTTGTATTCAAGTAAATTTTATTTTTTGTTTTTTAAGGCATTACTCTTTCCCTATGAATAACATTTTACAAAGTGACCAACTTTAAATAAAAACGTGGTTTTTTAAAAAAAATTTTACATTTTTATTTAACTCTTTTTGTCGTTGAAAATATTTTAATTTCATAGTTTTACTAGGTTCGAATGTCTATCTAAAAAAAAAAAAAAATTCAGCGGCCTCGAAAACCTACATTTCGATACCAATGTTGTGATTTTCTGAAATTTTCAAAACTGAACCCCCTCATAGGGGCTCAATTTGGGGTCGGGGGTAAATTAGAGTTCGAAAATCGAATTCAGCTACCTCGAAAACCAACATTTTGATATCAATGTTGTGAATTTTGAAATTTTCAAAATTGAACTCCCTCATAGGGGCTCAATTTGGGGTAAGGGTAAATTTAAGTCCGAAAATCTAATTCAGCGACCTCGAAAACCTACATTTCGATACCAATGTTGTGATTTTCTGAAATTTTCAAAATTGAACCCCCTCATAGGGGCTCAATTTGGGGTCGGGGGTAAATTTGAGTTCGAAAATCGAATTCAGCGACCTCGAAAACCTACATTTCGATACCAATGTTGTGAATTTTGAAATTTTCAAAATGGAACCCCCTCATAGGGGCTCAATTTGGGGTAAGGGTAAATTTAAGTCCGAAAATCTAATTCAGCGACCTCGAAAACCTACATTTCGATACCAATGTTGTGATTTTCTGAAATTTTCAAAATTGAACTCCCTCATAGGGGCTCAATTTGGGGTCGGGAGTAAATTTGAGTTCGAAAATCGAATTCAGCGACCTCGAAAACCTACATTTCGATACCAATGTTGTGATTTTCTGAAATTTTCAAAATTGAACTCCCTCATAGGGGCTCAATTTGGGGTCGGGGGTAAATTTGAGTTTGAAAATCGAATTCAGCGACCTCGAAAACCCCTAATGTGAGCACTATGTTCTTTCAATTCCAGTAAAATATTAAATGAGAGAGGATTGGTCGAAAACATACTCTTGGTTCCATGTGACATACAAACAAACAAACAAACATACAAACATACGTACCAAGTATATAAAAGCGTGGTAAAAAAATCGCCCCCGCTACGCTCGATCAGTACATAGATACTACTTTCTTTTTGGTAACTAAGTTGAGCATTTTCAGTAATCGCATCCTTCTCCCCTCCCCCCACCTTGAAAAGGCAACTGATGAGGATGTTACTCTGAACAAAAAATGAATAAAATGATTCGAGGGGGGGGGGCACTCGACATATGGACAAAATGTAATGAAATTGGGTCATGGATTTTCAACGATAAGAAAAAAAAATCAAGTAGACACCATGTATGTGTACATAATAACTAATAAGCATACCGTAGGTTGGTGTTGAGTGTAATGTAGTGAGGTGGTTATCAAAGCCATTGTTTACGTGTAGTAAACAATTTTTCCCCTATCAGCTTGTACGTACTCATACTGTACTATGCAGATGCGCGTATATCTACGTGTTCACATGTGCCAGCATGACCAGCAACTTGGAATTTTCTAGAGTACAGCTCGGTTTTTTTTTTGGGGTTTTTTTTAAACAAAATTTTCATCCAAAATGAAAGGAGACGATGTCGACGAGGTTATTCTCAGAAAAGAAAATTTTGAATTTCCTTCCTTTGTTTCAAGATCTCTAATTCGTCGATGTTTAATAAAAATGAAAAACAGCTGAATAATGCTCGAGCGAAGCCGGGGTGGGGGGCGAATTCGATTTCGAATGAATAAAACTGCATTTTCCGCAAAAGTTGCAAGTTTTTCAAAAAATGTCGAATGTCGAGTTGAAAAAAAGATAGTCCACCTTTAAGTTTTGCAATTTCGAAAAATTTTCAGGATACCTACTGCTCATTTTGCTTTTCGAAATTTAGGGTAGGTATTTCTCGAGCATCTTCAGAGTAGGTGCCGAGTTGCCAGTCATGCATGCGTGTGTGAGGTGTGTTTCCAGTTTGATATTTTCCGCGTTAGTTGTAGTGTAAAGTTATGCCGTATGGGGTGTGCGTTGCGCAGTCCATGTATATTGTAGTAGTCGAGAATGTAGATTTGTAAATGTACTACAAAATAGGCAGGTATGGAACTGTAGGTATAAACGAATGCGATGCGACGCGACGCGACACGACGATGGACAGTAGGTAGTAACCTAATCCAAATTTGAGTTGGGCTTATGCAGTTAGAAAAGTAGATTGAAGAAAAAAATGGAATGAAAACAAAACCAAAACCACGAGTATTACTAAGTACTTGTAGTAGGTACGTTCAGTTCTTACTCGTGTCGACCTAAAATTCGAGTAGATTTTGTATGTACATATACTCGTAGATCCGTAGTACGTATACGAATAGCGGCATAGATACATTATTTAGGTATATCTACATAGCTACCTACTTATGTTCGAACTGTTTTAGTGTGGTCGCTTTTTTAGCACGTAGTTATAGATTTGTGCCTGTGTGTTTTTGCAGAATCACTTGTCAGTGCCGTATTCAAATTCGGGATTTATTCGTAAGGTTAGTATACCCAGTACCTCTTGTTCGCCATTTACCTACTTACATCTTCGTACACGGTGGTGTACAATCAATTGTGGCACCCCTCCTTTCCTAATATCCTTGGGGTTTCTTGTAAGTTGAATAAAAATAAATAAATAAATAAAAAATGTGACAAGGAATGTTTTTCGTTCGTATGCGTACTATACGCCTTGGTATGACTAACGCGATACATCTCTACAATACCTAGTACAGTATTATACCAAATACTTTAAATTAATAATACTGGAAACTCAATGCTTTTGATTTGACTCCCAAGAAGAGCGCTCTCTAAGCGGCTTGGCATGAAACTAATTCCAGGTTTTCGACTAATCGTCGCGTGATTCGCCCTCTGATTGGTCGAAGACATGACGATCGGTCGAAAGTCTGAGAATAGTTTCATGCCGAGCCGCTAAAACTGCAAAAAGAGCGCTTTTGTCGGGGCCACTTTTCCCCATTGAAGTTTCCAGTATTATTAATTTAAAGTATTTGATTATACTATAATTATGTATACGCTGGTACGTGTGCTACTCTGTGTCTGTGCTGTGTACCTACCTAACACCTATAGACCTACACAGCTACACGCATTGCTCGGTGATCGTGATATATTCGGATCGTGGCCTTACTTACTACGTACCTCGGTACTACCTACTTACGAACCTATTCCTATCTAAGTAATTAATTATGCTTCCTGTAGCATCCTATCTGGCATCTGCCTACCTGCTTATTGATACGTACCGTATATCGTTGTATTCGTTGTTTTATTTCATACGCAGCAAGGATATATGATGGAGGGTAGTGCGGCCGAGTCGAGTAACTATCATATACAACAACAGCAGCAGCAGCAGCCGTCGCCGCAACAACAACAACAACAACTACATAAGCAACAACCATTGAATCAACAACAGCATCATCATCATCAGCAGCAGCACCAGCAGCAACAACAACAACAACAACAACAACAACAACAACAACAACAACAACAACAGCAGCAACAGCAGCAGCAGCAGCAGCAACAACAACAACAACAACAACAACAGCAGCAACAACATCATCATCAGCAGCAGCATCAACAGTCACCGCTGTCTAAACAAATGTTGCATCAGCAAATGCCTTCGAGTCATCACCAGCCGTCGTCGTCGCAACCGCAGCAAATGCAACAGACTCAGCGACCTCCTCAATATACTTATCATCAACAGACGCCGTCGCCTCAACGGCAATCACCAGTCAGTCCGGTCGAAATACCCGCGTCTGATTCCATCATTCTAAACGTTAGTATAGCTACATGTACCTTACCTACCTAGTACCTACATACGTCGTATCTACGTATACAAATATTTTGTTACCGTACCTACTTGCGCGTATTATAAGTACGTATATTTTGTAGAGGGTAGGTTGACTGGTAGAGGTACCTAGACTAGATCCATCTAGCTAAACGCACTCTTGGTTATTCTGCGGCGTCGTCGCGTGGCCATGGCCCCGTGGCCGTGGTCGTCGTTGTCGACGAATGACGATACGGCCGCACCAAGCCTCTAGTTATTTGTAATTTGTTGATACCGCTACCGAACATTTTGGGTGACAGCAGATTGGGAACGCTAAAAAGTTTTACTCAAAAGTGTTTAGCCGAAAAAGCGGATGAAATCGCCCCCCCCCCCCCGCCCCTCCACTACAATTTACTTAAAAATCGTCTGAAATAGTGTTCCGCGATGAGAAAAAAAAATTGCGACAAAGTTTCGGACCTCTGCTGCCCTCCGTTCGAGTGTCACGCTCTTTTGAATGTCGTTTTTGTTTTTTGAATTTTCAATTTTGACTACCGCGACCAAAGAATTAGGGGTAGGGGTCCAAAAGCACCAAGTGCTCGATTGCACATCATCGCAATTGTGCGTTTGACCCGATGATGAGAACTTGGAGCTTAAAAATCCTTGTCCACAATAAAGCGTTTCTAATGCGGAAGAGTTTTTCCGATTTATTCTTATTTATTAAATCCCTTCCTTAGTTTTTCTTTTTCGCCATTATTATTGCGACAACTAAAGGTAAGTATGTAAAAATATGGGATAAATAAGCGAGACATGTTGTATCTACTCGTTTTTAAATCGCGTCTATCTGCTTATTCGTATGTTAGGTATGGTCGGTTGTTGGTAACTGGTAAGTAAGTACCGCGGCTTCGCGTACTATATTAATAACGATTTTCATTCGTATCGTTTTGTCGGTTACAGCACAGAAATTCGTTAACTTCGTACAGATCTCCTCGGTCGATAAGCAGACCCAGTCCTCAGTCGTCTCCGATTTTAAATATCAAAGTAAGAGTTTCTGTTTCAAATACGTACTAACAATAAGTATAAGCACTTGTGTAACTAACTAACTAACTAACTAACTAATTAATTAATTAATTAATTACCTAGTATCTACTATGTTCATCACGTGTGCGGTAAATTTGCAGCAATACAACAGTACTAGTCCGTACAGCAGCGCCCCACAAAGTCCAACTTCGTCCTGCAATTCGGTCCCTGGTAGCGTTGGTTTGCAGCAGCAGCAGCAGCAGCATCAACAACAGCAGCAGCAGCAGAATTATAATTCGCACAATGATTATTTTGTAACGCAAGCGCAAGAAACATTGCAGCAACACTTCGAGCAAATTCGAATGGTAAGATCACTATTTTCTGTGCACAGTACTAGTGTAGACTCGCGCTAATTTCAACTTTTTACCTAAGGTAAAACCTGCCTATTACTTAATAATTATTAAGCACATTTCGCATTTTGAGCTGCAGCTCTCCGACCCCGAATACTCCCCTAAACAAGATGAAACTTTGGCGATGAAATGAGGCAACCTCGCTCGAGGCTCGCAATATTATGATGTAGTGTACCTACTTGGTCGTAATTTCGAAAATCTTTGGACGAGTACCTACTACTAATGAGTTGAAACGAATTATTTTGCTAAAAAGAACAAAATCTTCTTACAAGTCGCTTTGATTAGTGATGACCGCTCTTTTCAAAAACCTGTTCGCGTTGTTCTTGTTCTTTTTCAATACCTGTTCTTTTAAACTGTTCGCTGTTCTTTTTGTTCATTCGTTCCTTTAAGGAACACTGAACATGTTCTGACGAACTAGTGTGATTTGAACAACGTCTATTTGAACGACACTTCGAAAAACAAAAACAGTTTCAGGCGAAATATTTTGTTCTTGTTCTTTAATTCAACTTCCACCGTGCTCGTTCTTCGTGTGTTCTTTAGAAAGGAAATAACGTTCCCGATCTTAGAACGCGAAAATTTGGCATTTTATTTTCTGTATCTGTTCTTCTTCTTTTTTTTTTTGAAAGTCACATTCCTAAATGTTCTCATTCTACATTCTCTTTTGTTTTTACTGTTTTAATATTTTACAAGCTGCGGTGAACGAAAAATGTGCAAAAAGAACAGACTGAACACTGAACAATGAACAGGGTTTTTGGTCAATGAACAAAAGAACAGAATAGTTCTTTGTAAAGATCAGTTCTGAAAGAACGATCTGTTCAAGAACAGATCATCTCTATACCTAATAGGAAATGTGTACTTAACTAGCTGGGTGGGTACTTACAGGCAGGTGCGTTGCGTACTGATTGGCAGGTGTACTTTATTAAACTTGATCTAAAAGATTAGGTAAGGTACCTCGAAATATTAAGTGATATGATGGGCAGTTACTTTTGTTTACCCAAGAGTCTGGGATCTGGGCGCGCTTTCAAATTCTGAGGTATACGTACGTAATGGTGCGCATTTAACGCGTATTTATACGTAATACGTATAATTGAGGGGTCATTTGTAAAAAAAAAACACCATAGTCAAAAAATCAAATTTTACAGGAGACCTAAATAACGTGTTCAGATCATGTTTGGGGGCGAAAATTTTATTCAGAGGGTGTTAATTGATCATAAAATTTTCCAGAATGCCAAGAAATGCGATAAAATTTTTTTTCAAAGTTTGGTAAATTTTACGACTTTCCCTTTAAAAATGCCGACTATGGTGCTGGTGATTTTTACAAAAATAATCAGCTAAAACACGTACTTTTGAAGTTGAAAAAAAACTGATGATGGGCAAATTTTTTTTAAAAACTTTCATCACCATCGTCTTTCCCGTGAAATTTTAGTTTTGAAAATTGAATAAAAAAAATTTCGAAAATTTCGACTATGGTGGTTTTTACAAACTGCCCTTCAATTGTTCGTTCGTACATGTCGGTAGGTAACGTATACCGCATAGGCATCGATTCGATTGTTTCTTCCTTTTGTTGCCAACTTGCGTACCTACTCGGTAGCTACTTGAAAGTTGACAGGTAGACACGTAGTTGGGTAGGCGAAGTACGTACACGTACTTGGAATTATCAAGCACCTACCTACCTACCTACCTACCTACCTACCTACTTACGCATTGGCGCAGCTATACAGTTTTTTTTGGGTCGGCGGCGCTAGAATTTGAGAGATAAGTACAAGACCCGTGGACTAGACTTTGTACCTCCTCGGGCTCGGAGACAAACTTGAAAGGATTTTCGAAAAGAGTACAAAAATCACTGAAAATGCCAACTCGGAACTTTTAACGATTTCCAATTCCACCAAGTTTGGTGTAATTTCGCGTTATTCTGCCATTTTAATCGTCTGTTATAAGCGTTTTATTGGGTATCTATTCGATATTCACCAACGAAGGGGAACGGGAATGGTATGGCGGTTAAATAGGAGATCGCCGAGCGACCGAGTAGAAGATTGAGGGTTCGAGTCCCAAAATTGGCAGATTTTTTATCGCGGTTTTTTTCCCCCCTCCCCTTTCTTTTTTGCGTGGGTCCCCTCTTGGCTGCGCCCAATGTAGGTACACTTACGTACTTGTAAGCCTGCGTCCGTTGCGTGGATTCGTCGTAATAACTGTAAGTGTAGGTACGGTACCTACTACATAGTATATTGTAGTACTCGTATAGTGTATGTAAATGTCTCCGAGAGCCGATTTTTTCTCATAGTTGGTTAAGAACAGTACGTACGAACGTAGTTGATAAGTTGCGTTACAGCGTGGATGCTGGGAATCAGCAAAACGAAATAATGACAACAACAATGCAAAACCACCTTAGAACGGCGCTGTAGTACGTAAGGTAACATAACCATACGTGCGTCGTATTTGCTATTACAATTTTTGTATTCGCTCTGTATCTACAGTGTATGTAATGTACATGTAGTATGTACCTAGTACCTACATGACGATGATGTGTTGGTAACTTACTCAGTTACTCGTACTCGTATACCTACTATAATGGTGATTTTATATTGTGTATATACTTATGTGTGTTGTATTGCTGCTACGTAAAGGATTGGTGCCAGTTATTAGGTCTGCAAACCTTAGTGGATACTAATCCTTTGTGGATGACTGAATCTTTGCAGGTATATATTCGAAACGACACCCGTTCCACTGTTTCTTTCTTTTCTTTTCTTTTCTTTTCTTTTCTCTTCTCTTCGCTTCTTTTCTAGTTTTCTTTATTTCTTTCTTTTTTACTTACCGTACCGATTTACTCGTAGTACATAATACGTATTATGGTACTTACTTTAGTTTCGTTTGTTTTTTCTCTTTTTGAAAGAGCAAATAGATACGCGTAGGATAGATGATTGTTGTACTCGTATCGCTATCGTAATTCGTACGCGCTATGCCTGCGCCCCCGCCCTGTGCCTCTTAATGCACGTAGTCGTACCTACTACCTACATTACATTATGTGTAACTATCTCAATCTCTTCGTGTTCGTAGGCTTAGGTAGCTGTAAGCATTTAGGATAGGAGGTAACGAGTTTTCGTACGAATTGCGTCGTTCTACGTCTTGTATTGTTGATTTTAGTGTTATACCTACCTAGACCTGCTAGATACTCGTAAGTTAGCTAGACGTACGCCTAGTCGCCTACGCATTACCTCTAGTACCATACAACTTAGCTTATTGGATACCTATGCAAGCAAATCTAATAACGATAGGTAAGCCAATCGTCAGCTACTCAAGTACGAGATTACTATCGGTATCGGTACGGTACCTAATACTTACCTAAACCTATGTGTACTCGTATGTGGATGTGTTTGCAGGGCAGGGCAGTGTAGTGTACAATAAATTATGCGTTGCGTAACCGAAAGAAACTTTTGAGTAGTCTTCAGCTTTTGTTGTTTAGTTTCATAAAATACATTGGTAGACGTAGGTGTAAGTAGTATGTACATTTTGTCCCACCAATTTTCACACCCTTACTGAGTGTGAGTGAGAATGAGAAATCACTGATAAGTGATGAGACGTGAACACTGCACTGGCGAGTGGTAAGGAACGCTGCGTTGCGCTGTTTCTATGGCAATGTAGTCGAGCAAAACACGTTGCTACTTTTTAAATTTACATAATAATTGCCGAATTTTATCGCAATATGGGGCGTACCTAGGGGTGTACTGTAGGTACATGCGTTGAAAATATGAATTTTAAAAACGAGAAACTTGGTTTACCTTCGGGCCGCGTCTGTAACCAATAATACGTATGATTGTAGTTCTCTTAGAATTAGTGTTGGCGCTACGCGTTTTACTATTAGGTAATATTGGCTAGTAGGGGTGTCAAAATGAATTTTGGACACGATGAACCGGTACGGTACGGTACGGTACGGTACGGCGTGGCACGAATCAAGTACCTAGATACATTTACGTATACTTCGCATCTAGCGTAGAGTAGATCTAGATACCTACATTATTTTTGATACGTACGCGCGATTGTATTGTCGTATTATAAGTGTAGGTAGCCGGTACCGACCGGAATACTTTGCTCGCTGGCCGATGTCGACGCCTATCTTTAGACCTATGCTTATAATTATGGTGCCGTACGTGTTATGTACTACCTATCTGTAATGTAGAAATGAAAAAAAAAAAAAAAAAAAAAAAAAAAAAAAGAAGACGATAGTTAGATTAATAATTTTTTTGTTTTAGTTGGATAGTCCAGTTTCGCCTTCTGTCGACCAGATGATACCGATAAGCAACGGTCCATCCAACTTTTATCAACAGGTACAATTTCAAATAATTACCTATACGTATAAGAACGAGGGATATCTGCGTGCGATGCGTACGCGACGCGCAGACCTGTATTCGTAAATCGTATATTGTGTAACGTTACGAAATACGAGTAATATCAAATATGTCCGGTTGCGGTAGCGGTAGCGGTAGCTTTAGCGGTAGCGGTAGCGATAGCGGTAGCGATAGCGGTAGCGATAGCGGTAACAGTACGAGTACCTATACCTGTACCAGTGTGCCGTGTGCCTACCTACCTACCTACCTACCTACCTCCGTAAGCGACATGTTGGGTACTAATGGAGTTTGCTAACTTACCTAATAATTGGTTATTACTTCCTTACTATACGTTTACGTACCAAATACCTACCTACGTAAGTACGTATGTAGAACCTACCTACATAAATACCATGGGGCAACTCTTCGGTAGGCTGTCTCTCGCAAATTATGTTCAATCAGTTTTAGACCTACGTTTTGCTTCTTTTTTCTTTTGTTGTTGTACGGTGTCTTACTTGAGAACTACCATTCGATTGTTTAGAGTGATGACTTGTGCACAATGGTGAATTCGAACGAATTAGCAGCCGATCAAGGATATTATAGTACGTCACCGTCGCAACAACTGCAGTACTGTACTTCGGTCAACAGTGCCCAGACAACGCCCAATACACCTTCCAGTATACCGGATATTGTACTGACAGGTACGTGATCGAGTCCAGCAGCGCCAGTGGCAGCCGCCCTTTCTCATTGAGGCTGAGCTGAGGTGTTGAAAATGTGCTCGTCTCGCACGTAGACGACTAGACTAGACCGTAGCGTTGAAATAGGTCGAACGGACCGTCCGCGTCCGTGTATAGGACGTAGAATGTATGTAGATTTTGTAGTGTACGCGTTACGCGTAGTATAAAACCATCTTAAATGTGGCGTGCGACGAAAAACGTAAAACAAGTCATTTTCCCAGGTTCGTGGTAAAAAAAACTACGTTTACGGTGGGTGCGGTCTGCGGTGCGGTGGTTAGCTCAACTTCAATGTCCGCGGCAAAGCTTCTATATTCGAGTGCGAATCCGAGGCCGCTTATTTCCTCCCTCGTCTCTCGTCCCGCCCCCGCCACCCCCTTAATACCGGTATAATCGAACTTACGTACGCATTTTTCAGATTTTTCAACAACGGGCGACGAATCACGTCGCGATAATATGGCGAAAGACTTCAATTGTGATATCGGCTTATCGAACTTCTTTCAATCGGCCGAAGGTCTTCGCGATGGATTAGATTCCATAGATTTTGTCGACGGCTTACAAATGCTGGAGCAGCTAAACGAGTCTGCCAACTCGCAGTTTACGCTAGAGCCGTAGATTCTGCGACAGGTAATCATCGTCGAGTTCTTGTACCTATTATGTACCTATCGTATCGCACCGTACGTCCTGTATCTACGTCTCACCCTTCACGCTCTCTCCACTTTTATCTTTCCTCGATGTTATTCGAAAATGATAAGTATGTACCTAATACCTATAGTAGCGAGCGTCATTACCCTCTAGGTATGGGTACGAATTGCCGTCCTCCTCCCCCCCCCCCCTCTATCTCTCTCTCGTTTCCCCCGCAGCGCGCCAGCAGGACTACATAGTCGCGTCGTATTCCCAATTTCCCATCCCCTTTTGAAACGAAGACGTTTACTCGATTTTTGAAATTAAAAATGAGATAAATCTCATTTAGGTATATCTACTTACGTAGTTCGTTTGCTTCTTTGATAAGTAAATAACGTCGAAGATATAAATATATTATTCGATCGCTCGGAGCGATCTACAAACATTAAGTACACTTCGGAATCATTTTTCTCAGTGTATCCGATGCGAGACGTAGGTAGTAGGTTCGGTACACCGGGTCTTTCGTTTTATCACCATCACCGATGTTGTTAAACTTAAAACTAAACTCGACTCTCTATTTATTTATTTTATTTTTCGTAATTAGGTTTACGCCCTCTTTGCTGTTGAATGATACACACCTACCTACCTACCTACCTAATGAAGCCGCGAATATAATGGAAGTTACAATCGCAGAAAAGAAAAGAAAACGTACCATGGTATCTGTATACGGGTACTATCTTATCTACCTACCTACCTTCGTGTAAATACCTACCTTTTTTTAAATGTTTTTATTCATGTTGTTGTGTTCGTTTGATATTCACTTCCCTCGAAGAGTTGATTATTTTTATGTTACGTATTAAGTATGATTACCGATACGTTACATTTGTCGTTGGTATACTTATGTACGTATATACCTACCTATAGGTATAACGTTGGTGTTTATTTCGTACTTTTTCTTTTTTCCTTTTTCCTTTCCTTTTCCTACCCCTTTTTTTATACCTATGTTGTTTTTTTTGAAAGCCTTTACAAAATTATCTCAAATACACTCTGGTCGCGATTGTTTATAAATCATGTTCTTGGTTTTAACCTTTTTGAAAATACAATATATTTTACTAAACGCACTTACCTACCTACCATTTCGTGACTATCTGCCTGCCTGCCTGCCTGCCTGCCTATCTAAGCTAACCTACCGAAGTATAAGACGGAATGCATAGATTAATATCGTGTACCCTGCTGCCTGTCTATAGGTCTATACCAATCCCATATTTCGTTTGTCTACCAGTAGATACTAGTGATACGAGTAGATGATAGCGTACAATAATTGTTGTCATTTCGCTTCGATATTTTAAAACTATTCGCGCTCGCGATGAATCGTATATTTTACGTACGTGAGCAAGCACTTGACTTGAAGTACCTAGCCGCGGCTCGGCGGGTCCTCGCCTTTATTAGCCTCGTTGATGCGATCGCGACGCCATCGTCAAATTTATCTGCATTCCATTCGCGAACGCTGTAGATACTTTTACAGAAAACAAACATCTCGGAGTACGAGTACACAACAGAGTTGTCGTCTAAAAGATATGGCGTAGCGTGGCGTCACGTATGTGGTCTATGGATGGCCGTGGGGATTTTAGTTTTTAGATAACTTTGGCGGCCCTTCCGTACTTACTTATACTTACCTAGTACCTATACCTATCAGTTATCTGGGTCGTGCAAAAAAATTATCGAATACGGTTTTGTGAGAAAAAAAAAAATTAAAATCGAAAGTTTTGTCGTACGTTGGTAGGTAATTATGTCTCATTGTCTAGGCACATCTACGTGTACGTTACGAATAGACATTATTGTCCTTTTTTCTACGACTTTTCCGAAATTCCTCGCACTTGCGCCGATAATCGACACCAATGAAACGTCCCCTACAATTGTCAAAAACAAACGAGGCATCCTACTCGGTGAGTGAACCTTTCGTTCGTTCGAGTGGCTGCGTTTGGAACGAAACCCGTGGAAATTTCACGCGTACGTAACCATGTTGTCAGCTTTCGCGTCGTATCATACGATATACTATACGAGTATTGTACCTACTCGTATGTATAGTACGTACGTACAAGTACGTACATACTACAGGAGGTATTGAATACGCATCAGAAAGGCAGGTAGCGGGTACGGTACCTACCTACCTACAATACATATTATTTTATATTTATCGGCGTTTCGGCGATGAAAAATGAAAATCACGAAAACGACCTCTCTAAAAAATGGTAGTTTTATCGTAAAACATCTTTGTATAGGTAGTTAGGGTACGCGTGCGCTAAACATTCGGCTAGATGGGTTTGTTGGCTCTTGCTCGTTGACGATTTTGGACTTGGACCCGCCCGCCCCCTCCCAATCCGAACCTAAGAATAAATTTTAAATCGCCCAAGGCGTTGGTCTCGAAGTAAGTTTGTTTCTAAAATTTACGTATTTACGTTACGTACCTACTCGTATATGTGTTTTCCACGTGTAATTCGTAACCAAGTTGCAATCTGAAAGTTGCGTGCTTGGGCGTTTCAAGAGGGAGTATGGTGCGTCTCACTTCCTCCCCCCTCCTCCATTAATTTTTTTAGTCGCAATTTAAAAAAATAAAATAAAAAAACACGAGTGAAAAAGTCGGAATTTTTGAAAGTTTTTCTTTTAAGCCTAAAATTTTAGTATTATCTACTCGCATAATTTTGATTCGGCAACTCATTTTAATACGTCAGTTGGAAAATCCTCGTTTTTCAAATTTTATTCGGTAAATTGAAGTTTAACCCCCCCCCCCCCCCCTCAACAGACGCCCATCGAAACGCCACTGGTTGTGCGAATCAGTTTTTCAACTCTATCGAGCTGATATGCGTGGATAATTATGCTAAACTTGAGAGTATGGTACGTTACGTACATACCTAAACACGTGTACATCTATCATTTCGCGGAAAAAAAAAGGAAAAAAAAAGAAAATAAGATGCGTTTTATTGTGATATAATTTTTAATGCCTAACGAATATTTATTCAATTCTTTAGTTAATAAGATCGCGCACTTCAACTCTTAATGATGTTTTTTACTTTTTTTTAAAACTTTTTTTCTCTTGTCGTTTTCCAACGTACTGGTATGTACGAACTACGAAAAACTTTTGCACTTACTTCTTTCATAAGAATACCTACCTACATATGTATGTTAATCATAAATTACTTGTCTGTTTATATGTACTGGCTCGTATTTACCTATATACGTGTTTTGCAACGATGCAAACTGAAGTCTGAAACGATGTGAAAAAATAATATACCTATACAATTACTACATTATTATACCTAATTGACGAATGAAGCAAAATTTTGTGTCGTTGACGAGTAGATGGTAGAGATACCAGCCTAATTGTACCCACCCGTTGATTGAGTGAAAGTTGACATCGTCGCGGTTTTCAGTTTGTTTTTAATCGCTATACAAACTGCGCGGATGGCGGATACGCGTGTCGGATTTTTCTGTACATATGTAGATAGAGATTCGTAGATGCGAAGATTGAAATTTTTGAATTTTTATTATTCTTTAAATAGGTCTCATTTTTCTAGTTTTTTCTTTGTTTTTGTTTTTATTACCTATTTTGTTTTTGGATTCCCTGTTTTGTTTGTTGCGTGTGTGCGCGCGTATTTTTTGTCGTTTTTCTCTCTCCTTAATCTCTCTCTCTCTCTCTCTCTCTCATTCTCTCTCTCTCTCTCCCTTTCTTTGTTTTGTAAAGCTATTTTTTTTTAAGTATTACTTACTTTTTGTTTTTCCCTATCACGAGTAGGTTCGCATTACAAATACGTACCTACTGCTCTTATCTTATTATCGCTAGAATCATCGCTTATCATTTTTTGTTAGTACAATTTTGTTAATTTTGGTTGAAGCGTGTCTAGTGTTTTTGTTATTACCTATTATTAAGTATTATTATTACCTAACTATTATTACTATCTATTATTATCGAGTAAAGTTATTAATATTTTTATTTTTTTAAAAACATGATTAATTATTTACCTACTACAGGTACCTACTTTTGTGTATCCTTAGGTCTGTACATTAACATTTTTAATTTTTATCATAAATGTGTATTTGATTGTTCAAAGATCTTCGTTTTATGTTTTCCATAAAAAATTTACATTTTCTTGTTATAATTTTGATACTTCTTTCTAGACGTCCGAATAAATATTCTTTTTATTTTGTTAATGTACTTACGATGTGTCTCTGTTTGTAGTTTGGTAGGTAAAAAATAAAATACAAGGCGAGTTCTGTTACGTGAAGGTACTGGACTTGAATCCTACGCATATCAACTGCGTACGTCAGTTTCAATATACGTAGTGTCAGTACCAAAGTATAAATAATTAGCGACGCGAAAGGTACGTAATTCGTAATTAAAGGGGAATTGAATTACCGTTGAGCTAACCGTCGATGAGCCATTCTGTAGGTAATTACCGAAATCGACAATTTTTACAATTTTTTGCTTTTTGGATGGCAATTTAATCTAGATTTGAAATTTGAATAATTATACATTTATGTCAATCATTTTATGATTGTATTCGTGTTATGTTGTGCCTTGTGCATTTTGGAATTTGGATGGAATGAATGAATAAAATTTGGCATTCTGAAAGAAGAGAAGAGTCAAAATTTTATATGTATTTACAATTTATTCTGCCCCAAAAACCAGTACATTATGATATGGGCTCTGTAGACGAACGTCGAAAGAATTAATACATGACAACGCTGTAGCGACGTTAACTGGTTGGTATATTTTTTATCACTGTCATATGGTGGTAACCATGGCGTCAGCAGAGCGAGCAACGCTGTTGCAGCGTTGCCACGAAGTACACAGGGTAAAATATTTTCGGCGTTCGTTCATTTTACCAAAATCAAAATTGAAAGGGAAGGAGGTGTCCTGCCGAAATTTTTGTAACATACAAAATTATTCCTAGGTCTTCAAGCTATTACTTTTGTTTGAAGATGTTTTCAATTGGACCTCCACCCCACTGATTTTGCAATAACATTCCAAACAAAAATAATATGTAGGTACATGGTACATAGCTAGGTACATCAAAATTCAAAAATATCAATTAAAAATTGGAGGAGTGAGCAAGGAACGAAACGATTTAAAAAATTGTCAAATAAAAGTTGTAGATTAAAAACCTGAAATATGCCTAAAAATAATTTTTGTCCTTATAAAAAAATAAAAATTTCGATTGGATGTCCCACTTTCCCACAATTTCAGATAATATTATCATCACGTAGATAATATTTTTTCAAAATTTGGCGGAGGAGTCCAATCAAGACCTATGACGTGCAGTTCCGCCCATTTTGTAGAAAATCAAACATAAAAAAAGGGTGTGCAGTTTACTTTGTACAGCTAAAAATTAATTTCTGACAAAAACTGAAAAACATCTTCAAAAAATATCTTTTCAACAAAAAATCTCCAAATCTCTCAAATTTTTTTTTTTTTTTTGACAGAAAGTCTTGTAAGTATAAATTCTTTTTTGACAAAAAAAAAAAAAAATTTGACCAAAAAACATTTCTGATGAAAAAAATCTTTAAAAAATATTTTTTGACAAAAATTTTTCAAAAAAGTAGGTATTTTTTGACATAGAAAAAATCTTTAAAAAATCTTCAAAAAATCACCAAAAAATATTTTTTGACCAAGAATTGACAAAAAATTTTCAAAACATATTTTTTGACAAAGAATTGACAAAAAATCTTTTGAAAATCTTCAAAAAAAAAATAATATTTTTTTGACAAAAAATCGACGTAGCTGAAGTTATCCACATCCACAGCAAAAAAAATCTTCAAACATCTTTCAATTTTTTTTTTTTTTTGACAAAAAGTCTTGGTCTTGTATACTTTTTTGACAAAAACACCGAAAAAAATTGACCAAAAAAATTTTCTGATTAAAAACTCTTCAAAAAATCTTTAAAAAATATTTTTTGACAAAAAATCTTCAAAAAAAAATTCTTTGCAAAAAATCCTATCAAAAATTTATTTTCCAAAATTACAATTTTGTTTCTAAAAACTACCTTTGTCTAATGATAACTATTTCTTTTAGAAAAAATCTCCTATAGTAAGAATCTATGATTAGCAAACATTTTTTCATGAAAATTCATTCTTACAAAATAATAACAATTTTAGAAAATTAAATTAATTAAATTGTAGGGGAAAAAATGTCAACTGAATTACGAGTAGATATTACTTGATTGAAAAATGAGAGAGAATAATTGTCAGAAATAGAGATTGAACTATAAAAAAATATGCTAAAAAAACTTGAATTAGATATGCTTAAATTAAAAAAAATCAGGTTTTGAAAAAATCAGAAACTGTAAAATAAAAAATAAAAAACACTGAGCTTATTGAATTGGGATGTAAAAATTTGGAAAATGCAAGAAATTAAAAAGAAGTGTAGAATTTATATCTAAAGGTATTAAAAGAAATTGTAAACTGCATATTTTTTTAAAAATAGAAAAAAGAATCTGAAAACAATTGAATTTTTCACAGTGAAAAAAAAATGGAAATATACTTAATGGAAATTAAAAAAACAAATGTTTTGAAAAATGTAGAATTGAAATTCAGAACAACTTTTGAAAAGTAGAAATTAAAAAATGAATAATAGTTGATAAAAAAGTTGTACGTGAAAATAAGTAAAAAAATAATCTGAAAAGGATTAGAAAAATGGAAATAAAATGAACTGAATTTTACCGATAGAAAAAAAAGATAACGTAAATTTGAAAAAAATTGGTAAATTGAAATAAACATGGAAATCGAGCCTTTTGTTTTTTTGTACATATACATAGCAACTTGAAGGAAAAGAATGTTTGTAAATAATGTTTGAAATTGAAATAGGTACCTAGACCTACCTACCTAGGGGAAAAAAATGTCATGTTGAATAGAATCTTTTAAAATATGCAATAGGCTAAGCAGAAAAAAAAAGGCAATACAAATGGTTACATTATGTAGGTTTTACCTACCCGTTTTTATTAGTATTAGCTATATTTACGTTTGTTTAAAGCCAAAAAGGTGCCGTTCTCGCGTTTTCTCGAACGCGCTTTTTACTTAAACTCGAATATTCATTAAGAAGATGAAAACTAGAAGCAAATACTTTAAATTAATAATACTGGAAACTTCAATGGGGAAAAGTGGCCCCGACAAAAGCGCTCTTTTAGCAGTTTTAGCGGCTCGGCATGAAACTATTCTCAGACTTTCGACCGATCGTCATGTCTTCGACCAATCAGAGGGCGAATCACGCGACGATTAGTCGAAAACCTGGAATTAGTTTCATGCCGAGCCGCTTAGAGAGCGCTCTTCTTGGGAGTCAAATCAAAAGCATTGAGTTTCCAGTATTATTAATTTAAAGTATTTGCTAGAAGTCTAGAATTCTGAATTTTCAATACTTTTCACTTTTCTCTCGTTTTCATCTTTTTTTTTTGTGGTGGGTGGGAGGTGTGTGTGTGTGTGTGTGTGTGTGTGTGTGTGTGTGTGTGGAGAATTAGTTATGTAGAGTTAGGGCCAATATTACAACAGGCCGTTATTCATCAATGGTCCGCTAAGGATCCGTTAGCGACGATACCCGATATTACAATCACAAAACCTCTCTTGACTGACGTTTTGAACCTCGGTATGATCAAGGTAAGGCTCGGTTATTGTTGTGATTGGCTGCTGAGATCACGTGATGTGGAAGTTTTTTTTCTTTTGATAATTTTGTTGCCAGTGGCGAGATTTTACGGAGGGTGCATTTCACACTGTAACACAATCCGCCTCGCTCTTAAATTTTACTAAGTCCCAGGCCTTGCCACTACGTAGATACCGGATATCAAAATTGGAGAGGAGGGAGGGGTTCAATCAAAATTTTTGTCATAACTAAAATTATTCATAAAACTTCAAGCTACAACTTTGTTTGAAAATTTTTTCAAATGGACTCCTCCCTCCCTACCAATTTTGGATAATGTAACTTGAGTTGGTCAAAATAAGTTCCATTATGCAAAATTGGTGAGGAGGGAGGGGTCCAATCAAAATTTTTGTCATTACTAAAATTTTTTATAAAACTTTAAGCTACAACTTTTGTTTGAAAATTTTTTAAAATGGCCCCCTCCCTCCCCACCAATTTTGGGCAATGTAACTTGAGTTAGTCAAAATGCGTTACATTGCCCAAAATTGGTGGGGAGGGATTTGAAAAAATTTTCAAACAAAAGTTGTAGCTTGAAGTTTTATAAATAATTTTAGTTATGACAAAAATTTTGATTGGACCCCTCTCTCCCCACCAATTTTGGATAATGTAACTTGAGTTAGTCAAAATGCGTTCAGTGTAGCGTTATCATTTTTTTCTAATTTTTCACAAGTAAAGTTAATAAATTCTTGAAAAACTAATTTCCATTTGATAATTTTGTGCTATTCATTGTTATATGGATGACATTAATTTCTTGAATGACGTTGGTGAAAGTAATGATGAAAACGAAGACGGTGACGCTGATTCTGATTTCCAAAGTATTTTCGAGGTTTTGGCGGAATTATCACTAAAAATTTTTTTGGCTTTGAAGTCATTTCACTCACAACAGTGGGTTAGTGAAAACTTACAGAGAGATGTGTTGTAATAACGAATTGTAACTAACGGAGCGTTACCGTTTTAACAGTCCGTCAGAAAACCAGTGGAATAACAGCCTGTTGTAATAATGGCCCTTAGACCATAGTTAGACCCTAGCTGGGCATTTTAGAAAATTGGGAATTTAAATTTTCAAGTTTTTTTGGTAATTACCGGTAATGGTAACGTTACCGGTAATGCGTAGTGGATCGTAGTAGTAAATCGCTGCATTTTTGCGGCTGCATACAAAAATTACAAAAAAAAAAATATATATATATATAAATAGAGGAAATAAAATAAATATGGGAGAGATGGAAAAATTAATTGACTTTGATCAAAAATATTATTTTAATTTTTACGGAGAGTTGTTGTAGTAGTAGAGGTTTTTTGGGTGACGCTTTTCCGAGTTGGTTTGTGTTGTTGCTGTGATCAAAAACGCGTAATTCGTAGATGTTGTATAATATTTACGTATCTATGTACAAGTTGGGTTCCTGAACGACAGTACGATGCAAAAGTAAAAAGAAAGTAGAGTATAATAAATATCACCGTCGCGAGTCGTATGTATGTGCGTGTACAGCCGTAAGACGTGTTTCTACTACCCTACCTACATATACCTACGTAGTTTCAAAATCAAAAAGCGTCGTAATCTCATGGGAAAATGCCGAACATAGCTGCCGGAATCGGACTGTTGGGCTTAGGCGTGATGGTGGTTGTCGCTGTTGGTACCATAGCTTACTCTTTATTTTACGATGAACCGCCGTTCAGTCACAGTCACGACGATGGTCCTTATTCGCGCAGAAATGAACGCTCCGCTTGGAGTAGCACGACGTCAGATCCGAGAACAATGAAGCGCAGAAAGTGAGTACCTTACCTAACCTAACCTAGGTACGCCTACATAGCTGTGTCCGTCGTCGCCAAAGTAATTATTACTCTGGTCTAAAATTCGAGTCTTATTTTTTGTCAAAATTGATAGGAATCGCAGGCCTACAGGGTTATAGTAATGTTGTTTTTTTGTTTTTTCAGGAGAAAGGAGCGCACCTCGCCGGCATTCATGTAACGTCACCCTTTAAAATACCTACATTACCTAAACGTACTATTTCACGCGTCCAAGTTTTAGCGCAATTTCCGATATCTTCTGACGTTCGACTCGAATTTCGCAGGTGCAGCGACTCGTGTTCCATTTGCAAAGAAACCATCGAGAGTGATGTATTGAAAAAATTACCGTGCAACCATTGCTTCCACTGCCAATGTATTCGCGATTGGTTCGACTCTTGTACGCGGTCTTTATCGCAAGAGACTGTAAGTAACGTTACAATATTTTACTTACTCTTCGTGCGTCTCCTCCTGTTAGAGATAGGCCTATCGCACCACGCGTCACTTGTGGCATTAAATTGTCAATTTCGATGTTACAGGGTACCTGTCCAATGTGTCGACTCGAGTTCTCTTCTCAAGATTTAATATGAAGAAACCGAAACATAAAGCGATTAAAAGTGCAAGTTGGAAAACAATCGTAAATACTCGTTTATTACGCGTATCTATCTATGTACATACCTACCTACAGAGTACAGATGATTATATTACAGTCAATTTTGTATCGAATACCAAACACCAACGCGACGCAACGCTACGAATAATTATTGTTTGTACCTACAATACTCGTATACCAGACTGCGACTTTGCGCGAGGAATAAATATCTAATTAATTATCTATATCATTTCAAATTATGTATACAATTAGTTCCACTTCTGTACCTAAAAGTGTAAAAAGAAAATATGCATATTGTCTGTAGTCTGTGCCTTCCTACCTAGTACCTAAACCTATCTTGTAAATATATATATATACAATACGATGTTAAGTTGTTAACGATGTGCCTGTTTAAATTAAGGTGAAAATAATAAGTGACGCGTTGCTGTTGGTGTAGCGGCAATTTTGTGTTTCCACCTTTCCACTTTAGACTTACAAGAGTGTTGTTATCGTTCATAATTATGTTTAAGTACCTATACTGGCTACGACGTGCACACGCTGCACAATAGGAGTCAAAAATATAAATGCTCGCATTATCACGGTATTGATTATGATTAGTTGAATTGATGAGCGAATGCGAATTCAATTTTGAATTTTTGATTTTGTTAATTTTGATCAAGAAGACGTATGAATTGAAGAAGGTAAATTCAATTCAATTCGTAGAGCGCATGCGCCGGATGAATGTGATTGTGTTTGTTTTTGTTTACCTTTCATTATCAATCGGATCATCAATTATTCGATTATAATAATCATGGCCTTCTAATAGTTCGATCAAAAATTCAAAATCCAGGCATTAGCTTGGTTCGGGCGACCCTACACAATGCTACACAAGTTGCACTTTTTCATCTTATCAGCTAATGGACGAATCATATTAAAGTTTGTGTAGCTTGTGTAGGGTGGCCCGAACAAAGCTTTTACGTTTCAGTTCCAGTGTTCCTCCAAACAAATTACTTTGAATTTTATTTTTTTTATTCGTAGAGTGAACTATAAAAGCAAGACAAAATGATTTGTTTTCGCAGAGTTTTGTTATTTTAATAGTTCGCTGTAGTTTTGTAATCGCGTTCGCGTGTGCCGGTGCCGGTGAAGTTACTCACAGTTACTCAAGTTAGAAACTACCACCTCTAGATATCTGTAATCTGTATCCTAAATCTAATAACCTATTCACCGTAAGTTCGTAGCGTGTAGCGGCAAATCGAAAATATGTAGAATGTCGACAAAACAACGATGATCGCGAACGGTATCGTTCCAACTATTCGCCGGTGGATTATACGCTTGTACTTGTTCTTCCGCCAAGTTGTAATCGACTCGAATTCGAATTCGAATTCGAATTCAATTCGTACAGTATTGAAATGCGATCGAAATGCCAAGATAATCCATAAAAGCAAAGACTTTTTGGTCGTCTATAAGGATTACGACGTGTTCACCAACAACGACGTCGACGCAAAGGTAAATAAACTACCAAGTATACGACTATTTGATTTACGCGCGTAATATGCACGTTGCAAAGGTTGTATTTCTAATCGGTTATTTGTTGGCAGCCTTCGGTTCACAGCACGGTGGCGAAATTATTTCCAGAGTTACGCGACAAACGTTTACAGCATTCGTTTTATTTTCCGCATCGTTTGGATTACGCCACCAGCGGTTTACTATGTTTGGCACTGAACAAGAAGGCTTGCGCCGCTGCGTCGTGTTGTTTTCAAAACGGTACAGCGACCAAGTTTTACTTGGCCTTGCTAAGGGGACATTTATCCAGGAATTTTATCGACGTACGATTGCCAATAGGTAGGTAGGTAGGTCCTTTGGTGAATATTACTTACCCTTAATATGTATACGTACGTCGTACACGCCTACAGTTACACAGCGCAACACAACACAACACACGTACGCATCTCGTCGTACAGCTCGAACGGGGGATGTACGTAGGAGCCGATGAGCTGATGCATCGACTCTTAGGTACATTGTACGTATACGAACGTTGTTACTTGTACCTGAATGTAACCAGTCGATTCGGGCACTCGGGTAAAAATAATACAAGCGTGCATCTATTGTGCAGCGCATTATGTCCAATCTCTCTCATCTATTCGCTCGTTGTTATAGGACATATTGAACTGTACGCTACGTACTGATGTGTAAGTACAGGTAGAGGTAGAGGTAGATGCTAGATGAATATGCGGTGATGCGTTTTTACCAACGTCGTATTTTGCCCAATCAGTTTTCCGGCCCGAATCGACTGGTCAGCATCTTAACTAATTACTTACGATTACTTTGCAGGTGCAGATTCTTCCGAACGAGCGTGTCACAAGATGTGCACTCGGCAAAATAAGCATTGCGTGTTGGCGAGAGATGCTCGAACCTGTATTTTAGTACTGCAAAGAGGTGTATTCTCGAACTATTCGGCCACAAAAGTTTTGATTCAACCGATGTCTGGTAGAAGACATCAGATACGCGTTCATTGTTCTTTTTTAGGGCATACGATAGTCGGCGATTATACGTATAGCAACCGAAAGGATACCGGTGCCGAAAGAACGTACTTGCATTCGTACAGGTAAGAACGTTTCGATACTCGTCTGTGTTGACTATATAATGACTTGCCGTTGTTCGACCGTGCCCGAGTACCTATTTAGTATCTACCTACCTATCTATCTACATTCGTCTTTCGCGTGTGCGAATCGTAGATAATAATGAGAATAGGTTCATTGCCTTACTCGGGCAGTAGTTCTAAGCGCCTAATTTTTTATTCTTTTAGATTACGTTTACCCAATTCCGTCGAGCCGTTGGACTTTTGCACAGATGATCCGTTTGACGATGCGGAACTCGGACCGAGCTGGAATTGCGTCGAGATCGTCAACCCCCTGAACCGTGAAACGTTGTCAAAGTTGACGCGTGCGAAAGACAACTGCGACGTTTACCAGTATTTATCGTAATTTTGTAAGATCGATATGCGACACTTTACGACCGAGTTGTACACATTTTTATGTATTCGTAGTTGCGGTTCGTTGTAATGTTTGTTTTACCGAATATTTGGGTTGCGCGATTTAATTTTCGCGAAAAAGGTGAAAGTTGGCGGGTAGTACGACGTTACGTACGTAGATAATGTGTACGTGTAGCGTATGCGGCAGGCCGATGGTTACACAGCCTACAACAGGTTACCAAGAAGGAGGCGGGTTAGACGCGCATTAAGTAAGGCTATACACATTCTGTACACGATGCGTGCGAACTAGGTTTAATTTCGTTCGATTACGATTACAAAACGTCGGTTCCTATTCGAGGATCGCGATCGTTCACTTTGCGCGACAGTACAAAGTGAAGCCGTTGCGTCTCCTTTTCCAACTCGAATAGATGAGGGTCTTCCGCTTCGGGAACAACCTGCCTCATCCACTCGGCTAATTGACGAAGGTAGTCCAGATTGAAACCAGACTTGCCTTTGCCAGACATTATTCTCTCGGCGATTTCCGCGATAGACGATTCGCCAGCGTACCACTCGTTGTCCGGATCGCCGATATACACGATCACATCGAAAGGATGAAAGGCTTCATTTTTCGGATAAAAAGTGCATAGTTTTCTCGTGTAACCGTTTTTCTCTCTGAAATCCAACCGATTCCATACTGTGCCGTTCTCGTTGTCGTCTATTTCGTACGCGACGCCCCATACTCGTTGCTGTAGGACCACGTTCGCGACGGCGACAGTTGTTGTAGGTACATGAAACATAATATATACACGCGACTATATGTAATTACCTCAACTACTACACGGCTCTAGCTTGACCATCTACTCGATAATACGAATACGTACGTTTACGTCTTAAGATACCTATAATAAAATTACGTATGTCGTATATGTATAAGTAGAGTAAACGCTCCGTATATACCTATCGTACCCTCGTTTTTTTTGTGTTTTTTTTTTTTCAAAATCCGATTTTAGAGCGTAATTTTGTTTTGTTTTCGAATGTAACCTACTAGCCACATGACACAGCTTATTTCGTACTATAATGTCATGGCTGTGGCGCCCCCCGGCGCCCCCCCCCCTCCACGACAATTGGTAATGTATCATAATCTGCGAACTCCTACCTCGGGATTGTTTGATTTAAGCAATGTAACAACTCTTCCGGGCTATTGCGGATGCATGAAACACAAATGAATACATTCTACGTTAGTATTCTGGCGTCGTCGATAGTAACGAAATATGTAATACCTAACACGTAGATGCTCTATGTACTCGTACCTCTACCTAACCTACGTAGGTAGGTAGGTAGGTAGCTACTAGCTACTGGCTAGGTACATCTACGTACATACATTTACATACAATCATAACGTGAATTACGCACGTAGTAGATACTGTGTGTGGGTACTCGTACTCACATTTTCTTCGGTACCGCGATGATCCGTACTGTGTTGGTAGAAACGTCGTTCAAAACCTTTAATGTAACCAACTTGCTTTTGTTTGTATGGGAAATCCACCTTCCATATTAAAGACCCGTATCCGAATAGCCACATATTTTCACGCCAACTCGTATTCAATCGTTAGGTTAGGTATAACCACCTTTTAGCTGCATTATTTTAGATTGATTTTTCATATGTAATTGTTCGAATTCGATAGAATTTGACCAACTTACGAGATTACAATACGATGCGATGCGGTGCGGTGCGCAAGAAGTCCCAGTAGTCACTCACTAGCCAATAGGTGCGGTTCAGTTTGTGCGATCGAATAACGATTCGAATTGAAAGCTAATGGATCGAATTTGTAGCGACTATAAGTTAACCATAAAGTGACGAGCCAATGTTTCAAGTATAAGTACATTTATAGGTCTCCGAGAAACGTAATCGAATTCACGACGCGAAGTAGGTACGTTTGGGATTGAAAGCTCGGTATTGGTATTTGCAATTCCAGTTCGCTAAAGGCTGAACCCATTTGACGCCTACGACGTGGTAGGTAGGTAGGTAGGTAGGTAGCGTACTAGCGTAGCGGTCAATTATTATTTTTCAGCGCTCGAAGTACGTGACGATCGGTAAGGATGGCATTCCTTGTTCTGAATTCTGAAATGAAAATACGTAAAGCTGAATAACGAATCGAGTGCGAGTGCAACGCGGTAGGATGGGCGTTAAGTTAATCAAGTCGAGTGATCCGAGTCCTTAACTCGAGTAGCATACATAAGTTTCAACAACCTTAAGTAAAGTGACAACCTCTTACTCCTTACGTCCTGATCTTGAAATGATGATTTGATGACTTTATGAGTCAATTAGTTTTGACTGAATGGCTACAGAACGAGTATAGTAAAATAATTATAAAACTTTGTGCTGTTCTACCTAGTCGTGGTACTGACCTATACTACATAATTATGTAGGGTACATACATACGATACGAACAAAACAATCACTAATAAAAAAATTATTAATTACAAAATAATCAGGTGAATTTGTGGCCTCGAGGGTGGTTGACAGGGAAGAGGGAACATCTCGGAAATCGAAACTGAAACTGTTTGTGAAAAACGCAACGGCATCAAGAACGGAACGGAAACCAAATCGAGTCGAAGAATACCGTTCCGTGCTCCGTGCATGTGCAGAGTGATGATAAGGCTGATCCGTTCACTACCGAAACGATTTTTGCATGATTCGGATTCATTTTCATTAATTATCAGCGTACTATTTTTTTTTAAATGACTAGTAGAACTTGAAGAACTTTGTTCGCAGAGAAGTGTGTACATAATTATTAGTTGTAACAATAATGATATAGTTTTAAAATTCAAACAATGAGTGCTGTACCGAATCGAGTGTCTATAGTGTAACGTTGTTTCGTCTAGTGTATTTCTGCGTATGCCTATAATAATTATTATGGATTCGACCACTGATGAAGGGAATTAAAATTTTTGGACATCGCATCGCCGTTGTAGTGTCTTTGTAAGCTCGAATGAGAATTATTTGCGCCTTTAGGTGCGTACTGCTTTCGTTGTACTTGGTTGTGCCCGAGTGTTTGCGTTGAATCGAAATCGGAAAGATCGACGTACTTGATTGGTAATATTTTGATTTTAGCGTACGTTTACGGTCTAGTTATTATTAGGTATAAATTATGTATATTATATAGTTGACCGTATTATATTACGCGTGCGAAGCGAAACAAATGCGTAAGAACAACGATATTGTATGTACTTGACGCGGAAATGAATACAAAAATTTGGAAATAAAAAAGGTACGCGTACACGCGTAAATCGCAATCAGCTGACATAACGGCGTCGTCTTTGTAGTCGTAGTCGTCGTCGTCACCGCGATATTTTTGTAGATCTCATTATTATTGAAAACTCGTAGTCGTTTCGAGTCTTGATTTTCGGTTGCTCATTTTAGCGACCATTACGCCTTTGTCGCGTATAACTAACACTGTTCGTTGGCGATAATTTGAGAAAATTTCGTTTCAGACCTGCCAGCAGCCACCAGCGACCAGCGACCCAGCGGCGGTTACATAAAATAGTTGATCGGCTAGTCGACTCATTCCTGCCTTTCATGTGATAATAATCGATCGAATCGTCTTTGTCAGTTCGAAGGTTAGTCTCGCATCAGGTATTAAGTACGTACCTATCCGTATAACATACCTATAGGTAATATTATCATATATAATACGCATCCATCTACGTTTCATCGGAATATACGTGGTAATGGACGTCGATGCGTTTCAACGTGTACTTAATTTAATCGTACGGGTAGGTCGTTTGGTCGTGACGATGGGATATAGGCGCATTGAGCACCGTGCGTAGCTAACGTAACGATAGATCATTGTATTTTATTTGGCGAATCGATGACTCGACGAGAACGAGGGTGTTGAAGAAATCCAGCTACTTTTTTCTTCAATAGCTATGTTGCATTACATCCCTGTGCTGTGAATCAGTGATACGATACGACGTGAATTTTATTAGTGGGTGCACAGCCCGCTCCCTTCCCCAATCCCCACCGAAGAGTGTGTCCGTTCACATTTCATGTGGTGTATTAGAGGGTCTTTTAAAATATACGTACGTCGTAATGTTTGATATTCAGATAGGTAGATAGTACCTACCTACTGCGATATCGCGTACATTGCTTTTTAAAACGCCTCCACGTATACAGTGCCGATGCGCTTTTCGGTGACTCGGATATATCCGAGCTCATCTTCGGCTACAGCCCTACCTAGTACCTATTTTTGTAGATACGTATTACATACCAGATACGTAGTGGGTTACAGCTACAAGAAAAAGAAGAAGAAGAAAAAAAAAAAAGGTTGATTTTTTTTTGTTTCGCGAACAACAGATTTCTTTACTGGCAACAGTGTTCAGTGTTTAGGTCGGCTAATTCGAGCTAATAAAATTTGATGCATTTTTTAAGAAATGCCTCGCATAAATTTCAATAAATGACGCGACGCGGTGCTCGTCGATGTCGAATTGTCGACGTCGTGTCGATACAAATAAAGAGAGGAGAAAAGTAAAATTTTCTTAGATCTAAAATGAAATGCTAGGCAAAACATTTTTTCGAAATAATGTACTAAATTGTTCTAATTTAATTCCGACCATTTCTTCCCAAATAATGCGTAGTAATGGTCCGAAAGTGCCCAAAATCAGTACGGATCTATTCTACTCGTGGTCCTTGACCTCCCATTAAAATTTGAACCAATTCGGTCTATTAAAACGAAAGTTATCGTCCGGAGCCGGACAAAATTTAGTACATAGCCTACATAGCCTACATACATAGATACATACGTATCGCAAGAAATACCAAAAAAATCGGAAATCAAAACTAATAGCTGATGTTTTTTTTTTCTTTCTGCTTGATTTGTCAACAGGAGCTGCGATCAACGCGGCGGCGCAGAGTATCTGGGCGCATTTCTCACGATGAGCGGCGACGAAGATTCGATGGATATGGAGCATCGTTACGCTAAATCCGATCAACCTCGCGGTTTTCCATCAGTGGCGCAAGTGGTCGGCATATGGAGGGAGAAATTCGAGCGAGGAACTTTGAACGAGTCGCACTTCAAAGAGCATTGGCGTTTGTACGTTCCGCAAGTGTTATGTTTGGACGCGAGCAACACATCGTTCGATCGTATTTTCGACGAAGAGAACGTACTGTTCGCGCCGTTGGAGCAGTTTATCTGCGGCGACGGCAACGCCGCCGAAGTGCTGGAGCGCATCCAACGACTAGACGAGCCGTCTACCGTATGCGGTAAGGTGTTCAAAATGAGCGAGCCGACCTATCATTGTCGCGAATGCGGCACAGATCCGACGTGCGTGCTCTGCGTCGAATGCTTCAAGAAATCGGCGCACAAGAATCACAAATACAAAATGTCCATGTCGAACGGCGGCGGTTGTTGCGATTGCGGCGACACGGAAGCGTGGAAAAAAGATCCGTATTGCAGCGTACACGCGGCCGGCACCGTCACCTCGTCGGCTTCGTCGGAAAACCTTATGGGCGGCGGCGGTACCAATTTTCCCGAAGATATGGCGGAGCGTACGCGCGTTATATTCGGGGCCGTGTTGCGGTACGCGTACCATTTGCTCAAGTACGACGATTCTCCGGAATTGCCGAGCGATCTACGATTGAAAGAAATCGAAGAGGATCCGTTGAGTTTTCTCGATACGCCGGACACGTATTGCACGGTGCTGTACAACGACGAAACGCACACTTTCGATCACGTCATCACGACGCTGTCCAAGGTGATCAAATGCACGCAGCGAGACGCGATGGACTACGTGACGAACATCGATCGCGAAGGAAGGGCCGTCGTCAAAATATCTACTTTTCAACATTGTACCGAGTTGAAAAACGACGTGGAACGCATTACGTCGCGTACCAGCAGCAAACCGCTCAAGGTGTTGGTGAAACATTCGCACGTGATCGCGCACCAATTGTACGCTATAAAACTGTTGGCGCGCGTGCAAAAAATTCTCAATTATTCCAAGCATTTTCGTCGTACATTCTCGGAGATTGTACTGGAAAGCGGCGGCAAATCTTCGTCGTCGTCGTCCACGTCCACGTCCACGTCCACGTCGTCGCCGCCCTCGGACATATCGATACTGGAAGGCGTGTTTCGTGCCGACTCGTCGTTGTGGAAGTCGGCTCGCGTACACTGGCATCGGCTCTTCATTTCGGGCATGCTGAAGGAGTACGAATACAAGAAAGCGTTCGCCAGGCTGTTTACCAAACACTACGGCTCGATAATGCAGGACTTTATTCGCGACGACCACGATCATTCGTTTTCGGTCGCCTCGTTGGCGGTGCAAATATTCACGGTGCCGACTATCGCGCACTATCTGATCGCCTACCAAGACGTGCTGTTCGTGCTGCTGAATACGTTCCTGTCCGAGTGCAACGCCAACCAGAAGGACGGCAAACTGGAGTTCCAACGCAACGAGCACTCGTCGGCCGTCACGTTCAAGCGCGCCCAATTCATCATCTACGATCTGCACTATCTGCTGAGCACGGTGCCCGAGTGCTGGACGGACGAGCTGCGCAAAGGTTTCAACCAGGGACTGAGTTTGTTTCTGCGGCTGTTGTGCCTGATGCAGGGCATGGACGCGGTAACGCGCCAGGTCGGCCAGCACATGGAGTACGAGCCGGAATGGGAGACGGCCTTCAATCTGCACATCAAACTCAGCTCGGTCATCACGCTGATGATGAAGTGGTGCGGCACGGACAAGAAAATACTCACCAAAGCGTACCGCGCCACGTTGAAGAAGCTGCACGACAATCCGTGCGCCGATCTGTCGTCGGCGCACTGCCAGGTGCGCGAGCTGGCCGACCACAGTACGACGTGCATCGTGTACGACGTTAGCTCGCAGCCCGTCTCCATCCATTTGCCGTTGTCGCGTTTTCTGGCCGGCCTGCACGTGCAGCTCGAGCGCTTCGGCCTCAACTTTTACAGTCCGGAATTTCAGTTTACGCCCAAACAAACGCTCGAGCAGATCGTAGAGCCGGTGTTGCGTACGCAGGTCATGATCGCCCAGGTTCACGCCAATCTGTGGCGCCGCAACGGCTACTCCATTTTGCATCAGATCTACTTCTATCACAACGTCAAGTGTCGCAACGAGATGCTCAACAAGGACATTATCATGCTGCAGATTGGCGCTTCGCTCATCGAAAGCAACGACTTTCTCATACACCTGCTGAATAAGTTTAATTTGTTGAACTGGGCCGACGCCGATTTCGACGGTTCGCCATCTTCGACTGCGACGGCCATCTCGTCGTCGTCGTCGTCTTCTTCTGCCGCCGCCGCTGCTTCCGCTTCCGCCGCTTCGTCTACTACGTCTACGGCAGCGATGACCAACGCCGCAGCTATTGTGGCCGCTGCCGCCGCCGCAGGCATTACAGCGGCGACGACCACGACGACGACGACGACGACGACGACGTCGTCGTCTCCTAAAAAAGCCGAAGAAGAATCCGTACGTCAGACGATCACGTTGGTAGAAGAATTCCTGACATTGCTGGTGACCATCATCAGCGAACGCTACGTAGTCGGCATCGGCAAGGTGAGCGAAAAGGACTGCGTGAAAAAGGAGATTACGCAGCAGCTGTGCATCAAGCCGCTGTCGCATTCGGAACTGAGCAAGGTGCTGCCGGACAGCGATCACAACGACGTGACGGTCGACTCGATTATCGACGAAATAGCCACGTTCCAGAAGCCGACCACCGGCAACGGCAAAGGCATGTACAAATTGAAGCCGCAATACTACGACCAGTACAACGTCTTCTACTACCACTACACCAGGGAGGAGTTGTCGCGTTCGGAGGAGGCGCAACGACGTCGACGTAAGGAGCAAGGACTGCTCGACTGTTGTCCGCCGCCCGCGCTGCCGCCGCTCACCGAATCGTTCGTCATGCTGGTCAACCTGCTGCAGTGCGACGTCATGTTCTACCTGATGCAGTTGATGCTGAAGCGCGCCTGCGACTTGAAGGCGCGCAGCTTTTCCGAGTCGCAGCTGCATCGCGTTCTACACCTGATCGGGTACGCGTTGCACGAAGAGGAGAGCCGCCGTCTTGACTATTTCGTCTTCACCGAGCGCTGCGAAAAATGGCATCTGCTACGCTATCTGGAAGAGTTGCACGGTAGCGGTCGCGTCGAAGCGCATCGCGACCTCATCAGATGGACCATCAACAAGTACAAATACGTCGCGCAGTCGTCGTTGAAGAATAGAGGTAAAATCCAGGCGGCGGCGGCGGCGACGAGCGCGCCGTCCTCGGCCAGAACTTGTCACGCGGACGAGGACGACGACAACAACAACAACAACGACGACGAAAGACGTCGCCGTAGGTTGGCCGGCGGCGGCGCGGACGCGGCCGCTCGGCGTAGCGACGAAAAAATGGAGCTTGAAGAAGAGGCGGAAAACGACGACGACGACGACGGCGAGCAGCTCCGCCATGGATCGGCTGTCGTCGCGGCGGCGGCGTCCGAGTCTGAAAAAGCGAGTTGCGACGAAAATATGTCGTGGGAGTATAGCGCGGCGGCGGCCGCCAACGACGACGACGACGCGCAGAAAAAGGAAAAAGAACGTATCGCCAAACTGGCGGCCGAACGTAGGATGAAAATTATGGCGCAAATGTCGTCCGCTCAAGCGTCGTTTATCAAAGAACACGCGCAACTGTACGAAGAGGCGACGAAATGCGACGTGGCTGCCGCCGCCGCCGCCGCCAGTGGAGGAGGCGGCGGCGGCGGCGCTGGCGGCGCCGGCGAATGTATGGCCTGGGAATGCAGCGACGTGGAAAACGTGCAATTTCCAATCGCCGTCGGACCGCATCAAACGTCGTACTCGTCTCCGGATCCCGGCTACGTGTGTATACTGTGTCAGGAGCATCAAATCGTACGTACGGACGCGCCGGCCATGGTGTACGGAGCGTTCGTGCAAAAGTCGTCCGTACTGAGCAACGAATTGCATTCGCCGGCCGTGGAAGCGCGTCGTCGTTGTTCGGACGGCGTCGGCGGCGTCGACGACGCGTCCGTCTTCCTCACCAGCACCCTTAGTCCTAGTCCGTTTAGCAGCATTTGCGGCCACGTCATGCACAGCACGTGTTGGGAAAAGTACTTTAGCAATATTTCGACCAAGGAGAATCGTCGCCCGTACAGACTGCGTCAGCCTATCAGTTTCGACGTCGAGAAGAACGAATTTCTTTGTCCGCTGTGCGAATCGCTCAATAATACCGTACTACCGGTTTTACCGCCTCTCAAAAATATGACCATAGCCGGAGCTAGCGTTGCCGGCGCTGCCGGTCCCGGTACCGCGTCCGCTGCCGCTGCGACCACCGCTACCGAAGCGACTGCTGCTGCTGCTGCTGCTGCCGCCTCTGCGGCATCGTCGGACGATCATCAGTTCTCTTTCGACGCTTGGCTGAAAAGCATCATCGTGGCCACCGACAAAAAGCAACAAGAAATTATGAAACGTAAAATTAGCGGGAATAGTATCGATAATTGTACGTCGCAGTCGCAAACCGGATCGAAGGAGGGATTCGATAACGCGGCGTTCGACGAGTTCGCCAACGATCGTGCGATCGATGAAGACGAGTCGACAGCCGGCGCTTCCGGATCGAGCAACGATCGTCGCGTCACCGTGCCCGATAATGGACGACAGCGACAACGTCGTACCGCCGCCGATGTAGATGGCGGCGGCGACGACGACGACGACGACGATTTGTCGCTACTCCGAGATACCGATCAAATGGAAATTTTATTGTATAGCAGCGTGGCCGAGTCGTCCGCTAGCGGCGCTGTCGGTGGCGCCGCCGAACAACAAACGTTGTTATCGTCCTCGTGCCCGGTACTGTCGCCCACCTTGACCAGTATGATACAAAAGTATTGCAAATCGGTTTGCGTTAAAGGGCTCGGCCTTTCGTCCGACGTCGAACACAACAGCGTGTTGTATTGTTGGAAATGCTGCGCGTATACCATACACGTTGTGGAAATGTTGCTACGAAGCGAAAACAGACCGCTGCTACGTTACCTACCCACCCGGCAGAAGCAGTGCGTCAAAGCGTTGATACGTTTGTCTGCTTTGCAAGAGATTTGCGGCAATCAGCGCGTAATCAATAATTACGCCGTCACCTTGTTGGGCGTCGTTTTCGACAATAGTCACGTTTACAACGATACGTGTATTCTGGACTGGGATCCGTTCGGCATGTTGGTATCGTTGGTCATGTGTTTACCTAGTCTGTTCTACATGAGCACTCCGTCGCCGTTACCTTGCGGCGGCGTACTGGAATTGTATACGCTGAAACTGACGTTGATTTCTACGATAGCGCAAATATTGATCGGCGTTCGCGTCGACCTTAACGCGCACGATTCTCCGCCGCCACCGCCGCCGCCGCCAACAAAAGCGACCGTTACCGGCGCCGCGGGCGCCACCAACTCTGCTGATCCGGATACCGATGGAAACGGCAACCAAAACTCACACTCGACCGACTGCTTGAAGACGTACGTGAAAATCATAATGGACGGCTACGACGAAAACGACGATCGCCGTTACCGCGAACCGCTAGACACAGTCGCGCTTTGGAAACGTATCACCGCGCTGTGCGTGCCCTTCTTACGATGCTGCTGTTTGTTCTTTCGTTTTCTGACCAACGTGCCGGCGCCCGAATGTTTGAGCCAAGCGGGCGGCGATACCTACGAAAACATGTGCAAGTATTTGGGTCTGCCGACGACGTGCGACCAACTACTCGACGATCAATTCGTAGTCAAACTATTCAGAAAGTGGACGGCCAATTGGCGTCGAAAGCAGTCGCTGTTCAACGCTGCCGTACGTTTCGATAGCTATCTAAAGCTGCGCCGTCTCATTCAACTGCCCGAAGACTACAGCGAATTGATTAATTCCGTGTCCATGTTTACGTGCCCGAATAGCGATCGCGAAGATTCCAGAAATCCGACCGTCTGCCTCGTCTGCGGAACCATATTATGCTCGCAAAGTTACTGCTGCCAAAAAGAGTTGAACGGCGTTATGGTACGTACGAATGTTGGCATTCTTTGTACTTATTGTTATTTCTCAAACTACCTACTTACTTAAGTACATGCGCGCGGTTTTGTGTGTTTGTTTGTTACAGGTGGGTGCCTGCGCATTTCACGCCACTCATTGCGGAGCCGGAGCCGGCATATTTTTACGGATGCGCGAATGTGAAATTTTATTGCTGTCGTGTTTGAATCGCGGTTGCTTTCTGTCGCCGCCTTACGTCGACGAGTACGGAGAAACTGATCAAGGTTTGAGACGAGGAAATCCGTTGAAATTATGTCACAAACGATATCAGAAACTGGAGAACATTTGGTTATCGCACTCGATTCACGAAGAAGTATCTCGTTCGCTAGAGTCGACGCATTCGTTAGCGGTCACCCAGTGGCAACATTTATAAACAAACCTATACCTCTCCTACCGCTTACTTTTCCGACACGACGCAAAACGGCGCGGCCACACTACGCGCGTACACCTACGCCAGCCTGCCTACTACTTGTCTGCGGTTTACGCGTTACCAGTCGTCTTTGCGTCTATTCTAGTTCGTCCTCAATTGGTTGGTATACGCCGCTATACGTACACGTATGCGAGCTTTAGATGAACTCATTTGTCTAGATTATGTATGCACGTACGTACGTACGTACGTCGTGCGTGTTTGTATGCGAGAGACCAAAGTAACCAAAGTTTGTTATTCAAATTTCAGCACTCTCAACTACTACGTCTTTTTACCGTACTTTGTGAAATTGTTTCCTTCGCTCAATGCTCGCATCTCACTCAGTTCTATAGAGGCTACCCTACTTCGATTTTGCCGTTGATCCGTCGTCGTCAGTTTCATCACATAATACATTAACGATCATTTCGATTCGGCGGATTTGCTCGATTAGTTATTTGCAGCTTGCAGCGCAGGCATACGCGTGTCGCATTCACATACAATCGCTGTTCATAGGCATCTCATCATTTCAACGTAGGCGCGATAATAGATACCTAATCATAATAATAATAATAGTAATAATTATTAATAATTTATACCAGTAATTGTATAATCGAACGTGTTGATAACCACCTTAGTCCAAATTTGATCAAAGACCACGCGTATCTTTGCAAATTAGTTACTAATTTTGTCTAGCTGGTAAGATCGACAATTTATACATTATCATTACCTATTATTGTTAATATATTATTCTTATTTATTTATGAATTTTTTTTTTTTTTTTTTTTTTTTTTTTTTTTGCGACCATGTGATTTGTTTGCACCTACGCCTACCCATCTCGATGTAACGTACAGTATAATTATGTACATATTTTATTTTGTTTTAATCGTGTGTATCTATACATTGTAACATAGCTTGTATTTCATCTAGTTCTAGTTTTACTATATTACGTAATGTGACTATCGCTACCTTTGTATGTATTTTGTATTGTTGTATCTAATATATTCTAACTCTCGAGTTGTTGTTCCCGCAAAAATTAAAAATTCAATAATAATGTGTAATGATCGCTTTTTTTTTTTTTTTATTTTCTTTAACGTGACCGGGTCTTTATCATTTTATAAACCCTTCCGTTATTCCCGTCATTGTGATTGTTAACACTGAAGTTTGGTCGCAACAGGTTTAGTAGTAGGTAGGTTAGGTATCTACTTTTTAT